>CM062818.1:212070897-213391485 GCA_031772625.1 Pinus tabuliformis | reverse complement strand
CTATGATCCATGGTAGATTTGTGAAAAAACCTTGTGTTCCTTTCTCCTTCTTTTAATCATTGTACCCTTGATTTTTGTTTCCAGAATATCTCCTCTTGCTTGCATAATTCTTCCTATTTGTGTTGGTGGTAGTCAGCTTGTTCCTTTCTTCCCTCGTTGAAGCCATCTGTAATGAGGATCTAGTTAATTTCATGTAGCTTCCATTCAACAACTTTTTTGGCTTCAAAAATGTTTCCAAACTCATTCTTATTCCAATCTTTAAGCCTGAGTTTGATATGTTTCAATCTTTTATGCAAGAGGAACATTTTAGTTCCTTGAACTTGCATATCCTCTGTCCACCATTTTTCAATATTACTGATAAAGTCCGGATGGGTAAGACAAATGTTTTCAAACTTGAAATGTATGTTTCTTGGAGTTCCTATAAAGGACACTTCAAGTTGAACATTCCAATGATCCAAGCCACCAAAAGGGAGTATCATTGTTGAAAACTCAAGGCCTGTAAGGATAAGGTCCTCCGAGATAATAAATCTATCTAGTTTTGAGGCCACCTGAGACTCTCCTCCCCTTTTATTATTCCAGGTAAAGATGCCATTACTTGTCTCTGTGTCTACTAGCCTCATATTGTTTATAAAATTCTGAAATGCTATGGAGTCTTTGCCTAGTGATCTGGTTCCACCTTTTTTTTCTGATAGGGACCTAATCATGTTAAAGTCCCCTCCCAAAATCCAGGGGATGCCCGAATGTCTGTCTCTTAGATCCTCCAGTGAGGTAAGAAGCTTGAGTTTGTCTTCATGCTTCTGTGGACCATAAACATTTGTGATCAAATACACTTCCTTATCCCTCAAAGGTTGAATAACCACTGATAGGTAGTTCCTGGATGCTTCAGCATCAAGGATTCCTAGTTTCCGAGGGTTCCAAAGTGTGAGAATTCCTCCTGTTGTTTTGTCTACTTTAACTTCTAGATATTCATATTTAATCAGCCATTTGCTGTGTATTTCTCTTATTTTTTCTACTGAACATTTTATTTCCTGGATAAAAATCATATCTGGTTTTTCCTCTTTCATTCTATTGCTAAGATTCCTTTGTTTCCTTTTACTTCCTAGATCCCTAATATTCCATGTTGTGAGATTCATTAAGAAAGATTTGTAAATGAGTAACTAGTTAGGTCTTTCATCTTACCTGAATCGATCATGAGTTTTCCACACTCTATCAGCAGCTCATTCTATTTTTTCCTACCTCTTTTCCTGCCTGGGTTCCTAGGAGCTAGTCCCGATGTTGCCTTCATTGTTTTCACCCCTTCGTTGTCCTGACTATCATGGTTTCTTTTGACTCCCGAACCTTTTGCCTGAGTTCTCCATAGAAATAGCTGTTTCACTCTATTGAACTCCTCTTGTGGTAGCGAATCCATTCCTTTGGTGGTTCCCTACTCTAGGAACTTTTCCAGATCTAGATGCTCCCTATCAAGAACATCTTGCAATTCATGATCATCTATTCCCACCTCGCTCGAGGTCATCTCTTGGTCCCTATCAAGTTCCATAGTGTTTAGAAGATCCTCATTTTGTTGGTTGTTTTCATGTGTATCCTCCATGCTCTCTTCCTTTTCCTTCACTACAGAGCTGTCCTCCAGAGTCTAGTTTGCTTTATCTTGCTCCTCTTCTTCTTCTAATACCTTGTACCTATTATGACTTAGCTGCTTTTCCTCGTTGATTTTATTTTGGTACTTTCTCCCTCCTTTACCTCTGTTCCCCACTTTGTTGAGGTAGATTTAGTTCTACTTTCCATTTTGTTTAAGGGGAAATCTCTAAATAGATGCCCATGTTCATGGCATTTGTGGCATCTGAAAGGAACATGCTCATAGTCCACCGCTTGCACCCATTCTTCATCAAAAACTTCCAAAATTACTTCATTCGGTAGAGCTCCAGAGAGGTCCATCTCTACACATATACGGGCAAAGGAGGCATGCACATGTCAATGTTATGCCATGTGGATATGGCATGTAGCATATCATGGGTTGTGAGCCACTAAATCGACCGTAGGTTTAATATGACATCAACAATATTTATACACCACTTTCTATTATCACAAATTTATTTTCATTTTAGATTATAAATACACTTTCTATTATCACAATTTTTTATTTTTTATTTTAATTTTATTTTAGCTTATAAATACACTTTCTATTATCACAAATTTATTCTCATTTTTAGTTTATAATTATTTATAGACCATATTATTTATCATGATGATTAATGGTTATTAAAAATAATATCGTTTGTTGGATCTTAAAAAATAAGAGATTACTTCTAATTTTTAAACATTTTATTTTTATGTTTAAAAAGTATTAAAATTAGTTTTCCAGTATCATAGTTATATTGGTTTAAAAGATGAAGAAGATTAACAATATGATAAATATTTTAAAAATGTGTAGTTTAATTTTTTTTTTTTTTTTTTTTTTTTTGGATTTTTTTAACTTGAATTTTGTAATACAATTTTTGGTAAGATTGTAGTCTTTTTTCTTTTAAATAAGTTTTCAAATGCATAAATGGATTCAACACCTTAAAAAATCTAGCACTCAAATTATGTAGATTTCACAACTCAAACATGTGAATCCAAATGTAGGATTTTGGTTAAAAGTGAGTTTTGAAACTTAGATCGGATGTGAGTATAACATGGACAATTTAAGATTAAGTATTTTTCATCTTCAACTCTCTTAGTGTCATAAAGGTGGAAAACTCTTTATTTTCTTGTTTTTTAAACCAAAATGATAATTTGTATTTACATGCAAGTTTGTGCCTAGATCGGGGCAAATACATCAAGTAGTACATAGCTATTTCTTCCAAGAAAATTCTTGAGACCTCTTATTTAAGAAAACTACAAATTTTTCTAGAAGGACTCCAAACTAGACATCAAAAAAGTGGGGTTTTGTAAGTATATACATTAAAAACTGGACTCACAAAAAAAAATCTATGTCATACTAAGTGATTGATAATACAATCCTTCATAATTATGCAATTCAGATTCAAGGAATAGGAGAGCCATTCATATTTAAATATCCTAATCTTAATTTATACCCTTAATTAGCACATAAGTGTTCATCTTTATTTCTAATATTTGTCCCTCTCAAAGTAGCTCTTCACCAAATGCTATATAAGGAGGAGGGAGTCTCCCAAATTAGTGAAAGAAGCTACCTGATTTTTTTTGGCTAATTGAACCCCTTGGTAGAGGGCATAAGCTTAAGCTTGGTTGTTTGTCATGCATCTTAAGCCCCATAAATATTGTGCAACTTTAACTTCCTTAGGGCCTTAGGACACCCCTCCCCTCTTATCGACCCTAGTGGAAAGTTCTTTCATCCAATACTGTTTTCGGAACTAATCAATTCTTAGTTTTAGTATAAAGTTTATGAGAATTTGTTCTCATTTTAGGCATGTTTATTTTTTCCTTAACATTAAAAGACATATATTTTTATCTTGGAAATTAGGTTGATCAACTCATTATAATATTTTAGTTTTCATTTTCCATCTAACTCTTTATGACCCCAAAACTTCTCCTCAAATTTTGATGTAATAATACTTTTAATCTTAATTTTATGGTCAAAATGATCTCCTTTATACCCCATTTGATTACACAAATTGACATTCAAAATAATAAATATTAACATACTAAATATTTGGAATTCTAGTATTTTAATGTTAATGTATCAAATCTTTGGAACATCTAGTGTAAGATAAGGGGTACTCAAACTCTTTATTTTCCTCTTTTCAAGGTAAATCACTGAAAACTTTTGGGGCTAAATTTAGTAGATGGGATAATTTTTCATGTTTTTCCTTAAAAAATATTCACCAATTTTCATTTGTTAAATTTAGTGGATGACTTATTTTCCATGTTTTTTTCCAAAAGAAAAGTCCACCAAGTACATTTTTACTAAAAACAATTGGCTAAAATTTTATAGGAGAAAATTATGTTACCTTAAAAATAGCCAAAATTTTATAGAGGCTAAATATAAAATTATTAGAAATTTTAATTTTTTTACAAAATTATTTACAAACATTTTATAGTTTGCACATTAAACCTTAATAAGATTTCCGAAGATTTTTATATTTCAAAAAAAAAAATCATTTTGGTTATAAATCTACATAAAATTATATTAGAACGCTGAATTTTACTTGTGTTAAAGAATTTTGTTATAAAATTTTACTATTATTTTAATATAACCCTATAATTAACCTAAAAACTTTCTATGTTTCTTATTCAATGTTGAAAGTGTTTAAAAACATTCCCCTAATCGGGGTGCGGGCGAGATCAAAACAGACTGCAGGTATTGCACTATCATGGTTGCAAGCTTCAAGGTAATAAAGGCCAAGGGGTGGTGTTCCCACCTCACACATGCACTTACATGTGTAAGGCCCAAGAGGTGTATGCCAATCCAAGTTAAGGAATATTTTACATGAGCCAAGAGATAGGAAGGTGGCATCTTCTAGTAAACAACTATTATTTTTGTGACAATCTTGGAATTGTTATCTCCATTGTAGTGAGAAGAGGGACCGGTAAAGGATGAGACGTCAATTTGCAAGCGAGAAACCAGGGTCACGCTCCAAGGAAGGCATGTTTGTAGGTATGTAATGTTTATTTATCCCCTCCGTTTGATGCACATGGGTTGTCTAGAGAACGAAAAATCCTAGGAATGACAGATTGATTGGTATAAGCACCAGTAGTCAATTTTGGAATATGTTTGGAATGGGGCTTATAGCCATGGCTTTTTATACTCTATGGATCCTAATGGTCTTCAGCTTTGGATGACTTGTTGTGTCTAGTGAAAGGCCTGCAATGGAAACTTTAATTCCCTTCCTCACATGGTGGGCTTCCCTTGGGATCTCTCCTATAGAGATGAGGGGGTTTTGAAAACCACAACCCTTGATTTTGAGAAATATATAGCAAAGGAAGCCTTTTGTGTTGGAGGAATGGATCATGGCACCTAGCCAAGAGCTAAGAACCATACGGGGAGGTCACCCTCATTCACCTTCCAACTTGTAACTCTTTTAATCATTGAATTGTTAACACGCATGCCATAATATTTATGGTTCATGGAGAAGCTTGCAGATTATGTTTGAATCATGGAGTTTTTAGTGCTAATTAAAATCATTGTGTTTCTTCTTTCTAACATGTTGTCTACAAGAAAAACACTCAGAGAAGACAATATCAGAAAGTCTAATAGTCAACCCTTAAGCTCGAATTTGAAGGATTATAGGCACGACAAAATTCAAGAGGAGATGACTCGAGTGGGCCTAAGACATCAGGCCACTACCACACCAAGTCGGAGTCGTAAGCCACTTAATGGTAGAAGAGGTCGAGGTCGTGAGCCAAACAGTGGTAGTCGTGGTCATGGGTAGCACCAAGCTAGAAGAGGGAGGGGTTGTAGAGGTGGGCCCTGACTTGAGATGGAGGCTGTATCTCTTTACAGATCCTTGTCTCCATCCATTGTGAATGCTAGATTGGAAGAATGGGAGAATGAGTTGAACTTGGGCCTGGAACTGAGCAGGGCAAAGCTATCTCGAGATTGGGGCAATATTATAATTGACCTAGGAAAAACTAGAGGGAGACAGAGAATGAAGACCTTGTTGACCAAAGCCATGACAACAGATCCAGAGGAACCATGGCAATATCAAGGAGAATTGGTCATGCTTCGTCAGGACGCTCAGCAAGTGAAGTTTGGCCTAAATCAAGTGATTGGGAAATTGACAAGAATCGGAGCACACATCCCTTGTGTCTCACCGTTGGTCGAACCAAGATCCATGACAAAGGATCCAACCCCTATTCAATCATATGATGATTAGTCTCTTTTATTTTCAGTCAACAACTTTTGGGCATAATCTAGGTAGTGTTAGACCTTAGCATGATAGTGAAGCATTTTTAGAAATATTAGAATTGATAAAGACTTTTAAATTTTGGTCTAGATATGACTCCATGAAATGATCCACAAACCTAGTTCCCCTATAGACATGTTGGGATCATCTAGTTCATTTTTTAAACTTGTATGTATAATATTCTTTTTGGAAATAAAATAAAAATATCCAAAACCAACTTTAAAAAATTGTTTAAAAACATTATATGAATTTTTTTTACAATGACACTAAAATTTTTCCCATTTAATTCATTTGGAAAAAGTTTAACTATGCCTATGAGGTTGATTGATAAATTATTAAATATTAAAATTGTTTAAAAATATTATATAAGAATCTTAAAGAAAAATCATTTGAAAAGAGTTTAACTCTAAGTATGAGTTTGATTCATAAGTTGTTAATTTGATTAATTAATGTCTTTTATTTGCATGTATGTGTTTTTACAATTACTTAATATGTTGCTTTTTATAAAGTAATACATTATTTATTTTAAAATTTTTATTCAAAATTTTGAAATATTAAATTTTGATTTTATTAACACCTTCATTAATATATTCATTTTCTAAATTTAAACTACACACGTAATTACTAGTAAATTTTTGGAGGTCTATGATTTATCTTTCTCTCCATAAATTGAGTGGAACCTAGGTCTCTTGAGTTTTAATGATTTCACATATCTCACATTACTAATTGAGTTGCACCTGAGACATTATATATATATATATATATATATATATATATATATATATATATATATATATATATATATATATATATATATATATATATATAGATATATATAGATATATATATATAGTTTGAGTGGGCCTAATGGTTAAGAGCATGTGTTTCCTCCTAAAAGGCTACAGGTTCAAAACGAGAGGGGGTCGAGTATGTATGTGTTAATAAACTTAGCAGTCAAATAACTGCAGGGAGGTGGGTCCCTTGTCCCACAAACAAGGTGTCTCATACACCAATTAGATAATATATATATATATATATATATATATATATATATATATATATATAATTTTTTTACATAATATTAGAATATATTTATATAAAATACAAAAATATATATGAATTCAAAATTTATAATTTAATGTTTTTTTTCCCGTAGAAAAAAGTTGTAATTTATATTCATGTTGAAATAAATTACATTTTGTAGATGCTTAGAGCATATGCATATGGCTGTCCATGGTTAGGACAAAACTGAAAAAAAAATAAAAAATTTGCAAATACATCAAGCCTATATTTTTCTGCCCTTCTTCTTTTCCACCCTACGCCAACCCTGTGAGTCAGGAGGGGGAACAATGATGGCCTGCGAGTGCTCTTGTATGTTCACTGGAGATTCTTTGTCGGATTCTGATCCTTCAGATCCGTGAGTTCTTTTGTTGCCACTAAATTCCAGCTGTGGATTTGTCTGCTGCTGAAAATGGTCCTCCATTTGAGGGTCTGGTGCTTTTTCTTCCTGTGTGCCGTTCTGTTCCATATTTGTATCCTGTTCCTCTTGGTTCACTGTATGCTCTGCCCTCTGCATGTCCTCTTTTTCCCTCCAATCGGTGTGCTGCCATCCATTCGGCTTTTTTGGTTGTTTCTTGTTCACTTTGGGGTCCTTCTTGCCCAGAGGGCAGTTGTTTTGAAGATGCCCTATTTGCATGCATCTAAGGCATCTGAATGTTGTATTTTCATAATCAAGTGGTTGTATCCTCTGCGTATTATTATAGTTCAATGTGATGTGATCAGGTAGCCCCAGACTTAGATCCACTTCTACACATATTCTAGCATAGGTGAATATTCCTTGGTTAATTCTTTCTTCATCTGTTTTAAGGAATTTCCCCAAAGAATTCCCTATGGCTGATAAAACTGTGTTGTGCCAGAAGTGTAGAGGGAGGTTATGCAGTCTCACCCAAACAGGAACGGTTGTTACTTTCATAGTATTTGCATCAAATTCAGGGAACCAGGGGATGGTGAAGAGGCCAGCCTTTCCCCAAAACCATGGCCCCTGATTGATAATGTTGTCACGTTCCTGTTCTGTTGTAAAGCGAACTATGAAGAAACCCTTTGAGCATAGATGAACTTCACAGTCAGGTGACCATGTTGAGAGGATCCAGTGATGCAGGGCATCTGATTTTGGCCAGAAACCATTAAATCTACATATAACAGCATGAGTGGCTAGATCAGTGTGTAGACTAATTACCCCCGGTGAAGTTACTTGGATCGTTGGAGATTCCAGTGTTTGTTCCACAATGTAGGGACCTGGTAGCTCTGGTGCTGGTGCTGGTTTGGGTTGAATGTTTTCCCCTTTACCGTTCACCGCGTCCTTGAAGGAGCCTGTATTCTTTGAGCTGGATCCATTGACTGCATCACGAAAAGAGCCTGGAATCTGTGATCCGCTGGCTGCTGCGCCTCCCCGAAGCCTCATGTTGACTATAATGTTAGATCCTGGCTTAATGTTGTAGTGGCCTATTGTCCAGTGATCTTGTATCGATCTGCCTTCTGAGAGCAGATGTTGGTATCGTTCCGGAAGGCCACTGTGATTGGCAATGATTTTCTTCAGTTTTGAGACCTTGTCTGAAGCTTGAACCCAGATTGGGGTTGATTTCCCCGAGGGGGGCTTTATAAAGATTTGGAACCATAGATCTGTTGAGGATGCCTTCAGATCCACTGAGTCTGCCTTTTCCAGGTCCGATTTTATGGGTTTGGTTTTTAGATCTGGCTGGTTCCCACCTATCTTCTGCCTGGATCTGGACAGATCAGATAGATCCCTCCCAGATCTGCCATATTTGGCCCGATCTATTATGGGAGAGGATAGATCTGCTGCATGCAGGTCCCTTTCTTTGTTTGCCGCTTCCGGGTCGATGTAATCCCTACCGGATTTTGCCTGTTCTGTTATGTATGAGGGCAGATCTGCTGCTTTCGGGCTCTTTTCCTGTGAAATGAATTCCTGGGGAGGACCGAAATCCTTGATGGCGGAGACGTTGCTGGCTGCGTCTGAGTTGTCCTCGTATCTGAGTACCTGTCCAGGGTACTCCTTCTCTTTGCTGGGGTTCCATTTTGACGGGATTTGTAGGGTGAAACCCTCGCTTCTGTAGGTGATGAAATCGGTGTTCTTCTTCGCAGCTCCGAACACGTTCGCAGCTTCGCCGTAGGCTGCCTCTGCGGGAGAGATCTTGTTGGTGAGGGCTGCTGCTCCAGCGAGCAGCGAGAGAGCGGGCTGCCTGCGCGTTGCGAGAGTCCTTGTGATTTCTGCGTCGGCCGGCTTGTGAGCACGGCAAGAGACTGTATTCTTGGATGGAATGAAGGACGAAGACTTGAGGTATGCGGCGGGTAGCGCTGTCCCGTTGAAAGAACTCCCGCGGGAGGAGAAAGAGGGAGTGCGGATCACGATCGCTGGTGTTGCAGAAGCCATTTCCTCTCCACCTTACCTCTATATTATAGAGATTCGTTAAATGAAGTTATATAATTTAATGTTAAAATACAAATGATTGAAAATTTTCTTATAATTAAATAAGAATTTTTTAGATAAATATATATTTTTAAAATTTCCTTATAATATATATATACATTTAGTTTAAATGATAAATAAAATGGTAATATATATGAATTCAAAAGTTATAATTTAATGTTAAAATACATATGATTGAAAATTTTCTTATAATTATAATTATAATTATATATATATATATATATATATATATATATATATATATATATATATATATATATATATATATAGTTTCCTTATAATATATATGCATTTAGTTTAAATGATAGATAAAATGATTTCTTTTAGTATTTTTTTTTTTGTTAATTTTAATCAAAATTTGGCAATGATTTTTAAAAACTTGAGTTTAAGTTGTTCATTTTGTAAATGTTTGTTTACCTTGAAAGTTTTTCATGGTGTTGAATCCATTTATGCATTAAACAATGTATCTTGAATAACAAGAAAATTATAATCTTACTTAAAATTCTATCATTAAATTTCCATAAAAAGCCATTTTATATGTATAATTAAAAAATCTTCATAATTAAATAAATATTTTCAAATTTTGGGGAAAAAATTAATTTAATTTCTTAACGAGCCTCTTATGTTTTCATATGAAAAGAGATAAAATGTAATAATAATGTCATGATGTGTTATATGTACTCTAAACAATAATAAAATTTTAAAATAAGTTATATAAATATTTGTTTAACATTTTTTTTATTTTTTTTTTAATATAATTAAATATTTCTTTTGTAGATAAAGGTTATATATATATATATATATATATATATATATAATTGACATTGAAGAGAATGATAACAAGTTAATAATTATTTATTTAATATTGAATGATGACATTTTATTTTTTATGATGATGATGATGATGGTGGTGGTTAACGTCCAGTGAGACCAAATTGGTCTATTGGACCTATAATTTTCTTAGTTTTTAATTATCTGGCTCCTCGTCTTTCTTGGTGAGATTGGTGTTGTAGCTTTCTTTTTTTTCTCTACGGTCTTCCAACTTCCTTTATCTTGCATCTCTTTCATCTCTTCTGGTTCTTGGGACATTGGTGTTTTAGCTTCGTGATCTATTGTGTTCGTCCTTTTGAGGATAGTTGGAGAAGAAGTTTGGTCTAAGAGATTTGCTTTGCTGTTAGATGAAGATTTACTTTGTGCGGTATTCGAATCTTCATAACTGTTGATCTGTTGGGCGGGACTTTCTCCCCGCTTGTGTTGAGAGTTGTTTCTTTCTTGCCCGATTTCTGGTGATTCAGAGTTTTCTCTAGAGTATTCTTCTTTGATGACAGTGTAGTGTTCTTTTTTTGCTCCTTCCCACCATGTAGATCTGTGGTGGTTTTTTCTAGCAGAATTTTTCTGGGAGGCTTTTGGGCAATTTTTGGCTAGATGGTCTGTCTCAAAGCAGGATCGACATCTGAAGAGGACACTTTCATAATCAAGTTTCTGGTTCCACACGTAGTCTTTACTTGTTAGGTTTTTTTCAGCTGGGAATCCGGCGCTGAAGTCCATTTCCACACAGATGCGTGCATAGGTGGTTCTAGCATATTCCTCTGTTTCTGGGCACCTGCAGTAAAATTTACCAATTGCATTTCCAATAGCGAGGAGAGATTCTAGAGATGCAAGGGTAGGCTTGGTAATCTCACCCAAACTGGTGTCGAGGTTATGGTTACTGTAGAGGGATCAAATGATGGGTTCCATGGCTTCATGAATATCCCTGATTTTTCCCAAAACCAAGGGCCGGAATCTAGAATACATTGTCTGCTTTCAGGATTTTCAAAATCTACTATAAAGAAACCCCTAGCACAGGGGTAGATATTAATTTCATCAGAAATAATAGGCTTACATACCTCTGAGATCCAATTGTGGAGAGTTGTCAGCCGCGGCCAAAAACCATTGAACCGGCAGATTAGGGCACTTTCAGAAAACTTCAAAGCCTCATCGACTGAGGCCTGGACCACCTGGACAGTGGGAGCTGGGGCTTCACTGACGATATGGGCAGGAGCTTGCCATCCAGAAGCAGATGAACCAACAACTAGTTTCGCGAAGTTAGAAGCCATATTTCACTTGCCCGTAAAACCCAGCTGCAGAGAAATAAGACAGAAGATAAGATTAGATCTAGATCTAGCCGCAGAAAATTAGATTTAGAACCTAGCCGCCTAGATCTAGATCTAGAACTATTTAGGTAATGCTCATATTATAGTACACATGTCATATCATTAGAGTATAGATTGACATAATGAGAGTTTTACAAATTGTACACATGTTATTTTTACATATTTTTTCAAATTTGCATTTTTTAAATTAATTTTTCATAAATTAAAAAATAAAACCCATAAAAATGATCTATTCAATACTTTTCACCAATGAGAAAATGGAATTTTTGAATTTAATTACAAACCATTTGTGTTTATGGTACATAGTAATTAATATATGATGTTATTTTTCAAATTATTTATATTTATTGTACATAGTAATTAGTGATATAGTACATTGTAATTAATAATAATGTACACAAAAGTCAATTTTTGCTATCATTACACAATAAATGGGGAGGGGAGACATTCCAACCAATCATATTTGAGACAAATAAAAATAAATTTTATCTAAAAATAATAAATTTAATTTCATAAGATTAAATTCTGGATAGATTTTAAATTTTTTTAATGAAAACAAAACTAATAACAAGTCAATGAAAAACTAAATATGTTATATTCTACCGACAACAAATATAATAATTAAAAAAAACTCAAATAATTAAAACTATTGACTATAAAGTGTGATCGCCTCACCGTTTAGATATAGCAAACTCTGTGCCATTGTATACCAGTTCCAAGGGATGCTAGCTTAGATACAACACAGCTTTTCATTGAATAGCCCGATTATGATTAATTTTTTATTACATACCTAAAAGGTATTAAAAATAATATATATGGGATTTTTTCTATCTGAATAGGCAGTCACCACCAACCAATATGATAGTATCCTGTACAATGATTAGGCTAGTGTTGTGGCCTTGCTCGATACGGCATAAACAAAATGTTGATGGCATCATCAAAATCCCTGGTTTTAATAAATCGAAGTTGGTTTAGCAATGAGGAAGGGAGTTGTATTTAGTGATATTTTTAAGTTATTTTTGGGGTTTTATAATTTGATTTCTTTAAAATCTGGTAGCAATTTATTGAAATCATAAGTTTGATTGGTAATTTTTGCACAATTGAAGTGCCATAAAAGTTTTTAAGGTGCTGAACCCATATATACAGTGAAACAACCAGTTTAAATAATACAAATAAACATTTCACTTCAAATTTTGAGATTCCAACACAAAAAGTCCAAAAAATCTCACTAAAAACACCTCCATAGGAAAAACTTGGAATAACTATCTTTGTCCAAACAAAAACCTTCACACAAAAATATTTACATTAAAAAAAATCAAATTTACAATATAAAGAAATTGTTAAAATATTAATACTACAAGCTAATGATCCTTTTGACTGTTAACTATTTTGGTAAAGCCGCCGTAAGCAGGCTCATATTGTGATTGATATTAATGACTTACACTTTTAGCTTCATGAATCTCTATTTTGTAGAATCATGGTTATTGTAAATAGACTTGTTAGCTATGTCTATGGTTTTATGACTTTCTACGGCTACGGTTTTATGACTCTCTTTGTTGGTTGTATCGACGTTTCTGTATATACACATATCCTTCAATTTGTGATTATGACAATTGATTGAATTTTCTCTTGAATGTACATTGTCAAACGAATGCCAACATTTGAATAAATGTTCCATGGATTCAGTTTCTATGTATGACCTAAATATCGAATATCAACATGTGAGTGAAGAGCTTTATAATTTTGTACTAATGTATTGAATGCTGTGTGACTTGCATCTCACTAGTTTATACCTGAGATATATTCAATTATGTATCCAAAAACCATAAATTAATTTGGAATATTATGGAAATTTTGGTAAGATTATGATAAAATTTGGTAGCAAATTTTGAAAATTTAGGTTACAGTTATCAAACTTCAGGATTTTGGGTGCTCTAGGTATTCTTGATGGTAGGGCTAAATCTATTTCCACCATTGAAAAAGCAATTCAAACATTCCATCATTTTGACAAGAGTATGCAGTCTAGGCGAATTTGTGACGTCTATAGACAACACCTTATTTAATTAATAGATAAAATAATTTGTTTTGCTAGAATTCTGTAATATAAATTCTAGCTAGATTGTGGTTTATTGTTCTTTTGAATGCATAATTTGACATTCTAAAAAAACTCCTAAACTCTTTGCAAATTAAATAGATTATGTTCTTAAAAATCTTTACCTAATTTCCAACAAAATAAACCAGAAAAAAACCCCAAAAACATAATTTTATCTTTTTTTCATCTTTTCAATAAAATAAAATAAAAAATCTTCTACAAGCTTTATATTATATAAAAGTTGTTTATCTATAGTTGTTAATCAATATTTTTTTCATTTTCTCAAAAGCATCATTTTGTTGTCTAAATTATATATCTTGTTCATAGATCTTTATCTTCTTACCTAAAATATTTTAACTTCTTACCTAAAATATTTCATTCTACTTTGAATCCCTCACCCAAATCATACATTCATATTTTCTGTATAATTTTTCGAGATAAAAATTCTCTTAAAAAAACTTAATTGGTAGATAAAACTACATAATTGTGGCTTAATCATAAAAAGATTCCAACGATCTCGGACGAATGTATTCTAAAAAGATTCCAACGATCTCGGACGAGGAGCTATAAGAGATTTGATTAGTCGACAAATAGGGATGTTGCTGTTGGTTTTATTACAAGAGTACGGCATTGCCACTTGCATGCACTGTGCTCTATAAAGAGTCCAACGATCTCGGCCGAGGAAATTTTAGAGATTTTGCATTACCAAGGAATATGATTAGGATATTAATGTAGGATTATATATTAATTTAAAATATATATATATATATATATATATATAAACCAAAGCCAACCATACACTCAATTTATGAGGTCAATGTTATAGGGCACATAGCATATCATGGGTTTTGATCCACTAAATCGAGTGTAGGTTTAAGGTGACATCAACAATATTTATACACCATTTCCTATTATCACAAATTTATTCTCATTTTTAGTTTACAATATACACTTTCTATTACCACAAATTTATTTTTACTTTTAGTTTATAAATACACTTTCTATTATCACAAATTTATTCTTATTTTTAGTTTATAATTATTTATAAAATCTAATATTAATGATGATAATTAATGTTTATTAACAATAATATGGTTTGTTGGATCTTAAAAAAATTATTTTTAATTTTTATGTTCAAAAAGTGTTAAAATTAGTTTTCCAATATTATTGTTATATTGATTTAAAAGATGAAGGAGATACATAATATGACAAATATTTTGAAAATGTGTAGTTTACTTTTTTATATTTGGATTTTTTTAACTTGAATTTGGTAATACAATTTTTGGTAAAATTGTAGTTTTTTTTGTTATCTATTTAAAATAAGATTTTAAATGCATAAATAGATTCAACAACCTAAAAAAACTCTAACACTCAAATTATCTAGATTTCACAATTAAAACATGTGAATCCAAATGTAGGATTTTGGTTAAAAGTGAGTTTTGAAACTTAGATCGGATGTGAGTATAACATAGACAATTTAAGATAAAGTGTTTTTAATTTTCAACTCTCTTAGTGTCACAAAGGTGGACAACTCTTATTTTTTTTTTAAACCAAAATGAGTATTTTGTATTTACATGCAAGTCTGTTCCTAGATCTCATTTTTAACCAAAATGAGAATTTTGTATTTACATACATGTTTGTGCCTAGATCAGGGTGAATACATCAAGTAATACATAGTTATTTCTCCCAAGAAAATTCTTGAGCCCTCTTATTTAACAAAACTACAAATATTTCTAGAGGGACTCTAAAATTGAATCACAAAAAAATTGCATGTCATACTAAGTGATTGATAATACAATCCTTCATAATTGTGCAATTCAGCTCTAAGGAATAGGAGAGGCCTATTCAACCATTGATATTTAAATCTCCTAATATTAATTCACACCCTTCATTAGCACATAAGGCTTCATATTTATTGAGATATTAAGAACATAGAAATATGTTATTAAAGACATCCCTTTTTCTATTTTAATACTTTTTTACATAATACTTTCTAATATTTGTCCCTCTCAAAGTAGCTCTTCACAAACTACTATATAAGAAGGAGGGAGTCTCCCAAATTAGTGAAAGAAGCCACCTGATTTTCTTTGGCTAATTGAATCCCCTGGTAGAGGGCATACATTTAAGCTTGGTTCTTTGTCATGCATCGTAAGCCCCATAAATTTGTGCAACTTTAACTTCATTGGGGCCATAGGACACGCTTCCCCTCTTACCGATCCTAGTGGTAGGCTCTTTCATCCCATAGTGTTTTGGGAACTAGTCAATACTTAGTTTTACTATAAACTTTATGAGAATTTGTTCTCATTTTAGAAAAGTTTTTTTACCTTAACATTCATCAAGGCAACGATATTTTTTTATTTTGGAAATTAGGGTTGATCAACTGATTAAAATATTTTAGTTTTCTTTTTCCCTCTAACTCTTTATGACCCTAGAACTTCTCCTCAAATTTTGATGTAAAAATACTTTTAATATTAATTTTATGTTCAAAATGATCTCCTCCTTTATACCTCAATTGATTACACAAATTTATATTTAAATAATAAATATTAACATACTAAATATTTGGAATTCTAGTATTTAAATGTTAATGCATCAAAACTTTGGAACATCCTGGGTAAGATAAGGGCTACTAAAACTCTTTATTTTCCTCTTTTCAAGGTAAATCAAGGAACACTTAGGGGCTAAATTTAGCTGATGGGTTAATTTTCCATTGTTTTCCGTAAAAAAGATTCACCAATTTTCATTTGTTAAATTTAGTTGATGGTTGATTTTCCATGATTTTTTGTAAAAAAATAATTGGCCAAAATTTTATAGGAGAGAATTATGTTACCTTAGAATTAGCCAAAATTTTATAGAGACTAAATATAAAATCATTAGAAATTCGAATTCTTATACAAAATTATTTACAAGCATTTTATAATTTGCACATTACACATTAATAAGATTTCCCAAGATTTTTATATTTCAAAATAAATTTCATTTTGGTTTTAAATATAAATAAAATTATATTAGATACTTTTGTTAAGGAATTTTGTTAGAAAATTTTACTATTATGTTAATATAAATGATAAGTTTTTAAAAGAAAATTATAAAAAACATAGAATTTAACTTAGTGAAAATGTCACCTTGTAATTAACTTAAAAACTTTTTATGTTTCCTATTCAATGTTGAAAGTATTCAGAAAAATTCCTCTAATTGGGTTGTGGGTGAGATCAAACTAGACTACAGATATTGTATTGTCATGGTCACAAGCTTCAACGTAATAAAGGCCAAGGGGTGGCGTGGCCACCCCACACATGCACTTGCATGTGTAAGGCCCAAGAGAGGCATGTTGATCCAAGGGAAGGAAGAATTTACGTGAGTCGAGAGATAGGAAGGTGGCATCTTATAGTTAACAACTATTATTTTTGGGACAATCTTGGAATAGTTATCTCCATCATAGTGAGAAGAGGCATCGGTGGCTCAAAGGGACCAGTGAAGGATGAGACGTCAATCTGCAAGGGAGAAACCAAGGTCAGGCTCTAAGGAAGGCACATCTACAGGTATGTCATGTTTCTTTCTCCCCTCCCTTTGATGCACATGAGTTGTATGGAGAATGGAGAATCCTGGGAATGGCATATTGGTTGGTCCAAGCACCAAAGATCGATTTTGGAGTATGTTTTGAATGGGGCTTATAGCCATGGTTTTTTTACTCTATGGATCCCAATGGTCTTCAGTTTTGGATGAATTGTTGTGCCTGATGAAAGGCCTGCAATTGAAACTTCGATTCCCTTCCTCACCTTGTGGGCTGCCCTTAGGGTCTCTCCTATAGAGACGAGGGGGTTTTAAAACCCACAACCCTTGATTTTGATAAATATATAGCAAAGTAAGCCTTTTGTGTTGAAGGAATGACTCACAAAACCCAACCAAGAGCTAAGAACCATAGGGGGAGGTCACCTTCATTCACCTCCCAACCTGTAACTCTTTTAATAATAAAATTGCTAACATGCATGCCATAATATTTATGGTTCATGGAGCAGCTTGCAGATTATGTTTGGGTCATGGGATCTCGCACCATAGAAGTTTTAGTGCTAATTAAAATCATTGTGTGTCATCTTGCTAACATGTTGTCCATAGGAACAACACTCAAAGCAGACAATATTAGGAAACGCTAATAGTCAGGCCTTAAGCTCGAATTTGAAGTATTACGAGCACGACTGAATTCAAGAGTATATGGCTCGAGTGGGCCTATGATATTGGGATACTACCACACCAAGCTGAAATCATGAGCCACTTAATGGTAGAAGAGGTTGAGGTCATGAGCCAAACTGTGGTAGTCGTGTTCATGGGCAGCGCCAAGCTGGTAGAGGGAGGGGTTGCAAAGGTGAGTCATGATCTGAGATGGATGTTGCAACTCTTTACAGAGCCTCATCTCCATCCATTGTTGTTGGCGCTAGATTAGAAGAATGGTATAATGAGTTGAATTTGGGCCTGGAACCGAGTAGGGCAGAGCTAGCTCGGGATTGGGGCAACATTATAATTGAACCAAGACAAACTAAAGGGAAACGAAACCTGTATACGCAAACTCTCTGGAGACTAGAGAATGAAGGCATTGTTGAACAAAGCCATGATAACAGATCTAAAGGAACAATGGCAGTCTCAAGGAGAATTGGTCATGCTTCGTCAAGACGTTCAACAAGTGAAGTTTGGTCTAGATGAAGTGATGGGGAGATTGGCAAGAATTGAGGAACACATACCTTGTATCTCACTCGCTAGGGATCAATAACAAAGGATCCAACCCCTGTTTAATCATCTGATAATTAGTCTGTTTTATTTTCAATCAACAAGTTTTGGGCATATTCTAGGTAGTGTTAGAGGTTAGCATGATAGTGCAGTGTTTTTAATAATTTTAGACTTGATAAGGACTTTGAAATTTTGGTCTAGATATGATTCCACTAGATAATCAATAAACCTGGTTTCCCTATGAGCAAGTTGATGGTCAATCAACCTAGTTTCCCTATGATCAAGTTGAGATCATCTAATTCGTTTTTTGAACTTGCATGTATAATTTGAAAATAAAATAGAAAGATCCAAAACCAACATAAAAAATGTCTATAAACAATATATGAAAATCTTTTACAATGACACTATAGTCTTTCCAAACAAAATTCATTTGGAAAAGTTTAACTACGAATATGAGTTTGATTGATAAATTATTAATTATTAAAATTGTTTAAAAATATTATATAAGAATCTTAAAGAAAATTCAATTTAAAAAAGTTTAACTCTAAGTATGAGTTTGATTCATAAGTTGTTAATTTGATTAAAAACCTCTCTTATTTGCATGTATGTGTTTTTACAATTATTGCTTTTTATAAATTAATATATTATTTATTTCAAAAATGATTAAACAAAATCTTTTTTATTCAAAATTTTGAAACATTAAATTTTGATTTTATTAACACTTTTATTAATATATTAATTTCCAAATTTAAATTACACACTTAACTACTAGTAAACTTTTGGAATTCTATTACTTGTTTTACTTTCAACAACTACACATATCTCATATTACAATCTTTAGTTTGACATTAAATTACAATCTTACTTAAAAATTATATCATTAATTTCAATAAAAAAACTATTTCATATATATATAATTAAATAACTAATTTTAAAATTTGATATTTTGAGAAAAAATCAATTTAATTTCTTAACAAACCTCTCATCTTTTCCTATGAAAAGAGATAAAATATAATAATAACAAAAACCAGCGAAAACGCTTCATTATAAAATAATAAACGGAAATTCTATTAAGTATATAATAACAACAGAGTAATTAAAACCATTAATTATAAAGTAAGTGCGATATAACGAGCTGGCAGCTATCTTTGGAGTGATAACTAGATTCATATTTCACTTAACGTTAATCAATATCAATTAGCCCTTTTGTTACTAAATTTAAAAATTTATTCAGTTTAATTTCACAAAGTGCAAAGTAGAAAATAAAAGTTAATGGTTTATGTACAAAATAAAATATAAAAAATTACTCATGTTAAAATCTATAAAAAGAAATTATAAAAAAAAAGAAACCCTTTAGATGCTAAAATGAAATAAAATGAAATAGACAATTGATGGTTTTAATATTGTAATAAATAAAAAAACTCGACTATTTTAATATTTTAAAAGATAAAACCTTAATGGGTTGAGGAGTAAACGATGAGGGAGTTGGATGCAAAGGAGGGGTGTGTGTCATCTCAACAATTTTTGAGATCATTAAGGAGTATCGTGGCATGTTTTCTTATGTAACATATGTGTAGAGGCTTGCGATATGATATTATGGAATATCAAGAGTTAGTAGTTTTTGTTTTGATTTTTTTTTGTTGGTTAGCGGACCAATGCATTATGTTAACAGGTTATTTGAGACAAAAGAGGGAGTATCAAACACTTTTGTGATCCTAGGTTTAAGGAATTCTATATGGGACTAAAAGCATGGGAACCTGACTTTGGAAAATTATGTTGGAGAAGAAATACCAAGTCTCATTTATTACTTAATTTTGGCAAAAGTGGTAACTTCTCATTTTTTGAAGCTCGAGGCAAGGGCATCTGTATGGAGAATGGTAGGCATAGTGAGATTTCTAGATCGATATTGTCCAAATTCACTATGTGATTCTTGGATAAGCATGGTGGGGTATAAAGAAGAAATGTTTTGGTTCTAGCCCATTGAAGGGCCCGTCAAATCTCTCATAGACAAATTCAGGTAACCCTAGGACTTTGGTGCCTTCTATTTTTCCTTCATGTCCAGGTTGACACCTGGTTTTCATTCGGTCAATTTCTTCAACTTCTAGTAGGGTTGGCGGTTTCTCTAGCTCGATTATTATTTAGGGCTCTTTTATATTTGAATTTTCCTTCTCCTCCTAGGTTGAATGCCATTGAGTTTCCCTGTCGGTTAGTGGTTCTCTTGTAGTCATGGTGTTGGTACTACTATCACTCTCTAGTTCTCTTACATTCAAATGTCAATGAATTGTTGTTTATTATATACTTTTGGTCAAAGGAAAATGGGGTGAGTATATCTCTATTTGGTTATTTAACTACTTAGTCCACGTTAAAGGAAATTATTTGGAATTAGCATTGGGGGAGCTGTGGTTCTTACTTTCTTGGGGCTTATTGGATTTTGTGGTTCGACTGGGTCATCAAGCCTTGTCATCATGGTCACAGCCGATGTGGTGCTTGGGAGGGAGGTCAGACCAATCGGCCCCGCATTGAGACTTTATCCTAGGAGGTAGATGGTGTTTACTATGCAGTGACCTCGCTAAGAACTTAGGCTGAGATTTAATGGATAGAAAGGAATTTTTGCATGGATAGATAGGCATTTTCAGATTTTGATCTTCTTAAAGAAGTTTCTCAATGGAAACTAGTCCCTTGGCATACCAGAGGACAAAGAACCCAATATATGCACATTGTTACTCTTCACTAGGAGTTGTAGACTCTATTGGGGCAAGTTCTTCAGGAAAAACATGATGACAAAAATAAAATAATTTCATTCCTTAATTACCTTCAGTGGAATCAATGGAGAATGCAAGATAACCTTGATAAACTAGAAGCTTGTCTATCCCATCTAAAAAAACATATTCAATGTTTAAGCTCACTACTCCCCTAGGCACTTGGATGGAAAATCTAGCTCCTGTGACATCATCTAATTCCTAGAATGGTTCTATATTTTGGCTTGCTTATGTTGTTTTTGTGGATCTATGGAGATGTGAGGTTTTGGGAAGTGCAACCACTTTTGTTGGATGTAAAAGTTTTGATATATCACATACTGACAAAAAAATCTAGTCAGAGTTATGGTCGTACAGTTTTGTAAAAGTGTGACCAACGATATAATCCCTTTCTTAATTAAAAATACCCTCAAATTACGAAAAAAATATTTTAAAAGATAAAAATAATATGACAATATTATAAAAAAATGTTTTTACGATCTTATGCAATGATATAGTAAGATACATTAATATTTTCAAAAAATAATAAAAATTCAATTAAATGTTAAAGTTGGAATTATAGAAATATTGGATTAAGATGATTTTATCTCTTATAATTTTGTAATTGTATAAAGTATCTTATTAATTCGAGGTTTGTTTATTATTATATGTTATATATTTTCAATTTTATGAAAAGTTTAATTTATTTGAAATAGTGAAATTGAAAGCATTATAATACAAGATTAATAGTTGTGTTGCAGCATAGTCTCTTCCTCTACTTTTAGTTAAATTATTATCACCACACAAATATTTCCACATAGTGTAATATCTCTGCAAAACCACCCCCATAGACCTTCCTCCGCAAAACTACCTCCACACTCAATTACACTTTTCCGTCCATCATTGACATTCGGGATTGTGAATCGATATGTAATTGTCATCGTTGATTTCTCCGAGTTGTATTAAATCGTGCCACATGTTATGATGTTTATGGTTGCAGCATGATATTTGTTAGACGATTTATGTATGTGGCATGGTAACGAATGTGGCATGGTAACGAACATACACACACACACACACACACACACACACTAGCACAACCACACTAATAAATGTGGCTGATAGATGTCGATAGGCATGTATCAACAACATTTATAAATACACATAAATATTAACATAAATATAAAATACTATCCATATATATATATATATATATATATATATATATATATATATATATATATATATATATATATATATATATATATATATATATATATATCATATCTACGTTCATGTACATTAAGTATAGAAATGTTATTCTATATATTAATGTATTTAAATTCACATTAATGTGCATTGATGCACTTTAGTGTGTGTACATTATTGTTATGCACACTAATGAATATTAAATAAAGTTCATTGATCTATAGTAATGTCTATTAACGTAATGTTTAATCTCTTTAGTTTTTACTATTCATCGCTTCGGCTTTTAAGAAACCACATTAATAAATGTGGTTTCTGCAAACATGAACCCTAGATTAATAAACCAAAGGAATTGTTATCATAAACCAAAGTTTTCTAATATACCCAAAGGGTGAATACTAAGACCCCAAGGGATTGTAAACTGGAGGGAACAATATTAATCCAAAGCATAATAAACCCAAGGGAGTAATAAACACAAACGAGAAAAATTATAAAGCCAAGGTATATAAACCGTAACACAAATATTATAAACCCTGAAATATACATGGTTAACCATGTTTAATCATGGTTTATTTCCATATGGAGACAATATTTGTCACAATGTGACATTGGCAGATGGTTTTCCATGCTTCATTGATTTTCATATCGACATAACGTTTGTCACATTGCGACGTTGGCGGATGGTTTTTCATGCTTCATTGATTTTCATATTGACATAATGTTTGTTACAATATGACAATGTGCCATGGTTCAACATGTTTGATTTTCATATTACGACAATATTTGTGACAATGTGACATTTTACCATGGTTGACCTTCGCTGGCCATGAATGATGTTGGTCCATTATTAACCTTGCTTGGCCATGGTTTATATATACACTATCACAACCACATTAAGAAATGTTGCTGATAGACGTCGATAGGCGTGTATCAAACACATTTATAAATACACATAAATATGAACATCAATATAAAATACTATCCATCCATATATATATATATATATATATATATATATATATATATATATAGAGAGAGAGAGAGAGAGAGAGAGAGATATATATAGATATATATATATATATCAAATTTACGTTAATGTACATTAACTACAGATTTGTTAATCTATATCTTAATGTATTTAAATTCACATTAATGTGCATTAATGCACTTTAGTGTGTGTACATTATTTTTTTTTTCTCGGTAACAAGGCTAATCTATTAAATATGTACAGAGTGCAAAAATACATCAGGTAAGACCAGTACGTTCTTGCCCACTCAGGGCACCAGACATAGACAAAAAACTAAGACTGACAAAGACCCAAACATAATTCCTGTTGCAAGCCCACGCAGCGGTGATTCCATGAAGTACCAAGACTGTCCCAAGACGGAAGCCCGCGCAGGTGCCATAGACAAAAAGAACTGTTCAAGTCGTCCCACGCAGGGGAAACAATGAGAACTCTCATCATTAACACAAAAAACCAACAGCTTAGACATCCTAAGAAAACATTGACAGAACCAACAACAAACCAGGAGGCGACGACTGAGCTTGGAGTAACCTGGTGGAGCAAGGGCGCCGGCGTGATTAATCATTCGGCTCATCAGGTTGCTCTTCCACAATTGGGCACCAGCCGTAGTAATTCGGCTCATCTTCAGTCGGCATGGTTGCTTCCGCTTCCCCAGTAGTCGCAATAGGAGCATTTTGGGAATGCTTGGAATTTTCCTCGACGGTGGCCCGGCTTTTTTCTTCCTGCTCCAACTCAGCTATCCCTTGCTCCCTGGCTTCTATGGGGTCATCCACCTCAGGAGGATTCTCGATGAATAGAATGGAGACGTGTGCACTGATACTCGGGTTTGCCGTAGAGCTGGTGAAGTTAAAAATAGTGGAGCCAAAAGCTGGCAAGGAGGCCGAGCTGGATGACCCAGCATCCATATGTTGGCCTGAGTGCAGGGGAGTGGCTCCAATGGAGCTTATCAGATTACAGTGGCAGCCATGCCTCGAATCCTGTCTCACAGGTCTGCTTGAGCCTCTACCTCTAGAAGAACCACGACGGCTCAGCAGCCTCTGTCTGCGTCGCACCATACTGGGATGGGACTCCCTACAAACTGCCAAGTGAACCAGACTGTCGATTACTAGGACCAGCTCCGTAATGGACTCAACCGTCTGAGAGGGGACCTCTTCAGTGTCAAAGAGACCAACCAAATGCAACACGACCAATATTCCTTGCTCAGAACCGGAGATATGCTCTTCATCGTCACCTACCCACCTCGAATTCCCATCCGCCATAACTGCATCTATGCTCTGGTTCGAGTGCTCTCTCCGGGCATTCACTGTTGCCGTCCTCAGTCCCTTCGAATTAAACCAGGAATGAACTCGCCGTCCTCTCGCATGGAGCGCCACGTGATGCCCATGGATCGGCATGTGGCCGGCTTCCAACTCCCGTCCCATCGCTTTAAACACCCGCATCCGGGGAGTGTGTGTACATTATTGTTATGCACACTAATTAATATTAACTAAAGTTCATTGATCTATAGTAATGTCTATTAATGTAATGTTTAATCTCTTTAGTTTTTACTATTCATTGCTTCGGATTTTAAGAAACCACATTAATAAATGTGGTTTCTGCAAACATGAACCCTAGATTAATAAACCAAAGGAATTGATATCATAAACCAAAGCTTTCTAATATACCCAAAGGGTGAATACTAAAATCCCAAGGGATTGTAAATTGGAGCGAACAATATTAATCCAACGCATAATAAACCCAAGGGAGTAATAAACAGAAACGAGAAAAATTATAAAGCCAAGGTATATAAACCCTAACACAAATATTACAAACCCTTAAATATACATGGTTAACCATGTTTGATCATGGTTCATTTTCATATGGAGACAATACTTGTCACAATGCCACGTTGGTGGATGGTTTTCCATGCTTCATTGATTTTCATATCGACACAATGTTTGTCACAATACGACAATGTGCCATGCTTCAACATGTTTGATTTTCATATTACGATAATATTTGTGACAATGTGACATTTTACTATGGTTGACCTTCGTTGGCCATGAGTTATGTTGGTCCATCATTAACCTTGCTTGGCCATGGTTGATTTTCCAATTAAGACAATTTTTGTCACATGCGACAATCAACCATGGTTGGATATGATTGACCATGGTTGACCATGTTTGATTTTATAAAACATGGTTAAGCATGATTGACCATGGTTGACCATGATTCTCCATGGTTGACCATGATTCTCCATGGTTGACCATGATTAATATCATAAACCCAAGGGATTAATATTCAAAATTGAAGGGAGAATAAAACCAATGGAATAATACCAAACCCAAGTGAATAATTTTAAACCCTAGGAATATCAACCCTTAGATTAATAAACTGAAGGGATTGATATTATCCACCCAAGAAAATAATAAAGGTAAGGGACACAAATTATAAACACAATGTATATAAACCCTAAGATAAATATTGTAAACCCTAAAATATACATGGTTGTCCATGGTTGACCATGGTTTGTTTCCACATGGAGACAAAAATTGTCACAATGCAACATTAGACCATCGTTGACTATGAAGGCATTATAAACCGAACGAATTAATATTGAACATGGAAGGGAATATAAACCCAATGGAATAATATTGAAGCGAAGAGAATAATATTAAACCCTAGAAATATGAACCCTTACAGTAACAAACCCAATAGAAGAATTAACCCAACAGACAAAAATTATAAACTCAAGGTATATAAACCCTAAGATAAATATTATAAACCCTTAAAACACATGGTTGGCTATCCTATCCTATAAATGAAAATGCATTCCACAAAACTATCCTATAAACCCAAGGGATTAATATTCAAAATGGAAGGGATTATAAACCCAAGGGATTAATATTCAAAATGGAAGGGATTATAAACCCAATGGAATAATATTAAACCTAAGGGAAAAATATTAAACCCTTGGAATATCAACCCTTAGATTAATATACCCACAGGATTGATATTATAAAACCAAGGGCCAAAACTATAAACCCAAGGTATATCAACCCTAAGATAAATATTGGAAACCCTAAAATATACATGGTTGACCATGGTTCCTTTCCACATGGAGACGATGGACCATGGTTGATGATGCTTGGAGTGATTATGAACTGAAGGGATTACTATTGAAAATCGAAGGGATTAGAAACCCAATGGAATAATATTAAAGCATAACAATATGAACCCTTACTTTAATAAACCCAAGGGAATAATTAGCCCAACGAACAAAAATTATAAACCTAAGCTATATAAACCCTAAGATAAATATTATAAACCCTAAAATATACATGGTTGACCTTGGTTGATTTCCACATGTAGAAAATACAAATAAAATCTGTGTCGTAATGCAACATTGAACAATGATTGACCATGTTGATCATGATTCTAATACTGGACCATTGTTGACCATGGTTGACCATGATTGTAAACCCAAGAGATTTATATTAAACTCTACGATTAATATTATAACCACTATAAATAATATTAAACCCTAGGAATATGGACCATTACATTAATAAACCCATGGGATCAAAATTGAAAACCGAAGGGATTATAAACCCAAGTGAATAGCAATAAACCTACGCCCAAATATCATAAAGTGAAGACATAAATATTTAAACCGCTAAATAAACATCTTTGACAACAGTTCACAATGAAACATTTTGCACTATAGAAGGGGTTTCAAAATGCAAAGCTCGAGTATGGTGGAGCAACTTTCCTTCACGATTTTTCACAATACAACTCCAGACAATGGTTGTCCATGCTTTATTTTTCATTTCACACAATATTTGACATAAAACAACAATGAACCATCATTGAAAATATTTCAAAATGTGAAGTTGTTGAAAGAAACAATATTTTCACAATAGAAAAAGCTGGTTTTATTATCCTATAAATCAAAATAAAGAACCAAATAAATTTGACAAACAATATAATACATGGCAACAACAATCACAAGGAAATCAAATTTCCTCACATTTCAACAATATTGGGCTGCTCCCAAAAATATCTTACCTCAGTAACTTTCTTGGACCTTGGCCAATTCACAATGACATCAACCTTGGAGGGATCTATTTTCAACTCACCTCCTCCTATAATATGACCCAAGTAAACTAAAGAAGTTTTTCCAAACTCACACTTTGACATCTTAAGATACAACTGTTATTTTTTCAAGACATCAAGTACTTTTCTTACATGCATGACATGTTCATGATGATATTTACTGAAAATTAAGATGTCATCTAAGTAGACTATAACAAACTCATCAAGAAATGGCCTCAACACATCATTCATCACACGCATGAATGTAGCAGATGCATTACATAAACCAAAATGCATAACTAGCCATTCAAACAAACATTGTTTTGTTTTGAATGTTGTCTTCCAAATGTCTCCTTCATCTATTCTAATTTGATGGTAGTCACTTCTTAAGTCCAACTTAGTAAAATAGTTTGCATCTTTCAATTTGTGAAGTAAATAATCTATTCTAGGCAGTGGGTAATGGTTCTTTACCGTAATTTTGTTCAATGCACGAAATTCCACACACATGCGCCATGTTCCATCCTTCTTTGGCACTAAGACAATAGTTTAACCACATGGTGAGGAATATGGTCTGATGATCCCTTTATTCAACGACTCTTGAATTTTATTCTTAATTTTTGCACTTTCCATCACTAACATCCTATACATGCCAATGTTAGGAAGATGAAAATCTTACTACAATTGTATCTCATGTTGGATTCCTCTCTTGGGAGGTAATCCCTTTGGTTCCTAAAACATATCATCATATTGGTTAACTACATCAACCAATTTAGATTTCAAGTTTGAATCACAACCTTTAAAATCTTCATTATCAACATCATTCTTAGGTTTGATCATTAGAAGCAAAAAGTTCTTGCTTGAATTCACTAATATTTTCATCTACCTTGCATTAACAAGTGAAATATTTATTTTCTTGCGATGAGCTCTCACAATATATTCTACTCCATCTTTGAATAAATGATATTTGTTTCCATGTCTATGAAGGATAGATTTTCTGTCATAAAGGTATAGGCTGCCCAAAACTATGCCACATATATCTAATGGCACCACATCAAGCTCCACTTCATCTATCCTATTTGCAGTAATGGTGAATTTCAATTTACACTTTCTAGTAACCTGCAATTGTGTATTGTCACACACCCATCCAAGTGGATATGGTTTATGATGTGGAATGGTTTCCAAGTTTAAACTTTTGACAATGTTTTCAGAGATAAGATTGGCTTGAGAGCCACTATTGACAAGTGTATCAATCTTGTTATGTTCTGAGATCACCCTTATGTGAAAACGTTCTATTCTCCTCTTTTCATTTGGGGTTTCATTTTGTGAGTTTGAAGAACTAGTGCTAGAAATGGATTATTTTCCTTTTAACCCCATGGTTGTGATTTTAGTTTCACCACCCGAATCGGATCCCAAATTCTGTTGAGTGGCTGCAGTTGTCATTTGTTTTTCCCTTGTTGTTGTTTCTTTTTGGTCTCATTTCTGGATGAAGCTTCCAACAATGAGCTTCAACGTGATCCTCTCTGGAAAAATGTTTACATGTTACTTTCTCTCCTTCTTTTTTTATAGATGCATTTTTCTTTCCCTTCCCTTTGAAACCCTTTCCTTTTCCTTTACTATTAAATGGCTTTTTACTACCTTCTTTTGGAGTGTTTTTCCCTCTTGCCTCAAGATGAGTGGCTTGCACACACACATCATCTAGATTATTGGGATTAAACATTAAGATAGTATGCCTAAGGTAATTGTGTAAACTCCCTATGTACTTCAACAATGTGTCCTGTGATTGCAAATCTACACCTAACATTAAAGACCTTTTTCTGAATTCTTGGGTGTAATATTGCACATTTTGACCTTTAAGTTGTCTAATGTTCTTCTAGTTCATGATGGCTTTTACATATAAGCTAGAGGGTAGAATTTTCTTTTGATTGCAGCAATGAAATCAATCCAAGAAATCAACATATTACCGTGTTTTTAATCTCCTCTTCGGTCTTTGATTCCCACCATACTAGTGTTTCACCCTCCATTCTCAAGGAAGCTAATTGAATCTTTATGTCATCCTCTTGAGGGCTTTGAATCCTGCAATAGGCCTCCAACTAGCAAATCCAATTGTAAGTTTCTCTACATGCACTTCACCATTATACATGGGCAACTCAATTTTAACATCAAGTTTTAAAAAAGGTGATTTACAAGTTCCTTTTGAAGTATGATGATGAGTATGAGTAAGGGTTGTGTTAGTGGAAGAGGGTGAAGATACTTGTGAAGAATAAGATGAAGGATATGGTGGAGAGGGTGGAGGTTTGTCTCCATTTCCATTACCTCCTCATGAAGAACCTTCTCCTTTGGGAGGTTTGGGACTTTCCCATTGCAACCTTGTATTCCTCTCTTCATAGAGGACCTTCACCATCTCTGTCATATCAACAAAATCCTTTCTTAAGGTCTTCTCATATTATGTCATGTTCGTAGTTTCTCCTTCATGAGACATGATCTCTGGAGTCTGAGCTGAAACTTGAGGCTAAATTGATATTAGAGATTGTGGCAAACATGCTCTCCTTCCCCTTGACCCAAATTCAAGGCTTCCAACCAGCTTCCCTTCTCCTTTTTTGAGTTTTAACCTTGTAAGCATGATAAAAACTTGCAAATAGTTAAATCCTTCTTTCACAAAGAAAAACTAGTGCTATGATACCAAAATGATTTGGTTTAGAATATTAGATTGTTGTGTTAAGATCCTCCTCAGATTAGAAACAAAATGCTTTTAGTGTGCTTAAGGGTTCATGAGTTTTTGCAAGTGAAAAATGAGTTTTTATGTTAATTATATGATCAATTTAACATAAATAAGAGACTGAACAACAACATAAACATGTATAAAACATCATCAAAAATACATCACAATAGGAACATGATAAAGGAGTTCACCCCTCCTGGGCTACGTCTCCTTGGTCCGGCTTCCAACGACTTAGGCCTTTCTACTATGCTCAAAAGTGTAAAAGACATGTTTACAATGCTCAAATGTTCCTGAAACATGCTCCAATGAGTCCAGAATATCCAAAAATGGCTACCTAGCCTCTTTTTGCATCCAATTTGGTTGAAAACTGAGAAAATTATGACCTCTCCTGGTTTCCCCACTATTTGCTCCATAATTTGCACCAAATCCGGCATCATCCTACAAATTCGCTCCATTTTCCGCTAACAGAACAACAAATTCTTCGAATTACATGAAAACTTGTAGGATCATTAATTTGGCTGGCCCCCCTTCCTTTGATGGTCTTGGTGAATGCTAACGGTTTAGGAGTGGTCACATACGCCGCTTGTCCAGGGGTCACAGTGGTGGTTTCCATAACTGCTTCATGCTATGGATACTGTTCACATGGGAGGGTCGCTGACAGTTACACTGGCGGTCTCCCCCCAACCTAGCGGTCAATAAACATTAACACTAACCCACATGAATTGTATGTGAAGTATCAATGCATAGGTGGAGTGGTAAAGTGTTGCCATGTGCTGTGAGAGGTCACGGTTTCAATTCTTGTGGCCTCCAACCTATCTTTCCAACAAAATTTTGTATGCCATTAGGAGGACACGTGGCCACCTCCGACTTAGCCACATGTCACCTCCTAATTGGTCAAAATAATAACACATGGGCTAATAAAATAATACCATCCTAATATCATATTCTGAGAATATTCTAGGAATATTTTGAGAATATTCCTTTTGCCACCTAGGCTATATGGATACCCAGTCATCCATCTGCAAATATTTTACCTATTTGAAAAAGTGAACAGATCGCTTTTATGGGAGCATATGGTGTCCGTTTCATGTGAAATGAGTTGCACTAGATTTAGGATGATGAGCACTACACGGTCCTTTAGGTTCCACACAATTTTGACAACTTTTATTTTTGAGCATAATTTTGAGCACTATTAATCCTAGAAAAATTTCCTCAAGCATTTCTCATTGTTCTCCTCCTAAAACTTTCGAGTTGATATCGCTCCAATATCATGCTAAGATCACACTATCCACGTGACCTCCTGTGAGTTTTCTGCATGTCACCCAAATTTGACCCAATTAGCAACCCAAAAACATTGAAAATACCTACCACATGTCCTAATCCTATATTCCCACATCTTCATCATGCTCATATCATCTCTGGGTCCATAACTGGTAATGTGATCTTGTCATGTCACCTGCAACTTGTTTATTTCATCTCTATCAGTTTATTGTGCTTGTGCCGCTTGTCATTCTCGTGTTGGAGAGGTTCCATGGCCATGTCAATGCTCGTACGTCACACATCCAAAGAAACCACCCAGTGATTTTGAGAGACCCCCTTGCCTTGGTTCTAAAATCCATGCAGGGGGTTCCCTCATTTACTCTGGACCATTGAATTGGGGAGGGCAGTTTGGGCATGTATCCAATTAAGGGACATCCCCTTCCCTTTAAACTACAGTGGCGCATGGGTTCCCTCTTGTCATCAGATGGAAAAGTATGGACACTTGTTGCACGATCCACCCTATAACATATGCCCTATTTAATGTTAAATCCAGATTCCATTTTAATAAAAACTTTGAAGAAAACCTCCAAATTTTGGAATGCCATCAAATTAACACCTTTTTTTGGAGAATTCCAAATAAACACCAAATTTGGGCCTTGAATCACTAACTGATTTTCAAACTGTGATTCCTCTTGATCCCCTTGGCGATTTTCAGACCTGCATATACCGTCGGAGTGAATTTTTTAAGATCTATCCATCTAAGAAACTTTCATGTGCATCTGAGTTGAATTTTTGAGGAAAAAGTTGATATGAAGATAATGCCCCATAAATCACAAATTTTAGATGTTCACCAATTTGCCTGCAACCACCTGTTATGATCTTTTCCATTCCATTACACCTCCTTTGACATCAATTCCAACATATTTCTAACACCTTGTTCAACTTATGGAGTAAGCCATTCTAGAGAAAATAGTCAATTATGTCACCATCACCTAAATGAATCTGGCTTTGGAATTGTTGCAACACTTCCTTGAATTTCCAATTTTCTATATATGTCTCTCTATATACATCATGAGTGAAAGAATCCATGTGCATTAGAGTTCCAAAGTTGTATTTTTTATTTGGGTGGCCTTGAAAGCATGTTAGCCAACTTATTTGTGCTACCCTTCTTGTACGTGATGACTAAATGAAACGAATGTAAGGACAATATCTACCTATACTATCTAGTATGGTGTAGCTTAATTTAGGATTGCAAGTACTGTAGCAGCTAGTGACTCGTGTGGATACTGGCCTTCTTTCCCATTAGATAGTGTTTGCACTTTTTCACAACTTGTACCAAGGCATAGAGCTCCTTGTGGTAGGTAGGGTAGCTGAGAATCACCCCATGAAAGACTTTAGAATAGTGTGACATATACCTTCCCCTTTGCTTCAAGACTGCTCCCATGGCACACCCACTCTCATCTATCTCCACTTTAAAGCATTGTTGCAAGTTTGGTAACATGGGAACTAGCGTTTAACTAGTTTTTTTTTTCAACTCTTCAAAAGACTTAATCTAACCCTCCCCTCACTAGAAGCTCTTGCCACTTTTCATTATAGTGTGGAGTGGTGCAATTATTGCTAAAAATGAAGCTATGAATTTCCTTAGGTACTATGCTACTCCAACATAACTCCATACTTTAGAGAAATTTGTAGACGCTAACCACCTCATGATGACCTCCATATTTCTAGGATCTATCTTGAGCTCCCCTCCACCAATCACATAGCATAAACACAAAAAATGTTGTTGTGAAAACTCATATTTCTTGATATTTTTCATTAATCAATGCTTCTTCAAAGTCTCTATCACCTACATCAAGTGTGAGATGTGCTCCTCCTAGGTAGCATGTGTCTTAATTTGAAGGTAGCCTTATAGGTTTTATCTTCTTTGACTTGAACCTAATGATAACCTAATTTTATATCCAACTTGGTGAAATATTTCACTTGGTATAATTGATCTAACAAATCATCAATCGTGTGTAGGAGGTGCCCGTTTTTGAACATAATCTTATTTGATACTCTGTATCGATGCACATTCACTAAGTCACATCCTTATTTAGCATAATAATGATGCACGACCCATAAGGTGATGTAATTGGTCAAATCACACCCTACTCCAATAGTTGTTACAACTACACTTTAATTCCCTTGCTTCTGAAATAGACTATCTGTATAACCCAATATTTGGAAATGGCGTTTCCAGATAATAATTGAATTTTGTGTTCCACTTTCCTCTTGGGTGGTAACCCTTTAGTCTCTTGGAACACTACCTTGTATGAATGTAGAAACTCTTACATTTGTTTTTAATGTTCGTTATTACACCTCTCTAGGGATTTCTTTTCCTTTATCAACTCCTCACTCAACTAATTTTCTCTTAAGAATAGTAAAACATATTTCTTGCTAGAACTAATAAATGTATTGCCTTTGTTAGCACTTACCAATGAAATTTCGACTTGTCTTTGTGCATGTTGATGATGAATAATTCCCATCCTTTATTAGCCTATATTGGTTGGATCTTTTCATGGATATTTCATCTTGTAGGTACATGTAGGGACTGTCAAAGATGACTCCACACACATCAAGTGATGCTACATACAATTCTACTTCATTAATATAATTAGCATTAATCGTGAATTTTGTTCTGCATTATTTAGTTACCTTTATTTCTACATCTTTATTTACCCATCCCAATGGATATGGGCTAATTGGATCATGAACCTCTAATCCAAGTTTTTTTCCCAAATCCACTGCTATGAGACCAACATGTGAATACAAATTTAATAGGACATCAATCTTGGTCTTCTTGACCTATTTATTAATATTGAAGAGTTTGGCCATCTCCTTCTCTTCCCGATGATTAAGGCTACTCAAATTCACCTCCTTCTACACTCATGTATAGACAATATTCCCATCCACATTAGAGCTACATTCTACTTAATTACTCAAATCTATGGTGAGATTTTTTTTTCTTCCCATCATTCTTCTAGTTCTTTGAGTTCAGTTTTGGATGCAATTTGCAAAAAATCTCCTCAATTTTACAATCAATGCAATGTTTTCTATTATTATTGCAATAATGTGTAATGGTTATTGCCTTCTTATCCTTTCCCACCATACACTTCTTATTTTCCTTCTTGGAAGCTTCCTAGTGTTTTTTTTGCCTCAAACTGCTTGATTTCCTTTCCATTTAGTTTATTCTTTTTAGGTATTGTGCATGTACACAATCCTTGTTCTTTTCTCTTGGCTTGAACATCACCTATTTTTGTAGATGGTTATGTAAACTCCACATATACTTAATAAGTACATTGAAGATCTTGAGAGAGATACCTAATATGATGACCATTTTCTTGAATTTAATGGTATACTTATGTACACTCTACCCCTACCTCTACCTGAAGTAGTGTCATTGAATCCATTGATCCTTTATATATCCAATAGGGTAGAATTGGGACATTATGAGGTTTTTGAAGTTCTCCTACTTAGTTACAGGGGAATCACCCTCTAGCATAGGTGTCTTTGCATGGATTTCCCACTAAGTTAGGGCATGGCTCTCTAACTTCCTTCTACCAAATGATATTTTATACTCATCTATGTGGTGAATGCTAAAATATACTTCTAGTTTCTACAACCAATGGTTTAATTTAGGGCATCGATCTCACCTTGGTATAGATTTATGTTGACCTTTGCTTCCATCTTGAATTGGGAATGTGAATTGTTATTGTCACTCGAACTTAGCTTCCCTTTTTTGGGTTCTTTCCTTGACTCATTTTCTGGGTCTTCGTTATCTCGTAATTTCCCGTCTAACCTAGTCTTTGAGTTGAAACTATCATATTATTGATTCTAGGCATGTTTGATAGTGCCACCATAAGGAGGCTCATATTGTGATTGATATTGATGACCTACACTTTTATCTTCATGAATCTCTATTTTGTTGAATCATGGTTGTTGTGAATAGACTTTCCAGCCATGGTTAGGGATATATGACTTTCTACTTAAACCACTTCTTGAATCTAAGACAACCTCCCAAGAGATTCCCCAATGAAATCTACTCTAATACTAATAAAAAATCACACTCCAACCACAATGAACACAAAATATGTTCATTTGACATTTCTTCTAACTAATTGATTTAACTAAAAAGATAGAAATTACATAATTACATTTGAATAAATATGAGCCTTTGATTTGTGACTACTACTAAGAATATTCTAAAATATTTGGAGGAATTTAAATCCCTAGCATCCACCTAATTATTGATAATTAAATTAAAATTTGAAAATCATATTCCAAAATAAACACACTTATAAATATAAATTAAAAAATTAAAAATTTAAAAATATACCAATAACATTTTCAAATAAAATAATATCTCCAAAATGATAAATAAAAGAAATGGATAGATAGTAATCTAAATCTTCTGCTTTAGGTTTTTTGAGATATATTTTAAAATCAATTCTACCGGAAGGAATGTGTACAAATTAGACATTTAAACTATACTATAGGTTAATTCAAAATATACAAAGACTTTTCAAAATGTGGAATCTGTTTTTTCCATTCAAAAACATTTTAAACAAAATAAAATTGTAATCTCATTTTTAAGATATTAATGTAGTTTTTCAATAAATAGAAAATACATTTTAAATAACCTAAACCTACAATTTTCCCAAAAATTTTATTACTGAATTCCCCCTGAAAACGAAAGAAACTTTTTGCCAAAAATTATTACTAAATTCTCCCTGAAAAAACTGCCGCATAATTTAACCGTTAAAAAATGACTATTTTCGATCAAACTTATGGTCTGGATCGACCAAATGCTGACTATAGCAGTGGGGAAATCCTCTCAGAGAATATTATCAGGCTCCCGGCACGCTAAAAAAAAATTGAAGTACAATTTAAAGTAAGGGTGGATAGTTAAAATGGTGAAGACAGTTGGATGTGCATGAACGCGGTCGCCCTATTCCGTGCGTCAATAAAAGTGGTCACAACAGCTTTAGGTCTGTCGACATAATATTTCATCTTAAAGTCAATCTCTTTTGTTTACATCCAAAAGCGGCGCAACACTGCGAGCAATCCTTGGTCACCCCGAGTTAATGCAATGAAAGTGCAGAGAAGAAAATAGTTAAGACTGCAAGTGGCGTTATGATGAGGACATTATGTGGACTTGCTAGGTAATGGATTCGCCTTCCTACCTTTTCTGATGAATACTCCACCTTTTGGGGAAAAATATAATAATTGAAGTTTATGAGAGGGAAGATATTTATAGACCGATCGTGGTAGACTAAACCAGATACTTAGATACCTAGAGCCTTTTCAAGTAACAATTAGTTGTGAGGAATGGCAAATTCATCAGCAGCCATGAAATATTTCACAGCTGGTTTCGCCATAGCTTTATGTTTCATGGTCAATTTTGTGGCAGCATATAACAGTTCTTGCGGTAATGAAAACAGTGAAGATGCATGCAGGAATAAGACTGAAGCTCTCCATCTGAAGATTGGGGCACTAGCTTCTATTCTTGTGGCAGGCACTATTGGGGTATATTTGCCTGTTCTGGGCAGGACTTTCCCTGCTTTAAGTCCTGATAGGAATATATTCTTTGTCATTAAGGCTTTTGCTGCTGGTGTGATTCTTGCTACTGGTTTCGTCCATGTTCTTCCTGATGCCTTCGCATTTCTTACCAGTGAATGCTTAAATCCGAATCCATGGGGCAACTTCCCCTTTGCTGGTTTTATAGCAATGATGGCCGCAGTTTGTACTCTCATGGTGGATGCTCTAGCCACTGGTTACTACGAGCGTTCCCACTTTAGAAATCGAAACAAAGGTAATCAAGTTAATGAGGATACAGATCTTGGTAATGGCAATGGTTTAGAGCATGAGAATCATGTTCATACACACTCACATGCTACACATGGGCACGCCCAAGGATCCAATACTATAGAAGAAGATTCCACTATTAGGCATCGTGTCATTATTATTAAATTTAACACCATAACTATATTATGTCAGGTGTTAGAGTTGGGTATCGTTGCTCACTCCGTTATTATTGGAATTTCATTGGGTGCTTCTGAAAGTCCGTGCACAATTAGGCCTTTAGTGGCAGCCTTAACATTTCACCAATTTTTTGAAGGAATGGGTCTTGGTGGATGCATTGTCCAGGTAACTTTAATCCATTGTTCATGTAACTTTAATCCCTTAAATCTTCAACTAGTATAAAGCAGGAATATTTACATTGATAATAAGTTTGATTGACTGAATTTTGTGTTTTTTTGAGGGGAGCAGGCGGGTTTCAAGAATAAGTCGGCAGCAGTTATCCTGATGACGTTCTTCTTTTCTTCTTTGCTGTGACAACGCCCTTTGGTATTGCATTGGGAATTGGGATCTCGTCGTTTTACAACGAGAGCAGCCCCACAGCACTGATCGTTGAAGGGGTCTTTAATTCTGCGTCTTCGGGAATTCTGATATACATGGCTCTGGTGGATCTTCTTGCTGCAGATTTTATCAATTCCTCTCGGATGAAACAGAATGGAACACTCCAGCTCTGCTCATACATCGCTCTCTTGTTGGGTATAGGGGCCATGTCTTTCATAGCCAAATGGGCTTGAAATTTTACCATATCTTTTCCCTACAGAATCTCCTATATCTCTTTGTATCGACGTTTCTGTATATACACGTCCTTCAATTTGTGACTATGACAATTGATTGAATTTTCTACATTGTCAATGGATTCAGTTTCCATTTATGACCTAAACATCGAACTTATGATATTTAAAAATCTTTACATAATTTTCTAACCAAAAAAAGCCATATCATTTTTTTTTTCAATAAAAATAAAACCAACAAGCTTCATATTACATAAAAGTTGTTTATTTATATTTGCTAATCAATATTTTCTTATTTTTGGGAATCATATTACACAAAAGTTGTTTATATACAATATCAGCATCATCATGTTGTCTAAACTATATATCTTGTTCATGGATCTCTTTCTTTATACCCGAATTGATTACACAAATTTACATTTAAAATAATAAATATTAACATACTAAATATTTGAAATTCTAGTATTTAAATGTTAATGTATCTCACCTTTCGAACATCTAGTTTAAGATAAGGGGTACTCAAACTCTTTATTTTCCTCTTTCTAGGTAAATCACGGAAAACTTTAAGGGCTAATGGGATAATTTTCTATGTTTTTCCTTAAAAAATATTCACCAATTTTCATTTGTTAAATTTAGTAGATGGCTTGTTTTCCATATTTTTTCTAAAAAAAATTTCACCAACTATGGTTTTTTTTAGAAATAATTGGCCAAAATTTTATGGGAGAAAATTGTGTCACCTTAAAAATAGTCAAAATTTTATAGAGGCTAAATATAAAATCATGAGAAATTTATATCTTTTTACAAAATTATTTACAAACATTATATGGTTTTCACATTACATATTAATAAGATTTTCCAAAAAATTTATATTTCAAAATAAATTTCATTGTGGTTTTAAATTTAAATAAAATTATATTAGAAATTTGAATTCGACTTGTTAAAGAATTTTGTTATAAAATTTTACTATTATTTTAATATAAATGATAAGTTTTTTAAAGAAAATTATAAAAACATAGAAATTGAAATTAGTGAAAACGTCACCCTCTAATTAACTGAAAAACTCTTTATTTTTCTTATTCAATGTTGAAAGTGTTTAAAACATTTCCCTGATCGGGGTGTAGACGAGATCAAATCCGACTGCACAAATTGCGTTGTCATGGTCGCAAGCTTCAAGGTAATAAGGTCCAAGGGGTGGCGTGGCAACCCCACACATGCACTTGCATGTGTAAGGCCCAAGAGAGGTACGTCGATCCAAGGCAAGGAATATTTTACGTGAGTCGAGAGATAGGAAGGTGGTAACTTCTAGTAAACAACTATTATTTTTTGGACAATCTTGGAATAGTTATCTCCATCATAGTGAGAAGAGGCATCCCTAGCTCATAGGGTCTAGTGAAGGACGAGACATCAAGCTGCAAGGGAGAAACCAGGGTCAGGCTATAAGGAAGGTAGGTTTGTAGGTATGTCATGTTTCTTTCACCCCTCCCTTTGATGCACATGGGTTGTATGAAGAATGGCGAATCTTGGGAATGGCAGATTGGCTGGTCTAAGAACCAGCAACCGATTTTGGAGTGTGTTTGGAATGGAGCTTATAGCCATGGTTTTTTCTACTCTATGGATCCCAATGGTCTTTGGTTTTAGATGAATTTTTGTGCCCTTTGAAAGGCCTGCAATGGAAACTTCAATTCCCTTACTCACTAGGTGGAATACCCTTGGGATCTCTCCTACATAGACGAGGGGATTTTAAAAACCAAAACCCTTGATTTTGAGACATATATAGCAAAGGAATCCTTTTTCGTTGAAGGAATGGCTCACGACACCTCGCAAAGAGCTAAGAACCTTTGGGGGAGGTCACCCTCATTCAACTTCCAACTTGCAACATTTTTAATCATCGAATTGTTAACATCCATGCCATAATATTTATGGTTCATGGAGCAGCTTGCAGATTATGTTTGGGTCATGGGATCTCGCATCATAGAAGTTTTAGTGCTAATTAAAATTTCGTCTTGCTAACTTGTTGTCTACATGAACAACAATTAGAGTAGACAATATCATAAACCCTTAGAGTCAGGCCTTAAGCTCGAATTTGAAGTATTTTCAGCATGACATAATTCAAGAGGAGATTGCTCGAGTGGGCCTAAGACATCGGGCCACTACCACGCCAATCTAGAGTCGAGAGCCAATTAATGGTAGAAGAGGTTGAGGTCACGAGGCAAACTGTGGTAGTCGTGGTCATGGGTAGTGCCAAGCTAGCAGAAGGAGGGGTTGCAGAGGTGGGTCCCACCATGAGATGGAGGCTACAACTCTTTACAGAGCCTTGTCTCCATCCATTGTTGGCCCTATATTGGAAGAATGGGAAAATGAGTTGAATTTGGGCCTAGAATTGAGTAGGGCAGAGCTAGCTTGAGATTGGGGCAACATTAAAATTTACCCAAGATAAATTAGAGGGAGAAAAATCCTGTATATGCAACTCTTCTCCTATATTGGAGAATGAAGACATTGTTGACCAAAGCCATGACAACATATCTAGAGGAACCAGGGTAGTCTCACGGAGAATTGGTCATGCTTTGTCAGGACGTTCAACAAGTGAAGTTTGGTCTAAATCAAATGATTGGGAGATTGGCAAGAATCGAGGCACACATCCCTTGTATCTAACTGTCGGCCCAACTAGGATCCACAACAAAGGATCCAACCCCTATTGAATTATTTGATGATTAGTCCTTTATTTCCAGTCAACAATTTTTGGGCATAATCTAGGTAGGGTCAGAGGTTAGCATGATAATGCGATGTTTTTAACAATTTTAGGTTTGATCAAGACTTTTATTTTTTTAATGTGGATAAGACTCCACCAGATAATCAATAAACCTAGTTTTCCTATGAACAAGTTGAGATCAGCTAATTCGTTTTTTGAACTTGCATATATAAATTTCTTTTGAAAATAAAACAAAAAGATCCAAAACCAACTTAAAATCAAATGTTTAAAAACATTATATGAAAATATTTTACAATGACACTATAGTTTTTCCAAAGAAAATTCATTTGGAAAATGTTTAGCTATAAGTATTTGTTTAAAAATATTATATAAGAATCTTAAAGAAAAATCATTTGAAAAGATTTTAACTCTAAGTATGAGTTTGATTCATAAGTTGTTAATTTGATTAATAAATCTCTCTTATTATTTGCATGTTTGTAGTTTTACACTTACTCAACCTGTTGTTTTTTATAAATTAATACATTATTTATTTCAAAAATGAAACAAAATCTTTTTTATTCAAAATTTTGAAACATAAAAATTGTATTTTATTAACACTTTTATTAATATCTTTATTTTTCAAATTTAAACTAGACACTTAATTCCTAGTAAATTTTTGGAGGTTTATTGTTTGCCTTCCTCTCCATAAACTGGGTCTCAAAGAGGAGATTTGAATCTAAGTCTCTTAAGTTGCAATGATTTCACCTATCTCAAATTACTAATTGAGCTACAGTAAGACAAATATATATATATATATATATATATATATATATATAATTTTATATTTCTTATATAATATATTTGTAATGAAAATTGTATTAAATTTAAAAAAATATTTATATAAAATATAAAAAACTATACGAATTCAAAAATTATAATTTAATGTAAAATACAAATGATTGAAAAATCACTTATAGTTAAATACATATCTTTTAAATTTCTTAAATCAATATATATTTTTTAAATTTCCATATTATCTATATATATAATTGATAGGATATCTATATTATCTATATATATAATTGATAGGATATTTAATTTAATTGATAGATAAAATAGTTTTTTTGAAAGTATGGTTAATTTTAAATAAAATTCGGATTTTTTTTTTATAAAAAATTGAATTTAGGTAATTTATTTTGTAAACATTCACTTATCCAAAAAAAATATTTCATAATATTGAAGTCATTTATACATTAAATAATATATCTTAAACAATAACAAAAAAATTACAATCTTACTTAAAATTCTATCATTAAATTCCAATATTTCATATATATATATATATATATAATTAAAAAATCTTTATAATTAAATAAATATATTTAAAATTTCATATTTTGGAAAAAAAAATTTAATAGGTTAACAAACCTCTCCTCTTTTCATGTTTTCATATGAAAAGAGATAAAATATAATAATAATAAAAAGCAAAAAAAACGCTTCATTATAAAATAAAATAATAAAAGGTAATTATATTTAATATATAATAATAGAATAGTTAAAACCATTAACCATAAAGTAGTGCAGCTATATTTGCAGTGATAATCAGACTCGTATTTCAGTTCATTTTACTCAATCAATATCAATTAGCCACTTGTTATTGAATTTAAAAATTTATTCACTTTAATTTAATATAGTGCTAAATAGAAAATAATGTTAATGGTTTATGTTGCATGTATAAAATAAAATATAAAAAACAATAATGTTGAAATAAAAAGAAGAAGAGAAAAATATGATTTTTTTCCCTTTGTATGCTTAAAGAAAAAGGTAGAGAATTGATTGTTTTAATATTATAATAAATAAAAAACTTGTTTATTGTTTAATATTATAATAAATAAAAAATTTGTTTATTTTAATATTTTAAAAGATAAAACTTTAATGGGATGATTTGAAATCACTTTTAGATGATGTGAGGAAATTAATGAAAGCATTACAGATTCATCTGATGGGGCGCGTCTATGTTATTTTAAGCAATCGGTCGATAAGATTGTGAAATACACAGACATTTGAAACAGTAAGAGAAACACAGTAAGCAAATACAAAACACAACAAATTTAATAAGACACTTGAAACAGTAAGAGAAACACAGTAAGTAAATACAAAATAAAACAAATTTAATAAGGAGTTCAACCAATTCTCCTGGGCTACATCTCCTGGTCCATCCTTCAGTGGTGGCCTTTTCTATCGTGTCTTAAAGCAAATTTTTTACAATAAGGAGCTCAATTTGAGTCTTACTTAACAAATGATGATCAATAGGGTGGTACTTGGATCCCCCATGCCTCTAGAGTACACAGACTCCCCCTTACTAAGTCTTGACCTCAACTGGTCTCAGTGGTATGAGTCTAATTTAGCGCTCAATACCTGATAGGTATACACATAGGAGTTGCTTGAACCTCTCAAGCCTTCTCTAGAGTTTACAGACTCTTGGACTCTCTCTGTTATGTCTGCTCGATGCTGCCTTTGTTCTGTAGGTCAACTCGGCTTCTCTGTTCTCTGAAATTCACTTCTTTCTCTACTTCCGTTCCCCCTGCTCTTTGTCTGTTCGTGGCTTAAAGTCAATCTACTCCCTGACTATACATTTCCCTTCCTGCTCTCTGGATCGCCTACCTCTATCCGCTGGAATTCACCTGCTCTGCGTCATCATCACTGTGTAATGTTTTGTAGAGAGGTGGCCACTTTTCTCCTCACGAACTGAGTGTCAGTTCTCTTTGAATGGTCTGTTGTGGGGAAAAGTATCCGATGCGGATGACCCTATCCCTACTCTAAAGGTGACAGTCTTTAGCAACAACTGAAAGTAAAGCTTTGATGTTTTCCTTTATGAAAGTACAAAGAGAAGGAAGAAAAGATTAACCAACCTGGTGTCTTTCGCTTAGTCGATCCTTGTCCTCTCTCTTTATCTCTTGTTCCCAGCTCCTTGCTCTCTTTGCCGGTCCAGCTACACACAGATCCTAAACAAAACAAGAGAGGAAACTACAAGATACATGTACTCATAACTGATGCATGGATTAGAGTGAATCAAATATACAAGTAAATACAATCCATCAATGTAATACAAGTATATAGGAGAACATGCAAAACTTTATTGATAGAAGTAACAGGGTTCTGAGAAGGTTACAACCAATGATGGCTCCAATCCAGCAGCACCTCCCCAGCAGCAAGAACTCTCCTCTTCACCTCTAGTAAAACAATCACCCAATAGCTCTAACTGTAAACCAACAGCACCTCCTTGCTTTACACAAAATTCCAGCCTCCTTAGACCTCATAGAAGAGCTCTATATATAGGAGAGAAGAGGAAAGGATGAGTCAGCTGGAGGCTGGCATGGAGCTGACTAGTGTCCTCTCCTTCTTCAGTTAATCTTCAGTTCCTATGTCCACTTGGAGATCCTTGCTTCCACATGGTGATCAAGTACCTCTTACTCATCACAGGGCGAATCTCATGAACCAAGTGTCAGTTTGGAAGCTTCCTGGGCATTTGACACCTTGCAGGATGACTGTGCCACTTGGCCAATCTCGCCCAGCGCAGGTAGCCTTCATTAATTTTGACTTCCAGCGCAGGTACAAGGAGCAACAGTTGCATTCCAGCGTAGAAGCTCAGTGGAGCAGCTGACATGATCCAAAATAAGCCTGTTTTGAAGTGTTTTCAGGTGGAGAACTGATTGGAAGTGCTGTTGTTTGATGACCTTGTTCTTTTAGGGGTAAGAACAACATGTTTAGGGACTGAGGATCCCTGTAATTATCGACATTCCATGCTCCATGATGCGAGGCACAAAAATGTCTATAACAGTTGCCCCCTAAAGTATGAGGCCGTTTATCGGGTGAAATTCTTTATCTAAAGGATCCGAAGTTCGTTCCAGTGCTGAGGAGAGTGCCCTGTAATACAATACAATACAATACATTATTTTTCATTCTATTTTCATGATCTAGCTGAGGCGGGCATTCCCATGCTCAGCTTTTATAAATACATTTTGGTACATATGACAGACGATCGTCTGAAGATAGACTGATAATTTTCTGCTGAAATTATCATCCTTTGAGTAGGATGATCATCTGCTGCAATGATGTACACGACAAATGCGTTTATATTTCCTGAATATATATCGCAGCCCGGATGGATGAAACTAGATCTGGGGTCTTCGAACTCGTTCGATCTTCACTCTAAGTACAAGTCGATCCATGTGAGAATTGCGCTGAAGTCGAACATGGAAAGACATCACTTGATTACCGGTCAATAATGAAAACCGTTAACAAGCGCGAGAGGAATCACCAATAATGACGATGACCCTCAAGGTACTGCAGTACAATTCACGTGGCGTGAATAAAGGACTTGGCGTCGAACGCCACGCAAAATCTTCTGGTCGAAGGTCATTGATGTATACCTGTCGCCGGAAGTGAGAAACTTGCCATTGAGGCATGCAAGCTTCAAAGTACTGATGGGGGTGTTCCTAGATCAACTTCTTGGATAATGAGCTGAAGTCGACAAGAAGCGATCCGTCAAAGGAGGGCCTTAATGAATCCCACATCAATGACACGGAACGGAGCTAATGACTTTAGTGGAGGTGAAAACAAACTGTGACATATGATTCAGGGTGGCGATCATGAATGGATGAAGGATAATGTATGGCAGTGGATGGGACACGGTTGACACTTTCAGAATGACCCCTCTTGAACATATAACGACACTGATGCGATGGATCGGTAGCATTACCCCAAATGTGGATGGTGTGGCGAGGACCATGGTGATGAGACCGGTGAATGAGACAACCCAACCCGATATGGTACGGAGGAAAAGTGTCATGTTCAAGAGTGACTTGCTACCATTAAACTTTGAATGTTCTCCCAATTTTTCCCCAGTCATTTCTGACCAGTACCTCTTTATTTTTGTCAAGCTTGAGGAGGATAACATATGCTTGTTCTATAACCTGCCCTTCGGGCAAGCCCATCGCTATGATTTAACGAGCCTAGCGATAGGGAAACTCGTTCTCGTCTAAAGACAAGTTTGTCGCTATTTAATCATTTTAACGAGTCTAACGACAATGAAAACTCGGTCCTTTTCATTTTTAGAGAGTCTGAAAAGGTACAGAAAGTTAACTCCATAATTCCTTTTTCGTCATCTAATCCCTTAAGTCCGAAAAAGTATAAAACAATACAGAAGGGATGGCTGTTCGGTACTTTTACGAGCCGAACAAGACAAGCGCTCGATCTTTTTGTGCAATAATCCCTCAGGTCCAAAAAGATTAAAATCTAGAGGAGGGATAGCTTTCGGTCGTTTAACGAGCTAGAAGGCCAAAAACTCGGCAAACTTTTCATATTTTACGAGTCAGTGAAAAGAGCTCAAAGAAGACTCGTCTTTTGAGGAACGAGTGATAAACAGGGATAGCAACTGATTCCAGGTACAAATTGGAATTTTCCAATCACGGTAGTGTCACAAGGATGGCTAGGTGAAATCACTCTTCGCAGCTGTTCCTCAAAATAGGTAAACACACATATGGGGGTGAACGATCGGCCAAATGGAATGGAGGTGATGGATGAAAACACGACCAAGGTTTTTAAGGCTTATAAATTTACGATCGCAATGGTTATTTACCGAGATAGGTTCATTTTTTAATGAGCTTGAACTTTGGCGGAAAAACTTTGCCCACACTTTTCTATTTTTTAACGAGCATAAATTCCGTGGTAAAACTGCTCGATTCATGGTCAAATTTTAATTTTTTACTTTTACTAGCTTTTCTCTTTTCAAATGTAGTACTTCATCTTCAATTGCTGCAACAAATTTTGTTAGAAATGGACAATATTTGCATGAAAACGAGATTATAACCCTAATATTTAACTTTAAACTGTGTAAAAAGTCATAAAAAGGGGTTTTTACCTCTCATTTACCATTTCATTTGCATTTTGCTTGTTGGAGCTCTGGAGGTGCCTCTTCTTCCTCGATTTTCACCAGCTGATTCCGGGAGATTCTGTGGACGATTTTCGGCGCCGTTTGGACCAGGTAGGAGCTAAACCTTAGCCCTTCACTTTCATGGTTTCCTTTTTCAGTTTCATGCATGTTTTTCAGAGTTTCTGGGCCCCAGGGGTTTCATTAGGGCGCCCTGGCATCAGCGCAGGTTCCCCTTTCGAAATCTGCGCTGTATTTCAGGCAGCCTTAAGGCAGACTGAGTTCCAGAGCAGGGGGAAGACTCTCTTCCTGCGCTGGGCCTAAAAAGGCTGATTTTGCATGAGTTTTTTGATGATTTTTCGCCAGATTTTCATCAAAATCAGGAACTTACTCCTTCTCTTGTTTGATTGTAGGGAACTTTGGACAAAATGTCCCTTACATGGCGAGAACGAGAACATGAAGCAGAGGACATGGTTGCACTCCATGACCCAGTCACGGTGAACGCGCTTCGGAACTGTGGCCTGCTGAAGTTCTTCCGTATCTCTAGCATGAGAGCACAGATTTCTTTACTGCAGTATATGCTTGATGCTTGGGATCCTGTTAACCAAGTATTCCAGATTAGGGGGAAGTCCTTCCCCTTGACCATAGAGGACATGTACTTCTTGACTGGGTTGTCAAGGCGGGGTGCTCCCGTTTCTTTGTCAGGTACGGCTCGAGGGACTACTTCCACCAGAGACTATATCCGCCAGTACTGCCGGGAAGGTTCACAGCCGAGCAAAGACGGCAAGATCAATATCCGTGACATCACTGACAGGTCTCTCAGGTCCATTCTGTTTACTATTGGTAGGATGGCCGGTAGCGCAGCTTTGCATGTTGCCGACAGATCTTATATGCAGCACGCCTTGGAGTGTCTCCAACCGAAAGTGTTTAACTGGTGTGATGCAGTACTTATTCAGATGAAAAATCAATTGACCAAGGTAAAGGACGGGGGGCTGAAGAACTTTGGATTTGGTTCTATTCTGACTGCCTTTATCTTGGAGAAAATCCCATTGATGCAACCTCAGTACATCTTGCTTGATGTGCCTTCTCCGACCGAGCCACGCATGCAGAGGTGGGTTGACCATATGTCCCGGCATGCTGGTCAACCTCATATTACATTCACTGAGTCCTTCTTTAGGTGGTTCGAGCGTCAGGAGATGGCATTTTCTGAGTATCCATATGTGGGTATGGACTACCAAGGTGATCCGGACTTGGTGCTTCCGGATGGCGAGCAATGGGGCGCTATCGGTAAAATCTCTGACCATATCACTGTTTATTGTTTTTATTCATGATGTTTACTGTTCAAAACTGATCAAACTCTTGGGTGCATGCAGATGTTGGTCCTGTTCGTCCAGTAGCTCGTCCACGATCGCCAGTTGCTGCCCCAGCAGCAGAGCCTGCTAGGAGAGTTGTTATTCGCGACCTTGGTGATACTGAGATACTTGCAGCTGTGCAGGAGCAGGTTGAGAGCCTTACTCGTGGTCTTCCGGATGTACAGATTGACGAGTTACCTTTACAGTTGCAGCGGCACACTATTGGTGTGCCTAGACGATGGACTCGTCTCTTGCGCATGATCGCACAGACCGTGACGTACTTTCATGAGCACCACTAGGCTAGGGTGCCCCCTAGCATCTTTTTGAGTTCTAGGTCATATGACCAATTTTGTTTTGATTACAGCACATTATGTACAAACTATAAACAGCTTTATATATTTTGATTTTCGGAGTTTATTTCAGTTTATTTGTGATCCACTTACATAGCACCGATGCATCTCTTTTTATATATGTTGTAAATGTCTATCTAATACATAGTTTGCCAATGAATCTGTTAATGTGTTCAAGTTTCTGGAAATATGTTGGTATTGAATTGAATCAAACTCTCTTTCCAAAATCTTAACTCTTAGAAACATACGATAAATAGCTGGATTGCGGACTGAATATATACCAGTGAGTTGTAGTATCACAAGTTGTGAGTCTAGCCTAACAATTAGTCGGCGTATACCATGAGCGATGGTATCAGAGAGGAGTTCGATCAACGCACTATACTCAGCGATATTGTTTGTTGACCGTCCAATACACACACCTCTGAAACTCACTAACTCACCGCTTGGATCAAAACTGGCCCAGGCAGCGGAGGACAAATTCCGCGTACTACGACTCGCTCCGTCGGCATATCCCACATATGTATCAGAATAATTCGACATCTGCAACAAACGAGAAGGGTGGATTACTACCGAAACAAACATTTTAGCGAAAACAAAATACAACAAAAGCACTCAGGTTACTATTCAGGCATAGTAACGCTTGAGGTACAACCCGTTACGAGGTTGCGCCAGTGGTATTCCGTCGTAATCCATTAACTCGTAGGCTCCTTTTGCTAACACCCTTTTAACAATATAGGGACCCATCCATAAGGACTAAAATTTTCCTGCTCCTAATTTATCGGATTCTTGGTCGTAAAGCAAAACCAAGTCACCCTCAGAGAAATTGCGCGGTTTGACATTCTTGTCAAACTGTGCTTTGACTCGTTTCTTATGAGCCTCGTTCGCCAAAGCGGCATCACGACGGTTTTCATCCAACTGGATCAATTCCAGGAAACGAGCGTCTTCTTCTGAGGTTCCGGGGAGGAGGTCAATTGCGAGTTTAAGAGACGAAATTTCGCACTGGATCGGTAAGACTACCTCCAGGCCATACACCAATTGGAATGGTGTGAACCCAGTGGCGTTCTTTACCGAGGTTCGGTAAGCCCATAATGCTGAGTACAGGATTAGATGCCATCTTCTCTTGTGAACCCCGATCATCCTTTGCAACATACGCTTCAGGACTTTGTTGATTGCCTCAACTTGTCCGTTGGCTTGTGGATAATATGGGGTAGAGCTGTCGTGCGATAGCCCTAGTTTGGCAGCTAACTCAATCATCATGTGATTGCGAAAATGCGATCCATGATCTGTCACTATAGCTTGCGGAATGCCGAACCTGGCGACTACATGATTGAAAAAGAAAAGGGCAGCTGTTTCACCAGTGTTATCCAATGTAGGCATCGCCTCGGCCCATTTGGTAAAATAGTCAACAGCGACTATAATATACCCATGCCCCCCGGTCGAGGTGGGGTTACATTGCATGAAATCGATGCCCCACTTGGCGAAGGGCCCAACAGCAAATATCGGCTGTAAGGGTGCGGGCGGTCTTCTGGTTTTGCTATCAAAGATCTGACATGCATGGCAACTTCTGACAGCTATTATGCAATCTTTAAACATAGTTGGCCAGAAATATCCTGCTCGTAAGATCCTTTGTGCTGTTGCATATCCAGATTGATGCCTTCCGCACGCGCCTGAATGACAATCATTCAGGGCTTTTTCGGCCTCCTCATGGGTAAGGCACCTCCTCAGAACCGTATCGACACCACGACGGTAAAGTGTATCACCGACGATCATGTAGTCTTTTGATTGGTATCGTATACGTTTCCGTTCCGAGTGTGAGGTATTAGGCCTAAATTTTTGGGTTGGAAGATAAACAATGATATCTCCATACCACTCATCGCTTACTGATATCAGAAACAAATTTTCATCCACGATTTACTCTTCTGATGTTTCATCGTTGGACGACGATGGGAGATCGCATAATAATTCCGCGAAAACTAGAGCTTTCTTCGATTTGGATTTTACAAAATCTAAATCAAACTCTTGAAGGATGGCTATCCATTTTGAATATTTGCCCCCAAGCAACTGTCGCGACAGTATGTATGTCATGGGATTGCAATCTGACAAAACGGTAGTTTTCCTAAAGAGGACATAATGTCGAAACCTTTGAATCGCTTGAACAACAGCAAGCGCTAGTTTTTCAACATAGGAATATTTACTTTCTGTATCATTTAAGTTTTTACTTAAATAATAAATAGGATGTTCAATTCCATCGACTTCTTGCACTAAGACCATCGCAATGGTCGTATCTGCTGCAGCTAGATACAGGTTAAAATCTCTTTGATAGTCCGGGGCGTACATTAATGATGCTCTTATTAGACAATCTTTCAGAGCGTCAAAGGAAGCTTGCGCAACCTGGTCCCAGACAAAAGGTACATCCTTTTTCAAAAGACGAGTATAACCTTTGGCAAGTTCTGCGTAATTCGGAATGAACCCCCTCAGAAAGTTTGCTTTCCCTTGGAGTTTCTGAATCTGAAGCAAATTTGAAGGTGGAGGCAAATTAATGATTGCCTGAACCTTACAGGGGTCGAGACGAATCCCATCCTTAGAGACCACAAAGCCAAGTAAACGACCAGAACCGACGCAAAACACACACTTGTGCGGATTGAGTCTTATCTTATAATGTCGGCAACGTAGAAATATTGCTCTCAAATGCCGCGGATGATCAGTCCGCTTCCGCGAATGAGCCAGAAGATCGTCGAGGTAAGGTTGAACGATGTTCTTGATGTCATGGAAGGCATAATTCATTGCCCTCTGAAACGTCGCCCCTGCGTTCTTTAAACCAAAGGGTAATTTTCGATAAGCGAATGTGCCCCACGGACAGATGAATGCAGTCTTAGACTGGTCCTGTGGGCGGATATTTATTTGATTATACCCGGAAAATCCATCCATAAAGGAAAAGATTTCACATCCGGCGCATTCATCAATTATCTGGTCGATGAAGGGTGTAGGGTAGTTGTCTTTTGGACAAGCTTTGTTTACATCCCTATAGTCGACGCACACTCTTATCGTCCCTTGTTTTTTCATAACAGGGACAATATTCGATACCCAATCGGTTAGAGGAACCGGGTAGATGAATCCAGCATGGAGGAGTTTTTCAACTTCCGCCTTAATGGCAGCGGCTTTCTTCGGATGTACCTGCCGAAGCCGTTGTCTTACTGGTTTGACATCAGGATACATTTTAATCTCATGTTCAACTATTCTCGAGTCAATGCCTTGCATTTCATCATATGACCATGCAAAGACATCTCTAAATTCGCGAAAGAGAGCACTATATATTTCCAGTTCTGAAGGGGAACAACTTTTGCCGACATGAATATTCTCAACAACATCAGATTTTGTCGAGATGTTTATGGCTATAGTCTCTTCAATATTGGATAGGTTTCTCTCTGAATCCACCGTATTTACAGTGTTTGTTAGGAATTCAAACACTGAAGGGTGGTATAGGTCGTGATGAGTTCCTTCTTCACACTCTGGAAGAAGGGAACGATGGTGGTGATCATTCCATGGTGCCCCCTCAATCATCATTGATTGTAAGATTCCTTCGTCAGTCCCATGAACTTTTGACCATGGATCTAATGGGGTACCATATTCTTCGGACCTATCTACCCAAACGCTTGACGAGCGTTCATTTGGGCTCGCCTCCCATGCCTGAAACATTGATTGCTACAATATTTCAATGGGGCTAGGAGGCAATACCACTTGATGATCCATGACGACTTTGTCTTCTGCGACCTTCGATGAAGATACCATGTTGCATGTTGCTACAAACGGGATATCCACTATATGGAAAGGAGGTGGCAACGCGAAAGTTCCCATCATTGTGGGATCTTTTAGCAAGCCGACTCCGATATCTTTTATCGAATGGTCGTTCCCATGGATCAGGGGAATGCTTCCAGTAACTTGTGAACCATTAGGGAGGAAATTCTGTTGGTCGACGATCGTAATTCCTCCTTCAAATGGGAATGCGATCTTCCTAAAATATGTCGACACTACGGCTGCCATGGCATATATCCATGGTCGTCCCAGTAGGATGTTATAGTCAAGATTGCCATCAATGACTTCAACATCAATCTCTACTGTTTTTCCTCCTAGTTCAACCTTAAAGTTATTTAGGATACCGTACGGAGTGTACGATCTACCGTCAAATGCTTTTAATGTCGTCGAAGATCGCGACAAGGTTGGAGATCCAAGAGTTTTCCAGCAACTCATCGACATGATACATGTCGATGCACCCTCATCAATAATCGTTCTATGAACAGTTTTGTTGAGTGCCTTCACTTGAATAAGGAAAGCTAATTGCGCTGGTAACTGAGGATCATATCCTTTGTGATCAAAGGATACAAGATTGGAATCTTTAGTATCCACTCCACCAATTGCTGATAACAATGCCTGTCTTTGGGATGGGCAATTTTGTAGTACCTCAAGAGTCGACATAGCAGATGGCGATTGGGCCAAATCCTCCACTATATTATAGTGTTGCGCCGCTCTGGCGCGAGGGTTGAATGTCGACTTGTGGACTACTCCCTTAGGCGGCTTTATTGTTAATTCATGCGTGAGGGGGGGTACAACTTCTGCCGAAGTTGTTGTCGAACTACTGGGTTGATCTTTCCTTTTGTCGTTCGACACCGGCGGATTCCCATAATCTTTATTCCTAGTCGAGATCAAAGCATCACTTTGCTTATAAACCGACAGCATAAGCACTTGAGACGGGGAAGCATTTCCACTATCAACCATATTTTGACCTGGGGCGGGAAACGGATCAGTCAACACAGCTGAAGTTTGGGAACTTTTTATGAACCTCTTTAACTCAGCTTTGAACGGACAGTTCTTTGTTGAATGATTTTCATCGCATATTTGACATGGAGGAAATTGTTTCTTTTGCCCAGGAGGGTTTGAAGAAGTTTTTTGAGGGGATGATCCACCTTGTTTCTTCTTCTTCCCTTTGTTTTGTTTCTTCTTGCTTCCTGGTTGATTGGAGTTTTTGTCTTTATCCGTAGATACAGCATTTACCTCCGAAGCAAGAATCTCCTGATTTGCTTTTTGATTCGAAGTCTTACGGGCTTTCTTATTCGAATCCCTTGTCGACTTAGCGTTTGCAGTTCCAATCACGCCATCACCGGCATGAGAGTCACTGTTCGATCCGGGAGGAGGAGGGATTGAAAATTCCGGTCTGGGGGCATCAGGTATCTTATCATAGAGCGTGCCCGACTGAGTATACACTAAGTCCAAATATTGAGCACGAGCAATAACTTGCTCCTCTGTTACGACGCCCCCCTTGGCCACATCTTCTGTAATTGCCGGCAGAAGCGACTTTATAAACCACTCAGCTAATAGCTGATCTGGAACATAGGTCTTTACCATTCTGCGACGACGACGCCACTCATGTATATGATCAGATATATGCGTGGCCGTTGTCTGCTTGAAATTGGTCAAGATCTCTGTTCCAGTTTCGTACCTTATAGGTAACTGAAAGTGTGTTAAGAAAGTCGTGGCTAGGGAACTAAAATTGTCGAAAGAGGCTCTAGGTAATTCAATATACCATTTGGCCGCCGGACCAGTCAATGTCCTCTGGAAAAGACGAAGCCTTATTGAATCATCATTCAAGGTATTCGACGAACACCACAGATGGAATGTCATCACATGATTCGACGGGTCTTCGCCCGGATTTCCATTGAATTTAGGAATGTCCGAAGGAAGTTTGTGAGGAATCGCTGGCCACCAATGGGCATAGGCGATTGGATCGTTTGTCAAACGATGTAAATCTGGTAATTCTAAGGTCGCCACGAATGGCAACTGCTGATTCAGGTTTGGCGAGGCGTACCCTGGATACGATGGAATCGCCTGAGCAGTAGGCCTTTGCACACCAGCATAATGCAACTGATGTTGATATGACTGATATGGTTGGTGGGCTTGGCCACTGTAAAGTGGTTGGTTTAACCCGTTCTGAATATAGGGTTGCCCACTATTTGCAAAGATCTGTTGCTCAGATCCCTGGTACACCTGTTGAAACTGAGGTTGTTGGTATTGCACCATCCATGGTTGTGAAGCCATGTTTTGCTGTGCGACACTAACCGACGGACCAAGATGTGGGGTTATAGTCCCCGTTTGTATCTGTGTCGTCCCGACAATTGGCGATTGTGGTTGTGTTGCAGGGTCAATAGGCTGTTGCATTACAACTTGGGGTTGACATATAACAGGCATCGATTGAACTTGCGACACGGTTACAATTGCTGGCGTCGTCGGGATACTAGACATAGGTACACATTGTTGCATAGAATATACAACTCTTGGTTGTTGGGGTAACATAGGTACCCAACCACTCGTCGTTACTTCAGTCAAACCTGAATGTGGTTGAAAACTGCCGTATGGGTATCCCCCCGAAAGGGGAAGTGAAAGGGCATATTGCCCCCCATACGGTAACAATCCGGAGCTCAAGGGTATAGATGGCCTTTGAGGACTGGATGGCCCAAAATGATTCCCAAAGGGATCAATTTGTCTAGTTTCAACATAAGAATTACCGGGTATTATACCGGAAGAGCAAACTGGAACAGACCAGGTTGTCATAATAGTCCCTGGGTGGACTCCTTCTAGTTGATGAGAACTAGTTGGGACAGATGGTATGCCGGCGAACATCGTTGGAGTGGCAGCAGGAGCTTCTGCTGTCGCTGTGTCGTTTGGCACAGTCCTAGATGTCGACGGTTGTTCAGACATTTTAAGTCTATCCAATAAACTTCCTAACGATTCTTCAGGAACTTCCAGTGGCGATGGACAAACTTCTGATGCAGAAGGAAAAAGAGTGGTACCTACTCCAAAATGAATTGGAGTATTTGCTTGCTGGTCCTCTACGATTTCCTCTATTGCAATCAGACCAGGAGGAAGAGGCAGACCGTCAGGTCCGTAAAAGATTTCTGGTGCCGAAGAAGGGGTTGCTTCGACAGCGACAGTTGTTTGAACAACAAGACTCTGTGGACCGGTTTCAGATGGAACTGGTTCAGTTATGCAAGTACTTGTTTTCAGACTAGGATCAGTACAACTGTCCTTCTGTTGCTGTTGAACTTCTTCAATAGAGGCAGGGATTCCAGAAATATTGGGAGTGACCAGAATCTCAGATGTTGTTGGAACTTCCGTTCTAACTTTAAAAGGAGATTTTGACCTGGTCCAGCGAGATTGCTTTGCCCGTACTACTCTCGGTTCCGGAGACAAAGGTGGTTGACTCGCAAGCCTCCCTGAACGACGGGGTTTTAATTGACTTTCCTCCACGGTTGCGGATTACTTGATCAACTAAAATACAAAAAGGGGAATTATGTTTCCGTATTGAATGAATTTTATTAGACGCTTTTAGACACAACTTTGCTTTTTCATGTTTTAAGAGTCGAGAAAAAGCTAAAGATGACTCTAGTCGCCTTCGATGTATTAACGAGCCCGAAGTGACAAATGCTCGGTTGGACCTTTTCAGTTATAGAGTTTGAAAAGGGCCAAAAGAAACTGCTCTGGAGATCTAGGCAGAGGGTGTGCCAAACCTTTCGCGAAACCACAGAATACGTTTTACGGTACGGGTGGTCGATCTTCGTGAATGCTGTGTTCACTGCATCGCGATCAGTAGGGCGGTCGACACGGCTTCCTAAGGATAAAGGATAATTGCCTATAGGGGTCTCCCAATATACGCGACGGTACGCGGGAGCTCAAGTCCATATTAGTGCTATCATCCCTCAAGAGGAATCACCCACCTTCCTAGAGATCGACAGTCACTACGTTTAACGACGCCGGAACACGTCTCTACCTAGACCTCTATTGTGAGCGTTATGTTACAATGCGTTTTTAGATTCATTCAATATATTTTAAGTTGATCTTGTTTATCAGTTTGTCTTTCAGGATCACCACGAGATGTATTGGTACAAATTCCTAAATGCAGCTAAAATGATAAGCAAGCTTTCACAATCTTTTTAGCTTTGAAAATCCTAACTACTGAGGGGAGAGAGAAACAATATCTTTCCACACAGAGCACCAAGCACAAACTAATGCACTTTCTCCTAGATCAGACACCCAAACTTATCAAAATGCAAATGCAAGATGCATGTATTTCTTTTCTTTTCCTTTAATGTTGATGTAGACAAAAGGAAATTGTTGTATGACTTTCGAATTCAATTTGAAGCGTAAACAAACCAGTTTTTTCTAAAATGAAAAGACGCTTTACAGGTACTTGTTTCAACACTAAAAATGTATGAATTCAAACCATAAAGTGAAAAACAAACAAACTCAAATAGCCATGAACAGTAATAAAACTAGCTCTTTAAGATCACAAAGACACTTTTACAGTTCAGGATCTAAGAGGCCACAGCTATACTGGTTCGCTTTTCACAATGGGAAACTGTAACTGAAACAAGAAATACTGAAAGAACATTCACAGTTTCATCACACAACTGAGGCGGAATAATGTCAAGGAGAAGTGGCTTACAGCAAGTACAATAACCAGCAAGCAATCAGCCAAAAACAAGTGCAAACAGGGCCAAGACACAATAGGAAGACTGAGCAAGACAAGGGCTAACTGGACTAGCGCAGGTTCTAGTCTGCCAATTTCACTCTCAGCGCAGTTCCCGAAGGGAGCACCTGCGCTGTAATGCAGAATGCCTGTGTACAGCCTGCACTGACTCACGAGAGTTTCGTCTACAAAGTTTTCCGGGTCATAAAAAGCTCAAAAATGCACTGTTTTTGATGAAATAAAAAGCTATAGGTCAAGTACAGGCTAAGGGATGATCAAGAGGATGAAAAGCTATCACAAAGAGTAAAGAGTCTTTTGTAGATAAGCTCTTCAAATCTTGAATTTGCCCAGCAGATGAGCAAGAGTAGCAGTCCCTCTACTTCGCTTTTGATATAGTCAAAAGCTTTTCGATTTGGTACTATTTTCTTCAAGAAATGAATAGCAAAATACTACAAACACCAACAAGATACTAGGCTCCCCAGCAGAGTCGCCAGTTTGTTGTGGGGAAAAGTATCCGATGCGGATGACCCTATCCCTACTCTAAAGGTGACAGTCTTTAGCAACAACTGAAAGTAAAGCTTTGATGTTTTCCTTTATGAAAGTACAGAGAGAAGGAAGAAAAGATTAACCAACCTGGTGTCTTTCGCTTAGTCGATCCTTGTCCTCTCTCTTTATCTCTTGTTCCCAGCTCCTTGCTCTCTTTGCCGGTCCAGCTACACACAGATCCTGCACAAAACAAGAGAGGAAACTACAAGATACATGTACTCATAACTGATGCATGGATTAGAGTGAATCAAATATACAAGTAAATACAATCCATCAATGTAATACAAGTATATAGGAGAACATGCAAAACTTTATTGATAGAAGTAAAAGGGTTCTGAGAAGGTTACAACCAATGATGGCTCCAATCCAGCAGCACCTCCCCAGCAGCAAGAACTCTCCTCTTCACCTCTAGTAAAACAATCACCCAATAGCTCTAACTGTAAACCAACAGCACCTCCTTGCTTTACACAAAATTCCAGCCTCCTTAGACCTCATAGAAGAGCTCTATATATAGGAGAGAAGAGGAAAGGATGAGTCAGCTGGAGGCTGGCATGGAGCTGACTAGTGTCCTCTCCCTCTTCAGTTAATCTTCAGTTCCTATGTCCACTTGGAGATCCTTGCTTCCACATGGTGATCAAGTACCTCTTACTCATCACAGGGCGAATCTCATGAACCAAGTGTCAGTTTGGAAGCTTCCTGGGCATTTGACACCTTGCAGGATGACTGTGCCACTTGGCCAATCTCGCCCAGCGCAGGTAGCCTTCATTAATTTTGACTTCCAGCGCAGGTACAAGGAGCAACAGTTGCATTCCAGCGCAGAAGCTCAGTGGAGCAGCTGACATGATCCAAAATAAGCCTGTTTTGAAGTGTTTTCAGGTGGAGAACTGATTGGAAGTGCTGTTGTTTGATGACCTTGTTCTTTTAGGGGTAAGAACAACATGTTTAGGGACTGAGGATCCCTGTAATTATCGACATTCCATGCTCCATGATGTGAGGCACAAAAATGTCTATAACATGGTCGTTACTTCCGTTACTCCAAGATTGCCAGTGAAACTGACTCTTCTGCCAGCTCAGCGACCATGCCGGACCTCAAATCTCATGTACCTTAGTCTATTTCCCCGTCAAATCCGGTCATCCATCGGGTTGATTCTCTGCCATTGATCTGGAGCCTCCAGATCCTATGGTCTTCGTGTATACCGCGCGGGTAAGTTTCTCGACCATTACTCACGCGATGTAAGTGGTTTTCTCTCACATTCGTTGGACGTGTGTCACTCGGCGTGTGGCATCACGTTGAACTCAGCCAAACCCGCTTACCGCTCGAAGTGCATGCGATATCTTGCCGGTTTAGGGCGTGGGACCCACCTTATGACAGTTTCTGCATGGTTTCCTGTTTTCTTCATGACCGAGCGCTTAGGGCTTTCCTTCACTGAGATTTTTGCCCTGCGATACGCGATTCACGTAGCAGAAACTGCCTTTGTTTTTTGATCTGGGCTTTTGATTTCCATGGGCCAACAGTTAGTGTGCTTTGACCGAGGGTCCTCATTGTTCTGTGCTAGCCACAAATTGCCATTGTCGAGAGGTCATCTCTGATGAGCTCGTTATTCATAAGATTTTGGAGCCTGACATAATTTGAAACAGTCATGGAAATGTTTAAGGATCTAATTTGGATCATGGGATTGAGGTGTAAATGATGATGGAGATGGAGGCTCTTGAGGGTGCCTATCAACGTTTGAGATAACTAATGAGGAGTAGTGTGACATGGTTTCTCATGTACCATATGTGTAGAGGCTTATTATATGATATTATGGAGTACCAAGAGTTAGTAATTTTTGTGTTGATTTTTCTTTTGTTGGTTGGCAGATTAATGCATTATGTTAATAAGTTATTTGGGACAAACGAGGGAGTATCACACACCCTTGCGAGCCTAGGCCTAAGAAATTTTATAGGGGTAGGACTAAAAGCTGGGAACTTGATTTTGGAAACTTATGCTCGAGAAGAAATACCAAGTCTTATCTATTAATTAGTTTTGGAAAAAGTGATAGCTTGTCATTTTCTGAAGCTCTAGGCACGGGAACTTGGATGGAGAAGCATAGGCATAGGGATATTTCTAGGTCGAAGACAGTCCATATTCAATGTGTGATTCTTGGATAAGCATGGTGGGGTATAAAGAAGAAATGTTTTGCTGCTAGCCCATCGAAGGGCACATTAAGTATCTCTCATATACAAATTGAGGTAACCCTAGGACTCTGGTGCCTTCTATTTTTCCTTCATGTTCAGGTTAACACATGGTTTGTCTTGGGTCAATTTCTTCAACTTCTAGTAGGTTGGTGGTTGCTATAGCTGAATTATTATTTAGGGTTCTTTTCTATTTGAGTTTGCCTTCTCCTCCTAGGTTGAATGTCATTCAACTTTCGTGCCGGTCAGTGGTTGTCTTGTAGTCCCGGTGTTTGTACTACTGTCACTCTTTGGATCTCTTATATTCAAGTTTCAATGAATTGTTGGTTATTATAGACTTTTGGTCTGGGGGAAATGGGGTGAGTATAGCTCTATTCGGTTATTTAATTGCTTATTCCACATCAAAGGACATTGTTTGGAATTATCATTGGGGAGTTGTGGCTCTTAATTTCTTGGGGCTTGTTGGCTTCTGTGGTTTGACTGGGTCATCATGCCTTGTCAGCATGATCATAACCAATGTGGTGCTTGGGAGGGAGGTTAGACCAACTGACCCCACACTCAGACACTAGCCCAGAAGGTGGTTGGTGTTTACTATGCAGTGACCTCGCTAAGCACTTAGGTTGAGATTCAATGACTAGAAAGGAATGTTCGTAGGGATAGATAAGCATTTTCGAATTTTGATATTCTTAATGAAGTTTCTCAATCAAAAATAGACCCTGGGCATAACAGAGGATGAAGAACACATTATATGCACATTGTTACTCTTCACTAGGAGTTGTAGACTGGTGGGGAAAGTTCTTAAGGAAAAACATGATGACAAAAGTTAAATAATTTCATTCCTTAATGACCTTCAGTGGAATCAATGGAGAATGCAGGATAGCCTTGATAAAGTGGAAACTTGTCTGTCTTATCTGGAAAAACATATTCAATGTTTAAGGTCCTTACTCCCCCAAGAACCTTGATGGAAAATCCACCTCATGCGACATCATTTGATTCCTAGAATGGTTATCTATTTTGACGTGTTTATGTTGTTTTTGTGGATCTGTGGAGATGTGAGGTTTTAGTATGTGCAGTCACTTTTGTTGATGTAAAGTTTTTGATATATCACATACCGAAAAACAGATCTAGTTAAAGTTAGGGTGGTACAATTTTGTAAAAGTTTCATCAACAATGTAATCATTTTCTTAATAAAAAACCCTCAAATTACCCAAAAAAAATATTTTAAAAGATAAAAATAATATGATAATATTATATACAATGTTTTTAATATCTTATTCATTCATATAGTAAAATACATTAATATTTTCAAAAAAATATTTAAAAATTCAATTAAATGTTAAATTTAGAATTATAGAAACATTGGATTAAAATGATTTTATTACTTATAATTTTATAATTGTATAAAATATCTTATTAATTTAAAGTTTTATTATTATATATTATATATTTTTAATTTTATGAAAATTTAAATTAAGTATGGGGGATTTACGGAGTCCATTATATTAGATATCATTTTTGGGATTCAACTGCGTTAAGTAAGTCATTCAAAGGTATGACCATTTCCATGAGAGGTAGTCGTAACTGACTAATTTCTCATGATTTTTTGAATAGTTCACTTAGCACTCATTGCATCGGGTGAAGAACTCCTCTAGCTCAAGCGCGCTTAACTGTGGAGTTTTTCCCACAATCAAGCCCACTTAGCTTGCTACCCCATTTGCAAAACCTTAGCAAGTATTGTGCCTCATGAACCATTCAAGTAGAGATCCCTTGACTCTTTTTGAATTTAAGTATGGGGGATTTACGCAGTGCATTATATTAGATATCATTTTTGGGATTCAACTGCGTTAAGTAAGTCATTCAAACGTATGACCATTTCCATGAGAGGTAGTCGTAACTGACTAATTTCTCATGATTTTTTGAATAGTTCACTTAGCACTCATTGCATCGGGTGATGCTCACAGGGGTGAAGAAGTGGGATTGAAACTAGTGAAATGTGGAGAACGAATCACATAGCATCAATCATCATTAAAAAGCATCATGATAATATAAAATTAATAAGATTAATAGTTGTGTTGCACCATAGTCTCTTAATTTATGGCTAAATAATTGATTGTCTAGTCACAAAAATTTCCCATAATGTAATCTCTCGAGACAACTACCTCCACACACCTATCTGCACAAAACTATCTCCACACTCAATAACACTTTTCGGTCGGTCATTGACATTGGGGATAATATGTAATTATCGTCGTTGATTTCTTCGAGTAGTATTAAATAAGGCCACATGTTATGAGGTTTATGGTTGCGGCATGATATTTGTTATACTGTTTATGGTTGCGGCATAGTAACGAGTATATATATATATATGTTACGTATATATGTTATATATGTTACATATATATATATATGCGGAGCATTGACTGCGAAAGCTCGGTACATTCGCTTTTGCTTGAGCTACAAAAGTTGTGCCTCTGCACACCTCCGCAAACTATTACCTCTGAACTCTTTTTGTTTTATGTTGACCACTCTTTGGTTGTTTGTATGCACTGTAGTATCCATATAAAAATGTTAAATTAAAATTCCCCATTGTCGAACTGCATGATGTTTGCATTTAGATTTGATTATGTTTACATGCATTATATCAAATATATATAAATGGGAGGGCAAAGTTTGCCTCTGTGGATTGGCATGTTTTATTATTATGATTTTTAAAGAATAAAACAATTATTTATTTATTTATTTCACCCATGGTTGGAAAGCTCGGAGCTAATTTTCTCTTAAAATGTTTTTGAAATCTTTTTTTGGAAAGAGCTAATCAGCTATCTCCAAGGTATTTATGCCCGGGAATATGCACACAGCTTAGTCCGATAACACGCTAAAGTCAAAATATTAGTTAATGCCGAAACTTGGCTTTCTCGTGTTATCGCGTTAACATGCGTGCATATCCCCGGGCATTAAATACCCTGGGGATGGCTGGTTAGCTCTTTCCCTTTTTTTTGGTGTGGAATGGTAAGTGGGGAGCTTTGACCATGCAAAAAGCTTCACATATCCGTCATTGTTTGAGTTGCAATAGTTGTTCCTCCACACATCTCGGCACATTGACTTTTGAACTCGTTTTGTTTTATGTTTACCACTCTCGCCTGCCAATTATAAGTGTGATCTCTTCACCATTTGGATATGCAGTTGTCTATAACGCACGCGACTTTTTGAAAGCTTTTTGGGCAGATTTTTCCGGTCGAAATCCGGCAAGAATTTATTGGAATCACAAGTTTGATAGTTAGTTTCTGCACAATGAAAGCGTCCCAGTGGTTTTTCAGGGTGCTGAATCCAAATATGCAGTTAAAAAACCATTTTAACTGCAAGAAATCAAAATTTAACCTCAATTTCTTCTGCCGTATTTCATCACCAAAATTTTCAAAAAATCACATTATAAACAACTCCTTTGGATATAGCAGACTATGTGCTGGCCGGGTGTGCCATTGTATGCCAGTTCCAAGGGATGCCCACTTGGATACAACAGAGGTTTCCTTTGAATACCAGCTTTCAAAGGCCCGATTATGACTAATTTTTTATTAGATACCTAAAAGGTATTATAACTAATAATACATATGGTTTTTTTTTTTATCTGAGTAGACAGTCACCACCAAACAATCCAGCTTTAGGATGACGTGTACGATGATTAGGCTAGTGTTTTGGCTTTGCTCGATATGGCATAAACAAAATGTTGATGGCATAATCAAAATCCCTCGTTTCATAAATTGAAGTTGGTTTACTCTTTTAATCAATTACCATGGAATTTTTTCTCTTAGGTTTTTTTTTAATTCAACAAGAATTTATCTAAATTACAAGTTTGATGGGCAATTCTTAAACAATCAAATGTCTTATTAATTTTTCAGAGTACTAAATTTATATATACAATAAAAAAAATTAATTTAAATAACAAAAATCAATATTTCACTTCAATAACAAAAATCAATATTTCACTTCAAATATTTCCAAGAACCAATTTAAATAACACAAAAAAAAAATCCAAATACCAAAAAATTAAAATAATTATCCCTCTCCATCATGAAATGTCTTTAACGCCCTAAGAAAAACTTGGAAAAACTTGTAATATATCCCTGTCCATCCTGACACGTGCGGAGCTCCGCAATACGAAACAAAAACCCCCGCAAAAAAATCAAATTTACCAAATATTAATACCAACACGCTAATGATCCTCTAGGATTCTTAACATTATATTTTAGACGTCCAACTGTTAGGTCAACTTTATTATCTTTCGTGTGAAAATCCACCATTAACATGATTTGTTCATGCACATTGATTCTTTGTTTGTTATGTGTGAATAACTTCATCAGTGAGGGATGTTACCCGTGAGTATGCTTTCGGAAAAACGATGCTAGTTGATTGAAATCAAGGACATCCATGATAAATGTGGAAATATCTTCTTTTTTTTTTTTTATCATTTTTTTTTTTATTATTTGGCTAAACTAAATATTCTTGAAAAGAAATTGGTAACAAATGTGGAAACACCAATTTTTTTTACTATTTCAAGAACATGCATTTAAATGTCTCAAAATTGAGATAAGGTAGGTGTGGTTTGAGATAAGTTAGGTGTGATTATGATGTGTTGTAATAGGTATTCTTTTGAACACTCACATTTAGATTATCTAAATATTTTCAATGTATTCAATAATAATTTTTTTTTGAAGTAGCTAGTGGATTTCAAAAAATCTCCGGGGGAAGCAATTTTAATTATAACAGAAAACATGAGTATTGATAAAAACTATTAGAAAAACATTCTTCACAAAAAAAAATAGTCTCTTATAAATATATCTTTTAAAATTATTTGAGTAATGAATGGATATTATTAGATACCTTTAAAGGTTTATTTTTACAATTAAATCCATATTTTTTTATACTTTGAAGTTTTTTATGATTTATGGCTAGAGTTTGATAACCATTATGTTATTGCTAATAATTACCATGGTCATTTGAGCTTCTATATTGTACATGCAATGCAATATTTAATATATATTCTAAATCTTTTATGTGAAGTTTTGAAATTAATTTTTTATCCTATGTGTATAGGGAAAATATAATTGTGAATTTTTCATATTATTAAATCCCATGGATGACTAATTTACTATGCCCATCCATGGAAGTTCATGTACACTATCTCCTATCCTCCTAATCTACCCTAAGCATGCTCTTACCCACTTACTATGCTCGTATTGGTGCTTCTGTCTCCATACCCCGCCTACTATTGCTACTCACCTACTTACAGCCATCAGGGTCAGATATTTCGCTGGGTAGGAGATCAGTCACTCGCCTTCAGTCAGTGGCTTACTTATCGGAAGGATAAGTTTCGACAGGGTATTGACTACTAAATTTAAATTATATTGATGTTTTGAAAATGACATTAAAAAAATTTGGGTGTTTTTATTTAATTTTTATGTTAATTAATTAAACTAAATATAAAATTGTAATATTAATATAAAAATTAAAAATAATTACAAAGAGTTATTAAATAATTAATTAAAAAACTTAAAAGAGACAAGTTGAATCCTAAAATTTTTTTTTTTTTTTTTTTTTACTATAATATAATTAAAAATAATCATCTAACAAAGGGGATAAAAAGCATTAAGGGGTACAAATAATAGAAACATTACATAACATTAATATTAATTAAATAATAAAGCTAACATTAACCTCATCAAATATAAAACAATTATAAACTATAATAGATATAATAAACTTGTATAAAAGAACATTAGTAAATATCTTAATAATAACATATATAATAATATAGAGGAGAAACTATCAATAAACAAACATCTATAAATAATGAATATATTAATAAGTATACATAGTATAGCATTAATAAATATCTTAATAAATATAAATTAGGGTAGATAATAAGAGGTATATATAGAAGGGCTTTAGCTAAAACCATAGCAAATTCCTTTAATAATAAAATAGATCATAAGAGCAAAACAATAACATAGAACTAGAATAACATTAACAATAATAAAATAATTAATATAAACCATAAAAGCATTTAATATTAAAATACTAATAATGATAATACTAAATAATCTAAGAATTAATTTATAAAAAGACACAATAAATAAACTTCATAACAAGGATTATAAAATCTCTTTTTAATCAATTAAAAATAGCATCATAAAGATCAACAAGCATACAGCATAAAGTTAATTATGAAGCATAATGATATAATAAAACTAAATATAAAATTGTAATATTAATATAAAAATTAAAAATAATTACAAAGAGTTATTAAATAATTAATTAAAAAACTTAAAAGATAATAATAAACTAAAACATTAGTAAACATCTTAGTAATATTAATATGAAAATTAAAAATAATTACAAAAAGTTATTAAATAATAAATAATTAATTATAAAATCAAAAAACTTAAAAGATAATAAAAAAATTAAAACATCAATAAGATAAAGAGTCGGCCATTGGTCTTCACAACCTAGGTTTTTCATATTTATACCGTGTATCTCCTTCTTTTCTCCTCACATTTTGTCCTGATGATGAGTCTAGTTTCAGACTCGAAACGTCGACTAAAAAACATGAACACTGTGGAAAATCCGAACTCCATTCAAAAATTAATTAAACTATACCTTAAAAGTATATCATATATCACCATAATCTGTATTAGAATATTCCATAGAATATTTCATAAACTAATGAAATATGTTTTGTTCAATGCATTATACATAAATATTTCATATTTTGTATATTTGTTATATTATAAATACTTCATATATTGTATATTTATTATATTATAAATATTTTATTTTTAATGTATTTTTATTAATTTCAAAATTATGTAGATATTGGGAATAGTTAGGTTCTTTAATGTTTTTTTATTTTTTAGCGGATATCATTTACTTTTATTAATGTATCTTTACGATAGACAGAAACTCAGACTCTTATCATGATATAGATGTATATATAGCTTGGGTAGATGGCCTTAAATTAAATTATTTTTGGATGGATTATAACGAGTACAGGTGGCCAACAGACTTGGTTTCCCACTGGGAAAGTTGAGGTCACCTATTTCATCTATGTGGTATAAACTATAAATAGAAACAGAAAGTCCTACCAAGCTTTACAAAAAAAATATCTAAATATTTAAGATTATATTTTAATTTAAATAAAAATTATTATTGAAATGTTATTCAAATTTTAAAAAATTATATAAATTTTAATATATTTAAAATTTTAATTTGCATTTTTATCGAGAATGTTGAAAATTTTGTTTTATTTATATTCTATATAAGTATTATGGTTTATTTTTTAGAGGTTATTATTCTAAAAATAGGCAAGATTAAAAAATATATATACTAAAAAGTAAGAGTTTAATATAATAATTAGTTTAAAATGGTTTTTTTAATTTAAATTAGTTTTATTGTTTTTCATAAATTGAGTGTGAATTTGCAATTTTAAAATTTTGGTTTTATAAAATTAAATTATTAATTAATGTTGATTCAGTATAAATAAATATTAATTATTATTAATTTAGTATTAGTAGAGTATTTTTTTATGTAACTATTATTTATATTAAATATGAGTTTGTATTTTTTATGTAACTATTATTTATATTAAATATGAGTTTTTATTCTGTAAATATATTGATGCTTAGAATTTATTATTATGGTATTTACTTATTTTGAAAATTTATTATTATTTTAATTTATATTATTATTAAAATATTTGTTTATAGTTAAAAAGATGAATAAATTGTGGATAGGCTGTTTATTTTGAAATAAAGTTTCTTGAATTTTAATTTACTTATTAATAATTATTAAGTAAATAGTAGAGATTTAACTTTTACTAAATATATTAGAATATTTACGTCCGTAAAACATTATTCTATGAAAACAACTCCCTCCCTGCAATCCATTCTCAATATTCGACAATAGAAATATCTTCTGCCGTCAGATTGATACCTCCCAACGAAATTAAGTTGGATTGGTAACTCCAAAAGAGGTTGCAAAATCGCCGAGTACCTCAATCAACCAAAAAAACTGCAAGACTGCCAGGTGCCTCCATCAAGCGCATATCCAAACGGTTATTAACTCCCCAGTAGCTATAACGGTAAGGAGTGGCACTCAACAATAGCTCAAGTTGTATTAATAGAAATGGCACTCAAGAACAGTTCAAGTTGTATTAATAGAAAGTTGAAACGCTATAATTACAAAGGTTGTGATGCCTAAACCTCTTCTTTCATGAATCTTATATATATATATATATATTATTTATTAAAAGTTATTTTTGAAGTTTTTATTTCTGAAATTAATATCAATTTCTAATTTTCATACCACCTAGGTTTTAGGCATTTCTTAATAAAACTTTGGGTATTGTATCTCACTTGCATTATAATGTTTGAGATAAATATTTTTAATTTTTAATGGGTCTTATAGATGTCCAAGTAGGGTGATTCATAGGGTGGTGGAGGTTACAATGGATTTGGATTTGAAATATTAGGGACATAGTAAACATTTATTAAATTTTTTCATAAAATTTTATATGATAATTTTATTTTATTTATTTTTTTAGTTTGTGATTAAAAGAATCAACATCTAGGTTAGTCTTATACTTGTATGATACTGGGTTAATTCTCAATACTTCCATTATAACTTCTAATTGAAAATTAGAAAAAAAACACACACCAAGATTTGAGACCAATAACCATTATACAGAAAAAAACATCAACAAAATACCCATTCATCAATTATTTTATATCTCATAAAATTTATAATAAAATAATTTAAATTAAATTTTAAATAAATTTTTTAAATATTCTATTATCCACCCAATATCTTTAAATGTACATCAAAATATAAAAAATAAACAAACATCAATTCATAAAATACCCTTACAAAAACTCAGCAACACAATTCATTTATACCTAATCATTTTCCATATCTTTTCCAAACCACATACAAGTCAAGACAATCTTGAAGGTAATTAGCCATATGAAAGGACTTCAAAATCCTCACTTTTATTAACATGGACTATTCCATGGAGTGACTTTATGACGGGTGAGTACACTTTACTTTTGACCTTGTTTGGAAAAATCACGTCACGACTCAAAGTTAACATTTATCCACAAATATGTGTGCAATTAGGAGAGAGATCTAGATAATTGTGTTCAATAGTCTCCAAACCAAATTTTAGATAATTGTGCTCAATAGTCTCCAAACCAAAATTTTAGAAAATTTAATCCTTAATCAAGGCTGTATGTGATATCAGATGAATATTTGAGTATAAATATTTAGTCTCCAAACCAAACTTTTGGGAAATTTAATGCTTAATCTGAGGCGGTATGTGATATCATATGAATATTTGAGTATAAAGATTCATTTCAAGTGAAAAAGATTTAATTTTACATTTCTTTTATATTTATTTTTTAAAATTATTAACAAATATATGTTTTATTATTTTCATGGAATATAAAGAAACATATTATATTATATAAATATTTGAAGAAGAAGGATTAAACATTAAAACAATACCCAAACCCCCAAATCCAGTGTCATCCCAATTCCCCACCATCATCACATAAGAAGACACTAGCATCTAACATCAGGCATCAACCCGACACATAAAAATCTACTCCTAGTCCCTCCAACAACAAAATTAATCAATAAAACTTATGTATTACTGAAATTTGCAAATGTAAGAAATAAAACTTGTGTACTACTTAAATTTGCAAATGTAACAAATTAGGGAACATGATACCCAAGAGTTGCAATAAATGAGTCTCAAGAAATGTAGAGTAGGCATCATTGTTATCATTGAGTTTCATCCCCCAAAAAAAGTGTACACTAGTAGGAACTAGTACAAGAAATCAATCACAAACAAATAGGAAATGTAACATGGATCACTCATTTCAATTAGTCCACACAAAGCTGGGAAAATATCAATATGAGTACTTTTGCAAAAGCTCGGTGTTCCCTGATATTTGTGGCTATTTCTCAATGATTCCTTGATTTATAACATAAATATCAACAAGGATAAATGTAAACATTGGCTTCTTCTAGCCTCGTTCACTTTGGTGAAAAGGAAACTACTAGGATGTTGTCACCTACCGACCCTACCTTATTTTTGTTTCTAAAATCAAATTGTAGACTTAGTTGGCACATTTTCCACTCTTGAACAAAGCAAAACTTGCAAATTTTGCCTAAAGGATCCTTCCATTAGTATAGTTTTGTGCAAGTTGAAGTATACATCAATAATCTTTATTGTATTTTCAGTAATGTTAGTTTGTGGACTTCCTGCCGAAATGATATTATGCAATCATAAAATGAGTAAATTTGTTGATGATTGATGTAGAAAAATTGTTGGTTATGCATTTGTTTTCATGGATACTTTAAATTAATATGGTATCTTTTGATGAAATGATGAAAATTGTTCTTGAAAGCGGAGGTAGCATTGGGTTTATTCAAGTCAACGGAAAGCATTTTAGAGTTTCAGTTACCACGAAGGGGGGTTATATAATTGATTGAAATGGCTTGGCATGCTCCCACTTTCATATCCTTGATCAGAGTCAAGTACCTACACATTTTTAAGAGGCACTCGAAGAGTAAACATTATGGAATCAACCCCACAAGATGAGCACTAATCTAGTGATTGGATTTCTACACAATCCTTATTACCCTACATGGATATCTACTACAAACAAAATGAAATTGGCTTCTAATCATGTGAATAATCCCACTCCCTACGACCTACCATGACCACAAATATTTTTATATTTGAGAGAGTGCCCTTGTTTTTTAAGAGGCTTGCAAAGATTCTCATTTATCCTTTTAATTATGCAGCTACAAAGTTTTAACATATTTATTTAGTAGGTTCTAAGTTCTTTTATTTTGTTCCAGTGATCTTTTTTTTTTGTAATTGGTTATCATGTTTGGATTTTGTTGAAAATGAAAATTTAGGCATACAGAACCACAAATATTTTTATATTTGAGAGAGTGCCCTTGTTTTCAAGGGGCTTGAAAAACGTCATTTCTTGCTTTAAATTTGATATTGTTAATAATGATAGCAAATTAAAAATAAAAATTTACTATTTCAACAAAGCATACCCCAATTTTTACGAGTAAATAAATTTGATATTATTAATAATGATAGCAAATTAAAAGTAACAATTTACTATTTCAATAAAGCATACCCCAATTCGTACGAGTAAAATGGTAAGAGACTGATCTATAATGCTAAGAAAAGGAAAGTCATCAAGATGTTTATGCATCTACATAAGTTGAATCACTTGATGCACTTGTCCTTCAAGCATCCCTTAAATAATATAAAATCTTTCATATCTTGGAAATTCTGTGATGGTGCATGGTTGACCAAGTAATGTTTCATGAACTAGTTGAGTACTTATAATAGAAATAAAATTGTACAAGTTACTCAAGGCCATATTGGCATGAACAAGAGTTGATTTCATTCATCCAAACACCAGAGGGATTACAAACCAGAAAGACGGATCAGACAGGAAATTCTGTTGTAATTGCAAACATTGTTCCAACAAGCTATAATCAATGGAAATAGTCATTGGATCTACGAAGACGAAATTTGCAATGATGTAAGATAGTGCTTCTACGAGATATGTGTTTGTGAGTAAAATGAAGAGATAAAATCTAGAATGACTCAAGTTAGCTAAATTGCATTGAAGGCTACATGGGATTACTCTACAAAATCACAGTTGCATGGACACAAATGGTATTAAAAAATGGGATGGATTGTGATGTTAAAAATTTGGAAGTGAGTGGTACCGACCTCCAAAGCCAAGGTGGGAATGAGATACAATTGAAGCCTGAAGCTTTTCCAACACAAAATCAAAATCATGATAAGGTCTGAAAACGTAAATTCTCATTCATGAAAAATGAATAGTACCACTGAAATATAATAAGATTATGCAGGACTTTGGGCATGGAGGGTTGGATCTTCAAGCCCTGAAGTAACAAGTCATAAGACTTACTACTGCAAAGGACAAAGGCCATCTTTAGGGTTGTAGTGATCTATATCTACAAGCACAAACCCATCTCACAAGTTAGAGCAGAATGGAATTTTGTAAATTTTTATTAATTACATAAGAGAGGTTACAGGTTTTGAGGAAGGAAGATATGTTGCAACAACATTAAGAATTATCTTTCACTCAAACACCTAACATATCACATTTGTGTTTATTTATCCCCTTACGGTGTTTCCTTTGCAACATATGCTACAATTGCTAGTTATAGTATTATACACAAATTGAATATTGAGATTTATCTTAAAAGTAGTTGTGTCATTTCCCTCTTTTAACTAAATTGATTTTTTTTTTTTTAATGGAATGTGAACAAGTGTTATATGTAGCGAATGCTAGGTTTTTGGCTTTGGAGAATTGATAAGGTGTGACATTGGCCATTGTATTGTAAAAAAGCCTATTTACAGAGTAGAAATATCCATGACAAAGTGAGAGTAAATCTCAATGGTTAAGAATATTTTTCCATATTATTTTAAATGTATATATAATTAGCTTATATATTACTTCTTTTTACTATTTATCAGGGAGCCGATATAAATTAAATAGTTAGTCAAGTAAGCATCAAAACTAACTAAATTAGAACTTTATTATAACTTAAATCCTTATAGGTATATATCCATAATAAGTATCAAAATAATTACTACTTGATACATCTTGAGTTGCTAAAATTTAAAAAATTATAAAAACTAACTCAATTATAACTTTATTTTAAATAATTATTATTATTAATTATTTAATAGATGTGTTTATTTTGGAATAGGGCTTCCATAATTTTAATGTCATTATTAATAGTTATGACAATAGGCATAGCTATTTTGGAATATATATTCCAATTTTTTTATTTAATTATCAACAATTATTAACCGGGTGGTGTCCACACTTGTCAATATTCATTAATTTACACAAGTCATTGTGGTCATCCTTAACTAATTTTTCCCTAATAATAACAATATAAAAGAATCTTGAGCTAATAATAATAAAACAACCTAGTAAATGGGACCCTTCATTAAAGAGAGCCCTTTGCCAAAGTTTAGGGTCACTATGCGTTTTGGTTTACTTGAATAAAAATCTCTTGTTGAGAATGTGTTACATTGAACATATAAATGTTTTATATGTCAATTCAAGAGTTGGAGGTCTCTTTTGTTATATAAACATTTGAGTCATAAGAAGATATATATTACATATATGTGGTACAAGGATCTAAGACTCTTGATAAGAAAAGGGATATGATGATGCTCCTTTTGCAAAGGCAAAAACCACCTTCGATGAAGGTGGGGATGTGTACTTGAATTTTTAAAAGTACATACATATATCATGAGGCATGATTGATTGACTCATGTGCATCCTTTCATATGATTCCCTATAGGGATTCATTTTTCGAATATGAAAAACATGATGGTGGTGATGTCTTCCTAGGTGGTGAAAGGAAGACAATAATTATAGGGCGAGAAAAAATCAAGCTAAATCTTATAAGTGGATGGATTATAACACTTCTTGGTGTTCTCCACATTCTTGGATTTTCCAGAAATCTAATTTATGTAAGCAATATGAATGGTGCAGGTGTAAAGACAATGTTCGAGAAAGATACTTGCAAGATAGTTCGAGGAGCACTGGTACTAATGAGGGGATTTTAGATTGAAGCTCTATACAAGCTTATGGTTCGTACTTTTATTGGTGGGTGCAATAGTTCTATCATTCCTAAAAGTAGAGTAGAAAATCTTATATTCTCTAGAGAAAAGGTTATGCCATGACATCAAATACTAGGGAATATTGGAGAGAATGGCCTTTGGATACTACATGGTAATTATATGGTAGAATTCATGTCTAATTTCTCTATGAATTTTAATCTATGTGAACAATATGTATATGGGAAGTAGAATCTAGGCTAGAATTAATATTATAGAATGTGCATGGTCATGTGTTTGGACCTATTTTGGTTCCATAACAAGGTAAGTCTATGTACTATGTCTCATTTATAGATGAAATCTCGAGTAATACATGGATACATTTCCTTAGGAAGAAATCTGAAGACTTTGACAGGTTTAAAGAATTTAAGGCTTTGGTGGAAAATTGGATAGAGAAGAAGATCAAGGCATTGATGTGATTTATTTATGAAACTTGAAGGTGATATACAATTTGCAAATGAAATTTTATGTATTTTGGGTAATGGATCAAGTTACAAAACACTTAAACAAATGATTTTTAAACTTAGTTAAAAACCAAAATAGAGACAAAATACCATATCATAAACACATAACATCAAACATCATAAAGGAGTTCACTCCTCTCATGGGCTACATCTCCTGATCCAACTTCCAATGTAGAGCCTTTTTCATTAAGTGCTCAAATTTGTGTTTTCATGGCTAATAAATGCTCAAAATTCAAAAAATAATGTCTCTAATGGATCCATAATTGTCAAAAACCCCCCTCTGGATTCATTATGCACCTCATTTGGCCAAAAACTGAGAAATTTATGCTTGTTACAAGTTTTTCCTAATTTCTATAGCTAGCCATCCTCCAATTCTACCCAAACCCGTCTTGAGCACCCCAAACCTAGAATAGGCACACAAACATGGCCTACAATCCCGCCCGACATGTGAAATTGTTAGACAATTATGTTGTCCATTAACCCCCAAATTATGAAATTTATGGTCATATGGGGGCCACGAGCCCAGGGGTCAAGGCTAAGCGCTCACCCCCCTGTCGGTCGGGCCCCCAACATGTTGCATCATGATCGTATGCACCCATAACACCTGGGACATGTAACAATCTCATGCACGCGTCCAAAACTTTGCAGGCTACGGTCATGTGACGAGTTATATGATGCAGGGTTGGCCTTGCTACAAACACCTAGGGATAAGTCCCATTCTACTCTACGCTAGTGGTCATATTGGTCACATGTAGCTCGAGGTTGGTCCCCTCCACTCTTCACCAAATGTTTTGTGTTATGACTCCGGTGTGGTTTCATGGTGTGGCCACCGAGACTATGGGCCGAGCCTAAGCCCTAGCCCTAAACATCCTTTGCCATGGTCCTGTGGTGTGGGGTGTGTCCATTGGCTAGGGTTTAGCCCTAGCCCCTTCCCCCATTACATTTGCACTACCACTTTAAATATAACCCATGAACACTATGGGTAAGAAACAAATAAATATCATGATTGTATGACTTATTGCTGTTAGGTGGTAGTTCTTGTGATCCAGGTGGATGTTGGTGGCCACCTACCTATCCCATTTGGACCCCCACAACTGTCTCTTTCAATTTTTCAGTTTCCTTAATTATAGCACAATTTACTATTTTTAGCAGTTTTTCGGGTCCTAAACTTCCGGAGTCGTTTTGAGGCCCTAAAAGACGTTTTTTGGGAAATCCACTGCAACGATTTTTCTGATAAAATCTTCTTTTCCGTCGTAGTCCTCGGATACATCTTTCCAACGGGCTATCATGTGCGTCAAACGGAGATAATACGACTAATTCATGACCCCGGGAAGTTGGCTGTCCAACTCACCCCAAAACGGGGCCCACAATTTGGTGTTTCATCTTCTAGGTTTAGGTTTTGGAATGTGAAGAGTTTTCCATTGTTTCTCAATAATAAATAGGCCTTCGAGCCTCATTGTAAATAGATTTCGGCACAGTTCAGAGGCATGTAGGCGACACATCTCTTCTCAAAGATAAGCTACAATCGCCCTAGCTGGGTTATTTCTATTTCTATTTGTAAGCATATTTCAGTATTTCCCATTAATGAAATGAAGTATTATTTATGTTGCATATCTGTCTTTATGGTTATCTCTATATTTTATTGCATTCCTGTTTAAATCTGGATCATCTTGAGTTCAATTCCCATGGGGTTCTTTGACCCCATAAAAAATTTCACTGCATAGTCTAGAGGCCACGTGGCAACCAACCATTGGCCCGTGCAACCCTCCATCATTGGACCACATCAATGACCCCACAACCAATCAAAAACCAAGAAATTTTGACCAACCAGATTGAGACACATGGCGAAAATCCATTGGCCCACAAACACACGGTTAACTACCTAGTCACCTTCCTAGTCAGTGTACGAACTACTGACTAGGTGTACATGCAATCCATATTACAAATATTTTAGATATTTGAAAAATCTGTCAAAACGCGAGATTGGGAGCATACAATATCGATTTTGAGTGAAACGAGTTGTGTTGGATTTAGGGTGACGAGGTCTTCGATTTGAAAATGGTTTCGATCACTTTTGAACAATATGAATTTTGATAATTTTACTAATCCCCTGGATCATGATGACAGATAATAATGGAGAGTTTTGCACGAAGGAATTCAAAGTGTTTTGAAAGAAGTGTGGTATAGCGTGGTAGAATATTACTCCATACATGCCTCAATAAAATGGAGTTATAGAAAGGATGAATATGACGTTGATGGAAAATGAAAGAAGCGTTCTTAGTGGCATTGGATTAGGGTAGGATTTCTGGGTAGAGGAAGTGGATATCGCATGTTACTTGTTTAACAGGTTACCTTCATCAGTGTTGGAGGATAACACTCCACATGAAGTATGGACTGGTAAGAAATCATCTCTTCCACATCTCAAGGTGTTTGGCTGCAATGCATATGTACATGTTCCATAGGAGAAAAGAACCAAGTTGAATAGTAAATCTGAAAGGTGCATATTTATTTGGTGTAAATATGGTTTAAAAGGTTATAAGCTTTGGAACCTAAAAACAAGGAAGGTTTTGTATTATCATGATGTGGTACTTAGAGATGTGAAGGATATTATGAAACATGAAGTCCTATCAAAGGAAAATGAATGATAGAAGATAGAGTTTGGACTAAATGAGGAACAATCAAACTCTACAAGATAATAGGAATCAGAAGAGGAAGAATCACACACTTTGGTTTTGCAGAGACTTGTTCAAGAACGAAGGAAGCTAGAAAGGTATAGTCCTTCTAATTTTAGTTCAAATTTTTATTCATTTTTTCCTGGCGATGATCCTAGATCTATCAGGGAGGTAGTGGATTCAAAGGATGGAAAACTATATAAGAAGGCCATAATGGAAGAAATAGCAACCCTAAACAAGAATGATATGTGAGATTTGGTAGAACCACTGGATGGAAGAAAATCGATTGTTAGCAAATGGGTGTTTAAGAAGAAGATGAATATTGAAGGCAAGGTGGAGATGTACAAAGCTCGATTAGTAGTCAAAGTTTATTCATAGGTGTCATGGATTGAATTTGGTGATATTTTCTCTCATGTTTCCATGTTATCTTCTATTATATTATGTCTATCTATTGCTACTACTTTATATGTTGAGGTAGAACAAATGGATGTGAAGAGATCCTTCCTACATGGGGATATGGAAGAAGAGATCTTCATGAAGCAACTAGAAGGCTATGCATTGAAGGGTAAGAAAGAATGGGTATGCAGGTTAAAGAAGTCCTTATATGGGTTAAAGTAATCACCAAGGATGTGTTATTAGAAATTTGATACATATATGTAGGGACTTGGCTTGACAAGGAGAAAAGCGAATCACTATGTGTATTTTAAAATAGTTGGTGATAGTGTTATTTATTGGGTCTTGCATGTGGTTGATATATTGCTAGTTAGAAATGATAAAGAAACTGTATAGGATGTGAAGACCGAGTGGTCCTCTAAATTTGTCATGAAGGATCTTGGTGCTGAAAAATTAACGTTGGGCATCTAAATTAAATGAGATCAAGAAAAGAGGAAGCTCTTGTTAAATTAGAGGAAGTATGTTGAGAAAATATTGCAAAATTTTAATATACAGGATAACAAATCGGTGAAAGTTCCTATTCCTGTAGGTGTAAAGATATCTGTAGAATAGTGTCCCAAGGCACAGGAAGAGGAAGAGGGCATGTCCATGTTTCATATTCAAGTGTAGTTGGTAGTTTGATGTATGCAATGGTATGTACCAAAATATACATTATACATGAAATGGGAGTGTTGAGCAGGTTTACGTCAAAACTAGGGAAGGAGCATTGGACAATAGTAAAGCAGAGCGTGGCACTAGTGATTATGGTTTGTGCTACCAAGGAAGACTAGAATTGGATAGAGTGTTGGACATATGTATCTTTGTTTATGAAACCTGGGTTGGAGATTTGGATCAGAGAAGATTTACAAGTGGGTATGTGCTTAACCTATTTGGAGGAGCAGTCAGTTGGATAAGAAAGAGACGATATGTAGTGGCACTTCAAACTATAGAGGTTAAATACATGGCAACCTCTCATGCAAGCATGGAAGCATTTTGGTTGTAGATATTGTGTTTAGGTATGGGGTTGGTACAACAAGTTATAAGGATAGATTGTGATAGCCAAAGTGAATTGTTCTTAGAAATGAACCATGCTTATCATTCAAAGATAAAACATATTGGTGTCTAGTATCACTTTGTGAGGGATATGGTTGAAGACAAAAAGGTGTTGTTATTAAAGGTGGAAACATTGAAGAATATTGCAGATGCATTGGAAAATTTTGTGAGCACTATGAATTTTTCTTGGTGTAGAGAAACAATGGGAGAAACATCCCTTGACTGATTACTTGTGTACTCTTGCGACCCCATGTGTGCAAAAAAGACAATAAGAGGAGAATGTTGGGTATGTGTTATATTATTTGCATGGCTAGCACCAAGCATTGTCATGGTGCGCAAGGTCTAGTGGGGGAGTCATAAGGGGAGTTGAAAGTGCCCCATGCTAGGGGGATTACAAGGGGGCAACAAACCCCCTTATTGAGGGGTTTGTCTAAAAAAAATAAAATTATGCAGGCCTGAGGATGGTTGGGTGGACCAAGGGTGGTAGTGGACCCAAGGATGGGGGAAAACCCAAGGATGGTGTGTGGACCCACCCATGGTTTTGTGTATGGTTTTCGATATGATGGTTTTACCTATGATATTTTGTAGATCTGGTAAAGGGAACTGAAATTATGCTCTAATCCATGGTTAACGGATTGGGGGTTTATGAATGATTTGACATGTATATAATGTATTTTAACATTGAAATGAATATAATGAAAAATCAATATGGTTTTCCCATTTTTGGTTTCCGAGAGAAAAATCTGTGTGCATTTTATTTTCTCACCATTATATATTTTTCTTTCTTTAAGAATTCATTTCTAGGTAATTTCTGTACAAGGGTTAAAACCTTCAATTCCTTTGTTTTTCATAGATTCAAAGGTCATATTTCCCTTTTTAATGAGGAACTTTGACTAATGCGAAATTTATTTGGAAACAACCATGACCACAAGAACAATGACCTGACAACTTTGACTGTGAATTGTAATATGACATTTCTTAATTAGTCATAATTCTAGAGAATAATTCCTTTGTCACCTAGGAACCTTGACTCATAGGAAGTATGACCAATTTTTATTAGTCTTATTTATAGGGAATTTCTCAATCAGGAACTTTGATCAAAGAAATATTATAACCATTGACCTATAATCATCATATTCATCCATTGAACAAAGTTCTTTCCACTTAGCTAGAGTTCTTAAAATATAGTTCTTGTTAAATTGATTCAAAATCTATTTTTTCAATGTATCCATTATTTAATAAAGTATTTTTGACACGGTTAATTTCATGTTCTATTTATTCCTTATCTAAAATCATTATAGCTCTAATTGTTAGATAATTTATTAATTTAACCTTTGTTAGGTGGTCAATTAAGAACTCTAAGAACTATGGCCATAAGAAATATGATGAAGGAATGCTTACAAACAAAGGAACTATGACATTCACTTGTTGGGCATTTCTAGCGAATAATACATATCAATTGAAGCTCTTGAGATCATAGTTGGAGGGTGGAGAGAGAGAGAGAAAGAGAAAGAGAGTGATGGGGGAAGAGAGGGAGGTGAGAAAGAGGGAAAGAGAGGAAGGGATAGAGAGAGGAGAGAGGGAGGTGATACTGAGAGGGAGAGAAGGGGAGAGAGAGGAAGCAAGAGAGAGATGAGGGGACAGAGAGAAGGAGAGACATATATATGGAGTTCGAAGGGGAGAGAGTGGGAGGAAAGGACATAGACATAGAGAGATAAAGGTGGAGAGGGAGTGAGGGAGAGAGGAGAGGAGGAAGGAGAGAGAAGAGGAGAGGAGAGAGATAGGGAGAGAAGGAGAATAGAGAGATAGGGAGACACATAAAGGGATGGAGATAGTGACAAATTTGGAGGGATGAGAGAGGGAGAGAGTGATGGGGGTGGAAGATTGAGGGAGGTGGGAGAGAAAGGGAGAGCGAATGGACTCAATAGATAGAAGGTGAGGGAGAGAGGGAGAGAGAGGGAGTTGGAGGGGGAGAGAGGGAGGAAATAATAAAGGTGTAGAGGGAGAAAGGTGGAGAGAGATAGAGAGGGAGTGACAAGGGAGATATGGAGAGAGAGCGAGGAAGAGAGGAGAGAGAGAGAGAGAGAGAGAGAGAGAGAGAGAGAGATAGAGAGAGAGAAGGGGGAGAGAGAGAGGGAAATGAAGAGTGAGCGAGAGAGAGATAGATAGATATGGAGAGAGAGTGTGTATATTTGGGTGGTGACATAGAGAGAGGGAATAAGAAAGAGACACATAGATACAAATATAGATATTATATAACTAGACTAGATCCATCTTAACCTTGGATCTATAAAGCACTGAGAGGGATCAAATATCTCTAGGTGAGAACACTTCCTAAAGTTTTGCAATCAAAAAATAAGTTTTCACCTCAAGAGATTTGATCCCTCTTAACTCTTTATAGATCGGGATTAAGATGGATTTAGGATGGTTTATCTAAAAAAATGTTCGTAACTTTATTAATAAAAACAAACTTACTATATAAAAAAAATTGAATTTAGAAAATATTTATGTCTAACATCTAACTCCTACATATCTAGTGATTAAATAAAATATAGAAACAAAATTAAAAGAGGAAAACAATTTACTTATAACTAATAATAATTTTGTATGAGATTTATTTTATTTCTATTTTTATTTAATTTGTAATGCCTTTATATGATATTTTTTAAAGATATAATTTAGTGCAATGGTTGAAAAGCAACATTTTGAATATAGAGAATTTCACATTCCACAATTTGGAAGAATGACTAAAATGAATTAATATTCTATAACAATTTCAAAAAAGTAAGACGTGTAACAAATTAATATATTAGAAGTTAATATTTTCATATGAAATTTTTGGGAAATAATTTTACATTTATCTATATTGTGATTTATATTTTAGTATAAATAGTAAATTTACTATTGTGGACTAAGTTATGATGAGGATAATTTGGTTATTGATAAATGTGTATAACCATTCAAAAAAAAAAGTAATTTGAAATTATATAACTTCATGAATATGAGTAACTTTAGGTGAATATAAAGTTTTATTATTACATTTTAGATATAATGAGGTTTATATAGTTAATTAAGGGAGGATAAAGGAATTTGGAACCTTATTTAGTGCTACAAGGGCAACGAAATATAGATACGGTCAAAATATAGTTGTAATGTGTGGGAAAATAATTTTTAATAATTATTTTATGCATTGATTGTCTTTGATACTTGTCCTCATAATAGAATATTTTTATACTATTAAATTTTAATGAAAGTAACAACCTAGCGATCATGGCATAGTTTTAAAATGCAATTCCATTTGATATGAATGATGGGTTCAAGTATAAAATGAATTCAAGATAATTGTTGAGCCTAACAACTAATTAATGGCTATTGCATTGTCTTTCTTTAAGGATGTTGCATTTTGAAGATGGGAATAATGGAAATAAAAGCCTAACCATGGACATTAAGAAAAGAACACCAAAGATAAAGTAACATAAAATCACATAATATGTTAAATTGGTCATCGTAACATGTTGTATTAAAGAAGGCACTAGTCATTTAGGCAAGATGTGGAGATGATTAGTAAATTGTCGTGGTTATTCCATTGGAACAATTCATCATAATAGATCTGATAAAAATTTCAAATTTTTAATGTGAATGTTAATTTTTTTTAGATCTCATATTGTTTATTTATTGTTTGTATGCTTAAATGTAAATTAGCTAAAATTCAAGAAATAGACACTGAAAATATATACACACACTAACCAAAATAGGCACATTTTTTTCCTTGGGAAACCCTTACAGGAGAAACCTAGATAGAAGGTGAGGTTTCTTTTATCTCTATGCTCTAGTAGGTAAAATGTGTAGATACAAAGAAGGAGGTACTCTCTATAGAGTTTCCTAAGACCTATGCCTTGTAAAGTTGCTAAAAATACTAAGCCTTTTCTCTTCTCTCTAACATGCCACTCCCAATTGCTTTGCTCAAATAAGGAAGAAAATATAATAGCATGAAATCGAACCCCTACTCCTCCTAGTGGTCTAGTATTTAACATAACCCAATATCTAACTATATGAAAGGTTTGAATCCATCAACCCTTAATTAGAGCTACAATTTTGGACCTTCTAGAGTATGTTTGAAATTCCATACATGGCTAGCTCAATATGCATGAGTAACAGGGATTAATGTGACAATGACTTGTACCATGGCGGTCAGTATGGTAGATCAACTTGCGAGAGCCATAAATTTTGCATACAAACTTTGAGTACTAGATGGTATCGCACAAGAGATAATTTTTTTACCCCAAAAAAATTTGTCTAATGCCTCAAAATGGCTCTAGAAGATTTCATTCCGAAAATTTCCAAATTGGGACCCATTCATAAAAAATAACCTACAAGCTCATTCATATAATTATTCCACTTTGAAAGCATTGAGATATATAATGAACAATATAATAATTCAATCTGAATCAAGAGAAATTATATATGAGAAATAGTATCACAATTCCCTAAATTACATACAAATGATGTCAAAATTGGAAAAAACTTACCCCTCAAAGAATACAAAACATATGAGAATATAGAAAAATAAGTATGAACAAATGGGGGTTTTAAGAAATGAATGATGATAACCTATTGCAGCGCTCATAACCATGATCAATCTAGAATGATGATATAAACATAAAAGAGTAATAAATGGATACATAAAGTTAAATATGTGAAAGTTTCTCAAACAAGTGTAAGAAATAAACCAGAACATGATGGAGACTTTTGTAATTAGGGAATAGCCATGATGAAATAACTTAGCACTCTATTGGTATATTGTAAATAATCATGTGGAAAGTGGTTGTGGAATCACATATGTGTGGCAATGAATTAATATGTGGAAAAAGAAATAAATATGTAGATTAATGAGAAAACACCTAGGATGAAGTGTATGAAGGAGTGTTTTGAGAAATTCCATAATGAGACCTTGAGAAGGATTATGCATAATTGAAAAATCTAGTGAGAATAAACTAAGGGAACTTTCACAAGAATGATGACCCCATAAGTGTAAATGGGGATATCATGGGGAACACATGTCCACGAGAATGTGTGCATGTCCTTAGGAATGCACATGTGTTCCTAGTTGTCTAGGCTCTATAAGGCCAAAACTAGGCTACCCACTTAGCATGGCTCAAAAGTGTACATGCATTATTAGGAAATATCATTATGTAATTTGAAATCCTTAACTTTATGCACCATGAAAACCATAGCTTTATGGAATTTGAAAATCCTATCAATGTGGAATATGGAAACTCCAATATAGTGAGTTCAAATTTGAGTGCATAATTAGACAATGTAAGTAAAAAAACCATATTTACATTACATCACAAGTTGGCGATGTTTGTCAATGTATATTGAAGTGAAATTTGAAGAATTTAGTTTTGTGCAATTTGAAAACCCTACTTTTATGGAATTTGAAAACCTTAGTATTATGGAATTTGATGGAATGGAATTGTATGGAGATTGGCAAGAATCAGGGCACAAATCCCTTGTATCTAACTGTTTGCCCAACTAGGATCCACAACAAAGGATCCAACCCATATTGAATTATTTGATGATTAGTCTTTTTATTTCCAGTGAACAATTTTTGGGCATAATCTAGGTAGGGCCAGAGGTTAGCATGATAATGTGATGTTTTTAACAATTTTAGATTTGATCAAGACTTTTATTTTTTTTAATGTGGATAAGACTCCACCAGATAATCAATAAACCTAGTTTTCCTATGAGTAAGTTGAGATCAGCTAATTCGTTTTTTGAACTTTCATATATAATATTCCTTTTGAAAATAAAATAAAAAGATCCAAAACCAACTTAAAATCAAATGTTTAAAAACATTATATGAAAATATTTTACAATGACACTATAGTTTTTCCAAAGAAAATTCATTTGGAAAAAGTTTAACTATGAGTATGAGTTTGATTAATAAATTATTAAATATTAAATTTGTTTAAAAATATTATATAAGAATCTTAAAGAAAAATCATTTGAAAAGAGTTTAACTCTAAGTATGAGTTTGATTCATAAGTTGTTAATTTGATTAATAAATCTCTCTTATTATTTGCATGTTTGTAGTTTTACACTTACTCAACATGTTTTTTTATAAATTAATACATTATTTATTTCAAAAATGAAATAAAATCTTTCTTATTCGAAATTTTGAAACATTAAATTTTTATTTTATTAACTCTTTTATTAATATATTATTTTTCAAATTTAAACTAGAGACTTAATTACTAGTAAATTTTTGGAGGTTTATTGTTTGCCTTTCTCTCCATAAACCGGGTCTCAAAGAGGGGATTTGAATCTAGGTCCCTTGAGTTGCAACGATTTCACCTATCTCAAATTACTGATTGAGCTACCATAAGATATATGTATATATATATATATATATATATATATATATATATATATATATATATATATATATATATATATATATATATATGATGATGATGATGGTTAACGTCCGGTGAGACCAAACATTGGTCTATTGGATCTAAAGAAACAAATTATTTATTTTGATTTAAGATTTTATTCCTATGCTCAAAAAGCTTAGAGAGAAGCCTCTCGAGCTCATTATAATTTTGGCATTTTAAAAGGCTAGGAAGGTCAGTATTGTAACAAGGATTGTGAAACTAAGATCTAATGTGGTTGTACGCGGGGTAGTCTAAGAGGAGGTGGTTTTCATCCTCGATGTTCCTATTCTCACATATATGGCAGATCCTTTCCATCCATGACATTTTAGGAACTGCCCAACAACCTGTTTCACTATGGAACTTGTTGAACCCCAAACTTGCATCTTTCCTATACACCTTTCTAGACTTTTTCCATTTACGTGGACCTCCTAAGCTATCAACATCATTGCATATTGAGTTTAAAAGAGCACATAAAGTGGTTTTATAACTATGTCTTGTGTGTGCTGTTTGAATTATATTTTTGCTCATAAGCTGCAGAACCTTGTTCACGTGTCCTCTGTCAGTGCAAATCTTAGGAAATCAGTTATGTAAACATTTGTTATAAATAATGCGTTTCCATACACATAGTAGTTAGTGTTTGTAATGTAATTTATAATGTGCCGTGACACTTTTTCATAGTATGACTGCGTTTTGAATACATAAGAAGACTCTGGTTGTAAGCACAATCCGTGGTTGATAGCCGTTGCTCGAGGTTGTGCAGAGGTCTCCTGCAAACGACAAGATTCTGTTTATTGCTATATAGTTTCATGCTGTGTTTCCTTACGTTCATTATCCCATAGTTATTCACGTGTATATATTTCATTTCTTATGGTATTAATGTTTTACTTCTGTCCATAATATTACATGCTTTATACTGCTGTTAACTGATCAGTGTATTTGTTCCAGATTACAGTAGGCAGCTCAGGCATTTGCACATAGTTTTACTATGACTAATGACATGGAATCAATCTTGTCTTTTTGCTGATTTATTTTTCTTAGTTTCTAATTCCAGCACAGTTTTGTTTATTTCAGTTCTGTTCATTGGATTTATTAGTTAGATTAGATATTAAATTACTCATGTCATTATCAGTTACCTCCGAAAGCCATAGCGAGACTAATGGTGAAGGATTGAAGTATGAGTGTGTAATTTGATATTAGTTTATTTTTCTGCAAGTTAATTATTGAATTTCTCATGTCATTATCAGTTACCTCCGAAAGCCATAGCGAGACTAATGGTGAGGGATTTAAGTATGAGTGTGTAATTTGATATTATTTTTATTTTCTGCAAATTAGATATCAGATTGCTCAAGTTGTTTATGATTACCTCTGAAAGCCATAGCAAGACTAATGGTGAGGGGTCAGAATATGAGTTGATGTAATTTGATTGTAGCTTTACTTTGCTTGTAATTTTTGGATTTCTTTGAGTACAGTTTCTTTTGTATTTAGACAGCAGCAAGGATAATGGTTTCATGATCAATAGTTCATTGTTTGTTTAATTAGAATAGTGGCACATTTTCATTCTCTTTTAGGAATTAATTTCATCATTGCGTGTTTTAAAACCTTTTTGAAAAGTTTGAAGTTTTGGAAATCATTTTAAAGGACATCATTGCCTTGAACATTTGTATCCATACTTGTCTTTAGAATTTCCATCTCACATTAGGAAATCAATGAAAATAACCCAAAAACAAAGTAAAAACCAAAAACGACAAAAAGTAAGAAATAGGTTATCTTGCACATATAGTACGCCGCACTTCAATAGTTTACGACTCCTCGATTGACAATTAATATAGAAAATGAGAACACTCTAAATTGACCAAACATTTTGGCACCATTGCTGGGGAAGTGTAACTAGGTAGGCAATTTCTTAAAAACAAAAAAAGAGAAAAAATTTAAAGAAGGGAAAAATTGATAAAGTATGCTCTCTTCTTGCACCTAGTTTGATCTGGAGGATCAGAAAAGAGAGTTATTGGTTTAATAATTTCTTGAGTATGCTCTATTCTTGCACCTAGAGTGATATGGAAGATCAGAAAGAGAATTATTAGCCCGACTTGAAGATAAAAATAAAAAATGACATGCATAGAGCAAGAGATTCTAGGGGAAGGTTTATAACTAGGGCCAAGAGTTCGATTTTTACAACTCCATCTACTTCAAGGCATAGACAAGATACACCTCCATCATCTCTAACTCAGACTCCTAGCCTTAGGATTCCTGGAATTCAAGGGGCAACAGCTAAATTAGGAGACTCTCCCACACTATCCACCAAATCTGACTTAGGAAAAGAACCTTTCTTCAATTTTACAGGGGAACATATTGTAATCAGAAAAGTAGAATCAACTAAAGAAGAAGAGGGAGAAATTCCTACACATTCGCCATTAATAGAAGAACCAGAGGACTCTGAAATCTCTGAGGAAACTATCATGACAGAGGAAGTAGTAAACGAATTAGGAGGAGGAGGTAGAGGTAGAGGTAGAGGAGGAGGAAACAATGGAGGAGGTAGAGCTAACAATGGGGGAAATAGGGATGGAGATAACTCATTTGGATTTCCTATAGTTGATGAGGAATCTCGTACAACAATGAAAAATATCTCACCATCTGTCCTCCCAAAATTTTATGGGTTGCGAAGTGAGGAACCTGAAACATTTCTATTTGAGTTTGAAGTCGTGTGCCGAACTTATGACTATATGGAAGACTCTCAAAAACTCAAATTGTTTCCTTCAACATTGAAGGGAGCTGCTTTGAAATGGTTCATGGGATTAGTCACTCAATCTATTAGGACTTGGAATGATATGAAACAAACATTTTTGGATAGATACCTGGACTATTGTATGCCCACCAACCATAAGGATGAGGTATTCAAAATGGTGCAAAAAGAAGATGAAAACTTGGAGGATTTACTTGAAAGATTTCAATATAACCTGAAAAGAGAAAAAATGAGTAACTTAGATGAGGAGACCTTGAAATCCCTTCTATTAAAAGCCATTAGAGATGAATGGATAGATATTTTAAACATGATGGGAAAGGGAGATATTTCTCAACTTCCACTTCATGACATAGTAGAACTATGTGTCCATCTCTTAAGGGGAAAATATAAAACTGGAAAACGACCTAGAGATCCTTCTCTCATTAGAGCAAACAAATCTGCAACTAGATCAGTAAGTAGGGCAAAGACTGGAAATATGCTTGATGAGTTTAAAACTAATATTTTAAGGAGCCTTAGTGAGCAACTAGACACCCTTAAAATAAAAAACAAGCAAAAAGCGGAAGCTAAAGCTCTGGCCATCTTTTGTCAAAAACGTAGGAAGAAACATGCTCTAAGGGAATTCCCCTTGGATGCAAAAGTTGTATAAACATGTATGATTTGCTCAGAAAGCCATGAGACCAAGGTTGTCCTTCAATTCCTGGGCTCAAAGTTGTCTTTCAAGAAGATCCAAATTCAATAGAGTCTCTCTGTTTTGTTTCAACGAGACCGTGGCAGGGGCAAAAAAATCAAGGGTTTAACAACCCTATGAACTTTCAACCCCCACCAAATTGGAATCCTTGGCAACAACCTTGGTCCCAACCTAAAAATCCATATCAATCATGGGTACAAGGTATGCAAAATCCTTATGGGAGATTTTCTCAATTTTATCAATATCCTCCATCTTTTTAAAATCAACAAGCTCCACAACTTCCAAATCAAAACCCACAGCTTTCATTGCCATTTCCACAACCACAACAACCTTCTCAACAAAACCCAAATTCTCAACTCTTGCTTCCATTCCAACAAAAGACAAATCAACTACCATCCCAGCCATTGCCAAATCCCAAATATAAAAATCCTCAGAATGCTGACATGGTAGAAGGACAACAATTTCCTACCTATATGATTGTTCCTTTCAATGATGTATAACTCAAATCTGGTAGAGTCTTAGAAAAACCTTTTATAGATGCTCAAAAGCAAAGTATTTTTTAGGAAGATTCTCTTAAAGCCAATAAAGGTTCTGAAGCATCTCTTCAAAACCCAAACACTCAAAAAGAAAAAGAAAAAGAGTCAACCCCCACAACTCCTATAGTTGAGCAACCTGCATCTTCAGCCACACCTCCTTTGCCTGAAAGATTACAAATTGACAAAGGGGTGGAAAAACAAATCTTGTTTCTTGAATATGATTTCCTAGATGAATTAAAGAATGTCTGTATCAAGATTCCCTTGCTACAAGCCATTAGAGAGATTCCTATTCTAGCAAAAAAAATAAAGGATTTGAGTCTCAAAATACCAGGAAGGAAACCAAGAGATACAAGAAGAATCCACCTGGTAGGAAAAATTGCAGATATCATGATGGGAAAAATTACCATGCAGAATTATGTATATCCCGGTAGTCCAATTGTCAAGACACATATAAATGGGGTAGAAATTCCAAATACTTTGATTGACTTAGGGGAAGCTATCAAAATTATGAGTAGACAGACTATGGAACAGCGAAAACTTCCTAATCTTCTTTTTACACCTACTTTACTGCAACTTGCAGATCGATCAATTATCAAACCAGATGGTGTATTAGAAGATATTTCAGTCTCCTTAGATTCTTGGGAATATCCAGTAGATTTCATGATTTTGACTCCCAAGAGTAATTTAGGAGGGCACCCACTCAGTTTAGGAAGACCTTGGCTAGCCACAGCTGATGCTTTCATTAGTTGTAGATCTGGAGATATGTACATTTCTGATGGTAATTTGACAAAGAAATTCAATTTGTATCCTCTAGCAAAAGCAATTACAAAAGTGGGAGATAATGAATGGGTTGATGATGAGGACACTATACAACCTGTCTTTACCATTTCTGAAATCAGTGAAGATAGTCTAATTCTGAACACAATAGAAAATTTTGAAACATCTTCAGAATATGACCACACACAATTTCAGTTAGATTCTGACATTGAGTATATATCATCTAGACAAATGTCTCTTTATTCTATGGAAGAGTTTGGTAGCTCTACCATTGAGATTTTCCCAGGTAAAACATTGAATATCAACAAAAACTTGGAAAAATCACAACATGGAGAGCTAACGAAAATCTTGCAAAAACATTCAACTGCATTTGCATGGGAGTATACTGATATGAAAGGTATTGACCCTAAGACTTGCATTCATCACATCTACATCGAGGAAAATAGTAGACCGATCAGACAACCTCAGAGGATGATGAATCCAAACCTTAGGGAGATAGTGAAAGAATAGCTCCAAAAACTACTCAATGTAAACTTTATTTATCCAATTTCAGATAGCCGATGGGTTTCTCCTTTGGTTATAGTACCTAAAAAGAATGGTAAATGGAGGGTATGCATTGATTAAAGGGAATTGAGTAAAGCAACTTTGAAGGATCACTTTCCTTTTCCATTTATCAATCAAGTATTACATACCTTAGCATGCAAAATGTACTTTTCATTCTTGGATGGTTTTAGTGGCTATAATCAAATTCAGGTAGCACCTGAAGATCAAGATAAGACCACATTTACCTGTCCATGGGGAACTTTTTCTTATCGAGTACTTCCTTTTGGATTATGTAATGCACCTGCACCATTCCAAAGAGCAGTACTAGGAATCTTTTCTGATCTAATCCATGATTGTGTAGAGGTTTATATGGATGATTTTACAGTTTATGGTAATTCATTTGAAGAGGCATTAGAGAATTTGGAAAAAGTCCTTATAAGATGTAAAGAAACAAACCTTTCATTGAGTCATGAAAAATGTTTTATGATTGTAAGAAGAGCTTCGGCGAAAATCACATAAAGAGAGATCTTTGTTGATGCGTTTCGAGCCAGCAAGTGTGGCTCATCGTCAGGACAAGTTGAAGAAACAGATCCAGCTTTGCAAGTTAAATAGTCTGAGCAGGGCCTCCAACAGCTATCTAGATCAACGCTAGATTTGACCAAGGGACAGTCAAAAAGTCAAATGGATTATTTAGAGGGTTACATTATTAATTTAATAATTAAAAATTATTATTAAATGGGAAATAGTTATAATGGAGACCTAATATTTTATGCCTAAGGTATAAGTAAGAGGATAGTAAAATAAATAAAAATAAAAATAAGCAATTAAATAAATAATAATAAATATTAGTTAGTAGATAAATAGATTAAAATAATAAAAACATAAATAAAAATGAAAATAATATATATTGTAAAATAACCCTATATAAAAGTTAGTTACAAAAAATTAGCTAGATATAACAATAATAATATAATTAAATAAATTAAGATATAAAATAATATAAATTAGTAATGAAAGAAATAGTAAAATATATATTCGTTAATAACTATATGAAATAATAACAATATATAAAGGCTAGTTACGGACATCAAAAAAAATAAAAATAAAAATAAAAATAAAAATAAAAATAAATAAAATAATAATAATAATAATAATATGTATACGTTCATAGATAAAAAAAAATAAAAAATAATAATAATAATAATAATAATATGTATATGTTAATAGATAAATAAAATAAATAACTTATATATATATATATATATATATAATAATACTAATAATAAAACTAAGTAAATATATATTTGTTAATAATATAAGTACCAATATCAAATGGGAAAGGGGGGGGGGGGGGGGACGACTAAATAATACTGATATTATTAATATATTTGTTAATAGATAAAAAATATACATAAAGATCCTATAAAATAGATAAAATTAAAATAATAATGAGACAATAAAAAAAAACAAACAAAAAGAAAAACTGCTAAGAATATGAAAACCAATATCAACTCAGCAAAGGCGGGAAAGGAACGATACAACTCAGAAGGAGAAGGACCGGAAAGAGTCCAGAGCAAGAAGGATAATCTAGGGGAACGATGAAAGCGAAAAAGATGAAGGGGGGGGGGGGGGGGGGGGGGGGGGGGGGGGGGGGCGAACTAAGATGAAAGGGCAGGGATCCAACACCTACTGATCTTCCAGCCATCATCTCTATTGAGATTGTTAGGTCTTCTTTCAATCTCAATAGCTTCCCTGAGTTTACGATGATGGAACTGGGCAACCTTGGCAACCACCTTAGCCTCCTCAATACAAACATGATGCTTGGTCTTCACCACATGCTCTGCTAACGTTGAAGACTTGGTTCTCCCATGTCTGAGGTCAGCTGCATGTTCGCTGATCCTTTGATGGATGGAGCGCCCCGTTTCCCCGATGTAGGGGGTCCCACAAGAACAAGGGATCAAGTAGACACCCTTCATGTCCTTGGGGTCAACGGGATCTTTCACAGATCGTAGGGAATTACGAATCGTGTTGAGGGGTCTAAAAGAAGAGGGAGTATCATACCTCCTAAGGATTCGAGCAATCTTGTCCGTGGTTCCTTGGACATAGGGAAGGTGGACCCCTATTCGGCGTTCCTTAGGTTCTTTTTTAATAGCTGCATTCCTAGATGCTTTAAGGAAAGCCTTCTGACCTAGGTGTCTACTATATCCATTCTCCACAAAGACATCAACGAGATGGGATCTCTCCTTATCAAAGCTCTCATTATCAGAAATCCTGAGGGCTCGAGTAGCGAGGGTGTTAAGGACACCTATCTTCTGAGCAGGGAAATGATGGGAATCGACATGCAAATACTGCTCAGTATGCGTTTTCTTCCGAAACACAGAGTGGGAGAGATAGCCGTCCTTATTCCTAGAAATAAGAATATCTAGGAAAGGGAGGAAACCATCAAATTCTTTCTCCATGGTAAACTTAATGGCAGAGGACTGACCATTGAGGTGATTGAAGAAGCGATCAAGCTCCTCCTTGCCATGGGACCAGATGACATTAGTGTCATCTACATACCTTTTCCAAATCTTGGGAAGGAGACAAGCCGAGGCTAAAGCTTTGGCTTCGAAATATTCCATAAAAAGATTCGCAACAATCGGGGAAAGGGGGGAGCCCATGGCAACACCACAAGTCTGCTCAAAGAATTCACCCTCGAAACAGAAGAAAGTGGAAGTGAGACAGATCTCGACCAGATGCGCGGTATCAGGATCTGTTAGGAGATAGATCACTTCCAAGGCCTCCTTAATAGGGATGCAAGTATAAAGAGAGACCACATCAAAGCTGACGAGAATGTCCTCAGGGTCCAGCCTAATATCCTTAAGCTCCTTAATGAAGGAAGCAGAGTCTTTAACAAAGGACTCAGTGCGACCGACAAGGGGCTTAAGTTTAAGGGCAAGGAATTTAGCAAGAAGGTAAGTTGGAACACCAATGGTGTTGGCGATAGGCCTCAGAGGGGCCCCCTCCTTGTGGATCTTAGGTAACCCATAGATCCTGGGAGTAATGGGACTGCTCTCATGAGCTTGTGGCCCAGGGAACTCACAGAGTTACTAGACTTGATGGCAAGAGCCACGGTCCTCGAAATCTTCTTCAGAGGGTTCTTGGGTAGTTTTTTATAACTACCACTATTGTGAAGATGATCTAACATCTTCTTACGGTAATCATCCTTATTAAGGATGACCGTAGCCCCTCCTTTGTCAGCCTTCAGAACGACAATATCTTCGTTCTGATTTAAGGATTTTAGGGCAGAGAATTCCTCATTGCTGAGGTTCTTCCGAGGGGGCTTAGCATTACGGAGGACGACAACACAATCCTGCCTAATAGTGTCCTTGATATTCTCAGGAAGATCTCTAATCCTGTATTCCACGTCGCAAATAATGTCATCCACCGGGATGCTTTTAGGGGCAAGGACAAAGTTTAAACCCTTGCTTAAAAGACTAAAAACAGAGGGAGAGAAAGAAAAACTAGAAAGGTTAACAACCTTATTATTCCGGGAAGAAGGCGGAGGAATAACAAGGTCCCCTTTCAAAACCTCATTGCTATCGAAATCCTTGCTATCTTTATCTTCATGTAAGGAAATATTATTATTAGTAATATCTAAACTGTTATAATTCATACTATTAGTGTTAATAGAATAATTATTATTCATATTATTCATGTTATTCTTACTAATATTACTATTATTCATATTGTTATCATTATATCTGAATAACTAATAATATTATTATTGTTGTTAATAATATTATTAATGTTATTGTTAACAATATTCAAACAATAATCCCTCGAATTGATATTATGGTCATTATTAATAATATTAATATTATCATTCTTATTAATAATACTAATATAATCGTTCTTATCATATGAACTATTAATATTAGTACCTATATCGTTCCCAATATTCGAATCACCCTTATTATTAATATTATCGTTCTTATTAATAATACTAATATAATCGTTCTTATCATGTGAACTATTAATATTAGTACCTATATCGTTCCCAATATTCGAATCACACTTATTATTAATATTATCGTTCTTATTAATAATACTAATATAATCGTTCTTATCATATGAACTATTAATATTAGTACCTATATCGTTCCCAATATTCGAATCACCCTTATTATTAATATTATCGTTCTTATTAATAATACTAATATAATCGTTCTTATCATATGAATTTTTAATATTAGTACCTATATCGTTCCCAATATTCGAATCACCCTTATTAAATATATCATAATCATTAATGGTATTAATATAAGACTTATCGTTCCCAATATTCGTATCACCTTTATTAAATATATCATAATCATTAATGGTATTAATATAAGACTTTTGTTTATTACCGAGACCGCTAGCGCAGTTATCATTATCGCTACATCGACCACACATAGGTTTAAAAACGTTACCGCAGGGATTGACCAGGTTGTTTGACGGACTCCTACACTCGAAAGGATGCAAACGACCCATGCTGGAATGCGAACTAACACTACTGCTGGTAGCGCACCGGTTAAAGGAGCTCCTGTAGCATGTGGATAGATGAAACCGATCATGATCATCCGCAGGCGAACCTCCTCTCTGGGGAGCAACGTCATTTCACCGGTTAATCGAGCCCTGAGGTGGATAAAAGCCCATCGAACACGAGACAGATCCATCCTCCCGGTCATCCACACAACTATTCCGGGGAATTGAGCACTGAAGTAAATTTCCTTCGCTGGATTTGCTTCAGTGCTCAATTGCCCGGAATAGTTATGTGGCTGACTGGGAGGATGGCTCTGACTCGTGTTCGATGGGCTTTTATCCACCTCAGGGCTCGATTAACCGGTGCAATGTCGTTGCTCCCTAGAGAGGAGGTTCGCCTGCGGATGATCATGATCGGTTTCATTTGTCCACATGCTACAGTAGCTCCTTTAACCGGTGCGCTACCAGCAGTAGTGTTAGTTCGCATTCCAGCATGGGTCGTTTGCATCCTTTCGAGTGTAGGAGTCCGTCGAACAACCTGGTCAATCCCTGCGGTAACGTTTTTAAACCTATGTGTGGTCGATGTAGCGAGAATGATAATTGCGCTAGTGGTCTCGGTAATAAACAAAAGTCTTATATTAATACCATTAATGATTATGATATATTTAATAAGGGTGATTCGAATATTGGGAACGATATAGGTACTAATATTAAAAGTTCATATGATAAGAACGATTATATTAGTATCATTAATAAGAACGATAATATTAATAATAAGGGTGATTTGAATATTGGGAACGATATAGGTACTAATATTAACAGTTCATATGATAAGAACGATTATATTAGTATTATTAATAAGAACGATAATATTAATAGTAAGGGTGATTCGAATCTTGGGAACGATATAGGTACTAATATTAATAGTTCATATGATAAGAACGATTATATTAGTATTATTAATAAGAACGATAATATTAATAATAAGGGTGATTCGAATATTGGGAACGATATAGGTACTAATATTAATAGTTCATATGATAAGAACGATTACATTAGTATTATTAATAAGAACGATAATATTAATATTATTAATAATGACCATAATATCAATTCGAGGGATTATTGTTTGAATATTGTTAACAATAACATTAATAATATTATTAACAAAAATAATAATATTATTAGTTATTCAGATAATAATGATAACAATATGAATAATAGTAATATTAGTAAGAATAACATGAATAATATGAATAATAATTATTCTATTAACACTAATAGTATGAATTATAACAATTTAGATATTACTAATAATAATATTTCCTTACATGAAGATAAAGATAGCAAGGATTTCGATAGCAATGAGGTTTTGAAAGGGGACCCTGTTATTCCTCCCCCTTCTTCCCGGAATAATAAGGTTGTTAACCTTTCTAGTTTTTCTTTCTCTCCCTCTGTTTCTAGTCTTTTATGCAAGGGTTTAAACTTTGCCCTTGCCCCTAAAAGCATCCTGGTGGATGACATTATTTGCGACGTGGAATACAGGATTAGAGATCTTCCTGAGAATATCAAGGACACTATTAGGCAGGATTGTGCTGTCGTCCTCTGTAATGATAAGCACCCTCGGAAGAACCTCAACAATGAGGAATTCTCTGCCCTGAAATCCTTAAATCAGAATGAAGATATTGTCGTTCTGAAGGCTGACAAAGGAGGGGCTACGGTCATCCTTAACAAGGATGATTACCGTAAGAAGATGTTAGATCATCTTCACAATAGTGGCAGTTATAAAAAACTACCCAAGAACCCTCTGAAGAAGATTTCGAGGACCGTGGCTCTTGCCATCAAGTCTAGTAACTCTGTGAGTTCCCTGGGCCACAAGCTCATTGAGAGCAGTCCCATTACTCCCAGGATCTATGGGTTACCTAAGATCCACAAGGAGGGGGCCCCTATGAGGCCTATCATCAATACCATTGGTGGTCCAACTTACCTTCTTGCTAAATTCCTTGCCCTTAAACTTAAGCCCCTTGTCGGCCGCACTGAGTCCTTTGTTAAAGACTCTGCTTCCTTCATTAAGGAGCTTAAGGATATTAGGTTGGACCCTGAGGACATTCTCGTCAGCTTTGATGTGGTCTCTCTTTATACTTGCATCCCTATTAAGGAGGCCTTGGAAGTGATCTATCGCCTAACAGATCTTGATACCGCGCATCTAGTCGAGATCTGTCTCACTTCCACTTTCTTCTGTTTCGAGGGTGAATTATTTGAGCAGACTTGTGGTGTTTCCATGGGCTCCCCCCTTTCCTCGATTGTTGCGATTCTTTTTATGGAAGATTTGAAAGCCAAAGCTTTAGCCTCGGCTCGTCTCCTTCCCAAGCTTTAGAAAAGGTATGTAGATGACACTAATGTCATCTAGTCCCATGGCCAAGAGGATCTTGATCACTTCTTCAATCACCTCAATGGTTAGTCCTCTGCCGTTAAGTTCACCATGGAGAAAGAAGTCGATGGTTGCCTCCCTTTCCTAGATATTCTTATTTCGAGGAATAAGGACGACTATCTCTCCCACTCTGTGTTCCGGAAGAAAACGCATACTGAGCAGTATTTGCATGCCGATTCCCATCATTTCCCTGCTCAGAAGATAGGTGTACTTAACACCCTCGCTACTCGAGCCCTCAGGATTTCCGATAATGAGAGCTTTGATAAGGAGAGATCCCATATCCTTGATGTATTTTTGGAGAATGGATATAGTAGACGCCTAGGTCAGAAGGCTTTCCTTAAAGCATCTAGGAATGCAGCTATTAAAAAAGAACCTAAGGAACGCCGAATAGGGGTCCACCTTCCCTATGTCCAAAGAACCACGGACAAGATTGCTCGAATCCTTAAGAGGCATGATATTCCCTCTTCTTTTAGACCCCTCAACACAATTCGTAATTCCCTCCGATCTGTGAAAGATCCCGTTGACCCCATGGACATGAAGGGTGCCTACTTGATCCCTTGTTCTTGTGGGACCCCCTACATCGGGGAAATGGGGTGCTCCATCCATCAAAAGATCAGCGAACATGCAGCTGACCTAAGACATGGGACAACCAAGTCTTCAGCGTTAGCAGAGCATGTGGTGAAGACCAAGCATAATGTTTGTATTGAGGAGGCTAAGGTGGTTGCCAAGATTGCCCAGTTCCATCATCGTAAACTCAGGGAAGCTATTGAGATTGAAAGAAGACCTAACAATCTCAATAGAGATGACGGCTGGAAGATCAGTAGGTGTTGGATCCCCCCCCTTTCATCTTAGTTCGCCCCCCCCCCCCCCCCCCCCCCCCCCCCCCCTTCATCTTTTTTGCTTTCATCGTTCCCTTGGATTATCCTTCTTGCTCTGGACTCTTTCCGGTCCTTCTCCTTCTCAGTTGTATCGTTCCTTTCCCGCCTTTGCTGAGTTGATATTGGTTTTCATATTCTTATTAGTTTTTTTTTTTTTTTATTGTCTCATTATTTTTTTTATTTTTTTTTTATCTATTTTATAGGATATTTATGTATATTTTTTTATCTATTAACAAATATATTAATAATATCAGTATTATTTAGTCGTCCCCCCCCCCCCCCCCCCCCCCCCTTTTTTTCCCATTTGATATTGGTACTTATATTATTAACAAATATATATTTACTTAGTTTTATTATATATATATATATATATATATATATATATATATATATATATATATATATATATATATATATATATATATATATATATATATATATATATATATAAAGTTATTTATTTTATGTATCTATTAACGTATACATATTATTATTATTATTATGATTATTTTTTATTTTTTTTATTTTTTTATTATTATTATTATTTTTATTTTTATCTATGAACGTATACATATTATTATTATTATTATTTTTTATTTTTTATTTTTTATTTTATTTTTTATTTATTTATTTATTGATGTCCGTAACTAGCCTTTATATATTGTTATTATTTCATATAGTTATTAACGAATATATATTTTACTATTTCTTTCATGACTAATTTATATTATTTTATATCTTAATTTATTTAATTGTATTATTATTGTTATATCTAGCTAATTTTTAGTAACTAACTTTTATATAGGGTTATTTTACAATATATATTATTTTCATTTTTTATTTATGTTTTTATTATTTTAATCTATTTATCTACTAACGAATATTCATTATTATTTATTTAATTGCTTATTTTTATTTTTATTTATTTTACTATCCTCTTTCTTTTACCTTAGGCATAAAATATTAGGTCTCCATTATAACTATTTCCCATTTAATAATAATTTTTAATTATTAAATTAATAATGTAACCCTCTAAATAATCCATTTGACTTTTTGACTGTCCCTTGGTCAAATCTAGTGTTGATCTAGATAGTTGTTGGAGGCCCTGCTCAGATTATTTAACTTGCAAAGCTGGATTTGTTTCTTCAACTTGTCCTGACGATGAGCCACACTTGCTGGCTCGAAACGCGTCGACGAAGATCTCTCTTTATGTGATTTTCGCCGAAGCTCTTCTTACAACTATTATGGATCACCGAAGTCTCAATTTAACAAATGTTTTATGATGTTTACTGAAGGTATTGTTTTGGGACATCACATTTCAGTGGATGGGATTAAAGTTAATAGATCAAAAGTTAAAGTCATCTCCAAGTTGCCTATTCCAAATTGTCAAAATGATGTTAGAAGTTTTCTAGGATTTACTGGGTACTATAGAAGATTTATAGAGAAATTCACTAAAATAGCATCTCCACTCTTAAAATTTCTCACAAAAGACTGTGAATTGAAATGGGATCCTGATTGTCAATCAGCATTTAAAACTTTGAAAACAAGAATATCTGAAGTACCCATCTTGAGAGGTCCAAATTGGAAACTTCCTTTCCATATTTCTACAGATGCTTCAGATACATCGCTAGGAAATGTGTTGGGAGAAAAAGATCTAGTTCCTTATGCCATTTACTATACCAGTAAAAATTTGACTCCCACTGAGTTGAACTATACTGTAACTAAAAAAGAGTTCTTAGCTGTTGTTCATGCAATCAATAAGTTTAGACATTATATAACAGGCTATGAAACTTTTATCCATACTGATCATTCTGCGATTAGATATCTAATGAACAAACCTGTTACTAATGGCAGAGTTACAAGATGGCTCTTACTTTTACAAGAATTCAATATTACTGTGTTGGATAGACCAGGGAAACAAAATACAGTAGTTGATTTCTTGTCTAGGATCCAGAATACTAAAGAAGATTCTCCTGTAGAGGACAAGTTTCCTGATGAATATTTATTTGCAGTAACTACTAAGACCCCTTGGTATGCAGATATTGCTAACTATTTGGTTACAGGGAAACTACCTCCACATCTATTTCCTAGTGAAAGAAGAAAGATTATTCAGGAGAGTTCAAAATATTCATGGATTTCTAACGAATTGTTTAAAACAGGGCCAGATCTTGTAATCAGAAGATGTGTTAGGGAAGATGAAATGCCTGACATCCTCAAGGCATGTCATGATGAACCATGTGGCGGACACTTTGCTGACGAAAGGAAAACCTATAAAATCCTTTCTTTAGGATATCATTGGCCTTCCCTCTTCAAAGATGCAAAAGAATATGTCAAAAGGTGTGATAGCTTCCAAAGAGTAGGGAAACCGACCCTTTCAAATGAAATGCCATTGCAACCGCAGGTGCTCATCGAACCCTTTGAAAAATGGGCTTTAGATCTCATTGGAACTATTAATCCACCATATAAACAAAAGAAGTATATATTGGTATGTACGGATTATGTCACTAAATGGGTAGAAGCCAAAGCATTACTTTCTGCTACTGAAAATTCAGTTGTTAATTTTCTTTATGAGGATATTTTTACTTGCTTTGGTGTTCCAAGAGAAATTGTGACAGATCAAGGAAGCCTTCACATCTAACATGGTGGAGAAGCTGATGGAAGAATACAAAATCAAGCACAAAAAATATACTCCTTACCATCCGCAAGCAAATGGCCAAGTGCAGTCGACAAACAAAGTTATTGAAGGCATCATCACCAAACTGCTCATCTACACAGAAGAGATTGGGCAGAAGGGCTTCTTGAATCCTTATGGGCCTACAGAACTACATGGAGGAATACAACAGGACATTCTCCCTATGAACTTGTTTATGGGAAAGAAGTCCTGCTCCCCATTGAGTTTCAAGTCAAAACTTTCAAGATGGCAGTTCAGTTGGGGATGGATCTATCAAAAGCCCAAAAGCATAGAATGGAGCAGTTGAATGAGCTAGACGAGATCAGACACGAAGCAATCCTAAGAACTGATCTAGTTCAATATCAAAGAGTTAAGTGGCATGATAAATACATCAAAGAGAAAAGGTTTCAAGAAGGAGATTGGGCATTGTGATTTCATTCCAAGTTTAAAGACTTCAAGGGTAAATTTTAGATTCATTGGCTTGGGCCATATGAGATTAACAAAGTCTTTAGCAATGGAGTGTTAAGAATCAAAACCTTTGATGAATTTCAAACTCCTCTTATTGTGAATGGCCACAGATTAAAGATCTACCATAAGCCACTCTCAAAAGAGCAATTTGTCAAAATGTTTCAAGATAGTTCTGCAATAAGGCTGGTGAAGAAGGATCCTTCTTCTCCACTAGCCTAGCTTTTGTTCCTTTGCTGTTAAAAAAAAAAATGTATAAGCCTGAAAACCAATCACTGATTAACAGTCTTATACAGAAAATATAGAGCGAAATTCAAGAACTCCTGACACCCTATATTTTCCAAAAAAAAAAAAAATCTCTTTCTTTCCTATTTTAATTCCACTTCACCTCATTTTCATTTCACTCCATTTCATTTTCATTCCACTCCACTTCATCTCAATCCACTCTATTTCATCCATTTTATTTTATTTCACCAATAAAAGTTTTTTTCATGACCATTTTCACTTAGTCAATTATCATCTCTCCATCTCTATTAAGTCAAATGGTTGCTGTGTCAGTTTCTGTAGCTGAAATCAGTTTCCGCAGCCAGAAGCAGTTTCTGCAGCGACCACTCTGTTTTTCAAATTGATAGTCAAGATTTTAGTTCAATAATCATGAAAGCAAATGCAGGTATGACCAAGGACATATTATGAAGACATGGAGCACCTAAAGGCATCAATAAGGAGCGGTTGGTAAAGGGTTAATGGACAACAAATGGAAAAAAATTGCAAGGTATGAGTACAAATTTCTTTCAAGTATAAATCAAAGCACATTTTTGCATAGTTATTAAACCATGAGCTCCACTATATGCAATGATTGCCATGATAGCCTCCATAACCATTCCACGACATTCCTCCAGGAACCATGCATTTATTTTCCAAACGGTCTTATGATTAGCCTTCAGATTTAATTTGTGTTGGCTGTATGTTAATACTCCACCTGTAATCATGAGGACGTATTCGATTTGACTACGGCTCTTCTCAGCCGCAAAAAATCCACATTCGTTTCATAAACATGTTTAGATCTACTCCGTAGCCACTCAATTTAAAATTACGCAGGATGCACTGTACTCTCCCTACTGTTTTATTGACATCACAACTGCATTTCCACATTACTGACATATGCCTTCACCCCATTTCACCAATTCACTTCCGCTGCCTGTCCTTTGTTTTTCCGCTCACAGTCACTCGTTTTCTCCAACTCCGTTTACTCCTATAAACCAGCCATCTCACTTCCGCTAAACCCTCCTCATGCAGACAAATTTTAAGAATAGAAGGAGGGATGGGTCTGTTTTTTAGGGCAGAACTGGAAGGGCCTAAGTTTTTGGAAGGATACCCACAAGTGAAAGACACACTGAAGAAGTCAAGATGTCTATGTTTCATTCAAAAATTTAAGGTCCACAATAAGGAGATTACAAAGGCTTTTGCGAGGTCTTTTAATGGCCAGGAGATGCAGATTAGGGACCTCAAGTTTGCAGTCACTAGGGCATCCATAGTAGGTGCTACAAAACTTCCTTAGGAAGGTGAACACTGGTTCAAGAACAAGAGCTTTGATGAGTAGGCTTGGAGAGTCATACTACGCAACCTAGGTATGGACGTAACTATATTCAAACGAGGAATTCCTGTCCATGCTTTAAAAGAGGAGTGGGCCAGCTTATTGTTAATTATTCAAAAGTTCATTACTTGTGAAGGCCATTTTGGGGCAATGTATATGTATCATACTCGGTTGTTGTTTAGAAAACCAAACCCTCAATCTACCCTACTTTTTATTGTTGAGCTTGAAAACGATGTGCACAACAGTCCAAAAGAATATAGAAGACATAGAGCCCTATTTGTATCATCATGGGCTTGTGAAAATTCTAATTGAAGACCAATTGAAGAAAAATAGGGACACCTGGGAACAGTTTTTGGTGCGAAACTACTTTCAAGAGCCACCTGAGATACCTGAGAGCAGTAAAGTAAGAAGGAGTAGGAGGAAGGAGACAAGTGAAAGAATTCAAGACCCTCCTATTAGCAAAACCAAAGAAGTTGATGAAGAAGAGAGGCTGGAGAACCAAGGATAAAAACCAAAGAAAATCAAAAGGGAAATGAAACATACAAGATGTTTATCAAACTTCAGAGCCTTCTCAAAAAGAAGACCACCAGAAATTGTTCGAAAGATTAGTTTATCTTCGAAAATAAGCGGTTGCAGCCAACAAAAAAAGAAAGGAAAAACAGAGTATGGAGGAAGATACTAGTCCACAACATGTAAGAAGAAGCTCTAGGCTTAAAGGGAAATTAAAGATAGTAAAAACCAAAGGGCCCCACTTTATTGATTTGGGGGAGGAAACCCCAGAAAATCCTATAGCAACCTCTCTTGACTGTAGCCCACACCATACTTCCATTTCACAACCAGATGTTGACATGAGTCCTTCTCGGCCAGAGTTTGAAATCGGTCCTTCTCAACAGGATTTGGGGTGAGCACAAGGAAGGATACACCCGAGGTAGACCCAAATCAGTAGGAGATGTATGATTATATAGAATCCTTAGAGAAGACAGCTACAGGTCCAAGCACGTCATCCACTCAGCCTCACACATCATAAGAAGCTCTAGTCCAATCATTGAAACAAGAAGTCTTTGAATTGGAGGTTTTAAATAGACATATTAAAAATGAAAATTAAGCATTAAAGGAGCAAAGCAGATTGGACAAGATCATTCATGACAACACTATGTTACATCTAGGATTGTGGCAGAAAAAGAACAGGAAATTGAAGAGGAAATGCAAGAGGTTGAATACAACACTTGTCAACCTAAAATTCATATGCTTGATGAGGAAGCCCAAGATGGTAGTAGTACCAAGGAAGAGGATAAGAGGGCTAGATGTACTGGCAGAAGCTTCAGAGCACATGGACTAAAGGGAGAATGATCAAAATTTTGGTTGCATGGGGACATGCAACACCTTCACAGTGGGGGTATGTTGAGCCCCAAACTTGCATCTTTCCTATACACCTTTCTAGACTTTTTCCATTTACCTGGACCTCCTAAGTTGTCAACATCATTGCATATTCAGTTTAAAAGAGCACATAAAGTGGTTTTATAACTATATATTGTGTCTGTTGTTTGAATTATATTTTTGTTCATAAGCTACAGAACCTTGTCACTTTCCGCAACCAGTTCAACTTTCCGTAGCCTTTTTGTTAATGTCTATATTGCAGGTGTCTTCAGGCAAATCGAGCCACATGGTCAAGTTGGAAATTACGTGGACATGGACCAAGTCCTATTGGCTCAGTCAAATTTATCAGAGGAGGCCATAGTCAACGGTGGTCAAGCGGTGGTCAACAAAAGAGTCCTACGCTGACAGAACTCTGTTTTTCACCACGTGAAGACTTGCGTGGCCGTTCCTAGATCTCTGGGGACATATCAACACCTGTGGACTGCTCCATAAGTCGAATCCAACAGCCACCCTCAGTAAATTTAATCACCACGGCAGCCATGATGCTAGATCCCTGGACGTTGTTGTTCACGTGTCCTCTGTCAGCGCAGTTCTTAGGAAATCAGTTAGGTAAACGTTTGCTATAAATAATGCATTTCCATACGCATAGTAGTTAGTCTTTGTAATGTAATTTTGCTATTAAGAAAGCCCACTCTGTCGTGACACTGTTTCATAGTATGACTGTGTTTTGAATACATGAGAAGACTCTGTTTGTAAGCACAATTTGTGGTTGATAGTTGTTGCCCGAGGTTGTGCAGAGGGCCCCTACACACGCCAAGGTTTTCTTTATTGCTGTATAGTTTCATGCTGTGTTTCCTTACATTCATTATGCCATAGTTATTCACGTGTATATATTGCATTTCTTATGGTATTAATGTTTTACTTCTGTCCATAATTTTACATGCTTTATACTGCTGTTAACTGATCAGTGTATTTGTTCCAGATTAGAGTAGGCATCCCGGGAATTTGCACATAGGTTTACAATGACTAATGACATGGAATCAATCTTGTCTTTCTACTGATTTATTTTTCTTAGTTTTTAATTCCAACACTGTTTTGTTTATTTCAGTTATGTTCATTGGCTTTATTAATTAGATTAGATATTAGATTACTCATGTCATTGTCAGTTACCTCTGAAAGCCATAGCGATACTAATGGTGAGGGACTGAAATATGAGTGTGTAATTTGATATTAGTTTATTTTTATGCAAGTTAGTTATTGAATTGCTCATGTCATTATCAGTTACCTTCGAAAGCCATAGCGAGACTAATGGTGAGGGATTGAAGTATGAGTGTGTAATTTGATATTAGTTTATTTTTCTGCAAGTTAGTTATTGAATTGCTCAGGTCATTATCAGTTACCTCCGAAAGCCATAACGAGACTAATGGTGAGGGATTGAAGTATGAGTGTGTAATTTGATATTAGTTTTATTTTTTGCAAATTAGATATCATATTTCTCAAGTTGTTTATGATTACCTCCGAAAGCCATAGTGAGACTAATTGTGAGGGGTCAGAATATGAGTTGATGTAATTTCATTTTAGCTTTACTTTGCTTGCAATTTTTGGATTTCATATAGCAATTTAGAACACTCTAAGTTGACCAAAAAGAGCTCATGAGAATTCATTCTAATCTTTTCTATATTAATTTTCTTCTTTGAACTAGTTAAAATAGAGAGATACTTTTGATCTTCTAGGGTGGGGTTGATGACCTTCTTATAATAACTTAATTTTCTTTTAGCCGCTTTTCTCACACCACATTTTCTCTTTGAACTTAGAAGTAACAATATCTTTAATGTTATCTATGTTTTGCAATGCATCATTCTTGTTGATCTCCCAATAGTTTAACAAGGCCCTTGTGTCTTTATGCCACCCCCGATTGAGCCTTAGGTGATTTTCGCTGGAATTTAAAGCTAGCTTAGGAAGTCTGTGATCGTCTATGTTATTGAGTTTGTGCTTGTACAACAGAAACCTAATCATAGCTAGGCTCTCAATAGGGGAAATTCCTGCTTCTCTAAGGAGAATAGGATACGGTGTATTACTTTTAATTTTCAGGTTGTAAGTTATAAAACGCTTCTGGATTTGCTCAATCTTACTCCATGATTCTCTTGAGATGCTACAACCTAAACCTCACAGCCATATAAGATAACAGGAGTGACTAAAGTTTCAAAGAGGAACTTCTTTTTATCCCACATTACGAGGTTTGCTGTTTTGCTGTTTTATTATTATTTTATTTTATATTTCTTATATAATATATTTGTAATCTAAATTATATTAAATTTAAAAAAATATTTATATAAAATATAAAAAACTATATAAATTCAAAAATTATAATTTAATGTTAAAATACAGATGATTGAAAAATCTCTTTAATTAAATACATATCTTTTAAATTTCTTTTATATATATATATATTTTCCTTGGATATGATATTTAATTTCCTCGTTATCTATATATATATATATAATTTATAAGATATTTAATTTAATTGATAGATAAAATGATTTTTTGGAATGTGATTAATTTTAAATAAAATTTGGAATTTAAAAAAAAATTGAATTTAGGTAATTTATTTTTTAAACACTCACCTATCCAAAAAATTTCATGGTATTGAAATCATTTATACATTAAACAATATATCTTAAACAACAAAAAAATACAATCTTACTTAAAATTGTAAATATCATTAAATTCCGTTGTTTCATATATATAATTAAAAAATATTTATAATTAAATAAATATTTTTAAAATTTCATATTTTGGAAAATAAATATTTAAATATGTTAACAAACCTCTCCTCTTTTCATCTTTTCACATGAAAAGAGATAAAGTAATAATAATAAAAAAGCAAAAAAAAAAAAAACGCTTCATTATAAAATAATAAAAGGAAATTATATTTAATATATAATAATAGAATAGTTAAAACCATTAACTATAAAGTAGTGCAGCTATATTTGCAGTGATAATCAGACTCGTATCCCACTTCATGTTACTCAATCAATATCAATTAGCCACTTGTTATTGAATTTAAAAATTTATTCACTTTAATTTAACATAGTGCTAAATAGAAAATAATGTTAATGGTTTATGTTGCACGTACAAAATAAAATCTAGAAAACAATAATGTTGAAATTAAAAGGAAAAAAACAAAAGGAAAATATGATTTTTTTTCTCTTTATGCTTAAAAAAAAGAAGTAGAGAATTGATTGTTTTAATATTATAATAAATAAAAAACTTGTTTATTTTAATATTTTAAAAGATAAAATTTTAATGGGATGATCTGAAATCACTTTTAGATGACTTAAGAAAATTAATGAAGGTATTATAGACTCATGTGATGGGGTGTATCTATGTTATTTTAAGCAACGGATCGATAAGATTGCAAAATACACAGACACTTGAAACAGTACGAGAAACACAGTAAGCAAATACAAAACACAACAAATTTTATAAGGAGTTCACCCAATTCTCCTGGGCTACATCTCCTAGTTCAACCTTTAGTGGTGGCCTTTTCTATTGTGTCTTAAAGCAAGGTTTTTACAATAAGGAGCTCAATTTGAGTCTCACTTAACAGATGATGATCAGTAGGGTGGTATTTGGATCCCCCAAGCCTCTAGAGTACACAGACTCCCCCTTTCTTAGTCTTGACCTCAACTGGTCTCAGTGGTATGAGTTTAATTTGGCATTCAATACTTGACATGTATACATAGAGGAGTTTCTTAATGATCCGGATTTAAACAGGAACGAAACAAATTACAGAGATAACCATATACACAAAGATGCAGCGGAAATAATACTTCATTTCATTAATGGAAAATACTGAAATATGCTTACAACCAAAAATGGAAATAAACCAGCTAGGGCGATGGTAGCTTATCTCTGAGAAGAGATGTGATGGCTACATGTCTCTGAACTGTCTTACAATGAGGCTCGAAGGCCTATTTATTGTTGAGAAACAGTGGAAAAACCCTTAACATTCCAAAACCTAACCCTAGAAGATGAAACACCAAACTATGGGCCCCGTTTGGGGTAAGTTGGTACATCAACTTCCCGGGGTCGTAACTTTGGCATACGATCTCTGTTTGACGCATACAATAACTCGTTAGAAAGACCTATTCGAACACTATCCATGTTGCCCTCGGATTCCCCAAAAAACGTCGTTTAGGGCCTCAAAACGGATCCGGAAGTTCAGGACCCGAAAAACTGCTAAAAATAGTAAGTTGTGCTACAATTAAGGAAACTGAAAATGCTGAGAAGAACAATGGTGGGGGTCCAGGTGGACTTGGCAGGTGGCCACCAATATCCACCTGGATCATTCCTCCCCCCTTAGGAAGCAATGGTCCCCATTGCATTGAGCTCCTCCATGAGATGAGGAAACTTTTGCTGAACTTGTTCCCTGGTGAGCCATTTGCCCTGCTGAAGGAGTTGGCCTGCTTTGAAAACTCGATACAGTTGGATATTCTGTTGGCGAGTGTTCTTGATCTATGTGTCCATGATCCGATCAGTTGCAGCTTGTTCCATGCAATCTGGATTTAATTCTGTGGGTTTGAGCTGTTCTGCAATGTCGGATGTGTCTAGCAATGGTGGAAAGTATGGCCGAAGGCGGTCCACATTGAACACTGGGTGCAGGCCAAGGAATGGGGGAATGCTGAGCTCAAATGCATTGTCTCCCATAGCCTTAGTAATGGTGTAAGGACCATATCGGAGTGGTCTCAATTTCCGATAGGCTCCAGTAAGGCGTTCCTTTTGCAAATGCAACCAGACTTTGTCGCCCACCTGAAACTTGTGTGGCACCCGATGTTGATCATGTCGCTGCTTGTACTTGGCATTTGATTTCTCAAGAATGTCATGGACCTGCTGGCGAATGTGTTGGATGCGCTCAATGAAGCTGGTGGCCTTATCTGTTTCGGACTGGACATGAGCTGAATTTATGTGAGTAGCTGCAAGTGGCATGGCCACATCAATGGGGCATAGTGGCTGGAATCCCAAACCCACCTGAAAAGGGCTATGGCTAGTGGAGCTGTGAAGAGCTCGGTTGTAGCTGTGCTGAACATAGGGGAGGCTCTCGTCCCATGTGCGTGGATGCTTTGAGTTATACATGCGCAGAATGTGCACAATCATCCTATTGACAACCTCTGTCTGGCCATCAGTTTGAGGATGGAAGGCAGTGGACTTCGTGAGTTTGGTGTCCAGCATTGACCAGAGACTGGACCAAAATGTGCTGAGAAACCGACTGTCCCGATCTGAGATGATAGACTGTGGGATCCCAAAGTGCACCCACACTCGTTCAAAGAAGAGTTTAGCAGTGGCTTCTGCTGTGATATTCTTCTTGCAGGCCACCATAATGGCCATCTTCGAGAACCTGTCGACGACCACAAAAACACAGTCATTTCCATGCTTAGTGGAAGGAAGGCCTGACATGTAATCCATGGAGATGGATTCCCAAGGTCGACTAGGGGTAGGCAACGGGGTATAGAGGCCGTGCTTCTTAATGGTCGGTTTGGCAATGGCACAGGCAGTACATGATCTGATGTACTTTCCAACATCCTGTCGAAGATTCGGCCAATAGAAATAATTTTGCAGAACTGCCACTGTTTTCTCGACCCCGAAATGCCCAGCAGCCCGACTGTAGTGTGCTTCCCAAATCATCTTGGCACGCTCGCTTGAAGGAACACAAAGGTGACCAAGGTGGCATAATAGGGCATCCTGGAGGTGAAAATCTGGAACATGCCGACCCTCCAAGAGTGTCTGGTATGTGTGGCCGAATTCTGGGTCGCTTTTGTAGAGAAGTGGCCAATCAGAAGTCTCGTGCCCACAAGAGTTGAGCACGGTGGTTAACGCCATGATCGGTGGTCGACTGAGGCAATCTGCAACATTATTGGTGCTGCCCTTCTTATACTTGATATTCAAGTGAAATGTTGCAGGTATGTAGACCACTTCTGATGGCGATCATTCTGCAATTTCCCTTGGGTCTGTATGAACTGCAGGGGTCGGTGGTCTGTGTGGATGACCGTTTCCTTCCCCAAAATGTAATGCTTCCATTGTCGGCAGGCCTGTACAATGGAATACATCTCTTTATCATAAGTGGGGTACTTCCGGACTGTGTCTGAAAGTGTTTCACTGTGATATGCCACTGGATGTCCATGTTGAGTAAGGACTGCCCCAATAGCATAGTCAGAGGCATCTGTCTCGACCTCAAATGGTTGTTGTAAATCTGGTAACGCGAGCACTGGTGCCGTGCAGAGGCGATCCTTCAACTCCATGAATGCCTTTTGTTGAGATTCAGACCAAAAGAATTTTTCTTTCGCCCCTCCCTTGGTGACTTGACTCAAGGGCCAAGAAATATGAGAAAACCCCAACACAAACCTGCAGTAGAAGTTGGCAAGACCTAGAAAGCTGCGGAGCTCTGTTAGAGTGGTTGGAGAGGGCCAATCCCGAATGACTTGGATCTTGGCTGGATCGACATGCACCCCCTGTTCATCAATGATGTATCCCAGATACTGAACCTGGGTCATGCCAAAAGTGCATTTCTCCAAATTGGCACATAGCTTGTGTTGCCGCAGTGTTTGGAGAACCTGTCGGATGTGGTGGAGGTGCTCTTCCCAACTCTGGCTGAAGATCAGAATGTCATCCAAGTATACTACTACAAAGGAGTTGGTGAATGGCCGCAAGATGTCATCCATTAGCCTCATAAAGGTTGCAGGAGCATTCGTCAATCCGAAAGGCATAACCAACCATTCGAAGAGGCCCTCCTTGGATTTGAAGGCAGTCTTCCACACATTAGAGGGTTCGATTGGTACCTGGTGATATCCTGACTTCAGATCGATCTTGCTGAAATATTTCGCCCCCTTTAGTTGGTCTAGGAGGTCATCAATCCGCGGGATCGGGTACCTATTACGGACAGTGATCTTGTTCAGCGCCCGATAGTCAATACAGAGTCTCCACGTCCCATCCTTCTTCTGTACCAACACGATTGGGCTCCCACAGGGCGATGAACTCGGACGGATGTGACCTTTCTGCAGGAGCTCCTGAATCTGCCTCTTGATTTCATCGTTCTCCAGAACAGAGCGCCGATAAATTGGTCCATTGGGTAGCGGCGCACCTGGGGTCAGATCGATGGAGTGCTTGACTTGACAGTGCAGAGGAACCCCTGCTGGGGAGGTGAAGATGTCCTCGTACTCCTCCACAACCTTGTCCATCTGTAGTTGTCGTGCAGAGGGACCCCGTCTTGGAGGCCGCGACCACTGTCTTCTTCTTTCCTTGAGGGCGTATCATCAGGAAAACAAATTTTCTGGTTTTGGAAATGATCTTACTGCATTGTTTTGCAGTAATCAAAGAGATGGCGGTAGGTGGTGCTACCTCTGGTATCCTGTACAACTTATTTCCCAATGTAATAATAACAGCACGGGGCCTTGATTCATACACAGCATGTCGCTTCCACAAGTATGGTTGTCCTAGTAATACATCACAAACTTCAAGGGGAGCAATGTCACACAATACCTCATCCGTGAAGGGCTTGATGTTGTATGGAAGGCGACACTGCTGGCTCACGCGAAGATCTCGTCCTTGGTGAAGCCACCCAATGGTGTATGGTTGTGGATGTGCTGTGGTCGGTAAGCCCAACCGCTTCACGACCTCTGCCGAAATGAGGTTCTTTTGACTCCCGCTATCAACAATGAACTGTATCGGGGAGCCCTTTACCCACATCTGGGAGTGGAAGAGACGCTCCTCCTCCTCTGGATCTTCGGGTTCATTTTTCTGGATCTTTGCGGTAGCAACAGTGGCGCTGGGATCCGCATCAATGATCTGCTTCCCTTTTTCATTCCCCTTATCGGGTTCTGACTCAGAGTCGGAACATGCATCTGATTCTGAAACCTTTAGCTCAGCCACCAGTGACTTCTTGGCCCGACACTCACTTATGTTGTGAGTGGAGCTCTTATGGAACTCGCACCATTTTCCAGTGTCCTTTCTCGGCTTCGCGGCGCTGTTCTTTGCTTGCAGCTTCGACTAGTTGTCTTGGGCTGTCCCGCCTTGGCTTTGTCCTTTGTTCCAGTGGTTTAGGGGCACCTTTCCCCTGCTTTGGATTCGCAGATCCAAAGTCTCGCTTCTTTTGTTTAAACTTCTGCTCGACCTTGACGGCATATCGGTATGCTGCGCCGAGCGAGGAGATGTTTAGGAATTGTATTTCTTCCTGGATGTACTTGTGCAGGCAGCCACGGTATTTGAGTATCAAATGTTGCTCCGAATCCTTGATACCCAACTTTGTGCGAAGGGTATGGAAAATATTGGTGAACTCCGACACGTCTTGGTCCCTTCCCTGCCGCAGCGTGGTCCACTTTATGTATTCATCGTCATAGCTTCCAACAGGGTAGTACTGCTCCTTGATGGCATCCCGGAACGAATCCAAGGTGGGTGCGGCTGAAAATAGTGAGCCAGTACTTTCATCCTTCTACTCGCAGTAGGTTTCCCACCAGTCCTTGACATGGGGGGCTGCTTTGAGAAGAACAAAAACAATCTTTTCCCGACTCGAAAATTCATGAACAGAAAAATAACCCTCTAGCAGATTTAACCATTTATCTACGGCATCTGCGTCTATTTGACCCTCAAATATGGGGATTTCAAAATTAACTTGTACCTTAAAGGGTGTGGCATTTCTAGAGTAGCTGCTGGAAGCCGATGCGTTGCTTCTGGGTAGCCGCTGAAGGATCTGGGCAAAGTTGTCCATCATCGCATTCCGTTGTCGCTCGAGGGTTTCTTCGAGCAAGATTTTAATGGGATCTCCTGCCCCTTCGTCTTTCTTCTCATCCGCCATGGGAGGCCGTCGGGATTTGCGAGGCTGGTCTTGCAAAGGTTCAACCAGTTCAAGCCCTAACTCCTTATATCCCGACCTTTTTGGGGACATGCAAAGAAAAACAGAGAAAAAGCAGACCGCTCTGATACCACTGATCCAAATTTAAACAGGAACACAACAAATTACAGAGATAGCCATATACACAAAGATGCAGCAGAGATAATACTTCATTTCATTAATGGAAAATACTGAAATATGCTTACAACCAGAAATGGAAATAAACCAGCTAGGGCGATGGTAGCTTATCTCCGAGAAGAAATGTGATGGCTACATGCCTCTGAACTGTCTTACAATGAGGCTCGAAGGCCTATTTATTGTTGAGAAATAGTGGAAAAACCCTTAACATTCCAAAACCTAACCCTAGAAGATGAAACGCCAAACTATGGGCCCCGTTTGGGGTAAGTTGATACATCAACTTCCCGGGGTCGTAACTTTGGCATACGATCTCCGTTTGACGCATACAATAACTCGTTAGAAAGATCTATTCGAGCACTATCATTGTTGGAATGGGTAACATTGGTCCATTCCATGGACCCATGTTGTCCCGAATTCCCCAAAAAAACGTCGTTCAGGGCCTCAAAACGGCTCCAGAAGTTCAGGACCCGAAAAACTGCTAAAAATAGTAAGTTGTGCTACAATTAAGGAAACTGAAAATGCTGAGAAGAACAATGGTGGGGGTCCAGGTGGACTTGGCAGGTGGCCACCAATATCCACCTGGATCACTTAAACCTCTCAAGCCTTCTCTGGAGTTCACAGGCTCTTGGACTCTCTCTGTTCTATTTGCTCGATGTTGCCTTTGCTTTGCAAGTCAGCTCGACTTCTCTGTTCTCTGCAATTCACTTCTTTCTCTACTTTTGCTCCCCCTTCTCTTTGTCTATTCATGGCTTAAATCCAATCTGCTCCCTGACTATTTGTTTCCCTTCCCAGCTCTCTGGATCGCCTGCCTCTGTCCGTTGGAATTCCCTTGCTCTACGTCATCATCACTGTGTAACGTTTCACAGAGAGGTGGCCACTTGTCTCCTCACGAACTGAGTGTCAGTTCTCTTTGAATGGTCGTTATTTCCGTTACTCCAAGGTTTCCCATGAAACTAATTCTTCTGCTAGCTCAGCAGCCATGCTGGACCTCAAATATCATGTACCTCAGTCTATTTCCCCGTCAAATTCGGTCATCCATCAGGTTGATTCTCTGCCATTGATCAGGATCCTCCAGATCCTATGGTCTTTGTCTATATCGCGCGGGTAAGTTGCTCGACTGTTACTCACGTGACGTAAGCAGTTTTCTCTCACACCCGTTGGACGCGTGTCCCGGCATGTGGCATCGTTCTGAACTCGGCCAAACCCGCTTACCGCTCAAAGTGCACGCGATATCCTGCCGATTTTGGCCGCGGGACCTGCTTTCTAATGGTTTCCGCACGGTTTCCTGTTTTCCTCATGACCGGACGCTCGGGGCTTTCCTTCACTAAGAGTTTTACCCTACGATATGTGATTCACGTATGAGAAACTTCCTCTGTTTTTGGATTTGGGCTTCCAATTGCCAATTTGTGCCAATGCGCGGTCTTTATGGGCTAATGGTCAGCGCGCTTTGACCAGGGTTCTCGTTGTTCTGTGTTGGCCACAAATTGCCATTGTCCATAGGTCATCTCTGATAAGCTCGTTATTCATAAGATTTTGGAGCTTGACATAATTTGAAACAGTCATGGAAATTTTTAAGGATACAATTTGGATCATGGGATTGAGGTGTAAATGATGATGGAGATGGAGGCTCCCAAGGGTGCCTATCAACTTTTGAGATCACTAATGAGGAGTAGCGTGACATGTTTTCTCATGTACCATATGTGTAGAGGCTTGTTATATGATATTATGGAGTACCGAGAGTTAGTAATTTTTGTGTTGATTTTTTTTGTTGGTTGATAGATTAATGCATTATGTTAATAAGTTATTTGGGACAAAAGAGGGAGTATCACACACCCTTGCGAGCCTAGGCCTAAGGAATTTTATAGGGGTAGGACTAAAAGCTTGATAACTTGATTTTGGAAACTTATGCTCGAGAAGAAATACCAAGTCTTATCTATTACTTAATTTTGGCAAAAGTGATAGCTCGTCGTTTTCTGAAGCTCGAGGCAAGGGCACTTGGATGGAGAATCATAGGCATAGTGATATTTCTAGGTCGAAGATAGTCCATATTCAATGTGTGATTCTTGGATAAGCATGGTGGGATATAAAGAAGAAATGTTTTGTTGCTAACCCATCAAAGGGCACGCTAAATATGTCTCATAGACAAATTGAGGTAACCCTAGGACTCTGGTGCCTTCTATTTTTCCTTCATGTTCTGGTTGACACATGGTTTGTCTTGGGTCAATTTCTTCAAATTCTAGTAGGTTGGTGGTTGCTCTTGCTGAATTATTATTTAGGACCCTTTTCTATTTGAATTTTCCTTCTCCTCCTAGTTTGAATGTCATTCAACTTTTGTGCCAGTTAGTGGTTGTCTTGTAGTCCCGGTGTTGGTACTACTATCACTCTTTGGATCTCTTATATTCAAGTTTCAATAAATTGTTGGTTATTATAGACTTTTGGTCTGGGGGAAATGGGGTGAGTATAGCTCTATTTGGTTATTTAATTGCTTATTCCACATCAAAGGACATTGTTTGGAATAAGAATTGGGGGAGTTGTGGCTCTTACTTTCTTGGGGCTTGTTGGCTTCTATGGTTTGACTGGGTCATCATGCCTTGTCAGCATGGTCATAACTGATGTGGTGCTTCGAAGGGAGGTCAGACCAACCGACCCCACACTCAGACATTAGCCCAGAAGGTAGTTGGTGTTTACTATGAAGTGACCTTGCTAAGCACTTACGCTAAGATTCAATGGCTAGAAAGGAATGTTCACAGGGATAGATAAGCATTTTCAGATTTTGATATTCTTAATGAATTTTCTCAGTGGAAAATAAACCCTGGGCATAACAGAGGATGAAGAACACATTATATGCACATTGTTACTCTTCACTAGGAGTTGTATACTCTGTTGGGGAAAGTTCTTAAAGAAAAACATGATGACAAAAGTTAAATAATTTCATTCCTTAATGACCTTCAGTGGAATCAATGGAGAATGCAGGATAGCCTTGATAAAGTGGAAACTTGTCTGTTCCATATGAAAAAACATATGCAATGTTTAAGCTCCCTACTCCCCCAAGAACCTCGATGGAAAATCCACCTCATGTGACATCATCTGATTCCTAGAATGGTTTTCTATTTTGACGTGTTTATGTTGGTTTTGTGGATCTGTGGAGATGTGAGGTTTTAGTATGTGCAGTCACTTTTGTTGATGTAAAGTTTTTGATATATCACATACTGCAAAACAGATCTAGTTAGAGTTAGGGTGGTACAATTTTGTAAAAGTGTCATCAACAATGTAATTTTTTTCTTAATAAGAAAACCCTCAAATTACCAAAAAAATATATTTTAAAAGATAAAAATAATATGATAATATTATATAAAATGTTTTTAATATCTTATTTAGCCATATAATAAGATACATTAATATTTTCAAAAAGATATTTAAAAAGTCAATTAAATGTTAAAGTTGAAATTATAGAAACATTAGATTAAGATAATTTTATTACTTATAATTTTGTAATGATATAAAGTATCTTATTAATTTGAGATTGTTTTATCCTTATAGGTTATATATTTTTAATTTTATGAAAATAACATATTTTTAATTTTATGAAAATTTGAGTTTTTTAAAATAGAGAAATTGAAAGCGATAATATAAGATTAATAGTTATGTTGCACCATAGTCTCTTCATTTTTGGCTAATTAATTGATTGTCTGGTCACAAAAATTTCCCCATAATGAACCACCTCCACACACCTATTTCCACAAAACTATCTCCACACTCAATAACACTTTTCGGGAGGTCATTGACATTGGCGATAAGATGTAATTATCGTCGTTGATTCCTTCGAGTAGTATTAAATAAGGCCACATGTTATGATGTTTATGGTTGCGGCATGATATTTGTTATACTGTTTATGTATGTGGCATAGTAACGAGTATATATATATGTTATGTTATGGCATGGTAAGTGCGGAGCATTGACTGCGAAATCTCAGTACATTCGCTTTTGTTTGAGCTGGAATAGTTGTGCCTCTGCACACCTCCGCAAACTATTACAGATATATGACTTTTGAACTCTTTTTGTTTTAGGCTGACCACTCTTTGGTTGGTTGTATGCACTGTAGTATCCATATAAAAATGTTAAATTAAAACTCCTAATTGTCGAACTGCATGATGTTTGCATTTAGATTTGAAGGCAAAGTTTGCCTCTGTGGATTGGCATGTTTTGTTATTATGATTTTTAAAAATAAATCAATTATTTAATTATTTATTTCACCCATGGCTAGAAAGCTCCGAGCTAATTTTCCGCTAAAATGTTTTTGGAATCTTCTTTTTTGGTGTGGCATGGTAAGTGCGGAGCTTTGACCGTGCAATAGTTGTTTGAGCTGCAATAGTTGTTCCTCCACACATCTCCGCACATTGACTTTTGAACTCGTTTTGTTTTATGTTTACCACTCTCACCTGCCAATTTTAAGTGTGATCTCTTCACCATTTGGACATAGCAGACTATGTGCCGGCCCTGTGTGCCATTGTATGCCAGTTCCAAGGGATGTCCACTTGGATACAACACATAGGTTTTCTTTGAATACCAGCTTTCAAGGGCCCGATTATGACTAATTTTTTATTACATACCTAAAAGGTATTATAACTAATAATATATATGGTTTTTTTAATCTGAGTAGACAGTCACCACCAAACAATATGATAGTAATACTGTTAAAATTTATCCAGCTTTAGGATGACGTGTACGATGATTAGGTTAGTGTTGTGGCTTTGCTCGATATGGCATAAACAAAATGTGTATGGCATCATCAAAATCCTTCGTTTCATAAATTGAAGTTGGTTTACTCTTTTAATCAATTACGAAAAGAGTTGTTTGTTGAGAGATTTTTTGGAAAAAAAAAAATCAGGTTTTTTGATTTAATTTTTTTTAAATTCAATAAGAATTTATCTAAATTATAAGTTTGATGGGTAATCCCTGCACAATCCAAGTTAAAATATTAATACCACACACTAATAATCCTCTAAGATTGTTAACATTATATTTTAGGCGTCCAACTGTTAAGTCATCTTTATTATTTTTCCTTCGAAAATCCACCATTTTTTGATTTGTTCGTGCACATTGATTCTTTGTTTGTTATGTCTGAAAAAATTCATCAGTGAGGGATGTTACCCGTGAGTATGCTTTCGGAAAAACGATGCGTTAGCACTTGTGGATTGCCAGTTTGAACCAATGAATTGAAAAGGACAACGTTAATGAGATTGTTTATATCCCGAAACCATTGTTCTTTTGTGCTCCACAAGGACGGAGACAATAATACCACTTCAATGCCTTCAACACCATGGCAACCCTTTTCCAGATTGCAGGTTGTTTGCATCCGCTTAGGTGGCCCACCTTTGTTTACATAGACGGACGTTGGAAATTGTTTGTGGTCAGAAACTTTCACCGCCGGAAATAGGCACGGTGCTATCGACCGTAGAGTCATTAAGACGGTAGGTTGGATAGTTGATTGAAATCAATGATATCCATGATAAATTTGGAAACATCAATTTTTTTTTTTTTTTTTTACTATTTCACTTTTTTAACATTTCACTAAATCAAATATTTCAGAGAAGAAACAGCTAACAAATGTGGAAACACCAATTTTTTTTACCATTTTAAGAGGGTGCATTTAGATGTCCCAAAGTTGAGATAAGGTAGGTGTGGTTTGAGATAGGCTAGATGTGGTTATGATGTTGTCACATACCTCGGTAACCTCGCATGTAAAAGTAGGGAGTTAGAATTTGTTTATACAAATTACCACAAGTAATTAACCAATTCACAACTCCACAAATCATCATTAACCATTAGATATAATATTCATTAATACATCAAGTAAATTGCCATCAAAGACAGTAAGTTGCATAACCATTGCATAACCTTTAACCACCACTGTGGTAGTGTAATAACATAAACTGTCTCATGAATCCTTGCATCCATTCTTGATATCCTTAACCATATTAAATAATCATGTACTAGGACATTATGGTTGTCACATCAAATAAAGAACCATCAACATCAAGGACTCATCATTATCAAACTGACACAAAAGGCAATCACACCATTTGAACACCAATTTACCCTAGAAACCCCGTAGGGTGAAAACCAGCAAACGTTTAATAATAATATTAAACGTTAGTGAGGAATTTCACCCCTCACTCAATGGCTTATAAGGGATTCCATCCCTTAACCATTGTTCCAAAATCATTACAATGAGTTATCATTAAGTTATCACATAACTAGCTAAAAGCTAATACAGTTCTCATGTAATCTTTTACTTACATACCGCCACATACAACATTCTTTGTGGCATGATTGTTCTGGCATTGTACGATCCTACTACCGAACTCATCTGCATGAACCATTAATTCTTTTCCTGCCCCAATGTTAACATCACTTTTCCTTTGGCACCATCCGCTATCGTTTCCTGTCAATGTAGTTGTGAACAAGCTTTGGCAACAATATTAGATACATTATTAATAATTCATTAAACAACCTCTAAATGTGATCTTTAACATCTACTCAAGTAAATTCTTGTTCTACTTTTCACAACACTTATTCACACTGGTACATATCTCTCTCTAAGAGATCTAACCATTAGTTTTACAAGTCCATGTTTCCTTTTTAAAACATATAACACATTGGTTATGTTTACATACCAGGTAATAACTATTGTTCTGCGCCCTTGCACATGCATTCCTTTCACATAGTTATTTTTCAAGAATTTAACATAGTTTTGCTAACATACAAAGAACACATCTCCACAACACAACGACTGTTCTTTGAGCGTTCTTTGAGCATCCATCAGCTTATCCTAATAGCCCTTCTTTAGTATATGCAGTGCACATAATCTTTTAATGATACAAGTATGGGTTCTCAATATATTAAGAACACTATTCATATATTTTTTTTAAAGAAAGAACCTCTATTTTGTTTCCAAGAAAACTCTCCTGGAATCCTTCATCTTCATACTTGAAGTATGCACTCTCTTACCAAAAAGAAACTACAGAAATGAATAACTATGTGCCTAAAAGCACGTCATTAGCTAACTCCCTCATGCATGTAATGCATTTTCAAAACATCAAAAGTTAGCTAGAATCATAAAGCATTTAACACAAGATTCACATGTAATTTATAGAAGGAAAAACTACATATACTTAGCTTTTACATCCTTGCATTTTCTTCACATTCCTCATTGCATACTATTATGTTTATATTCTATCTATATTTGGTAAGAGATCTTTCAAAAGATACCCAAATAAAGCATACTTATATTTATATTTTTCCTTCCAGAAAGCGAGAAAGTTACTTATCTTGTTCATCGCAACCACCTTGCCTCCATCACCGATTGCCTTGGAAGCCAAATCCGCCAGAGACACTGAAATCAATTTGGATAAGCGAAGAGAATAACCCAGTAACGGTTTGAGTAGTAGCAGCATTTGAATATAGAGCGGATTCTGTTGACTCTATTCCGCCGAGCAGAGGATCACCGAATCTGCAATGGCTTTGCGAGTTCACGCCCATTGTGGAAAAGCGTTCCCAACCAACTTTACATCTGTAACCACGTTCATGTGCTCAGGAAAGATTGATCTCTGGAAGAAAAACCTGACTCGTCGTTGTCGTCCTTGACAGATAAACCGATAGAACCCCAATCGGCCCCATTCAGAACGCTGGTCAGCCTAACATGGAGAAAGATCCCATTATCACCCAGGCAGAGGTAATTAACCACGACCCTCTTCACTGCAAAGGCACTCTCGTCGCTTAGATTCACTGCTATAGCGATCTTTCGATGAGCTCCCTACTAATCATGTTGCCGGGTTGCAGAACGTTGATGCCCTGTCTCTTTTCTGTTTGGTCTGATTGTTTGATCGCCTCTGTCCAACATCTTTTGTAGAAGACTGAAGCGTTGTCGAACTGAAGGTCAGCTCTCTGAACCCTGCAGCTTACTGAAAACTCTGCAGTAGATTGACAGCTGCCAAGCTATTACGCTAAAGGAAAACTTGCCACAAGGTTGGGCAGATAGCTATTGTTCAAGGTATTGTGGCCATCATCGAAATTGTTGCCCGATGTCTAACACCGTCCGCTTCTGAATCCTGTCAAGCTTTCACAGGAGGGTGGCTATAGAGAGTTCTAACTTCAACAGGCATGTGATTCAGCGGAAAAACCATCGGCTCATCGTATTGTTCATCAAGGGTCTTCCAAATAGGTCTCCTCAGCTTTCTTTCAGGCAAGTAAAGACATCACTGCCATGAACGATGAACTAAAAGTAATCAAGTTGGTTTTTGGGCTTGGTATCACGCTTGGAATCGAAATATCTCAAAATCCCCCCCGTCATGATTTCAATTTTTTCCCAAAATAAAAAACCAATCAATAGCCACGCGGTTTCCTTTTTACCAAGATCCCCTTTTCTTGATTTCCCCCAAATCAGCTATCAAGAATTAGTTTGTAACTGATTCATAACTTATTTCATATCAATTTGATTTACGTTGACTTAATTACGTGAAGGATATGACATACTCCCCCCTTAACAAGAACATCGTCCTCTGTGTTCATCTTTCGTCGAAACTTGATATTTTACTCATGAGATACCATCTAAACCACACAAAATGTGATCCTTCCTCTTTAAAATCAAAGTTTTCATTCCAAGAAATGACAACAAACAAAATAGTAATGATATAGTCATAAGAAATATCATTAGTTATAAGCATCAATAGTCATAAGCATTCGTAATTGCAAAAATATGCAACTTCTAATTGCCACCACTTGGCCCTTATTCATTCATAATAAACAATTCTCTGTGTCAACTTACCATTACTTACCATCTATTCTTGAAAATCATGAATACTTTCATGTAAGCATTTTAATAGTGGTTGGACAACTCTTCAACCCTCCATGGTAAGTAATTCCTGTAATATATGACTAACAAATTCAATCGCATTAGTCACTATATTTTGAGTCAAATGAAATACGTTTGACTATCAATCAATTGTGCAATGCTAGATGATTTCTAAGTCACAGTACTTTTACAAGTACTTAAACAACACTAACACTAATCATCAAATGATGAATCACTGCTCACGTGCACACTAAACGAATTCTCACTAAAGACATCCGTAAAGTGCTTCTAGATGTAACAAAAGAGCACCTAGCTCTCTAATCATCAAAATTGTCAATCACTGCATCATTTGGAAATGGTCTTAGCCCCTACTAAGACTTTCACAAGATTAATAAAATGATGCAGGAATTAAAATTTCCAATAACTCCTTATTGAACATTAAACTCATTTCCTGTTAAATGTGAATAACACATTTCACACAACTATATATATAATTTATTTTTAACATCACATACAACTGATTAGTTAATTTCTTTAGCCATGAAAATCACAATAGACTAAAGAATTCCCAACCCATGGGAACTGGTTTGCACAACCAAACCGAGTCATTTTCACATCCAGATAGTTTCTTTGATAGAGACCTTACCAGGTCTAACATGGAATTCCACTGGCCAACCAGCTCAAGAATTCCAATGACCACATAGGGTCCAATATAGGATTCCTCTTGGCAGCGTCCTGCCTATTCCTCTGACAACGTCCCGTCTATGAGGAATTTTGGGCCTCCTCCAACAGGCTCCAAATCAACAGAGTTGCCTCAGGCTTTTTACCCTCTTCACCATCTTGGCAAACTCTTTTCCCTTACTGAGATCATTGATCTCTAGGGAGAGGAAATCCGGGCAGACAAGTACCATCAACCCCTCCGGGCAGGTAACTGCCATCAACCCAAGGCATATCCAGGCAGACAAGTACCATCAACCCCTCCGGGCAGGTAATTGTCATCAACCCAACTATCTGCAACTGTCTGGCATGTTAAATTTCTCTTTTATTACTCTTTCTCAAAGTTATTTACGTAATGAACCATATGAACACCATGCATCTACACTTATCCCTCATCATGGGTCCACAACATCTAGATTGATGGGAAACATATCTATCATACATGTTGTATGCATGCACATTTCCCAAATAACATAATTCATGAATATCATATAACATCATTCTTTATCATTTATGATTGCAATTCACATTGTAGCAGTTTACGTGATGAGTTTTCTTGTTGCCATTAAGCTACCACTACTTTATCCCATCAGCAACGTTAGTTATAAATATGCATCAGTTAACACGTATTCAATTTCCAAGAATTTTCATGCATACAATATTGTCATGTATATAAGCATATGCAAATATTCATTGATGTATAAATGTCAACAACAGTTGAGTTAATAATCTAAACATTTCTAGTTTTTCCATAGTCTGTTGTCTTAATTCAAATCGTCATTAATGGAGTATTATCTTATGTTTACTATGGCTAGCTTTGGTCATGCATCGTTAATATAATTCAACATAATCTCTCTAACATACAAAGAACATAACTCTATATCACAATGACTAATCTTTGTGCATACCATTGCTTATCATATAAGCCCTTCACTAGAATACTACCATCATTTCATACAACAAACTACATACCGCTTTCTTAAAGGAAGTCATTTTAACCTCATCCTTCTATCTTCCCTTTCAGGGAATTATTAAAGATATCCATCTTTATGCATAAAAATCAAGATACAGAACAAGATTTACTTATCCATCCAAAATCAAGAAATCAACACAACTCATCTAGCAAGACAATCTCTTCAAAAGATTATTGTCTTCAAGAAAGTTAACATGATCACTTTCTCTATGTACACACAGAGTCATAATTCCAAAGTCACAATAGTTACCATTATGCAACATGTCTTTTCCTAACACAATTACTTTACTTCAATGCACATAGTTCTTTCCATGAAACAAGTAAGGATTTTGTTCCAAGAAAAATGACAAGAGACAAACATTTCTCACACAAGACTCACATGTAGTCTTTCTAGGAGGAACTACCTATTTTCTTTACTAAGAAAACATATAAAATAACCAATCTTTTACTGCAAGCATTATCATATTTTCTCTACCAAGAAAACATATAAACAATCAATCTTTACTGTAGAAATCAACCCCATGATATTTTAAATTGTTTAGTAACACGCAACTGATTATTCTCTATAAAGAATAGAGTTACTTATCTTTTCCTTGGTTCAACATGCATAACTAACAAATTAAACCACCCTTACCGGAAGCAATTGCTCTACTTATGCAATTAGAAGCATGATCTCCTAAGTGTCACACATGCACCAGAGTTACCACTTGATGCTAGATGCAACAACTATCATAACACTACTAGGTGACCATTTCAGAATAATGACTTCAAGGAGACATTACGAAAATCATTAACATCAACACACTATAGTTATCATTTTCCAACTCCTTAAGCATGGTCAAGGGAATACTCACATGCACATCGAGCGCTATCGAGTCATCCCCAGACTTAGCGTCTTCTGCAAGATTCTGACACTCAAAGCTTGCGCTATCTGGTCATCACCAGACTTAGCAATTTATTTTTCCCATCTCCGTCTGTCCCTACAACACGGTCTTCTTCCTTCTCCTTTCTTCCTTTTCCTTTGGAAGCATCTATAGTTGGGGAATGTAATTAGAGTTTATTGACAACTTTATTAACACAGGTAGTCTATTTATGAATAATTATCACATGTAATTATACCATGAATGGGTCCTAGAAATGTTACCCACTGAACATGCCTCTACAATTAACTTCACACTGGAATGCAACATGCATAAGAAATCCATCATTCCCATAGTAGAGATAAATTCAACCATCATTAGATCGAGGCTCCAATGGTTTTAATCTCACAACAAGTAGTAATTAACATAAACACATACCATGCTAATGAATTTCAATTAATTAAAGGGTAACATCATTAAATCTATTAAGACATAAGAATATACTATTCATCATGCATTCTCATGGTGAATAAAATTAAGAAGTCTTCTCATAAACAACCAGAACTATAGCACAGAGAGAGTAAGAATCTTTATACACACATTCCATGCATGTGACATCGGTCAACCTTCACTTGTTTACGAATTGTAATAATCTTAAATCCAATTCAATTAATGCACATACGTTATATTGGTTAGTCATACAACACTAACCAACCTCAACTACCAGTCATTTGCATGCATTCATTACAAGACTTAGTAAAAAAATTAGCTATTATAGTCAAATCTCATTACTTGACTCATGGTTTATTTTCAAGTCTAAAGGGGTTCTTACAATGTCTTTTTAAAACACTATACCATCAAACCAAGGAAAACCCCATATTTTATATTCATGCATTGGCTCATTAAGTTTTGTTCATTGTAACTTCAATCTTTTTCATTGAATGCATCATTGTTATTGCCATATTTGCAAATCACAAGTGGGTAGTTGATTGTCACTTCCCTCAATGAGTGTTCAATATTGTTCTTAAGTGTAATGAGTGTTCAATATTGTTCATAAGTGCGACAAAAGTTTCATTGTCTTTTATCCTCATCAGGAATCCAATGTTATGAATGTAGTTATGCAACAACTTTATTACTTACTACTCAAAGCAGTTATAAATATGAATCACACATATCATGCCAAAAGTAGTGTACTACATAAATGAATATGTGAATGGTTAAACACATACCTAAGTTAATGCCACTGGTGGCGTACCTCACTTTCTTTTCCGCTTACCAATTCCCAAAGGCGCGAGTACTGCAACCTTTAGCTCTGATACAACTTGTCACATACCCCGGTAACCTCGCATGTAAAAGTAGGGAGTTAGAATTTTTTTATACAAATTACCACAAGTAATTAACCAATTCACAACTCCACAAATCATCATTAACCATTAGATATAATATTCATTAATACATCAAGTAAATTTCCATCAAAGGTAGTAAGTTGCATAACCATTGCATAACCTTTAACCACCACTGTGGTAGTGTAATAACATAAACTGTTCATGAATCCTTACATCCATTCTTGATATCCTTAACCATATTAAATAATCATTTACTAAGACATTATGGTTGTCACATCAAATAAAGAACCATCAACATCAAGGACTCATCAAGGACTCATCATTATCAAACTGACACAAAAGGCAATCACACCATTTGAACACCAATTTACCCTAGAAACCCCGTAGTGTGAAAACCAGCAAACGTTTAATCTTATTATTAAACGCTCGTGAGGGATTTCACCCCTCACTCAATCGCTTATAAGGGATTCCATCCCTTAACCATTGTTCTAAAATCATTACAATGAGTTATCATTAAGTTATCACATAACTAGCTAAAAGCTAATACAGTTCTCATGCAATCTTTTACTTACATACCGCCACATACAACATTCTTTGTGGCATGATTGTTCTGGCATTGTACGATCCTACTACCGAACTCATCTGCATGAACCATTAATTCTTTTCCTGCCCCAATGTTAACATCACTTTTCCTTTGGCACCATCCGCCATCGTTTCCTGTCAATGTAGTTGTCAACAAGCTTTGGCAACAATATTAGATACATTATTAATAATTCATTAAACAACCTCTAAAAGTGATCTTTAACATCTACTCAAGTAAATTCTTGTTCTACTTTTCACAACACTTATTCACACTGGTACATATCTCTCTCTAAGAGATCTAACCATTAGTTTTACAAGTCCATGTTTCCTTTTTAAAACATATAACACATTGGTTATGTTTACATACCAGGTAATAACTATTGTTCTGCGCCCTTGCACATGCATTCCTTTCACATAGTTATTTTTCAAGAATTTAACATAATTTTGCTAACATACAAAGAACACATCTCCACAACACAACGACTGTTCTTTGAGCATCCATCAGCTTATCCTAATAGCCCTTCTTTAGTATATGCAGTGCACATAATCTTTTAATGATACAAGTATGGGTTCTCAATATATTAAGAACACTATTCATATATTTTTTTTAAAGAAAGAACCTCTATTTTGTTTCCAAGAAAACTCTCCTGGAGTCCTTCATCTTCATACTTGAAGTATGCACTCTCTTACCAAAAAGAAACTACAGAAATGAATAACTATGTGCCTAAAAGCACGTCATTAGCTAACTCCCTCATGCATGTAATGCATTTTCAAAACATCAAAAGTTAGCTAGAATCATAAAGCATTTAACACAAGATTCACATGTAATTTATAGAAGGAAAAACTACATATACTTAGCTTTTACATCCTTGCATTTTCTTCACATACCTCATTGCATACTATTATGTTTGTAACCTATCTATATTTGGTAAGAGATCTTTCAAAAGATACCCAAATAAAGCATACTTATATTTATATTTTTCCTTCCAGAAAGCGAGAAAGTTACTTATCTTGTTCATCGCAACCACCTTGCCTCCATCACCGATTGCCTTGGAAGCCAAATCCGCCAGAGACACTGAAATCAATTTGGATAAGCGAAGAGAATAACCCAGTAACGGTTTGAGTAGTAGCAGCATTTGAATATAGAGCGGATTCTGTTCACTCTATTCCGCCGAGCAGAGGATCACCGAATCTGCAATGGCTTTGCGAGTTCACGCCCATTGTGGAAAAGCGTTCCCAACCAACTTTACATCTGTATCCACGTTCATGTGCTCAGGAAAGATTGATCTCTGGAAGAAAAACCTGACTCGTCGTTGTCGTCCTTGACCGATAAACCGATAGAACCCCAATCGGCCCCATTCAGAATGCTGGTCAGCCTAACATGGAGAAAGATCCAATTATCACCCAGGCAGAGGAAATTAACCACGGCCCTCTTCACTGCAAAGGCACTCTCGTCGCTTAGATTCACTGCTATAGCGATTTTTCGATGAGCGCCCTACTAATCATGTTGCCGGGTTGCAGAACGTTGATGCCCTGTCTCTTTTCTGTTTGGTCCGATTGTTTGATCGCCTCTGTCCAACATCTTTTGTAGAAGACTGAAGCGCTGTCGAACTGAAGGTCAGCTCTCTGAACCCTGCAGCTTACTGAAAACTCTGCAGTAGATTGACAGCCGCCAAGCTATTACGCTAGAGGCAAACTCGCCACAAGGTTGGGCAGATAGCGACTGTTCAAGGTATTGTGGCCATCATCGAAATTGTTGCCCGATGTCTAACACCGTCCGCTTCTGAATCCTGTCGAGCTTTCACAGGAGGGTGGCTACAGAGAGTTCTAACTTCAACAGGCATGTGATTCAGCGGAAAAACCATCGGCTCATCGTATTGTTCATCAAGGGTCTTCCAAATAGGTCTCCTTAGCTTTCTTTCAGGCAAGTAAAGACATCACCGCCATGAACGATGAACTAAAAGTAATCAAGTTGGTTTTGGGCTTGGTATCACGCTTGGAATCGAAATCTCTCCGAATCCCCCCCGTCATGATTTCAACTTTTTCCCAAAATAAAAACCAATCGATAGCCATGCGGTTTCCTTTTTACCAAGATCCCCTTTTCTTGATTTCCCCCAAATCAGTTATCAAGAATTAGTTTGTAACTGATTCGTAACTTATTTCATAACAATTTGATTTACGTTGAGTTAATTACGTGAGGGATATGACATATGTGTTGTAATAGGTACTCTTTTGAACACTCACATTTAGATTATCTAAATATTTGCAATGTATTCAATAACAAATTTTTTTGAAGTAGCTAGTGGATTTCAAAAAATCTGGGGGAAGCAGTTTTAATTATAACATAAAACATGAGTACCAATAAAAACTATTAGAAAAACATATCTTCAAAAAAAAAAATAGTCTCTTATAAATATATCTTTTAAAATTATTTGAGTAATGAACGGATATTATTAGATACCTTTAAAGGTTTTTTTTTATGATTAAATTAATATTTTTTTATACTTTGAAGTTTTTTATGATTTATGGCTAGAGTTTGATAACCATTATCTTATTGCTAATAATTACCATGGTCATTTGAGCTTCTATATTGTGCATGCAATGCAATATTTAATATGTATTCTAAATCTTTTATGTAAAGTTTTGAAATTAACCTTTTATCCTATGTGTATAGGGCAAATATAATTGTGAATTTTTTCATATTATTTTGTTACTTTCTAATGTTTTTTACTAGCTTTGAATTATATTGATGTTTTGAAAATGTCGTTAAAAAAATTAGGGTTTTCTTATTTCATTTTTATGTTAACCAATTAAACTATACCTCAAAAGTATATCATATATCACCATTAATCTGTATTAGAATATTCCATAAACTAATGAAATATGATTTGTGCAATGCATAATACATAAATATTTCATATTTTGTATATTTGTTATATTATAAATACTTCATATATTGTATATTTATTATATTATAAATATTTTATTTTTAATGTATTTTTATTAATTTCAAACTTATGTAGATATTGGGAATAGTTAGGTTTTTCAATGTTTTTTGTTTTTTAGCGGATAGCATTTACTTTTATTAACGTATCCTTACTATAGATAGAAACTCAAACTCTTATCATGATATAGATATATATATAGCTTGGGTAGATCGCCTTAAACTATATTATTTTTGGATGGCTTATAACCAGGAAAGGTGGCTAATAGACTTGGTTTCCTACTAAGCAAGTTGAGGTCACCTATCTCATTTATGTGATATAAACTATAAATAGAAAAAGGTCCTACCAAGCTTTACAAAAAATAAAATTATTTAGATATTTAAGATTATATTTAATTTAAATAAAAATTATTTGTGAAACGCTATTCAAATTTTAAAAAATTATATAACTTTTAATATATTTAAAATTTTAATTTGCATTTCTATTGAGAATGTTGTAAATTTTGTTTTATTTATATGCTATATAAATATTATGGTTTTTTGTAAGAGGTTATTATTCTAAAAATAGGCGAGATTAAAAAATATATATACTAAAAAGTAAGAGTTTAATATAATAATTATATTATTAGTTTAAAAATGGTTTTTTAATTTAAATTAGTTTTATTGTTTTTCATAAATTGAGTGTGAATTTGCAATTTTAAAATTTATGGTTATAATCATTTTGGTTTTATAAAATTAAATTATTAATGTTTATTCAGTATAAATAAATATTAATTATTATTAATTCAGTATTAGTAAATATTAACTATTATTAATTCAGTGTTAGTAGAGTATTTTTTATGTAGTTATTATTTATATTAAATATGACTTTTAATATATTGATGCTTAGAATTTATTATTATGATATTTACTTATTTTGAAAATTTATTATTATTTTAATTTATATTATTATTAAAATATTTATTTATAGTTAAAAAATGAATAAATTGTGAATACTGTGTGGAATAAAGTTTCTTGAATATTAATTTATTTACTAATAATTATTAAGTAAATAGTAGAGATTTAACTTTTATGAAATATATTAGAAAAGTTAAGCCTGTAAGACATTATGCTATGAGAACAACTCCCTTTCTGCAATCCATTCTCAATGTTGAGGATAAAAGTGTCTTCTGTCGTCAGATTGATACCTCCAAACGAAATTGCAAAACTGCAGAGTACCTCAATCAGTTGGATTGGTACCCCAAAAGAAGTTGCAAAATCGCCGAGTACCTCAATCAGCCAAAAAAACGGCAAGACCCTAGGTGCCTCCATCAAGCGCATATCCAGACGGTTATTAACTCCCTAGTCGCTATAACGGTAAGGAGTGGCACTCAACAATAGCTGAAGTTGTATTAATAGAAATGGCACTCAAGAACAGTTGAAGTTGTATTAATAGAAAGTTGACACGCTATAATCCTTAAATGCCCAAACCTCTTCTTTCAGGAATCTCTTCTATATCTATATATATATATATAATTAAAAGTTATTTTTGAAGTTTTTATTTCTGAAATTAATATCCATTTCTAATTTTCATACAACTTAGGTTTTAGGCATTTTTTAATAAAATTTCGGGTATTGTATCCCACTTGCATTATAATGTTTGAGATAAATATTTTTAATTTTTAATGGGTCTTATAGATGTCCAAGTAGTGTGATTCATAGGGTGGTGGAGGTTACAATGGATTTGGATTTGAAATATTAGGCACATGGTAAACATTCTTTAAATTTTTTTATAAATTTTTCTATAATAATTTTATTTTATTTATTTTTTTAGTTTGTGATTAAAAGAATCAACATTTAGGATAGTCTTATACTTGTATGAGACTGGGTTGATTCTCAATACTTCCATTATCACTTCTAATTGAAAATTAGAAAAAAAACACACACCAAGGTTTGAGACTAATAACCATTATACAGAAAAACATCAACAAAAAACCCATTCATCAATTATTTTATATCTCATAAAATTTATAATAAAATAATTTAAGTTAAATTTTAAATAAAATTTTAAAATATTCTATTATCCACTCAATATCTTTAAATTTACATCAAAATATAAAAAATAAACAAACATCAATTCATAAAATACCGTTACAAAAGCTCAGCAACACAATTCATTTGTACCTAATCATTTTCCCTATCTTTTCCAAACCACACACAAGTCAAGACAATCTTCAAGGTAATTAGCCATACGAAAGGACTACAAAATCCTCACTTTTATTAACATGGACTATTCCATAGAGTGACTTTATGACCATGACCTTCTCATCTGCTTTAAACTAAGTAGCACGGTGGGTGAGTACACTTTACTTTTGACCTTGTTTGGAAAAATCACGTCACGGCTCAAAGTTAACATTTATCTTGAAATATGTGTGCAATTAGGAGAGAGATCTAGATAATTGTGTTAAATAGTCTCCAAACCAAAGTTTACATAATTGTGCTTAATAGTCTCCAAACCAAAATTTTAGAAAATTTAATCCTTAATCAAGGCTATATGTGATATCAGATGACTATTTGAGTATAAATATTTAGTCTCCAAAGCAATCTTTTGGGAAATTTAATGCTTAATCTAGGGCGGTATGTGATATCATATGAATATTTGAGTATAAAGATTTAGTTCACGTGAAAAAGATTTAATTTTTTACATTTCTTTTATATTTATTTTTTTAAATTATTAACAAATATATGTTTTATTATTTTTATGGAATATAAAGAAACATATTATATTATATAAATATTTGAAGAAGAAGGATTAAACATTAAAACAATACCCAAACCCCCAAATCCAGTGTCATCCCAATTCCCCACCATCATCACACAAGAAGACACTAGAATTTAACATCAGGGATCAATCCGACACATAAAAATCTACCCGTAGTCCCTCCAACAACAAAATTAATCAATAAAACCTATGTATTACTGAAGTTTGCAAATTTAAGAAATAAAACTTGTGTACTACTTAAATTTGCAAATGTAACAAATGTAGGGAAAATGATACCCAAGGGTTGCAATAAATGAGTCTCAAGAAATGTAGAGTAGGCATCATTGTGATTATTGAGTTTCATCCCAAAAAAAAAAGTGTACACTAGTAGGAACTAGTACAAGAAATCAATCACAAACAAATAGGAAATGTAACATGGATCACTCATTTCAATTAGTCTACACAAAGCTGGAAAAATATCAATATGAGTACTTTTGCAAAATCTCGGTGTTCCGTGATATTTGTGGCTATTTCTCAATGATTCCTTGATTTATAACATAAATATCAACAAGGATAAATGTAAACATTGGCTTCTTCTAGCCTCATTCACTTGGGTGAAAAGGAAACTACTAGGATGTTGTCACCTACCGACCCTACCTTATTTTTTATTTCTAGAATCAAATTGTAGACTCAGTTGGCACATTTTCCACTCTTGAACAAAGCAAAACTTGCAAAGTTTGCCTAAAGGATCCTTCCATTAGTACAATTTTGTGCAAGCTGAAGTATACATCAATAATCTTTATTGTATTTTCAGTAATGTTAGTTTGTGGACTTTCTGCTGAAATGATATTATGCAATCATAAAATGAGTAAATTTGTTGATGATTGATGTAGAAAAATTGTTGGTTATGCATTTATTTTCATGGATACTTTAAATTAATATGTTATCTTTTGATGAAATGATGAAAATTGTTCTTGAAATCAGAGGTAGCATTGGGTTTGTTCAAGTCAATGGAAAGCATTTTAGAGTTTCAGTTACCACGAAGGGAGGTTATATAATTGATTGAAATGGCTTGGCATGCTCCCACTTTCATATCCTTGATCAGAGTCAAGTACCTACATATTTTTAAGAGGCACTCGAAGAGTAATCATTATGGAATCAACCCCACAAGATGAGCACTAATCTGGTGATTGGATTTCTACACAATCCTTATTACCCTTCATGGATATCTACTACAAACAAAAAGAAATTGGCTTCTAATCATGTGAATAATCCCACTCCCTATGACCTACCATGACCACAAATATTTTTATATTTGAGAGAGTGCCCTTGTTTTTTAAGAGGCTTGCGAAGATTCTCATTTATCCTTTTAATTATGTAGCTACAAAGTTTTAACATATTTATTTAGTAGGTTCTAAGTTCTTTTATTTTGTTCCAGTGATCTTTTTTTGTAATTGGTTATCATGTTTGGGTTTTGTTGAAAATGAAAATCTAGGCATACATAACCACAAATATTTTTATATTTGAGAGTGCCCTTGTTTTCAAGGGGCTTGAAAAATGTCGTTTCTTTCTTTAAATTTGATATTGTTAATAATGATAGCAAATTAAAAATAAAAATTTACTATTTCAACAAAGCATACCCCAATTTTTACGAGTAAATATATTTGATATTATTAATAATGATAGCAGATTAGAAATAACAATTTACTATTTCAACAAAGCATACCCCAATTCATACGAGTAAAATGGTAAGAGACTCATCTAGAATGCTAAGAGAGTGATCTCCCATCCAACGGTAAGGAAAGTCATCAAGATGTTTATGCATCTACATAAGTTGAATCACTTGATGCACTTGTCCTTCAAGTATCCCTTAACTAATATAAAATCTTTCATATCTTGGAAATTCTGTGATGGTGCATGGTTGACCAAGTAATGTTTCATGAACTAGTTGAGTACTTATAATAGAAATAAAATTGTACAAGTTACTCAAGGCCATATTGGCATGAACAAGAGTTGATTTCATTCATCCAAACACCAGAGGGATTACAAACTAGAAAGACGGATCAGACAGGCAATTCTATTGTAATCGCAAACATTGTTCCAACAAGCTATAATCAATGGAATTAGTCATTGGATCTACGAAGACTAAATTTGCAATGATGTGAGATAGTGCTTCTACGAGATATGTGTTTGTGAGTAAAATGAAGAGATAAAATCTGGAATGACTCGAGTTAGCTAAATTGCATTGAAGGCTACATGGGATTACTTTACAAAATCGCAATTGCATGGACACAAATGGTATTAAAAAATGGGATGGATTGTGATGTTAAAAATTTGGAAGTGAGTGGTACCGACCTCCCAAGCCAAGGTGGGAATGAGATACAATTGAAGCCTGAAGCTTTTCCAACACAAAATCAAAATCATAATAAGGTATGAAAACGTAAATTCTCATTCATGAAAAATGAATAGTACCACTGAACTATAATAAGATTATGCAGGACTTTAGGCATGGAGGGATGGATCTTCAAGCCCTGAAGTAACAAGTCATAAGACTTACTACTGCAAATAAAAAAGGCCATCTTTAGGATTGTAGTGATCTATATATACAAGCACAAACCCATCTCACAAGTTAGAGAGGAATGGAATTTTGTAAATTTTTATTAATTAAATAAGAGAGGTTACGAGTTTTTGAGGAAAGAAGATATGTTGCAACAACATTAAAAATTCTCTTTCACTGAAACACCTAGCATATCACATTTGTGTTTATTTATCCCCTTATGGTGTTTCCTTTGCAACATATGGTGCAATTGCTAGTTATAGTATTATACACAAATTGAAGATTGAGATTTACCTTAAAAGTAGTTGTGTCATTTCCCTCTTTTAACTAAATTGACTATTTTTTTTTTAAATGGAATGTGAACAAGTGTTATATGAAGTGAATGCTAGGTTTTTGGTATGGAGCATTGATAAGGTGTGGCATTGGCTCATTGTATTGTAAAAAAGCCTATTTACAGAGTAAGAATATCCATGACAAAGTGAGAGTAAATCTGAGTGGTTAAGAATATTTTTCCATATTATTTTAAATGTATATATGTTTAGCTTATATATTACTTCTTTTTACTATTTATCAGGGAGACAATATAAATTAAATAGTTAGTCAAGTAAGCATCAATTCATAATAAGCATCAAAACTAACTAAATTATAACTTTATTTTAACTTAAATCCTTATAGGTATATATCCATAATAAGTATCAAAATAATTACTACATGATACATCTTGAGTTGCTAAAATTTAAAAAATTATAAAAACTAACTCAATTATAACTTTATTTTAAATAATTATTATTATTAATTATTCAATAGATGTGTTTATGTTGGAATAGGGCTTCCATAATTTTAATGTCATTATTAGTAGTTATGACAATAGGCATAGCTATTTTGGAATATATATTCCAATTTTTTTATTTAATTATCAACAATCATTAACTGGGTGGTGTCCACACTTGTCAATATTCATTAATTTCCACAAGTCATTGTGGTCATCCTTAACTAATTTTTCCCTAATAATAACAAGATAAAATAATCTTGAGCTAATAATAATAAAACGACCTAGTAAATGGGACCCTTCCTTAAAGAGAGCCATTTGCCAAAGTTTAGGGTCAGTGTGCGTTTTGGTTGACTTGAATAAAAATCTCTTGTCGAGAATGTGTTACATTGAACATATAAATGTTTTATATGTCAATTCAAGAGTTGGAGGTCTCTTTTGTTATATAAACATTTAAGTCATAAGAAGATATATATTACATATATGTGGTACAAGGATCTAAGACTCTTGATAAGAAAAGGGATATGATGATGCTCATTTTGCAAAGGAAAAAACCACCTTCGATGAAGGTGGGGATGTGTACTTGGTTTTTTCTTCAAGTACATACATATATCATGAGGCATGATTGATTGACTCAGGTGCATCCTTTCATATGATTCCCCATAGGGATTCATTTTTCGAATATGAAAAACATGATGGTGGTGATGTCTTCCTCGGTGGTGAAAGGAATACCATAATTATAGGTTGAGAAAAAATCAAGATAAATCTTATGTGGAAGGATTAGAACACTTCTTGGTGTTCTCCACATTCATGGATTTTCCAAAAATCTAATTTATGTAAGCAATATGAATGGTGTATGTGTAAAGACAATGTTCGAGAAAGATACTTGCAAGATGGTTCAAGGAGCTCTGGTACTAATGAGGGGATTTTAGATTGAAGCTATATACAAGCTTATGGTTCGTACTTTTATTGATGGGTGCAATAGTTCTATCATTCCTAAAAGTAGAGTAGAAAATCTTATAGCCTCCAGAGAAAAGGTTATGCCATGACATCAAATACTAGGGAATATTGGAGAGAATGGCCTTTGGATACTACATGGTAATTATATGGTAGAATTCATGTCGAATTGCTCTATGAATTTTAATCTATGTGAACAATATGTATATGGGAAGTAGAATCTAGTGAGTTTTCCCTTTGGTGCTAAGAGGCTAGAATTAATATTATAGCTTGTGCATGGTCATGTGTTTGGACTTATTTTGGTTCCATAACAAGGTAAGTCTATGTACTATGTCTCATTTATAGATGACATCTCGAGTAATACATGGATACATTTCCTTAGGAAGAAATCTGAAGACTTTGACAGGTTTAAAGAATTTAAGGCTTTGGTGGAAAATTCGACAGAGAAGAAGATCAAGGCGTTGATGTGATTTGTTTATGAAACTTGAAGGTGATATACAAATTGCAAATGAAATTTTATATATTTTGGGTAATGGATCAAGTTACAAAACACATAAACAAATGATTTTTAAACTTAATTAAAAACCAAAATAGAGACAAAATACCATATCATAAACACATAACATCAAACATGATAAAGGAGTTCACTCCTCTCATGGGCTACATCTCCTGATCCAACTTCCAATGTAGGGCCTTTTCCATTAAGTGCTCAAATTTGTGTTTTCATGGCTTTAAAATGCTCAAAATTCAAAAAATAATGTCTCTAATGGATCCATAACTGTCAAAAACCCCCCTCTGGATTCTTTATGCACCTAATTTGGCCAAAAACTGATAAAGTTACGCTTGTTACAAGTTTTTCCTAATTTCTATAGCTAGCCATCCTCCAATTCTATCCAAACCCGTCTTGAGTGCCCCAAAATTGGAACAGGTGCACAAACATGGCCTACAATCCCGCCCGACATGTGAAATTGTTAGACAATTATGTTGTCCATTAACCCCCCAATTATGAAATTTATGGTCATATGGGGGCCACGAGCCCAGGGGTCAAGGCTAAGCGCTCACCCCCCTGCCGGTCGTGCCCCAAACATGTTGCATCATGATCGTATGCACCCATAACACCTGCGACTTGTAACCATCTCATGCACGCATCCAAAACTCTGCAGGCTACGGTCATGTGATGAGTTATATGACCCAGGGTTGGCCCCGCTGCAAACACCTAGCGATAAGTCCCATTCTACTCTTCGTTGGTGGTCGTATTGGTCACATGTGGCTCGAGGTTGGCCCCCTCCACTCTTCACCAAATGTTTTGTGTTATGACTCCGATGTGGTTTCATGGTGTGGGTGCCAGGACTATGGGCCGAGGCTAAGCCCTAGCCGTAAACTCCCTTTGCCATGGTCCTGTGGTGTGGGGTGTGACCATGGGCTAGGGTATAGCCCTAGCCTCTTCCCCCATTGCATTTGTGCTACCACTTTAAAAATAACCCATGAACACTATGGGTAAGAAACAAATTAATATCATGATTGTATGACTTATTGCTGCTAGGTGGTAGTTCTTGAGTCGAATTCCCATGGGGTTCTTCGACCCCATACAAAAATTCACTGCATAGTCTAGAGGCCACGTGGCAGCCAACCATTGGCCCATGCAACCCTCCATAATTGGACCACATCAATGACCCCATAACCAATCAAAAACCAAGAAATTTTGACCAACCATATTGAGACACATGGCGAAAATCCATTGGCCCACAAACACACAGTCAACTACCTAGTCACCTTCCTAGTCAGTGTACGAATTACTGACTAGGTCTACATGCAATCCATATTACAAATATTTTAGCTGTTTGAAAAATCGATCAAAACGCGATATTGGGAGCATACGATATCGATTTTGAGTGAAATGAGTTGTGTTGGATTTAGGGTGACGAGATCTTCGGTTTGAAAATGGTTTCGATCACTTTTGAACAATCTGAATTTTGATAATTTTACTGATCCCTTGGATCATGATGACATATAATAATGGAGAGTTTTGCAAGAAGGAATTCAAAGTGTTTTGAAACAAGTGTGGTATAGCGTGGTAGAATATTACTCCATACATGCCTCAATAAAATGGAGTTATAGAAAGGATGAATATGACGTTGATGGAAAATGAAAGAAGCATTCTTAGTGGCATTGGATTAGGGTAGGATTTCAGGGTAGAGGAAGTGGATATCGCATGTTACTTGTTTAATAGGTTACCTTCATCAGTGTTGAAGGATATGACTCCACATGAAGTATGGACTGGTAAGAAATCCTCTCTTCCACATCTCAAGGTGTTTGGTTGCAATGCGTATGTACATGTTCCATAGGAGAAAAGAACCAAGTTGAATAGTAAATCTGAAAGGTGCATATTTATTTGGTATAAATATGGTTTAAAAGGTTATAAGCTTTTGAACCTAGAAACAAGGAAGGTTTTGTACTATCATGATGTGGTACTTAGAGATGTGAAGGATATTATGAAACATGAAGTCCTATCCAAGGAAAATGAATGATAGAAGATAGAGTTTGGACTAAATGAGGAACAATCAAAATCTACAAGATAATAGGAATCAGAAGAGGAAGAATCACACACTTTGGTTTTGAGGAGACTTGTTCAAGAACGAAGGAAGCTAGAAAGGTATAGTCCTTCTAATTTTAGTTCAAATTTTTATTCATTTTTTCCTGGCGATGATCCTAGAACTATCAGGGAGGTAGTGGATTCAAAAGATGGAAAACTCTAGAAGAAGTCCACAATGGAAGAAATAGCAGCCCTAAACAAGAATGATATGTGAGATTTGGTAGAACCACTGGATGGAAGAAAACCAATTGGTAGCAAATGGGTGTTTAAGAAGAAGATGAATTTTGAAGGCAAGGTGGAGAGGTACAAAGCTCGATTAGTAGTCAAAGTTTATTCATAGGTGTCATGGATTGAATTTGGTGATATTTTCTCTCATGCTTCCATGTTAGCTTCTATTATATTATGTTTATATATTGCTACTACTTTATATGTTGAGGTAGAAAAAATGGATGTGAAGACATCATTCCTACATGGGGATATGGAAGAAGAGATCTGCATGAAGCAACCAAAAGTCTATGCATTGAAGGGTAAGAAAGAATGGTTAAATAAGTCTTTATATGGGTTAAAGTAATCACCAAGGATGTGTTATTAGAAATTTGATACATATATGTAGGGACTTGGCTTCACAAGGAGAAAAGCGAATCACTATGTGTATTTTAAAATAGTTGGTGATAGTGTTATTTATTTGGTCTTGCATGTGGATGATATATTTGTAGTTAGAAATGATAAAGAAACTATCTAGGATGTGAAGACCCAGTTGTCCTCTAAATTTTTCATGAAGGATCTTGGTGCTGCAAACTTAACATTGGGCATGGAAATTAAATGAGATCAAGAAAAGAGGAAGCTCTGGTTAAACTAGAGGAAGTATGTCGAGAAAATATTGCAAAATTTTAATATGCAGGATAACAACCAGTGAAGGTTCCTATTCCTGTAGGTGTAAAGCTATCTGCAGAATAGTGTCCCAAGGCACAGGAAGAGGAAGAGGGCATGTCCATGTTTCATATTCAAGTGTAGTTGGTAGTTTGATGTATGCAATGGTATGTACCAAACTAGACATTACACATGCAATGGGAGTATTGAGCAGGTTTATGTCAAAACTAGGGAAGGAGCATTGGACAATAGTAAAGCAGGGCGTGGCACTAGTGATTATGGTCTGTGCTACCAAGGAAGACTAGAATTAGATAGAGTGTTGGACATATGTATCTTTGTTTATGCAACCTGGGTTGGAGATTCGGATCAGAGAAGAATTTACAAGTGGGCATGTGCTTAACCTATTTAAATGAGCAGTCAGTTGGATAAGAAAGAGATGATATGTAGTGGCGCTTCAAACTATAGAGGTTAAATACATGGCAACCTCTCATGCAAGCATGGAAGCAGTTTGGTTGTAGATATTGTGTTTAGGTATGGGGTTGGTACAACAAGCTATAAGGATAGATTGTGATAGCCAAAGTGAATTGTTCTTAGAAATGAACCATGCTTATCATTCAAAGACAAAACATATTGGTGTCCAGTATCACTTTGTGAGGGATATGGTTGAAGACAAAAAAGCGTTGTTATTAAAGGTGGAAACATTGAAGAATATTGCAGATGCATTGAAAAATTTTGTGAGCACTAAGAATTTTTCTTGGTGTAGAGAAACAATGGGCATTACAGCCCTTGACTGATTACTTGTGTACTCTTGCGACCTCTTGTGTGCAAAGAAGACAATAAGAGGAGAATGTTGGGTATGTGTTATATTATTTGCATGGCTAGCACCAAGCATTTTCATGGTGCGCAGGGTCTAGTGGGGGAGTCATAAGGTGGGTGAAAGTGCCCCATGCTAGGGGGATTACAAGGGGGCAACAAACCCCCTTGTTGAGGGTTTTGTCTAAAAAAAAAAAAATTATGCAGGCCTGACGACGGTTGGGTGGACCAAGGGTGGTAGTGGACCCAAGGATGGGGGCAAGCCCAAGGATGGTGTGTGGACCGACCCATGGTTTTGTATATGGTTTTCGATATGATGGCTTTACCTATGATATTTTGTAGATGTGGTAAAGGGAACTACAATTATGCTCTAATCCATGGTTAATGGATTGGGGGTTTATGAATGATTTGACATGTATATAATGTATTTTAACATTGAAATGAGTATAATGAAAAATCAATATGGTTTTCCCATTTTTGGTTTCCAAGAGAAAAATCTTTGTGTGCATTTTATTTTCTCACCATTATATATTTTTCTTTCTTTAAGAATTCATTTGTAGGTAATTTCTGTACAAGGGTTAAAACCTTCAATTCCTTTGTTTTTCATACATTCAAAGGTCATATTTCCCTTGTTAATGAGGAACTTTGACTAATGAGAACTTTATTTGGAAACAACCATGACCACAAGAACAATGACCTGACAACTTTGACTGTGAATGGAAATATGACATTTCTTAATTAGTCATAATTCTAGGGAATAATTCCTTTGTCACCTAGGAACCTTGACTCATAGGAAGTATGACCGATTTTTATTAGTCTTATTTATAGGGAATTTCTCAATCAGGAACTTTGATCAATGAACTATTATGACCATTGACCTATAATCATCTTATTCATCCATTGAACACAGTTATTTCCACTTAGAGTCACTACGGTAATAGTTCCAATTGGTTATAGTTACTATGGGTTACAGTTCTTATTGGCTAGAGTTCTTAAAATCATAGTTCTTGTTAAATTAATTCCAAAATCTATTTTTTCAATGTATCCAGTATTTAATAAAGCATTTTTGACATGGTTAATTTCATGTTCTATTTATTCCTTATCTAAAAGCATTATAGCTCTAATTTTTAGATAATTTATTAATTTAACCTTTGTTAGGTGGTTAATCAAGAAGTTTAAGAACTATGGCCATAAGAAATATGATGAAGGAATGTTTACAAACAAAGGAACTATGACATTCACTTGTTGGGCATAGTTCTAGGGAATAGTACATATCAATTGAAGCTCTTGAGATCATAGTTGGAGGGTGGAGAGAGAGAGAGAAAGAGAAAGAGAGAGTGATGGGGGAAGAGAGGGAGGTGAGAAAGAGGGAAAGAGAGGAAGGGATAGAGAGAGGAGAGAGGGAGGTGAGAAAGAGGGAAAGAGAGGAAGGGATAGAGAGAGGAGAGAGGGAGGTGAGAAAGAGGGAAAGCGAGGAAGGGATAGAGAGAGGAGAGAGGGAGGTGATACTTAGAGGGAGAGAAGGGGAGAGAGGAAGAAAGAGAGAGATGAGGGGACAAAGAGAAGGAGAGACATATATATGGAGTTGGAGGGGGAGAGAGTGGGAGGAAAGAACACAGACATAGAGAGATAAAGGTGGAGAGGGAGTGAGGGAGAGAGGAGAGGAGGGAAGAGAGAGAAGAGGAGAGGAGAGAGATAGGGAGAGAAGGAGAATAGAGAGATAGGGAGACACATAAAGGGAGGGAGATAGTGACAAATTTGGAGGGAAGAGAGAGGGAGAGAGTGATGGGGGTGGAAGATAGAGGGAGGTGGGAGAGAAAGGGAGATCGATTGGACTCAATAGATAGAAGGAGAGGGAGAGAGGGAGAGAGAGAGAGAGCGGGAGTTGGAGGGGGAGAGAGGGATGAAATAATAAAGGTGTAGAGGGAGAAAGGTGGAGAGAGAGAGCGAGGGAGTGACAAGGGAGATATGGAGAGAGAGCGAGGAAGAGAGGAGAGTGGGAGGGAAGAGAGGGAGGATAGAGAGAGAGAGAGAGAAGGGGGAGACATAGAGGGAAATGAAGAGTGAGTGAGAGAGAGAGAGATAGATATGGAGAGAGAGTGTGTATATTTGGGGGGTGAGATAGAGAGAGGGAATAAGAAAGAGACACATAGATACAAATATAGATATTATATAACTAGCCTAGATCCATCTTAACCTTGGATCTATAAAGCACTGAGAGGGATCAAATATCTCTAGGTGAGAACATTTCCTCAAGTTGTGCAATAAAAAAAGAAGTTTCACCTCAAGAGATTTGATCCCTTTTAACTCTTTATAGATCGGGATTAAGATGGATTTAGGATGGTTTATCTAAAAAAATGTTCATAATTTTATTAATAAAAACAAACTTACTATATAAAAAAAATTGAATTTAGAAAATATTTGTCTAACATCTAACTCATACATATCTAGTGATTAAATAAAATATAGAAACAAAATTAAAAGAGGAAAAAATTTACTTATAACTAATAGTAATTTTGTATGAGATTTATTTTATTTCTATTTTTATTTAATTTGTAATGCCTTTATATGATATTTGTTAAAGATATAATTTAGTGCAATGGTTTAAAAGCAACATTTTAAAGATAGAGAATTTCACATTCCACAATTTGGAAGAATGACTAAAATGAATTGAAATATTCTATAACAAGTTCAAAAAAGTAATACATGTAACAAATTAATATATAAGAAGTTAATATTTTCGTATGAAACTTTTGGGAAATACTTTTACATTTATCTATATTGTGATTTATATTTTAGTATAAATAGTAAATTTACTATTGTGGACTAAGTTATGATGAGGATAGTTTGGTTATTGATAAATGTGTATAACCATTCAAAAAAAAAAAGTAAATTGAAATTATATAACTTCATGAATATGAGTAACTTTAGGTGAATATAAAGTTTTATTATTACATTTTAGATATAATGAGGTTTATATAGTTAATTAAGGGAGGATAAATGAATTTGGAACCTTATTTAGTGCTACAAGGGCGAGGAAATATAGATACGGTCAATATATAGTTGTAATGTGTGGGAAAATAATTTTTAATAATTATTTTATGCATTTATTGTCTTTGATACTTATCCTCATAATAGAATATTTTTATACTATTAATGAAAGTAACAACCTAGCAATTATGGCATAGTTTTAAAATGCAATTCCATTTGATATGAATGATGGGTTCAAATATAAAATGAATTCAAGATAATTGTTGAGCCTAACAACTAATTAATGGCTATTGCATTGTCTTTCTTTGAGGATGTTGCATTTTGAAGATGGGAATAATGGAAATAAAAGCCTAACCATGGACATTAAGAAAATAACACCAAAGATAAATTAACATACATAATATGTTAAATTGGTCGTCGTAACATGTTGTATTAAAGAAGACACTAGTCATTTAGGCAAGATGTGGAGATGATTAGTAAATTGTCATGGTTATTCCATTGGAACAATTCATCATAATAGATCTGATAAAAAATTCAAATTTTTAATGTGAATGTTAATTCTTTTTAGATCTCATATTCTTTATTTATTGTTTGTATGCTTAAATACAAATTAGCTAAAATGGAAGAAATATAGATTGAAAATACATACACACACTAACCAAAATAGGCACAATTTTTTCCTTGGGAAACCCTTACAGGAGAAACCTAGATAGAAGGTGAGGTTTCTTTGATCTCTATGCTCTAGTATGGTAAAATGTGTAGATACAAAGAAGGAGGTACTCTCTATAGAGTTTCCTAAGACCTATGCCTTGTAAAGTTGCTAAAAAATATTAAGCCTTTTTTTTTCTCTCTAACATCCCACTCCCAATTGCTTTGCTCAAATATGGAAGAAAATATAATAGCATGAAATGGAACCCCTACTCCTCCTAGTGGCCTAGTATTTAACATAACCCAATATCTAACTATATGAAAGGTTTGAATCCCTCAACCCTTAATTAGAGTTACAATTTTGGACCTTCTAGAGTATGTTTGAAATTCCATACATGGCTAGCCCAATATGCATGAGTAACAGGGATTAACGTGACATTGACTTGTACCATGGCGGTCAGTATGGTAGATCAACTTGCGAGAGCCATAAATTTTGCATACAAACTTTGAGTACTAGATGGTATCACACAAGAGATAATTTTTTTACCCCAAAAAAATTAGTCTAATGCCTAAAAATGGCTCTAGAAGATTTCATACCGAAATTTTCCAAATTGGGATCCATTCATAAAAAATAACCTACAAGCTCATTCATGTAATTCTTCCACTTTGAAAGCATTGAGATATATAATGAACAATATAATAATTCAATCTGAATCAAGAGAAATTATATATGACAAATAGTATCACAATTCCATTAGTTACATATGAATGAAGTCAAAATTGGAAAAAACTTACCCCTCAAAGAATACAAAACCTATGAGAAGATAGAAAAATAAGTATAAAGAAATGGGGGTTTTAAGAAATGAATGATGATAACCTATTGCAGCGCTCATAACCATGATCAATCTAGAATGATGATACAAACATAAAAGAGTAATAAATGGATACATAAAGTTAAATATGTGAAAGTTTCTCAAATAAGTGTAAGAAAAAAAACCAGAACATGATGGAGACTTTTGTAATTAGGGAATAGCCATGATGAAATAACTTAGCACTATACTGGTATATTGTAAATAATCATGTGGAAAGTGGTTGTGGAATCACATATGTGTGGCAATGAATTAATATGTGGAAAAAGAAATAAATATGTAGATTAATGAGAAAACACCTAGCATGAAGTGTATGAAGGAATGTTTTGAGAAATTCCATAATGAGACCTTGAGAAGGATTATGCATAATTGAAAAATCTAGTGAGAATAAACTAAGGGAACTTTCACAAGAATGATGACCCCTTAAGTGCAAATGGGGCTATCATGGGGAACACATGTCCACGAGAATGTGTGCATGCCCTTAGGAATGCACACGTGTTACTAGTTGTCTAGGCTCTGTAATTCCCAAACTAGGCTACCTGCTTAGCATGGCTCAAAAGTGTACATGCATTATTATGAAATATCATTATGCAATTTGAAAAACTTAACTTTATGCACTATGAAAACCATAGCTTTGTGGAATTTGAAAATCCTATCAATGTGGAGTATGGAAACTCCAATATAGTGAGTTCAAATTTGAGTGCATAATTAGACAATGTAAGTAAAAAAACCATATTTACATTACATCACAAGTTGGCGATGTTTGTCAATGTATATTGAAGTGAAATTTGAAGACTTTTAGATTTGATCAAGACTTTTATTCTTTTAATGTGGACAAGACTCCACCAGATAATCAATAAACCTAGTTTTCCTATGAGCAAGTTGAGATCAGCTAATTCGTTTTTTGAACTTTCATATATAATATTCCTTTTGAAAATAAAATAAAAAGATCCAAAACCAACTTAAAATCAAATGTTTAAAAACATTATATGAAAATATTTTACAATGACACTATAGTTTTTACAAAGAAAATTCAATTGGAAAAAGTTTAACTATGAGTACGAGTTTGATTAATAAATTAATAAATATTAAATTTGTTTAAAAATATTATATAAGAATCTTAAAGAGAAATCATTTGAAAAGAGTTTAACTCTAATTATGAGTTTGATTCATAAGTGGTTAATTTGATTAATAAATCTCTCTTATTATTTGCATGTTTGTAGTTTTACACTTAACATGTTGTTTTTTATAAATTAATACATTATTTATTTCAAAAATGAAACAAAATCTTTCTTATTTAAAAATTTGAAACATTAAATTTTTATTTTATTAACTCTTTTATTAATATATTTATTTTTCAAATTTAAACTAGAGACTTAATTGCTAGTAAATTTTTGGAGGTTTATTGTTTGCCTTCCTCTCCATAAACCGGGTCTCAAAGATTGAGCTACCCTAAGACATATATATATATATATATATATATATATATATATATATATATGATGATGATGATGATGATGATGATGGCTAACGTCCGGTGAGACCAAACATTGGTATATTGGACCTAAAGAAACAAATTATTTATTTTGATTTAAGATTTTATTCCTATGCTCAAAAAGCCTTGAGAGAAGCCTCCCGAGTTCACTATAATTTTGACATTGTAAAAGGCTAGGAAGGTCAGTATTGTAACAAAGATTGTAAAACTTTGATCTAATGTGGTTGTATGAGGGGCAGTCTAAGAGGAAGTGGTTTTCATCCTCGATGTTCCTATTCTCACATATATGGCAGATCCTTTCCATCCATGACGTTTTAGGAACTGCCCAACAACCTGTTTCACTACGGAGCTTGTTCAGCCCCAAACTTGCATCTTTCCTATACACCTTTCTAGAATTTTTCCATTTACCTAGACCTCCTAAGTTGTCAACATCATTGCATATTGAGTTTAAAAGAGCACATAAAGTGGTTTTCTAACTATGTCTTGTGTTTGATGTTTGAATTAGATTTTTGCTCATAAGTTGCGGAACCTTGTTCACATGTCCTCTGTCAGCGCAGTTCTTAGGAAATCAGTTATGTAAACGTTTGCTATAAATAATGCATTTCCATACACATAGAAGTTAGTCTTTGTAATGTAATTTGGCTATTAAGAAAACCCACTGTGCCGTGACACTGTTTGATAGTATGACTGCGATTTGAATACATGAGAAGACTCTGTTTGTAAGCACAATTCGTGGTTGATATCTATTGCCCGAGGTTATGCAGAGGGCTCCTGCACACACTGAGGTTTTGTTTATTGCTATATAGTTTCATGCTATGTTTCCTTACGTTCATTATGCCATAGTTATTCACGTGTATATATTGCATTTATTATGGTATTAATGTTTTACTTCTGTCCATAATATTACATGCTTTATACTGCTGTTAACTGATCATTGTATTTGTTCCAGATTACAGTAGGCAGCCCGGGCATTTGCACATAGTTTTACAATGACTAATTACATGGAATCAATCTTGTCTTTCTATTGATTTATTTTTCTTAGTTTTTAATTCCATCACTGTTTTGTTTGTTTTAGTTCTGTTCATTGGATTTATTAGTTAGATTAGATATTAAATTACTCATGTCATTATCAGTTACCTCCAAAAGCCATAGCGAGACTAATGGTTAGGGATTGAAGTATGAGTGTGTAATTTGATATTAGTTTATTTTTCTGCAAGTTAGTTATTGAATTGCTCATGTCATTATCACTTACCTCCGAAAGCCATAGCGAGACTAATGGTGAGGGGTCAGAATATGAGTTGATGTAATTTGATTTTAGCTTTACCTTGCTTGCAATTTTTGGATTTCTTTGAGTACAGTTTCCTTTGTATTTAGACAAAAACAAGGATAATGGTTTCATGATCAATAGTTCATTGTTTGTTTAATTAGAATAGTGGCACATTTTCATTCTCTTTTAGGAATTAATTTCATCATTACATGTTTTAAAATCTTTTTGAAAAGTTTGAAGTTTTGGACATCATTTTAAAGGACATCATTGCCTTGAACATTTGTATCCATACTTGTCCTTAGAATTTCCATCTCTCATTAGGAAATCAATGAAGATAAACCCCAAAAAAAAATAAAAACCAAAAACGACAAAAAGTAAGAAATAGGTTATCTTGCGCATATAGTGCGCCGCACTTCAATAGTTTACGACTCCCGGATTGACAATTAATATAGCAATTTAGAACACTCTAAATTGACCAAACATTTTGGCGCCGTTGCCGGGGAAGTGTATCTAGGTAGCCAATTTCTTAAAAAAAAAGGAGAAAAAATTTAAAGAAGGGAAAATTGATAACTTCTCAAAGTATGCTCTCTTCTTGCACCTAGTGTAATCTGGAGGATCAGAAAAGAGAGTTATTGGTTTAATAATTTCTTGAGTATGCTCTCTTCTTGAACCTAGAGTGATCTGGAAGATCAGAAAGAGAATTATTATCCCGACTTGAAGATAAAAATAAAAAATGACATGCATAGAGCAAGAGATTCTAGGGGAAGGTTTATAGCTAGGGCCAAGAGTTCGATTTTTACAACTCCATATACTTCAAGGCATAGAAAATATACACCTCCATCATCTCCAACTCACACTCCTAGCCTTAGGATTCCTAGAATTCAAGGGGTAGCAGCTGAATTAGGAGACACTCCCACACTATCCACGGAATCTGACTTAGGAAAAGAACCTTTCTTCACTTTTACAGGGGAACATATTGCAATCAAAGAAGTAGAATCACCTGAAGAAGAAGAGGGAGAAATTTCTCCTCGTTCACCATTAATAGAAGAACCAGAGGACTCTGAACTCTCTGAGGAAACTATCATGACAGAGGAAGTAGTAAACGGATTAGGAGCAGGAGGTAAAGGTAGAGGTAGAGGAGGAGGAAACAATGGAGGAGGTAGAGGTAACAATGGGGGAAATAGGGATGGAGATAACTCGTTTGGATTTCCTATAGTTATGAGGAATCTCGTACAACAATGAAAAATATCTCACCATCTGTCCTCCCAAACTTTTATGGGTTGCGAAGTGAGGATCCTGCAACATTTCTATTTGAGTTTGAAGTCGTGTGCCGAACTTATGACTATATGGAAGACTCTCAAAAACTCAAATTGTTTCCTTCAACATTGAAGGGAGCTACTTTGAAATGGTTCATGGGATTAGTCACTCAATCTGTTAGGATTTGGAATGATATGAAACAAAATTTTTGGATAGATACCTAGACTATTGCATGCCCACCAACCATAAGGATGAGGTATTCAAAATGGTGCAAAAAGAAGATGAAAACTTGGAGGATTTACTTGAATTTGGATTGACCAAGGATTGTCCTTCAATTCCTGGGCTCAAAGTTGTCTTTCAAGAAGATCCAATTCAATAGAATCTCTCTGTTTTGTTTCAAGGAGACCATGGCAGGGGCAACAAAATCAAGGGTTTAACAACCCTATGAACTTTCAACCCCCACCAAATTGAATCCTTGGCAACAACCTTGGTCCCAACCTCAAAATCGATATCAATCATGGGTACAAGGTATGCAAAATCCTTATGGGAGATTTGCTCAATTTTATCAAGATTATCCATCTTTTTAAAATCAACAAGCTCCACAACTTCCAAATCAAAACCCAGAACTTTCATTGCCATTTCCACAACCACAACAACCTTCTCAACAAAACCCAAATTCTCAACTCTTGCTTCCATTCCAACAAAAGACAAATCAACTACCATCCCATCCATTGCCAAATCCCAATAATAAAAATCCTCAGAATGCTTACATGGTAGAAGGACAACAATTTCCTACCTATATGATTGTTCCTCTCAATGATGTACAACTCAGATCTGGTAGAGTCTTAGAAAAACCTTCTATAGATGCTCAAAAGCAAAGTATTTCTGAGGAAGATTCTCTTAAAGCCAATAAAGGTTCTGAAGCATCTCTTCAAAACCCAAACACTCAAAAATAAAAAGAAAAAGAGTCAACCCCCACAACTCGTATAGTTGTGCAACCTGCATCTTCATCCACACCTCCTTTCCCTGAAAGATTACAAATTGACAAAGGGGTGGAAAAACAAATCTTGTTGCTTGACTATGATTTCCTATATGAATTAAAGAATGTCTGTATCAATATTCCCTTGCTACAAGCAATTAGAGAGATTCCTATTCTAGCAAAAACAATAAAGGAGTTGAGTCTCAAAAGACCAGGAAGGAAACCAAGAGATACAAGAAGAATCCACCTGGTAGGAAAAATTGCAGATATCATGATGGGAAAAATTACCATGCAGAAGTATGTAGATCCTGGTAGTCCAATTGTCAAGACACATATAAATGGGGTAGAAATTCCAAATACTTTGATTGACTTAGGGGCTGCTATCAACATTATGAGTAGACAGACTATGGAACAACTAAAACTTCCTAATCTTCTTTTTACACCTACTTTACTGCAACTTGCAAGTCAATCAATTATCAAACCAGATGGTGTATTAGAAGATATTTCAGTCTCCTTAGATTCTTGGGAATATCTAGTAGATTTCATGATTTTGACTCCCAAGAGTAATTTAGGAGGGCACCCACTCATTTTAGGAAGACCTTGGCTAGCCACAGCTGATGCTTTCATTAGTTGTAGATCTGGAGATATGTACATTTCTGATGGTAATTCGACAAAGAAGTTCAATTTGTATCCTCCAGGAAAAGCAATTATAGAAGTGGGAGATAATGAATGGGTTGATGATGAGGACACTATACAACCTGTCTTTACCATTTCTGAAATCAGTGAAGATAGTCAAATTCTGAACACATTAGAAAATTTTGAAACATCTTCAGAATACGACCACACACAATTTCAGTTAGATTCTGACATTGATGATCTATGATCTACACAAATGTCTCTTTATTCTATGGAAGAGTTTGGTAGCTCTTACTATGAGATTTTTCTAGGTAAAACATTGAATATCAACAAAAACATGGAAAAATCACAACAGGGAGAGCTAACCAAAATCTTACAAAAACATTCTACTACTTTTGCATGGGAGTATACTGATATGAAAGGTATTGACCCTAAGACTTGCATTCATCACATTTACATTGAGGAAAATATTTGACCAATCAAACAACCTCAGAGAAGGATGAATCCAAACCTTAGGGAGATAGTGAAAGAATAGCTCCAAAAACTACTGAATGTAAACTTCATTTATCCAATTTCAGATAGCCGATGGGTTTCTCCTTTGGTTATAGTACCTAAAAAGAATGGTAAATGGAGGGTATGCATTGATTATAGGGAATTGAATAAAGCAACTTTGAAGGATCACTTTCCTTTGCCCTTTATTGATCAAGTATTAGATACCTTAGCAGGAAAAAAATACCTTTTATTCTTGGATGGTTTTAGCAGCTATAATCAAATTCAGGTAGCACCTGAAGATCAAGATAAGACCACATTTACCTGTCCATGGGGAACTTTTTCTTATCGAGTACTTCCTTTTGGATTATGTAATGCACCTACAAAATTCCAAAGAGCAGTACTAGGAATCTTTTTGATCTAATCCATGATTGTGTAGAGGTTTATAAGGATGATTTTATAGTTTATGGTAATTCATTTGAAGAGGCATTAGAGAATTTGGAAGAAGTCCTTATAAGAAGTAAAGAAACAAACCTTTCATTGAGTCATGAAAAATGCTTTATGATGTTTACTGAAGGTATTATTTTGGGACATCACATTTCAGGGGATGGGATTAAAGTTGATAGATCAAAAGTTGAAGTCATCTCCAAGTTTCCTATTCCAAATTGTCAAAAAGATGTTAGAATTTTTCTGGGATTTACTGGGTACTATAGAAGATTTATAGAGAACTTCACTAAAACAACATCTCCACTCTTCAAATTTCTCACAAAATACTGTGAATTCAAATGGGATCCTGATTGTCAATCAACATTTGAAACTTTGAAAACAAGAATATCTGAAGCACCCATCTTGAGAGGGCCAAATTGGAAACTTCCTTTCCATATTTCTACAGATGCTTCAGATACAGCTCTAGGAGCTGTGTTGGGACAAAAAGATCTAGTTCCTTATGCCATTTACTATACCAATAAAAATTTGACTCCCATTGAGTTGAACTATACTGTAACTGAAAAAGAGTTCTTAGCTGTTGTTCATGCAATCAATAAGTTTAGACATTATATAACAGGCTATGAAACTTTTATCCATACTGATCATTCTGCGATTAGATATCTAATGAAAAAACCTGTTACTAATGGCAGAGTTACAAGATGGCTCTTACTTTTACAAGAATTCAATATTACTGTGTTGGATAGACCAGGGAAACAAAATATAGTAGCTGATTTCTTCTCTAGGATCTAGAATACTAAAGAAGATTCTCCTGTAGAGGACAAGTTTCCTGATGAATATTTCTTTGCAGTAACTACTAAGACCCCTTGGTATGCAGATATTACTAACTATTTGGTTACAGGGAAACTACCTCCACATCTATTTCCTAGTGAAAGAAGAAAGATTATTCAGGAGAGTTCAAAATATTCATGGATTTCTAACGAATTGTTTAAAACAGGGCCAAATCTTGTAATCAAAAGATGTGTTAGGGAAGATGAAATGCCTGACATCCTCAAGGCATGTCATGATGAACCATGCGGCGGACACTTTTCTGACAAAATGACAGCCTAAAAAATCCTTTCTTTAGGATATCATTGGCCTTCCCTCTTCAAAGATGCAAAAGAATATGTCAAAAGGTGTGACAGCTGCCAAAGAGTAGGGAAACCAACCCTTTCAAATGAAATGACATTGCAACCGCAGGTACTCATCGAATCGTTTGAAAAATGGGCTTTAGATTTCATTGGACCTATTAATCCACCATCTAAACAAAAGAAGTATATATTGGTATGTACTGATTATGTCACTAAATGTGTAGAAGCCAAAGCATTACTCTCTGCTACTGAAAATTCAGTTGTTAATTTTTTTTATGAGAATATTTTTACTCACTTTGGTGTTCCAAGAGAAATTGTGACAGATAAAGGAAGCCTTCACATCTAACCTGGTGGAGAAGCTGATGGAAGAATACAAAATCAATCACAAAAAATCTACTCCTTACCATCCGCAAGCAAATGGCCAAGTGGAGTCGACAAACAAAGTTATTGAAGGCATCATCACCAAAGTTGTTCATCTACACAGAAGAGATTGGGCAGAAAGGCTTCCTGAAGCCTTATGGGCCTACAGAACTACATGGAGGAATACAACAAGACATTCTCCCTATGAACTTGTTTATGGGAAAGAAGTCCTACTCCCCATTGAGTTTCAAGTCAAAACTTTCAAGATGGCAGTTCAGTTGGGGATGGATCTATCAGAAGCCCAAAAACATAGAATGGAGCAGTTGAATGAGCTAGACGAGATCAGGTAAGAAGCACACCTAAGAAATGATCTAGTTCAATATCAAAGAGTTAAGTGGCATGATAAATACAACAAAGAGAAAAAGTTTCAAGAAGGAGATTGGGCATTGCTATTTGATTCCAAGTTTAAAGACTTCAAGGGTAAATTTCAGACTCATTGGATTGGGCCATATGAGATTAACAAAGTCTTTAGCAATGGAGCGGTAAGAATCAAAACCATTGATGAATTTAAAACTCCTCTTATTGTGAATGGCCACAGATTAAAGATCTACCATAAGCGACTCTCAAAAGAGGAATTTGTCAAAATGTTTTAAGATAGCTCTACAATAAGGCTGGTGAAGAAGGATCCTTCTTCTCCACCAGCCTACCTTTTGTTCCTTTGCTGTTAAAAAAAAATAAAAATTGTATAAGCCTGAAAACCAATCACTGATTGGCAGTATTATACAGAAAATATAGAGTGAAAATCAGGAACTCCTGACACCCTATATTATCATCTCTCCATCTCCATTTAGTCAAATGGTTGCTGTGTCAGTTTCCGCAATTGAAACCAGTTTCTACAGCCAGAAGCAGCTTCCGCAGCCACCACTCTGTTTTTCAAATTGACAGTCAAGATGTTAGTTCAATAATCATGAAAGAAAATGCAAGTATGACCGAGGACATATTATCAAGACATGGAGCACCTAAAGGCATCAATAAGGAGCAGTTGATAAAGGCTTAATGGACAAAAAATGGCAAAAATTCCTAGGTATGAGTACAAATTTCTTTCAAATAGAAATCAAAACACATTTTTGCATAGGTATTAAACCATGAGCTCCACTATATGCAATGATTGCCGTGATAGCCTCCATAACCATTCCATGACATTCCTCCATGAGCCATGCATTTATTTTCCAAGTGGTCTTATGATTAGCCTTCGGATTTAATTTGTGTTGGCTATATGTTAACACTCCACCTGTAATCATGAGGACGTAGTCGATTTGACTATGGATCTTCTCAGCCGCACAAAATCTGCAGCCGTTTCATAAACATGTTATGATCTACTCCACAGCCACTCAATTTAAAATTCCGCAGGATGCACTGTACTCTCCCTACTGTTTTATTGACATCACGGCTGCATTTCCACATTACTCACATATTCCTTCACCCCATTTCACCAATTCACTTCCGCTGCCTATCCTCTGTTTTTCCGCTCACAGTCACTGGTTTTCTCCAACTCCATTTACTCCTATAAACCAGCCATCTAACTTCCGCTAAACCCTCCACACGCAGACAAATTTTAAGAACAGAAGGAGGGATGGGTCTGTTGTTGAGGGCAGAACCCGAAGGGCCTAAGATTTTGGAAGGATACCCTCAAGTGAAAGACTTATTGAAGAAGGCAAGATGGCTATGTTTCATTCAAAAATTTAAGAGCCGCAATAAGGAGATTACAAAGGCTTTTGCGAGGTCTTTTAATGGCCAGGAGGTGCAGATTGGGGACCTCAAGTTTATAGTCATCGAGGCATCCATAGTAGCTGCTACAGAACTTCTCCAGGAAGGTGAACGCTGGTTCAAGAACAAGAGCTTTGATGAGCAGTATTGGAGAGTCATACTACGAAACTCAGGTATGGACGTAACTATATTCAAACGAGGAATTCCTGTCCATGCTTTAAAAAAGGAGTGGGCCATCTTATTGTTAATTATTCAAAAGTTCATTACTTGTGAAGGCCGTTTTGGGGAAATTTATATGTATCATACTCAGTTGTTGATGAACTTTTTAGAAAACCAAACCCTCAATCTGCGCTACTTTTTATTGCCGAGCTTGAGAAAGATGTGCAGAACAGTCCAAAAGAATATAGAAGACATAGAGCCCCATTTGTATCATCATGGGCTTGTGAAAATTTTAATTGAGGACCAATTGAAGAAAAATAGGGACACCTGGGAACAGTTTTTGGTGAGAAACTACTTTCAAGAGCCACCCGAGGTACCTGAGAGCAGTAAAGCAAGAAGGAGTAGGAGGAAGGAGACAAGTGCAAGAATTCAAGACCCTCCTATTAGCAAAACCAAAGAAGTTGATCAAGAAGAGAGGCTGGAAAGAACCAAGGATAGAAACCAAAGAAAATCAAAAGGGAAACGAAACATAGAAGCTGTTTATCAAACTTCAGAGCCTTTTTAAAAAGAAGACCACGAAACACTGTCCGAAAGATTAGTTTATCTTTGAAAATAAGCGACTGCAGCCAAGAAGAAACGAAAGGAAAAATAGAGTATGGAGGAAGATACTAGTCCACAACATGTAAGAAGAAGCTCTAGGCTTAAAGGGAAATTAAAGATAGTAAAAACCAAAGGGCCCCACTTTATTGATTTTGGTGAGGAAACCCCATAAAAGCCTCCAACAACCTCTCCTGACCGTAGCCCACACCATACTTCCATTTCACAACCAGATGTTGACATGAGTCCTTCTCGGCCAGAGTTTGAAATCAGTCCTTCTCAACAGGATTTTTGGGTCGGCCCAAGGAAGGCTACACCCGAGGTAAACCCAAATCAGCAGGAGATGTATGATTATATAGAATCCTTAGAAAAGACAGCTGCAGGTCCAAGCACGTCATCCACTCAGCCTCACACATCACAAGAAGCTCCAGTCCAATCGTTGAAACAAGAAGTATTTGAATTGGAGGTTTTAAATAGACATATTAAAAATGAAAATGAAGCATTAAAGAAGCAAAACAGATTGGAAAATATCATTCATGACAACACTATGTTACATCTAGGATTGTGGTAGAGAAAGAATAGGAAATTGAAGAAGAAATGCAAGAGGTTGAATACAAAACTTGTCAACCTCAAATTCAAATGCTTGATGAGGAAGCCTAGGATGGTAGTAGTACCAAGGAAGAGGAGAAGAGGTCTAGATGTACTGGCAGAAGCTTCAGAGCATATGGACTAAAGGGAGGATTATGAAAATTTTGGTTGCATGGGGACATGCAACACCTTCACAGTGGGGGTTTGCTGAGCCCCAAACTTACATCTTTCCTATACACCTTTCTAGACATTTTCCATTTACCTCGACCTCCTAAGCTGTCAACATCATTACATATTGAGTTTAAAAGAGCGCATAAAGTGGTTTTCTAACTATGTCTTGTGTCTGCTATTTGAATTATATTTTTGCTCATAAGCTACGGAACCTTGTCACTTTCCGCAGCCAGTTCAACTTTTCATAGCCTTTTTGTTAAAGTCTATATTGTAGGTATCTTCAGGCAAATCGAGCCACATGGGCAAGCTGGAAATGACGTGGACATGGACCAAGTCCTATTGGCTAAGTCAAATTCATCAGAGGAGGCCATAGTCAACGGTGGTCAAGCGGTGGTCAACAAAAGAGTCCTACGGTGACAGAAATCTGTTTTTCACCACGTGAAGACTTGCGTGGTCGTTCCTAGATCTTTGGGGACATATCAACACCTGTGGACTGCTCCATAAGGCGAATCCAACAGCCACCATCAATAGATTTAATCACCACGGCAGCCATGATGCTAGATCCCTGGACGTCGTTGTTCACGTGTCCTCTATCAGCGCAGTTCTTAGGAAATTAGTTATGTAAACGTTTGCTATAAATAATGCGTTTCCATACGCATAGTAGTTAGTCTTTGTAATGTAATTTGCTATTAAGAAAGCCCACTGTGCCGTGACATTGTTTCATGCCGTGTTTCCTTACGTTCATTATGCCATAGTTATTCACGTGTATATATTGCATTTCTTATGGTATTAATGTTTTACTTCTGTCCATAATTTTACATGCTTTATACTGTTGTTAACTAATCAATGTATTTGTTACAGATTACAGTAGGTAGCCCGGGCATTTGCACATAGTTTTACAATTACTAATGACATGGAATCAATCTTGTCTTTCTGTTGATATATTTTTCTTAGTTTTTAATTCCAGCACTGTTTTGTTTATTTCAATTCTGTTCATTGGCTTTATTAATTAGATTAGATATTAAATTACTCATGTCATTATCAATTACCTCCGAAAGCCATAGCGAGACTAATGGTGGGGGATTGAAGTATGAGTGTGTAATTTGATATTATTTTATTTTTCTGCAAGTTAGTTATTGAATTGCTCATGTCATTAACAGCTACCTCTGAAAGCCATAGTAAGAGTAATGGTGAGGGATTGAAGTATGAGTGTGTAATTTGATATTAGTTTATTTTTCTACAAGTTAGTTATTAAATTGCTCATGTCATTATCAGTTACCTCTCAAAGCCATAGCGAGACTAATGGTGAGGGATTAAAGTATGAGTGTGTAATTTGATATTAGTTTTATTTTCTGCAAATTAGATATCAGATTGCTCAAGTTGTTTATGATTACCTTTGAAAGCCATAGTGAGACTAATGGTGAGGGGTCAGAATATGAGTTGATGTAATTTGATTTTAGCTTTACTTTGCTTGCAATTTTTGGATTTCTTTCAGTACAATTTCTTTTGTATTTAGACAGCAGCAAAGATAATGGTTTCATGATCAATAGTTCACTGTTTGTTTAATTAGAATAGTGGCAAATTTTCATTCTCTTTTAGGAATTAATTTCATCATTGCATGTTTTAAAACCTTTTTGAAAAGTTTGAAGTTTTGGAAATCATTTTAAAGGACATCATTGCCTCGAACATTTGTATCCATACTTGTCTTTAGAATTTCATTCTCACATTAGGAAATCAACAAAGATAAACCCAAAAACAAAAACCAAAAACGACAAAAAGTAAGAAATAGGTTATCTTGCACATATAGTGCACCACACTTCAACAGTTTAGGACTCCCGATTGACAATTAATATATCAATTTAGAGCACTCTAAATTGACCAAACAGAGCTCATGAGAATTCATTCTAATCTTTGCTATATTAATTTTCTTCTTTGAACTAGTTAAAATAGAGAGATACTTTTGATCTTCTAGGAGGGGGGGTTGATGACCTTCTTATAATAACTTAACTTTCTTTTAGCTGTTAAATCTTTCTCACACCACATTTTTTCGTTGAACTTAGAAGTAACAATATATTTAATGTTATCTATGTTTTGCAATGCATCATTCTTATTGATCTCCCAATAGTTTAAGCAGTCCCTTGTGTCTTTATGCCACCCCCGATTGAGCCTTAGGTGGTTTTGGCTGGAATTTAAAGCTAGCTTAGGAAGTCTGTGATCGTCTATGTTATTGAGTTTGTGCTTGTACAACAGAAACCTAATCATAGCCAGGCTCTCAATAGGGGAAAGACCTGCTTCTATAAGGAGAATAAGATACAGTGTATTACTTTTAATTTTCAGGTTATAAGTTATAAAACGCTTCTGGATTTGCTCAATTTTTCTCCATGATTCTCTGGAGATGCTGCAACCCCAAACCTCACAGCCATATAAGATAACAAGAGTGACTAAAGTTTCAAAGAGGAAGTCATTTATACATTAAACCATATATCTTAAACAACAACAACAAAAAATACAATCTTACTTAAAATTGTACGTATCATTAAATTCTGTTGTTTCATATATAACTAAAAAATCATTATAATTAAATAAATATTTTTAAAATTTCATATTTCGGGGAAAAAATATTTTAATACGTTAACAAACCTCTCCTCTTTTCATCTTTTCATATGAAAAGAGATAAAATGTAATAATAATAAAAAACAAAAAAGAATGCTTCATTATAAATAATAAAAGGAAATTATATTTAACATATAATAATAGAATAGTTAAAACCATTAACTATAAAGTATTGCAGCTATATTTGCAGTGATAATCAGACTCGTATTCCACTTCTTGTTACTCAATCAATATCAATTAGCCACTTGTTATTGAATTTAAAAATTAATTCACTTTAATTTAACCTGGAATGGTTTATAAAATAATGTTAATGGTTTAGGTTGCATGTGTAAAATAAAATATAAAAGACAATAATGTTGAAATTAAAAGGAAAATACGATTTTTTTTCCTCTATATGCTTAAAAAAAAAGTTAGATAATGGAGGTAGAGAATGGATTGTTTTAATATTATAATAATTAAAAAAAAAAAAAATTATTTTAATATTTTAAAAGATAAAACTTTAGTGGGATGATCTGAAATCACTTTTAGATGACCTCAGGAAATTAATGAAGGTATTATAGACTCATGTGCTCGGGCGTATCTATGTTATTTTAAGCAACGGATCGATAAGATTGCAAAATACATAGACACTTGAAGCAGTAAGAGAAACACAGTAAGCAAATACAAAATACAACAAATTTTATAAGGAGTTCACCCAATCCTCTTGGGCTACATCTCCTGGTTCAACCTTTAATGGTGGTCTTTTCTATTGTGTCTTAAAGTAGGGTTTTTACAATAAGGAGCTCAATTTGAGTCTCACTTAACAGATGATGATCAATAGGGTGGTACTTAGATCCCCCAAGCCTCTAGAGTACACAGAATCCCCCTTTCTTAGTCTTGACCTCAACTGGTTTCAGTGGTACGAGTTAAATTTGGCACTCAATACCTAACACGTATATATAGAGGAGTTTCTTGAACCTCTCAAGCCTTCTCTGGAGTTCACAGGCTCTCGGACTCTCTCTGTTCTGTCTTCTCGATGTTGCCTTTGCTCTGTAGGTCAGCTCGGCTTCTTTGTTCTCTGCAATTCACTTCTTTCTCTACTTTTTCTCCCCCTGCTCTTTGTCTATTCATAGCTTAAATCCAATCTTCTCCCTAACTATTTTTTTCCCTTCCCGGCTCTCTCGATCGCCTGCCTCTGTCCGCTGGAATTCCCCTGCTCTACGTCATCACTGTGTAATGTTTTACAGAGAAGTGGCCACTTGTCTCCTCACAAGCTGAGTGTCAGTTCTCTTTGAATGGTCGTTAGTTCCGTTACACCAAGGTTGCTCATGAAACTAGTTCTTCTGCTAGCTCAGTGGCCATGCTGGACCTCAAATATCATGTACCTCAGTCTATTTCCCCGTCAATCCGGTCATCCATCAGGTTGATTCTCTGCCATTGATCTGGATCCTCCAGATCCTACGATCTCCGTCTATATCACGCGGGTAAGTTGCTCGACCATTACTCACGCGATGTAAACGGTTTTCTCTCACACCTGCTGGACGCGTGTCACTCGGCATGTGGCATCGCACTGAACTCGTCCAAACCTGCATACCGCTCAAAGTGCACGCGATATCCTGTCGGTTTTGGCCACGGGACCCGCTTTCTAATGGTTTCTGCATGGTTTCCTGTTTTCCTTGTGACCGGACACTCCGGGATTTCCTTCATTGAGAGTTTTGCCCTGCAATATGCGATTCACATATCAAAATTTGCCTCTGTTTTTGGATCTGGGCTTCCAATTGCCAATTTGCACCAATGCGTGGTCTCTATTGGCCAACGGTCAGCACGCTTTGACCAGGGTTCTCGTTGTTCTACGTTGGCCACAAATTTTCATTGTCCAGAGGTCATCTCTGATAAGCTCATTATTCATAAGATTTTGGAGCTTGACATAATTTGAAACAGTCATGGAAATTTTTAAGGATCCAATTTGGATCATGGGATTGAGGTGTAAATGATGATGGAGATGGAGGCTCCCAAGGGTGCCTATCAACTTTTGAGATCACTAATGAGGAGTAGCGTGACATGTTTTCTCATGTACCATATGTGTAGAGGCTTGTTATATGATATTATGGAGTACCAAGAGTTAGTAATTTTTGTGTTGATTTTTTTTTTTGGTTGGTAGATTAATGCATTATGTTAATAAGTTATTTGGGACAAAAGGGGGAGTATCACACACCCTTGCAAGCCTAGGCCTAAGGAATTTTATAGGGGTAAGAATAAAAGCTTGGGAACTTGATTTTGGAAACTTATGCTCGAGAAGAAATACCAAGTCTTATCTATTACTTAATTTTGGCAAAAGCGATAGCTTGTCGTTTTCTGAAGCTCGAGGCAAGGGTACTTGGATGGAGAATCATAGGCATAGTGATATTTGTAGGTCGAAGACAGTCCATATTCAATGTGTGATTCTTGGATAAGCATGGTGGGATATAAAGAAGAAATTTTTTGTTGCTAGCCCATCAAAGGGCACGCTAAATATCTCTCATAGACAAATTGAGATAACCCTAGGACTCTGGTGCCTTCTATTTTTCCTTCATGTTCAGGTTGACACATGGTTTGTCTTGGGTCAATTTCTTCAACTTCTAGTAGGTTGGTGGTTGCTCTAGCTGAATTATTATTTAGGACTCTTTTCTATTTGAATTTTCCTTCTCCTCCTAGGTGGAATTTCATTCAACTTTCGTGCCAGTCAGTGGTTGTCTTGTAGTCCCGGTGTTGGTACTATTGTCACTCTTTGGATCACTTATATTCAAGTTTCAATGAATTGTTTGTTATTATAGACTTTTAGTCTGGGGGAATGGGGTGAGTATAGCTCTATTTGGTTATTTAATTGCTTATTCCACATCAAAGGACATTGTTTGGAATTAACATTGGGAGAATTGTGGCTATTACTTTCTTGGGGCTTGTTGGCTTCTGTGGTTTGACTGGGTCATCATGCCTTGTCAGCATGGTCATAACTGATGTGGTACTTCGAAGGGCTGTCAGACCAACCGACCCCACACTCAGAAACTAGCCCAAAAGGTAGTTGGTGTTTACTATGAAGTGACCTCGCTAAGCACTTAAGCTGAGATTCAATGGCTAGAAAGGAATGTTCACAGGGATAGATAAGCATTTTCAGATTTTGATATTCTTAATGAAGTTTCTCAGTGGAAAATAGACCCTGGGCATAACAGAGGATGAAGAACACATTATATGCACATTGTTACTCTTCACTAGGAGTTATAAACTCTGTTGGGGAAAGTTCTTAAAGAAAAACATGATGACAAAAGTTAAATAATTTCATTCCTTAATGACCTTCAGTGGAATCAACAGAGAATGCAGGATAGCCTTGATAAAGTGGAAACTTGTCTATTCCATATGAAAAAACATATTCAATGTTTAAGCTCCCTACTCCCCGAAGAACCTCGATGGAAAATCCACCTCATGTGACATCATCTGATTCCTAGAATGGTTTTCTATTTTGACGTGTTTATGTTGTTTTTGTGGATCTGTGGAGATGTGAGGTTTTGGTATGTGCAATCACTTTTGTTGGATGTAAAATTTTTGATATATCACATACCGAAAAACAGATCTAGTTAGAGTTAGGGTGCTACAATTTTGCAAAAGTGTCATCAACAATGTTATCCTTTTCTTAATAAGAAAACCCTCAAATTACAAAAAAAAATATTTTAAAAGATAAAAATAATATGATAATATTATATAAAATATTTTTAATATCTTATACAGCGATATAATAAGATACATTAATATTTTCAAAACGATATTTAAAAATTCAATTAAATGTTAAAGTTGGAATTATAGAAACATTGGATTAAGATGATTTTATTACTTATAATTTTATAATGGTATAAAATATATTATTAATTTAAAGTTTTATTATTATCTGTTATATATTTTTAATTGTAATGGTATAAAATATCTTATTAATTTAAAGTTTTATTATTATATGTTATATATTTTTAATTTTATGAAAAGTTGAGTTTATTTGAAATAGCGAAATTAAAAGCATCATAATAATATAAGATTAATAGTTGTGTTGCACCCTAATCTCTTCATTTATGGCTAATTAATTAATTCACCGGTCACAAAATGTAATCTCTCGACACAACCACCTCCACACACCTATCTCCACACTCAGAAACACTTTTCGGTCGGTCATTGACATTGAGGATAATATATAATTATCGTCGTTGATTCCTTCGAGTAGCATTAAATATGGCCACATGTTATGATGTTTATGGTTGCGGCATGATATTTGTTACACTGTTTATGTATGTGGCATAGTAACGAGTATATATGTTATGTGGCATGGTAAGTGCGGAGCATTGACTGCGAAAGCTCAGTACATTCGCTTTAGGATGACGTGTACGATGATTAGGCTAGTGTTGTGGCTTTGCTCGATATGGCATAAACAAAATGTTGATGGCATAATCAAAATCCCTCGTTTCATAAATTGAAGTTGGTTTACTCTTTTAATCAATTACGAAAAGAGTTGTTTGTAGAGAGATTTTTTGGAAAAAAAAATTTAGTGAGTTTTTTGGTTTAATTTTTTTTTAAATTCAACACGAATTTATTTAAATCACAAGTTTGATGGGCAATCCCTGCACAATCCAAGTGTTTGATTGGTTTTCCAAGGTATTAAATCCATATATACAGTAAAAAAAACTAGTTTAAATAGCAAAAATCAACATTTCAGGTCAAATATTTTCAAAAACCAGTTTAAATAACACAAAAAAATCCAGAAAATCACACTAAAAATACCAAAAAATTGAAATAATTATCCTTCTCCATCATAACATGTAACAAAAACCCCGCACAAAAGAAATTACAACTAAAAAACAAATTTACCACATAAATAAACTGTTAAAATATTAATACCACACGCTAATGATCCGCTAGGATTGTTAACATTATACGTCCAGCTGTTAGGTCATCTTTATTATCTTTCGTGTGAAAATCCACCATTAAAATGATTTGTTGGTGCACATTGATTCTTTGTTTGTTATGTGTGAATAACTTCATCAGTGAGGGATGTTACCCGTGAGTATGCTTTCGGAAAAACGATGCGTTAGCACTTGTGGATGGCCAGTTTGAACCAATGAATTGAAAAGGACAACGTTAATAAGATTGTTTATATCCCGAAACCATTGTTCTTTTGTGTTCCATAAGGACGGAGACAATATACCACTTCAATGCCTTCAACACCATGGCAACCCTTTTCCAGATTGCAGTTCTTGGCATGGGCTTAGGTAGCCCACCTCTGTTTACATAGACGGACGTTGGAAATTGTTTGTGGTCGGAAACTTTCACTGCCGGAAACAGGCACGGCGCTATCGACCGTAGAGTCATTAAGACTGTCGGTCGGATAGTTGATTGAAGTCAAGGACATCCATGACAAATGGTCATCCACCAGCGTTTCTTTTTCAAATTCAAAAGTTCTACGTGGACCACAATGTAGTTTCCCCAAATTGAAATGCTCTAAATCTAGTTGCGCCCTACGCCTTAAAAAAATTTGAAAAGCTCGGAATCTAGTGGCCCCCTACGCCTTTAAAAAAAATTTGAAATGCTCTGAATCTAACATAAGCATGAGCCAACCTCACGCACCTCCACGAAGCGAGTCAGTGCAGTAAGAGTGTAGAGTTTTCTTTTTATAATCATTGAATATTTTTCAAGCTTCATTCTTTTCAATTTAATTTCTATTCATTGACTTTTCTGTTTGAAATGTCTGTTACATATTGGAATGCATGATTGGTGTATTTGACGTAAATGAAATTTCATTTTTTACCATTTATCTTAAATATTTATGTTAAAAAAAAATATTTATGTTTAAAAAGAGAAACAGGGGATTATTTTAGTACAAAATTGTATTTAAATGTTTATAATGGAGCATAATAATAGGATCTCATCAAGAAAGTTTATTGTTTACCATTTTGGTTTTTATGGTTTTACTGTTTTTCACATTACTTTAAAATTTTTATCAATCTCTATGAACTTTGCCCATAGAGTAATTATTTGGATTTTAACTTGTGGGTTGAATCATATAGACTCAGTTATCAACCAAATTTCGTAGGAAGAAATGGCCAATGAATGTGGTAACTAAACATTTTTACCATTTCACTAAACCAAATTTTCAGTGGAAAAAATGGCCAACAAATGTGGAAATATCAATTTTCTTGACAATTTCACTTTTTTTACCATTTCACTAGACCAAATACTCCATATAAGAAACTGCCAACAAATGTGGAAACATCAATTTTTTTTACCATTTCAAGAAGGTGCATTTAAATGTCCCAAAGTTGAGATAAGGTAGGTGTGGTTTGAGATAAGCTAGGTGTGGTTATGATGTGTTGTAGTAGGTACCCTTTTGAACACTCACATTTAGATTATCTAAATATTTTCAATATATTCAATAACAATTTTTTTTGAAGTAGCTAGTGGATTTCAAACAATCTTGGGGGAATCAATTTTAATTATAACAGAAAACATGAGTGCCAATAAAAACTATTAAAAAAACATATCTTCAAAACAAAACAAAAAAAATAATCTCTTATAAATATATCTTTTAAAATTATTTGAGTAATGAACGGATATTATTAGATACCTTTAAAGGTTTTTTTTACAGTTAAATCAAGATTTTTTTATACTTTGAAGTTTTTGATATTTTAGGCTAGAGCCTGATAACCATTATCTTGTTGCTAATAATTACCATGGTCATTTGAGCTTCTATATTGTGCATGCAATGCAATATTTAATATGTATTCTAAATCTTTTATGTGAAGTTTTGAAATTAACCTTTTATCATGTGTATAGGGCAAATATAATTGTGAATTTTTTCATATTATTTTGTTACTTTCTAATGTTTTTTTACTAACTTTGAATTATATTGATGTTTTGAAAATGACGTTAAAAAAATTTGGGTGTTTTTATTTCATTTTTATGTTAACCAATTAAACTACACCTCAAAAGTATATCATATATCACCATTAATCTGTATTAAAATATTCCATAAACTAATGAAATATGTTTTGTTCAATGCATAATACATAAATATTTCATATTTTGTATATTTGTTATATTATAATATTTCATATATTGTATATTTATTATATTATAAATATTTTATTTTTAATGTATTTTTATTAATTTCAAAATTATCTAGATATTGAGAATAGTTAGGTTCCTGAATGCTTTTTGGTTTTTAGCGGGTATCATTTACTTTTATTAATGTATCCTTATGATAGACAGAAACTCAGACTCTTATCATGATATAGATGTATATATAGCTTGGGTAGATCGCCTTAAACTATATTATTTTTGGATGGCTTATAACGAGGATAGGTGGCCAATAGACTTGGTTTCCCACTAGGCAAGTTGAGGTCACATATCTCATCTATGTGGTATAAACTATAAATAGAAAACAGAAAGTCCTACCAAGTTTTACAAAAAATAAATTATCTAGATATTTAAGATTATATTTTAATTTAAATAAAAATTATTTTTAAAATGTTATTTAAATTTTAAAAATCTATATAAATTTTAATATATTAAAATTTTAATTTTCATTTTTATTGAGTATGTTGGAAATTTTGTTTTATTTATATGGTATATAAATATTATGGTTTATTTTTTAGACGTTATTATTCTAAAAATAGGCAAGATAAAAAAAAAATATATAATAAAAACTAAAAGTTTAATATAATAATTATATTATTAGTTTAAAAATGTTTTTTAATTTAAATTAATTTTATTGTTTCTCATAAATTGAGTGTGAATTTGCAATTTTAAAATTTATGGTTATAATAATTTTGGTTTTATGAAATTAAATTATTAATGTTGATTCAGTATAAATAAATATTAACTATTAACTATTATTAATTCGTAGAGTATTTTTTATGTAACTATTATTTATATTAAATATAAGTTTTTATTCTGTATATATATTGAATTTATTATTATGGTATTTACTTATTTTGAAAATGTATTGTTATTATTAAAATATTTGTTGAAAATTTATTTTTATTATAAAAATATTTGTTTATAGTTAAAAAAATGAATAAATTGTGGATATGTGTGTTTATTCTTGGAATAAAGGATTTTGAATTTTAATTTATTTATTAATAATTATTAAGTGGATAGTAGAGATTTAAATTTTACTAAATATTTTAAAATATTTACGTTTTAAGACATTATTCTATAAAAACACTCTCTCTCTGTTCTCAATGTTAGACGATACCTCTAAAAAAAATTGCAAAACTGCAGAGTACCTCAATCAGCTGGATTGTTACCTCGAAAAAAAATTTCAAAATCGCCGAGTACCTCAATCAGCTGAAACTGCAAGACCGCCAAGTGCCTCCATCAAATATCTAGACGGTTACTAACTCCCGAGTCGCTATAACGGTAAGGAGTGGCACTCAACAACAGCTGAAGTTGTGTTAATAGAAATGGCACTCAAGAACAGTTGAAGTTGTATTAATAGAAAGTTGAAACGCGATAATCCCCAACCTTTGTGATGCTCAAACCTCTTCTTTCATGAATCTCATATATATATTACTTTTTATTTATTAAAAGTTTTTTCTTAAGTTTTTATTTTTGAAATTAATATCAGTTTCTAATTTTCATACAACCTAGGTTTTAGACATTTTTTAATAAAACTTCCTGTATTGTATCTCACTTGCATTATAATGTTTGAGATAGATAATTTTGAATTTTAATGGGTCTTATAGATGTCCAAGTAGTGTGATTCATTTTTGGATTTGAAATATTAGGGACATGGTAAACATTCTTTAAAATTCTTTATAAATTTTTTTATGATAATTTTATTTATTTATTTATTTATTTTGTGATTAAAAAAATCAACATCTAGGTTAGTCTTATACTTATATGATACTGGGTTGATTTTCAATACTTCCATTATAACTTCTAATTGAAAATTAGAAAAAAACACACACCAAGATTTGAGACCAATAACCATTATACAGAAAAAAGCATCAACAAAAAACCCATTCATCAATTATTTTATATCTCATAAAATTTATAATAAAATAATTTAAATTAAATTTTAAATAAAATTTTAAAATATTCTATTATCCACCCAATATCTTTAAATTTACATCAAAATATAAAAAATAAACAAACATCAATTCATAAAATACCCTTACAAAAGCTCAACAACACAATTCATTTGTACCTAATCATTTTCCCTATCTTTTCCAAACCACATACAAGTCAAGAAAATCTTCAAGGTAATTAGCCGTACGAAAGGACTACAAAATCCTCACTTTCATGGACATGGACTATTCCATGGAGTGACTTTATGATCATGGCCTTCTCATTTGCTTTAAACTAAGTAGCACGGTGGGTGAGTACACTTTACTTTTGACCTTGTTTGGAAAAATCACGCCATAGCTCAAAATTATGATTTATCCAGAAATATGTGCACTTAGGAGAAATCTAGATAATTGTATTCGATAGTCTCCAAACCAAATTTTAGATAATTGTGCTCAATAATCTCCAAACCAAAATTTTAGAAAATTTAATCCTTAATCAATGCTGTATGTGATATCAGATGAATATTTGAGTATAAAAATTTAGTCTCCAAACCAAACTTTTGGAAAATTTAATGCTTAAGCGGTATGTGATATCATATGACTATTTAAGTATAAAGATTTATTTCAAGTGAAAAGGATTTAATTTTACATTTCATATATATATATATATATATATATATATATTTAATTATTAACAAATATATGTTTTATTATTTTTATGGAATATAAAGAAACATATTATATTATATAAATATTAAATTTATTAGTCTATTTTATGTTAATATCACACTTAAAAATATACAATATCACATTTAAAAATATAAATCAAAATTAGTATTATTAAAATCACATCATACTCAAAATATATATTAGAAAATAAAAAATATTATATATATATATATATATATATATATGATTAAACATAAACAAAAACTACCATTAAACTTTTACATATATCTATTACTTAGGAACCATCATTAAAACACATAGAATGACATCCAAATAAAGCCATAATTTTCTTACAAATAGTTGTAAGGAAAGTCATCAAGATGTCTATGTATCTACATCAAATGAATAACTTGATGCACTTGTCTATCAAGTATCTCTTTTGTGATGGTACACAGTTGACCACACAACCTTTCATGAACTAGCTGAATACTTATAATAGAAAGAAAAGAGTACAAGTTATTCAGAGCCATATTGGCATGAACAAGAGCTAATTGCATTCATCTAGACTCTAGAGGGATTACAAACTAGCAAGACATATCATATCAGACTAATATTCAAAAGCAAGAAATTGCAGACATTGTTCTAGCAAGCAATAATAAATGGAATTAGTCATTGTCTCTACAAGGAATAAATTTGCAATGATGTGAGATAGTGCTTCTATGAGAGGTGTGTACCAAGCAATAATCAATGGAATTGGTCTATCTCTACAAGGAACAAATTTGCAATAATGATGTGAGATAGTGCTTCTATGAGAGGTGTAGTGACGAGATAATGGAATTAGTCATTGTCTCTACAAGGAAGAAATTTGCAATGATGTGAGATAGTGCTTCTATGAGAGTTGTGTCTTGTCTCTAAAAAGAATAAAGTGAGGAGATTGGATCTCGAATGACTCAACTTAGCTAAATTGCATTGAAGATTGCATGGGATTAATCTATAAAACCATAGTTGCATGGACACAAATGGGATGAAAAAATGGGATAGACTATGATGTTAAAAATTTGGAAGTGAGTGGTGTTGACCTCCCAAGCTAAGGTGGGAATGGGATACAATTGGACCTCAAAGCTTTGCCAACAAAAAATAAAAATCATAATAAGATATGCAAACGAACATTCTCATTCATGAAAAATGAATTGAACCACACAACTGTAATAAGATTATGCAGGATCTTCAAGCCGCTAAGATGCCATCTTTAGGATCACAATGATCTCTAGCTACTAGCACAAACCCATCTCACTCAAGCTGTGATATGCACCTTGAGCTTGACAAGTTCCATGCTACCTCATTTGAGATCCAATATTTGATATACTAACCACTTGTAGTCACCAGCATCAGATATAGTTTTATATAGATTTGTGTTGCAACAAATGCATGCCATCCTCTAGATTCAATTTACCTTTACACATATGTGCAATAATTATTTTGATACATCATGCCAACGCCCACACCCACGCCGGTACCCACCCTAAATGCATGGTGTGCTAGTTTCTCTTGATGCAATAAGGAGGTCACTCCCTAAATTGGTAGGAATTTCCACAAAATATGTGTATGAATATTTTTTCTGTTGACTTTGGTAGAGCTGCTATCTATATTTCAAATCAAAATTTACATCCATCCATCATATGTCCCAGGTGGTTAACCTACCCGAAGGAAACCAGGAAACCACCTGTCTGCATTAAATCCAGCCCAAAATTTGAAAATGTTCATCTCTGTGTTTCTAACATGTCTGCTCTTTTGAGCTCTACTCATTATCCTAGCTTTTATTCTAAGGTAATACATCAGATTTCAGTTTTTTACATCAAAAAACACTAACAGACTTGACATACTACATCATTCCTCATCTGAGGAGATTATCGGGGCAGGCACCTTGGCACTTGATCCAGGGGTCTTGTTTCTCTGTTCCATTATCCATTTCATCTCCCTCAACATCTGTTCCATTCTCCCCAGGATGAGATTGTTGCGAGAGGCCTGAATCTGTACCTCTGCAATTTCCTTAAGAAGCACTGACTTCATGTTTTCCCATTCTTCCTGGTTCTAGTTCCGTAACTGCTCATTCCGCTGCCTCATCTCCTCCTCTTCTTCCTCTCGGACAGCCTGATTCATTTCCAAAAACGTGTATGAATATTTGAAGAAGAAGGATTAAACATTAAAACAATACCCAAACCCCCAAAGCTAGTGTCATCCCAATTCCCCACCATCATCACACAAGAAGAAACTAGCATCTAACATCAGGCATCAACCCAACACAACAAAATATACCCCTAGTCCCTCCAACAACAAAATTAATCAATAAAACTTGTATATTACTGAAATTTGCAAATGTAAGAAATAAAGCTTGTGTACTACTTAAATTTGCAAATGTAACAAATCTAGGGAACACGATACCCAAGAGTTGCAATAAATGAGTCCCAAGAAATGTAGAGTAGGCATCATTGTGATCATTGAGTTTCATCCCAAAAAAAATAGTGTACACTAGTGGGAACTAGTACAAGAAACCAATCACAAACAAATAGGAAATGTAACATGGAACACTCATTTCAGTTAGTCCACACAAAGCTGGGAAAATATCAATATGAGTAATTTTGCAAAAGCTCGGTGTTGCCTGATATTTGTGGCTATTTCTCAATGATTCCTTGCTTTATAACATAAATATCAACAAGGATAAATGTAAACATTGGCTTCTTCTAGCCTCATTCACGGGTGAAAAGGAAACTACCAGGATGTTGTCACCTACCGACCCTACCTTATCTTTATTTCTAGAATCAAATTGTAGACTTAGTTGGAACATTTTCTACTCTTGAACAAAGCAAAACTTTCAAATTTTGCCTAAAGGATCCTTCCATTAGTATAGTTTTGTGCAAGCTAAAGTATACATCAATAATCTTTATTGTATTTTCAGTAATGTTAGTTTGTGGGCTTCCTGCCGAAATGATATTATGCAATCATAAAATGAGTAAATTTGTTGATGATTGATGTAGAAAAATTGTTGGTTATGAATTTATTTTCATGGATACTTTAAATTAATATGGTATCTTTTGATGAAATGATGAAAATTGTTCTTGGAAGCAGAGGTACCACTGGGTTTGTTCAGGTCAACGGAAAGCATTTTAGAGTTTCAGTTACCATGAAGGGAGGTTATATAATTGATTGAAATGGCTTGGCATGCTCCCACTTTCATATCCTTGATCAGAGTCAAGTACCTGCATCATTATAGAATCAACCCCACAAGATGAGCACTAATCTGGTGATTGGATTTCTACACAATCCTTATTACCCTACATGGATATCCACTACAAACAAAAAGAAATTGGCTTCTAATCATGTGAATAATCCCACTCCCTATGACCTACCATGACCACAAATATTTTTATATTTGAGAGAGTGCCCTTGTTTTTTAAGAGGTTTGCAAAGATTCTCATTTATCCTTTTAATTATGTAGCTACAAAGTTTTAACATATTTATTTAGTAGGTTCTGAGTTCTTTTATTTTGTTCAAGTGATCTTTTTTTGTAATTGGTTATCATGTTTGGATTTTGTTGAAAATGAAAATTTAGGTATACAAAACCACAAATATTTTTATATTTGAGAGAGTGCACTTGTTTTCAAGGGGCCTGAAAAACATCGTTTCTTGCTTTAAATTTGATATTGTTAATAATGATAGCAAATTAAAAATAACAATTTACTATTTCAACAAAGCATACCCCAATTTTTACGAGTAAATAAATTTGATATTATTAATAATGATAGCAGATTAAAAATAACAATTTACTATTTCAACAAAGCATACCCCAATTCTTACGAGTAAAATGGTAAGAGACTGATCTATAATGCTAAGAGAGTGATCTCCCATGCAACAGTAAGGAAAGCCATCAAGATGTTTATGCATCTACATAAGTTGAATCACTTGATGCACTTGTCCTTCAAATATCCCTTAACTAATATAAAATCTTTCATATCTTGGAAATTCTGTGACGGTGCATGGTTGACCAAGTAATGTTTCATGCACTAGTTAAGTACTTATAATAGAAATAAAATTGTAGAAGTTACTCAAGGCCATATTGGCATGAACAAGAGTTGATTTCATTCATCCAAACTCCAGAGGGATTAGAAACTAGAAAGATGGATCAGACAAGTAATTCTGTTGTAATCGCAAACATTGTTCCAACAAGCTATAATCAATGGAATTAGTCATTGGATCTACAAAGACTAAATTTGCAATGATGTGAGATAGTGCTTCTACGAGATATGTGTCTGTGAGTAAAATGAAGAGATAAAATATAGAATGACTCAAGTTAGCTAAATTGCATTGAAGGCTACATGGGATTACTCTACAAAATCACAATTGCATGGACACAAATGGTATTAAAAAATGGGATGGACTGTGATGTTAAAAATTTGGAAGTGAGTGGTACCGACCTCCCAAGCCAAGGTGGGAATGAGATACAATTGAAGCCCGAAGCTTTTCCAACACAAAATCAAAATCATAATAAGATCTGAAAACGTAAATTCTCATTCATGAAAAATGAATAGTACCACTGAACTATAATAAGATTATGCAGGACTTTGGGCATGGAAGGATGGATCTTCAAGCCCTGAAGTCACAAGTCATAAGACTCACTACTGCAAAGAACAAAGGCCATCTTTAGGATTGTAGTGATCTATATCTACAAGCACAAACCCATCTCACAAGTTAGAGCGGAATGGAATTTTGTAAATTTTTATTAATTAAATAAGAGATGTTACAGGTTTTGAGGAAGGAAGATATGTTGCAACAACATTAAGAATTCTCTTTCACTCAAACACCTAACATATCAAATTTGTGTTTATTTATGCCCTTCTTCACATGTTATCCCCTTATGGTGTTTCCTTTGCAACATATGGTGCAATTGCTAGTTATAGTATTATACACAAATTGAAGATTGAGATTTATCTTAAAAGTAGTTGTGTCATTTCCCTCTTTTAACTAAATTGATTATTATTATTTTTTTAAATGGAATATGAACAAGTGTTATATGAAGTGAATGCTGGTTTTTTGGGTATGGAGCATTGATAAGGCGTGGAAATTGCCCATTGTATTGTAAAAAAGCCTATTTACAGAGTAGGAATATCCATGACAAAGTGAGAGTAAATCTCAGTGGTTAAGAATATTTTTCCATATTATTTTATATATATATATCTATATATGTATATATATAGCTTATATATTACTTCTTTTTACTATTTATCAGGGAGCCGATATAAATTAAATAGTTAGTCAAGTAAGCATCAATTCATAATAAGCATCAAAACTAACTAAATTAGAAATTTATTATAACTTAAATACTTATAGGTATATATCCATAATAAGTATCAAAATAATTACTACATGATACATCTTGAGTTGCTAAAATTTAAAAAATTCTAAAAACTAACTCAATTATAACTTTATTATTATTAATTATTCAATAGATGTGTTTATTTTGGAATAGGGATTCCATAATTTTAATGTCATTATTAATAGTTATGACAATAGGCATAGCTATTTTGGAATATATATTCCAATTTTTTTATTTAATTATCAACAATTATTAACCAGGTGGTGTCCACACTTGTCAATATTCATTAATTTCTGCAAGTCATTGTGGTTATCCTTAACTAATTTTTCCCAAATAATAACAAGATAAAAGAATCTTGAGCTAATAATAATAAATCGACCTAGTAAGTGGGACCCTTCCTTAAAGAGAACCCTTTGCCAAAGTTCAAGGTCAATATGCGTTTTGGTTGACCTGAATAAAAATCTCTTGTTGAGAATGTGTTACATTGAACATATAAATGTTTTATATGTCAATTCAGGAGTTGGAGGTCTCTTTTGTTATATAAACATTTGAGTCATAAGAAGATATATATTACATATATGTGGTACAAGGATCTAAGACTCTTGATAAGAAAAGGGATATGATGATGCTCCTTTTGCAAAGGCAAAAACCACCTCCGATGAAGGTGGGGATGTGTACTTGGATTTTTCTTCAAGTACGTACATAGATCATGAGGCATGATTGATTGACTCAGGTGCATCCTTTCATATGATTCCCCATAGGGAGTCGTTTTTCGAATATGAGAAACATGATGGTGGTGATGTCTTCCTAGGTGGTGAAAGGAAGACCATAATTATAGGGCAAGAAAAATTCAAGCTAAATCTTATAAGTGGAAGGATTAGAACACTTCTTGGTGTTCTCCACATTCCTGGATTTTCCAAAAATCTAATTTATGTAAGCAATATGGATGGTGCAGGTGTAAAGACAATGTTCGAGAAAGATACTTGCAAGATGGTTCGAGGAGCACTGGTACTAATGAGGGGATTTTAGATTGAAGCTCTATACAAGCTTATGGTTCGTAATTTTATTGATGGGTGCAACAGTTCTATCATTCTTAAAAGTAGAGTAGAAAATCTTATAGTCTCTAGTGAAAAGGTTATGCCATGACATCAAATACTAGGGAATATTGGAGAGAATGGCCTTTGGATACTACATGGTAATTATATGGTAGAATTCATGTCTAATTGCTCTATGAATTTTAATCTATGTGAACAATATGTATGCGGGAAGTAGAATCTAGTGAGTTTTCCCTTTGGTGCTAAGAGGGTAGAATTAATATTATAGCTTGTGCATGGTCATGTGTTTGGACCTATTTTGGTTCCATAACAAGGTAAGTCTATGTACTATGTCTCATTTATATATGAAATCTCGAGTAATACATGGATACATTTACTTAGGAAGAAATCTGAAGACTTTGATAGGTTTAAAGAATTTAAGGCTTTGGTGGAAAATTGGACAGAGAACAAGATCAAGGCGTTGATGTGATTTGTTTATGAAACTTGAAGGTGATATACAAATTGCAAGTGAAATTTTATGTATTTTGGGTAATGGATCAAGTTACAAAACACATAAACAAATGATTTTTAAACTTAGTTAACAACCAAAACAGAGACAAAATACCATATCATAAACACATAACATTAAACATGATAAAGAAGTTCACCCCTCTCATGGGCTACATCTGCTGATCCAACATCCAATGTAGGGCCTTTTTCATTAAGTGCTCAAATTTGTGTTTTCATGGCTTTAAAATTCTCAAAATTCAAAAAATAATGTCTCTAATGGATCCATAACTATCAAAAACCCCCCTCTGGATTCTTTATGCACCTCATTTTTCCAAAAACTGAGAAAGTTATGTTTGTTACAAGTTGTTCCTAATTTCTATAGCTAGCCATCCTCCAATTCTACCCAAACTTGTCTTGAGCGCCCCAAACCTAGAATAGGCGCACAAACCTGGCCTACAATCCTGCCCGACATGTGAAATTGTTAGACAATTATGTTGTCCATTAACCCCCCAATTATGAAATTTATGGTCATATGGGGGCCACGTGCACAGGGGTCAGGGCTAAGCGCTCGCCCCCCTGCTGGACAGGCCCCCAACATGTTGCATTATGATCGTATGCACCCATAACACCTGGGACTCGTAACCATCTCATGCACGCGTCCAAAACTCTGCAGGCTATGGTCATGTGACAAGTTATATGACCCAGGGTTGGCCCCGCTGCAAACACCTAGGGATAAGTCTCATTCTACTCTGCGCTGTTGGTCGTATTGGTCACATGTGGCTCGAGGTTGGCCCCCTCCACTCTTCACCAAAAGTTTTGTGTTATGACTCCGGTGTGGTTTCATGGTGTGGGCACTGGGACTATGGGCCGAGGCTAAGCCCTAGCCCTAGGCTCCCTTTGCCACGGTCCTGTGGTGTGGGGTGTGGCCATGGGCTAGGGTTTAGCCCTAGCCCCTTCCCCCATTACATTTGTGCTACCACTTTAAATATAACCCATGAACACTATGGGTAAGAAACAAATGAATATCATGATTGTATGACTTATTGCTGCTAGGTGGTAGGTCTTGAGTTCAATTCCCGTGGGGTTCTTCGACCCCATACAAAATTTCACTGCATAGTCTAGAGGCCACATGGTAGCCAACCATTGGCCCATGCAACCCTCCATCATTGGACCACATCAATGACCCCACAACCAATCAAAAACCAAGAAATTTTGACCAACCAGATTGAGACACATGGCAAAAAGCCATTGGCCCACAAACACACGGTCAACTACCTAGTCACCTTCCTAGTCAGCGTATGAACTACTCACTAGGTGTACATGCAATCCATATTACAAATATTTTAGCTGTTTGAAAATCCGGTCAAAACGCGATATTGGGAGCATACGATATTGATTTTGAGTGAAACGAGTTGTGTTGGATTTAGGGTGACGAGATCTTCGGTTTGAAAATGGTTTCGAGCACTTTTGAACACTTTGAATTTTGATAATTTTACTGATCCCCTGGATCATGATGACAGATAATAGTGGAGAGTTTTGCAAGAAGGAATTCAAAGTGTTTTGAAAGAAGTATGGTATGGTGTGGTAGAATATTACTCCATACATGCCTCAATAAAATGGAGTTATAGAAAGGATGAATATGACGTTGATGGAAAATGAAAGAAGCATTCTTAGTGGCATTGGATTAGGGTAGGATTCCTGGGTAGAGGAAGTGGATATCGCATGTTACTTGTTTAACAGGTTACATTCATCAACGTTGGAGGATAAGACTCCACATGAAGTATGGACTGGTAAGAAATCCTCTCTTTCACATCTCAAGGTGTTTGGTTGCAATGCATATGTACATGTTCCATAGGAGAAAAGAACCAAGTTGAATAGTAAATATGAAAGGTGCATATTTATTTGGTGTAAATATGGTTTAAAAGGTTATAAGCTTTGGAACCCAGAAACAAGGAAGGTTTTGTACTATCATGATGTGGTACTTAGAGATGTGAAGGATATTATGAAACATGAAGTCCTATCAAAGGAAAATGAATGATAGAAGATAGAGTTTGGACTAAATGAGGAACAATCAAACTCTACAAGATAATAGGAATCAAAAGAGGAAGAATCACAGACTCTGGTTTTGAAGAGACTTGTTCAAGAATGAAGGAAGCTAGAAAGGTATAGTCCATCTAATTTTAGTTCAAATTTTTATTCATTTTTTCCTGGCGATGATCCTTGAACTATCAAGGAGGTAGTGGATTCAAAGGATAGAAAAATCTAGAAGAAGGCCATAATGGAAGAAATAGCAACCCTAAACAAGAATGATATGTGAGATATGTTAGAACCACTAGATGGAAGAAAACTGATTGGTAGCAGATGGGTGTTTAAGAAGAAGATGAATGTTGAAGGCAAGGTTGAGAAGTACAAAGCTCGATTAGTAGTCAAAGTTTATTCATAGGTGTCATGGATTGAATTTGGTGATATTTTCTTTCATGTTTCCATGTTAGCTTCTATTATATTATCTTTATCTATTGCTACTAATTTATATTTTGAGGTAGAACAAATGGATGTGAAGACATCATTCCTACATGGGGATATGGAAGAAGAGATCTTCATGAAGCAACCAGAAGGCTTTGCATTGAAGGGTAAGAAAGAATGGGTATGCAGGTTAAATAAGTCTTTCTATGGGTTAAAGTAATCACCAAGGATGTGTTATTAGAAATTTGATACATATATGCAAGGACTTGGCTTCACAAGGAGAAAAGCGAATCACTATGTGTATTTTAAAATAGTTGGTGATAGTGTTATTTATTTGGTCTTGCATGTGGATGATATACTGCTAATTAGAAATGATAAAGAAACTATCTAGGATGTGAAGACCCAGTTGTCCTCTAAATTTGTCATGAAGGATCTTGGTGCTGAAAAATTAATGTTGGGCATGGAAATTAAATGAGATCAAGAAAAGAGGAAGTATGTTGAGAAAATATTGCAAAATTTTAATATACAGGATAACAAATCGGTGAAAGTTCCTATTCCTGTAGGTGTAAAGCTATCTGCAAAATAGTGTCCCAAGGCACAGGAAGAGGAAGAGGGCATGTCCATGTTTCATATTCAAGTGTAGTTGGTAGTTTGATGTATGAAATGGTATGTACCAAAATAGACATTACACATGAAATGGGAGTATTGAGCAGGTTTATGTCAAAACTAGGGAAGGAGCATTGGACAATAGTAAAGCAGGGCGTGGCACTAGTGATTATGGTCTGTGCTACCAAGGAAGACTAGAATTGGACAAAGTGTTGGACATATGTATCTTTTTTTATGCAACCTGGGTTGGAGATTTGGATCAGAGAAGATTTACAAGTGGGTATGTGCTTAACCTATTTGGAGGAGCAGTCAGTTGGATAAGAAAGAGACGATATGTAGTGGCACTTCAAACTATAGAGGTTAAATACATGGCAACCTCTCATGCAAGCATGGAAGCATTTTGGTTGTAGATATTGTGTTTAGGTATGCGGTTGGTACAACGAGCTATAATGATAGATTGTGATATCCAAAGTGAATTGTTCTTAGAAATGAACCATGCTTATCATTCAAAGATAAAACATATTGGTGTCCAGTATCACTTTGTGAGGGATATGGTTGAATACAAAAAGGTGTTGTTATTAAAGGTGGAAACATTGAAGAATATTGCAGATGCATTGAAAAATTTTGTGAGCATTACGAATTTTTCTTGGTGTAGAGAAACAATGGGCATTAAATCCCTTGATTGATTACTTGTGTACTCTTGTAGCCCCTTGTGTGCAAAGAAGACAATAAGAGGAGAATGTTGGGTATATATTATTTGCATGGCTAGCACCAAGCATTGTCATGGTGTGTAGGGTCTAGTGGGGGAGTCATAAGGGGGGGTGAAAGTGCCCCATGCTAGGGGGATTACAAGGGGGAAACAAAGCCCCTTGTCGAGGGGTTTGTCCAAAAAAAAAAAAAATTATGCAAGCCTGAGGATGGTTTGGTGGACCAAGGGTGGCAGTGGACCCAAGGATGGTGTGTGGACCCACCCATCGTTTTGTATATGGTTTTCGATATGATGGTTTTACCTATGATATTTTGTAGATCTGGTAAATGGAACTACAATTATGCTCTAATCCATGGTTAATGGATTGGGGGTTTATGAATGATTTGACATGTATATAATGTATTTTAACATTGAAATGAATATAATGAAAAATCAATATGGTTTTCCCATTTTTGGTTTTCGAGAGAAAAATATTTGTGTGGATTTTATTTTCTCACCATTATATATTTTTCTTTCTTTAAGAATTCATTTGTAGGTAATTTCTGTACAAGGGTTAAAACCTTCAATTCCTTTGTTTTTCATAGATTCAAAGGTCATATTCCCCTTGTTAATGAGGAACTTTGACTAATGAGAACTTTATTTGGAAACAACCATGACCACAAGAACAATGACCTGACAACTTTGACTGTGAATGGAAATATGACATTTCTTAATTAGTCATAATTCTAGGGAATAATTCCTTTGTCACCTAGGAACCTTGACTCATAGGAAGTATGACCGATGTTTATTAGTCTTATTTATAGGGAATTTCTCAATCAGGAACCTTGATCAACGAACTATTATGACCATTGACCTATAATCATCTTATTCATCCATTGATCAAATTTCTTTCCACTTAGAGTCACTACGGTAATAGTTCCAATTGGTTATAGTTACTATAGGTTACAGTTCCTATTGGCTAGAGTTCTTAAAATCATAGTTCTTGTTAAATTAATTCCAAAATCTATTTTTTCAATGTATCCATTATTTAATAAAGTATTTTTGACATGGTTAATTTCATGTTCTATTTATTCCTTATCTAAAAGAATTATAGCTCTAATTGTTAGATAATTGATTAATTTAACCTTTGTTAGGTGGTCAATCAAGAACTCTAAGAACTAGGGCCATAAGAAATATGGTGAAGGAATGTTTACAAACAAAGGAACTATGACATTCACTTGTTGGGCATAGTTCTAGGGAATAGTACATAGCAATTGAAGCTCTTGAGATCATAGTTGGAGGGTGGAGAGAGAGAGAGGGAAAGAGAGGAAGGGATAGAGAGAGGAGAGAGGGAGGTGATACTGAGAGGGAGAGAAGGGGAGAGAGAGCAAGCAAGAGAGAGATGAGGGGACAAAGAGAAGGAGAGACATATATATGGAGTTGGAGGGGGAGAGAGTGGGAGGAAAGAACATAGACATAGAGAGATAAAGGTGGAGAGGGAGTGAGGAAGAGAGGAGAGGAGGGAAGAGAGAGAAGAGGAGAGGAGAGAGATAGGGAGAGAAGGAGAATAGAGAGATAGGGAGACACATAAAGGGATGGAGATAGTGACAAATTTGGAGGGAAGAGACAGGGGGAGAGTGATGGGGGTGGAAGATAGAGGGAGGTGGGAGAGAAAGGGAGAGCGATTGGACTCAATAGAGAGAAGGAGAGGGAGAGAGGGAGAGAAAGGGAGAGCGATTGGACTCAATAGAGAGAAGGAGAGGGAGAGAGGGAGAGAGAGGGAGTTGCAGGGGTAGAGAGGGAGGAAATAATAAAGGTGTAGAGGGAGAAAGGTGGAGAGAGAGAGAGAGGGAGTGACAAGGGATATATGGAGAGAGAGCGAGGAAGAGAGAAGAGTGGGAGGGAAGAGACGGAGGATAGAGAGAGAGAGAGAGAGAGAGAGAGAGAGAGAGAGAGAGAGAGAGAGGGAGAGAAGGGGGAGAGAGAGAGTGTATATTTGGGGGGTGACATAGAGAGGGAATAAGAAAGAGACACATAGATACAAATATAGTTATTATATAACTAGACTAGATCCATCTTAACCTTGGATCTATAAAGCACTCAGAGGGATCACATATCTCTAGGTGAGAACATTTCCTCAAGTTTTGCAATCAAAAAAGAGGTTTTCACCTCAAGAGATTTGATCCCTCTTAACTCTTGATAGATCGGGATTAAGATGGATTTAGGATGGTTTATCTAAAAAAATGTTCGTAATTTTATTAATAAAAACAAACTTACTATATAAAAAAATTTGAATTTAGAAAATATTTATGTCTAACATCTAACATCTAACTCCTACATATCTAGTGATTAAATAAAATATTGAAACAAAATTAAAAGAGGAAAAAAAATTACTTATAACTAATAATAATTTTGTATGAGATTTATTTTATTTCTATTTTTATTTAATTTGTAATGCCTTTATATGATATTTGTTAAAGATATAATTTAGTGCAATGGTTTAAAAACAACATTTTAAAGATAGATAATTTCACATTCCACAATTTGGAAGAATGATTAAAATGAATTCAAATATTCTATAACAAGTTCAAAAAAGTAAGACATGTAACAAATTAATATATAAGAAGTTAATATTTTCATATGAAATTTTTGGGAAATACTTTTACATTTATCTTTATTGTGATTTATATTTTTGTATAAATAGTAAATTTACTATTGTGGACTAAGTTATGATGAGGATAATTTGGTTATTGATAAATGTGTATAACCATTCAAAAAACAAAAGTAAATTGAAATTATATAACTTCATGAATATGAGTAACTTTATGTGAATATAAAGGTTTATTATTACATTTTAGATATAATGAGGTTTATATAGTTAATTAAGGGAGGATAAAGGAATTTGGAACCTTATTTAGTGCTACAAGGGCGAGGGAATATAGATACGACCAATAAATAGTTGTAATGTGTGGGAAAATAATTTTTAATAATTATTTTATGTATTGATTGTCTTTTATACTTGTCCTCATAATAGAATATTTTTATACTATTAATGAAAGTAACAACCTAGTGATCATGGCATAGTTTGAAAATGCAATTCCAGTTGATATGAATGATGGGTTCAAATATAAAATGAATTCAAGATAATTGTTGAGCCTAACAACTAATTAATGGATATTACATTATCTTTCTTTGAGGATGCTGCATTTTGAAGATGGGAATAATGGAAATAAAAGCCTAACCATGGACATTAAGAAAATAACACCAAAGATAAAGTAACATACAATCACATAATATGTTAAATTGGTCGTTGTAACATGTTGTATTAAAGAAGACACTAGTCATTTAGGCAATATGTGTAGATGATTAGTAAATTGTCGTGGTTATTCCATTGGAACAATTCATCATAATAGATCTGATAAAAAATTCAAATTTTTAATGTGAATGTTAATTCTTTTTAGATCTCATATTCTTTATTTATTGTCTGTATGCTTAAATATAAATTAGCTAAAATGCAAGAAATATAGACTGAAAATACATACACACACTAACCAAAATATGCACAAATTTTTCCTTGGGAAACCCTTACAGGAGAAACCTAGATAGAAGGTGAGGTTTCTTTGATCTCTATTCTCGAGTATGGTAAAATGTGTAGATACAAAGAAGGAGGTACTCTCTATAGAGTTTCCTAAGACCAATGCCTTGTAAAGTTGCTAAAAAATATTAAGCCTTTTTTTTCCTCTCTAACATCCCACTCCCAATTGCTTTGCTCAAATAAGGAAGAAAATATAATAGCATGAAATGGAACCCCTACTCCTCCTAGTGGTCTATTATTTAACATAACCCAATATCTAACTATATGAAAGGTTTGAATCCCTCAACCCTTAATTAGAGTTACAATTTTGGACCTTCTAGAGTATGTTTGAAATTCCATACATGGCTAGCCCAATATGCATGAGTAACAGGGATTAACGTGATATTGACTTGTACTGTGGCAGTCAGTATGGTAGATCAACTTGCGAGAGCCATAAATTTTGCATACAAACTTTGAGTACTAGATGGTATCACGCAAGCGATAATTTTTTTACCCCAAAAAAATTCATCTAATGCCTCAAAATGGCTCTAGAAGATTTCATACCGAAATTTTCCAAATTGGGACCCATTCATAAAAAATAACCTACAAGCTCATTCATGTAATTCTTCCACTCTGAAAGCATTGAGATATATAATGAACAATATAATAATTCAATCTGAATCAAGAGAAATTATATATGAGAAATAGTATCACAATTCCCTAAATTACATACGAATGAAGTCAAAATTGGAAGAAACTTACCCCTCAAAGAATACAAAACCTATGAGAAGATAGAAAAATAAGTATAAAGAAATGGGGGTTTTAAGAAATGAATGATGATAACCTATTGCAGCGCTCATAACCATGATCAATCTAGAATGATGATATAAACATAAAAGAGTAATAAATGGATACATAAAGTTAAATATGTGAAAGTTTCTCAAATAAGTGTAAGAAATAAACCCGAACATGATGGAGACTTTTGTAATTAGGGAATAACCATGATGAAATAACTTAGCACTCTATTGGTATATTGTAAATAATCATGTGGCAATTGGTTGTGGAATCACATATGTGTGGCAATGACTTAATATGTGGAAAAAGAAATAAACTATGTAGATTAATGAGAAAACACCTAGCATGAAGTGTATGAAGCAATGTTTTGAGAGATTCCATTATGAGACCTTGAGAAGGATTATGCACAAGAATAAACTAAGGGAAGTTGCACAAGAATGATGACCCCATAAGTGCAAATGGGGCTATCATGGGGAACACATGTCCACGAGAATGTGTGCTTTTCCTTAGGAATGCACACGTGTTCCTAGTTGTCTAGGCTCTGTAAGGCCCAAACTAGGCTACCTGCTTAGCATGGCTCAAAAGTGTACATGCGTTATTAGGAAATATCATTATGCAATTTGAAAACCTTAACTTTATGCACTATGAAAACCCTAGCTTTGTGGAATTTGAAAACCCTATCAATGTGGAATGTGGAAACTCCAATATAGTGAGTTCAAATTTGAGTGCATAATTAGACAATGTAAGTAAAAAAACCATATTTACATTACATCACAAGTTGGTGATGTTTGTCAATGTATATTGAAGTGAAATTTGAAGACCTTAGTTTTGTGCAATTTGAAAACCCTACTTTTATGGAATTTGAAAACCTTAGTATTGTGGAATTTGATGGAATGGAATCATATGGATGTAATTGTTGTTTATACCATTATCACTAATTTATTGCCAACACTCTCTATCTCTCTATTTCCATTTACACATTTTCTAGTCTCTCTCTCTCTTTCTCTCTCTCTATTTAGATTTCCCTCCCTCTCTCATTTTCCAACAAGCACTTCATCGACTCTCATTGAAGAAATTTTATGAGCTTTCTTATCATTGGAATCTCTAACCAATAGAAAATATGACCCATGAGAAATATGACCATAGTAACTATGACATACAAGAACTATGAACTTGAGAAATTTAACCCTTACGAACTATGACACATAATAACTATGACCTCGAGAACTTTGACCAAGTTCTAGCAAATAAGTGTATTCAAATGTTCCAAATTACAATTAGTAGGTCGATTGTTGAGTTACTACTTCCAGAAAGCATCCATTTGAAGTAAATTTAGCCAATTTTCGGAACTATAATGACGAAATTTTCTAACAAAGAAATCCAAATTTTTACAATGCAATTGCACATGAAGCAAATGAAAGCTTTGTGTACACAACTAGAATCCCCATTATCGCCACTCAACTATTTATACAAATAGACGCTTCAATTCATTTAAGACACCATCCTCTGATAAGGGAAGGATGTGCGTACCTAAGAGACTCTCACTGAGGAACCAACATGGCAATCCAAAGTAAACAAAATCTACATCCAATCATATGGGTCATTAGTATAATATAATCTATGGAATCCATCTTCGTGATTAGGCCCCACACATAGAGAAATATTGAATGGTAGTTAAAAACCAAAATTAAAATCTTATATCCCTATTAAATACTTAATTGATAAGTTATCTTTTTTTCTAAGACATTTATTAAATTATTTAAATTATATGCTTTTTTTTCTTTCTTAATTATTTTACTTCTAACCCTATGTTTTCAAAAAGAAAGTGTGTTGGTATCTAAGGTTTTTTACTAATTTAAATTACTATAAAGTGTTTTACAAATTTTAAACCCATCAATTAAAGCAATTATAGTTCACAATTTGTTTTTAAACAATATGACAGACATGATTTAAATACTTCACTATTTTAAATATCAATCAAGGTGAAAAGTTTGTAATTACAAGACAAGAGTTTTGCATTCCATCACCACATAAAACTTTGCCATAAAACAATGTATTAACAATTGTTTTTTTTTATTATGTTTCCTTGAATTTATGCCTTCTTACTAAAGTCAAACTAACAAAAATAAATTGAGTACTATAGAATGACTTAGCATATTACAATTAAAAATCCATAAATATTTTACCCTCTTTTAATAGTTGAACTATTTTTCCATTTATCTTATTTATTGAAAAAATTTGTCTAATATATTCTTATGAATAAGCATATTGTGAGACTAAACAAATAGCGTAAAATGTAATATGATACTTCTAAAAAAGTTTAATTTCAAACGACAATTTCAAAATAATACATTTGACAATGTATTCTTTGTTGAGTAATATATAGGAAAACTATCCTGATACAAATTAACACTGACTTCAAATAAGCAATAAATAAATTAGTTGATATAAGAAATATTCTCTATTGTTTTTTTCCATTTCTCGTAAATAAAATCTCTTGTTTTATTTACTCTTACAATTTTCACCAAAGTGAAAACTTTTGCATTTGGGAATCCTCTAACTTCAAGCATGTACGACTATTATTAGCACTTAAATTAGTTTTGGTAGTAAATGAATAAATTTTTTTATTGCGCATTTTATTTGTTAGAATTTTTTACTTTGAAGTTCTTGAATCAATGAGGCTATAACATTCAGCATATTAAAGTAGTCTCTCCCTCAATGAAAAGAATTAACACAAAATTTGAACCAACAATTTCAAAAGAATGTTCCCAACTAATTTATATCCAAAGAATTGTAAAAATTATAATTAAATTTGTTTTTACTACCCCATGTGGCTTGATGTTTTTATTATCAAAATTTTGTTTTCAACAACCTAATCAAAAAATCCTTACAACCAAAATAAGAATATGATGTAAATCTCTACATTCATCATCGAATCTTACAGTGTCCCGCTGACCTTGAGAGTGATTTATTTCCATGGATTATGAATAATTTTCACATTTTTACTGGGCTAGAGAATTCACCAATGCCCTGCCCTGTTTGTACTCAGGATTAATACTTGCTTTTAGGATTATAATAGTCAACGATTGAGAGACCAATATGAACTGATTTTTTCTGGGAATTAAGGCCAATTAATTCCCAATTTTATGGATTAAGTGTAATATCGTCATACAAACAAAGTAATTTATCTCAAACAACAATTTCAAGCTCAGAAGTTCGACATCACGTCCTTGATTGATAATTAATAAAATGATACAAATGATATGTAAATTCATCCAAAGTACATCTCTTCCTACCAAAAGCATTTGCTGGACTTGCACATCATTAAAGGTTTATATTTGAAATTGAATTGAGCAACCTTAATTTGGTATTCGATTGGAATTAGTTGAATCGATCTTGAGAATATTTTCTTTGTTCGATTACATCAGCCTCACCAAAGAGATATCCTGGGATATAGTAACTCGTAAACAGGATCCAACATCCAAAGCCTCTTTTAATAACCTGGAGTGGACATATCAACAACTTGTTTTGGTTCTACTCAAATTAATCCTCTACTTTCTCCCTTCAACGCTACTGAATTGTATCCTCACCTGCACAGGAACATCAATTAAAAAGGAACATAATCAATTAAAATAGTTTTATATTCCCTAGCCTGAATGCCTATATTTGATCCCAAACCATATCCATTTTCCCAACTCGAGAAATTGCACCTGCAACCGTAGATGGAGAAGAGATCTGGAGTATGGAGTTGCCTTTCATGGAACCTCTTGCTTATGTCCATTATGAAGTTGCCTTGGATGTTGTTGCAGTGGGCGACGGTGCCGAAGCTGGTGCGCGAGAGTCTCACAATGAAGTAGAGAACCATCTCTTCCCTAATCAATAATCTGTTGCAAAATTCGGTGCACAATATTTCAATTTGAAATCTGAGGCAGGAAGGCATTTGAATTTTGAAATTTTTTGGTGCTGAGTAGCATTGAATACATTTCATGTCTTATCCACGGCTTTTGGGAGTCAAAGTTGTGGAGGTATCTAAAATCAGGGGAGCTGAGGATTTGTCAAAATATTGAAAGTATTAACTGAAATGATTAACGAATCAACAACTGAAATGGATGGGGCCCGCTAGCCATGTCAACAAGTTTGAACAACCTGCAATCGAGATAAGCTTGACCCAACACCATACAGGTTATCATTCATCGAACCTCATGATAGTCCCTCATTAGTGATATGGAGCAACAAGGAAAAAAACATTACCTAAGCTATCCAAGAAATATATATTTGTTTTGGGCACTTTTTAGGCTTCATCCTTTTCCTTTTTTGAATCTCCCTCTCGATCCGATCAATGAATGAGTAAGAATAGTATTTGTTTTTCCAACTAGCTACAAGTCATCCCCTTCCCATGATTTGGTCCTCCAAGGCTTGCTCATGGCTAGATCTATCAGGGGTCATCGAACGCTTTTCTGATCATTACCAGGCCAATCAATCATACAAACAACTTCCTTTAAAGGGTCAGGCAAGATTATTAGATAAGCAGGGATGTGGGCGGATGTGGGAAAGTGAAGATAAAAGGATTGGGTGGGACCATAGGAGAGAATATAGAATTATCGGTCCTCTCTTCAATGCTTGCATTAGACTTACTTAGCGACAAAGGGGTAAGTTCCATCCCAAACCAAGCTTATCATGTGAACCATGGCTTCATATCATAGTCATGGAGAATAAATATAGAGGTTTCAAATCTAGTGTTGTTGTTGGGTTGGTCATCATCCCGACCTTGCTAGCTAGTTCTTAGGCTACACTGAAGAAGAAGTTTGGGGATACATTCGCTATTCAAGGTTATACGCAAAGCCTATGTTATACCAGAACTATTGATTTCTCTTATGTCCTGAAACCTCTATACACATTATAACCATTTAGGAATGGGTATTGTTCCATTGACAAGTGCTCATGCCAGGAGGAGTGAGTTAACGCGCCCTATTTTACCACCACACATATTTCTGATCGACATCTCTAATTGGTTGAAGTGATGGCCACAATTTGATAAGAAAATGTGAGTAAAGTGATATGCCTCCAACCCACAATAGAATCTCTAGCTGCATTCTTTGGAATGAGCTTGATCAAACCTTATTAAGAAAGTTAGAAAGGCAACCAGAGGCGAATAATTTCGAAGCCATAGAACAAGAAAACATCGCCAATGGTGTACCATAAAGACTTTTAGAATTCACAAGCTCAGTGTGGATACTGGGTTTTATTGGGAAGCAATACTATACTAGGTGCATTCATATTGGGGAATATATATTGAGGAAAAAATGACAATATATATCTTAGGGATAAAAGATTTTTGTATAGACCGGCATAAAAAATTGGAGCTCAAAAATAATAAAAAAATATAAAGGGGTATACTTAGAATATTTAATGAAAATAAGGGTTTTTTAAATTGGAAAGGTGTATTAAATTCATATTTGTAGGAGGTAAATAATGTGATATTTAGAGGTATTTTCCAAATTAAAAATATTGTTTTTTGTACCATGATATATAAAAAATTCATAAAATAAAACTCCCTGAATGTAAATACCATTTTCGTTCCAAAAAACAGACTTAGAAAGCCGGAAAGACATCCTGTCATCCCAAGTGGGGGAGAATGTAGTAGTGAACTATATTTGGCAATTACGTCACATGCTCAATCTCATAAATAAATAAGATTTATTGGAATTCCAAGTTTATCTACTAGATGCAATCATGGCGGTTAATTCTGAATATAATCGGTAGGTCGTTATGGCGGTGGCATCAAGCTTCTCTTTATTATTCTTCGACCAGACCAAAGCACCACTAATATGTACAAGAACTCCAATGTCGTGAAGAGAGATTGCGAGGTGTGGGCATATTTTGTTTTCCTTTTAATAGCATAGAGGGAAGTAGCGATGATGAGAAGTCATTTTATGTGCCAGAATCGAGTCCATTATTCATTACTCACGTAATGAACCACAAATTTTAATCCATGTTGTATTTGGACCATCGAATGAATATTTTTCCTTACTGACAGGTGTTGATCATGCTATTCAAAGTTTAGATAACTGGATGGATTTTCCATTTCATTTCTCTTTCATGGTGCCTAAGTCAAAATCTGAATTTATCCCATGTTGTGTGTTTTATGAACCTAAGTATAAAGAATTGGATATTGCTCTGATACCATATTAGAGAGAGCAGACTACAGAGATGCACACATAATCAACTCAGAGCTTACTTTCATTCGATGTCTAAACAAATATTTATATACAACAGAGAGACTTCTGGAATTTGGTGGGTTACCGGCTTGTTCAAGAAGCTTGCTCATTTTGTCAACCATTTCTAGAAACTATGCCTAAAATATCTGCTGAATTATCTAGAATAGTCCAGCAACTACATTAATGAGGGTGGTTGGAATTAATGTCTTCCAACACTCCCCCTTAATTCCAACCATATAACAAAAGCACAAGACACTATACTCTTAATTGTCATGCCTGCTGGTCTAAGTCTTAGCTAGGATTACAACAAAACATTTTATTTTTGACTTCTTGCTAAGGGGTCCATGCTTGTTCATTTGCTGGTGTAGTTTCATCTTCAAATGTCTGGCTTTCCTAAAAGAATTCCTCTTCTCCTTTCTTATGTATTTAATATTAATATCAACAACCTTTTCCGGATCAAGATCCCGAACAGGGTAATCTAATTCAAGTTCTCCCCACTTTCAATGAGGAACTGGCAACCGAGTCATCAAAATGTAGTCACTTTTGAACATGAGTGACCTCCAAAGAACATCCATGGTAGTATCCTCCATAGTAGAAGTCATCTTGGAAGTAGATCCAATAAAACTTCTAACAATTGGGTTTTAGTTCTGAGTGATTTCTTCAACAATATGATCCTCAACAATATGAGTGATTTCTTCAACAACATGATCTTCAACAACATGAGTGATTTCTTCAACAACATGATATTGTTTGTCAATGAACTCAAAAATACTGCTAATCCCAAATGGGTTCCTGAGAAAATGATCATTTAAAGGATCGTTGTCAAAAAAGTCTAAAAAGAGAGACATATCAGCAAGGCTTAAATTTTCCTTAAACTCTGGCAAGCTTTGACTTCAGAATAGCACCACAATTGGAACAGCACCTCTCGGCTCTGCCTCTCACTTCTTATCCTTGACCACTGGTTTTATCTTTACAATTACCATGTGCAAAAGAGACACACCTTGCAAGAACTTTTTAGAAATCCGAGTTTTGTCCCTCTGTTCCTCTTCTAATATCAAATCAGGATTATGGAAAAGACTATTTTCATTCCTTAAATTTCCTCATACATGACAACAAACGATACTATAAAAATCAACACAGTTACTGTAATTAAACACAGAAATTGCACAGCTGGACAGACTTACTCTGTTTCCAGCCTCACAAATTTCGGCCCTTTCGGATTCTCACAAGCCTTAACCACACAGCGCCATTGGCCCCAACAGGCACACATGCACAGGCGGGCATGCTACGCACCCTGTCACTTCTCAGCAACTTCGGCTTTATTCGACCCTCTATGGGTCATGTAGCAACACCAAAAACAACACAACTCTTCACTGCTGGCTCAAGTTTACCCCACTCTAGGCAACACTCCAACAGTGATCTGTCAGGCAAGACTCCAACAACGATTGTCTCCGGCAGTGACTTTCTTCTCCTCCAGTTGGCTTGATCCACCCTCAGTGGCGTCCACAACCCTTCAGCTTAAATGCTCTTCAATTTCAACTCAACTCCAAGTTTTTATACGCATAAAGATTAATTCACCAAACAACCACTTCACGATTTCATTCCACACATTTCTTTGCTGTCCTTTTCATTTCTTCAACGAGCACCGCACCACGATGGATATCAGAGAGCACATAGCTCTTCTACGGGTGAGCAGTCACTGTCACACGTAAGACTCTCACCCCACCATCGATTTCCCAGTAGCAACAGACAAAACACTCGACTGCAGTCTTTAGTTCTTCACACACAAACATATCTCTCCAGGGGACTGCAAGTTCATAGCCACACTACTTGCAGAAGAAATCTCACAACCTCACCATTCTAACAGTAAGCACGACACTTGCGATTGCAGTCCAAGGTGCATCCGCTGCCGCCACCGCCACCGCCAGTACAGCGAGGACCTCCCAAGCTCACAACACACACTAAGTTGTCTCACAGCTCATCCTCACACCTGCTTTGTGACCTCATAGGTCACCTCTTTTTCTCAAGCTACGGATTCTACAGTCCGCTTCTCCTTACAGCCTTTGCTGGCTGCTTCTCAAGGCGGCTCCTCCACGCCACTGCTCCTCTACACAACTTCACACAATGGCTCAAATGGGCTGGCAAATCGGCGCCCTCCTCATACAACGCTTCAAGCCACACTGGCTCCTCACATGGTGGCACTTCCACAAGGCTCGCTCTTCCTCACACACTAGACACAGCGAAAACCCTCAGCTCCGATACCAAATTGGATATTGCTCTGATACCATATTAGAGAGAGCAGACTACAGAGATGCACACACAACCAACTTAGAGCTTACTTTTATTCGATGTCTAAACATATATTTATATACAACAGAGAGACTTCTGGAATTTGGTGGATTAGTGGCTTCTTCAAGAAGCTTGTTCATTTGTCAAATATCTCTAGAAACTCCATTTAAACCTTTTGTTGAATTCTTGGTGTTGTAATAAAGGTGGTAGTTGGAATTAATGTCTTCCAACATAAAGATGATGGGGAGGACGAGAATGACGAGACGTGATCATATTAATATTAGCATTTTTTTCTTTTGGGAAAATGATTTGTGCCGAGGCCGAAGCCACCAAATTGCCTGCACATTCTATAACCCAACATGTGTTGTGTTAGCCCACTAAATGTTCCCTTAATATTGCTTAATTTGGTAGAATGAAGTATTGGCATATGAATCTAAGAAGAAATGAATAAAACCATGGCATGCAATGTGCCCCAAGATTATGCTTCGAGTTCCTTAAAATCCAACACTATTGTGTGTAGTGCTTTTGCCTTAATATCGTAATTCATGAAAACGAGACTAAAAATATGCATGTGATTTTAACAAAGATGCAACATGAGCTATCTGGAATAGTTGGAATGCATTTCTCAGCAACCAAAACAATTAAAGTGATTAATTGAATAGATTATTGTCATTACAATTGGTTGTGGGAACTAGACATAAGATTTATTTAGGAAATATAATTAAAGTGATTAATTGAATTGATTATTGTCATTACAATTGGTTGTGGGAACTAGACATAAGATTTATTTAGGAAATGTAATCAATAGCACAACCATATTTATTAATCTGGTTGATATATTTCAATAGGAGTATTTGAAATATATTTACAACTATATTTATTAATGTGGTTGATATATGCCCATAGGCCTATATCCACCACCCATCACATTAATCACTCTTAGGCATATTTTGATAAAGACTAACTATTTTTCATTATTAACAACCATATAAATAATAATAGCCATATTATTTTTTATTTATATAATCACATTTATTTTATATATCACTAGAATATTAGTTATTACATAATATATTGCTAATATATTGACAGCTATATTCAAAATTGTAATCTAATTCACATATAACATAATAATGACATTTGTTTATTACTAATAATATGCATTTATCTCTCACCATTATATTATCGTCAATAATTTTATATATTTACTTGGATTTATATATATATATATATATATATATATATATATATATATATATATATATATATATATATATATATATATATATAGATATATATTATAAAATTTAAACCCTAGAGCTTATTAATCCCTCATTTTCAAATATTGATCTCATGATATTAATAACCCTTAGGAATTAATATTTTAAACCTAACGAATTATTAAGCCCAAGCGATTAATTATAAACCGAAATAATTATTGATATAATAAACCAAAGCCACTAATCAAACCAATAGCTTAATATTATAAACCCAATGAATTAGTAAATCCAAGGCATAAATATTATAAACCTAAAGGATCAACAAACCCAAGAAATGAATACTAAAACCACATGAGATTAATAAACCATAACAATTAACATTTCAAAACCATGAGATTATTAATATTATAAACCCAAAAAATTAGTAAACCAAAGGGGAATATATTATAAACCTAAGGGATCAACAAACCCAAGAGATAAATATTATAAACCAAAGCAACTAATAAAAGCAAAGGTTTAATATTATAAACCCAATGAATTAGTAAACCCAAGGGATAAATATTATAAACATAAATGATCAACAAACCCAAGGAATCAATATTAAAAACACATGGGATTAATAAATCCTAACAATTAACATTTTAAACCCAAGGGATTAATAAACCCATGGGATTATTAATATTATAAACCCAATGAATTAGTAAACCCAAGGGATAAATATTATAAACCTAAGGGATCAACAAACCCAAGGGATAAATATTAAAAACACAAAGAATTAATAAACCTTAGGAATTAATATTTTAAACTCAAAGGATTAATAAACCCAAGGGATTAAATTATAAACCCAAGCGACTAATAAACCCAAGGGTTTAATATTATAAACCCAAGAAATTAGTAAACCCAAGGGATAAATATTATAAACCTAACTTATCAACAAATCCAAGCGATGAATATTAAAAACACATGGGATTTATAAACCCAAGGATTGATATTTCAAACCCAAGATAAACCCACATGATTGTAAATATTATATTATAAACCTTAGGGATTAATAAACTCCGAGGATTGCTAATATTATAAATCCAACCACAACCAACATTAATGATATAAGTCTAATATTAATTATAAAAATAATATTGATATTGATAAATATATAATAATAAAAATAATATTAAAACATAATTATTACAATAAAAATATTATTATTATAATAATAATTATTAATTTATATTAATTATAATGTAAATAAGTTATTATTATAATCATTTTAAAATAATTAGCTGTATTACTAATTATTTATTATTTTTTATTGTTAATTTAATTTAGTATCATTCTTGATTAATAAATTTTAACATTATTTAATTAATTAATAATAATTAACTATTATTATTATTATTATTATTATTTATTAAAAAATATAAATATTGTTTTTTAAATTTATTTATATTATTTATTGTTTTTTTTCTTGGTAAAAACTAAGTCTATTAAGAAAATATATAGTACAACCAAAGTTACATCCAAGAGAAACACGAAACTAGGCAGCCGGAAAGGATGTGCTATCCACCTCGGCTCCTAGAAGAAGAGAGAAGAGAAAAGAACATAGCGAGAGGTAACTGGAAGAACAGAGAAGCAGAAGCTAAGCATAGGATTCTACCCCACATGGGAAGAGTCAACTATGCGGCATTTTTTCCCTTTTTTTTTGCCAACTTTGACCCATTCAGGAGGGGACTGCTGAGCTGGCATGATTTGCAAACTGATCTGGGCAGACTGAGAGATTTCCTTATCTGAGTCCGAGGTAGAGGATTCATGAATTCTTTTCTGGGAAATTGGCTGGACTGGCAAATTGTCAGGCTCTGCCGAGGGCGGATACTGTGCCCTCATTGCTGCCTCTCCTTCCTCATTCTCCTCCTCTTCATCTGAGCTGAGATCAAAGTCGTCCATGGGCGGAGGGTCATGCGGCTTCCAGCTTTTGGATTTCTTCTTGGCTTTCTTCTTTTGGGCGGGTATTGAAGGACAAGAGCTCTGTAGATGCCCTGTGTTGTGGCAGTTGCGGCAGCGGAAAGCTGTGTTCTCGTAATCCAGGTTCTGAGTCCAATGGAAGTCTCCAGTTTTGATATTGATCTTGTCAGGGAGACCTTTGCTTATATCTATTTCTGCACAGATTCTGGCATAGGTATATAATCCCTTTTCCCCTCTGGAAGTGTCTGTGTCTAGGAGGCGGCCTAGAGAGTTGCCGATCCCTTGGAATACAGCGAAGTGCCATAGATTCGCCGGGAGATTAGGAAGTCTGACCCAGATGGGGAGCTTGGTGATGATTGCTGTAGATGGATCGAAGTCTGGGAACCAAGGGGTGAGGAATAAACCTGCTGAGCCCCAAAACCATGGTCCTGCTTTTAAGGCCTTTTGGTAGTCCTCCTCAAAAGCAAACACTGTGATGAAAAAGCCCTTTGAGCATAACAGAACCTTACAATTATTGGTCCAATTGGAGTGAATCCACTGGTAGAGATCTGCCGTGTGTGGCCATAGCCCATTGAATCTGCAGATGATGCCATGCTCTGCAAACTTTTGGGTTTGCTCATCCAGCGTTGGGTGAGTTATTTCAATGGAGGGGGTTTCCTCCAGTTTGTCCACCAGAAAAGGTTTGGGAGCCTGTGCTGGTGGCACTGATTTCTCCTGCTTATGTGCATGGACAGCGTCTTTGTATGAAAATGCCTTGGCTGAAGAAGACTGTCCTGCAGCTCCCCCTCTCAAACGAAGGGCAAGAATAATGGAGGAATTTCTCTTAATGCTATAAAAAGAAAGGGGGTAGAGATCCTCGAGTTGTTTACCTTCGTGTAGGAGTCGTTGAGCTGCAGATGGAATTCCCAGCTTGAGTTCCAGAGTATGTTTGAGGTTCTGAACTAAATCCGATGAGCTCACCCACTGTAGCTGGGTTTTGCCTGAGATGAGCTTGATTTGGATCTGAAATGAGGCAGAGAGGTCAGAGATTCGTATTCCCCTGCAGATTTGAGAAGCCGCATGTGAAGACTGGAGGGCGAGCCGTTCACTGATGTCTGAGAAAACCCTCTTTCCAAAATTGTAGCGCGTATCATCGTCCTTAGCAAGGTCGAGGTCGAGCAGGAGCCCGAGAGTGGCCGAGGGTCTGGGGCCGAGAGCGATCGAAGGCCTGGAGGCGGCGGCAAATTCGTCTACATATTCATTCTTAGCCAATACGTCTGCAGTTAAATGGGGGCTGCTATATCTACATGCGGTAGAAGGGGACCAAGAACAGGCAGCCCTAGCGACCAGATCAGCGTAGAGTTGATGGGAGGGAGCTCTTAGGAAATGTTTGAAACCATGCATCCCAGAAATAAGAGCACCTTCCAGCGTTCCCTGCATTGAAAACGCATTACCAGCAGCGGCACCTTCCAGCGTTCCCTGCATTGTAAACTCATTACCAGCAGCGGCACCTTCCAGCGTTCCCTGCGTTGAAAACGCATTACCAGCAGCGGCAAGGTTGGGTGCCTCGACGGCGGCCGTAACAGGGGAGGCGGCAGAGACTCTGCTAGGGTTCATCTTCGGCCGGCCAAACCAACTAATCCTTATCTTCTATCTAAGAGCGCATGTTACTTTGCCATTTATATTATTTATTGTTAATAATAATAATAATTATTATTATATCGTTAATTTGATAATAATTTATTAATAATTAATTAATTAATTAATTTATTATTATATAATAATAGTTAATTAAACAACTCTCCCCGATGCGGGTGATTAATCGCGCTGGTATAGCGCAACAAATCTGGGCTGGCAAGTGGCGCGGCCACATGGCCACCCACGCTTCCACCCAGAAGCCCACCGCCATAATTAATGGCGTTTTAATGTTGTGTGAAGGCAGAGGAAACCTCACTCTGGTCCATAAGATGGTGATTTCGGACCGCTTTCCCGCTATTATGCCTCCCTTGAATTGTAACTGCCTCCCTTGAATTGTAACTGCCTCCCCACTGCTGCAGAGCTGAGCTCACACACGATAACGAGGAGAAGGTGTCAGATCCTTCATTGTATTGAAATGGTTGAAGGTGCCCACTTCTTGCATAATCTATTTTGTTTCCTCAGAAATGCTGCTTCAGCCTTGATTTCTGCTTCTGAACATCAAATTCCCCATTCTCCTGCTCCCATTGGTCATTCTATCCCTCGTCCTGCTCCTCCTAACACCCGTTGAACCAATTCCAACCAGGCAAATATGCCTCGTTTGCGGCATAGGATGCGTTGTAGAAGGGGCAACAGCAGAGGCAGAGCAACTCGCCCTCCCTTGTTGTCCCTCTCAGACTCTACTCCTTCGGATTCCTCCTCCCCCTCGACAGCGGCTCACTTCACGGATCGGTATCCCGCCACCCACAGTGGTAGGGGGTGTGCTTAGACGACTGGCTCTAGGCATGCTGTAGATGCTCATCAACCTCCTGATGCCTCTGTCCCGACGATGCAACCCTGCCATTCTACCCAGTTCTAGTTTCGTTGCACGCTGGAACGCCCGTGCATTATTGCTACCATTTATGTTGCTTCCATAGAGAAGCCACAGAGCTCTGATGTCCCAGATTGCATTGTTCAGGAAAGGACCGATACCAGTAGAAGGAAAACTCCTGGTATCAGTTTTGGCACTCATAGAACTCATGGTGAAGCTCTGGACTGAAAGGACGCAACTCAGGGACACAATACTCTAGGCGGAAACACGAATACGGAAGCAACGACGAGCATGCAAAAACTCGACAAAGATGACATATAGACTTACATGTGTCTAATTGAGGAGGAACCTCTGCCACCTAATGACGCCTAGCAGGTCAGGTTTATTTTAGGCTTCTTTGAGCACCCAATCACTAACTTAGGGGTCTTTTCTTATGCTTTTTGTTGTTATTGTTGTCAATTTTGTTTTTTTATTCCACAAACTATTCCATAAGGTTATTACAGGGTGATTTCCCTGCATGGGCAGCACACTCCTCTAGTTTTGGACTGGTTTCCCCGATGAGGGCAGTCTTTTTTAGTTATTGTATGTAAAAACATGGTAAAATCTGAGACAGGATCTATAGAGGCCGGTGCCTTCATGTACTACTTTTTGTTACATTAATAGATTTAGTCATATTTAGAAAAAAAAATAGTTAATTAAACAATTATTATTATTATTAATTTATTTTTAATTAATATTATTTAACTATTTTTAAAAAAATATAAAATATCATTTTTTTTTAATTTATATTAATTATTTAAACCCAAGGGATTTATAAACCCTAAGAACAATATTATACCCTAGGGATATGACCCTTTAGATTTATAAAACCAAGGGATTGACATTATAAACCAATGGGAATAGTAAACCCGAGGGATTAATACTATAAACCCAAGAGAATAATATGACACCCAAAATAATAATATTACACACAAAAGAATAATATTATAAACCCAAGGTATACATACCCTAATATAATATTGTAAACCTTAAAATTATCATGGTTGACCATGGTTGACTTTCATATTGAGAAAATCTTTTGTCACAATGCGACGTTGCACCATGGTTGACCATGATTGATTTTCATGTGTTGTCATTCTTTGTCATAAAGCAACATTGGAACGTGGTCGATTTTCATATTGAGAAAATATTCTTCACAATATGGCATTGGGCCGTCGTTGACAATGATTATAAACTAAGGGGATTTATATTAGATAGAGGAATTACTATTACAAACCCTATGAATAATATTAAAACTTAAGAATAAGAATCCTTAGATTAATAAACCAAAGGGATTAACACTAAAAACCTAAGGGATTATAAACCCAAGGGAATAAAATTAAACTAGGGATAAATATTATAAACCCAAGCTATATAAATACTAAGATAAATATTACAAACCCTAAAATCCAATGCTTTATATACCCAAGGGAATAATATTAAATCCAATGGATTAATATTATAGACCTAAGGTACATAAACCCTCAAGTGAATATTATAAACCTTAAAATCAAAGCGACTAATAAATACAAGCATTTAATATTATAAATTCAATGAATTAGTAAACCCAAGGGATACATATTATAAACCTAAAGGATCAACAAACCCAAAGAATCAATATTAAAAACACACAGGATTAATGAACCCTAAAAATTAACAGTTGAACCAAAGTGATTGATAAACCCACACAAGTATTAATATTATAAGCCTTAAGGATTAATAGACCCTAAAGATTGTCAATATTATAAACCCAACCACAACCAACATTAATAATATAAAAATAATATAATATTAACATATAACTATTACAGTAACATAATAATAATAATTTTCTTTTTTGCTAAAGCAAGAGACAGTCCTTCTATTAACTTAGGTAAAAAATGATTTACACAGGTTACAACAGACGCACAGAGGCACAAACTCCCACAAAGGGAGAGGGAAGTTACCCAAAGTACCCATAAAACCCTCCAATAGTCAAACAGAAATAATGCCTAGACTGTCCTGGAACCGAAAGTGGGCAAGTGGATCCAAAGTCTGCTCCCCAAAACCCACCGTTGATTTGTCTCCTTCCTATCCAGTGGTAAAAAATCAACATGCACGGATGTGAAGCCCACAGAAAATCCCTTAAGTTGCTCGATCAATGTCCTTCTGATCCAACGACTGGTGTCCATATCGTGCAGCTTAAAAGCCCGCTGAATACTATGCAATGAAGGCGGTTTTCTTTTTCCGTCCTCAGCCATGTGTTGCTTCCTGAATGGAATAACTGGCTTTTCATAAAAAACTTCTTTGGTTTGGATGGTGCCCGATGAAGGTTGTAAACAATTAGTAGTTTTATCCTTTCGGGCCCACCAACTTTCACGTCAAAAGGTGGTCGTTGATCGTCCCCCTCCGGATCTGACGACCACAATCCAAATTGGACTGTACATCCGCTTGTGGATTACCCAACAATGAAGGTGGTAATCACTATTCCCCCACCACCATGCGTCGCTTGCTAAATGGCATTGCTTGTCCTCCGAGAAAACCACTCCCAGGTTAGAGGGTGCCCGATGTAGGTGGTAAATCTCGAGCAGTTTTTGACCCCAGTTTTCTTTTCCTTTGACATCCAACGCATTTCACAAGGAAGACATATCCGGAAGGGTGGCCTCCTGCATGGAATGCCTTATGTTTGGTGTTGGTGCTCTTTGGCGTTCGTCTTGGTAGCACATTCTCTCATCACTTATCCTTTTGAGCAGATATCTCTTGTCTCGATTTCTGCCTTTGTTCCTACTTCCAGAAGCACCCTTAGAGAACCGACAGTGCATATCCTTTGATAAACTGTTTGATGTGAACTTATTCTTCATTGACATGAAGTAAAATTCTTTCTCTTGATTTGTTCTGATACTGTTGTCTGCTGTTGAGGGCCCGAGATGAGCATTCCTCCTTCATCATGTCATCCATTACCTCCCCCCACTAGCAGCACAAGTCGATATGCTTGTTTTGAACCCCTCATTGGCAAGCCAGTCTGTTTCCGTGAAAACTAGTGTTTATTTAGAGCTGCTAGTCCCATTGAGACGGGTAGCTATCTTAATTCAATGTAACTTCTGTTTTCCTTTATGAGAGATAGATGAGAGAGAAGTAAAGAGTACCAACCTCAGTCTTTTGCTTGGCTCCTTACTTGTTTCCTCTCTCCTTTGATAGAGCTTCGCCACTCCTTTCTCGCTTGTCTTGCTTCAAAGAACACCTGTAGAGTCAAAGCAGCAAAATACCATCAAAGCATAGAGAACTATAACCATAAACAATGTAGAATTAGATGTACATTAACCATACAAATGCATACACAAATACAAGATTCAGAAATATAGAAATATATGGAGGAAAAATCAAATAGCTTTATTGATAGAAGTAGTAGAAGAGAGTATTACAACCTAGCTGTTTGATCCAACATCATCCTCCCAGCATGAAAGCCCTCTTCACCTCATAAAAAGTAAGATCGCCCAACAATACAATGTCTCAAAGAGAAACCAACAACACTTCCTTACAAATTACAAAATTCCAGCCTTTGGATCTCTAGGATGAGGGATCCATATATAGATATTTGCAGGGGTGAGTCAGCTTCTGGGATTTTGATTAGTGTCATTTCGTTGATAGTTCTTGGTTCCACTTGGAGATTTCATGATCTCTTACTCATCCCTGGGCGAATTCCGAGAGGTAAGTGCCATATGAGCAATTTCTAGAAGATTCTCTGGTTTCCACCTAGCAAACTGCCTCTGCCATTTGTTTGCTCTCCTTCATCGCACCCCATATGTATCGCACCCTTTGTGTGCTGCAGGTCAGATGCATCACACCCTTAGCATGGAGCAGTGTTTATGGTCCAGTTTTGACCAGTTCTGAGCAAGTTTTTAGGGAGAATTTCTTGGAAATGATGTAATTAGTTGACCTTGATCATTTAGGGTATGAAACAACACTTTAGGGGTTTGAGAGCCCTTGGTTTATTGACATATGTGATTGGGGTTGTAGTGCCCAAATATGTCTATAACAGTTGCCCCCTAAAGCATGAGGTCGTAAATCTTCTGATGTCGGGTGAAATGCTTTATCATGAGGATCCGAGCTTTTTTGAACTGGAAGGTGACCTATAATAAGATACAGTACAATACACTATCTTCATAATGTTTTCATGATCTAGCGGAGGCGGGCATTCTCATGCTCAGATTTATAAATTCATTTTCATGTACATAGAAAAGGCAACTGTCTATGTGGCAGATTGATGATTCTGGTAGAGCCATCATCCCTTATCTTGGATGATTATTTGTGCAGCTATGGTGTACATTTGATGTCTTTATTTTCTTAAATATATCGCAGCCCGAATGGATGAAACTAGATCCGGGGTCTTCAAACTCGTTCAATCTTCACCCGAAGTACAAGTCAATCCATGTGAAAAGATGTTCTGATGTCGAACATGGAAAGACATCACCTGATTACCAGCCAATGATGTAAGTTGTTAACAGGCGCGAGAGGAATCACCGATAATGATAATGACCCTAAAGGTACTATAGTACAATTCATATGGTTTTAATACATGAGTCGATGTCGAACACCACGTAAAATATTTCGGTCAAAGGCCATTGATGTAAACCTGTCACTGGAAGTGAGAAACTTTCCATTGAGGCATGCAAGCTTCAAAGTACTGAAAGGGTTGTTCGTAAGTCGACTTCTTGGATAATGAGCTGATGTCGACAAGAAGTGACCCATCATAGGAGGGCCTTAATGAACCCCACATATATGACACAGAATGGAGCAAATGATTTTGTGGAGTTGAAAACGATCTAATGATATGAGGTTCAGGGTGGCGGTCATGAAAAATGGAGCGTGAAGGTATTGCAGCAGATGAGGTATTAGCTGGGTTGGTGAATTCTCTGAGTGACTCCTCTTGAACATATCGGCAACACTAGAATGGATTGGTAGCATTAACCCCAAAATGGATGGTACGGAGGACCAACGGTGATATGGCCGGTGAACGAAATAACCCAACCCGACTCAATCATGGTGATGGAGTTAAACTGTCATGTTCAAGAGTGATCTGCTACCAATGAAATTCTTCAAGTTTTCTTCCATTTCCCCAGTCATTGCTCACCAATACCTCTGTTTTTGTCAAGCTTGAGGAGGATAACATATGCGTGTTCTATAATTTGCCCTTTGGGCAAACCTGTTGCTATGTTTTAGCGAGCCTAGTGACAGTGAAACTTGCTCTTGTCCGTATGGATAAGTTTTTCGCTATTGTTTTAACGAGTTTAATGACAAAGATAACTTGGTCCTTTTCGGTTTTAGATAGTCCAAAAAGAGATGGAAAGGAAACTCTAGTAGTCATTTTTCGTAGTATAATCCCTTAAGTCTGAAAAAGTATAAAATAATAGGAAAGGGATGACTTTTCTGATCTCTTTAGCCAGTCAAAAAAGACAAGCTCTCGATCTTTTTGTGTAATAATCCCTCAAGTCCAAAAAGATTAAAATATATAGGAGGGATGGCACTTCTAATCACTTTAACAAGCTGGAGAGGCCAATTTCTCGACAATCTTTTCATATTTTATGAGTCTAAAAAGAGCTTAAAGGAGACTCATTTTTGAGGAACGAGTGATGTTTTTGAATAGCAACTAGTTCCAGGTAAGGTTTGGAACTTTTCAATCACGACAGTGTAAAGAGGGTGGCTAACAGAATCACTCATCGCAGCTGTTCCTCAAAAGGGTAAACAATCAAATGGAGGCGTATGTTCAGCTAAAAAGGTGGAGGTGATGGTAAAAACACGACCAAGGCTCAAAAGCCGATAGCATTGTGATCACAAAGGTTATTTACCACAGGTGGGTTCATTTTTTAATGAGATTGAACTCTGGTGGAACATATGCTCATTGATAGGTTTATTGTTTAACGAGCTTGAACTTCGCAGAAATGTGCTCGTGCCAGTCGTATAATAAAGATGTCTCTCATTAGTGGGTTAATTTCTTAGGGAGCTTGCCCCATGCGAAACTTTTCTCTGAAGCCTTTTGTATGCAAGCTAGGAATGACCAACTATTGTCCTAAGGGTTAAGGAACTACTGAGGTTAGGTAGGATAGTTTCCCAACGGGAAACATTTCCTTTTCTTTGCCATCACCGTTGGTCCTGACAAAAGTGAATGGTAGATTAGACCAATCACCTAACTTAAGCAGTTGAAGTTAGTAAAACTATGGGGTTAGAGTTACGATGGTCGCTTTTCACTTATGTAAAAGAGGTTTGCATGCCCCCAAGTATAAAGAGAAGTAGAGTTTCCAGGTTACCATATGGAAGTTATTGCATTAAAGGAAGGTTGTTTCGTCAACGTAGCAGCCAAAACACTTCCTTGGCTTTGTCCATCGAAATAGACAAAAGTGAATGGTGGGAGCTTCCAATCACATAACCTATGATGAGGAAATCTTGTTCTAGACTAATCCCATTTTCCTAAACGGACGGGTGTGTCAGACTAGTCATATATCCTACGAGGAAACCTACCTTATATCTGGGGTTTTCCTACTGGAGCAAACCAAGGCGCATGCCCCCTGGGTTTAGTCACATTCACCGAATCACTTGCGATCATCAGGTGGATGGATTGGAGGTTGATGAGACATTCCTTGTGCAAAAAGACCATTTAGGGATGGCATTTGACTAGTAGCCGTGTTTGAACTGGGGAACGAAAGCTGGTTAATGAGTTGGACCATTCTACCTTCATATGGGAAACAAATCACCCGAAAGAGTGAGGAAACAATAGCTCCCATGCTGTAAATGTAGTCACGTCCAAGGAGTAGATTGTAATCTAGAGGCCCTTGGACTACCATCATGTTCATATGAACGGTTTTCCTTCTCAAAGTTATAGGTAAATTTGGAAGGATCTGTAATAGTCGACTGGTTCCTTTATTGAAGCCTGACAGATTTCGAATCTCAGGCAAAAGCGATGGCGAACCATGCACTTTCCAAGCAGTTTAGGAAAGGATACTCACAGAAGCCCCTTCATTTATGATAGTACCAGCCATGATCATTCTGTAAGCTTGTACTATGATTTGGAATGGTACATTAGATGGTAGGTGGGGTCTCCCTAGTAGATTCCAATCAAAGGAAATGACTAGATTGCTTGGAGGAGGGACCGACTAAATGGCCGGAGAGTGCTGCTATTGCTTCGCTTTGCTGATGTCTTTTAGACCTCATGTGATCTGCAATCACGCTCTAATACCATGTTGAAGTTTCTAATTTTACTTAGTTTAGAAACCCTTCATGCACTTTTTCTGATTTATTCCTACCTACTTGTTATTTTTCTTTAACAAGTTATTTACAAAGTAAATACTGAAAATAAAAAAGGTAGAGGAATGGGTAGATTTCCCCCATGTTCATCGGATTCTGTGTTAACAAAAAGAATTTGAACGGTGTCGTTCTCATTCTCTTTGGAGACTGTATCATCTGAAGATGAACTTTCTGAAGACAAAACTAGGTAGACTGCTGTCTCGACCTATTGTCTTTGGTCTGGTGTGGACTCAGAGGGCTTATCTTCGATGATAGGCATTTTGACTGACAATAGAGGTGTGTTAGTCAGAGTTTCAACTAGCGATGGACTTGGCAAGAGTTTCTTGTATCCAGGAGGAAGTTGCTGCGGTGATGCAGGATGGTTATCAAAGACTCTTTTAGTTTCGTCTAGGAAAGGGCAATGGTGAAGGGCATGGTCGCCTTCACACAACCTACAAGGAAACCTAGATCTTCCTTTTTTCCCATTGAATTCATTTTCACTAGTTGACAGTGTACTCTCAACATGATCGACAGAGGTTGAAGACACCGGATTGTGCAAGCGGGGAGACCAGTCTCTCAAGATCCGTGGGATGTAGGAACAATATCGATTAGAGTGGTCTCCTTTGCAAATGACACATGGAGATTTGGGTTTGGATGGTGCAGTGTGTGGATTTTCGACAGACGATGCATGGTTGCCCCCTTTTTCCATTGGCTTCTTCTTCTTCTTCTTCTTCCCTTTCTTCTTCTTCTCAGTTACTTGGTTTTTAGTGTTACTAGTTTCACCAAGTGAAGAAGAAGAAGGAGAGGGAGAAAAAAACGAAGTGGAAGGTGGGGGAGCAGCTTTAGTATCATCTAGTTTTTTATTTGATTACTGAGGATTTACAGTGTTTTGAAGGACAGAGGTTGAGGAAAGCCATATTGGTAGGCCAATTATGAGTCCTGGAAGGGACAATGTAGCCATGTGTGGAGCACCAACATCTCCCCAAGAGGAGAATGGATTAGGATTCCCCCCAAGGGGAAATCCTTGATTGGTGGACTCCATTTTCTCAACCTAAGACCAACGAGGGAATAGTGATGTTATTCCGAAATAAATGAATTTTATGATGCTTTGACACAACTTTCTTTTTCAATTTTTAAGAGTCGAGAAAAAGCTAAAGATGACTCTAGTCGCCTTCAATTTTTATTGAGCCTAAAGTGACAAGTGCTCAAATGGACCTTTTATTTTAAGGAGTCTAAAAAGGAACGAAAGTAACTACTCTGGAAATCTAGACAGAGGGATTACCAAACCAATCGTAAAACTGCAATACACACCTTGGTGGTAAATTATAGAGAAATTAACAAGGACTTTACGTATGGTAGTCAATCTTCCTGAATGCTGTGTTTAGTGCATTGCGATCGATAGGGTGACAGACACGGCTTCCTAAGGATAAAGGATATCAGCGTATTGTGGTCTCCCAATATATACTCGACGGTACGTGGGAGCACAAGTCCGTACTAGCACTTGTTGTATCAAAGAGGAGGAATCACCCAACCTACGATGAAAATGATATTTACCAGGCTTTACAACACTGGAATATGTCTCTAGCCTAGACTTCTAGATGTTGTGCGTTAGGTTCCAAAGCGTTTTTATGTTCATTGAGGTTTATTTTATAGTTGATCTTTCTTAAGAAGTTTTCTTTCAAGGTTCACCACGTGATGTAGATGTACAACTCCTAAATATGCAATCTAAAATGATAAACAGTCGTTTATTTTCTTTTAGCAATGAAAATCCTAGCTACTAAGGAAAGAAAAATATGATTCTTTCAACATAGAGCAGAGAGCACACGCTAAATGCACTTTTCCTAAATCAATTTCCGCATGCAATCTAAATGCAAATTCACATGCATGTATTTGTTTTTTAGTTCCCTTAATGTGAGAATGACAAAAAGAAAACTAAGTACAAATTTGAACTACTTTTCTTCAAAGCGACACTTTAACAATTTCTTTTCAAAAAAAACGAAAGGAAGGCTAAGACGACACTTTCTCTTTTGAATGGAAAACTATTTTCGACACTTCAAAGAATTGATAATTTGAATCAAATAAAATGGCAAAAGTGTAATCAACTATCTAAAAGAGGAAGACTTTACGACACTCTTTTTCTTGACTGAAAACAACAGTTGCGACACTTTCGAATCCAAAGACGACAGTTTGATTAAGCTATTGTTTGCAAAGGAGGACTGTAAATGATGAAAAATAAATTAAAAAACATTCACAATTCCTTATCAATGGAGGCTAAATAATGTGAAGAAAGAAGGTTTCAACAGTGATATACTGATCATAGACAACAAAACTACTTAATAGAGCTGAAAACAAGGAAGAAAAAAACCAAAATCTGGAGGCAAAAATAGTCTCATTCAATCATCGCACCTGTCCTTAAGGAAAACAAGGATGCATCTCACCTGCAGCACATGGGAGGTGCGACGCATCCAAACTGCCAATGAGAGACAGTACGATGGTCCAGCGACGAGACTTAGCTTGGTTTTCACCCATAGTTTGCAACTAAGTTCAAGGATTTAGGTTGAGCTTATGATAGAAAGTAAACACAAAGTGTAGGGGTTAATCTAATGAGGTTATTGAGCTACCACCAGGGCACTTAGGATGTTTGTAAGTTAGATTTTCAGTTCATAAACCAACCCGGAGATTAACTGAAGCAGCGTTGATCTACTTTGTAGTTGCATAGAAAAAACAGTTCGAAGGCTAGCTGGATTAACTTCAGGCTCCGTCTGTAGTTTATAAAGAAAACAACAGTAACAAACAAACAAACTATTCGCTCCCCAATGGAGTCACCATTTTGTTTCCGAGAAAACTAGTGTCTATTCAGAGCTGCTAGTCCCACTACGACGGGTAGCTATCTTAGAAACAGACACTTCAAAGTAAATTGTGCTTTCCTTTGTGAGAGATAGATGAGAGAGAAGTAAAGAGTACCAACCTCAGTCTTTCACTTGGCTCCTTACTTGTTTCCTCTCTCCTTTGATAGAGCTTTGCCACTCCTTTCTTGCTTGTGCTGCTTCAAAGAACACCTGTAGAGTCAAAGCAACAAATACCATCAAAGCATAGAGAACTATAACCATAAACAATGTAGAATCAGATGTACATTAACCAGACAAATGCATACACAAATACAAGATTCAGAAATATACATATATATGGAGGAAAACTCAAATAGCTTTATTGCTAGAAGTAGTAAAAGAGAGGATTACAACCCAACTGTCTGATCCAGCATCATCTTCCCAGCATGAAAGCCCTCTTCACCTCATAAAAAGCAAGATCACCCAACAATACAATGTCACAAAGAGAAACCAACAGCACTTCCTTACAAATTACAAAATTCCAGCCTTTGGATCTCTAGGATGAGGGATCCATATATAGATATTTGCAGGGGGATGAGTCAGCTTCTGGGATTTTGATTAGTGTCATTTCACTGATAGTTCTTGGTTCCACTTGGAGATTTCATGATCACTTACTCATCCTTGGGCGAATTCAGAGAGGCAAGTGTCATATGAGCAGTTTCTAGAAGATTCTCTGGGTTTCCACCTAGAAAACTACCTCTGCCATTTGCCTGCTCTAGCTCACCGCACCCTATAGAAGGGATTTTCAGTATGCATTGCACCCTTTGTGTGCTGCAGGTGAGATGCATCGCACCCTCAACATGGAGCAGTTTGTATGGTCCAGTTCTAACCAGTTCTGAGCATTTTTTCAGGGAGAATTTCTGGGAAATGATGTAATCAGTTGACCTTGATCCTTTAGGGTATGAAACAACACTTTTAGGGGTTTGAGAGCCCTTGGTTTATTGACATATGTGATTGGCGTTGCAATGCCCAAGTATGTCTATAACATAGTCGTTACTTTGTTTGATTCTCTACGGACATGCACCAACCTAAGAGTTCTTAGCACTCTAGGTGTGATTGGATTATTTGGTAGACTTGTAGAAGCCACCAGTGTCCTGATATTTTCTCTGGTGCTACGCCATCATTTATCCTCTTCACCAAATTAGTGACTAATTCTGAGTCAGCATCAATGATGACATTATGTATGTTGTACTTGAGCAGTGTTTCCAAGAATTATTCCATCTCCATGAGCCCAGCCATATTGTTGGTTGCTTTTTCTATATAACTGTGGAAGATGACCTGTATGTTTCCTTCCTCATCCCTCATGACCCCACCATAACCTGCTTCTCCCAGATTTCCTTTTGAGGCTCCATCTATGTTAAATTTTAAAAAACCTTGTGAAGGGGGTTGCCAAAAAATCCTTTTCTGATGAGGTATTCTTGTTGATTTGCATAGAACACCAATGGAGATGAACCTTAAGCTCTAACTTCTCTAGGATTTTGGCCTCTCTTTTTCCTATGAGTTTTCCGGTAGCAACACCTCCTAGGATATGAATAGTCTCTTTGAGTTGCTTAAGGATTAGCTTTAGGATGCTGCTCACTGGGCTTGCCTTATCCTTGAAAATACTATTGTTGCGCTCCTTCCAAACATTCCAGATTAAGAACCCTGGGGTCAACGCCCAGGCGGATATTATTATCTCATTATCCGAAAAAAATTCGCTAGTTTTTTAGTGTAGGAATGATGTCATTTACATGTTTGTCTATCTGCTCAAAGACATCTCCAACCCAGTTCCAAATTGTTGTAGTGAATGAGCATTTATTCAGGAGATGATTAGTGGCTTCTTCTTGATGTCCACATAGGTGACATCTTGAGGGGCCAACAAAGCCTCTTTTTCTTAGGTTATCCCATGTCAGAATCTTGCTCTGTTGAACTAGCCACTTGAACAGTTTGACTTTCATCCAATGAGGATTATCCCAGAGATATTTCCACGTCTTATCAGTGTTCGGAAAGTTAAGCCCTGTGTCTATCCTTTTGGCCTCCTTAAGGGTGAAGAGACCTACCTTGTTCTTTCCCCATCTTAATTGATCGTCAGAGGTTGAGGTTAAGATTTTCCTCTTTTTCAAAAGGCCATTAAGGGCTATAGCTTGAGTATTCATCATGCCCATTTCACTGTAATCTGGAAGTTTCCATATTCGCCATTTCCCATTGTTCCTTGATTGGTCCCAATAGTCACTTACCCTCCTTAATCCTTTGTCGATGGTATCTGTGTGAATGTCTGATAATTCTTCACTGTGGAGATCATCCTCTTGCTACCAATTATCCTCCCAGAACCAGGCCAGATTTCTGTTTCTGATCTCCCAGAAACTATGATTTTGGACTAGGGCCCTATTCTCCCAAGCCCTATTCCAAATTGGTGAACCTTTTACTTGTCCTGTCATTCTTATGAGGTTCTTCTCCTACCAATCCCTTGCATACTTTTGCTTCCATAGTTTTTCCCAGGGGGCTTGTATTTCCTTTAGCCATCTCCACCAGACTTTGGCTCCTAGAACTCTGTTAAGAATTCCTAGGTCATGAAGACCCAAGCCACCATGGGATTTTGGCTTGCATACCCTGTCCCATGCCACTAGGGCCCATTTCTTCTTTTCTTCACCTTTCCCCTAGAGAAAGTCTCTCTGAATGTTTCTTATTTTAATAATTACACCAGTTGGTGCCGGAATGGCTAATAGCATATAGATAGGGATGGTTTGGAGGATAGCCTTAGTTAGAATCAGCCTCCCTGCTAGATTTAGGGCTCTATTTGTCCATTTGCTAATATTATCTTTTAGCTCATTTAGAACAAGATCCCAGATTTCCTTATTTAATGGTTTGTCAGTGAGGGGAACTCCCAGGTACTTCAAGGGCAATGACTCTATTTGAAAGCCCATAATTCTGGAAAGTTTTCTCTGAATTGAAATATCTGTATTGAAAAAGAAAATCTTTGATTTAGTAAGACTTACCTTTGTGCCTACTGCCACAACAAACTCACTCAAAATCTGCTTAAATGCTTTGGCTTCCTTGACTATGGGTGTGCCTTGAAGCATAGTATCATTCACAAATTGCTAATGTGTCACCGTGTCCCAGCCTTGAGTGAGTCTCAGACCTTGAATTCTCCCTTCCTCCTTAGAAACTCTTATTGCTCTCCCTAACCCTTCCATCATTAGAATGAAAAGGAAAGGAGAAAGAGGATCACCTTGCCTGAGACCTCTAGTAGGCTTGAAGGTTTTGGAGGGAAAGCCATTGAGAAGAATTGAACAGCTGACAGTGGTAACTAGTGCCATGACCCACTTAATCCAATTGTAATTAAAGCCATAGGCTTTTAGTATTGTTCTCATGTACAACCAGCTAATTTTATCATAGGCCTTTGTTATGTCAAGCTGAATTATCATACCTACCTGTTTATTGGTAATGAGTGAATGAACCACTTCATGTGCTTGAATTATGTTATTAAGAATTTGTCTTCCTTCCACATAGCCTGTTTTCTCCTCTAACACTAGGGTAGGGAGGAATGGTTTGAGACGATTGGCAATTACTTTGGATATTATTTTGTACACCACATTGCATAATGCTATAGGTCTAAATCTGTCTAGAGAGGTGGCCTTTTCCTGTTTGTGGATTAAGGCTATGAAAGATTCATTTAGCTCCTTCAAGACCGTTTTAAATCTTTGAGAGTCTTCCACTACCTCCAGAATATCCTGTTTTACTATCCTCCAACATGTTTTGAAAAAGTCCACATTCAAGCCATCTGGGACTGGTGCTTTCCCGTTGTGCATCTCTGTAATGACTTCCTTAATCTCTTCCTCTATTACTCGTTTGTTGAGATTGTAATTGTCTTCTCTAGATACCAATTTAGGAATGTACTGAGTAAATCTTTTTGTAAACTGATATCTATCTATCGTGGTTTCCTCAACAATTCTCTGAAAATGTTGGACTAGAACCTCTTCCATTTCTTCATGAGTGTTTCTTTCTATTCCATTCTGATTTGTAAGTTTCACAATTTTGTTATTGTTTCTATGAGCTATGGTGGATTATTGAGTCCCAAACCTGCATCTTCCCTATATACCTTTTCAACCTTCTTTTCCATTTATTTGATCCACCAAGTTGTCAAATCATTGCATATTAGTCTAAAAAGAGCTTATGAAATGGTTTCCTAACTATGTTTATGACCGCTGTTTGATTTAGATTTTTGTTCAAGCAACTGCGGAAACTTGTCACTTTCTGCAACCAACTCAAGTTTCCGCAGCCATTTTCTTAAAGACTATGTTACAGGTGTCCAATGGAGAATCCGGCCACATGGGCAAGCTGCAAATGACATGTACATGGAGCGTGTCCCCTCAGTTCAGCCGAATCACTCACAAACAACCATGGTCAAAGACGGTCAAAGGAGGGGTCAAACCAAGAGTTTTGCGGTGGCACGGCTCTGTTTTGCCCACGTGAAGGTTTGCATGGCAAGATCCTCAATTTCCGGAGGTGTGCCAACACCTGTGGATCAATCCGTGAACTGAATCGAGCAGCCACCACTCCATGGATTTATCTGTCATAATTACCATACCGCTAGATCTCAGGCCGTGGAGATTTACGTGTCTGTTTGGCAGCATAGAATCTAGGAATTAGTTATAGCATTTTCACTTATAAATAACGTGTTATCAAATGCTTGACAGTTAGCTTTTCATATGTAATCTTGACTGTGTTTTACGAGCCACTGTACCGTGCTCTATTTCTATGTTTTTACTGCACTTTAATATATGAGAAGACAACATTCTTGAGTTCCATTTGTGACTGAGTATTGATTGGCTGAGGTTGTAGAGGGCCCCTGTACACCAAAGCCCTGTATCTACTGTATAATTTCTCGCCTTCTTTCATTATGTTACTACTTTTATAATTAGTTGCCTGTATATATATTTCCTGATGTTTATAACTAACTGTTGTTCATCTTTTCCTTTTATGCTTTCTTATGGTTGCTAGCTGATCAGTCTTTGTCTTTCAGGTTCTTGTAGGCAGCCTGGGAAAATTACATAGTTTTAATGACTATTGACATGAGAACATCTTGTCCTTTTTGCTGATTCATTTACTGAGTTTTAATTCCAGCATTGTCATTTGTTTCAGTTTTGCTTTGCTTAATTACTTTTTTGCCACTTAGATATCATATTACTCATCTGTTTATGATTTCCTTCCTATAGCCAAGTGACTCAATTAGTGAGGAATCATAATATTATTTGATGTAGTATGATTTAGTTTGCTTTCCTGCAAGTTAGAGATTAAATCACTTATGTCATTTTCAAGAATTGAAATATGAATGAGTAGTTAAATCTTAGTTTCATTTTATGCAATTTGATTTCCTGCAATTTAGATATCATATTACTCAGCTTGTTTATGATTACTTCCTATAGTCGGAGCGAGTCGAAAGGTGAAGGGTCAGAATGTGGGTTGAAGTAGTGTGATTTAGTTTGCTTTGCTTCCAGTCTTTGAGTTGCTTTGAGTTCAGTTTTTATTTCCTTTTCATACAGCAGTAAGGATACTGGGCCATTGTCACTAGTTCACTGTTTTGGTACATTTATGTCCTTTTGAGAATTGATTTCATCACAGTCAGTTTGAAACCTTCTTTTTGAGAACTTTAAAGTTTGGAAAATCATTGTAGAAATCACCATTACCATCCGTACTTGAATCATTGTAGAAATCACCATTACCATCCATACTAGACTTTCAATTTCACCATCTCACACTAGGGAATCCACAGAAGATAAACCCAAAAACAAACCAAAAACTCAAAAACGACAAAGAACTAAGAAATCGGTTATCTTGCATATACAGTGCACTTCACTTCAGAAGTTTACGACTCCCGGATTGACATTTTAAATAGCAATTTAGGACACACTAAATTGACCAAACATGGATCTATGAAAGAATTTGGTGTTTCTCTCCCCTTCCTTAATCCATTGTACTCTCGATTTTTGTCTCCAGAATATTTCCTCTTGTAGGCATCTGTTTTCTCATTCATGTTGAAGTGACTCTGCCATCTCTTTCCTTTCATTTGTATAACCTTTTTTGATAAGAATTTGGTTTATTTCCTTTAGTTTCTTTTCCACTTCTCCTTTAGGTTTGAAGATATTGCCAAATTCCTTTTTATTCCACTCTTTGAGTCTGTTTTTAATGTGCTTGAGCCGGCAGTGTAGAAGGAACATCTTTGTGCCTTGAAAGTGTAGCTCTTCCTTCCACCATTTTTCAATGTTTGTGAGGAAATCTGAATGTGTGAGCCAAGCGTTCTCAAACCTGAAGGGGTTGTTCCTTGGTTTACCAAATAGAGAAGCTTCCAATTGAATGGGCCAGTGATCTGAACCTCCAAAAGGTAGGATGTGCATAGTCAAGCTACTTCCCATGAGAAGAAGTTCATATGAGATAATAAATCTGTCTAATTTTGAGGCTACTTAGGTAGATCCCCCCTTTTGTTATTCCAAGTGAAGATTCCATTGCTGGTTTCCATATCTACTAGTTTCATATTGGTGAGGAAGTTCTGGAAGGCAACTGAATCCCTACCAAGTGTTCTAGTTCCTTCTTTCTTCTTCGTGAGTGATTTTGTCATGTTAAAATCGCCTCCTAGAATCTAGGGTATCACTGGGTATATCTTCTTCATATCCTCCAGTGTTGTGATGAGTCGAAGTTTGTCCTCCATTGGCTGAGGCCCATAGACATTGGTGATCATGTAACATTGCCTGTCACCCACCGGTTGGATAATCAAAGAAAGGTGGTGTCTGGACACCTCCGCATCAATCAAAACAAATTTCTGTGGATCATATTATCACTCAGGTTGTCCTTTTGGTCAGCAGCAAAAGGATACGGCCGAGGTAACCATAGACCAATCTTTAGACTACAGGTTCTAGCCCACCTGCAATCAGAGAGGGCTCTCTCTTTCCGATTTAGCTTTGTTGATGATGATTTTAGGCTAGTTATTGAGTTTAGGGGTTTTTGTTTTGATTTTGGTGGGAAGATTGATGTTTTCAGGTAAAGACGCAGGTATAGCGTGAAAATTTGGAACCATTGGGCATGGAGTCAAGGAGTGGGATTGCTGGTGCGTTTTCTTGGTCAAAAGAGAGAGATATGGAGCAAGGTAGCTGCACATGGAACAATGTTTCAGGTTAAAAGGATGGAAAGAATGCTAAGGGATGAGAGGCAATTAAGAATCTCTCAATCAGCTTAACGGAGAGGCGAATGAGCTCTATCTAGGAGCAGTAAAGAATCCATAGATAACTGTCAAACACAGGTGAATCAGGGTAAATATGAGCCACAGGGAATTCATATTCATGTCCAATTCAGTTCAGATGAAAAACATAAAGAAACAACAGAAATTGAGCCTAGAGTGCAGTTAAACAAGTTTTAAGCTAATCTTTCTTTCTGCTATTTAGATGGTGAAACAATGAAAACAGAGGTAAGAGGCACTTATTGAGTCATGTTGCAACACAAGAATTCCACATTCACTTCCTCAGATCATTAGACACAGAGCAGACAGTCATTCCTCCAATCTTTTTAGCAATCTTTGATTAAGTAAAACATATCAGGTATACAGTGTGAGTCTCTAGTGAAAATTAACAATCGACCAACCCTTAAAACAATACAGAGGGTGGTATATATAGGGAAAATTCTCCAAAATTGTTTATTACAGCTTTGACCTAAACAGGTCTGAAAGTAATTAATTACTTTAACCTAATCCTATCAGAAATAAAGACAAGAAAATATCTATGGGCTGCGCTGAGGGCAACCGTATCAAAACTGAATTAATGCGTTGTCCTCGGTGGCTTGGTGTAGTTCTTCTGCAATAACTATGCATGGATCTTTTATCTCTACTGTTCAGCGGCATTAAAAGTTTTAACTGTGATTTGAGAGCCTAGATGGGTTTGCACCACCTGATTTGACTTTGCTGGAGGCCATTCAATGTTGACCTACTTTGGGAACTGAAGAATTTCATTAAAATATTCAACTAATACTCTTTGCCGCTTCCTCTTTCCTCTGATACTCTTTGACAAATGAATCGGGCCGGTTCTCTCCTCCGCTGTGGGTCAAATCAAAATTTAATGGCCGTTGTTCGGCCCTCTGTTTCCTTTAGAACTGTCTCTTGATCCTTTGTGAAAGCTTCGTGAAGAAAAACAGGTCATTCTGCGCCTTTTGGGCTTGCTGGGGGCTGCGCGATGAGGGGCTTTCCATTTTGGCCCATTTCCCGTAGCCATGCGAGATTAGCGCTAGGCGCTAATCGCGCATGAAAAACTGCCTCAGAACTTGAATTCGGGCTTCCTAAGCACGATTTTCGCCTCTCGCGCCAAAAATTGATGATGACGTCAGCATGACGTTAGTGGGTGGGACCCAGTACGGTGGATTACGTCAGCATGATGACGTCAGCAGGGTGACGTCAGCATGTACGGCAGGTGACATGGTAGGGACACGGTGGAAGTGACGTGGCAAGGTTGACTCGGCAGGAGGCCGATGTGTGCAGATGACGTGGTAGTGTCCTGGTGCAGTCGTCAGGGGGAGGGACAGAAGGCGGTTTGTGGTTTCATCGGACCGCCTTCTGTACGAGGGCGGTAACTGTCAGAGCGGCTCCAACGCAATCACGGGCGGACACACGTCTTTCTGTACGACGGGAAAACCGCCAGGCTATCGGGCGCTAACGGTCGGGCAACGGGACGGCTCCGAAATCGCCGAGAGCCGTCGGATCTGGGAGGGGCGGATCGGAGGGCTGACGGGAGACGGAGCTGGCGGCAGGTTTATACGGGGGAGCTGCTGGAATATTCGAATCTTCATAAAATGCCGCGCGACGGGGGGGGGTAAACTTTGGTTTTGTGGGTTTTTGGGTTTATACAAGCGGGGGGGAAAAGAAACTTAATGTTTAATAACACTTTAAAACATTAACTTTGTGCAATGACTGCGGAGGGGCAAGATTACAGGGTTTTGAGGACAAAGAGGTGGGTAAAGGTCATTGGTCTAACCAGAGGTTTAGACCAATCCCAATTTCATGACACGGATGGGTTCATAATAATCCCAGGTGGACTATTATGTCCCATAACTGATAAATACATTGCTATAGTGCTATCAGGTGGGATATGTACACAGGGGAGTTATTAACATAGATTTAGTGGGGGACGGGAAATAGATAGGGGGATATATAATACAGTCAGTAGTTAATATGACAAGTGATAAGAAAGCACAAAGGTAAGGCACCTTATGCTATTTTCGAGAAAAGTGACTTATAGAGGAAGGATGGAAATCCTTGAGTGAAGCAGATCTTCACCAAGGTAAATGATATGGAAAATGATGAAACTAAGAGGCATCAAGCAGATCTTGACCTCTTTGGGGAAATCAGTGAGTGATTTGGGGAATAAGAAGAAGGGGGAGTTAGTTATGTCCAGCTTGAGCTCCTCCAGATGAAAAACTGCATCATAACTGTGATCTGAAAAGATATAACACTTAGAAACACAAAATTGATCATGAATGAACATTCTGCAACCTCAAAAACTACCTACCCAGCCTACTTTCCTAACATTTTTTCTTCTTTTTGGACTGGGTGCACTTAGACTTGCAGACCCAGCTTTAAATTTTTTTCTTTTTTCTGTTCTCCTATCTAAGTCTACACTTATTTCTGCCAAGGGCCCAGATTAAGCAGTTGGGCTCCTTTGATTCCCTACCTATATACAAATCTGCCAAGATTAAACTGTTTGGACAGATATCATTCTCTATATTCTAAAATAAGAAATTGAAACCTGGGGAGGCCAAGATTAAACTGTTTGGCCTACCCTTAATGGAAAGACTCTTTAAAAATGGAACACCTCATCAAAATTGGAATACAGCAGTGGCATTGGGACTAGCACTCTTTCATAGTATCTTCTTTGGCCTCTTTTGGAAATATGGAACACTGCAGCATGCAAAGTATGACATATTTGGCATGTAAAAATGTCAATCATGAAATATTAAACCTATTGGAATAGGAGGCTAACAGTGGCTCCACTTGGGGATGGCTTTTCCTTGTGAGAAGCCAAGAACAACAGGTCAGACTGCCTTGATCTTCTTTTGTTACTGTAGATTGAAAAACTTCTCTGTGGTGGCTGCCAGGAGTGTGAAGCTTTTGAAACATGGACAGTTCTTCTCCTCAACCGAATTACTATGAACTGTGTAGCATCGCCTGCTTTCTTCTGCGTGCTTGATAATTATGTACAATGCTGCTGGAACATGCCCTTTGAAAACAGTCTCAGAATATGGATCCAAACTGATGTGTTTGCCTTGTTTTTGCTTTGAGCAAGGGTACTGATATGAACTGAAAATACTGCTCTGTTTTGATACCTCTTGACTGAAGACTGCAAACAGTTTCTTTTTACCATGAATTTCTTGAGATGTGATAGTGCTACTCTTGCTATTTTGCTGAAATTAGTGCAGAGACAGAGCTTTTAAAACTGGAACACTTGCATTGGCTGTGTCTTCACAAAATTTACTGCTGCTCCTTTGAGAATCGGTCTGCTTATATAAAAATGAAAACAAAGTGCTGATATATACAAATATTACTGTACAAAGAACTATATACAGAGTTGTATTGTATCCCTTAAAAGGGATCATGGTAATGTTTCAGCATACGACCATTCACAGGGCCTTCTTCAGCAGTGTTGCCTTCTACAGATTTGAGAAAATATGTGTTATTTCCCTGAACAGCAGAAATAACAAATGGCCCTTTCCATAAGAAATCAAACTTTGCATGTTTGCCCTTGTCCTCTCTTCTTGAGTCCCACCTTTTTGTCACCAATATTGAAATCCTCAGCCTTATCTCTCTTATCAAACATCTTTTCGAGCTTTTCTTGCAGAATTTGAGCTCTATCATAGACATGTTCTCTGGTTTGCTGAAGATGAATGGTCTGATTAGTTCTTCTTTGAATGTAATTCAGTTCAGCCTGAATCTCCTGTAATAGTTTGATAGTAGGGATGAAGGAAATTTGGCCTCGATGCCATATACTAGCTCATAAGGGCTCATCCCAATGGATCTCTTTGTTGAGAGACTGTCTGCCCATAGGCATTTACCAGCTTCTTGTGCCAGTTCTTCTTGTTTTCTTCCAGCACTTTCTTTATGATATTGATGAGGCTTTTGTTAGATGATTCGGCCAAGCCATTACCTTGAGGGTAATAGGCTGTAGAGTGGCCCAAGGTGATGTGAAATTTATGACAGAAATTGATCATCCTTTTGGATTTGAAGGCAGCGGCGTTGTCAGTGATGAGTTTGTCAGGGCAGCCAAATCTAGAAAGGATATTGCACTCAAGGAATTGTATAATGATGGTGTCATTTGCTTGCCTACAGGGAATGGCTTCAACCCACTTAGTGAAATAGTCGGTGGCTGTTAGGATCCACTTGTGCTGGCTTGAGGAAGAGGGATGGATTTCTCCAATGAAGTCAAGACCCCATTGTTGAAAAGGCTTTTCGATTGAGATGGGTTTCAAGGGCAAGGGTAACAACTTTCTTTTGCCCTCAAAGATTTGGCATTTGTGACATGTCATGGCAAACTTCTTTACATCTGCAAAAAGAGAGGGCCAATAGAAACCAACCCTTAAAATTCTATCACAAGTGGACTTCCAGTATAGATGTCCTCCACAGTCACCTGCATGGAATTCTTTCATGACATTGTTAGTTTCATTCATGGTTAAACAGTTAAGCAATATACCTTCATGATTTCTCCAAAATAGTGCACCATCTATAACACAAAACTTTAAAGCCTTCATTTTCCAAAATCTTTTCTTGGCTCTGGACAATCTTGGGGGAGAAAACAGGTTTAACAGTACAAAGCATATATCCGCATACCATGGAGATTGCAAAAAGGTTTCACTGATCTGTGGAGTCGCCAACTCCTGTTCATTGTCCAGTTGGTTAATGTCTAAGGCTTGAAAGTTTGTTTCGGACATTAGTTTAGCTAAACCTTGTCCCTTTATCAGCTTGGTTGGTTTTATTTCTATGTCATACTCAAGGATGCTCGCTATCCACTTGCCTCTTTTGCCTTCTAATCCCTCTTGGGTTAATATGTCTTTTACAGCAGCAGTGTGGGACATAGGAAATAGTATGTGAATATAAAATATAAATTCTGAATTCCTTGATGGCCTTAACAAGTGCGTCGGCCTGCTTTTCCATGATTGGGTAGTTCAAAGGGGCATCTCTTAAGGCTCGGCTGAAAAAAGCGATTGGCTTTTCAGCTCCTTGCTCATCCTTCTGCAAAAGGACAGCGGCTATGGTGTGATCAGATACAAACGAAAATATGATAAAATCTTTGTCAAACTGTGGGTTGGTGAGGACAGGGGTTTGGGTTAAGGCTGTTTTGATACTCTCAAAGGCCTGTTTGGTTTCAAGAGACCACTTTACCTTGGCATCTTTCTTTATCATGTTTCTTAACAATCTTATCAGTTCAACTAGATTTGGAATAAATCTCCTCGGGAAATTGATCTTTCCAAGGAATGCTTGCAGCTCTTTTATGTTTCTTGGATATGGGATTTGGAGGATGGCTTGGATTCTTTCAGGATCAATTCTAATCCCATCCTTTGATATGATGTGGCCAAGTAATTTGCCTTCTTCAAGGCCAAAGAGAGACCTCTTGGGGTTCAAGGAAATTCCATATTTCCTACATGTCATGAATATTTGCCTCAAGTGTTTGAGGTGTTCCTGATCATATTTGGAAAATGGGGTAAGATCATCAAGATAGACAACTAGGAAGTCATGTATTTCTTTGGCAAAAGCAATATCCATCGCTCTTTGAAATGTAGCACCAGCGTTTTTAAGTCCAAATTGCATCTTTACATACTTAAATGTTCCCCACGGTGTAGTAAAGGTTGTTTTGTCTTGGTCATCCAGGTGAACAAGTATTTGGTTAAAGCCTGAAAAGCCATCTAGCAAAGAGATTCTAGATGACCCCACTACCCTTTGTAGGATGTGGTCCATTTTGGGCAAAGGGTAGTGGTCTTTTAGGGAGACTTGGTTTAAATTTCTCAGATCTACACAAAGTCTAATCTCACCTGTCTTTTTTCTTGTAGGAACAAGATTGGATACCCATTTAGAAAATCTGATGGGTGATATGATGCCTGCTTCCCACATCCTCTTTACCTCCTTCTCAATCAGGGGAAGAAGCATAGGGTTAATTCTTCTGAGTTTTTGTTTGAAAGGTTTTTGGTTTGGTTTTAAGGGAATGGTGTGTTGGATCACTGAGGTGTCATAGGACTTCAAATCCTCATAAGTCCAAGCAAATACATCTTGGAATTCTTTGAATAAATCAATATATTTGGGCTTTTGATCAGGTGGTAGATTTTTGGACAATTTGAACATTTTTTGCTTCTCTGCTGTCCCAATGTTGTGTTCTTCTATAACAGCATTTATGGGTTACCATTTTGGCTTTTTGGGCACATCATTAGCGTCAAACATATCTTCTAATGGAGTTAGGCCTGCAGGCAGGAAGTTATCCTTCAAGTTGATGATCTCAGCCTCTGTTTTGGCAATTTCCTCCAAGTGCATTTGTTTCAGCTGTTCTATGTTTATTTTGTCAAAAATAGTTAGGTTCAGGATTTGTTTGGCTGTTGCACCTGTTACAGCCTGCTGATTTTCATTTGTTTGCTGTTCTGAATCGTTCATAGCATCCATGTCAATGTTAATATTTGAAAACTCATGCTCAAGGGTAAGGAAATTATTAATCTGGGCATCATTTTTAAACACTTGCTAATCTCTAACGTTATTTGGGACAGCGGGCCTATGTTTTATTTCAGCTGTGAAGTGATGGTTTGGCCCAAAGGGAAGCTTGCATGTACTTGCAAAGGTGGTTAGGCTGTGTGCATGAATGTTATGATTTCTTGAAATCTTGGCAAGCTCAAATTTAGTGAGTGTATTGAGTATATTAGTGGCAACAGTCCTATAGGCCCTCATTCTATTGTCATTGGTAACAAAATTACCTTTCATCTGTTGTATGATTAAATCAGAGTCACCTAGAATAGATACTTTTTCAGCTCCTAGAGCTTTGAGCAGCTTGAGGCCTAAAAGTAGAGCCTCATACTCTGCCATGTTATTTGTGCATTTAAAGTTCAGTCTGTAGGCATGACCTTCTGCATGATTGTTATGTGTATTGTGAATCCAGACACCTGCCCCTACTCCTAACTTGTTAACAGAGCCATCAAACTCTAAACACCATGTGATTTCTTGCTTGTGGTTTGTGCTAAGAGTTTCAGCTATTTTAGGATTGGGCAGATCTGAAATTTCTGATTGGGGAGTTTTTTCTAGCATGCTGGTTGCATTTACTGTTGTGACAGTCTCTTGAGTATGTGCAACCAATTCTTCATTGATGTGTGCTTGTTGTTCTAGAACCAGAGGCTCATCATCAGTTGGAGAATTTGTATCGTTATTAAACAAAATAAAGGAATCCATATCAGAATGGATTGAATAAATAGGAAAATGTTCAGGCTTGCTCTCACTACTTACCACATATTTCATCAGCGTTTCTCTGTACAGTCTCTTTGGTTTCCCAAAGACTGAAATAGTGATGTATGAGAGGTCTAATTAAAGGGATCCTTGGAGCTTTGCTCCCCATGATCTTGATAGGAGCATACCATATTTTGGTGGGATGTCAGCCACCACCACATCCATGAGGATGGTCTTGTTGGGATATTGGACTAAGGAGACACACAAGTCTTTGATGAGACCTAAACACTTGACTTGAATTGAGTCAAATGAGTACAAATCTTTGTAGGGTCTTGTAATATCAAGGTTCAGCTTTTCCATAACTGCTTTGGGCATCAGATTGTGTGATGCTCCTGAATCAAACATAGCGTTGTGAAAAACTTTGTCATGTACATGCAAACTGACATAAAAGGGTGGAATAGGTCCATATGTTGATTTTCCATTAACTTCTGGACCAAACATCAGTTCAGGGGTATCATCTAAAACATTTACATCATCCTTGTTCTCTAGGATTTGAAGTGATCTTTGAATTTGTTGCCTATACACATCGTGTTTGGCAAGTTCCGAGAGGTGGATGGATATATTAAGTTTTCCAATCTCTGCCTCTAAATTAAAAGGCTTCTCCAGCAAAGTCTTGGTGTTGATAATGGCAGTTTTTTCTTTCTCATTTGAATTATCTGCTATTTTCTCTTGTTTGTCAGCGTTATGGGGATTGACTGCTTGCGGTTTTTTAGTTTCAAGAGGGCTTTTTGGAACGCTGTTCGAGTTTTCTTCAGAGGAAGAAGGTGGCAGAGGCTGATCTTTGGAAGGCTGCAGGTCTGTTACGTCTTCTACAGTCACTTGATATGGGTTTGGGACAGGTGTATCAGCTGGTTCTCTTATAACAGCCTTGCCTTTAATCTTGTTGGGTTGTTTGCCATCCTTTGTTTTGCTAGGTTTAGCAATGTCAATGGTCCTAGTTCTCAACTTATATTGTTTGTGTACTTCATACACAGCAGTATCATAACCTTGTTTAAAATCAAAAGACTCACCAGATTTAGTCTGAAACTGATTACAGTCATGCTGATTTTGGTCTTCTTGGCTCAGGAAAGTTTGATGCTCACCCTTTAGATCCATCAGATTCATGTGAGTGTCTTCTATTTGCTCAGTAGATGTGGATCCTTCAACATAATTGTCTTGGAAAGGGGGTTTTATGTCATGGTCCGGGCTAGACCTACCAGCATTTGTATTCTGTGTTTTCCTAAAATTTGGGTTCCTTATGGTATTGGACTGTTGTCCTTCCCATGATGATTTCCTCTCAACACTTTCTACTCTGTCTCCCAGCCTTTGCATGCCACTGATAATAGCATCAAGCTTTTTATCTAAGGATGAGGGTTCTTCCTTAAAGGTGGTTCTTCTTTCCATTCTAGCTCTGTTTCTCTTGGCAATTAGGTCGGCCTCTATGCTAACAGCAACATTTTGCATGTCTGCAAGGGTTTGAGGAGCTCTTTCTTTTAACTGGTATGCCATATCCGGGTCAAAACCATCAGGAAATTTGTACAAGGCAAGGTCAGGTGGAGGCCTTAAGTTCTGTGGTATTGCATTGTAGACATTATTGAACCTTGCACAGTACTCCAAAACAGTCTCTTGAGGACCTCTTTTAATTGTATCATATTCGGCCAGTATGTGCAAGGGGTCTTTCTTCTTCTCCCATCTATTGGTAAAAGCTTGGTAAAGTTCATCCGGAGTAGTTATGGAATTTGTAGCAAGTGATCTGAACCAAGTTCTTACATCACCTGTTAAACTCTGAACAAAAATTTTCATTCTCACGCCATCATCATCTATTTCGTAGTTTTCAAAATAGTCTTGCATCTTTTTGGTATGCTGAAGGGCTGTGAAAGGACCAGTGGAATCAAAATATGTGATTTTAGATTGGTAATCTTGAGGTAAAGCCCCAGGATTAGCAGGTAGTTGCAGGGGTGCATATCTATTGGCCATATTCGCAGGGATAAATGGAACAACATGGATAAATGGAACGACTGGGATAATAGGAGTAACTGGAACAATAGTAAGGGCAGTAGTGGTAGTAGTAGTATGTGCAGTGAATGGAGGTGTGGAAGGAGTGCTTTGAGATGTGGATGATGAATAAGGGGAAGTAGGAGTTGAACAGAATAAAATTTTGACATGAGTTGGAACACAACTTGGGTAAGATGTTTCAGGAGTATTATCAACAAAATCTTCTTGTTTTTCTTGCTTCCTAAGGATCTTTGGGATTAAGTTTGGATTTTCAAAAGCAGCTGAGGGATTAGGGTCTGGATTTGACCTTGTATATCGTGGATTCCTTTTAGGAGCCAGCTTCCGAATTTGTTTTTTGGTATTTTTATAGGAATATTTTTAGAATTAAATTAGCAAGGAGCTGATCAGATTTTGGAATGGCTGTCTATAGCTTAAAACTAGCAGGAAGATTGACTGAAGCAACTTTTATTTACTCCTATTAATGCAAAGCAAAGAACAGTTTCAAAGGCTTCCTGGCTCACATTCAGGCTTCATCTGTAGTTTTAAGGAATATACAGCAATTAGAAAATTGATTTTCCCAGAGGATTCTTCTAACTCGTTTCTTGGAATTACCTAAGGATGATCCCTAGTGGAGTCGCCATTATGTTATCACTCACGTTGTCCTTTTGGTCAGCAGCAAAAGGATACAGTCGAGGTAACCACAGACCAATCTTTAGACTGCAGGTTCTAGCCCACTTGCAGTCAAAGAGGGCTCTCTCTTTCTGATTTAGCTTTGTTGATGATGATTTCAGGCTAGTTATTGAGTTTAGGGGTTTTGTTTTTGATTTTGGTGGGAAGATTGATGTTTTCAGATAAAGAGGCAGGTATAGCGTGAAAGTTTGGAACCATTGGGCATGGAGTCAAGGAGTGGGACTGTTGGTGCGTTTTCTTGGTCGAAACAGAGAGATATGGAGCAAGGTAGCTGCACATGGAACAATGTTTCAGGTTAAAAGGATTGAAAAAATGCTAAGGGATGAGAGGCAATTAAGAATCTCTCAATCAACTTAATAGAGAGGCGAATGAGCTCTATCTAGGAGCAGTAAAGAATCCCTAGATAACTGTCAAACACAGGTGAATTAGGGTAAATATGAGCCACAGGGAATTCATATTCATGTCCAATTCAGTTCAGATGAAAAACATAAAGAAACAACAGAAATTGAGCCTAGAGTGCAGTTAAACAAGTTCTAAGCTAATCTTTCTTTCTGCTATTTAGATGGTGAAACAATGAAAACAGAGGTAAGAGGCACTTATTGAGTCATGTTGCAGCACAAGAATTCCACATTCACTTCCTCAGATCATTAGACATAGAGCAGACAGTCATTCCTCCAATCTTTTCAGCAATCTTTGATTAAGTAAAACATATCAGGTATACAGTGCGAGTCTCTAGTGAAAATTATCAATCGACCAACCCTTAAAACAATACAGAGGGTGGTATATATAGGGAAAATTCTCCAAAATGGTTTATTACAGCTTTGACCTAAACAGGTCCGAAAATAAATAATTACTTTAACCTAATCCTATCAGAAATAAATGCAAGAAAATATCTATGGGCTGCGCTGAGGGCAGCCGTATCAAAACTGAATTAATGCGTTGTCCTCGGTGGCTTGGTGCAGTGCTTCTGCAATAACTGTGCATGGGTCTTTTATCTCTACTGTTCGGCGGCATTAAAAGTTTTAACTGTGATTTGAGAGCCTGGATGGGTTTGCACCGCCTGATTTGACTTTGTTGGAGGCCATTCAATGTTGACCTGCTTTGGGAACTGAAGAATTTCATTAAAATATTCAACTGATACTCTTTGCCGCTTCCTCTTTCCTCTGATACTCTTTGACAAATGAATCGGGCCGGTTCTCTCCTTCGCTGTGGGTCAAATCAAAATTTAATGGCCGCTGTTCGGCCCTCTGTTTCCTTTAGAACTGTCTCTTGATCCTTTCTGAAAGCTTCGCGAAGAAAAATGGGTCATTCTGCGCCTTTTGGGCTTGCTGGGGGCTGCACAATGAGGGGCTTTCCATTTTGGCCCATTTCCCGTAGCCATGCGCGATTAGCGTTAGGCACTAATCGCGCATGAAAAACTTCCTCAGAACTTGAATCCGGGCTTCCTAAGCACGATTTTCGCCTCTTGCACCAAAAATTGATGATGATGTCAACATGACGTCAGCGGGTGGGACCCAGTACGACGGATTACGTCAGCATGATGACGTCAGCAGGGTGACGTCATCATGTATGACAGGTGACGTGGCAGAGACACGGTGGAAGTGACGTGGCAAGGGTGACTCGGCAGGAGGCCGATGTGTGCAGATGACATGGTAGTGTCCTGGTGCAGTCGTCAGGGGGAGGGACAGAAGGCGGTTTTTGGTTTCATCGGACCACCTTCTGTGCGAGGGCGGTAACTGTCAGAGCGGCTCCGACGCAATCATGGGTGGACACGCGTCTTTCTGTATGACGGGAAAAGCACCAGGCTATCGGGCGCTAACGGTTAGGCAACGGGATGGTTCCGAAATCGCCGAGAGCCGTCGGATCTGGGAGGGGCGGATCGGAGGGCTGATGGGAGACGGTGCTTGTCACATGGAATTGGTCAAGGGTGCGGACATGGCTAACCTTCCTAGAAGTCTAAGACATTCTAATGACAAACAAGACAAAATGGAGTGATCTTTCTCTAAATATACCTTTTACAACATGAAAACTACAAGTGTTTAGGCTTACCTTATTCCAAAACGCTGTTGTTGAAGTCCGTCCTTGCCGATCCGGATGAGCTCCTCCTTCACATCAATTCCTGCAACCACAAACAATCAAACCATTACCAAGCACTTGCATTTCATATAATAAAACATATATTCAACATGTAGACCAAGGAACACATGAAATAACTCATTAACACAAGCTATTGAGAAAAATAAACCAGTTTGTATTAATAACGAAACAAAGAAACTCTTACAACCTGGCCTTGGTGTTGTGCAAGTTCCTCCCAGGGTCCATCAAGGGTTTTCCTCTACTTTGACAAAGCTCACCCACTTCCAAGTAGAATCAAGTAAAGACAATCTCTCCTTACAAGGCTCTAAATGGGAGACCTAAATCCTGCAGCATTTACCCAAAGAAAATGTATAGCTCCAACCTCCCCTCCCTCTGGCTCAATGTCTTTATTTATAGTGCTGTAAAGAGGTTATTCAGGTCCACCATCAATGGGATAATCCCCCTCTTTGGGTGGGATAGCTCCCTTATTGATGGGATAAGTTCCCTCTTAATAGAGATACATGAACCAACTGGAGGCGCATCCATTTCATCAAACCGACCTCTAGAAGGTTCTAGAAGTAACCACAAGTAACTTTTTCAAGATAAAAATCGCGCATTTTTCCTTTTACAGAAGGACGCACCTGTCCCTTAACATACAGAGCGTCCATGGACGCAGCTTTTGTGAACATGGTCAGCGTCCCCGCAGGTAAGGCTAGAGAGAACCTGCGACCCCAGAGATAAACATAGTTTTTACAAGACTTTCTCTCTTCTTTGAGTTTGAGATGGATAACAGAGGCATAAGACTTGCCTAAAAAGGGTAGCATGACTGTTGATTTGAGCCATACTAAGTGTAAGTAGTCAAGGTGACATTTTTTAGTGTAACAGATTGCCCCCTAAAGTGCGAAGCCTGGAATAGATTAGGGTTTTGTAATTCTAGGAAGGGTGAAGCGCTTTATCATTTCAAGGATTGTCTTGTGGATGACCTGGTTGGAACCTGCAATTTTCAACACAAAATACATGTATAAGATTATATCATCACTGGGGTAGGCATTCCCATACTCAGATTCAAAACTTTAACTAATGGACTAACTATTCTGATACAGGAATGATCTTGCAGTACATCATTTTTTATAGACTTTTGTAGACACAGTATGGATGCAACCATCTGTTTATGATTAGTCTACATAGATAATGAATACAAAACTCCTCGCAGCCTGGATGGTAAAAACTAGATCCAGGGTCTTCACTTCTACTTCCCGAATTAGTACGATTCTAAGCATGTGATTAAATGATTTGATGTCGAACATGTTAGAAACCACTTGATTACCAGTCAATGATGTAAACTGTTAACAAGCGTGAGAGAGACCACCAGTAATGTCAATGGTTCTCAAAGTACCAAGCACAACCCGTGAAATGTGAATAGATGTTTTGATGTCGAACACTTCACGGAATCCTTTGATCGAAAGTCAATGATGTAAACTGTCGTCAAAGGCGAGAAACCTGCCATTGATGCATGCAGACTTCAAGGTACTGTCGATTCCTAAGTCATCTTTCTAGATAATGTGTCGATGTCGATAGAAAGTGACTCGTTGCAGGCAAGCCTGCAACACGAAATCATTGTTCAAGTTGAAGAAATGTTGCTGTAAGGACTGACTCAGGGATAGTCAAATGGATGACAAGTATTTTGCAGATGAAAGTTTTACTTGCAGACCTCTTGAACACATAACGACACGACAGATGGTTTGGTGACGAATAACTCAAAGTTAATCCCTGGAACCCGGTTAAAGACTTTCAAAGTGATTTGGTCAACTGTGAGGTAAAAGATTTCCCAACCCAGGTGAATGAAAAAGTGTCGTGTTCAAGAGTGGTAATAAAGTTTCTTTTGAAATAAAGGTAACAAATAGGCTCATTCTTCTCTCTTTTCCCCCACCATTTCTGGCAAGTACCTCTTTATTTTTAACAAGCTTGAGGAGGATAACATATGCTTGATTATAAGCTCATCCTTCGGACGAGTCCAACCTAGTTTAAATTCGAACCCTAGGAAGGAGTGGTTCGTTCCTGTTTGTAATTGAACAGGTCCTTTACTGTAAAAGTTTAACGAGCCCAGTATAGGAACAACTCGGCGTTTTTCAATTTTAGAGAGTCTGAAAAAAACTTAAGGAAACTCCACGTTGAACTTTTTCGTAAATTTGTGTCCCTCAAGCCCGAAAAAGAATAAAATAATACCTGGGGGAACCGCTTGATCTTGCGACCAAGGAGTACTTTCATGATAGTGTCGTCGACCTGAAAAGTAAAAAGCGATCAAGGACACGTCGTTTTATTTCCTTATCGAGTTTGAAACGACAAAAACCCGGCAATCTTTTCTTGATTTTACGGCCAGAAAAGAGCTAAAAGGGGACCGTCTTTTAATTCCGTTTTAACGAGTGAAAAAGAAACACTCGGCGATCTTTTCATGTTTTAGGAGTCAGAAAAGGGCTTAAAAGATGACCCTGATATTTTATTTGTGAAAAATGACAATTTCCCTCGAAGTCCTTTTGTCCTGTACAAAAGCAACACATTACTCATACCTGTTTAAAATAGGCAAAAATACGTCGAAAAACATCTTTTCATGGTAAAAAATGAACTAATTCACCCAAAAAACCTATAAAAAGACCTTTTACCATGTCATTTTTACCGTTTGACTTTGGAGGTTGAAAAAGGAGCTTTTGACAAGAAACTTCCCGTGGTCGCTGCGGAAAATCTGACCGTCGGAATCGAACGCCATTTCATCCAGGTATTTTACACATCCTACTCTGCATTTCTATCCGTTTAGAATTAATTTTTAGGTCTTAGTTTCATTTTTTGGGGGGGTTTTGGTTTTGGAATGCGCCTCTCGGCGGACGCAGGTGCCCTTCGGGTCACCTGCGTCCCTCGACTTTTTCTCATACGGGAAAACGGTCGGGGGATGCAGCTCGCCTTCAGGCCAGCTGCGTCCGGGCGCCCTGTGCTACAAAGCTGGGGTGCGTCTTCCGAGAAGTGCACATTTCAAAACCCCAACTCCCTCAAAAAGCTACCAAAAATCCTCAAATCAATTTCTAATTGCTATTTTTGATATGCAGGGCATTAATCATGTTAGACTGGAGAGAGAGAGAGCATGTAGAGGAAGATGAAGCTGCAATAAATCACCAACCTTCTCTGGATGCCCTAAGAGCATGCGGATTATACAAATATTGGACCATACCGGGCATGAAGGGCCAGGTAAGATTTTTGGAATGGCTGGTTGAGCGATGGAACGTTCAAGAACAATGCTTTTACATAGGAGGGCACCAGCTCGAGATAGAGCCCTCGGATGTATACTTTCTCACTGGCTTGCCAAACAGAGGTGAGCAACTCAATCTTGCGGGGACTAGGCCGGGTGGCCAACCCCTTGATAGTCTCCGCGAGAATTGGTGCACACGTGGGGCTCACCATTCAAAAGGCATAGAGATAAAACACATCACTCTGCCTGAACTCAAAGTCATAGCGTTCACGGTCACCAGGATTTGCGGCGCGGCCGCTTTACACATTGCTTCCGGATCCCAAATGCGGATGGCAATTGACTGTTACCAAGGCACCATTTTCAACTGGTGTGAAGCTGTGTCGGCTCATATGAAGAGCCAACTGACCAAGGCAAAGAACGGACGACTAAAGACTTTTGGATATGGGCCTATAGTCGTGAGCTTTGCCTTGGAGAGAGTTCCAATGCTGATCCCTCAGCAACTCACTGTTGATATCTTGGGTCCTCGGGAGCCAAAGCTGATACGATGGGTTGCGGTGATGGCCCGGCATCCTGACGAGGGTGCGGCAGTGGTTCGATTCTCAGATAGTTACTTTGACTGGTTAGAGGGCCAGCTTTTTGTGATACAGGACTTTCCGTATGCCGGAATGGATTTCAGAGGTGATCCGGACATGGTTCTTCCACAGGGAGAACAATGGGACGACAGAGGTACTTTTATTTTCACAAGTTTCCTAATTATGTATTTTTTTTGTATTTTTTATATATATCGTCTCAAAACTAATAGTAAAACTTTTTCAAAATGCAGATGTTGGTCCACAGCGTCCAGCCAACCTCCGGCCTTATGATAGACTACATCCAGCAGCACCAGTACCGGCCTCACAGGATGCGGCTGCAGACGTACTAGCTGAGTTGGAGCATGATCTAGAGCGTCTCATGGTAGACATACCTGAGACTACTATGGATGACATTCCTATCAGGCTTCAGCGTTTTGTAGTCGCGGTCCCTGGACTGTTTAGGAGATTTTTGCATAAGGTAGCCCGTGCAGTGGTGTCATACAGAGAGCACCACCAGTGATTGACTAGTCACTTTTTGTAGTCACATGTGACATTTTTGACTTTTTGTACTATCATTTTGCCGATCATAAGGTGTTTCCAACCTATGATCGAAGACGATGTATATATTTTTTGACACACTTCTATCTATATATATCACTATTACCGGCTTATCTTGTTTAACATGTATGATGAAATGTTTTTAAATTTACTTGCATGATTATTATAAATGTCTGTCCAACACTCGAGAAGCAATTGCATCTGCCAATGTATTCAAGGACCTTGGAATATGTTGATATTCAATGTAATCAAATTCACGTTCCAAGAGACGCACTCTCAAAAACAACCTTAATAACACAGGATTTCTAATGGCATAAACTCTATTAAGCTGTAATACAACAAGTTCAGAATCTAACCTCACTATCAAACGTCGAATTCCAAATGAAATAGATTCGGATAATAATTCAACCACTGCACTGTATTCTGCAATGTTATTCGTTGTTTGACCGAGGCTTACCCCATGCATAGAAACTAACTCGTCAGAGGGCGAATAGATAACCCAAGCTGCGGAAGAGATATTCCGTGTACTACGACAAGCACCATCAGCAAATCCAATGTATGTTTGGAGAGGCGTCGACATCTACAATATCAAGAGTAAAACCAAGATAAGCCAGAATAATGACGAAAAACCACACTCGCTAAGCTAAGCACACTGACTAAACTAACACACTTGCTAGCTAGAAAGGAAATCTAACCTATCTAAAAATTTCTCCATACCCATCATTTTAAGCATAATACCTCTTTAGGTAAAGTCCATTTCTGGGTTTACCCAAAGAGTCCCCATCAAAATCAACTAGCTCATAAGCCCCTTTTGCTAGCTTTCGCTTTACAATGTAGGGCCCATGCCACATGGGAACGAATTTTCCGGCACCTAGCTTATCGTTAGCTTGATCATATAATAGTACTAGGTCTCCTTCCGAAAAACTTCGAGGGGTTACATTTTTATCGTACTGAGCTTTCATTCGTTTCGCGTGAGTCTCGATAGCTAAATTAGCGCCACGTCGAGTCTCATCTAATTTAGCCAAGTATAATACTCGTTTCTCCTCTTCGGAAGTAGCTGGAAGTAATTCGACAGCCATTTGAAGTGATGGGATTTCACATTCAATAGGTAACACAGCTTCTAAGCCATAAACTAGCTGGAAAGGGGTGAAACCTGTTGAATTTTTCACTGAAGTTTGATATGCCCATAGCGCCGAAAATAACATGTTATGCCAATTCGTTCGATGGATACCAATGATCCGTCGAATCATGATGACTAGAACTTTGTTGATTGACTCAACCAAACCGTTGGCTTGCGGATAATAAGGAGTAGAGCTATCGTGGCGCAAACCAAGCTGGCTTGTAAGCTCAGTCATCATGACGTTTCGAAAATGGCTCGCATGGTCAGTAATGATTGCTTGTGGGACACCAAACCTAGTTATGATATGATTGAATACGAAAACTGCAGCTGTCTTGCCGCTTGCGTCGAATGTAGGCATCGCCTCGGCCCATTTAGTAAAATAATCAACCGCGAGGATGATATACGCATGCCCCCCGGCCGAGTGAGGGTTACAAGTAATAAAGTCAATACCCCATTTGGCGAATGGACCAGCGGCAATTATAGGGTGGAGAGGAGCAGGTGGAGCGCGCATCTTTCGATCAAACACTTGACAATTGTGGCATTTTCTGACGGCAAGGATACAATCTTTAAACATAGACGGCCAGAAATAGCCAGCGCGCAACACCTGCTGAGCTGTGGCATACCCAGACATATGACCGCCACATGCTCCAGAGTGACAATCATTCAAAACTCTCTCAGCCTCTTCGTGAGTTAAACAACGTCGAAAAACTAAGTCTGCCCCCCGGCGATAAAGTGTATCTCCGATAATTTTGTATTGCTGGGATCGAAACCGAATTTTTCGACGGTCTTCCTTGGAAGCTTCAGGCCGAAAGGTGTGGGTTTGGAGATAGATGATTGTATCCCCATACCACGGATCTAAAGTGCTAATAAGAAACAAAGATTCGTCCGCAATGGACTCTTCTGCCACAGTCTCTGTGTCAGCACTCGGGAAATCACACATCAATTCCGCAAAAACTAAAGATTTCTTAGACTTGGACTTCTCGAACTCCAAGTCGAACTCTTGCAGGATGACAATCCATTTAGAGTACTTGCCCCCTAGCAGTTGTTTTGTCAAAATATAAATCATAGGGTTGCAATCCGAAATAACTGTAGTTTTGCGGAGAAGAATGTAATGACGAAAACGCTGGACAGCTTGAACGGCTGCCAGGGCCAATGTCTCCACATGCGAATATTTTAACTTAGTGGGATTTAAGGTTCTACTAAGATAATATATCACATGCTCTGCTTTGAATTCATCTTCTTGAACTAACACCATTCCAATGGTGGAATGTGAAGCTGCGAGGTATAAGAAGTAGTCCTGGTTGTAGTTGGGAGGATGCAATAATGGTGCATGGGTCAACGCGTGTTTTAATGCATCAAAAGATTGTTGGGCAATCTCGTCCCAAAAGAATTGTGCATTCTGTTTCAACAACCGTGTAAAACCTTTAGTGACCTCGGCGTAGTTTGGGATGAATCGGCGTAAAAAGTTCGCTTTCCCTTGCAAACTTTGGAGTTGGCGCAAACTCGAAGGAGGAGGCAATTTGATGATAGCCTCGACTTTTGAGGGATCGACGCGAATGCCGGCTTTTGAAACAACAAATCCCAGCAATCGACCTGTTTCTATATAGAAAACACACTTGTGGGGATTCAACCGAATTCGATAATGCCTACACCTCATAAAGATTGCTCGTAAATGGAGAAGGTGATCCGCTCGATGTAAAGAATGAGCAGGCAAATCATCGAGATAGGGTTGCACAATGTGCTTGATGTCATGAAATGCATAAGACATTGCCCGTTGAAAAGTAGCGCCGGCATTCTTAAGCCCAAAAGGTAATTTGCAATAAGCAAATGTCCCCCATGGACAAATGAATGCCGTTTTTGGTTGGTCGGCAGGTAGAATATTGATTTGATTATAGCCTGAGAAACCATCCATGAAGGAAAACATCTCACTTCCGGCACAATCATCAATAATTTGATCGATATAAGGTGTAGGATAGTTGTCTTTTGGACAAGCTCGATTGATATCCCTATAGTCGATACAGATTCTTATTGTTCCTTGTTTTTTATTGACGGGAACAATATTCGATACCCAATCCGTTAACGGGATCGGATAAATGAAACCTGCTTTCAAAAGCTTTTCGACTTCTACTTTAATCGCAGCCGCTTTTCGAGGGTGAATTTGACGTAACCGTTGCCGAATGGGTTTAGCATCCGGGTAGGTTTTGATTTCATGAACAACAATGGCAGGATCGATCCCTGGCATTTCCTCGTAAGACCAGGCAAACACGTCGCGGAATTCTTGGAATAGGGCCTTGTAAGTTTGGATTTCTTCTTCAGTACATGCGGCACCTATATGAATGTTCTCCTCGATTCCGGGCTTCACTGATATATCAATGGGAATAGTACGAGAAATATTCCCTAAATTCAACTCTGAATCAGAATGTTTCGTTGGATCCTGAGCGTCTTTGACATATTCAGCGGTAAAGATAGATGAAAAATCATTTTCAAATGTATCACCCTTAGGTAAAAACGAAGATCTGTGATGGAGATCTTCCCATGGTAGATCATCTACACTTAGGATTTCGCGAAGTCGTTCGTCAGATGACACATCTTCGGGAAACGTTATCCGTTCTAAGGGTGAGGTGAAAAGTGACTCTTCACTGACCACATTCATTTGGTCGGTTTCGGTTGAATGAAAATCGGTAAAAGACATAAGAGCTTCATAAGCAATTTCATACGGACTCAACGGCATAACATCACCGAACGAATCTATCTCAGAGTCAGATGGAACATACCAAGGATCATCATGAATAATGTTTTCTGACGTGATCATATGAATCGTTGCAAACGAAGGGTCTACGTTGAGTGGAGGGAGAGGAAAAGTTCCCAGTAAACCGGAATCCTTAACTAAACCTACACCAATGTCCCTATAAGGGATTGTCGTTTTACCGACATGTTGGATAGTTTCTGAAGAGGTTGGGTCGGATGAAAAGTATGTCAGCTGATCAATAGTCACGATCTTATCATTATGTGGAAATTTAATGACTCTGAAGACTGATGAAACGACCGCTGTCATAGCATATGACCAACTTCGACCCAAAAGAAGGTTGTAGTCTAGGGGGGCATCAACCACTTCCACATCCAGACTAATGGTTTTACCTTCGACCCCTATAGGCAATTCTTGTAGAATACCAAACGGACGGAACCCACGGCCATCAAAGGCCTTAAGGATGGTGGGGGATTGGTTCAACGAAGGAGAACCAAGCGATCTCCAACATTGAATCGACATAATACACGTAGAAGCTCCCTCATCAATCACAGTCCGATGAATAGGCCTGTTTTTGACTATCATTGGGATTTGGAAAGCCATTTGATGGGGGAGACGTGGTGTACTATTTTCTAGATCAAAGATCATTAGGTTCGGGTCCTGAACATCGACAGCTCCGATAGCCGACAAAAGCAATTTTCGTTGCGCTGGACATGACTGCAGCACTTCGAGTGCCGACAGTGCTGAAGGTGAAACAGCTAAGTCCTCAACAATGTTGTAATTCTAGGCTGCCCTCGCATGTGGATTGAAAGCAGACCTTCGAAGTACACCCTTGGCGGGTGGCTTAATCACTAAGTCTGGGTTAGGTTTTTCGATCTGTAGTGGATCGGAACCAGGAGCTGAGGTTGTTGATAAGTGTACCCAGGATACGGTTGATACTGGTAAACCGGTTGTTGGGCAGCTTGCCCAGGTTGATACTGTCCCTGGTACGGAGGTTGAACAAATTGAGGTTGAGTAGTAACAACCGTACTTGTACCAGGTTGGCCTACAGGCATCTGGACTGTGGTTTGAACCGTAGATCCAGACAACGGTACAGATGTCTGAGGAGTGGTTACAGGGACAGTAGAAACCGGAGCTGCCGATACTCCAGAAGTAAGCATGGTAGATGTAGCGGTAGTTGCTGCAGCCGTGTGAGGTGGAGTGCCAGGTGCAATTGGCGGCTGAGTAACTACTGAAGTTACAGGGGTCTGAACACTTGACTGGACAGGTTGCGGTTGCTGGGGTGGACCAGGAACTACAGGTTGTCCTGCTTGAGGTACCGACTGTATACTTGGTTGCGACATCTGTTGACCCTGTGACGGATCCCATGTTAACATTCCAGGGTACTGACCCGTAACAGGTTGAGGATACTGATATCCATAGCCGTATTGAGGATAGGGTTGATAATTGTAAGGTGCAGTCCCATATGATTGCCCTTGGGGTGGTTGATAACTTTGACCAGAGTATTGACCCGTAGGTTGATAACCTTGAGGTAAATACGGGTACTGGGGTTGACCTTGACCTTGAGGTTGGTATCCTTGAGGTTGATACCCTTGGGGTTGATACCCTTGGGGTTGCCATCCTTGAGGTTGCCATCCTTGAGGTTGATATTGATACTGAGGTTGACTTTGGGGTACATATTGAGGCTGGGGCTGACCTTGAGGTATGTATTGCCCCATAGGAGCGTACTGACCTTGAGGTTGCCCCCCAGACACGAATGAAGTACCTTGAGGTTGCCCCCCAGGCATTAACGAAGGTTGCCCCCCAGGCGGTAATTGGCCACCTTGAGGTTGGTTAACGGGAGTTGAACCTGACATCATATAAACATCACCTATACTCAATGGTACATTACCACTGTTTCCAACTAATAACCCATGATCAATGGGTTGAGGAGATGCTCCCGCAAAGGTACCAGAAAGTGATTGATACCCAGTAGGAACAGAAGGACCGCCATGTAAAAATGATTCAGGACTTTGCGTAAACACAGATGACTGACCAGACATATTTACAGGAGTATGAATTCCTCTAGGTGGAAAAGGAGTACGAGGTGTAGAAAAACCTACTGAGTTGTCTAAAAAATTGGTTAATGCAAGGTACCAAGATTCACTTCTAGGAGGACTGTAAAAGATGGATTCACGCTCCCTTAGATCAAGGGTAATTTGATCTTCAGGATTAAAGACGCCTATTTCTTCCTCTGGAACAAGTTCTTCTATAGCAACTAAACCAACAGGAAGATTTTCGGTGATAATTCTTTCTATTCTTGGTGAATCAGGAACACTAGGAGTTGGAGTAACAGGTTCGGAAATTTCAGGTTCTTCGCCTGTTTCACTGGCAGATGAAAAACTACCAGCAAGCTCGGAAACTGTAACAGCTTCGGGATTGTAACCTGTTTCTAAACTTTGGTAATCTGGATGGACTACCAAGGAAGATTCTCCTTCTTCAGGTGATCCTACTCTACTGTCACTAGGAGGAGTTACAAGGACCTTTAACCCTTCGTACTGACCCGGAATGTCTTCAGAAGATTCACCCCGCGATTGACGGAGTTTTCTTAACAAATCTAGTCCGGTGACAATCTCAGGAGACTGGCCCCCAATTCGACGGGACCGTCTCGGTAATTCCGCCACAATTAATGATTTTTAACTACAACACACGAAAACAAAGTAAAAATTTCAAATCAAACCACCTAAAGTCTTTTCCGGACCAAAAGCGCTAGTTGGTGATTAGGTCCAACCTCGCAGGATTCAGTACAGAAATGGCGGGTGGAACAGTTACGCCGACAACCTGCTTAATGAATAGACTGGACCAAGTTCCTCCACTTTAACCGTCTCGAAGTGAAGCGAACCCCCCAGAAAATCCAAGTGAGTATAGTCGACGTCTACTCCAGGTACAGTGGGACCTTCCCTCCACCGTCACCTTGGGTAGAATCCTAGATATTATGGCCACTAAGGTTACCAATCACAACAATTACACCTGGGGGAACAGTCTAAACTCCGACAGCACGCAAGGGCAGAGTAACAAGCTCAATCCCCTTACCGGCTCCTTGACAGTAATCCAAGGTTTACCGATAAGTGACCCCTGGCTCCTCGACAATGGTTAATCCGAGGTTTACCGTTTGTAATACGTACTGTCTGGCGTCGTTCCCAACGAGGGAGGAATGATCCCCTCACTGGTTCGGACACGAGCTCGTGCTTCTCCTTTAAGAGGAGCTTTCCCAGAATGTAACTGAAACAATTGGATTTGTTCTACTCAAGATAGACTATCTGTTTGGTTTTGTAGTCTTGGAGAGTTAAGTACTCACCTACTCCAAGACCCTAGCCTAAGCTATGTTGGTGTTTCAGAGCCCTAGAAAATAAAAGTTACTAGTTCAATTTTACTTTAAGCGTTACTTTTAAGGTTGTTTCTTAAGTCAAAAGGTGATGGAAGTGAAACTAGTGGTGTGTTGACTCGACTCGAAACCACTACAAAATGCACCTAGGATGATTTACCCACTACTTTACTTTTTTGATGAATTGTTTTAACTAAAAAGTTGAGAGAATGCAATTTTTATAAAAGCAACTTCTTAATTGAAGACAATCAAAGAAACAATTCATTTTTCTTTTCCAAGCATAAAAACATAACCTCTCTTTACATGCACGAAAAAACTCTTTTCTTCTTTCAAAAACAAAAAGCTACTTGAAACAAGACTTTTAAAGAAGATGTTTTTGTATTTTCCTTTTAATAAAGCAAATAAATCTAATATAACCAAAAATCAATCTTAACGACTATTAAAATCTACGAAAACCCACTCATAAGCAAACTAAAGGCAAATTTATTCTAAGCAATTTTAACGAGGCCAAAACTAACAATGATTATTCTAAGGTGTTTTACTTGATCACAATCAAATCAAGGACTAGCTTATTGCAGAACCAAAAACTAGCCAAAACAAAACTCTAATCTTTTTGTTCTTTTTGTAAAATGGAAATCAACACTTTAGAAACAAGTAATTCGAAATTTGACCCAAAACAACTTAAATGGCAAGCTGCTCACACAAGGAGACTTTACGACAGGCCCGACTTCTAAGAAGGTTGACTAACCAGAGAGATCTAAGGCTGGACAACTTTCTACTATCAAAGTCACTACAGAACCTATCCAAAAATCAAACCCTAGGTCTAAACTTCGTTGAAATCCACTAAAACACTCAAAGCTCACAAAACAAGTTCAGGTGAAAATTTTTGACAGGGTACTAAAGGATTTGGGTAGAAAACACTAAGAAAAATCAAAATCTAAAAGCAATTTAAAGCAAAAATGGAATTTTCTTAAATTTTACAGGAAGACGCAGGCCACCCGTTATCACAGGTGCGGGCCCGCTCTGTGCAAACGGCAACAGCGCGTCCAAAGACGCACTGTGCAGTACTCAGAGGGTGCATCCTTCTGGAAAAATGAAGAAAAACCAAATCTAACTAAATCTAAAGCTAAGCCACCCAAATACTAATTCTCACAGTCAAAAACCAGAAAATAAAAATGATTTTCTCAGAGCAAAGTTCACACAAAGGAAAAGACTCTCTCATTAATGGATTCCCCAGCGGAGTCGCCAATTTGTCACACGGAATTGGTCAAGGGTGCAGACATGGCTGACCTTCCTAGAAGTCTAAGACATTCTAATGACAAACAAGACAAAATGGAGTGATCTTTCTCTAAATATACCTTTTACAACATGAAAACTACAAGTGTTTAGGCTTACCTTATTCCAAAACGCTGTTGTTGAAGTCCGTCCTTGCCGATCCGGATGATCTCCTCCTTCACATCAATTCCTGCAACCACAAACAATCAAACCATTACCAAGCACTTGCATTTCATATAATAAAACATATATTCAACATGTAGACCAAGGAACACATGAAATAACTCATTAACACAAGCTATTGAGAAAAATAAACCAGTTTGTATTAATAACGAAACAAAGAAACTCTTACAACCTGGCCTTGGTGTTGTGCAAGTTCCTCCCAGGGTCCATCAAGGGTTTTCCTCTACTTTGACAAAGTTCACCCACTTCCAAGTAGAATCAAGTAAAGACAATCTCTCCTTACAAGGCTCTAAATGGGAGACCTAAATCCTGCAACATTTACCCAAAGAAAATGTATAGCTCCAACCTCCCCTCCCTCTGGCTCAATGTCTTTATTTATAGTGCTGTAAAGAGGTTATTCAGGTCCACCATCAATGGGATAATCCCCCTCTTTGGGTGGGATAGCTCCCTTATTGATGGGATAAGTTCCCTCTTAATAGAGATACATGAACCAACTGGAGGCGCATCCATTTCATCAAACCGACCTCTAGAAGGTTCTAGAAGTAACCACAAGTAACTTTTTCAAGATAAAACTCGCGCATTTTGCCTTTTACAGAAGGACGCACCTGTCCCTTAACATACAGAGCGTCCATGGACGCAGCTTTTGTGAACATGGTCAGCTTCCCCGCAGGTAAGGCTAGAGAGAACCTGCGACCCCAGAGATAAACATAGTTTTTACAAGACTTTCTCTCTTCTTTGAGTTTGAGATGGATAACAGAGGCATAAGACTTGCCTAAAAAGGGTAGCATGACTGTTGATTTGAGCCATACTAACTGTAAGTAGTCAAGGTGACATTTTTTAGTGTAACAGTGCTGGCAGCAAGTTTATATGGGGGAGCTGCTGGAATATTCAAATCTTCATAAAATGCCGCGCGGGGGGGGGGTAAACTTTGGTTTTGTGGGTTTTTGGGTTTATACAAGCGGGGGGGAAAAGAAACTTAATGTTTAATAACACTTTAAACATTAACTTTGTGCAATGACTGCGGAGGGGTAAAATTACAGGGTTTTGAGGACAAAGAGGTGGGTAAAGGTCATTGGTCTAACCAGAGGTTTAGACCAATCCCAATTTCATGACATGGATGGGTTCATAATAATCCCAGGTGGACTATTATGTCCCAGAACTGATAAATACATAGCTATAGTGCTATCAGGTGGGATATGTACATAGGGGAGTTATTAACATAGATTTAGTAGGGGAGGGGAAATAGATAGGGGGCTATATAATACAGTCAGTAGTTAATATGACAAGTGATAAGAAAGCGCTAAGGTAAGGCACCTTAGGCTATTTTGGGGAAAAGTGACTTATAGAGGAAGGATGGAAATCCTTGAGTGAAGCAGATCTTCACCAAGGTAAATGATATGGAAAATGATGAAACTAAGAGGCATCAAGCAGATCTTGACCTCTTTGGGGAAATCAGTGAGTGATTTGGGGAATAAGAAGAAGGGGAGTTAGTTATGTCCAGCTTGAGCTCCTCCAGATGAAAAACTGCATCATAACTGTGATATGAAAATATATAACACTTAGAAACACAAAATTGATCATGAATGAACATTCTGCAACCTCAAAAAATACCTACCCAGCTTACTTTCCTAACATTTTTTCTTCTTTTTGGACTGGGTGCACTTAAACTTGCAGACCCAGCTTTACAATTTTTTCTTTTTTCTGTTCTCCTATCTAAGTCTACACTTATTTCTGCCAAGGGCCCAGATTAAACAGTTGGGCTCCTTTGATTCCCTACCTATATACAAATCTGCCAAGATTAAACTGTTTGGACAGATATCATTCTCTATATTCTAAAACAAGAAATTGAAACCTAGGGAGGCCAAGATTAAACTATTTGGCCTACCCTTAACTGAAAGACTCTTTAAAAATGGAACACCTCATCAAAATTGGAATACAACAGTGGCATTTGGACTAGCACTCTTTCACAGTATCTTCTTTGGCCTCTTTTGGAAATATGGAACACTGCAGCATGCAAAGTATGACATATTTGACATGTAAAAATGTCAATTATGAAATATGAAACCTGTTGCAATAGGAGGCTAACAGATCCCATAGAGTGAAAATTCCCCCAACAGATTTATTTGCCTTAACCTCAAGGTATTCATATCTATTTAACCATTTTCTATGTTTTTCTCTGATCTTCTCCACTGAGCATTTTGTTTCTTGTATGAACACTATGTCAGGTTTTTCCTCTCTGATCCTATTGCCTAGATTCCTCTGTTTTCTTCTACTCCCTAGTCCTCTAATGATCCAGGTTATGATTTTCATTGAGGTGGGGTTTTGAAGGAGTAACTGGAAAGGTATTTCATCCTTCTTGAGTCAATCATGAGTTTGCCACACTCCAACAACAGTTCTTTCGGTCTTTTTCTTCCCCTCCTCTTGCCTGGGTTTTTTTGTTAATTTTCTTGTTATTAATCCTATTGAGGAAGTCCCTTTATTTTCCTGGTTATCATGTCCTATTTTGACTCCTGCAACTTTTTGATGTGACTTATTAAAGAAAATTTGTTGTACCTTGTCAACATCCTCCTGATGTATGGAGTTTATTTCTAGGTTTCCTCCTTGTTCTAGAAACTTTTCCAGCTCTAGGTTCTCCCTTTCTAGGATCTCTTCTAAGTCTTGGTCCTCTATGCCACTTTCACTTTGAGTCATTTTATGGTCTTTTTCTATTTCCATGGTACTCAAAGGGTCCGTCGTGTGTTCATTTTGTTCCTGTGTGAACTCCATGCTAGTCTCTATTCCTTTCCCCCTTGCTGCCTGATTCTCTGTATTCTGTTGATCACCTCCATCTACTTCCTTTTCTCCTAAGATCTTAAAACTATTGTAACTTCTTGTTTTGTTATCATTCCCAGTAGGTTTCTTTTTGTCTTCCTTCCCCCTCCTTTCCTTTTCCTCCTACTTTGGTGAAACCTGTCTGATCTTTCCCTTTGCTGGTGTTTAGGTATTCCTCCCTTTTATTAAGAGGACAATCTCTAGATAGGTGCCCAAGCTTAGGACATTTGTGACATCTGAACGGGATATGCTCATAGTTAACTATTTGAACCCATTCATCATCATATACTTCTAGAATGACCTCATCTGGAAGGGCTCCTGATAGGTCCATCTCCACACATATACAGGCATAGGAGGTATATTTTCCTCATAGAGTTGCCTCTGAAATCTTTAAGAAATGACCTAATTTATTGCCTATAGCTTTTAAAGGCTCTGGCATCCAGTAATCTAAAGGTAAGGAGTAGAGTCTAATCCATACCAGTACTAAAGTGAAGGTTTCTTACTCTGGCACAAAGTGCATTGTCCATGGCCGCATATAGAGACTAACATCTACAAAGAAGTATGGTCCTCCTTCAAAAATCCCGTCTCTGTCCTCCATGTTCGTGAACACTACTGTAAAAAAACCCTTGTATCTAAGATGTATATTTAACTCCCCCTTTGGTTTCTAGTTGTATTTTATCCAAGTGTACAACGCTTTCTCTCACAACCAGATTCCCATAAACTTTCATATAATGGCATAGTTTTCCATGTGATCCCTGTGCTCTTGCAGAGCTGGATCATTCAATATAACCCGCGGTTTGGTTATGGTATTGGGTTTACCCGGCCCCAACTTGGTTCTATTCTCTACTCCCTAACCTCTGTCTTCTGCTTTCTCCTCTTGTTAGTCTTCCTCGTGGGTACCTTGTTCTGCATGGGTTTTGCTGCCTTTTGCCTTCTGAGTTTCAGAGTTTTTTGCCTTGACCTCCAAGGATTGTGGAGGCTTGTTCTTATTCCCTGCTCTTCCTCTGTTTGAAACCACATTACTGTAGGAGGGAGTGGAGCTCCCTCCTCCCTGTGCCTCCATGGTTACCTGTTACCCTCTGTCACTCTCTTTGTTAAACCCTAGAACCTCCAACAAGCTGCCTCCTTATACCTAACTTTCCTGCATCAAGAGAAAACATCACCCTCGCCTTTTCCAATTATTATTATTATTATTATTAATTATAATGTAAATAAATTATTATTATAATCATTTTAACATAATTAGTTTTATTACTAATTATTTATTATTTATTATTTTTCATTAAATTTAATCTTATTATTAATTAATAAATATTAATGCTAATTAATTAATTATTATTACATAATAATAACAACTAATTAAATTATTATATATATATATATATTATTGTTAATTAATTAAACCTAAAAGGTTTATATTAAAACCAAGGATTAATATTATAAACCCTATTAACAATATTAAACCCTAGGAATATGAATCTTCATATTAATAAACCCAAGGGATTTGCATGATAAATCCACGGGAATAATAAACCCAAGAGACTAATACTAAAAACCCCAAGGGATTATAAACCCAAGGGAATACTATTACACACAAAGGAATAATATTATAAACCCAAGGTATATATGCCCGAAGATAAATATTGTAAACACTAGAATTATCATGGTTGACCATGGTTGATTTTCATATTGACACAATCTTTGTCATGCCCCCACACTGGTGGTACTCTTCCAATCGCACTATAGTGAGGTGCAACACCACCGACCACTTTCTTTTCACCAATACTTATGACCGTGGACTACGCCTATCATTTGTACTTAGTTTATTTCTTCTTCACCAAGTATTAAGTTTTCCTTTATACACAGTCAAAACCATAAACAACATTAACATGTATAAATGCACAATAGTATAAAGGGAGGGGAAACTCCTCAATGTGAGTCTGCCCGTATATCAATATATATAATTCACAATCTTTCATGTACAAGTTAAATCTTGGAGGAAACCCCAAATTTACACTTAGCCAATTTTACAACTTTGGCAAACTCGGTTGCCCAGCTTGTCGGTACATCCGAACGGTCGCCGCACGTTCTTCCCAACTCTTCGTTTACCCCTGAACGCGTTCCTTCAGCTTGTGGTGTCATTTTCCCAACTTGGGCACCCTCCCCCTATCACCATGCACACCTACCGGACACGTCCGCATGTCGGTTGCCTTCATTCACAACCCGTCGCACTTTGTTTCATTCACCAACTGACTTGTTCACCACTCGTTCAGTGGGTGCCCTCACCGTGTTACCCTACCTGACATTATCGTTTAGCCAACTGTGCCTTCGTTTAGTGGGCGCACACGCACCCGTGTCGCCTCTCGCTCGAACTCCCGTTCACGGACTTGACCTCCCTTTGTTTGGTGGGCCACACGTAGTACCGCCTGCATCAACTCCCGCTCACACCCTCTAGTTCAACTACTCTTCATTCGGCGGACGCCCTCACCAGGTCGCCCTGCACGAACCTTCGTTCGGCGGACGCCCTCACTGGGTTGCCCTACACGAACCTCCCGAACAAATCCTGAATGATGCCCTTGCACACCCTATTCGGTTCGCCCAATCCTCTACTTCGTTCACACTTCAGTTAGCCTGTCGTATGGGCACATCCACACCACAGTTCTGCACCAACCACAGAGCTCGCCTTCGCACTTCTCCACCGAAGCTTGTTGATTGAATGCCCTCCAATCTCACCATTGTTCGGTTGTATATACACATGTCCACCCTTTTGTGTGGGCGTTTGGCTGATCCACTATTCGCACTCCAAACGCATTGGCCCAACCACAATTTCACAAAACTCGTCCGTTGGCCCACCAGTTTACTCGCCTGGGACTTCCTACCCGTGTGTTGGTTCGCCCGTCAGCTCGCCCGCTCATCGGGTCGCCCGGGACCACCCACATGGTATAAACACTCCAAGGCTCAAACTCCATCGCATTTCCTGCGATTATCTTCACATGTCCCCCCACCATGCCACAGCTCGTCCACTCGCTCGCACACCCAAATTCCCTGCAGCTCATGGGCCTTACATTCTCCCGCACTTGAAATCATTATTTTCCTCAACAATCTCTCATCTCGACAACCACCCATCACCAAGATATCCATACCAAAGCATATGATCCGCCGGTATGTCATACATCGGAAAGTCTCCTTAATCCATGATCATCAACCACATCTGCTGCAATCTCCACATGCTGCTCCTACTGTGGAAGGCTGGCCCTTCCAACTCAAGCTACATGCTCACTGCAACATATCGTGTCAATCTCGTCATGTGCCATCATCGTGTGAACTGTTGCCATGATATTCCAACACAATGCTAACACATCTCTGCACACTTCTAGACCCCATGTTTTGAACTAGTTGGGTAGCTAATCCAACTGTCATGCTCAAACCATAAGAATGCACATCCTCATTCCACCATCAGTCGTTTCTCAGACTCCTGTCACAACATCAACTCGATCAAGAATCCTTCTCCATATAAGTAAGCCATGCCCAGGTCCATGAAGTAGTCTTCATCTTATTTGCACATGTTTTCCATGATGTTTGGTACCAATGTGCTACATGAAATCAGCTGCATCCATCCCAACATCATCATCCATCTGCAAAATATCCATATCCTCAAAGTGAAGAGATCCTCTCATCCAATTCCGACTCTTGATGTGCCACATCCAGGTCCATGAAGCAACCTCCATCATATCTGTAATGTGCCATCCCTCAAGTCTGCCATAGAAACAAGTATGCACCTGTCTCATCTATCCATGTGATACCCATGATCATAGATCAATCTGCTCTCATGTGTCAACAGTGGTTAAGTATCGGCTTAACCCATGCCCAAGTGTTGCCACCAAGGCATCATCACTGTTGCAACTCCATCACTCCAAAGTGTCTCATATTGATCCTCCACATCAAGTCACTCTTTCAAGCACACCCATACATGTACTCAAAATTATGCACCCCATCCTGCATCAAAGTCTCTGACCTCAGCTCCTTAATGCATTAGATCCTCCAAGTCCACCATATATGAAGTCCCCAAAAGTCACAACCTCATGTCATCACGAACCCCATGAATCATCTCCAACCAACATCCAACAAGCATACATGTCTCAGCCCAAAGGTCTCTGCAAGATGCCTCAACTCTCCAAGTAGTAGGAATGCTCCATAGTCTGCTCACAACTCCAACCAAGTCCATGGCCTGGTTGTACAAGAGTGCACAACATCTCCATTGGCTCATAAGTAAAACATCTCCGTGTCACACCAGCAAATCCACCAGCAAAACATCCCTGCTTTGGCACTTCTCATTGGATGCCCATAAGTGACACCTCTATAAGTTCTCCTACATAATGTCCTTGCATAAGACTACCATGCTCCATGTCTTCAACCTGATGTCCATGACAAAGTTTCCCAGGTTGTCCAATTAAGTAGACCTATCACAACAATCGGTCATCCTCATCCAAGCCTGCAATCCGGTCTAGTAAACTCGGTCACCCAACCATATCATCATCGCATGAGTCTCTTTTGCCATGGATCCCCCACTAAAGGTTCCACCAAGACTTCCTTCTTGGTCTCATCCATGATAATTCCACCCAAGTATCACCATACTTAAGTGTGTGCCTTCCTCCAATCTGTCCATGAGTCATGTTGGGCACTTAGCCATTTCTCCATGTGGCTAAAGCATGATCCATTCCTTCGCAATGATCATCATGTTCCTCCCTTGTCACTGGCCTTTGTACCTTCTACCATAAGGTCACAAACAACCCCAACAAGTCCTACAACAGTCAATGGTCCTTGCTTCTCCATACACAGTCTCATTGTAGACATCCATGGTAAGATCATCCCTTGCATCGGAAAATTGATTTTGCTCTTCCGTGCATACAGTTGATCTACCAAATGCTCAACTGAAACATAAGTATCAATAGTACTTACATCATCATGAGGATCCTCAATATGAGTTTCCTCATCCACCGATGTCTGCAAACTGCACGATCCTGGTTCAACTTGAACACTTTCAAGTTCCTCCTCCATCGTTTTCATATCTGCAACATCCACATCCTCATATTGGTCCTTAAGTTCTTCAAGTTCTTCCTTTATCTTCGCACAACCTTCCTGAATCTTCATATTCTCAGCCTTCATCAAAGTCCATGGAGAACTCCATCTACTCATTTGTTCCAATACCTTGTACCGAAAAGCTTCACCTGCATTATGGCTAGATTCACCTGCCATAGGCCCTTCCACCATTTCTGCCATCCACTTTCCTTGCAAACCTGAATCACCCTTCAAATTTCTTCACCAGTTCTGGTACCACCTGTTATGCCCCTACATTGGCGGTACTCTTCCAACCACACTATAGCGAGGTGCGGCACCACTGACCACTTTCTTTTCACCAATACTTATGACTGTGGACTACGCCTAACATTTGTACTTAGTTTATTTCTTCTTTACCAAGTATTAAGTTTTCCTTTATACACAGTGAAAACCATAAACATTCACCATAAATAGCATTAACATGTATAAATGCACAACAATATAAAGGGAGGGGCAACTCCCCAATGTGAGTCTGCCCGTATATCAATATATATAATTCACAATCTTTCATGTACAAGTTAAATCTTGGAGGAAACCCCAAATTTACACTTAGCCAATTTTACAACTTCGACAAACTCGGTTGCCTATTTCGTCAGCACGTCTGAATGGTCACTGCACGTTTTGACCAACTCTTCATTTACCATTGAGTGTGTTCGTTCAGCTCGTCGTGCCGTTTGCCCAACTTGGGCACCCTCCCCGTGTCACCGTGCATGCCTACCTGACACATCTGCACGTCTGTTGCCTTCATTCACAACCCATCGCACTTCGTTTCATTCACCATTCATTCAGTGGGCACCCTCATCATCTTACCCTGCCCGACATTATAATTCAACCAAGCATGCCTTCGTTCGGCAGGCGCACACGCAGCCGTGTTGCCTCTCGCCTGAACTCCCGTTCACAGACTTGACTGCCCTTCGTTCGATGGGTTGCACGTAGTACCACCTACACGAACTCTCATTCATGCCCTCTAGTTCAACTACTATTCATTCGACGGATGCCCTCACCGGGTCGCCCTGCACAAACCTTCATTCGGTGGACGCCCTCACCTGGTCGCCCTGCACGAACCTCTTGAACAAATCTTGAACGACGCCCTCGCATGCCCTGTTTGGTTCGCCCGGTACTCTGCTTCCTTCACACTTCGGTTTGCCCATCATGTGGGCACATCCACATCGCAGTTCTGCACCAACTGCAGAGCTCACCTTCGCACTTCTCCACCGAAGCTCGTTGATTGAATGCCCTCCAACCTCACCGCCGTTTGGTTGTATATACACATGTCCACCCGTTTGTGTGGGCATTTAGCTGACCCACCATTCGCACTCCAAACACATCGTCCCAACCACCGTTTCACAAAACGCATCCGTTAGCCCACATGTTTTCTCACCCAGGACTGTCTACCCATGTGTTGGTTCAACCATTGGCTCGCCCTTTCATCTGGTCGCCCGAGACCACCCACACGGTATAAACACTCCAACACCCAAACTCCATTGCATTTCCTTCGGTTATTTTCATGTGTCTCCACATCGTGCCGCAGCTCGTCCACTTGCCTATGCACCCGAACGCCCTACAGCTCGTGGGCCTTGTCAACACCCCAAGAAACTCACCTAGGTTGTATGTCAGTGATGCTCGGGAACATTACAAACTCAACAAAATGTTGGATAAATGGTGGATGAATGAAAGAAATGCTGCATATTCAAGCCAGATAACCACTTCTACTATGATTGACCCAAGACATGGGTGAACACCCCCAGACTACAAGGCTTTTAACCACCAATTTCTCAAAATTTAAACAAAATTTGATGATGGAGAAGACTGACTACACCAGCAGATACACAGGACCCTGTGATGGCCAACTGCAACCAGTTGAAAGGTCTGTAAATCTATTATCTAATACGCAGATAGGATGACAGCTCTATGATATTAAAACAACAGAAACCTGCAAGCAAATTCAATGATACATGCTAAATTCTAACACAGAGGTGGGATGACAGCCCCTTTGATGCTAAAGATTCACAGCACATGAATTAATGCAAAACAGGCACAGCTTGGAACATAGAAGAAGAGAAAAGTGAGAAAATGACAACAAAAGAATTTTGTATTAGTTGGAAATGAAGACCAGACGCTGCAGGCCTCACAGTAGTTACAATCTCCAGAAGTTGAAGTTTATAATAGAGTAACACTCATCTAACATTCATCAAATTGATTACATCATTTTTCTGGGTATATATAGAATCTGTTTACAAAATATCTCTGTTAGGGTATGCGTGGAGGTGTCTTAATTGACTACCAACCGCATTTACAATTAGATATGGGTCCTCTGCTACATTCTGACTGTTTTAAATGAACAAAATGGCTCTTTTTGTACTTCAGTGTCCTTCCTGAACAGTTGAAATATTATCTTCCTACTTTTCAATAACTGCAGCTGTCATTGCACTGCTCGAGGGGCATTTTCCTCGTCCTTGGTCGTGCTGTGTTGAATGCAGGTGGCTGAGAAATTAACACACAGAGTACAGGGAGTTGATGGCTTTCTTTCTCCTCTGTGTGCGCAGAGCAGGTCCAAAAACACTGATGAATACACTGAAAAACACTTTGAAAACGAACAAGGGCCGAGATGAAACACTGGCTGTCGGATGTCAAAAAGGACGACCAAGATCTGCTATCGGCAGGCAATGAGAAGGCACAAAGGCACAACTTGAACATGAGCCGTTAGATTAGAGAAATGGACGGCGGAGATTTGATCATAGGGAGATCGGGCAATAGGAAAACTAAGAAATGCGGGCTGTCAGATCGTGGTCGGGAAGATCTGAGGGTGATTGGGCGGAAGAGTAAAACGATGGTTAATGGGTGGGGAAACGGTACGATGGTGGGAAGTGGTTTTCCCGCACCACTTTTGTGTTACGGTAGTTTTTGTACAGGGGAAGCGCGATTCAATGAAAATGCGCCACGTGTCTGATGCGATGGGTGGGAAACCACTTTTCCCGGGAGCTAACAGGCGTGCAGGTCTGCGGAGCGGGGAAAGCGATAACCATTGGATGATATGGCGGCATGATCAGATGGTCAACATAAACGCACAAGTTTATTGTTGATATGATGGACGATGTGACAGGTTAGGGGCGAGCCCAGGTTGTGGATTATTTTATATGTGTGGGGTTATAAGGGTTAAAACATAATGTCGGGGTAAACAAATAATAAGTTTTTATATGGGGTTTAGATGGGTATTGTGAGGGGACTAAGGGATAATGAAGGAGAATAAGGGGGAATAAGGGGAAGAAAAAACCCACTGCTGCAAACCTGCTTTTTCCCATCAGATGCTGCAAACTATAGCAAAGCTAACACTGGCTCCTTCTGGGGATGAGATCCTCCCTGTGAGGCCTCAAGAACTTGTAGACCACTGCCTTTCTGACTAAAAATAAACTAACCAAAATTTCTAGTGTTCCATTGGGCATGGAGTCTACTCTGCCTGCATCAAACTGATAAAAACAAACTATTTACAACCTTTAAGGCCAAAGACCTTAAACAACATAAATTTTTAAAAACCACCCATTAACTGGACCATAAAAAACTGTCTCTCCTCCCATACGTTTCAGCATGAAGTTGTTGTTCCTTTGAACCTGTGAAATGATGAAAGGCCCTGTCCAGAAAGCATCAAATTTCCCATGATTTCCTTCTTCTCCTTCAGTGCATCCCATTTCAGAACCAAGTCACCAACCTAAAAATTATTTATTTTTGCCTTCTTGTCAAAGGCTTCTTTGATGCTTCTCTAATGTTTTGCAGCTTTTTCAACTCGTTGTTCTCTAATATGATGCAACTCTGTTAGATCTATGATTCTTCTTGCCATGTATTCCTCTTCATCCTACTCTTCTTGAAGGACTTTTGCCACAGTGAGAGTTAACTGTATTGGAAATGCAACATCAGTGCCATATACCAACTTGAAAGGAGAATCGCCTATGGAGTTTTTAATGGTCACTCTGTCAGCTCACAATGCATACTTGAGCTTTGAATCCCAATTCTTTTTATTTTCCTCTAACGGCTTTTTAATTATCCTAATCAGACTTTTATTAGAGGATTCTGCTAGACCATTTCCCTGTGGATAATATGAGGTGGAATGAACAAGTTTAATGCCCATTGAATCACACATTTCCACCAATTCTTTAGCTCTTAAGGCTACTGCATTATCTGTTATTAACTTATGTGGACAACCAAATCTACTGAAGATATTCTATGTTAAAAACTTTATGACCACATTATGATCAGCCTTCCTTGTAGGGACTGCTTCAATCCATTTTGTGAAATAATCAGTGGCTACCAATATCCACTTGTTCTGGCCACTAGAATGTGGATTGATTTCTCCAATGAAATCCAAGCCCCATTGCTTAAAAGGTCCTTTTGCAATTATTGGTTTTAGGGGCAGGGGTTTTAATTGCTGTTTTCCTTCAAATCTTTGGCACCTGTCACAAGATTTCACAAAAACAAATACATCAAAAAATAAAGTGGGCCAATAGTACCCAGCTCTGAGAATTTTATGGGCTGTGGTTTTCCAATAATGGTGCCCTCCACACATGCTGTTATGAAATTGCTGCATGACTTCCTCTGATTGCTCTTTGTCCAGACACCTTAAAAATATTCCAGATGGATCCCTCCAGTAGAGAAAAATTTCCATAATGCAATACTTTGCTGCTCTAAGTTTTAAAGTTTTGGCCTGATTTTGAGTAAATCCTGAAGGGATCTCTAGCTTCAGCAAGAAATTTATTATTTCAGAATACCAATTACAAGAAGCTAGATTGTCGGTCACTAACTGTTTTCTCTCTGTTTCAGCTGCGTTTTCCTCTTCATTTGTCTGACTGTTTGCTGCAATTGTGCATAGGAAATCAATGTCTAAAGACCTGCAATTTTCTTCAGCCAATAACTTGGCAAGACCCTGACCTCTAACCAGCTTGGTGCGCTTCAGTTCTATATTAAATTCAATCATTTTAGCAATCCATTTTGCCCTCCTTCCATCAACATCAGGTTGAGTTAGGACATATTTTATTGCAGCAGAGGGCACAAATGCAATTATTTTTGAATGCAAGATATAAATCCTAAAAGCCTTTAAGGATTTAATAAGAGCATATGCCTATTTTTCTATAATATCATACCTCAGTTCAGCATCCCTTAAGTTTTTACTGGAAAATGCCACCGGATGCTCTGAACCTTCATCATCTTGCTGCAATAGAACGACTACAATGGTGTCTTGAGAGGCAAATGAAAACAAATGAAACTCTTTACTGTAGTAAGGACTTATTAACGTGGGAGCTTCCATTATAGCTTTCTTAATTGACTCAAATGATTTTCTTGTTGTTTCGGTCCATCTTACCTCTGCTCCTTTCTTCAACATGGAGGTAACATGCTTTACTAGTTCTGCAAAATTAGGAATAAACCTCCTTACAAAGTTTATTTTACCCAGAAAAGACTCAATATCTTTCTTTGATCTGGGGATAGTCAAAGCCTGAATTTCTTTGACTCTTTCTGGGTCAATCTGAACACCCGCAGTAGACACAATATGTCCTAACATCTTGTCTTCATTTAAAGCAAATTGAGATTTTTTTGGATTGACTGATATTCCAAACCTCCTCCACTTCAAGAACACTTTTTTCAAATGCTGTAAATGATTTTGATGGCTGCTGGAGTAAATTGCTATATCATCAAGGTAGATGAGGACAAATTTATCCTTCTCCCCCACAAATGCTATGTCCATAGCTCTCTGAAAAGTGGCTCCAACATTCATCAATGCAAATGGCATTTTGGCGTACATAAACGTGCCCCAAGGAGTGGTAAATGCAGTTTTTTCCTGATCATCTGGGTGCACAGAAATTTGATTGAAGCTTGAAAATCCATCCAAAAACGACATCACTTTAGCTCCTGAGACCTTTTGCAGCAAATGTTCCATTTTTGGCAGAGGATAGTTGTCTTTCTTGGAGCATTTATTCAAATTTCTGAAATCAACACATAGTCTGATTTCACCACTCTTCTTCCTCACCACCACTAGATTTTCCACCCATTTTGAATATCTAAGAGGGACAATGATCTTGGCAGCCAACAATTTTTTAATTTCTTTTTCAATCAGTGGAAGAAGCATTGGATTTATTGGTTTCAGCTTCTGTTTGAAAGGAACAATGTCTTTTTCCAAAGGGATTTTGTGCTGAATTGTGTTCTTGTTGTATGTTTTCAGATCACTATACTCCCAGGCAAACACATCTGCAAATTTCCTCATTAAATTGCAGTATTCAGCACTTTGGTGCGCTGACAAATGAGTGGAAAAATTCACATACCTAGGCTGACCTGGACTTCCAATATCATGCTTAAAGATTGCAGATTGGTCTTCTTTTTGGGTAGCCTTGTAAGGCACATCATTTTGGTCAAACAGTCTTTCAAGAGGAATTAGACCCTTAGGAATATGGTTACTAGGAAGCTAGACTATGTTGTCTTTACCAATTTTATTTCGAAGCTAGGACTGGGGTTTCTTTAACAAGGCTTCATTCTCTTGGTCAATTTGCATCTCAGAAAATTCATCAATGACTTGAAGGAACCTACTCAACTCATCATCATCTTCAAAGACTTTCCAATGGTGGACATTGTCAGGCAAGGAAGGTCTATACATCATTTGTACCTCATAAACTAATCTGGGAGGCATGGGAGGTATAAATAGGCTAGCAGAAATAGCAAGGGAATCAGCAAGATGATTTTGGGCTCTAGGAATGTATGAAATACGGAAAAAATCAAAAGAATCTCTGACTCTCCATACCTCATCCCTGTATGATTTCAACCTTGGGTGCTTTGCTTGAAACGTTTTGTTTACTTGCTGAATAATCAGATCAACATCTCCAAACACCTTTAAATTCTTGATTCCTCTGCCTTTTGCAGCGTTAAGGCCCAATAACAGTGCTTCATATTCTGCTATGTTGTTTGTCACTTGAAAAAATAGCTTAAAAGATAGCTGAATGCTTTCTTGTTGTGGAGATACTAGCACTACCCCTACTCCTACAGTTTCCCTGGAACATGCTCCATCAAAAAACATCTCCCAGACCTGACCTTCTTGCACTTTCTCAGCTCAAGCAATTGGTTTCCTGATCTTCATTTTGGCCTTCCGCGATTCTTCTATTTGGAGAATGCATGCTCCAAAATCAGTGTCCACTGCATAAATGGGATGATTTGTAGGATTCTTCTCATCACTGATGATGTATGCCAACTGTGCTTCTCTGTACAATCTCCTTCTCTCTCCTCCAAAAACTGGGACAGTAGCATAAGACAGATCATTCTGGAGTGTCCCGCCTAGTCTCTTAATCCACCCTCTGGACAACAGCATGCGAAACTTAGGAGGGACATCTACCACCACAATATCCATAATCATACTTTTCATGCGCAGCTGAGTTAAGGTAATGGCTATATCTTTAATCAATCCAAGACATTTGACCTTTCTTGAATCAAAAGAAAATAAATCATGATAGGGTCTACTGATTTCAAGGCCCAACTCTTCCATGACAGCTTTAGGCATCAAATTGTGGCTGGCCCCTGTGTCTAGCAAATAGTTGTGGAGGATTTTATCATGAATGGTCAAAGAAACATAAAAAGAAGGAGAATTATTATCAGCAGGCTCAACCATGGGACTGAGCACAACGGCAGGATTGTCATCTTGCAAATTGACAGAGTCAGTGGAGGTTTGTTTGGTTTGTAGCTCAAGGGCTTCAAGGATAGGCTTTCTAAATACTTCACTTCTCATCAACTCAACCAGAGGCACATATATTTTAAATTTTTGGACCTCTGATTCAACGCTGAAAGAAGAAGATGATTTATCAGAAATATTTACCTCTTGAACTGGAGCTTTGAGGATGACTGGATCAGCTGCTGCCTTTCTTTGCTTGATATTTTGAGGTTCTATTTGGACAACAGTTCTTTGGGCTGGGTTATCTTTGACATTCTTTGCATTTGATCTGAGATTATATCTTGGCTGGTAACCGGTTTGTAGAACAGCTCCTCTGTCCCACTTCTGACTGTTTTGTTCTTGCAGTAATGATTCTTCATATTCAGCCAATGTCAAAAATGTAGCACTGCCTTTATCTTCCATGTAGTGAATTTCATCCTCATCTTCTTCAAATTGTTCCTCCTCCATGACTACATTCTGAAAAGGAGCTTTGACTTTCTGATCTTCCTTTGATTCTTCACCCCTTTGCATTATTTGTAACTATTCATTTGCTCTTCTGAATGGATTGGGGTTTCTTGGAGCAAATGTGTTTTGCTGCCCCGTTTTCCCTGAATTCTACTCAACCTTTAGCTTAGAGATTTCGGTGGCCAATGACTCTATCATCTTAGTCATTTTATCTAATTTAGGCTCTGAAGATGATGCAGAATAAGTAGAATCCTGATTTCTCTGTCTCCTTCTATCAGCTTGGCTTTTAAACTTTTCTACAGCCATGATATTAGATTCTACTTCTAAGGTTGCATCCTGCATGTCTTCCAGCGTAGCACATCTCCTTTCTCTCAATAACAGGTAGAAATCTGAGTCAAAAGCATTGCCATAAGTGAGTTTGGCAAAGGTAGGAGTAGGCTTTACCTCAGCTGGAATCTTACTATACATTCGATTGAATCTTTTATTAAAATCAGGTATTGATTCCCCATTTTCCCTCTTCAGATTACCAAACTCAGTATGGTAACACAGAAAGTCCTTCTTATCTCCCCATTTCTTCAAAAATGCATCATCTAATGCTTCAATATCTGTTATTGATCTCTGGGGTAACTCTCTAAACCACTTCCTAGCCTCTCCATCAAGGCTCTGGACAAAAACTCACATCCACACATCATTTTCACTTATATCTAGATTATCAACATAACTGTAAAAAGCTTCAAGGTGTTCTTCTACTGTTAATCCCTCTTTTCCAGTGAATTTAGGCATGTATTTTTGATATTCCCTGACAGGCATAGGATTTAGAGGCATAGGAGACACCAATGGTCCATATCTAGCAGCTACAATTCTTTCTATTCTTGTCGGTGCTTGCTGTCGTGCCATGATTGAAATATTTGGAAGAATAGTAGTAGATTGAATGATGGGGAGTAATGTGATGGATGGTAGAGATAAAGGGATGTTTTGGACTGAATGGGATGCTTTCTTTGGACTAAGATTCGAAGGGGAACTGACTGTACAAGGGGCTGAACCAATCTCTGAAGGTTTTTCTTTATTCACAGCACTGATTTGTAAATCTTCAATCTGTATATCTTCAACTACAACTTTATCTTCTAGAGATGAATTAGATTTCTCAGGCTTACTTGATCCTGATGCTCCTTTCTGTGAAGATTTCTTCGATTTACCAGTCCTCTTAGGTTCAGGCACTGGTTTAGCTGGCAGCTTCTGTGAATTTCTTCGAGTATTTCTCACAAACTAAGCCAAAACTTCAATGTGGAGTCGCCAAAGGATGGTGTTCCTTCAATGGAGTCGCTAGACAGATGATTACAACCAGAAACTGTGTTCAAACCTTGTCTGTCATCAAGGCTTAAAGCTATTTCGTTCTCCCAGGGAAGCTGAACTTCAATTCTCCTCTCCTTGGAAATGATGCCAATTAATGTTATCACCCTAAGAAACTCACCTAGGTTGTATGCCATTGATGCTTGGGAACATTACAAACTCAACAAAATGTTGGATAAATGGTGGATGAATGAAAGAAATGCTGCATATTCAAGTCAGATAACCACTTCTACTATGATTGACCCCAGACATGGGTGAACACCCCCAGACTACAAGGATTTTAACCACCAATTGCTCACAATTTAAACAAAATGTGATGATGGAGAAGACTGACTACACCAGCAAATACACAGGACCCTATGATGGCCAGCTGCAACTAGTTGAAAGGTCTGTAAATCTATTATCTAATACACAGATAGATGATAACTCTCTGATATTAAAACAACAAAAACCCGCAAGCAAATTCAATGATACATGCTAAATTCTAACACAGAGGTGGGATGACATCCCCTCTGATGCTAAAGATTCACAGCACATGAATTAATGAAAAACAGGCACAACCTGGAACATAGAAGAAGAGAAAAGTGAGAAAATGATAACAAAAGAAGCTTGTATTAGTTGGAAATGAAGACTAGATGTTGCAGGTCTCACAGTAGTTACAGTCTCCAGAAGTTGAAGTTTATAATAAAGTAACACTCATCTAACATTCATCAAACCAATTACATTGTTTTTCTGGGTATATATAGAATCTGCTTACAAAATATCTCTGTTAGGGTATGCGTGGAGGTGTCTTAATTGACTACCAACTGCATTTACAATTAGATATGGGTCATCTGCTACATTCTGACTGTTTTAAATGAACAAAATGGCTCTTTTTGTACTTCAGTGTCCTTCTTGAACAGTTGAAATATTATCTTCCTACTTTTCAATAACTACAGCTGTCATTGCACTGCTCAAGGGGCATTTTCATTGTCCTTAGTCATGCTGTGTTGAATGCAGGTGGCTGAGAAATTAACACACAGAGTACAGGTAGTTGATCGCTTGCTTTCTCCTCTGTGTGCGCAGAGCAGGTCCAAAAACATTGATGAATACACTGAAAAACACTTTGAAAATGAACAAGGGCCAAGATGAAACACCGACCATCGGATGTCAAAAAGGATGACCAAGATCTGCTATCGGCAGCCAATGAGAAGGAACAAAGGTGCAATTTGAACATGAACCATTAGATTAGAGAAATGGACGGCGGAGATTTGATCATAGGGAGATCGGGCAATAGGCGAATAAAGAAATGCGAGCCATCGGATCACGGTCGGGCAGATCCGATGGTGATCGGGCGGGGAAGCGGTAAGATGGCGGGAAGTGGTTTTCCCACACCACTTTTGTGTTACGGTAGTTTTCGTAAAGGGGAAGCGCGATTCAATGAAAATGCGGCATGTGTCTGATGCGATGGGTGAGAAACCACTTTTGTCGAGAGCTAAGAGGCACGCAGTTCTGCGGAGCGGGGAAAGCGATAACCATTGGATGATATGACAACATGATCGGATGGTCAGCATAAACACACAGGTTTATTGTTGATAATATGGACGATGTGATAGGTTAGGGGTGGGCCCATGTTGTGGATTATTTTATATGTGCGGGCTTATAAGGGTTAAAACATAATGCCGGGGTAAACAAATAATAAGTTTTTATATGGGGTTTAAATAGGTATTGTGAGGAGACTAAGGGATAATGAAGGAGAATAAGGGGGAATAAGGGGAAGAAGAAACCCACTGCTGCAAACCTGCTTTTTGCCCATCAGATGCTGTAAACTGTAGAGGAGCTAATAGGCCTTACAATCTTTGTCACAATACGATGTTGCACCTGTTATCACTCCAAAATTTCCAAGGGTTGTCTAATGTGCTAAAAGGAAATATTAGAGGTAACTATAAATCTACTTTGAAGCTTAGGATCTAGCCTTCCTAAACTCAGAGAGGGCTCTCTCGATATGATTTAACTTTGTTTATTTAATGGATTTTAGGCTGGTTATTTCTGCTTAATTGGATTGGTTTTGATTGGTTGGTGGGATTCATGATCTAGATGAATAGGTGCTTTTCCATTTCCATTAGGCTATGGAGTCAATATGACTTTGAAAACAAAAACAATCAACAAACTATAAAGGAAGTATTATAGGGCAAGATAGGTGAGCAATATCAAATCTCAAAGGTTGAATGGTGAAACGATTTTTTTAATCGAGATGAAGGAGCAATCAAGAATTCCTCAAACCAGATACTGAAGAAGGATGAAAAAGATAAATCGAGATCAGAGGGAAATTAAGAATCCTCTAAACCAGATATCAGAAGAGAACATAGAAATGTATAATAGTTAAAAGTAGAGTGTGATGTTTAAGTGAATTTTGCAGTAAAACTCCTGTTATAACATTTGAATTTAGAACACATGAAAGTTTATGAAATACTTAGAAAGAAACATGAACAATTGAAATTTCTACTTCACTGAAATAGCTCAACACATGAATCCTGTAAAAAAGTCTCTTTATAACTTGTTCTGTCTGTCAATTGGAAATTGGTACAATAACCCTCAGGTAATAGATCAATCAGCTACATAAATATTCAGAAATCCACACCTGATACTTCAAATCATGAAGTATTTATACAAAACTTTACAAAGTATCATGTCAACTGACTAGGATTTATTTAAGGAAAATAAAAATATTTATGCAAAAAGATAGTGACACCTGTTTAACTGCCTGAAATTTGTGCCTTTTTATTTGCTTGTTGTTACTAGACTGCTTTTTTCATCTGATTCTCTTTCACATTGTCTGCTTCTTTCACCTCCTTGTCTTTCACCTTATTCTCTCTTTTTATCCTTTACAGCGAGTCACACCATTTTTCCCATGTTTCTTCATCTGGGAGTTTGATTTTCATCATCCTCCGATAAATCTCATCTGCTTCTGTAGATTTGGCAAATGTAGGCTTGTTCAAAAAAAGGTGATTTACCTCATGTTGGAGGTAAAAGAAGTTTTCCAAAGTTTGGAGGAGCACTTTTCCTGTGGGCACACCTTTCATGGATGAACTATTGGAATTTTATCTGGCTACTTCTCTCATCTTCTTATCATAGTCTTCATGTTTCATTGGTTTCTCATTGATTACCAAAGGATTAGGCAGACTCTTCTGTCTCAATACTTCAAACTTGTCAAAAAACCTGTTTACTACAAGTTTCATGTTTTGACATTTCTCCTCAAGGTGTATCATCATATTTCTCTTGGAAATAACTTTCTTCACTTCTAGAATGGTCTCTATTCTATTAGTTATCCCAAGCTCCTCTAATTCATAATTGTTTTTAGAATTTAGAAATTTGATCATTTTAGTGGCTTACTCTGGTTTCTCTCCAAGATCTCCTTTTACCTTTTGAATTGCCTCACTAGCTTGCTTCACTAAATCATTTTGTTCAAATATTACCTATATAGATGGCCAAATATCATTAACTGAGTTAATGATATTGGCCCATAAATTTTTCTTTTCTTGGGCCAAAGGCTCCTTTAGTGAAAATTCTTTTTCTAGCTGGTGGATCTTGTCATTCAATCTATTGGCTTTTTGTTTCTTGGCTTGATGCATTACTTCTACTAATTCCTTTTCATCTTCTAAGCTCTTCACTTTCTCCTTGAGATTATTAATATGTGTTGTTTGAATTGACATAACTTCCATAGCTTGAATCAATTTGTTGGCCTCATCAGTGGGATTGGCTGTTGGTTTTGTTGATGTTGTTGTTGCTGAAGATGATGTAGTTGTTGGAACTGATGTTGATGTTGTTGCTGATGTAGCTCCTATGGGAATAGAAGTAATGGGAACTGCTTTTCTGCTAGTCTATTTATCCTGTACCAGTTTATCCATTTCTATCTCCATTTCTCTTAGTTTATTTGTCAACTGGATGATTAAGTTCATCATCTCATCCTTTTGATTAAGTGTCTCCAACACCTCCTTGGTTTATGGATGTTCAGTAGTTCGTATCTTTAGCTGTTTCTTGAGTGCAACTATGTCTGCATTTTTCTTTTTAATGAGTTCTTCTACTGCCTTGATATCTGTTGGATTATAGCCAATTTCAATTACCAACTCTTCTAGTGACTTAATCCTATTGTATTTTGCTTGTGATGAGGCCCTTTCTAGCTCTAACTGTGACTGTACATTTTCAAGAGAATTCTTCAATTTCTGGACACTTAGAGCTTTTTGTGTCATGGTTGAATACATCATTTCTCCTGTCTGTTTATGAAATTCAATCTGGTCAACTGGGTGCACATCCTTGGTGTGAATTTCAAAGGCTGTTTTCTTATAATATTCTGAATTTCTTGGGGCCTTTACCTTTGGCTGTAGGAAATTCATCTTCATTTTCTTTGTTTTGAGGTCAAAATCTAAAAGAAACCTACTCTGATCACTAGGAGTTTGTTTCCAATATTGTGTACATATGGCAGATTTTAATGCTTCATTTTTTATTTTAATCTCTTTGTACCTTTCCATGATATCTTTCTCTTTTTCCACTATTTTGCTAGACTATGAAACTTCTGTATTATTTTGATTTTGAATTATCTGTGCACTAGAAGATGAGGGCAGAGGTGTTTCTTCTACATGTGTTGAGGGTGCATCACCCCTAGTGATAATCTCTGTTTCTGCTTCAACTATCTTTTCATACTCTATTATTGGATTTAGCTTGGTTTTCTTTTTTCTCACAAGCTTAAATTTAGTATCAAAAGTAGTTTCAGCTGAGTAGGATCCTTCTTCTCTAGCCCTTTTTGAATTTATGTCCTGTGGGTCTGGAGTATGCAGGATGGAACTAGTATCAACTTGCTTATCCATCTCCTAAAGAGTGTTTTCCAACCACTCTGACTGGTTGGAATACTTTTCAATTTCTGGTTTTGACTCATGGATGAAGGGGGTCAATTTGAATTTGACTCTTAATTTACTTATGACACCTAAAGGATCATAATTCCATTTGAAACTATTGCTGAACTTGAACTCTTGTAAATATCTATCTGCCTCCTTTCCAACATTTCTATTGTTACATATAAAAGGCCCTATTTGGTTTTTAATCTTGAATTAGGTCTTGTTTTTAGCTGAAAGGAAATGGTTTTCATCAGAATTCAAGATTTATCTGATGTAATCCAAAGTGAATAACCTCATTGGGAGGTATTTGGGAAGCTTGTATGGAACTAGCTGGCTTCCATACACTCTTTCTGTACGATCTTGGTATAAATACCAGTCTCCTGTTTTACTTTGATAAGAAAATTGTAACACCTTCTTAATCTCTTCATTGATTCTAGACTGAATGTTACTGCTTAGCATATTGGCAATTGGATAAACGAATGAGTCAATGAAGTCTTTATAGTTGGATTCTATAGGATCCTTTCTGATCAAGGATGTCTAAAAGACAACATATTAGGGATTACCCTCTGTATCGAGTTTTTGGAGGTTGACTGCAAACCTTTTGATTAGAAATACAAAAACATATGGAACAAAACTGAGGAGTATTTGAACACTCCTTCAGGCAGCTTGACTAGCTAATCATGGATTGCATCTGCTAGGAATTGCGAAAATTTGAAAGTTATAGGTAGAGGCTGGCCTGGGCAAAAGATAGAGAGGAAACCCAGGATGGATTCATCTACATGCTCATCAATAAAATATCCTAAAATACAAGATAGCATGGTTACTATTTACCTGGTTTGTTCTGGGAACACGACATTAGAGCATGTTGGGTTTTTCTTAGGAATTTGAGTTGTTGCAGGAAGGAAGGTCAAAAAGATTTGAGACCTTTTAGGAAAATCTAGCTTTAGGTAAAGCTCAGTAAGGGTTTCAATGGAAAGAGGCACTCCCTCTGGTTGTGATTGAATCTGTAACATTTGATTAATGGATTGAGTATTGATAGTGAATAGGATTTCTTGGGCAGGGGTGACTATGGCTCTTTCATTTGGCAAATAATTTATTTGGCACAATATGATGAGTTCAGGGCATTGGTAGGTCTGTGGAAAGGCATACTTGGGCAGGTTAGACTCCCAGAGATGAATATCATCTGCCTGGTCAATAAATTTGTCATGGCTCTAGCAGTGGAGCTCCAAGAGGTTGGACTCTGTCACAGTGTCAACGATTTTGAAGTCTTTATTAGCCAAGGGTAGGTGTTCGACATCTGCTACTAGGGGTTGAAGAGGGTTTACAATTAGAACGCTTTGAGAAGCCATTACTTTGGTCAATTTATCAATTTCTATGTTCAATTGACAGAGAAGAGTACTAGAATTACCTGGAAAATAATGAATTTTGGTTGCAGAGGGGTCCAAGTGGCAGCAGGGACTCTATTTCGGGTTGGTGATGACTTTTGGTATTTTCTCACAATTTCAATAGCAATGGAGAAATAACTAATTCTCAATGTTTTTATTTTTTTTTATTTTACGTCCTTCAGGAAATGGCGGGATTTAACATAGTGCGGCGGTTAATGACGTGGTGTGGTGGTTTATCACATGTCACGGTGGTTTATTGCATGGCGAAGGGCGGTATGGTGGTTTGGGGACTGGGGAATGCGATAAGACTTGGTGCCACCGCGTGGCAGGAGAGGGGGTGGATGAAACAACCCATTTCACAACCTTCTTCAACTTTAAACTCTGGTCGTAGGGAGGATGCGATAATGCATGAGGACCATTAGATGTGATCATCGATCAGGCAATATACGGGGGTTTTCAAAGGTGCGGGGTTGGGAATGATACAGTGGGGGGTTAACACTATAATGGTGAGGAAATGTATTAAGCGGGGGGGGAAAGGGTATTGGGGCCCGATATATTTCTTTTAACCATGGAAAAGTGGGTTTTTCATGTTTTATTTGAATCACACGTAGATAGTAAAGGGAAGGGGACTTTTAAGGATGGACATGGGTTTTTAAGGGGTGAATTGGGTTAGGATAAGGGGAAAGGGATTTTTTTCAAAGGGGAATGGATTTTAGCAAGGGGAAATAGTTCTCACATAGGAAAGGGATTTTAAACAAAGGAAGGGAATTCTCACATGGCAAGGGTTAAAATGATATTTTTTTGATAAACATAATGATGCTTATAATTTTTGTAAAGTATTTTACCTACACTTTAATTTATCCTAACATTTTTCTTTCCTTTATTGGGTGTATTTGAGCTCGCTGACCCCTTTATTTTATTTTGATAAGAAAACTAACTTATTTCTAACCTTATGTCTTCCAATGGCTCAGATTAAACTTATGAGCTCATTTTAATTCTCTGCCTAACTAATGATCTGCCAGGATTAAATGGTTTGGTCAGATCTTTATTCACTAACTATCATGACATGAAATTCAAAATCATGAATAATGAAGATTAAACTATTTTATCATCATGAATTGTGCCATTTTGAACAAGCTGCACACAATTTTATTTTGCCGAGGAAAAGTAAACAAAGAGTAGTGGCCTCTGAACGTGCAACACTTTTAGAATTTTTTTTTTGTTTCTTTTTATGGGTTCATATTTTATATCTTTTTGATCTTTCTTTCTTTTGTTCCTTTGATTATTCTTTTAGGACATACCCTCTTTTCATTTTTTAATATGGAAAACATTTTCCAACAAAGCAAAGGTATGTACAATATTACAAGACTGAACATAGTCAATTCAAAATTATGATCCCTATTATTATAGGAACCTAATAGCACCATGGTTAACCATGATTGATTTTAATATGCAATCAATCTTTGTCATAAAGCAACATTGGACCATGGTTGATTTTCATATTGAGAAAATCTTCGTCACAATGTGATGTTGGTTCACCATGATTATAAACCAAGTGGATTTATATTAGACCCAAGACATTTATATTTTAAACCCAAGAGATTAATAAACTCACATGATTGTTAATATTATAAACACAACCACAACTAGTGTTAATGATATAAGTCTAATATTAATTATAAAAATAATATTCATATTAATCAATAATAATATTAAAAAATAATTATTACAATAAAAATATTATTATTATGATAATAATTATTAATTTATATTAATAATTAATTATAATGTAAATAACTTATTATTATAATAATTTTAATATAGTTAGTATTATAACTAATTATTTATTATTTTTATTGTTAATTAAATTTAATATCATTCTTAATTAATAAATTTTAATACTAATTAATTAATTAATAATAATTAATGAAGTATTATTATTTATTAAAAAATTAGAAATATTGTTTTTTAATTTATCTATATTATTTATTGTTACTAATAATAATAATAATAATAATAACAATTATATTGTTAATTTGATAATAATTTATTAATAATCAATTAGTTAATTAATTATTATTACATAATAATAACAATTAACTACACAATTATTATTATTATTATTATTTTTAACTTCTTTTTTTTAAATATGAAATATCATTTTTTTTTAATTTATATTAATTATTTAAACCCAAGAATTAATATTATGAACCCTAAGAATAATACTATACCCTAGAAATATGAACCTTTATATTGATAAACCCAAGGGATTGATATTATAAACCAATTTGAATAATAAACCCAAGGGATTAATATTATAAACCTAAGAGAATAATATTACACCCAACATAATACTATTACACAAAAAGGAATAATATTATAAACCCAATGTATATATACCCCAACATAAATATTGTAAACCCTAAAATTATCATGGTTTATTTTCGTATTGAGACAATCTTTTGACATAATGCGATGTTGCACTATGGTTGACCATGATTGTTTTTCATGTGTAGTCATTCTTTGTCATAAAGCAATGTTGGACCATGGTTGATTTTCATATTGAGAAAATCTTCGTTACAATATGGTGTTGGGCCATGATTGACCATGATTATAAACCAAGGGGATTTATATTAGACAAAGGTATTAATATTATATACCCTATGAATAATATTAAACGCTAGGAATAAGAACCCTAAGATTAATAAACTAAATGGATTAAAACTAAAAACCCAAGGGAATAAAATTAAACCAGGGATAAATATTATAAACCCAAGGTATATGAATCCTAAGATAAATATTACAAACCCTAAAACCCAATGTTTCATATACCCAAGGGAATAATATTAAATCCAAGGGATTAACATTATAAACCTAAGGTATATAAACCCGAAAGTAAATATTACAATACTTAAAAGCAAAGTGACTAATAAATACACGAGTTTAATATTATAAAGACAATGAATTAGTAAACCCAAGGGATACATATTATAAACCTAAAAGATCAACAAAGCCAAAAAATCAATATTAAAAACACATGGGATTAATGAACCCTAAGAATTAACATTTTAAATGCAAGTGATTAATAAACCCACACATATTAATTTTATAAGCCTTAAGGATTAATAGGCCCTAAAGATTATTAATATTATAAACCCAACCACAACCAACATTAATGATATAATATCTAATATTAATTATAAAATTAATATTCATATTAATAAATATATAATAATATTATGATTATTATTATTATTAAAAAATAATTATTAAAATAAAATAATTATTATTATTATTATTAGTATTATAATAATAATTATTAATTTATATTAATAATTAATTATAATGTAAATAAATTATTATTATAATCATTTTAACGTAATTAGTTTTATTACTAATTATTTATCATTTTTATTGTTCATTAAATTTAATCTCATTATTAATTAATTAATTATTATTATTTAAAAAATTAGTATTATTATTTATTAAAAAGATATAAATATTGTTTTTTTTTTTAATATATATTTATATTATTTAATGATAATAATAAGAATCATATTGTTAGTTTAATAATAATTTAATAATAATAAATTAATTATTACATAATAATAATAATAACTAATTAAATTATTAATTAGTTATTATTATTATTTAATTGATTTTTATTTAATAATAATTAATCAATTAACTAATTATTTTTATTATTTATTAAAAAATATAATTTTTTTTAATTTATATTAATTATTGTTAATTAATTAAATCTAAGGGATCTATATTAAATCCAAGGAGTAATATTATAAACCCTATTAACAATATTACACCCTAGGAATATGAATCTTTAGATTAATAAACCCAAGGGATTGGACTAATAAACACATGGGAATAATAAACCTAAGGGATATATACCCCAAGATAAATATTGTAAACACTAGAATTATCATGGTTGACCGTGTTTGAATTTCATATTGAGATAATCTTTGTCACAATACGACGTTGCACCATGGTTAATCATGATTGATTTTCATACGCAATCAACCTTTGTCATAAAGCAACGTTGGACCATGGTTGATTTTCATATTGAGAAAATATTTGTCACAATGTGATGTTGGACCATGGTTCAACATGATTATAAACCAAGTGGACTTATATTACACCTGAGGATTAATTATAAACCCTATGAATAATATTAAACCCAAGGAATAATAACCTTTAAATTAATAAACAAAAGGGATTTCTATTATAAACCACAAGGATTAATACTAAAAGCCCAAAGAATTACAAACTCAAAAAGATAAATCTAATATTAATTATAAAATTAATATTCATATTAATAAATATATAATAATGAAAATAATAATAATATTAAAAAATAACTATTAATAAAAATATTATTATTATAATAATAAAATAATTATTAATTTATATTAATAATTAATTATAATGTAAATAAATTATTACTACAACCATTTTAAAATCATTTTTTTTATTACTAATGATTTGTTATTATTAATATTATTTATTATTGTTATTAATATTATTTATTATTATTATTAGTATTATTTTTTATTGTTATTATCAGTTAATATCCTTATTTTTATTATTCATTTAATTTAACATTATTAATTAATTAATTAATATTAATATTAATTAATTAATTAAGTAACCATAATTAATTTTATTATTATTATTATTATTAAAAATATATAAATATTTTTTTCTATAATTTATAATATTTATGGTTAATAATAATAATAATAATAACAAAAACAACATTAATTTAATAATATTAATTATTATTATTATTTAATTCATTTTTAATTAATAATATTTTATTAAAAAATAAAAAATATTATGTTTTTTTAAATGATTATTACGAGATATTTATATCAAACCTAAGGATTAACATGATAAACGTTATGAATAATATTACACCTTAGGAATATGAATCCTTAGATTAATAAACCCAATAGATTGATATTTTAAACCCACAGGAAAAATAAATCCAAGGGATTATAAACACAAGAGAAAAATTTTATACCCAAGGGAACAATATTACACACAAAAGAATAATATTATAAACCCAAGGTACATAAACCTCAACATAATATTGTAAGCCCTAGAATTATCATTGTTGACAATGGTTAATTTACATATTGAGACAATCATTGTCACAATGCAAGGTTTCACCATGGTTTACCATGATTGATTCTGATATGTTGTTAATCTTTGTCATAATGCAATGTTAGACGATGGTTGATTTTCATATTGAGAAAATATTTGTCACAATGTAACTTTGGGCCATGGTTTACCATGATTATAAACCATGGGGATTTATATTAGACCCAAGAATTAATAGTATAAACCCTAGGAATAAGACCGCTTAGATTAATAAACCTAAGGGATTGGTATTAAAAACCCAAGGGGATAATAAACCAAAGGGATTAATACTGAAAACCTAAGGGATTATAAACCCAAGGGAATAATATTAAACCAGGGATAAATATTATAAACCCTAAAACCCCAACATTTTATAAAACCATGAGAATAATATTAAATCCAAGTGATTAATATTATGAACCTAAGGTATGTAAACTCTAAAATAAATATTATGAACCCTAAAATAAACATGGCTTACTATGGTTGACTATATAGTCCCTTAGGGCTTAAAACCCCAAGGGTTCATGCTTAAAATCCCAAGGGACTATGAACCTAAGGCAATAGTATTACACCCAATGGATGAATATTATAAACCCAATTTCTAAATACCCAAAGGTAAATATATTGTAAACCCTAGAATTATCATGGTTGAACATGGTTGGCCATGGTTGATTTTCATATGGAGATCACAATGCAATGTTGCACCATGGTTGACCATGCTTGGTATTCATATGTAGTCAATATTTGTCATAATGAAACATATTAATCCCTTTGGTATTATAAACCTAAGGTATATAAACTGTAAAATAAATATTATAAATCCTACTATAAACATGTGTTAGACCCAAGGATTAATATTGTAAACCTTATGAATAATATTAAACCCTAGGATTAAGAACCCTTACATTAATAAACCCAAGGGATTGACATTATAAACCAAAGAGATTAATACTAAAAACCCAAAGGATTATAAACCCAAGGGATATAACAACATTAATTTAATAAACACTAATATTAAACCCTAATATTAATATTATAAAGCGAGTGGATTAATAAAACCAATGGATTATTAATATTATAAACTCAAGTGTTTAATCAATCCAAGGTATTAATATTATAAAGCTAATGGATTAATAAACCTACGAGATTAATAATATAAACCCAAGAGATTATCAATATTATAAATCAAAGGGATTAATAAACCCAAGTGACTATTAATATTACCAATGGATCAATAAACCTAAGTGACCAATATTATAAACCCAAGGGAATATAAACCTAAGGCATTGATATTAAACTCATTCTTATAAACCCAATATTAGAAACCCAGTATTAGAAACCCTAATATTAAAGTCAATGAATTAGTAAACCGAATGGATAAATATTATAAACCTAAAGGATCAACAAACCTAAATATTAAAAACACATGATATTAATAAACCCTAATAATTAACATTTTAAAGACAAACGATTGATAAACCCACACGATTATTAATATTATAAGCCCTGAGAATTACTAAACCCTGAAGATTGTTAATTTTATAAACCCAACCACAACCAACATTAATGATATAAAATCTAATATTAATTATAAAATTAATATTCATATTAATAAACCTATAATAATAAAAATAATAATATTATTTTAAAAAATAACTATTACATTATTATTATAACCATTTTAACATAATCAGTTTTATTACTCATTATTTATTATTTTTATTGTTCATTAAATTTAATCCCATTATTGATTAACTAATATTAATACTAATTAATTAATTATTATTATTTATTAAATTAATATTAATATGTATTAAAAATATAATTTTTTTTATTATATATTTTTATATTATTTATTGTTAATAATAATAAGAATAATATTATTAATTTAATAATAATTAATTAATTAATAATTATTACATAAGAGTAACAATTAATTTAATTTAATTAAATAATTATTATTATTATTATTAGTTAATAATAATTAATCAATTAAATAATTATTTTTATTATATATATAGTAATTTGTATTAATTATTGTTATTTAATTAAACTCAAAAGATTTATATTAAATCTAAGGATTAATATTATAAACCGTATTAACAATATTACACCCTAGGAATATCAATCTTTATATTAATAAACCCAAGGGATTGGCATTATAAACCCACGAGTATAATAAACCCAATAGATTAATACTAAAAACCCAAGGGATTATAAATCCAAGGCAATAATATTACACCCAAGTGAATACTATTACACACAAAGGAATAATATTATAAACTCAAGGTATATATACCGCAAGATAAATATTGTAAACATTAAAATTATCATGGTTAACCATGGTTGATTTTCATATAGAGAAAATATTTGTCACAATGTGATGTTGCACCATGGTTCACCATGATTATAAACCAAGGGGATTTATATTAGACCCAAGGATTAATATTAAAAACCATTTCGATAGAAATCACATAAGAGAAATGTATGGCCGACGCATTTCGAATCAACAAGTGTGGTTCATCATCAGGACCAGATGAAGAGGCAGATCATGAAAAAGGCTTAAATAGAGAGCAATGTAGAGACCAAAGTTTCAAGTAACGACTATATTTGAATAATAATATTATTGTTCAAATATAGTCCTTACTTGAAACTTTGGTCTCTACATTGCTCTCTATTTAAGCCTTTCCCATGATATGCCTCTTCATTTGGTCCTGATGATGAACCACACTTGTTGGTTCGAAGCAGGTCATCCATAAATTTCTCTTATGTGATTTCTATTGAAAGACTTTGCTTAATTCATTATGGATTACAGCAGCCTGAATACAAAAATTATAAACACTATGAATGATATTAAACCCCAGGAATAAAAACCCTTAGATTAATACACCAAAGGGATTGATATTATAAACTAAAAAGATTAATATTAAAAACTCAAAGGATTACAAACTCGACAGAATAAATCTAATATTAATTATGAAATTAATATTCATATTGATAAATATATAATAATGAAAAAAATAATAATATTAAAAAATAATTATTACAATAAAAATATTATTATTATAATAATAAAATAATTATTAATTTATACTAATAATTAGTTATAATGTAAATAAATTATTATTACAACTATTTCAAAATAATTAGTGTTAATATTATTTATTTATTTATTTATTATTATTATTATTATTATTATTATTTATTATTATTAATTAATATTATTTAATATTCTTATGATTATGGTTAATTGAATTTAATAACATTATTAATTAATAAATATTAATACTAATTAATTAATTAAGTAACTCTAATTAATTATTATTATTATTTATCTATATATATGGTTAACAACAACAACAACAACAACAATTTAATAATAATAATAATAAATTAATTATTATCATTATTATTTAATTCATTTTTAATTAATAATATTTAATCAATCAATCAATTATTTTTATTATTTATTAAAAAATAGAAAATATTGTGTTTTTTTAAATGATTATTACGAGATATTTATATTAGACCCAAGGATTAATATTGCAAACTTTATGAATAATATTACACCTTAGGAATATGAATCCATGTGAATAATAAACCCAAGGGATTAATACTAAATACCCAGGGGATTATAAATGCAAGAGAAAAAATTTATACCAAAGGGAACAATATTACACACAAAGGAATAATATTATAAACCCAAAGTATATAAACCCCAAGATAAATATTGTAAACCCTAGAATTATCATGGTTGACCATGGTTAATTTTTATATTGAGACAATCGTTGTCACAATGCGACGTTTCACCATGGTTTACCATTATTGATTTTGATATGTAGTCAATCTTTGTCATAATGCAACATTTTTTTTTTTTTCTAGTTAAGACTAACCTAAGTACCCACGGGGATTTGAACCGGTGACTTATCACAAGGAGTGCCTTAACAGTGCACCCATTCACCGTCAAGCCAAAGCCCCGTGGGCTGTCATAATGCAACATTGGACGATGGTTGATTTTCATATTGAGAAAATCTTTGTCACAATGTGACGTTGGACCATGGTTTACCATGATTATAAACCAAGGGGATTTATATTAGGCCCAAGAATTAATATTATAAACTCTCTGAATATTATTAAAACCTAGTAATAAGAACCCTTAGATTAATAAACCCAAGGGATTGGTATTATAAGCCAAAGGGGATAATAAAGCAAAGGGATTAATACAAAAAACCTAAAGGATTATAAACCCAAGGAAATAATATTAAACCAGGGATAAATAGTATAAACCTTAAAACCCCATTGTTTTATAAAACCATGGGAATAATATTAAATCCAAGGGATTATTATTATAAACCTTAGGCATATAAACTCTCAAATAAATATTATGAACCCTAAAATAAACATGGCTTACTATGGTTGACTACACAGTCCCTTGGGGTTTAAACTCCAAGGAACTATGAACCTAAGGCAATAATATTACACCCAATGGATGAATATTATAAACCCAATTTCTAAATACCCAAAGATAAATATATTGTAAACCCTAGAATTATCATGGTTGAACATGGTTGATTTTCATACTGAGGCAATCTTTCTCACAATGCGACGTTGCACCATGATTGACCATGAACGATTTTCATATGCAGCCAATATTTGTCATAATGCAACATATTAATCTCTTTGGTATTTCAAACCTAAGGTATATAAACCCTAAAATAAATATTATAAAGCCTAAAATAAACATGTGTTAGACCCAAGGATTAATATTATAAACCTTATGAATAATATTAAACCGTAGGAATAAGAACCCTTACATTAATGAACCCAAGGAATTGATATTATAAACCAAAGGGATTAATACTAAAATCATAAACCCAATATTATAAACTCTAATATTTTAAACCCTTGTACTAAACCCCAATTTTGTAATGTCACATTGCGACATTGAACAAATTGTAATGTAAAGTAATATTTCGACAATCATTATTAGATTGATTGTCACATTGAGATAATGTTTGTCACAATACAATGTTGGAAAAATTTCTATACCATCTCAACATCATGGTATTATAAACCCAATAGATCAACAAACCCAAGGGATTAATATTATAACCCTAATAGATTAACAAGGGATTATTAATATTATAAAATCAACCGATTAATCAAGTGAAGGTAACAATATTATAAACACAAGGGATTAATATTATAAATCGAAATAATTAATAAAAAGAAGAAACAAATATTATAAACCCACAACATTATCAATATTATAAACCCACAACATTATCAATATTATAAACCCATAGTTGATGATGATGGCTTTATAATACGTAAGACTATGCAAGTGGCGTTATGATGAGGACATTCTATGGACTTGCTAGGTAATGGATGCGCCTTCCTACTTTTTTTGGAGGAATACTCCACCTATTGGGAAAAATATAATAATTGAAGTTTCTGAGAGGGAAGATATTTATGGACCAGAGGAGCGATCGTGTTAGCCCAAACCAAATACCTAGAGTCTTTTCAAGTAACAATTAGCTGTGAGGAATGGAAAATTCATCAGAAGCCATGAAATACTTCATAGTTGGTTTGGCCATAGCCTTATGTTTCATGGTCAATTTTGTGGAAGCAGACAACAATTCTTTCTCTAATGAAAACAGTGAAGATGCCTGCAGGAATAAGACATATGCTCTCCATATGAAAATTAGGGCACTTGCTTCTATTCTTGTGGCTGTTGAAAATGCAACAAGATGATGGATCTTAGTGGAAAGGAGTCGCCTTCACTAAGTTGGTCCGTAGGCTATTTTTGGTGCAAAGTCTATCTTTTGACTATGTCTATTTTTAGACATATGGATCATGGTCTATGAGTTGTAGGATGTTGTTTATGGATGATTGGTCATGTTGGGAAAAATAGATGGACTTCTATTTTTGGTTCACAGCAGAGTGATCAGAGTCTATTTTTAGACTGCCAGGCTAAAAATAGAAACAGTCAAATATTATTAGCCCTTAGTAATATTTGGACTATAAACTTTATCTTATTCTCTTGCAGCACTTCAGTTCGAGCTACGTATGTGGCACATGCAGCTGACAAAAGGAATCACGTGGTTTCTTATGTGTTAGTTGAGCTATTGTATGTAGGAATTTAGTTAGAACTCATGCATGTGAGTTCTGTGGAGTTGGATGTGGAGTTGATGGAGTTGTGTTCAGTTTGACTTAGTTGAACTAGTTGTATTTAGTCTAACTAAAGAATACACTAGTGATGAGTTGTGTGAGTTGATTGTTAATTAATTCACTAATTATTAACTCATAATGCAACTGAAGAATACATCAGTTAACTCAGTGCATGTACAGTTCAGTGGAGACAAGTGTTAGAGGTTGAGATTGCTATCAGTTGTGACTATAGTTGTGCATGAGATCTTGCACAAGCAATGTATTGAGTATGCCCCTGATAATTGCACAACATATGCCCAGTAGAATAGCCTGTGCTCACGTGATTCCCAGTGTGAGTGATTTTAACAAGGTAAATAGGAGTTTGGATCAGCCATTCATCATTCATTCTCTTGCAGGGTTGTGTAGTGGAGGCAGGCAAACAGTGGAGGAGATTTGAGGCATCAGATCTAAGCTGGTTTGTGTGTAACAGGTGGAGATAATATTGAGTACTTGTGAGGAGTATTGTACTATGTATTGTTACATGTTCTTAATCATTATAATATACAGATAGTGTGGGGTCTTCAGCTGTATGCTTTCCCCAGGTTACATATTGTGTTAATGTGTGCATGCAATTGATGTTTCATTGTTTTTGATGCTGCTAAATTGATGATCATCATAGAGGAGATGTATTGTGCATGTATTCTGCAATAGTGTATGATCGGGATAATCTCTATTGAATAAGTGTTTATTATTCAAAATTTATACATGGTATCAGAGCAGAGTTGATCATCAGATCTATTATTCAGAAAGTGTTTACATTTTATTTCTTTAGGCAAAGTCTGTAATCGGGCCAGGTAGCCTCTGGATTCATCCTTCTTTTGGAAGGTGAGATATGCAGTGAATTCCCATATAGTCGATCTCTGTACAAGAAATACTTTGTTCTCAAGAATTTTAGATCAGAAGCGGTTGAGTTTTGAGCTGGTGGAATGGTGCTCAAGGATAAACTCAGAAACATCAAAGCTGAGAATGGGGATGCCACAGATTATTTGCAGAAGAAGAAAAATAAGCAAGTTGTTGGATCTGCAGCGGGAGAGGCCTTAGCCTCGCAGTTTGAGCTGGATTTTTCGTTGATCGCATGCTTGGTATCAAGTGTGATGGGATCGGTATGGTTCTTGGACAGTGGTGCGTCTTCTCACATGACAGGAGATCGAGATTTGTTTTCTGATCTGGATGAGAAAGATCTTGGAGTGCACATCGAGATGAGCGATGATGGTAGATATAGTGCGACCGGTATCGGTACCATTTCCTTTGAGAGGGATTCTGGTAAACCCTTCAGATTGAAGGAAGTGATGCATGTTCTAGGATTGAAGAAGAATCTTATCTCTATGGCGATGCTGGAAGACAAGGGATATGATGTTGTCTTCAGTAAGGGAAACGTTTTCCTTAGACACATCATCACTAGACAGGTGAAGTAGATTGGTTCACGGGTCAAGAACCTATATGCTCTTGAGGTTCAAGATGCATGCAAAGCCTTGAGCAGTGAGGCAACTGATGGAGACTTGGTGGTTGAGAGGGAGGGTATATTACCTCTCAACATGCAGAGCCAGAAGAAGTCTCAGACGATTGTGGAGGAGCCACGATTGGTGTAGCAGCTTCAGGAGGTTGTGGAGCAGCCACAACAAGGGAATATGAGAGGAGAACGAGTAGAGACATCTACTCATGCAGAGACCTCCAGTAGGGGGAAACTTCGAGCCAGGTGGGGAGAGGGATTACATGCAACCATACCTCCAGGAAGGAGGTGGGGTGATGTGGATTGATCATCCCAAGGAGGAGGGGTAGGATCCTTGAGGTACCCAACCTCTTGGATGAGACCTTGCTACGAGAGCCCCGATGTGGAGTAGCAGGAACTGACCAATTGGGTACAGACAGATGCGGATGGAGCGACAAAGAGAGCGACAATGTAGGGAATCCCAGGACAGCGCATAGCTAGCAGGCTGCAGCAATGCGAAAGGCACAAGTGTTTTGCACAGTGCTAGGTGGCACAGGTAAGTGTGCAATGGTGCGAGATGCATGGAGATGTTGCAGTAGCACAGATGTCAGAGAGGGAGCACCTGTCAACAGCAGGTAGAGCTTCAGCATCAGAGTATGTTCCTAGCCCAACATATTGGTCAATTGGGAGAGTTTTTGTTCCAAGTGTTGTTGGAGCAAGTGGACCGGGCAAATGTGTTGCATGCAGAACATTACAGAGTTGCAAGATAGGGGTTTCAGATAATCCATATCTTGTTGAGAGGGAGCGTTGAAAATGCAACAAGATGATGGAGCTTAGTGGAAAGGAGTCGCCTTCACTAAGTTGGTCTGCAGGCTATTTTTTGGCACAAAGTCTATTTTTAGACATATGGATCATGGTCTATGAGTTGCAGGATGCTGTTTATGGATGATTGGTCATGTTGGGAAAAATAGATGGACTTCTATTTTTGGTTCACAGTGGAGTGATCAGAGTCTATTTTTAGAATGCCAGGCTAAAAATAGAAACAATCAAATATTATTAGCCCTTAGTAATATTTGGACTATAAACTTTATCTTATTCTCTTGGAGCACTTCTGTTCGAGCTACGGATGTGGCACATGCAGCTGACAAAAGGAATCATGTGGTTTTTTATGTGTTAGTTAAGCTATTGCATGTAGGACTTCAGTTAGAACTCATGCATGTGAGTTCTGTGGAGTTGGATGTGGAGTTGATGGAGTTGTGTTCAGTTTGACTTAGTTGTACTAGTTGTATTTAGTCTAACTAAAGAATACACTAGTGATGAGTTGTGTGAATTGATTGTTAATTAATTCACTAATTATTAACTCATAATGCAACTGAAGAATACATCAGTTAACTTAGTGCATGTACAGTTCAGTGGAGACAGGTGTTAGAGGTTGAAATTGCTATCAGTTGTGACTATAGTTGTGCATGAGATCTTGCACAAGCAATGTATTGAGTATGCCCATGATAATTGCACAACATATGCCCAGTAGAATAGCCTGTGCTCACGTGATTCTGAGTGTGAGTGATTTTCACAAGGTAAATAGGAGTTTGGATCAGCAATTCATCATTCATTCTCTTGCAGGGTTGTGTAGTGGAGGCAGGAAAACAGTGGAGGAGATTTGAGGCATCAGATCTAAGATGGTTTGTGTGTAACAGGTGGAGATAGTACTGAGTACTTGTGAGGAGTATTGTACTATGTATTGTTACATGTTCTCAATCATTATAACATATAGATAGTGTGGGGTTTTCAGCTGTATGCTTTCCCCGGGTTACATACTGTGTTAATGTGTGCATGCGATTGATGTTTCATTGTTTTTGATGCTGCTAAATTGATGATCAACGTAGAGGAGATTATGTATTGTGAATGTGTTCCATAATAGTGTATAATCGGGATAATCTCTATTGAATAAGTGTTTATTATTCAAAATTTCTATAGTGGCAAGCACTATTGGGGTATGATTGCCTGTTCTGGGTAGGACTTTCCCTGTCTGATAGGAATATATTCTTCGTCATTAAGGCTTTTGTTGCTTGTATGATTCTTTCTACTGGTTTCGTCCATGTTCTTCATGACTTCGCATTTCTTACCAGTGAATCCTTAAATCTGAATCCATGGGGAAACTTTCCCTTTGTTGGGTTTATAGCAATGATGGTCACAGTTTGTACTCTCATGGTGGATGCTCTAGCCATTGGTTACTACGAGTGTTCCCACTTTACAAATCAAAACGAAGGTAATCAAGTTAATGAGTGTATATATCTTGGTAATGACAATGGCTTAGAGCATGAGAATCATGTTCATACACACTCACATGCTACACATGGGCACACCCATAGATCCAATACTATTGAAGAAGATTCCACTATTTGGCATCGTGTCATTGTTCAGGTAAAAATCTCAACTTCAAACTCTTAAGTATAGCTTTCAATGACTATATTATTAAATTTAATACCATGAATGGAACATGGTTAATAATCATGTGTTAGTGTTGGGTATTGTTTCTCTCTTCGTTATTATTGGAATTTCATTTGGTGCTATTGAAATTCCATGCACAATTAGGCCTTTAGTGGCAGCCTTATCATTTCACCATTTTTTTGAATGAATGGGCCTTGGTGGATGCATTATTTTGGTAATTTTTGTCCCTTAAATCTTAAAAAATTGAATAGCATAGGGCATGCATATTTACATTGATACAAGATTGATTGATTGAAATTTGTGTTTTTTGAGGGGAGCACGCGAGTTTCAAGAATAAGTTGGCAACAATTATCCTTATGATGTTCTTCTTTACTGTGACAACACCCTTTGGTATTGCATTGGGAATTGGGATATCGTCAGCTTACAACAAGAACAACCCCACGACGCTGATCGTTGAAGGAGTATTTAATGCAGCATCTTCTAGAATTCTGATATACATGGCTCTGGTGGATCTTCTTGTGTATATGTTATCAATTCCTCTCGGCTAAACCAGAATGGAACAATCCAGTTGTGCTCATACATCGCTCTCTTGTTAGGTATAGGGACCATGTCTTTGATCACCAAATGGGTTTGAAATTTTACCATATATTTTCCCTACATAATCCCCTATATCTCTTTGTTGGTTGTATCAACATTTCTGTATATACACATATCCTTCAATTTGTGACGATGACAATTGATTGAATTTTCTCTTGGATGTACATTTTCAATCGATTCATTTTCTATTAATGACGTAAACATCGAACTCCAACATGTGAATAAAGGTTCCATGGATCAGTTTCTATGTATGACCTAAATATTGAATATCAACATATGAGTGAAGAACCTTGTAATAATGTACTAATGTATTAAATGTTATGTGACTTGCATCTCAATAGTTTATACATAAGATATATGTAATGATATGTCCAATAATGTATCCAAATATTTAATATACTAAATTATATATATTATTAGTGTTATTTAATTAATAGATAGAATGATTTTATTTTTTTTTAATTTTATAATACAATTTTTAGTAAAATTGTAGTTTATTGTTTTTTAAAATGCATTTTAAAATGCATAATTTGATATTCTAAGAAAACTCTTAAAACACTTGAACTTTATAAATTAAATAACTTATGTTTCTTAAAAACGTTACCTAATTTTCAACAAAATAAACAATGAAAAATACCCAAAAAATCATTTTATCCTTTTCTTTTTCTTCTTTTCAATAGATAAAACCAGCAAGTTTCATATTAAATAAGTTTATTAGATAATTTATTTATATATACTTTCTAATCAATATCTTCCTCTTTTTTTCGAATCCCACTTTTTGTGAAAAATTTGGGCATCAAGCTTTCATATTTTCAGTATAATTTTCTAGATAAAAGTTCTCTTCAAAAAAACCTAATTTGTAGATAAAACTACATAATTGTAGCTTAATCATAAAAAATAAACACAAACTGACTAAGCAATGTTTATGCTCCTAGAACCATGGCTAGATCGATTGAAAAATGCAGAGAAATATATGAGACCTATTGCATCCTTCTTTGGACATAGAATCTGCTATATAATTATGTTCCCTGTAGATATGTGAAAATGACAAACTCTAATATTTTTTGATAGATAATATTACGAACATTGGGGATCCAAAATTTGATTTCTTCGATATTTAATCTATAATCACAAAAAAAAATGACAAACTCTAATATTTTTTGATGGATAATATTACGAACATTGGGGATCCAAAATTTGATTTCTTCGCTACTTAATCTATAATCACACCAAAAAAACAATTCGAAATTACTTTCCACCAAATAAAACCCCCAATTTATTAAAAATAAATAAAACCTCTTGAATTTAAAACAATATAAACTCATTATCATTGGCATGAACACTATTTAATACCACCCCAAAAAAAAATCAATTTATCTAACTGTGATACTCTACACTATTTTACATGCTATTTATATAACAAAATCATTTTATCTAACCATGATACTCTACACTACTTTGCATGTTATTTATATACTTTTTAACGTAATTGGCAAATCATTTTACATAACAGTTATACTCTACCCTATTTCTATTTTATACTTCGTAACGTAATTGCCCTTTTGTTAGTATAATCATGTTGACAAGAAATCTGTTTTATGAATGATTGTACGACATTGCCACTTGCATACAAATATAAGAGATTCCATCGATCTCGGCCAAGGAGATATAAGAGATTTGATTAGTCGACAAATAGGGATCTTGCTCTTGGTTTTATTACAAGAGTACGGCATTGCCACTTGCCAAATAGGGATCTTGATGTTGGTTTTATTAAACATTCCAACGATCTCGGCCGACGAGATTTTAGAGATTTTGCATAATCAATTCGGCCAATGTGATTAGAATCTTAATATATGATTATATATTAATTTAAAAAACAAAACAAAAATTAAAACCGAAGCCAACCATATAATCAATTTATCATGTCAATGTTATGCCATCTTGATGTCGTGAGCCACTAAATCGAGTGTAGGTTTAAGATGACATCAACCACATTTATTCTCATTTTTAGTTTATAAAACCACTTTCTATCAACACAAAATTATTCTCATTTTTAGTTTATAAATATACTTTCTATTATCACAAATTTATTCTATTTTTAGTTTATGATTATTTATAGAGCATATAATTGATGATGATTAATGTTTATTAAAAATAATATTGTTGGTTGGATTTTAAAAAGTAAAAGATTATTTTTGATTATTTAATATTTTATTTTTATTTTTGTATTCAAATTTTTGTGATCCATAATGAATTAAACAAAGTTTTGGTAGAAATTACATGAGAGAATTTTTTTGGCCGACGCGTTTCAAATAAAAAAATTGTAGTTCGTCATGACCAGATGAAAGACTTTGTTTAATTTTATTTTTATGTTAAAAAAGTATTAAAATTAGTTTTCCAATATCATACTTATATTGATTTAAAAGATGACAAAGATTAACAGTATGATAAATATTTTGAAAAGGTTTAGTTTAACCCTTTTATATTTAGGATTTAAGATTGTATTTTTTTTAAATTTATTTAAAATAATTTTTTAAATACATAAATAGATTCAACGCCCTAAAAAACCATAGCATTCAAATTGTGTAGATTTCACAGCTCAAACATGTGAATCCAAATGTAGGATTTTGGTTAAAAGTGAGTTTTGAAACTTAGATGGGATTTTAATATAACATGGACAAATTAAGATAAGGTGTTTTTCATCTTCCACTCTCTTAGTGTCACAAAGGTGGATAACTTTTTCTTTTTAACCAAAATAAGAATTTTTTATTTACATGCAAGTCCATGCCTAGATCTCATTTTTAACCAAAATGAGAATTTTGTATTCACATGCAAGTTTGCCCCTAGATCAGGGTAAATACATAAAGTAGTACATAGCTATTTCTTCCAAGAAAATTCTTGAGCCCTCCTATTTAACAAAACTACAATTTTTCCTAGAGAGATCCAAACTACATGAAAAAAAAGTGGGGTTTTGTAAATATATACATTACAAACTTGACTCACAAAAAAAAAATTGCATGTCATACTAAGTGATTGATAATACAATCCTTTATAATTGTGCAATTCAAATCTAAGGAATAGGAGAGGCCTAATTCAACCTTTGATATTTAAATCTCCTAATCTTAATTTACATCCTTCATTAGCACATAAGTCTTCATCTTTATTGAGATACTAAGAACATATTAATATGTTATTAAAGACAACCCTTTTTCTATTTTACTAATTTTTTAAATAATATTTTCTAATATTTATCTCTCTCAAATTAGCTCTTCACCAAATGTTATATAAGAAGAGAGTCTCCCAAAATAGTGAAAAAATCTCCCTGATTTTCTTTGGCTAATTGAACCCCTTGTTAGAGGGCATAAACTTAAGCTTGGTTTTTTGCCATGCATCATAAGCCCCATAAATATTTTGCAACTTTAACTTCCTTAGGGCCATAGGAAACCACTCGCTCTTACCAACCCTAATGGCAAGCTCTTTCAGCCCATAGTGTTTTGGGAACTAATCAATACTTACTTTTACTATAAAGTTTATGACAATTTGCTCTCATTTTAGCAATGTTTATTTTTTCCTTAACATTAATCAAGACAGATATTTTTTTATTTCCAGGGTTGATCAACTCATTGTAATATTTTAGTTTTCTTTTTCCCTCTAACTCTTTATAACCCCAGAACTTCTCCTCAATTTTTTATGTAATAATATTTTTAATATTTATTTTATGTTCAAAATGATCTCTTCCTTTATACCCCAATTGATTACACAAATTTACATTTAAAATAATAAATATTAACATACTAAATATTTGGAATTCTAGTATTTAAATGTTAATGTATCAAATCTTTGGAACGTCTAGTGTAAGATAAGGGGTACTCAAACTCTTTATGTTCCTCTTTCTAAGGTAAATCATGGAAAACTTTAGGGGCTAAATTGAGCAGATGGGATAATTATCTATGTTTTTCCTTAAAAAAGATTCACCAATTTTCATTTGTTAAATTTATTTGATGCTTATTTTACATATTTTTTTCTGAAAGAAAAGTTCACCAACTGACATTTTTTCTAAAAATAATTGGCCAAAATTGTATAGGAAAAAATTATTTTACTTTAAGAATAGTCCAAATTTTATAGAGGCTAAATATAAAATCATTAGAAATTTGATTTTTTTACAAAATTATTTACAAACATTTTATAGTTTGCACATTACACATTATTAAGATTTTCCAAAATTTTTATACTTCAAAATAAATTTCATTGTGGCTTTAAATCTAAATAAAATAATATTAGAAATTTTAATTCTAATTGTGTTAAAGAATTTTGTTATAAAATTTTACTATTATTTTAATATAAATGACAAGTTTTTTAAAGAAAATTATAAAAACATAGAAATTGAACTTAGTGAAAGCGTCACCCTCTAATTAACCTAAAAACATTTTACGTTTCTTATTTAATGTTAAAAGTGTTTAAAAACTCCCTTGATCGGGGTGCAGGTGAGTTCAAACGGGACTGTAGTTATTGTATTGTCATGGTTGCAAGCTTCAAGCTAATAAGGGCCAAGGGGTGGCATGGCCACCCCACACATGCAGTTGCATGTGTAAGGCCCAAGAGAGGTACGTTGATCCAAGGCAAGGAATATTTTACGTGAGTCGAGATATAGGAAGGTGGAAACTTCTAGTAGACAACTATTATTTTTGAGACAATCTGGGAATAATTATCTCCATCATAGTAACAAGAGGCGTTTGTGGCTCACAGGGACCAGTGAAGGATGAGACATCAATTTGCAAGGGAGAAACCATGGTCAAGCTATAAGGAAGGCATGTCTGTAGGTATGTCGTGTTTCTTTCTCCCCTCTTTTTGATGCACATGAGTTGTATGAAGAATGGTGAATCTTGGGAATCGCAGATTGGTTAGTCTAAGCACCAACAGATAATTTTGGAGTATCTTTGGAATGTGCATTATAACCATGTTTTTTTCTACTTTATTTATCCCAATGGTCTTCCGTTTTGGATGAATTGTTGTGCTTGATGAAAGGCCTGCAATGGAAACTTCAATTCCCTTACTCACCTGGTGGGCTGCCCTTAGGATCTCTCCTATAGAGATGAGGGGGTTTTAAAAACCACAACCCTTGATTTGAGAAATGTATAGCAAAGGAAGCCTTTTGTGTTGAAGGAATGGCTCATGAAACCCAACCAAGAGCTAAGAACCTATAACTCTTTTAATCATCGAATTGTTAACATCCATGTCATAATATTTATGGTTCATGGAGCAGCTTGACGATTATGTTTGGGTCATGGGATTTCACATCATAGAAGTTTTAGTGCTAATTAAAATGTCATCTTTCTAACATGTTGTTTACAGGAACAACACTCGGGGCATACAATATGAGAAACCCTAATAGTCAAGCCTCAATCTCGAATTTGAAGTATTTTGGGCATGACAGAATTCAAGGGGAGATGGCTCGAGTGGGCCTAAGACATCGGGCCACTACCACACCAAGACGAAGTAATGAGCCACTTAATGGTATAAGATATCGAGGTTGTGAACCAAGCTTTGGTAGTCGTGGTTGTGGGGAGCACCAAGCTGGAAAAGGGAGTGGTTCCAAAGGTGGTTCCTGACTTCAGATGGGGGTTGCAACTCTTTAGAGAGCCTCGTCTCCATTAATTGCTGCCCTAGATTGGAAGAATGGGAGAATAATTTGAATTTGGGCCTGGAACCGAGCAGGGTAGAGCTAGCTCGAGATTGGGCAACATTATAATTGACCCAAGACAAACTAGAGGGAGACAAAGCCTGTATACGCAGGATCTTCTCGTATATTGGAGAATGAAGACATTGTTGACCAAAGCCATGACAACAGATCTAGAGGAACCAATGCAGTCTAAGATAGAATTGGTCATGCTTCGTCAAGATGTTCAACAATTGAAGTTTGGTTTAAATCAAGTGATTGGGAGATTGGCAAGAATTGAGGCAAACATCCCTTGTATCTCACTATCAACCCAGTAGGGATCCACGACAAAGGATCCAACCCCTATTGAATTATTTGATGATTAGTCTATTTTATTTTCAGTCAACAATTTTTTGTCATAATCTAGGTAGGGTTAGAGGTTAGCATGATAATGCGGTGTTTTTATCAATTTTAGACTTGATCAAGACTTTTTTTTTTTTTTTTTGGTCTGGATATGACTCCACGAGATAATCAATAAATCTCGTTTCCCTCTGAGCAAGTTAAGATCGTCTAATTCATTTTTTGAACTTGGATATGTAATATTCCTTTTGAAAATAAAATAAATAGATCAAAAACCAAAAAACATTATATGAAAATCTTTTACAAATGACACTATAGTCTTTCCAAAGAAAATTCATTTGGAAAACGTTTAACTATGAGTATGAGTTTGATTAATAAATTATTAATATTAAAATTGCTTTAATAAATTATTAATATTAAAATTGTTTAAAAATATTATATAAGAATCTTAAAGAAAGCTCATTTGAAAAAAGTTTTACTCTAAGTATGGGTTTTATTTATAAGTTGTTAATTTGATTAATAAATCTCTCTTATTATTTACATGTATGTATTTTTACAGTTACTCAATAGGATGTTTTTTTATAAATTAGTACATTATTTATTTCAAAAAAGAAACAAAATCTTTCTTATTCAAAATTTTGAAACACTAAATTTTGATTTTGTTAACACTTTTAATAATATATTTATTTTTCAAATTTAAACTACAAAGGTAATTACTAGTAAATTTTTGGAGGTCTATTGTTTGTCTTCTTCTCCATAAACCGGGTCGCAAACAAGGGATTTGAGTATAAGTCTTTTGAGTTTCAACGATTTCACATATCTCGAATTACTAATTAAGCTACCCCAAAACACACACACATAATATTATAATTTTATTTTATATTTTTTATATAATATATTTGCAATGAAAATTATATTACATTAACAAAAAATTTATATAAAATATAAAAAACTATATGAATTCAAACATTATAATTTAATGTTAAAATAGAAATAATTGAAAAATCTCTTATAATTAAATACATATTTTTTAAATTTCTTAAATAAATATATATTTTTTAAATTTCTTTATAATATATATACATTTAGTTTAATTGATAGATAAAATGGTTTTTTTTGGAGCATGGTTTATACTAACTAAAATTTGGCAATTTTTTTTTTAAATTTAAGTTTATGTTATTTATTTTGTAAACATTCACTTAGATATCATTTTTGGGATTCAACTGCATTAAGTAAGTCATTCAAACGTATGACCATTTCCATGAGAGGTAGTTGTAACTGACTAATTTCTCATGATTTTTGAATAGTTCACTTAGCACTCATTGCATCGGGTGATGCTCACAGGGGTGAAGAAATAAAATATAATAATAACAAAAAGCAACAAAAATGCTTCATTATAAAATATTATAAAATAAATTTCTATTTAATATATAATAAGAGTAGAGTAGTTAAAACCATTAACTATAAAGTAGGTGCGATATAACGAGCTGGCAGCTATATTCGCAGTGATAACCAGACTCGTATTTCACTTAACGTCAATCAATATCAATTAGCCACTTGTTATTGAATTTAAAAATTTATGAACTTTAATTTAACAGAGCGTAAAATAGGAAATAATGTTAATGGTTTATGTTGCATACACAAATTAAAATATAAAAAAATCAGTAAGGTTGAAATGTATCCAAATTATGAAAAAAAAGAAACTCTTTATATGCTTAAAAAAATATAGAATGGATTGTTTTAATATTGTAATAAATAAAAAATTTGTTTATTTTAATATTTTAAAAGATAAAATTTTAATGGGGTTGAGGAGTGAATGATGAAGGAGTTGGAGACCGGGGAAGGTGCGTGTCATTTTATCAACTCTTGAGATCACTAATGAGGAGTAGCATGGCATGTTTTCTCATGCACCATATGTGTAGAGGCTAGTCATATGATATTATGGAGTAGTAAGAGTTATTAATTTTTGTCTTGATTTTCTTTTGTTGGTTGGAAAATTAATGCATTATGTTAACAAGTTATTTGGGACAAAAGGGGGAGTACCAAACACCCTTGTAAGTCTGGGTCTAAGGAATTTTATAGGGGTAGGACTAAAAGCCTGAGAACTCGATTTTGGAAACTTATGCTAGAGAAGAAATACCAAGTCTTATCTATTACTTAATTTTGGCAAAAGAGGTAGCTTGTCGTTTTATGGAGCTTGAGGCAAGGGAACTTGGATGGAGAATCATAGACATAGTAAGATTTCTAGGTCGAAGACATTCCATATTCAATGTGTGATTCTTGGATAAGCATGGTGGGGTATAAAGAAGAAATGTTTTGGTGCTAGCCCGTTGAAGGGCACGTCAAATCTCTCTCATAGACAAATTCAGGTAACCCTAGGACTCTGGTGCCTTCTATTTTTCCTTCATGTTCAGGTTGACACACGGTTTGTCTTGGGTCAATTCTTCAACTACTAATAGGGTTGGTGGTTTCTCTAGCTGGATTATTATTTAAGGCTCTTTTATGTTTTAATTTTCCTTCTCCTCCTAGGTTGAATTCCATTCAACTTCTGTGTCGGTTAGTGGTTCTCTTTTAGTCCTCGTGTTGGTACTATTGTCACTCTCTGGTTCAATGAATTGTTGGTTATTATAGACTTTTGGTCTGGGGGAAATGGGGTGAGTATAGCTCTATTCAGTTATTTAATTACTTAGTCCACGCTAAAGGACATTGTTTGGAATTACCATTGAGGGAGTTGTAGTTCTTACTTTCTTGTGGCTTGTTGGCTTCTATGGTTTGACTGGGTCATCATCCCTTGTCAGCATGGTCATAAGCGACGTGGTGCTTGGGAGAGAGCTCATACCAACCGACCCCATGGTAAGACTCTAACCCATGATGTAGTTGGTTTTTACTATGAAGTGACCTCGATAAGCACTTAGGCTTAGATTCAATTTCTAGAAAGGAATGTTCGGAAGGATAGACAGGAAATTTCGGATTTTGATATTCTTAATGAAGTTTTTCAATGCAAACTACACCCTGGGCATAACATAGGATGAAGAACATCCCGGATGCGGGTGTGCAGTACAGATAAGGGTACGAAGGCGGCTAGATTGGCTGGTGCGTCGTTCACACCCAACGCCATCTGGCCTCACTCGCTACTAGCCTTCATGCTCCAGGTAAGCTCATTTAATGTTGTGTTAATGCAGCCCGACACCCCAAATTGGCATTTCTGCTCTTATATCATGGCACTCCTCCAGTTCTTCATTGTTCCTCCTCGATGAATGTTTGTTATCCTTGTTGTCACAATGCTCTGTTCTTGAGTTAGTCTAGGGAATCGCTGCGCTCTGAAATGTGGGGTTGATTCTCAACTAGAACTTCTAGGTTTCCAAAGACATTCCTGCAATTTTATTTGTTGCCTGTCCTCTGCCATTATCAGTGCTTCTTTAAGCGAGGTTACTCTCCCCATTCCCGTCTCTTCCGGCTTGCAAAGATCTGCTACTCGTTCTGTTCCCTCAACTCTGTTCAGTATGCCCATATTGTGCCAAAGAATGGGTTGTAGAAGGGGAGGCTCTCGGGGGCGACCCATTCACCAGCCATCTTCCTCTACCACGGAATCCTCATCTTGCTCATCAGGATTCAGCTCTGACTACCATCCAACCACCAGGAGAGGTCGTGGACGTGGCCGGGTGCAATATGCTTTACAGTCGAGCTCTCACAATATTCATGCTCATACAGCCCGTTTTCAAATTCCCTGTACTCTCAGTAATCACTCTTTCATTGCTTCTGTTACTATTCAGCTGAGCGAAGGCACAGTTGGTTCGGCGTCGGCAGCTCCAGATGCGACTACGGAGACGAGGGAGAAAGAGTCGCCAGGCACTCATCAGGTTCATAGCCAGCAGAACAAGGCTCCAGGTGGTTCGGCTTCCCAGATTATGTCAACTCGGGAGAGTCCGAGGGTTTCGATTGAAGGCGGTTCTCCGAGCGAAAAGGGCCATCACTCAGATGATGATTATTCCTCCAGTTTCGGTTGTCGTATCGTGGAAGAAGCGCCTTCCACCGATCAAGATTCATAATAAGGTTCTCGTTCTCTAGTTGTAGTTTCCCTGTTTGTTTAAAGTTAAGGGTTTTGCTGCTTTTTGACTTAGATTACAATTCTGACCTGGGCAGCGCTCCCATGAACATATGTAAAAGCTCAGACAAGTTGTTTCGGTATTCTGGTCAGTCTACAGTTTTTGATAATGTTGTTTTATGTCTCAACGTACCAGTTATGGTCCAGATTCTAGTCAGTCATCAGCTAATCTTCTTGGGTCAATTTTCAAAAATGTAATGTGAGTAAGCCACCTTTTGGGCTAGACCTCTCGAGGCCGAGGCCTCTTTGTAATTTTTTTTTTTTGTATCAATATAGGAGTAGACTTGTTCAAAAAAAAAAAAAAAAAAAAAACCAACAACAGAGGATGAAGAACACATTATATGCACATTGTTACTCTTCACAAGGAGTTGTAGACTCTACTGGGGCAAGTTCTTTAGGAACAACATGATGACAAAAAATAAATAATTTCATTCCTTAATGACTTTCAGTGAAATCAATGGAGAATGCAGGATAACCTTGACAAACTGGAAGCTTGTCTATCCCATTTGAAAAAACATATTCAATGATTAAGCTCCCTACTCCCCCAGGCACTTGGATGGAAAATCCAGCTCCTGTGACATCATCTGATTAGTAGAATGGTTTTCTGTTTTGGCTTGTTTATGTTGTTTTTGTGGATCTCTAGAGATGTGAGGTTTTCGTAAGTGCAGTCACTTTTTTTTAATGTAAAAATTTTGATATATCACATACCAAAAAACAAATCTATCTAGAGTTAGGATGGTACAATTTTGTAAAAGTGTCATCAGCGATATAATCCTTTTCTTAATAAAAAAACCCTCAAATTACCAAAAAAAAATATTTTAAAAGATAGAAATAATATGATAATATTACATACAATGTTTTTAATATCTTACGCAGCCAAATAGTAAGATACATTAATATTTCCAAAAAGATATTTAAAAATTCAATTAAATGTTAAAGTTGGAATTATAGAAGCATTGGATTAAGATGATTTTATTACTTATAATTTTGTAATTGTATAAAGTATCTTATTATTTGAGGTTGTTTTACTATTATATGTTATATATTTTTAATTTTATGAAAATTTGAATGTATTTGAAATAGTGAAATTGAAAGCATCATAATAATACAAGATTAATAGTTGTGTTGCATCAATCTTTTCATCTACACTTAATTAATTGATTCTCTCCACGCCAAAAATTCCACATAGTGTAATCTCTCCGTACAACCATCTCCATGCACCTTCCTCCACCAAACTATCTCCACCAGTGTTACTTGGGAGCGAGAGCGAAAACGGCGCAGGAGCAACATTCTTAGAAGCTCCCAGTTTGGGAGCGAATCCCAGAGTGTTATATATATATATATATATATATATATATATATTTATATATTTATATATATTTTATATTTTGATACATATATGTCAACAAAAACATGTAGAGTGAATAATTAGATATAAAAAACATAGATTGAACCATATAACAACAATCATTTAGAAGTTATAATCTTCATCAACCATGTCCACAAGTTAGTAACATAGTAACATACAACATATTGAGTTTCATGATTCATCAATCTTAAAGTTTCAAGCTTTCAAAATTCAACATATAACATTTATCATCATTGATCACCAAAGTTGTACCTAAGTGTAACCATTACAACAAATAATATCTATCATAAAATGAAATGTTATAAAATGAAATGAAATGAAATGAAACAAATTTCGACTTTCATGAAGCATCATATTCATAATTCATTACTAATGAGTTATAATTGCCAACTTCAAACTTAAATAGTCATATATTGTTTAGAAAAATATCATAATTAATATGAAAGAGTCAATAGTTATAAAAACTACTGGAAACTAGAAAAGACAAGTAAATCTATTATTTATTGCTTATGCTTGGGCCTCTTGCCACCACGAGAAATGTCTAATTTTTTAGTCTTGTTGGAAAATCATGATCTTTGCCATTAATATCACCCTCTAAGCATTAATATCTAGAGGTATCTTTGTTATTACCTCTGTATCTGTATAAGGATCTTTGTCATTAATATCACCCTCTAAGCATTAACATAAGATAGAAAAAGCATAGTGTGTCAAGTCAAGATTTTGTTTGAGTGATGCATACATTTTTAGGAGAGTCGTGATAGAGGAGTTCGCCAACCATTGTCACTAACATCAAGGTACATAGAGAGATTGGTGCTCTTGATTAAATACGAGTTCCATACCCTAATACATGACAAAATTCAATGGAAACATTGCAATCCCAAATCCTAAAATCCTAAAAAACTAATAAGTCTACTGGATTTGAATGAAATATAAAATTCTACTTTCTCCATATGAAATCCAATGAGGTCGGAACCGCTCTTAAACATCTTGAGTCATTTCATGATAATGTTAAAAATTTAAATGATGATTAAGGAGAACGTCACTTTTACTTTAAGAAAATGAAGATTAAGGAGAATGTCACTTTTACTTTAAGAATTTAACATTGCCATGAATTGCATATCAATACTAGGGCCATGGGCTTGATCATTAAGCTGCCCCACTAAAAAATTATTTGTTTCTTTGAAAAAATTTGCATTTGGAACATTATTGCAATATTTTTTTTGCAAAAAAGGCTAAATGCTCCTGAAAAGGCAGGGATTGGAATTTTTGCATGCTCCCGACCCGTTCCCGCCTTGAGCACAACCGCCTTGAGCACAGATTGAGAACGAGATTGAGGGGAAGCGCTCCCCTACAACACTGATCTCCACACTCAATAACACTTTTCGGTCAATGATTGACATTCAGGATGATATGTAATTATCATCGTTGATTTCTTCTAGTAGTATTAAATCACACCACATGTTATGATGTTTATGGTTGCGGCATGATATTTGTTAGATGATTTATGTATATGGCATGGTAACGCTTATATATCTATATATATGTGTGGGTCATGGAAAGCTCGGCACATTCATCTTTGTTTGACCTAGAATAGTTATGGCTCTGCACACCTCCGCAAACTATTACAGTTATAATAATTGACACAATATATGACTTTTGAACTCTTTTTAGTTTATGTTGACCACTCTTTCGGTTGTTTATATGCACTATAGTATCCATATAAAAAAGTTAGATTAAAGCTCGCAATTGTGGACGTAGGTGTATGATGTTTGTTCACGAATTCATGCATTTAGATTTGATTATGTTTACATGCATTATATCAAAATATATATAAATGGGAAAGCAAAGTTTGCCAGTGTGGATTGGCATGTTTTATAATTATGATTTTTAAAGAACAAATCAATTATTTTTTTATTTATTTCACCCATGGCTAGAAAGCTCCAAGCTAATTTTCCGCTAAAATGCGTTTGGAATCTTCTTTTGTGCGGAGCTTTGACCATGCAAAAAGCTTCACACATCCGTCATTGTTTGAGTTGCAATAGTGGTTCCTCCACACATCTCCGCACATTGACTTTTGAACTCGTTTCGTTTTATGTTTACCACTCTCACCTGCCATTTATAAGTGTGAACGCTTCAACATTTGGATATAGCAGACTATGTGCCGGCCCTATGTGCCATTGTATGCCAGTTCCAAGGGATGTCCACTTGGATACAACACATAGGTTTTCTTTGAATACCAGCTTTCAAGGGCCCGATTATGACTAATTTTTTATTACATACCTAAAAGGTACTATAACTAATAATATATATGGTTTTTTAATCTGAATAGACAGTCACCACCCACCAATATGATAATAATATTGGTTAAAAACTTATCCACCTTTAGGATGACGTGTACGAAGATTAGGGTAGTGTTGTGGCTTTCCTCGATATGGCATAAACAAAATGTTGATGGCATCATCAAAATCCATCGTTTCAATAAATTCAAGTTGGTTTACTCTTTTAATCAATTACGAAAAGAGTTGTTTGTAGTGAGATTTTTTGGTGGGTTTTTTTATTTAATTTTTTTGCAATTCAAAAAGAATTTATTGAAATCATAAGTTTGATGGGTAACCTCTGCATAATTGAAGTGTCTTATGGGTTTTTCAGGGTGCTAAATCCATATATATACATTGAAAAAACTAGTTTAAATAACAGAAATCAACATTTCATGTCAAATGTTTCCAAAACCCAACTTATATAACACAAATTAACATTTCACCTCAAATTTTTTAGCAAAATTCCACATTGAAAAGTCCAAAAAATCGCATTAAAAATAACTCCATACCAAATACTTTAGAAATAATTATCCATCTCTGTCATAACATGTCTTTAACCCCATACAAAAAAAACTTGAAATAACTATCCGTGTCCATCATGACATGTGTGGAGCTCTGCAATACCAAACAAAAAGCTCTGCACAAAAGAATTTACAATTAAAAAAATTAAATTTACAATATAAAGAAACTGTTAAAATATTAATACCACAAGCTAATGATCCTCTAGGATTGTTAACATTATATTTTAGACGTCGAACTGTTAGGTCATCCTTATTATCTTCCATGTGAAAATCCACCTTTAAAATGATTTGTTGGTGCACATTGATTCTTTGTTTGTTATGTCGGAATAACGTCATTAGTTAAGGATGTTACCTGTGAGTATGCTTTTGGAAAAACGATGCATTAGCACTTGTGGATTGCTAGTTTGAATTGTTAAAGTGTTATACCAATGAATTAAAAAGGACAACGTTAATAATATTGTTTGTATCCCAAAACCATTGTTCTTTCGTGTCCCATAAGGATGGAGAAAATAATACCACTTCAACGCCTTCAACACCATACAGGTTATCATTCGTCGAACCTCATGATAGTCCCTCATTAGTGACAGGGAGCAACAGGGAAAAAAATATTCCCTAAGCTATCCGAGAAATATATCTTTGTTTTGGGCACTTTTTAGGCTTCATCCTTTTCCTTTTTTGACTCTCCTTCTCGATCCACTCAATCAATGAGTAAGAATAATATTTGTTTTTCCAACTCGCTACAAGTCATTCCCTCATGAACCATGAACCAAGTTGAATCCAACTCGAAGTTACAATGGGCCTATTAATTATCAACAAAAAAAATAATAATAATGGGTCTAATATTTCATAATTTATTAAAAAAAAATGTTAGAGGTTTCAATGTATGAAAAGGCTGTGTTAGAGAAATGCCCGACCAACAAAAAGCCAGCAAAACACATCAAATATTAAAGGTTTTTTTCTGAGATCCTACATATATAATATTTCTAAAACATAAACCAAGTTGAATCCAACTCGAAGTTACTATGAGCCTATTAGTTATCAACAAAAAAATAATAATGGGTCTAGTATTTCATAATTTATTAAAAAAATGTTAAGGTTTCAATGTATCAAAAGGCTGTGTTAGAGAAATGCCCGAGCAACAAAAAGCACAAAACACGTCAAATATTAAAGTTTTTCAGTGGCACACAGTGTTGGAATTTAAAAAAGGACTTATTCGTTAAATGGGACGCTTTTGATCTCTCATTCACTTGTTTTCACACTTTCGATAAAAGATTATGACGATTGTGTAATCTTTTTAACTGTATTTATAAGCAAATCACCCTTGTGAAGTTCCATCCTTAATAGTACATATTAGGGAAAAAAATTAATATAATATGTTTGTTTTCCTATCATAACCCCAAAATGACAATAGAAGGTAGTCTTTGGAAACCCCTTCTTTTCTTTGTTGTTGAATGTAACCCATGATTGTTCAATTTTTTCTAAAATTCTCTCAATGCCTTGGAAGGGGCTTTAAATGAGGCTAAGCTTGAGTTGTTTATTGGGTTGTTCTATGTAACGCTCACTCTTCGTTTTCAAAATTAATTATTAGCAAATATTATTAATGTAATCACGCATTCTACTGAAAAACCACTTTTCACAATTATAAGATAACATGTTACTTACCACTTTTCACAATTAAAAGACAACAGGTTACTTTCGTAATAACAATATATGTTATATAGGATGGTAGATGCAATGTATCTTTATTATTTGTGTTTTTAATCAAGTATTATGTGTGGGGTATTTGTTCAGTGTTTATTAATTTAATTAAATATAATAAATAATTTTCAGTTTAATAAAGTGTAATTTTAAAAATTATATTTTACAATTTATTTTATTAATATTTATTTTTCATGGGATTGATTGTCTATTTGAACATGTTATTGCCTAATGACTCAAATAATAAGCCAACAGTATATGAGTCATATCAAATTTTGTTTTTTTTTTTAATTGTATTCCATAATTATTTGAGCCAAGAGTACATGAGTCACATCAATTTTTTATTTTTTTTTTAATTGCATTTCATATTAAGTGAGAGAAACATCTTTATTAAAATGCAGCAAAATAATTTTTATATTAATAAAAAATTAATATTATAATTAACATGAAAAATGTAAACGAATTTTTAATCTCTATAATAAATAAAATTTGTAAAATTAATTTCTTTGTATTTTTAAATTTATATGTTTATGATGTTTACCATTCTATATTAATATAGTTATAAAAATTAATATTTCAAAAAGCATCCTAAACAAAATGTGCAAGTGGCTTTATGATGAGGACATTTTGTGGACTTGCTAGGTAATGGATGCGCCTTCCTACCTTATTTGGAAGAATACTTCACCTGCTGGGAAAAATATAATAATTGAAGTTTTTGAGAGGGAAGATATTTATGGACCAGAGGAACGATCGTGGCAGCCCAAACCAAATACCTGGAGTCAATTAGTTGCGAGGAATGGAAAATTCATCGGCCGCCATGAAATATTTCATAGTTGGTTTGGCCATAGCCTTATGTTTCATGGTCAATTTTGTCGCAGCAGATAGCAGTTCTTGCTCTAATGAAAACAATGAAGAGGCATGTAGGAATAAGACAGATGGCTCTCCATCTGAAATTGGGGCACTTGCTTCTATTCTTGTGGCAGGCACTATTGGGGTATGTTTGCCTGTTGTGGGCAGGACTTTCCCTGCTTTAGGGCCTGATAGGAATATATTCTTTGTCATTAAGGCTTTTGCTACTGGTGTGATTCTTGCTACTAGTTTCGTCCATGTTCTTCTTGATGCCTTCACATTTCTTACCAGTGAATGCTTAAATCCGAATCCATGGGGCAACTTTCTGTTTTCTGGGTTTATAGCAATGATGGCCGCAGTTTGTACTCTCATGGTGGATGCTCTAGCCACTGGTTACTACGAGCATTCCCACGTTAGTAATCAAAACAAAGGTAATCAAGTTAATGAGGGTACAGATCTTGGTAATGGAGATGGCTTAGACCATGAGAATCAGGTTCATACATACTCACATGCTACACATGGGCATGCCCATGGATCCAATACTATTGAAGAAGATTCCACTATTCGGTATCGTGTCATTGCTCAGGTAAAAATCTCAACTTCAAACTCTTAAGTATAGCTTTCAATAACTATATTATTATATTTAACGCCATGAATGGAACATGGTTAATAATCTGGTGTTAAAGTTGGGTATTGTTGCTCACTCCGTTATTATTCGAATTTCATTGGGTGCTTCTGAAAGTCCATGCACAATTAGGCGCCTTATCATTTCACCAAATTTTTTGAAAGAATGGGCCTTGGTGGATGCATGGTTCAGGTGATTTTTGTCCCTTGAATCTTAAAAAATTCAATACTATAAGACATAAATATTTACATTAATACGAGGTTGATTGATTGAAATTTGTGTTTTTTGAGGGGAGCAGGCGGGTTTCAAGAATTAGTAGGCAGCAATTATCCTGATGACGTTCTTCTTTGTTGTGACAACACCCTTTGGTATTGCACTAGGAATTGGGATCTCATCAGCTTACAACGAGAACAGCCCCACGACACTGATCATTGAAGGAGTATTTAATGCGGCGTCTTTTGGAATTTTGATATACATGGCTCGGGTGGATCTTCTTGCTACAGATTTTATCAATTCCTGTCGGATGAAACAGAATGGAACACTTCAGCACTGCTCATACATCGCTCTCTTGTTAGGTATAGGGGGTCGTGTCTTTGATCGCCAAATGGGCTTGAAATTTTACCATATCTTTTCCCTACAGAATCTCCTATATCTCTTTCTTGGTTGTATCGACATTTCTGTATATACACATATCCTTCAATTTGTGACAATGACAATTGATTGAATTTTCTCTTGGACCTACATTTTCAATGGATTCAATTTCTATTTATGAGGTAAACATGGAACGCCAACATTTGAATAAAGGTTCCATGGATTCAGTTTCTATCTATGAGGTAAACATGGAACGCCAACATTTGAATATCGAATATCAACATAGTGAAGAGCTTTGAGATAATTTTGTACTAATGTATTAAATGTTGTGTGACTTGCATCTTAATAGTTTGTACGTAATCCAATTTTGTATTTAAATATTTAATACACTGAATCATATATATATATATATATATATATATATATATATATATAGTATTGCCATTATTTAATAGAGAAAATTAATTTTTTTAATAAAATTTGTTAATACAATTTTTATCAAAATTGTGGTTTATGGTTCTCTGAAATGAATTTTTGAATCTATAATTTGACATTCTAAAAAAATTCCCGAAGCATTAGAACTTTGTAAATTAAATAACTTATGATTCTTAAAAATCTTTACTTAATTTTCAACAAAATATACGACAAAATATACCCAACAAATCATTTTATCTTTTTCTTCTTCTTCTTTTAATTAAAAAACCAACAAGCTTTCTATTAGATAAAAGTTGTTTACATATACTTGTTGATCAAATCTTTACTTAATTTTCAACAAAATCAACTAGAAAAAATACCCAACAAATCATTGTATCTTTTTTTTTCTTCTTCTTTTAATTAAGAAAAGCTAACAAGCTTTCTATTAGATAAAAGTTGTTTACATATACTTATTGATCAAATCTTTACTTAATTTTCAACAAAATCATCTCGAAATAATATCCAACAAATCATTTTCTCTTTTTTTCCTTCTTCTTTTAATTAAGAAAAGCCAACAAGCTTTCTATTAGATAAAAGTTGTTTACATATACTTGTTAATCAATATCTTCCTCATTTTCTTGAATCCCACTTTTTGTGAAAACTAGGCATCATTTTTTTATCTAAACTATATATCTGTTTCATGGATCTTTAACTTCTTGCATAAAATATTTCATTCTACTTTGAACCCCTCACCCAAATCAGACTTTCATATTTTCAGTATAATTTTCTAGATAAAAGTTCTCTTCAAAAAAAACCCTAATTTCTAGATAAAACTACATAATTGTGGCTTAATCATAAAAATAAACCCAAACTACCTAAACAATGTTTATGCTCCTAGAACCATGGCTAGATCGATTGAAAAGTGCAGATAAATATATGCGGCATGTTGCATCCTTCTTTGGACATAGAATCTGCTATATAATTATGTTCCCTGCAGATATGTGAAAATGACAAATTCTATTTTTTTATTAATAATATTATGAATATTGATGGTCCAGAATTTGATCTCTTCAATACTCAATCTTTAATCACAAAAAAAACAATTCCAAGTGGATTTGCACAAGATAAAACCCCCCATTTATTTAAAAATATTAAAACCTTTGGGACTCAAAACAATATAAACTCCATTGCCATTGACATTGACACCATTTGATGCTGCCCAAAAAAATAATTTTATCTAACAATAATACTCTACACTATTTTGCATGTTATTTATATAAAAAATCATTTTTATCTGACAATAATACTCTACACTATTTTACATGTTATTTATAGAAAAAAATCATTTTATCTAACACTGATACTCTACACTACTTTTTGTATTATTAGTCATTGCCATCTGGCAAATTGCATGGACTATAGTAATCAATTTTTAGCATTTGACATTAGTTTGTATTAAATTTTGTGAAGGTTTTTTTCTTTATATTTGATTGTTTTGAGATTTATCATTTCTCATTCCATTTAACGTCTTATTTGGTCTCTTTCTGAGGCAGAAGAGGCTAGACTATATATTATATTTTAGTTAGTCAGTGCATCTTTTTTAGAATTTTTTGGAGTGGTCAACTAATGTTAGCATTAGTTTGGGTTATTAAATGCTATGTATTATTATGTGCCAAAATTTTGTTTTTTCTATGGTTGCATTGTTGCAATGGAGCGGCATGTGCATTACAGGAGCAGGTGCATTACAAGTAGAGTAGGGGTAGGTGCATTACAGGTGGAGGTCGAGGATGCATGCAGATGCGGTGACGGTGGTGGTGGTGGCATAAGATCTAGATGGATGTTCAACTGCTCCAGCAGTTCGGTTACTCCCTGGAACTGAAACTCTCTAACCCAAGACTTTTTCTTAGAAGCAGAGTAGAGCAGAGCAGCCCTAAAACTGAAACTCTCTAACCCTGGACTTTATCTTAGAAGCAGAAGCAGAGCAGCCCTAAAACTGAAACTCTCTAACCCTGGACTTTATCTTAGAAGCAGAAGCAGAGCAGCCCTGGTATTTTGCTAAACTATTCCATTGTTCCTCTAAACTAGAATCTAAAACATCCAACTCTATATTTTTGTTCATAATTAGAAATATGAATTCTAGTTTAGTATATTCAGTTCAGTTAAGAGAAGACAAAAGTAACACGAAAATCCACCTCATATACCTCAGAAGAAGAAATCACAGTGAAAACCCACCTCATATCTTAGTAACTTTTACTTCTCTCATTGAGATCTTGGCAGAAAACCTGGAATTTATATAATGATAACTGCATCTCTCTTTGGTTAAATATCTAAAGAAAACTAAAATAAAAAAATCTAACAAATAGTTGCAATTCAACAAAACACTAAATCGAGTGTAGGTTTAAGATGACATCAACAATATTTATATACCATTTTCTATTATCACAAATTTATTCTCATTTTTAGTTTATAAATACACTTTCTGTTATCACAAATTTATTCTTATTTTTAGTTTCTAATTATTTATAGATCATAAATAATAATTATTTATAGACCATAAATAATAATTATCTATAGACCATATTATGGATAATGATGATTGATGTTTATTAAAAATAATATGGTTAGTTGGATCTTAAAAAAGTAAGAAACTATTTCTAATTCTTTAACATTTTATTTTTATGTTCAAAAACATTAAAATTAGTTTTCCAATATCATAATTATATTGATTTAAAAGCTGAAGATGATTAATAGTATAGCAAATATTTTGAAAATGTGTAGTTTAACTTTTCTATATTTTGGATTTTTTTTAAATTGAATTTGGTCATATAATTTTTTATAAGACTATAGACTTATTTATTTATTTATTTAAAATAAACTTTTAATTGTATAAATGGATTCAACACCCTTAAAAATTCTAGCACTCAAATTATGTAGATTTTACAACTCAAATATGTGAATCCAAATATAGGATTTTGATTAAAAGTGAGTTTTGAAACTTACATCAGATGTGAGTATAACATAGACAATTTAAGGTAAGTGTTTTTCATCTTCAACTCTCTTAGTGTCAGAAAGGTGGAAAACTCTTTTTTTTTTAAACCAAAACGAGAATTTTATATTTATATGCACGTTTGTAACTAGATCTCACTTTTAACTAAAATGCAAATTTTGTATTGAGATGCAAGTTTGTGCCTAGATCAGAGCGAATACATCAAAGTAGTACATAGCTCTTTCTTCCAAGAAAATTCTTGGGCCCTCTTTTTTAACAAAACTACAAAATTTTCTATAGGGACTCCAAACTAGAGAGGAGAAAAGTGGGGTTTGTAATTAGTATATACATTACAAACTTGACTCACAAAAGAAAAATTGCATGTCATACTAAGTTATTGATAATACGATCCTTCATAATTATGCAATTCATATCTAAGGAATAGGAGAAGCCCCATTGATATTTAAATATCCTAATCTTACTTTACACCTTTCATTAGCACATAAGTCTTCATCTTTATTGAGATACTAAGAACATAGAAATATGTTATTAAAGAGAACCCTTTTGCTATTTCACTAATTTTTTACATATTACTTTCTAATATTTGTCTCTATCAAAATAGCTCTTCACCAAATGTGATATAAGAAGGAGGGAGTCTCCCAAAATAGTGAGAGAAGCTACCTGATTTTCTTTGCCTAATTGAATCCCCTGGTAGAGGGAATAAGCTTAAGCTTGGTTATTTGTCATGCATCCTAAGCCCCATAAGTATTGTACAACTTTAACTTCCTTGGGGCCATAGGACACCCCTCCCCTCTTACCGACCCAACTGGCAGGATCTTTCATCCCATAGTGTTTTGGGAACTAATCAATACCTAGTTTTACTATAAAGTTTATGGGAATTTGTTCTCATTTTAGCAATATTTATTTTTTCCTTAACATTAATCAAGGCAAAGATATTTTTTTATTTTGCAAAATAGGGTTGATCAACTCATTAAAATATTTTAGTTATCTTTTCCTTCTAAATCTTTATAACCCCAGAACTTCTACTCAAATTTTGATGTAATAATACTTTAATCTTAATTTTATGTTCAAAATGATCTCCTCCTTTATACCCCAATTGATTACACAAATTTATGTTTAAAATAATAAATATTAACATACTAAATATCTGGAATTCTAGTATTTAAATGTTAATGTATCAAATATTTGGAACATCTAGTGCAAGATAAGGGGTACTCAAACTTGTTATTTTCTTCTTTTCAAGGTAAATTAGGGAAAACTTTAGGGGCTAAATTTAATAGATGGGATAATTTTCCATTTTTTTCCTTAAAAGAGATTCACCAATTTGCATTTGTTAAATTTAGCTAATGGCTTATTTTCCATATTTTTTGCAAAAAGAAATGTTCACCAACTGACATTTTTTCTAAAAGTAATTGGCGAAATTTTTATAAGAGAAAATTATGTTACCTTAAAATAGCCAAAATTTTATAGAGGTTAAATATAAATTCATTAAAAATTTGATTTTTTTTACAAAATTATTTACAAACATTTAATAGTTTCCGCATGACACATTAATAAGATTTCCAAAAAATATTATATTTCAAAATAAATTTCATTGTGGTTTTAAATGTAATTAAAATCATATTAAAAATTTGAATTCTACTTATGTTAAAGATTTTTTTTTTAATTTTACTATTATTTAAATGTACATGATAAGTTTTTTAAAGAAAAGTATACAAACATAGAAACTGAACACCTATAATTTTTTTTTGTTTCTTATTCAATGTTGAAAGTGTTTAAAAACATTCTCCTGATTGAGGTGCGGGCTAGATCAAGCCGGATTGCAGGTATTACATTGTCATGGTTGCAAGATTCAAGGTAATAAAGGCCAAGGGGTGGCATGGCCACCCCACACATGCACTTGCATGTGTAAGGCCCAAGAGAGGTACGTCGATCCAAAGCAAGGAAGATTTTACATGAGTCAGCAAATAGGAAGGTGGCATCTCCTAGTAAACAACTATTATTTCTAGGACAATCTTCGAATAGTTATCTCCATCATAGTGAGAAGAGGCATCAGTGGCTCACAGGGACCAGTGAAGGAAGATATGTCAATTTGCAAGGGATAAACTAGGGTTAGGCTCCAAGGAAGGAACACCTGCAGGTATTCCATGTTTCTTTTCCCCCTTCCTTTGATGCACATGGGTTTTTGAAGAATGGTGAATCCTGGGAATGGGAGATTGGTTGGTCTAAGCACCAACAACCGATTTTTGGATTATGTTTGGAGTGGGGTTTATATCCATGGTGTTTCATACTTTATGGATCTAAATGGTATTCAGTTTTGGATGAATTGTTGTGCATGATGAAAGGCCTGCAATAGAAAATTAAATTCATTTCCTCGCTTGGTGAATTTCCCTTGGGATCTCTCTATAGAGACGAGTGGGTTTTACAAACCATAACCCTTGATTTTGAGAAATATATAGCAAAGGAAGCCTTTTGTCTTGAAGGAATGGCTCATGGCACCTAGCCAAGAGCTAAGAACCATAGGGGGGTCACCCTCATTCATCTTCCAGCCTATAACTCTATTAACCATCAAATGTTTAACATGCATGCCATCATATTTATGGTTCATGGAGCAGCTTGCAGATTATGTTTGGGTCATGAGATCTCGCATTATAGAAGTTTTAGAGCTAATTAAAATTGTTGTGTGTCATCTTGCTAACATGTTGTCGACAGGAACAACACTCAGAGTAGACAATATCGGGAAACCCTAATAGTCATTCCTTAAACTCGAATTTGAAGTATTACAGGCAAAATACAATTCAAGAGGAGATGGCTTGAGTGGGCCTAAGACATCGGGCCACTACCACGCCAAGCTAAAGTCGTGATCCACTTAATGGTAGAAGAGGTTGAGGTCACAAGCCAAACTGTGGTAGTCATGGTCGCGGGTAGTGCTAAGCTGGCAGAGGGAGGGGTTGCAGAGGTGGGCCCCAAACTAAGATGGAGGTTGAAACTCTTTACAGAGCCTCGTCTCCACCCATTGTTGTTGGCACAAGATTGGAAGAATGGGAAAATGCGTTGAATTTGGGATTGGAACTGAGCAGGGCACAACTAGCTCAGGATTGGTGAAACATTATAATTGACCCAGGACAAACTAAAGGGAAACGAAACCTTTATATGCAGTCTTTGCTCCTATACTAGACAATGGAGAATGAAGACATTGTTGACCAAATCCATGACAGCAAATCCATAGGAACCAGACAGTCTCAAGGAGAATTGGTCATGCTTTGTCAGGATGTTCAACAAGTGAAGTTGGGTCTAAATCAAGTGATGGGGAGATTGGAAAGAATCAAGGCACACATCCCTTATATCTCATTGGCTGGGCATCCATGATAAAGGATCCAACCCCTGAACCATCTAATAATTAGTCTCTTTTATTTTTAGTCAACAAGTTTTGGGCATAATCTAGGTAGTGTTAGAGGTTAGCATGATAGTGCACTATTTTTAGCAATTTTAGACTTGATCAAGACTTTCAAATTTTGGTCTATATATGACTCCACTAGATTATCAGTAAACCTGGTTTCCCTATGAGCAAGTTGGGATCATCTAATTCATTTTTTGAATTTGCATGTATAATACTCCTTTTGAAAATAAAATAGAAAGATCCAAAACCGACTTTAAAAAAAAATGTTAAATACATTATATGAAAATATTTTACAATGACACTAGAGTCTTTCCAAAGAAAATTCATTTGGAAAATTTTTAACTATGAGTACGAATTTGATTGAGTTGAAAATAATTAATATTATTTTGTATTAAGGGAGAAATGGTTACATAAGTTGTAACGTATCTCCTTATTTTAGGAGTTGTTCCTAGAGTTTAGGAGTTTGTTTGCAACTACCTGATTTCTAGTGATGTACTTAATGATGTAATCTTTCATTCATGAATACTAGAGTGTATGAAGAGTTCTCTTTGTATGAGTGCATTACTCACCTGTGAGCTATATCTCCTTCTTTTTTTAATTCAAATATGATTTTTATCTTGGTATTAGAGCACAGAGTAGGGATAGCCTTAATTTTTTTTTAGGATGCATCATTGATTACAGAACTGTAGTGGCGCATTTGTAGAATCAGGTGGACTGTAGTAACACTTGGAGCATAGGTCTCACATGACTGATCATCTCTGAGTGCAAGAAAGTGTTGGTGCGTTTTTGACGCGAAAAGTCGCGCCATTTTTGAGCGAAAAGAAGAGCTGGCGCGGGTTTTTAAGGAATAGTCACGCCACTTGGCGCGGTTTTGAGGGTGATAAGTGCACTAGTGCACCAGAAAGTACAGTTGGCACGAAAAATCAAGGATTAATCGTGCCAATTGTTTCCGGTGCGGGCATTTCGCTGTTGAAGGAGCGTCAACCTCTTTCTCTTTGAAAAATTTGCAATTTTTTGCAGATCGGAGTTGCCCGGTGGTGGCACTTTCAATTTCCAGATCTGTTTGGTGGCAACAGATCGATGTAGCTTGGTGGTGGCGTATTGTATTTCCTGATCTACTCGGTGGTAGCAGATCGGAGTTGCCCGGTGGTGGCACTTTCAATTTCCAGATCTGTTTGGTGGCAGCAGATCGATGTAGCTTGGTGGTGGCGTATTGGATTTCCTGATCTACTCGGTGGTAGCAGATTGTACTTGCCCGGTGGTGGCACATTGAAGTTCCTGATCTACTTGGTGGCAACAGATTGGACTTGCCTGGTGGTGGCGCATTGGAGTTCCAGATCTGTTCGGTGGCAGCATATCGGATTTTCCTGGTGGTGGTGCATTGGAGTTCTGGATCTGTTCGGTGGCAGCAGATTGGACTTGCCCGGTGGTGGCGCATTGAAGGTACAATTTTTTTTCAGCAAAACAGAGGTTCGAATCTGGTATAAGTCAATATGAATAACAGTTTAGAATCGTATCTCCACGAGTCTGGAAAACTCGATGGATCAAATTTCAACAACTGGAAATTCAAGATGCAGACTTTACTTGAAAGTGCAAATGCGTGGTCAATCGTGACAGGAAATGAGCTGAGATCGGGATCAGCCACACAAGAACAAGATTGGGATAAAAGGGAGACAAAAGCAAAGGTCATATTGAAGATGTCCGTCAAGGACAATGTTATCCCACATATTAGAGACTGTAAATCGGCTGCTGACATTTGGACAACCATTAAAAACCTATAACAGACGCAGAATTCAAATCGTGTCTTGTCACTCAAAGGCAAGTTGTTTTCGTTGAAGATGGAGAAGAATGAATCCGCTGCTGGATTTATTGCGAGTCAAAGACCTGAAGGACAGATTGGGAGATATCGGAGAGAAAGTTTCTGATTCAGATCTGGTCACGATCACGTTGAATGGAATGATTAATGATTACGAGACATTTATCATAGGGCTGTCAGCAAGGGATAAAGCCCCTTCATTTGAAGAGCTGACAAGGATTCTGATACAAGAAGAAGAGCGACGAAAAAATTTGAAATCTCAGAGCAATGACCTTGCTCTGATGGCAAAAACGAGACAGTTTAAAGGGAAGCAACATCAGCAATCGCAGCAGTAGCAGTAGAGAGGAGCCAACACACTTCAGAAGAGACCGTTTAAAGGTATGTCTGCTAATAATTTTCCCATCAAGAAATGTTTTTACTGTGGAAAACCTGGACATGAGATTAGAGATTGTTATAAGAGGCAGGCAGATGAAGGAAGAAACAAATAGAGAAAACATAAGGGTTACTTCGTTAAGGAAGAGGAGGATCATAGCCACGAACTTCGAATATTTATAGTCGATTGTGCTCTTTCAACTTGAAAAGGAGATGAGGACAACATATGGTATGTTGACTCTGGCGCATCCTCACATATGACTGATAAGAAGGATTGGTTTGAATTTCTTGAAGAAACTTCATGTGGGTAGAAAATATATTTAGGAGATGGTAGTGGACATGAGATCAAGGGACATGGTGACATTCCTGTAAAATTACCTAGCGGTGACATTAGACATCTTAAAAATGTATTATATGTTCCAGGAATTAAGAAAAATTTGGTCTCTGTCTCAATGATTACTGATCAGGACATGCAAGTTCAATTCTTTAAGACTAACTGTGTCATTAAGGATAGCCAGATGGAAACAGTTGCAACTAGAGTGCGTGTGGGGAATTTGTACAAACTAGATGTGAAGAGTATGCCACAACAAGCAATGGTTGCAGCTGAATTGACAGCTGAAAATCTCTAGCATCAGAGATTCGGCCATCTTAATCTGCAAGACCTCATCCTACTTCAGAGAAAAGGTATGGTCGATGGACTCCTTGTTTTCCATAATGTTAAGTTGGATTGTGATGGATGTGCACTAGGGAAAATGCATAGAGAAGAGTTCCCTTTGCATGCTAATAGAAAGGAAAGAGACATTTTAGAACTGGTGCATACAGACATCTGTGGCCCTATGCAAACCAGGTCATTAGGAGGAGCATATTACTCTCTTATTTACAGATGATTGCACTAGATTTTCATGGGTATACTGTCTAAGTAAAAAGAGTCAAGCTTTTCAGTATTTTAAAGAATTTCAATCCATGGTAGAAAACCAGACAGGAAAAAAGATAAAAATTCTCCGCTCAGATCAAGGGGGAGAATACAAGTTGGGAGAGTTCATGGATTTCTGCAAGCATCATGGGATTGTGCAACAGTTTACAGTGCCTCACACTCCACAACAGAATGGAGTGGTAGAACGAAAGAACAAAACTCTTGTGGAGTGCACAAGGAGCATGCTTCAAGGTAAGGGTCTATCAAATGGTCTTTGGGAAGAAGCTATTAACACTGCTGTATATTTAAAGAATAGGAGTCCTACTAGATCTTTAGGCTTCAAAACCCCTTTTGAAGCATTATTTGGATTCAAACCAGTAGTGAGTCATTTAAGAATATTTGGGTCAAAAGCTTATGCTCATATACCTAAGGCAGATAGGAAGAAGTTAGATCCTAAAGCCCTGAAATGTATATTTGTTGGATATGGCACTGAGTTCAAGGCATATAAGTTATTTAATCCTATGACTCACAAGGTTTTTCCAAGCAGAGATGTCATATTTCATGAACAGGTTGAAGAAGGAAAGAATGACTCTAGCAGTGATTGGCACATTCCATTGCTATTGGAAGAAAACAATGAGGAAGATGAAGAGCAGGAGGAGAAACAAGAAGAAGAAGTAACAAATGATGTAATCAATGAAGATGCAAGCTCGAAAAAGGTTGAAATTGAGGTAAGTCCCCTACCAAGGAGATTAGGTAGGAAGACTCGATTATATTCTAAATTGAAAGGCTATGCTTTAATATCAAATATTTTAAACATTATAGAACCTGCAAATTATGAGGAAGCAAGTAAATCTGATGCATGGAGGGCTACAATGTATGAGGAAATAGAATCAATAAACAGAAACCATAATTTGGATTTGGTTGAATTTCCTGAAGCTAAAACTCCCATATGATGCAAATGGCTATATAAACCAAAATTAAATGCGGATGGGAGTATAGAGAAACTTAAAGCTAGACTGGTAGCAAAGGGTTACTCACAGCAAGAGGGAATAGATTTCGATGACACCTTTGCTCCTGTAGCCAAATTAAACACCATTAGAATGCTAATTTCCTTAGCAACAAAACACAAATGGCAGCTACACCAGCTAGATTTCAAGTCTGCATTTCTAAATGGTGACTTGAAAGAAGAAATTTATTTAGTACAGCCTGAAGGTTTTTTGAAAAAGGGATAGGAACATCTTGTGTGTAAATTGAAAAAGGCACTTTATGGTTTAAAACAGGCACTCAGGTCATGGTATGAGAAAATTGACTCATTTTTTGTTCATCATGGCTTTCATAGGAGCTTGAATGATCCAAATCTGTATACCAAGTTTAATAAATAGAGGCAAATTATTTTAATTTCTTTGTATGTAGATGATATGATCATAACAGGGAATGCTAACAATCTGATCAAAGAAATCAAACAACAGATGTCGCAAGTGTTTGAGATGAAAGATCTCAGAAACCTTCATTATTGTTTGGGATTGGAGGTATGGAGGGACTATGGACAAACTTTTCTTACTCAAGGAAAGTATGCCAGAAGCTTGTTGGAAAGGTTTAGAATGGAGCAGTGAAGATCAGCAGCAACACCATTACAGTAGAATTTAAAGTTTAGCAGTGACGATGTCACTAAAGAGGTGGATGCCACTATTTACAGACAACTAGTTGGTAGTTTGATATATCTAACTACAACTAGATCATATTTGGAATATTATGTTAGTGTGTTGAGCCAGTTCATGTCAAAACCACTTGAAAGTCACTTGGTTGCAGCAAAAAGTGTGTTGAGGTATCTTAGTGGTACTAGTAATTATGACATATTGTACACTGACACTTCTGATGTTATTCTAGCATGTTTTTCATATTCTGATTGGGCAGGTAACTTGGATGATCAAAGATCTATCACAGGTTACGCATTCAGCATTAGATCCAGTGTCATAGCATGGAGCAGCAAAAAGTAGCACACTGTAGCTCTATCTTCATGTGAAGCTGAGTACCAAGCATTGTGTGCAGTCACATGTGAAGCTATCTGGTTGAGAATACTTCTCAATGATGCAGGAGAAGAGCAGAAAGAATCAACTAGTATCAAAACTGACATCCAGAGTACCATCAAGCTTGCAAACAATCCAGTCTTTCATAAAAATACCAAGCATATTGATACTCAAGTTCATTTTGTTCGAGAGAAGCAACAATCAAAAGAGATATGTGTTGAATATTGTAAAACTTGTGATAACATGGCTGATATTTTTACTAAGCCTCTTGGGCGTGTAAAGTTTGAATTGTTTAGAGGGATGCTAGGAGTTCAGGATAATCCTTTCTCCATTAAGGGGGGGAGTTGAAAATAATTAATATTATTTTGTATTAATGGAGAAATGGTTACATAAGTTGTAACGTATCTCCTTAGTTTAGGATTTGTTCCTAGAGTTTAGGAGTTTGTTTGCAACTACCTGATTTCTAGTGATGTACTTAATGATGTAATATTTCATTCATGAATAGTAGAGTGTATGGAGAGTTCTCTTTGTATGAGTGCAGTCTCCAGGTGCAATACTCACCTGTGAGCTATATCTCCTTTTTTTAATTCAAATATGATTTTTATCTGATTGATAAATTATTAAATATTAAAATTGTTTAAAAATATTATATAAAAATATTAAAGAATATTCATTTGAAAAGAGTCTAACTCTAAGTATGAGTTTGATTCATAAGTTGTTAATTTGATTAATAAATCTCTCTTATTTGCATGTATCTGTTTTTACAATGGCTCAATATATTGTTTTTTATAAATTAATATATCATTTATTTAAAAATGATTAAACAAAATCTTTCTTATTCAAAATTTTGAAACATCAAACTTTGATTTTATTAACACTTTTATTAATATATTCATTTTCCAAATTTAAATTAGACACCAAATTTAAATTAGACACCTAAGTAGTAAATTTTTGGAAGTATATTGTTTGTATATGAGATTACCAATTAAGCTGCCCTGAATATATATCTATATCTATCTATCTATATATATATATATATATAATTAATTAATTATATAATTTTATAATATATTTGTAATGAAAATTATATTAAATTTAAAAAAACATTTATATAAAATATAAAAAAATAATATATGAATTCAAAAAATATAATTTAATGTTAAAATACAAATGATTGAAAAATCTCTTATATTTGAATACATATTTTTAAAATAAATATATATATTTTTAAATTTCTTTATAATATATATATTTAGTTTAATTGATAAATAAAATAGTTTTTTTAGTATTGTTTTTGGTTAATTTTAATTAAAATGCAAATATTTTTAAAATCTTAAGTTTAAGTTGTTTATCTTGTAAAACGTTTCCCACCTAAAATATTCTCAAACTTTGATTTTATTAACACTTTTATTAATATATTCATTTTCCAAATTTAAATTAGACACCTAAGTAGTAAATTTTTGAAAGTATATTGTTTGTATATGAGATTACCAATTAAGCTGCCCTGAATATATATCTATATATATATATATATATATATAATTAATTAATTATATAATTTTATAATATATTTGTAATGAAAATTATATTAAATTTAAAAAAACATTTATATAAAATATAAAAAAATAATATATGAATTCAAAAAATATAATTTAATGTTAAAATACAAATGATTGAAAAATCTCTTATATTTGAATACATATTTTTAAAATAAATATATATATTTTTAAATTTCTTTATAATATATATATTTAGTTTAATTGATAAATAAAATAGTTTTTTTAGTATTGTTTTTGGTTAATTTTAATTAAAATGCAAATATTTTTAAAATCTTAAGTTTAAGTTGTTTATCTTGTAAAACTTTTCCCACCTAAAATATTCTCATGATATTAATCCATTTATACATTAAATAATGTATCTTAAACAACAACAAAAATTATAATCTTACTTAAAATTGTATTATTAAATTTCCATAAAAAACCATTTCTTATATATAACTAAAAAATCTTTATAATTAAATAAATATTTTTAAAATTTCATATTTTACGAAAAAAATTAATTTAATTTAATTTCTTAACCAACCTCTCTTCTTTTCATATGAAACTAGATAAAATGTAATAATAACCCAAAAAAAAAAGAAGCAAAATCGCTTCATTATAAAATAATAAAGGAAATTCCATTTAATATATAATAACAATAGAAGAGTTAAAACCAACTCTAAAATAGTTAATATCAATTCGCCATTTGTTATTATCCCGATTTGCAGCATTGCACATTGAAATATATGGTTCTTTTAAAAATAAATAAATTTATTTATGTTCAATTTGATTGGCTATCAAATTAGACATGTTATTTGTCTTTGCCTCTATTAATGTGACCATTACCTCTATTAATTAACCAGAAGTACATACATCACATCGAGGTATAGGATACGTATTTATGATACAACTTGTATTGGGAAGGTGATAAAATTATTGCTAATGAGTATAAACATTTTATATTCCTATTTATAAAAATGGCCAATGATTAATATAATCTAATAAAAATATATATTATTTCAAATTATATATAGAATTTAAAATATAATCTAATGTACTATACCATCTTCATTCATATTAGGGGATATATATGGAAGAAAAAATTGACATAATATATTTAGAATATACTATGGAGTAAGAAGTATAGAGTTTAAAATTAATGAAAAAATATAAATTAACCATTTGTTATTATCCTTGATTTGCAGCATTGCACATTGAAATATATGATTATTTTAAAAACAAATAAATTTATTTATATTCAATTTGATTGTAAACATTTTATATTCCTATTTATAAAAATTTCTAATGATTAATATAATCTAATAAAAATATATATTATTTCATAGTTTGACTCTCCCTCTTGATCCAGTCAATGAATGAGTAAGAATAGTATTGATTAATGTGCCTATGCTAGGAGGAGTGAGTTAAGGTGCCCTATTTTACCACCACACATATTTCTAATCGACATCTTCTAATTGGATGAAGCACTGGCCATAATTTGATAAGCAACTGTGAGTAAAGTCTTAGGCCTCCAACCCACAATGAAATCTCTAGCTGCATTTTTGGGAATGATCTTCATCGAACCTCGATTAAGAAACTCAGAAAGGAAGCTAGAGGCGAATACTTCCTAGGCCATAGAACAAAAATCATCGCCAATCAACCTTTAAAATGATATGTTGGTGCACATTGATTCTTTGTATCCCAAAACCACTGTTCTTTGGGGCTCAATAAGGACAGAGACAATAATACCACTTCAACGCCTTCAACATCATACATGTTATCGTTCATTGAACCTTGATAGTCCTTCATTAGTGATATCAAGCAACAGGGAAAAAAACATTCCCCAAGCTATCCGGGAAATATATATCTGTTTTGGGCACTTTTTATGCTTCATCCTTTTCCCTGTTTGACTCTCCCTCTCGATCCAGTCAATGAATGAGTAAGCATAGTATTTGTAAGGTCCTCGAGTTCTACCCGAGCGCGGGCGCGGTTGGGCATCGGCAAGTCGACGAGCGCGCGGTGAACGACGGGTGCACGGGCGGGCGACGGGCGCGCGGGTGGGCGCACGGGCGGGCGCGGGCGCACGAGGTGGGCACGGGCTGCACGACGGGTGGGTGCAGCGACACAGAAATGCGACGAATGGCTGAACGGAAATGCGACGAAAGGCAGACTTATGAAATAAGGTGCAGTGGTTTATACCACGACTTGGAGTGGCTTGCGGTGAGAGCAAGGCCGACTTGAAAGAGACACGAAGGGGTGTGTAAGCCATGGTTTTGGGGGTTGACTGGAGTGCCACCGCCCATAATGGCCCCACACTAAGAATTGTATAAATACATGAGCGTTGGAGCTCATTTGAAAAGGAATTTACTCAAGGCATCTTCGCAAGGATTCAAGGGAAGACTAGTGCGCAGAAAAGAAGAGAGATGCGCATAGCTCATGCGCTCTACTCTTAGGGGATTGCACACTTGGTCAAGTGTTCTTGGAATTAGTCGAAGATTGGGCAAGGTGTGCCTGGGTTGGTTTTGAAATGCAGTTTTGGTGTAGGACTTGGCAAGGGTATTCTAGGTGGCTCGGGTGAGCACCGTCCTTCATGCAGGAGGTGCACAAGATTGTAAAAGGCAGGGTTGCCTCTCATTCTAAATCTGACTAAGTATGAGACTTGGTTCAGCCAAGACATACTTGTACATTGTAAATTGATATTCTTAATATATTACCAGGCAGACTCATATTACAGGGAGTTGCCCCTCCCCTTTATACTGTTGCAATTGTTGTTATCTTTTATAATTGCTATGGATAATGAATGAGTATGGGCTTCATTGGTATAAAGGATAAATGCATGTTTACTTGGTTTCGAAACATAAACTAAGTAATGTTAAAGTGAAAGTAGGCGTAGTCCATGAATGTTAGTATTGGTGAAAAGAAAGCATTCGGTGGTGCCGCACCTTGCTACAAGTGGTTGGAAGACAAGCGCAAGTGTAGGGGCGTGACAGGTGGTATCAGAGCTTGGTGAAGAGCTTATCAGAGCTTCAGTTTGGAGCTGTTGAGCAGGGTTGCTCGTGACAGGTACTTGCAGGTGAAGGAAACTGTTTCACACAAGTGGAACAAGGGTTGGTTCAGGTTGCAGGTGACTTGGTGAACATGGAGAAGGCTGAAAAGGCAGTGATGGTAGATGAACCTACGAAAGGTGAATCTAGCCATGGTGCAGTTGAAGCTTTCCGGTACGAAGTGTTGGAACAGATGAGTCAATGGAGTTCTAATTGGGTTTCGATGAAGGCTGAGAATATGAAGATTCGGGAGAGCTGTTCGGAACTAAGGAGGGAACTTGAAGAACTCAAGAGCCAATGTGGAAGTACAACAGATGTTGAACTCAAGGAACTTGATGAGGAGATCCAACGAAGTGGTCTTGATCTTCAAGAGCACTTTGATGAAAGAGCCCGGTTGAGGAAGGAAAGTGCCAGGGTGGAAGCCGAAATCAAGCAAATTGAGGAAGAAATAAAGAAGAAGCTTCTTGGTAAGAAGGTTGTTGTGATTGACCAGGAAGAAATCGACTACATTGACAGGTTGGGAACTCAATACTGAGAGCATCCAGAGGACATTTGAAAGTTTAGTTCTATGAACTTGGTCAGTGGACACTTGGTTGGTGCACTTGAGCAAGGTGCGATGAAGGGCAAGCTTGAGGAAAGCCAAGTTGGACCAGGATTGGGTTGCTTAGAAGAGCCAAGCAAGGAGGTGAAGTACCTTAGGAGGAATGTCAAGGTGGAACATGAGCCAATTGACACTTCTGAGGCCGAATTCTTGAAGAAGGTTGCTGATGTAAGGCGCAAGACAAAGCCAACAAAGGAAGGTGATTCCTTGAAGCTAAGTTTTGTGCAGGTGACCGTGAAGGGCAAGAGATTTGCAGCTTTGGTGGATACGGGAGCTACTCATAGCTTCTTAAGCAGGAAGGCAACAAAGTCTTTTGGGAAGAAAGCAAAGATGGAGAGGGAATGGAGTGCTTTCAAAGCAGTCAACTCTACCATTAGAGCTGTTGATGGTGTGTTGAAGGACACTCAGGTGAAAGTAGGATCGTGGTTTGGAAAGTTGGACTTGAGAGTTGTGGACATGGATGATCATTCTATGGTGTTGGGGCTAGACTTTATGGAGCTTGCACAAGCCATACCAATGGTGGACCGGGACATTCTCTTGATCACAGCTGAAGGAAGAACCATGATGGTACCAATGAATAGAAGAAGTTGCTTGGGGTATAGACCAAGGATGGCTTCTATGACTTTGTATCCCAAAGACCCGAATGTGAAGCATGAGGATGTGGAGCAAAGAGGACTTGGGAGTGTGACTCAAACAACGAAGGAAAGGAAGTTGGTTGACTTCGTTGCAAGGGCCGGAAAGAAGAATGAAGGAAGTGAGAAGATAACCTCACGAACATGGAGACACTTGTTGGGAGCATCTTCTACTGATGATCTTCACAATGGAGTTGCAAATGAAGGGAGTCCGAGTACTACTTCAGAGGCAGTGGTTGATGAGGATTATGGAGGTAGAGATCCTGCTGGGATAGTGGACTTTTGCAGGTATGCTATGGGCATATATGACTTTCAATTGACAAAGGACAAGCTAGGTGAGCTTGGATGTACATGTGAGGAGATTGAAGCTGTGCATAGATACTTGAGGACACAACATCAATCTGACACATGGGTGGATGAGAGTCAGGGAGGAAACTTCCTGGCCCTCCTTTCTCTATAGATAACCTTGGAGATGGGTTGGTGTAGGGACCTTGCTTGGGAGGGGCTACACCAACTTAACAAGGGGCCTTGGAGGAGGCTTCTTTATGACAGATGCAGACTTGGATGCAGATGACCAGAGGTTGAGATGGAGTCTACATGGAAAACTAGAGTCATGGACATCAGGTTGGTTATATGGAGCATGTTGCAGATGGGATGGAGTTTCCATGGACCTGAACATGGGATGATTGATAGATTCTTGATGAGTCCGAGATGTAGCAGAAGTCAGGGAAAGACTTGTGGTGGCATAAGGATGTGCATTCTTATGATTTGGGCGTATGGTTGGACTGATCACCCGACTAGTTCGAGTCATGAGGGGTACCAATGTGCAGAGATATGTTGGCATTAGTTGAGACATGGTAACACATGATACAAATGTGTTGGCATCTGATGAGAGACTACATGGAGGGGACACATGATGAGGTCGACACGAGATGTTGCAGTGGAGATTGTGGCAGAGGGGTCGATGATCATGGATCGAGATGATATCTGATGAGGGAGGACATACCGTTGAGGTGTATACCTTGGTATGGTGAGCTTGCTGGCAATTGGTCACTAAATCGAGGCATGATGGAGATGAGGCTCTACATATGTTGCAGGAATGTTTGCCTTATGTGGAGGAGCTAACATCATTGATAGTGATGATATTGGTGGACGGCTACTAGGATGGTATGTTATGGAGAACGACAACGATTTCAAGTGGAGGAGGATGTAAGGTCCTCGAGTTCTACCCGAGTGTGGGCGCGATTGGGCGCCAGGCAAGTCGACGGGCGTGCGGTGAACGACGGGCGCACGGGCGGGTGACGGGCGCGTCGGCGGGCGGGTGCGGGCTCACGAGGTGGGCGCGGGCTGCACGACGGGCGGGCGAGGGCTGCACGACAAGCGGGCGCGGCGACACAGAAATGCGACGAAAGGCTGAACGGAAATGCGACAAAAGGCAAACTTATGAAATAAGATGTGGTGGTTTATACCACGACTTGGAGTGGCTTGCGGTGAGAAGCAAGGCCGACTTGAAAGAAGACACGAAGGGGTGTGTAAGCCATGGTTTTGGGGGTCGGCTGGAGTGCCACCGCCCATAATGGCCCCACACTAAGAAGTGTATAAATACATGAGCGTTGGAGCTCATTTGAAAAGGAATTCACTCAAGGCATCTTCGCAAGGATTCAAGAGAAGACTAGTGCGCAGAAAAGAAGAGAGATGTGCATAGCTCATGCGCTCTACTCTTAGGGGATTGCACGCTTGGTCAAGTGTTCTTGGAATTAGTCGAAGGTTGGGCAAGGTGTGCCTGGGTTGGTTTTGAAATGCAGTTTTGGTGTAGGACTTGGCAAGGGTATTCTAGGTGGCTCGGGTGAGCACCGCCCTTCGTGCAAAAGGTGCACAAGATTGTAAAAGGCAGGGTTGCCTCTCATTGTAAATCTGACTAAGTATGAGACTTGGTTCAGCCAAGACATACTTGTACATTGTAAACTGATATTCTTAATATATTACCGGGTAGACTCATGTTACAGGGAGTTGCCCCTCCCTTTTATACTGTTGCAATTGTTGTTGTCTGTTATAATTGCTATGGATAATGAATGAGTATGGGCTTCATTGGTATAAAGGATAAATGCATGTTTACTTGGTTGCGAAACACAAACTAAGTAATGTTAAAGTGAAAGTAGGCGTAGTCCATGAATGTTAGTATTGGTGAAAATAAAGCATTCGGTGGTGCCGCACTTTGCTACAAGCGGTTGGAAGACTACCGCAAGTGTAGGGGCGTGACAGTATTGGTTAACATGCATGTGCTAGGAGGAGTGAGTTAACGTGCCCTATTTTACCACCACACATATTTCTAATCGACATCTTCTAATTGGATGAAGCGCAGGCCATAATTTGATCAGCAACTGTGAGCAAAGTTTTATGCCTCGAAGCCACAATGGAATCTCTAGCCGCATTTTGGGAATGATCTTCATCAAACCTCGATTAAGAAACGCAGAAATGAAACTAGAGGGGAATACTTCTTCCTAGGCCATAGAACAAAAATCATTGTTAATGGAAAGACTTGTAGATTTGTGAATATGGGATGGGAAGCAATACTATACCACCTGCCTTCATATTAGGAAGATATATTTGAAGAAAAAAATGACATAATATATTTAGAATATATTATGGAATAAAAAATATAAAATTCAAAATGAATAAAAAAAAATATAAAATAGTATGAAAAATATTAATGAAAAAATAGATACTTACCCTATTTAATAAAAATAATTTTTTTAAAATAAAACTCGAGTGAGTTTAGCTACTATTTTATTAAAAATAAATAGATTTAAAAGTACTGAAGGACATCCTGCCATCCCAAGAGGGGGAGCTTGTAGTAGTGAACTAGATTTAGCCATTGCCTCCCATGCTCAGTCTCATAAATAAATCACACTTATTGGAATTCCAGGTTTATCGACGGGATGAAATCATGGCGGTTGATTCTGAATGTAATCTGTAGGTCGTTATGGTGGGTGGCATCAAGCTTTTCTTTATTATTCCACGACCAGAACAGAGCACCATTAATATGTACGAGAAGAGAACTCCAATGCTGTGAAGAGAGATTGCCAGGTGTTGGCATATTTTGTTTTTATTTTTAATAGCACAGAGGGCAGTAGTGATTGGTAGAAGTCATTTTATGTGGTAGAATCGAGTTCATTATCCTTTACTCGGGTAATGAACAACAAAATTTAATCCATGTTGTATTTGGACCATGGAATGAATATTTTTCCCTACTGACAGGTGTTGATCATGTCCTTCACGTTATGGATTTTCTGTCTCATTTTGCTCTCAGGGTGCCTAAGTCAAACGCTGAATTTATCCCTTTGTGTTTTATGAACCCGAGTATAAAGATGATGGCGATGGCGAGGACGAGAACGGCGAGACCTGATGATATTAATATTATCATTTTTGCTTTTGGGAAAACGATTTGTGCCCGAAGCCACCAACTTTCCTGCACATTCTATAATCCAAGATGAGTTGTGTCAGCCCAATAAATGCTCCCTTAATATGGCCTACTTTGGAATGAAGTATTAGCATACGAAGCTAAGAAATGACAAACCGTGGCATGCAATGTGCCCCAGGATTATGCTTCGAGTTCCTTAAAATCCAACACTTTTGTGCGTAGTGCTTTTGCTTTAATATGGTAATTCATGAAAACGAGACTTAAAAATTGCATGTGATTTTAACAAAGATGCAACATGAGCTATTGGAATCGATGGAATGCATTTCTAAGCCGCCAAAATAATTAAAGTGTTTAATTGAATTGATTAGTGTGATTACGCTGGGTTGTTATGAATGGAGTTATTTAAGAAATATAATTAATAGTATAATTATATTTATTAATGTGGTTGATATATTTTGATAGGTTAATTTGAAATATATTTATAATTATATTTACTAATGTGGTTGATATACGCCTATAAACCTATATCCATCACTCATTACATTAATCATTCTTATGTATATTTTGATAAAGACTAACTACTTTTCATTATTAACAATTCTATAAATAATAATAGCCATATTATTTTTTTATTTATATAATCACATTTATTTTATTAACATTATTTTATATATTACTAGAATATTAGTTATTACATAAAATATTGCTAATATATTGATAACTATATTTAAAATTGCAATCTAATTCACTTATAACATAATAATAACATTTCTTTATTACTAATAATATATATTTATCTCTCAACATTATATTATCGTCAATCATCAATATTTACTTGGAATATATTAATAATAAGAACTATATATTAAACTTATATATGATGATGATGATGATGATGATGATGATGATGATGATGGTTAACGTCCACTGAGATCAAACTTTGGTCTATCGGACCTAAAGAAACAAATTATTTAGTTTGATTTAAGATTTTATTCCTGTGCTCAAAAAGCCTCCCGAGCTCACTATAATTTTGACATTGTAAAAGGCTAGGAAGGTCAGTGTTGCAACAAAGATTATGAAACTAAGATCTAATGTGGTTGTACGTGGGGCACTCTAAGAGGAAGTGATTTTCATCTTTGATGTTCATATTGTCACAAAGATGGTAGATCCTTTCCATTCATGGTGTTTTAGGAACTGCCCAATGACCCGTTTCACCATGGAGCTCATGAGACTTCGTTCTAATCTTGGCTATATTAATTTTCTTCTTTGAGCTAGTTAAAATAGAGGGATACTTTTGATCTTCCAGGGTGGGTTTGATAACCTCCTTATAATATCTTAATTTTCTTTTAGCTGCTAAATCTTTCCCACACCATGTTTCTTCTTTGAACTTAGAAGTAACAATATTTTTAATGTTATTAATGTTTTGTAATGCAGCATTCTTGTTGATCTCCCAATGGTTTAACCAGGCCCTGGTGTCTTTATAACAACCTCGTTTGAGTCTTAAGTGGTTTTTGCTGGAACTTAAAGCTAGTTTAGGAAGTCTATGGTTTCCTATGTTACTGAGTTTGTGCTTGTACAACAAAAGCCTAGTCATAGCTAGGATCTCGATAGGGGAAAGACCCACTTCTATAAGGAGTATAGGATAGGGTGTATTTCTTTTAATTTTGATGTTATACATTATAAAACACTTCTGAATTTGCTCAATATTTCTCTAGGATTCTCTAGAGATGCTACAACCCCAAACCTCACATCCATATAAGATAACAGGAGTGACTAAAGTTTCAAAGAGGAACTTATTTCAATCCCACATTACGAGGTTTGTTGTTTTACAATTATTTTCAAGACCAAAATAAGCTTTCCACCCCCCATTAATCCTTTCCTCAATGCTATAGTTCCAGTTGAGTTTGTGATGAATATCAATTCCTAGGTACTTGTAAGATGGCACTTCCTCCAAGTTACTATTGTCATACATAAAATTAGCGTAAGTGTCCTTCTTGGATTTGATAATCATAACTTTTGTTTTGTCAGTGTTAACAGTCATACCCATGGTAGAGTAGAAATCCTTAAGAAGTCTAAGTTTCTTATTAAGATTAGATGGGCACCTTGCGAGAAGAACAATATCATCAGCATAGAGAAGAAGGATGATGACAATCCCAGCTAAGATTGTGCTAGCACAACCTGCTTCCTCTAAACATCCTTCTAGCTTGTCGATGTAAATGCCAAATAGGGTAGGGGAGAGGGGGAAACCTTGTTTAAATATAATATTACACTTAATATCATTCGACCACCCCTCATTGCTCTTTAACTTGGAAATTTCATTCCCGTATAACCTTATAGTAGAAGCTCTCAACTCGAAAGGAACCTTTAGCTCTTCTAATATATTCCATAAGTTGTTTTTAGGAACGTATCGAAAGCCTTTCTAAAATCCACAAAGAAACAAAAGAGATTGGATTTATTATTGCGACATTCCTCCACAATGATCCTAAGCGTAATGAGGTGGTTTGTTATTGAGTGTTGCCTTCTAAAACCCACTTGGCCTTTAGCCTACTTACCTTCACTTTTAGGCCATATGCTCAACTTCTTTTCCAAAATAATACCATATAACTTAGCTAAGAGAGGGCTAATCATAATTGTCTGATAATTAGAGAGGTTATTTGTATCCCCACTTTTAAAAATAGGGATAATGAGGCCCTGAGTCCATGGTTTAGGGAACCCTTGCTTGACCGCTTGATTGAAAAGCTTGTGGATGTGGGGATGAGGAAAAGACTTCCAACTTTTAAGATTTCTACCTCGTAACCTTCAATATCCTTAGCTTTCCCATTTGCTAGGCGTTTAACCCCAAAATGAATGTCTTCTAACGAGAAAACTTCTTTCATTGTAAGAAGGGTTTCAATGTTATCCATGACATTTGGAGATTCATAAAGTTTTTTAAGATAGAAATTCTAGTCGTGTAAAGTAATTTTATTATTATCTTTAGTTTTCCTAGTTAGAATCTGCCACCATAATTTCTTAGGAGCTACCTTAGAGAGGTGTAAGAGATTCTCTTGTCTTTTACGAATATACTGCATTTTTTTTCTTTTAGTTAGGGCTTTATATATTTTTATCTTGCCAATTTTAAGAGGTTCATCAACGGCTTCATTAATTTCTCTCCTCGCACTTTTACAATCTTTGTCCTACCATGGGTTGGTTTTCCTATTTATTTTAATAATATAATAATATATATGAATATTTTATATAATAATGTATTATTTAATAATATATTATAAAATTTAAACCCTAGAGTTTATTAATCCTTTTTGTTTTAAATATTGATCTCATGATATTAGTAACCCCTAGGAATTAATATTTTAAGCCTAAGGAATTAGTAAGCCAAAGGGATTAATTATAAACCCGAGGAATTATTAATATTATAAATCAAAGCGACTAATGAAACCAATGGTTTAATATTATGAACCCAATGAATTAGTAAACCCAAGGATAAATATTATAAACCTAAAGGATCAACAAACCCAAGGAATGAATATTAAAATACATGAGATTAATAAACCCTAACAATTAACATTTCAAACCCAAGGGATTAATAAACCTAAGAAATTAGTAAATCTAAGGGATCAACAAACCCAAAAGATAAATATTATAAACCAAAGCGACTAATAAAAACAAAACTTTAATATTATAAACCTAATGAATTAGTAAACCCAAGGGATAAATTTTATAAACCTAAAGGATCAACAAACCCAAGGAATCAATATTAAAAACACATGGGATTAATAAAGCCTAACAATTAATATTTTAAACCCAAAGGATTAATAAACCCATGGGATTATTAATATTATAAACCCAACGAATTAGTAAACCCAAGGGATAAATATTTAAAACCCAAAGAATTAATACAGTAGGAATTAATATTTTAAACTCAAAGGATTAATAAACCCAAGGGATTAAATTATAAACCCAAGGGGATAAATATTATAAATCTATGTTATCAACAAACCCAAGCGATCAATATTAAAAACACAAGGGATTTATAAACCTAAATATTGATATTTTAAACCCAAGAGATTGATAAACCCACACAATTGTTAATATTATATTATAAACCTTAGGGATTAATAAACTCTAGAGATTGTTAATATTATAAACCTAACGAGAGCTAGCATTAATGATATAAGTCTAATATTAATTATAAAAATAATATTCATATTGATAAAAATACAATAATAAAAATAATAATAATATTTAAAAATAATTATCACAATAAAAATATTATTATTATAATCATAATATTTTTATTATAATAATAGTTATTAATTTATATTAATAATTAATTGTAATCAAATAAGTTATTATTATAATCATTTTAAAATAATGAATTTTATTGCTAATTATTCATTATTTTTATTGCTAAATAAATTTAATATCATTTTTATTAATAAATATTAATACTAATTAATTAATAAATAATGATAAATTTATTATTATTATTATTTATGAAAAAATATAAATATAATTTATTTATTTTTATATTATTTATTGTTAATAATAATAATAACAATTAATTAAATTATTATTATTATTATTATTATTATTTTATTTTGTTAAGCTTGGCAGGACTTTCTCATTTTCAATTTTACATGTCCATTATTCACCCCGCAATGGGGGAGGGTAGTACAAGATTCGAACCCAAGATCTCTGGTTTGGTGAGACTTCATTTCACGGCCATCGCCACTTGAGCTACCCCAAATGGACATTATTATTATCTATGTTTAATTAATTAATTAATTTTATTATTTTTTAAATATTAAATATCATTTTTTTAATTTATATTAATTATTTAAGCCCAAGGATTTATATTAAACCTAAGGATTAATATTATAAACCCTAAGAACAATATTATACATTAGGAATATGAACCTTTAGATTAATAAAACCAAGGGATTGATATTATAAACTAGTGGGAATAATAAACCCGAGGTATTAATACCATAAACCCAAGAGAATAATATTACACCCAAGAGAATACTATTACATGCAACGGAATAATAATAAACCCAAGGTATATATACCCCAAGATAAATATTGTAAACCCTAAAATTATCATGGTTGACCATGGTTGATTTTCATATTGAGACAATCTTTTGTCACAATGTGACGTTGCACCATGGTTGGCCATGATTGATTTTCATGCATAGTCATTCTTTGTCATAAAGCAACGTTGGACCGTGGTTGATTTTTATATTGAGAAAATCTTCATCATAATATCGCGTTGGGCCATGGTTGACCATGATTATGAACCAAGGGGATTTATATTAGACAGAGAGATTAAAATTAGAAACCCTATGAATAATATTAAACCTAGGAATAAGAACCCTTAGATTAATAAACCAAAGGGATTAACACTAAAAACCCAAGGGATTATAAACCAAAAGGAATAAAATGAAACCAAAGATAGATATTATAAACCCAAGATATATAAATCCTATGATAAATATTACAAACCCTAAAACCCAACATTTTGTATACCCAAGGGAATAATATCAAATCCATGGGACTAATATTATAAACCTAAGGTATATAAACCCTAAAATTAAATATTATAAACGTTAAAAGAAAAGAGACTAATAAATACAAGCATTTAATATTATAAAGTCAATGAATTAGTAAACCCATGGGATTCATACTATAAACCTAAAGCATCAACAAACCCAAAGAATCAATATTAAAAACACATAGAATTAACGAACCCTAAGAATTAACATTTGAAACGCAAACGATTGATAAACTCACACGATTATTAATATTGTAAACCCAACCATAACCACAACCAACATTAGTAAGATAAAATCTAATGTTAATTGTAAAATTAATATTCATATGAATAAATATATCATAACAATAATATTATTATTATTAAAAAATTAACTATTACAATAAAATTATTAATATTAATAATATTATTAAATATTTAGTATAATAATAATTATTAATTTATATTAATAATTAATTATAATTTAAATAAATTATTATTATAATCATTTTAACATAATTAGTTTTATTACTAATTATATATTATTTTTATTTTTCATTAAATTTAATCTCATTATTAATTAATTAATTAATATTAATACTAATTAATTAATTATTTATTATTTATCAAATTACTAGTAGAAGAATATAAATATTGTTTTTTTTATATTTTTATAATGATAATGATGATGGTTAATGCCCACTGAGACCAAACTTTGGTATATTGGACCTAAAGAAATGAATTATTTGGTTTGATTTAAGATTTTATTCCTATGCTCAGAAAGCTTGGAGAGAAGCCTCTCAAGCTCACTGTAATTTTGACAACGTAAAAGGCTAGGAAGGTCAGTATTGCAACAAATATTTCGAAACTGAGATCTAATGTGGTTGTACGTGGGGCACTCTAAGAGGAAGTGACTTTCATCCTCGATGTTTGTATTCTCATAGAGATGGTAGAACTTTTCCATCCATGGTGTTTAAGGAACTGCCCAACAACCCATTTCACTGTGGAGTTCATGAGAGTTCGTTCTAATCTTGGCTATATTAATTTTCTTCTTTGAGCTAGATAAAATAGAGAGATACTTTTGATCTTCTAGGGTGGGGTTGATGACCTCCTTATAATATCTTAATTTTCTTTTAGCTGCTAAATCTTTCTCACACAACATTTTTCTTTGAACTTAGAAGTAACAATATTTTGAATGTTATTAATGTTTTGCAATGCAACATTCTTTCCGATCTCCCAATGGTTTAACCAGGCCCTGATGTCTTTATACCAACCTCGTTTGAGCCTTAGGTGGTTTTGGCTGGAATTTAAAGCTATCTTAGGAAGTCTATGGTCTCCTATGTTATTGAGTTTGTGCTTGTACAAAAAAAGACTAGTCATATCTAGGCTCTCGATAGGGGAAAGACTCACTTCTATAAGGAGAATAAGATAGGATGTGTTGCTTTTAATTTTGAGGTTATACGTTACAAAATGCTTCTGGATTTGCTCAATCTTTCTCCAGGTTTCTCTAGAGATGCTACAACCCCAAACCTCACATCCATATAAGATAACGAAAGTGACTAAAGTTTCAAATAGGAACTTCTTTCTATCCCACATTATGAGGTTGGCGTTTTACAATTATTTTCATGACCAAAATAATATTTTCATCCCCCATTAATCCTTTTCTCAATGCTATAGTTCTAGCTGAGCTTGGGATGAATATCAATTCCTATGTACTTGTAGGAAGGCACTTCCTCCAAGTTACTATTGTCATACACAAAATTAGCGTAAGTGTCCTTCTTGGATTTTACAATCATAACTTTTGTTTTGTCAGTGTTAATAATCATACCCATGGTGGAATATAAATCCTTAAGAAGTATAAGTTTCTTACCAAGATCTGATGGGAACCTTGCGAGAAGAACAATATCGTCAGCATAGAGAAGAAGGATGATGACTATCCCAGCTAAGATCATGCCAGCAGATCCTGCTTCCACTAAACAACCTTCTAGCTTGTCGATGTAAATGCTAAATAGGGTAGGGGAGAGGGGTAGCCTTGTTTAACTCTGATATTACACTTAATATCTTTCGACCACCCCTCATTTCTCTTTAATTTGGCAATTACATTATCGCATAACCTTATAGCAGCAACTCCCAACTCAAAAAAAAACTTTAGCTCTTCTAATATGTTCCAAAGCTTGTTTCTAGGAACCATATTGAAAGCCTTTCTAAAGTCCACAAAGCAACAAAAGAGATTGGATTTATCATTGCGACATTCCTCCACAGTGATCCTAAGTGTAACGAGGTGGTCTATTGTTGAGTGCTGCTTTTAAAACTGGCTTGGATTTTAGCCCGCTTACCTTCACTTTCAAGCCATATGCTCAATTTCCTTTCCAAAATAATACCATATAACTTGGCTAGGAGAGGGCTGATCATATTTGTTTGATAATTAAAGGGGTTATTTATATCCTCACTTTTAAAAAGAGGGATAATGAGGCTTTCAGTCCATGGTTTAGGGAACCCTTGCTTATCGCTTGATAGAAGAGCTTGTGAATGTGGGGGATGAGGACAGGACCTCCAATTTTTAAGATTTCCACCTAGTAACCTTCAATGTCCTTAGGTTCCCCATTAGCCAAGCGATTAACCCCAAAATCAATGTATTCTAATGAGAAAAATTATTTTGTTGTGAGCAGGGTTTCAAAGTTATCCATGACATTTGGAGATTCATAAACCTTTTTAAGTTAGGAATTCTAGTCGTGTAAGGTAGTTTTATTATTATCTTTAGTTTTTCCTAGTTATAATCTACCTCGAGAATTTCTTAGGAGCTACATTAGAGAGGTGTAAGAGATTCTCTTGTATTTTATGAATATAATGCCTTTTTTTTCCTTTTAGTTAGGGCTTTGTATATTTTTGTCTTGCCAATTTTAAGAGATTCATCAACAACTTCCTTAATTGATCTCCTTGCACTTTTACAATCTTTGTCGTACGATGGGTTGGTTTTGCTATTTCTTTTATTACTTGAAACTTCAATTTAGAACTTGTTAATAGAATATGAGAGGGTTGCACTAAAATTATGATCGAGATCTTCTTTGTTGTCTTTAGATAAAGGAAGAAAATTAGTTTTTAATTCATTTAGAAAGAGATCTTTTTTATTTCTTTCAAAGATTAACTTCTTTTGGCTATAAGGATTATCTTCTATGGGATCTCTATGCATGACAAAATTGAGAGTTATAATTAAAGGCCTATGATCAGAGTCAGGCTCGTGGTCGTTTAAGATGTCAAAATTTGTTATTTCATTGTACAGAGGGAGATCAGAGATAACATAGTCTACCATGTTGCTACCAAGCCCATGGATGGAGTTCATCAGGCTAGAATTGGGCCACTTCTTTAGACCGTTGCAAATTATAAGATCATGAGCATTACAGAGCTTGACTAGCTCTGACCCAAACAAATTCTCCTCGAGGTCTTCAGAGCTCCTTTTGTATTGGCTAACCAGAGGAAGGTTTTCGTCTAACCAAAGAGGATTAGGGTTGGAATTATTGCTTAGAAGAATAGTTTGGTTGCTTGAAGTTCAAGTGTTAAAGTCACCCATTAAAGGGATATTTCCTTCATTCCTTAGGCTAGAAATATCATTATCTAAACCATTGTAAGGACTATTTTTATCTAGATTCTTTTTCTTATAGAAGTTAGAATTGATGGGAGGCGATTAACAGATTGCTATGTAGGTCTTTTTATCATAAAATGTCAATGATTTCTATCCAACTATATTGTTTGTAAGGGTCGTTCTTATAAATCCTGGCATGGGGAGAGATGTTCTTCTTAATGTAACAAGCTATACCCCCAAGTTTCAACAAGCAAAATAATATCAACATCATTCGAGATCCAACTTAGGTTGGGGCCTTTGTTCCATAGAAAGCCGTGACAGTTCCAAGAAAGAATCATAATAATAATAATATGAATCATATTGTTAATTTAATAATAATTTATTAATAATTTATTAATAATCAATTAATTAATTAATTATTGTTACCTAATAACAAAAAGTAATTAAATTATTATTATTATTATTATTATTATTATGGAAACACAACTATGAAGAAGGCCGGACCCAAAACGATGAACGATAGGAGGAGGTTTCGATCGCGGGTCTGCAAGGAACCTGGACCTGACTGATCGAACTAGGGTTACCATAGGGCGCTTAGACCGGAGGAAGGGGGTAAGCTGATCAGGGGAGCTGTGCAACCAGTGGAGGAGGAACGGGCATTTGGAGGTAAGCGTTTACTGTTTTGGGCGACAGCTGGAAAAAGAGTAAAATACTCATTGACCCCAGCGCTGGTGGAAATCCTGTCTTTTGTTTTTACTCTATTATCCGTGTTGAACCATGGTAAAATCAACCGAGCTCGTGGACCTGGACCCTGCCGCGGAAGATATTTTGTCAGTTTGGGGCAAAGACCCGTCAGTTAAAAACATAGAAAGGTATTTTGGAGACAGTTCTTGCAGATCTAGAACACTCTCGCCAGAAACGCTCAAAATCCAACAATCCTTCATACAACTGACCCAAGGATATGAAGAGAATGAGGTTATTCACCCGGATTCCTTCGGCGCTCAGCTTTCAGCTACCCCGGGAGAAGGAACCCTGTATGCAAGTTTCCGTCCCTCAAGCCATGGCAGCAAAGGGAAAATATCCACGGAAGAGCCAGTCCTTTCCGGGGGTTTGGAAGATATTGTAAATTTTCTTTCTAGTGCTGAGCGGCCGGGCGAGAAAAAGGCCGGAAGGGCATCCACCTTAACTAGGGCTTCCATTGGAAAGGAGAGGGGCGACTCAAAAGGCGATGGAGATAGGCCGGGCAAAGAGATAGCCGTTTCCACGGATCCACTCGCGGGAACTCAAGCGGAGGGTCTGACTCCTCAGGTAAATCGTAACCCTAATGATTTTTTTACTCGGGAGGCGGAGGATTTCCCTATTCTTCGCAGACCTGAGGTAGGGTTTTCTCCTTCAATCCCGGATCCAGAAAGAGCCGTTTTTAACAGAGAGGAGCGGGAGGAGGATATTGGAGGGAGGAAAAGAGGAGAAAAGAGGAAGAAACTAAGGCCCATCGGTGAACAGGAGATTGAAGGGAATTTGGTCTTGGGGATGGAAGTGAGCATAGAAGAATCCCTGGAGGTGGCCGAATGCACAGTGGTGGGTAGGGCGAGAGGAAAGAAGTTCTCATCTAGCTTCTTGCAAGATTAGGGAGAAAGGAACTGGAAGGTAGGAGAAGAGAGGGCTTTTGAAGCCTCTACCTTGGCAAAAGTTTGGTTTATGTTCAGATTCGAAAGAAAAGAAGCGGCAGATTGGGTAATTGCTAGAAATTGGGTGATTGGGAATATCCCAATTCTTCTGAAGAAATGGTCACCGATGTTTGACGCAGGCAGAGAGAAAACTGATGTGTATCTTGTATGGGTCAGGGCTCCTGCATTGCCCCATTTCTTATGGAAAGATACAGTGTTTAAGGCCATTGGGGATAGATTGAGTACGTTTTTGGAAGCTGACATGAGCTATAAGCAAACTCGCAATAAAGCCATGGCTCGCATTCTTGTTAATCTGAATCCGGGTAAAGGCCTAGCAAAAAAGATAAACCTGCAGTATAAGGATATGGTTTTCGAGCAGGTTCTAGACTACGAATACCTGCCCTTCAGATGTCATAGGTGCCACGAGTATGGGCATCTAGCGAAGGAATGCCCTCTTGGAAGGAGACGGAGGAGATTTCAAAAGACGCCGTTTCAAAGGGAGGATGTTTACAGTCCTTTACATCAGTTCCATGGTCTGGATCCCACATATGAACTGAAAAATGCCGCAAAGGAGACGTTGGCCCAGAATCTCTCATCCGACCTGAATGTTGCTGATATGGAGGTAGAGATTCAAATGGGAGAGCAGTCGCCGGTCTATGCCCATAAAGGATCTGAACTGAAAAATGCCGCAAAGGAGACATTGGCCCAGAATCTTTCATCTGTCCCGAATGTTGCTGATATGGAGGCAGAAATTCAAACGGGAGAACAGTCGCCGGTCTCTGCACACAAAGATAACCAGGTCACCTCAGCGGCCAAGGAACCAGCTATGGAGGAAATCTCAGCAAAGGACCAACATCTTGCAAAGCCAGCACAACCATCCGACGGTTTAATGGGCATAGAGGATATCTCGGCCGCCCTTCCCTCCCTAGATCTGAATAGTGAAGGTGGTTTAAATGAACCTGGGCCCTCGGCTCTCCTCCCTTCATGCCCTTACAACCTTCGTTCCCTCGATCATAAGGCTATCTCCTGCGTCTCAGTAGGAGGAATAGGAACTCTCCCCTCCCAAAGCCAAATTAGGAAGAAAAGAGGAAGAAAATCCAATCTCTCGTCGGCTCAGATTAAAGCAAAATTTGAGGTAGCAGATGGGAAACAACAGTCCATTCCAGGGGCCCTTAGAGCAGCGCATCCCCCAGAGGAGCTTATCAAATGATCATTTCATCATGGAACTGTAGGGTTTAGCCAGTAAACCCAAAAAAACTGGTTTTGAGGGAAATGTTCCTAAACTCTAAAACTGACATCCTATTTCTCCAAGAGACTCTTGGAAGTGGAGTTGAGGTGGAATCAGCTTTAAATGCTTTAATGCCCGGGTGGAAATTTATAGCAATAGATTCAGAAGGTCACTCTGGTGGGTTGGCAATTGGCTATAAGGAAGGGAGGATAAAGGTCAACAATATGTGGGGGATGAAACAGGCAATGGGAATGGAAGTTTAGTCCACAAAATTTTACTTCCCCCTCTCCATTTGTAATGTGTATGGGCCCTGTCAGGACAGGGTGTCTTTCTGGAATAAGATGATGGCAAATTCTTTCTTGAAGAATAAAAATTTGGTGTTAGGAGGAGATTTAAATTTCTCGATTGGTAGAGCAGAGGCATGGGGTCCTTCAGCCAGGGAAGACCCCTTGTCAGACTTCTTCCTAAATCTGTTCTCTGTCAATAATCTCATAGACATCAACTTACTCAAGCTCAAGCCTACATGGAGGAACAGGAGAATCGGGGAGGCTAGAGTGGCAAAAAGGCTTGATCGTTTTTTCATTCATGAGGAACTGGCAGTCAAGATCCCTATGTTCAGGCAATGGGTTGAAGAAGGAGGGCTCTCAGACCACTTCCCGATCTATTTGGAATTCACCTCCCCTCCTCCTAAACCCCCTACTCCTTTCAAATTTAACTCTTCATGGCTTCAAGAGGAGTCCTTTTCAAATCTTTTCAAACAAACTTGGATGCACCTGGAAGCCAATGCCCCAGAGGATAGAGGTTTTTTATTCATGGAAAACCTTAAAAGACTAAAGATAGCCACCAAAATTTGGGCAAAGGACAAAAAGGAGGCTCAGAACGCGGAACTCTCAAAGATAAGTGAGGATCTTAAACAACTGGAAAGCCCTGAGGAAGATGGTTATCTTTCGCAGGCTTCAAAGGAAAAAATCCTTCACCTTGAGAAACTTAAGTCTAAAATTCTATTGGACAAAGAAGAAGAATGGCGTTTAAAGAGTAGGGCAATCTGGCTCAAAGCCGGAGATGAAAATACCAGATTTTTCCACAATTACGCCAAAGGAAGGAAATCGGCAAATACAATATGGGGCCTAAAAAATGAAGAAGGAAGAGAAGTGCAGACTTTTCAATCGCTGTCAAATCTAGGTCAGTGTCACTTCCAAAAACTCTTCGCAGACCCGGGAGAGACTACTATTGCGGAGGTAATAAGGACAACTCAATGTTTCCCGAGATCCTTGGAAGAGGATGAAGCGGAGGATCTATTCTGTGAGGTTACAAAGGAGGAAGTGGAAGCTACCATAAAATCCATGGCAAAAGAGAAAAGTCTTGGACCAGATGGGTGGTCCATAGAACTTTTTCTTCACTTTTTTGATTTAATAGGATCAGAAATCACAGGAGTTGTAGAGGAGGCCAGGAAAAAAGGGGAAGTATATAATCCTTTCAATGCTACATTTATAGCCCTTATTCCAAAGAAGGATGTCCCGGAAAGCTTTGAAGACTTCAGACCAATATCGCTATGCAATAGTATTTACAAAATCATAGCAAAAGTGATAGCAAATAGAATCAAACCTATCCTGTCTCGTCATATATCCATGGAACAATTTGGGTTTCTATCGGGAAGACAAATCCATGAAGCAATAGGAGTCGCTCAGGAGGTCATGCATAGTGTGAGGCAAAAGAACAAGAAGGGAGCTGTTATCAAAATTGATTTGTCCAAGGCATATGACAGGATAAATTGGTTATATCTCAGGTTGCTTTTAACTCACCTTGGGTTTAAACCGGATTTTATCAGTTGGATAATGGGATGTATCTCGAATGTAAGCTATGCAATTCTCATCAACAGAGCGGCCTCACCTTTCTTTAAGGGTCAAAGGGGTTTGAGGCAGGGGTGCCCTCTGTCTCCTTTTCTCTTTCTCCTTGTAGCGGAGGGTCTCAGCCAGCTGATTCACAAGGCCAGAAGACAAGGGAAGGTGAAAGGTATTGAGGTAGCCACGAATTTATTTATATCACACCTCCTTTTTGTTGATGATATTTTAATCTTCACAAATTCTGAGCTCTCTGAAATGAAAGAACTAAAATGTATCTTAGATCTGTTTCTGAAAGCCACTGGCATGCAGATAAATCAAAGGAAATCCCAGCTGATTATGACAGGTTTAACAGTTCAGGAGAGGCAAAGGCTCCAATCAGTTTTACCTTTCCAGCCCAGTACCTTGGAAATTCCTTTCAAGTACTTGGGTTTCTGGCTAAAACCAAATGCTTATAAGAAGGAGGACTGGAACTGGCTGATTGCAAAAATTGAATCCAGGATCTCCCATTGGAGTTTTAAATGGCTCTCAAGAGCGGGCAGATTGACTCTTATAAAATCAGTGCTTTTGGCCATTCCAGTCTACTGGGCTGCTCTTACGTGGGTCCCCAAGGGCATCATGGAAAAGATCAGAAGGTTATGCAGCAGATTTCTTTGGGATGGTGCCAAGGACAACCCAGTTCTTCCATGGGTGGGTTGGGACAAGTTGGCAAGATCCAAAGAATGGGGTGGTTGGGGGATTAAAAATCTTCCAGATTTCAGTCTTTCTCTGGTAGCAAAATCGGTATGGAGGCTGATAAAGATGGAAAATTTATGGACCAAAGTGATTAAAAGGAAATATATTGACCCGGTTCCTCTGGAGGAATGGATAAGGACCCTAGCTAAGAACAAACAGAATGCATCTGTGATATGGAAGGCCACTGTGGATTCGTTCAAGGTAATTGAACAAGGCTTGGCTTGGAAGATTGGAAACGGTAGAAATCTGAAAATTGGAAAAGATCCATGGATCAGTTGCAATGGAAACTTTGCCCTTTCACCTGAACTAATCAGGCACTTAGAAGACAAAAATATCTTAACTCTTGATCAGGTGGAAAAGGTGGGTCATTCGAGCATCTGGGGTCAGGCTTGGAAAGATGGAGGAGATCTTCAACTGGATCAGAGGTGGTGGAACGAATGGTCTTCTTTTACCCAAGAACTTGTTCGCTCGAGTGTAAGAATTACAGACATCCCGGACAGCTTGATCTGGGCTCATGGAGAATCTGGCGACTATTCTCCTAAAGATGGCTACAAGTTTATACAATCCAGGAAAGGGTGGGGCATCCCCGAGTGGTGGTCAAAGAAAATATGGAAGCTCAAATTCCCTGCAAAGGCCCGACTCTTTCTTTGGTGCCTCCTCAAAAGGAAGGTCCCCACATGGTACATCCTCCAAGCTAGATACATGTATGGCCCTGGGAGGTGCTCCCTTTATAAAGAGGAAGAGGATTCTATAAATCGTCTGTTCCTTCGCTGCTCGGAGACTGCTAAAATATGGAGGGAGGTTGAGAAGCTGCTGAATAAAAAGTTACAGTGGGGAAATGGAAATCTGGATGAGGCTTGGTCAAATTGGTGGCAGCAGTACCCGGAGGGGAACATGAGAAATCTTCTGCCCATCATTTGCTGGGGTATCTGGCTTGCTAGAAACAGAGCCATTTTTCAAGATAAGGGAACCCAGGCTTCTGTCACAGCCATCCAAGCGGTCTCCATTTACTCTTCTATCCCTGAACCGGAAGCAAAAAGTCCACAAATTATAAGCAAGACAGTTCAAATAAAAGATGGCATCCCGTGGGCGTTCTTTGACGGAGCATCACAGAATAACATAGCTGGTGCAGGAATTGTCATTCACCTAAATGCTCAACACTCCCTTAAAGCCTCGGTGGGTTTGGGCTCAGGATCAAATAATTTTGCCGAATTATCAGCCCTGAGACTGCTCCTTTGTTGGCTTATTCACAGAAACACCTTCACTATTCAGATCTTCGGAGACTCCCTCAATGTGGTTAATTGGGTCAGCGGTAAAAGTATATGCAAGAATCAAATTTTGAAACCCATCCTGGATGAGCTGCTGGTCCTTAAGTCATCTTTTAACACTTTCTCCATATGCCATATATACAGGGACAACAACGATGCCGCGGACAAGCTTTCTAAGGAAGGTTTGCAGCAAGTTTTGGGAGGGTGGAAGATAGTTGAAGACTGTCAAGGACAGTCCATTTCATCAGATGTGCCTCCTTATATGTAACTTTTCAGCTGTTTCTGTATACCTGTTTTTTTTTATCTCTCATTTTCCTGTTTCAGTTCTCTATCACAGACATCTCTTTCACAAAACTCTGATACTTAATATTATATATTTTTTGTGGGTTGTTTTCCTCTCTGTTGAGGAGACCCAAAGGCTGCTTTAGTACGCTGTTTTTTGCTTTTTTGATCTGCCTCTCTCAGTCGAGGCGTGGTTTTGGTTATGGCTGTTTTGTATCAGCTGTTTTCTTCAGTTAAAACTTGCTCAGTTTTCTGCGTATCTAAAGGGCAGAAAGGAGTTTATAGTTTTTTGTTTGCTTGGTTGGCAAGCAGCTTTAACAGAAATGCTCGGCATTTGCAATGTAACTTTTTATTCTCTTAATAAAAAGTTCGCTTTTTTTTTCGGAAAAAAATAAATTATTATTATTATTTAATTAATAATAATTAGTCAATTAACTAATTTTTCTTATTATTTACTATATATATATATATATGTATATATATATATATATATATATATATATATATATATATATATATATATATATATATATATATATATATATATATATATATATATATATATATATATATATATTAACTATTGTTAATTAATTAAACCTATGAGATTTATATTAAACCAAAGGGAATAATATTAGTCCAAAGGGAATACTATTACACACAAAGGAATAATATTATAAGCCCAAGGTATATATACCCCAAGATAAATATTGTAAACACTAGAATTATCATGGTTGACCATGGTTGATTTTCATATTGAGACAATCTTTGTCACAATACGAGGTTGCACCATGGTTAACCATGATTGATTTTCATATGCAGTGACTCTTTGTCATAAAGCAACATTGGACCATGGTTGATTTTCATATTGAGAAAATATTTGTCACAATGTGATGTTGAACCATGGTTCACCATGATTATAAACCAAGTGTATTTATATTAGACCCAAGGATTAATATTATAAACCCTATGAATAATATTAAACCCTAGAAATAATAACCCTCAGATTAATAAACCAAAAAGATTGATATTATAAACCAAAGGGATCAATACTAAAAATCCAATGAATTACAACTCAAGAGAATAAATCCAATATTAATTCTAAAATTAATATTCATAATGATAAATATATAATAATGAAAATAATAATAATACTAAAAAATAACTATTACAATAAAAATATTATAATAATAATAATAATAATAATAAAATAATTATTAATTTATATTAATAATTAATTATAATGTAAATAAATTATTATTATAACCATTTTAAAATAATTAGTGTTATTACTAATCATTTATTATTATTAATTAATATTACTACTATTATTTTGAGTTAATATTCTTATTTTCATGGTTAACTGAATTTAACATCATTATTAATTAATAAATATTAACACTATTTAATTAATTAAGTAATAATAATTAATTAATTATTATTATTGCTTATTAAAAATATAATTTTTTTTAAGTGTATAATATTTATTGTTAACAATAATAATAACAACATTAATTTAATAATAATAATTAATTATTTAATTATTATTATTTAATTCATTTTTAATTAATAATATTTAATCAATTAATTAACTATTTTTATTATTTATTAAATAATAGAAAATATTGTGTTTTTATTAATGATTATTACGAGATATTTATATTCGACCTAAATATTAATATTATAAACCTTATGAATAGTATTACGCCTTAGGAATATGAATATGTAGATTAATAAACCCAAGGGATTGATATTTTAAGCCCACAAGGATAATAAACCCAAGGGATTATGAACACAAGAGAAAAAATTTATACCCAAGGGAACAATATTACACAAAGGAATAATATTATAAACCCAAGGTATATAAACCCGAAGATAAATATTGTAAACCCTAGAATTATCATGGTTGACCATGGTTAATTTTCATGTTGAGACAATCGTTGTCACAATTCGACATTTCACCATGGTTTACCATGATTGATTTTCATATGTAGTCAATCTTTCTCATAATGCAGCATTGGACGATGGTTGATTTTCATATCGAGAAAATCTTTGTCACAATATGACATTGGACCATGCTTTACCATGATTATAAACCAAGGGGATTTATAGTAGACCCAAGAATTAATATTATAAACCCTAGAAATAAGAACCCTTAAATTAATAAACCCAAAGGATTGGTATTATAAATCCAGTGGGATAATAAACCAAAGGGATTAATACTAAAAACCTAAGGGATTATAAACCCAAGGGAATAATATTAAATCAGCGGTAAATATTATAAACCCTAAAACCCCAACGTTTTATAAAACCATGGGAATAATATTAAATCCATGTGATTAATATTATAAACCTAAGATATATAAACTCTAAAGTAAATATTATAAACCCTAAAATAAACATGGCTTACTATGGTTGACTATACAGCCCCTTGGGTTTATAACCCCAAGGGACTATGTAATGAAATAATCTTATACCCAATGGATGAATATTATAAACCCAATTCCTAAAAACCCAAAGGTAAATACGTTGTAAACGCTAGAATTATCATGGTTGAACATGGTTGGTTTTCATAGTGAGGCAATCTCTCTCACAATGCGACATTGCACCATGGTTGACCATGATTGATTTTCATCTGCAGTCAATATTTTTCATAATGCAACATATTAGTCCCTTTGGTATTACAAACCTAAGGTATATAAACCCTAAAATAAATATTATAAACCCTAAAATAAACATGTGCTAGACCCAAGGATTAATATTATAAACCTTATGAATAATATTAAACCCAAGGAATAAGAACCATTACATTAATAAACCCACGGGATTGATATTATAAACCAAAGGGATTAATACTAAAAACCCAATAGATTATAAACCCAAGGGATATAACAACATTAATTTAATAAACACCAATATTAAACCCTAATATTAATATTATAAACCCAATCGATTAATAAAGCCAATGGATTATTAATATTATAAACTCAAGTGATTAATCAACCCAAGGTATTAATATTATAAAACTAATGGACTAATAAACCTATAGGATTAATAATATAAACCCAAGGCAATATAAACCTAAGGCATTGATGTTAAACCCATTATTATAAACCCAATATTAGAAACTTAATATTAAACACAATATTATAAATCCAATATTAGAAACCCTAATATTAAAGTCAATGAGTTAGTAAACCCAAGGGATAAATATTATAAACCTAGAAGATCAATAAACCTAAAGAATCAATATCAAAAACACATGGGATTAATGAACCTTAAGAATTAACATTTTAAACCCAAGTGATTGATAAACCCACATGATTATTAATATTATAAGCATTAAAGATTAATAAACTCTATATTTTTTTAATATTATAAACCCAACTACAACCAACATTAATGATATGAAATCTAACGTTAATGTTAATATTAATAATAATAAATATATAATATTAAAATTATAACTATTACAATAAAACTACTATTATTATAATTAATATTTTTATTATAATAATAATTGAGTAATAGAAACATTTTCGGAAGAAATCACATGAAATGAATTTGGTCGACGCGTTTTGAACCAACCTATGTGGTTCATCATCAGGACAAGATGAAGAATCAGATCATAAGTGTAAGTTAAATAGGGTGATGGGCCTTCTAACAGCTAAAAGGAAATAGCTATGAAAACGACTATATTTGACTAGGTTAAGAAAACAGAGAAAGAATATTAAAATGAGAAACCATTTTTAATTAATTTAAAATATTTAAATTAGTTTGATTTTAATTTTTTTATTATTTTTTAATTTTCTTGTTTAATTAAGAGTATAAGTAAACTAAATAAATATTAGATTCAAACTAATGGTCAAAAGGAATTAATAGGTATATTATCAATCAAATAACTAACTGAAAATTAGCTTAGTTGTCAAATAAATGTTTATTATCATTTTTTATATTCTATTGTTATTTAATTTGGGAGGAATGGATATATATATATATATATAACAAGTAATAAATATATCTATATTTATTTATATCTAGATATATTTATTTATTACTTCTTATATATATATATATATATATATATACACACACACACACAGAATAAAAAAAAAAAAAACTTTAACCAAAGCGGAAGGAAACTAAGAGACCATAAAAACATAAATGGGAATGAAAAGATAGAAAAAAGAGGATAACAGAGGATCCACGGGGGAATCCGACATGAAAAAGAAAAATAAACTAGGAGGAGAGGGTAGGAACCCAACAACTACTAATCTTCCAGCCATCATCCCTATTAAGATTGTTAGGCCTCTTCTCAATTTCTATGGCTTCCCTAAATTTACGTTGATGGAAATGAGAAACTTTTGCAATGACCTTAGCCTCCTCAATGCAAATATGATGTTTTGTCTTCTCTACATGCTTTGTTAAGGCTAAAGAGTGAGTCCTATTATGCTTAATATCAGCTACATGTTCCTTAATCCTTTGATTAATGGACCTCCCCATTTCACCAATGTAAGATGTTCCAAAAGAACACAGGATGATATAAACACCTTTCATATCCTTCAGGTCCACAGGGTCTTTCACTGATTTTAGAGAACTCCTAATGGTGTTAAGGGGTCTAAAGGTTGAGGGAATATTATGCTTCTTAAGGATTCTCGCAATCTTGTCAGTTGTCCCTTGGATGAAGGGGAGGTGAACTCCATAAATACAATCGCTAGGGTCTTTTTTAACTTTGGGACTCTTGCTAGCTTTGAGGAAAGCTTTAAGGCCTTGTTGCCTACTATAACCATTATTGGCGAAAACCTTAAGGAGATGGGATTTCTCCTTGGGAAAATGATCTCCATCAGAAACCCTCTGAGCATGAGTAGCTAAAGTGCAGAGAACACCTAACTTCTAAGTAGGGAAATGATGGGAACTGGCATGAATATACTGCTCAGTATGAGTTTTCTTCTGAAATACCTAATGGGAGAATGAGCCATTGCCTTTCTTAGAAATGAGGACATCAAGGAAAGACAGGCATCCATTAACTTCCTTCTCCATGGTGAACTTTATGGAGTTATATTGATTATTAAGATGCTCAAAGAAGAGATCTAACTTATCCTGACGTGCTGCCAAATGGCGCAGGTGTCGTCTACAAATCTTTTCCAAAGCTTAGGTTTAAAAATAGTTGAGGCTAAAGCTTTGGATTCAAAGTCTTCCATAAATAGGTTAGCAACAATGGGGGACAGGGGGGACCCCATGGCCACACCACATGTTTGTTCATAGAACTCACCTTCGAAATAGAAAAAAGTCGAAGTGAGGTAGATCTCAACTAATCTGGTAGTGTTGGGATCAATGAGGTGGAAGATGACATCCATGGCTTCCTTGATAGGGATGTTGGTGTATAAGGAGACTCCATCAAAGCTAACCAGACTATATCTAAGTTCAAATTTCATATCCCTTAACTCCTTGACAAAAGACAAGGAGTCTTTGACAAAATATTCCATGAGGCCAAAAAGGGTTTTAAGATTTGAGGCTAAATATTTAGCTAGAAGATATGTTGGCCCACCTATGGTGTTGACAATGGGTCTAAGGGGGACTCCCTCCTTATGGATTTTTGGAAGTCCATAGATCCTAGGAGAGATGGGGCTGCTCTCAATAAGCTTGTGGCTAAAATAGCCAACCAAGATACTGGATTTTATGGCAAGAGCAACTGCTCTAGAGATCCTTTTCAAAGGATTCTTGCCAAGTTTTCTATAGCAACCACTGTTCTCTAGGTGATCCAACATCTTCCTACGATAAGCTACCTTGTTTAGGATAATAGTGGCCCCACATTTATTAGCCTTCAATACAACAACGTCTTGGTTCGTGTTCAAAGACTTGAGGGCATCAAACTCTTCCTTGCTGATGTTATTCTTAGGGGGTTTAGCTTTCCTAAGAATAACAACGCAGTATTGCCTAATAATTTCTTTAGCATTATCCAGTAAGTCTCTTATCCTGGATTCAATATCGTACATAATATCGTTTACCGGAATTTTCGTAGGAGCAAGGGAAAAATTTAATCCCTTCTCGAAAAGCTTAAAGATGAGAGAGGGAAAGGAAAAACTAGATAGGTTAACAACTTTATTATTAAAATGAGGATGAAAATCATTAGTATTAATATTTACTAGATTATCCATAATATTACCACCAATATTATTATTATTGATATTAATATTATTACTATTACCATTATTATTGTTAATATTATTATTATTATAATCTTCTTCAAAATTATTATTATTATTATTATTATTACCCATAAGAATAATCCTATTCTTATTATTCATAATTTCATTGTCATCTACTTTTATATTATTCTTGTTATTACTCTTATCATTATTACCAATAACTTCTATATTGTTATAATTATTAATATTGACTACTTCTATATTATTATCATTATTAACTATTCTATTATAACTAATACTCTTATATTTTTTTTGATGAAGCAAGAGGCATACCTTCTAATTCATTAAAACTTAATATGTTTTACAAAATGTACATCAGTTCACAAAAAACTGTAATCTTAGTGAAAATCCAAATCTAAAAGTTACTAGGCTCACATCAAAAGCCCTACCCCCTACACACCAAAATTCTAACCTTTAATAGGAATACAAAGCTGGTCCCAGACGGTCAAACCCCCAAAAGCAGACTACCCAGGCAGAAGAGTCGTACCCGAAGCTAAGACAAAGTACTAAGCTAGACAAATTTCAGGTTCAAAAGACTCCCTAACCCTTATTGCTGCCAAAAACATATTACCGTCATTCGCCAGACATTCATCTTTAATCACAGCCATCCGATCACCCCGCCTGATCCAACGGTTGTAGAGGATTTCGCTCTGCAAAGAAGCCTGACCCTTACCTAGCAAGTGCTACAAACATGCTCGATCATCCTTGACCGTTGATCCACCTTTCCTGATTTGATGACTGAGGATCATATCACACGGGGCTACATCACCAAACAATAATAGGTGATGAGGGTGGTATTCCAACTGACCCCACTATCACGTGTTGCTCGATGTATGGCATCGCTCCCAAATCAGCAAAACTGCTTCCCGCTTGTGTTGCGTGCGATCACCGAAAAACTACCCCCAATGCAGTAAGGCATTCATCGATAGGAAACCGAAGGTTTTGATGCTGTCGAAGATCCTGAAAACCAGCCATTTGCCTCTTCCCCTTTACTCCTATGCCTGAACTAGTATAAGATACGACATCCACCCACCATCTGATTAACTAAAGAACTGATTCTCCCAATCTGCTTCCCCCTGTGACCTTTGGGCAAGTACTTACCAGAGTTGCAGAGGCCAAAGAATGTATGCAACCCACAATAGACAAGACATTGTAGAAAGTAGCTACCCATGAAGAAACTAAGTCCACAGGACTTTACCTCCATGGCCCTATCCTCTTCTGCTTGCTCGTGACAAAGAGTTTTTAATCTGCTCTGAGGCAACTCCTGCCACTCCATCATAACCTTGCCTTCAGTACAGCTCACACCTTGGTTTACAAGAAGATCTACCAGTTTATTGGCTTTTCTGTGAACATGGTTGAAACTTACTATACGAAGGCCCTGGAGATGACCCTGAATTCTTTGGAAAACCTGAATTAGTCTCCAGTGTTTTGAGACTTTCTTCGGCACTGTTCCACAACTAATTCTTTTCACCGAGTTAATGATTAACTCAGAGTCCGCTTCTATAATCACATTCGAGCAGTTGTCCTGCTTCAAAAACTCTAAGCATTTCTCCATAGCCATTAGTTCAGCTTTATTGTTGGTGGCTTTTCCTAAATGGCAATGGAAGATGGAGATAATGCGTCCTTCTTCATCCCTTAAAACCCCTCCATAACCAACAGTTCCTAGGTTGCCTTTTGAAACCCTGTCAATGTTGTATTTCAAATAACCTTCCAAGGGGCAATGCCAGAAATCCTTCTCCGTAACCATTGTGATTCCTTTCCTATCCGAGAATTGAGGAATGAGCCCTTGCATACCCAGCTACTTGAGAATTCTCAAATCCGCCTATGAGGGAGGATTTTTGGGGTAATTACGAACTGTTGTTCCCACTGCCTCCCAAAGTTGTTTCAAGATCAACACAAAAAGGAGATGAGGGGGATTCTTTTCATCCTTGAATATTCTCTTGTTCCTCTCTTTCCAAACATTCCATATAATGAAGCTTGGTATTAGGGCCCAGGCCAAGCTAAGCAAATCATAATCCAAAAAGTTTCTTCTCCAACTATTGAGGGTATTAATGATACTCTCTTTGTCCCCATCGGTTTGTTGAAAAATGGTAGCAAATGTATCCCATAGCCAGGAGGTGAAAATGCAGCAATTGAGTAAATGCTCGATTGTCTTCTCTTGAACTTCATAGATCTAGCATCTAGAAGGCCCTAGAACACCCCTATTCCTAATATTATCCCATGTCAAGATTTTCTTGTGATGTACCAACCACATGAAGATTTTGATCTTCATTGAACCTTGGTGCCTCCATAGGTTCTGGCAGATCTTATCCAAAATATGGGAATTCAGCTCAAGTAGAATTCCTTTTGCTTCCTTAAGATTAAAGGTGCCCTCTTTATTGTTACTCCATCTTAGTTGGTCTTGCCCCCTGTTACTAGGATCTTCATTTGTTCGAATATTCTCATGAGTGTCTCTACTTTTGTTTTCAAGGGGCTATCCTCTCTGCAATCAATGTTTCTCCAGATTCTCCACTTCCCTGTCTGTTGAGTATGATCCCAAAAGTCCTTTACCTTATTTAACCTTTGGGTGTCTGTCTCGTGCTTAAGGCCTGAAAGGTCCTCTTTTAACAGTATTGGTTCTTGTTGCCACTTATCCTCCCCGAATAGAGCTAGGTCGCCCTCTCTAATTTCCCAGAAACTATTTTCTTGTACTAGGCTTCTGTTCTTCCAGGCTTTGTTCCAGATGTATGAGCCCTTTATATTTCCAGACATTCTTATGAGATCACTAGTTTGCTAGGAGCTAGCATATTTTTCCTTCTAGATATTTTCCCATTGAGCCTTAGGATCTTGAACCCAACGCCACCAAATTTTGGCCCCTAAAACATTGCTAAGAATTTCCTGATCATCCAAGCCTAGGCCTCCATGTTTCTTGGGTCTACAGATTTTATCCCAAGAAACTAAGGCCCATTTTTTCCTTGTCTCATCCTTACCTTAAAGAAAGTCTCTTTGGATGTTTTTGAATTGCTGTAAGACCCCTTTTGGAGCTAGGAGAGCTGATAACATGAAAATTGGGATTGATTGTAGTACAACCTTTGTAAGAACCAACCTACCGGCTAGGTTTAAAGATTTGATGGTCCATTTTTTGACTTTATCCTGCAACTTATTGATCAATGGTTCCCAGATGCTCTTGTGCATCGGTTTAGCAGTTAGAGGAATTCCCAAATATTTTGAGGGGAGGGAATCCCTTTGAAAGCCTAGAATTCTGGAGATATTTCTTTGAATAGTAATATTGGTATTAAAGAAAAAGATTTTTGATTTGGAGAGATTAACTTCCATACCTGTGGCCATGGCAAAGTCGTTCAGGATTTGTTTGTAGGCTGTAGCTTCTTTGACTGTGGGGATTCCCTGTAACATGGTGTCATCTACAAATTGTTGATGAGTTAGTGCCTGACCATTCTTAGTTAGTTGTAGGCCCTTAATCTTACCTGTTACTTTAGCATGCTTGATAGACCTACCAAGTCCTTCCATCATGAGGATGAAAAGAAAGGGAGAGAGCGGGTCTCCCTGTCTGAGGCCTCTAGAAGGACTAAAAATCTCAGAGGGAGAGCCATTCACCAAAATTGAAAAGCTAGAGGAAGTCACCAGGGCCATAACCCATCTAACCCAGTTATGATCAAATCCAAAAGCAATAAGTACTTTCTTGATATAGGTCCAGTTTACCTTATCATAAGCTTTGGCTATATCTAATTGCATGATCATTCCAGCCTGCCTTTTGCTACTTAACGAGTGAACCACCTCTTGAGCTTGAATGATGTTATCTAGAATTTGTCTGCCTTCCACGTAATTGGATTGTTCCCCTGAAACTAGAGTAGGAAGCAAAGGTTTGAGTCTATTATCCACTACCTTGGATATAATCTTGTAAACCACATTTCATAAAGCTATAGGTCTATACTTATCCGAAGAATGAGTGATGTCCTGTTTAGGGATTAGAGAGATGAATGAGGTATTGAGAACTTTCAGAATAGTTCTGTTCAACCTGGAATCCTCCACTGCATTCAAAATATCCAGCTTAACTATATTCTAGCAAGCTTTAAAAAAAGCCACATTGAAACCATCCCGGCCTGGTGCTTTGGCATTCTTCATTTCTTTGAGAACTTCACTTACCTCATCTTTAGTTACTAGCCTGTTAAGGTTAAAATTGTCCTCTCTAGACACCGACTTTGGTATGTTTCTAGTTACATCTCTAATGAACTATTCTCTGTCTAAATTGTTTTCCTGAGTTATGCCTCGAAAGTGCTAAACTAACACAGCTTCAATGTCCTCATGGGAGGTGTGAAGTTCCCCATCCTCATTCTTAGTTGAAGAGATTCTGTTGTGAACTCTATTAGCCATGGTGGATCTGTGAAAAAATTTAGTGTTTCGCTCTCCTTCTTTTAGCCATTGAACTCGAGACTTTTGTCTCCAAAAAATTTCCTCTTGTTTACATAGATTTTCCCATTCTTGATGATATTTATCAACTTGATTACTTTTAACTTTATCAAATCCTTCCGTAATCAGAGCTAGGTTGAGAACCTTCATTTTGTTTTCAATAGATTTTTTCTCCACAAAAATATTTCCAAAATCATTCTTGTTCCAATCTTTAAGCCCAAGTTTGATATGCTTTAGTATTTTATGTAAAAGAAACATTCTTGTTCCCTGAATCTGTAAATCTTCTGACCACCATTTTTTAACATTGTTGATGAATTTTGGGTGGGAAAGCCAGATGTTTTCAAATCTGAAAGGTCTGTTCCTGGGAGTCCCTATGCCTTTGATCTCCAGTTGAACCGGCCAGAGATCTGAGCCTTCGAAGGGGAGAACTCTCACTATTACTTGCTTACCTATTAGCATAAGATCCTCTGAGATACTGAATCTGTCTAAATTTGAGGCTAGATGAGACTCTGCTCCTCTTTTATTATTCCAAGTAAAGAGGCCAGTGTTCGTATCAATATCAACAAGATTCATATTATCTGTAAAGGTTTGAAATGCTAAAGAGTCTTTACTTAGAGCTCTGGTTCCCCCTTTTTTTTCTGAAAGAGATTTGATCATGTTGAAGTCCCCTCCCATGATCCAAGGTATTCCTGCATGTCTGTCCTTGAGATCCACAAGGGAATCTAAAAACTTGAGTTTGTCATCTAGTCTTTGAGGGCCATAAACATTCATGACCAGATAGGTATCCATGTCTCCTACAAGTTGAATAACTACTGATAAATAATTCCTAGATGCCTCAACATCTATTATGCCAATTTTTTTTGGTTTCCAAAGTGTGAGTATGGCCCCCGCTGTATTCTTTGCTTTGACTTCTAGAAACTCAAATCTACTGAGCCATTTGCTATGAATTTGTCTTACTTTTTGAATGGAACATTTTGTTTCTTGGATGAAGATTATATCCAACATTGCTTGTTTCATTCTATTACTAAGCATTCTCTGCTTTCTCTTACTACCTAGACCTATGATATTCCAAGATGTAAACTTCATAATTAAATATTTGTGAAGGAGTAGCTGGCACGATCTTTCATCTTACCTGAGTCTATCATTAGCTTTCCACACTCCATCAAGAGTTCATTATGCTTTTTTCTTCCTCTTTTCTTTCCTAGGTTTCTAGTTGCTAATCTCGGAGTTGTTTTCATCGTTTTCACACCTCTATTATCCTGCTTGTCAATGTTTTTTCCTTTCTCCAACACCTTAGCCTAATTTTTCCATAAAAAAACTGTTGTATTCTATTGAGCTCTTCTTGAGGTAACGAATCTACCCCTCCAGTGGTTCCTTGTATCAAGAACCCTTCCAGATCTAGGTGCTCTTTGTCAAGAATCTCCTGTAGCTCATGGTCCTCTAGGTCCATTTCACTCTGGCTCATTTCCTGATCCATCTCCAGTTCTCCATCACTCATCATAGTCTCTTTCTGATAATCAATATCCTGTGTTTGTTCACAATTTTCTTCTTTCCCCTTTTCCCCAGGACTTCCTTCCATTTCTTGATCTTCTTTTGTAATCTCTTCATCTTCCTCAAGAACTTGGAACTTGTTCTGACTGACCTGTTGCCCTTCATCTTGATGTTGCTTTGGCCCTCTTTTGCCACCTTTTCCTCGATTTACCACTTTTTGAAAACTCTCAGTGTCCTTCATTGTGTTAGCTTTGCTCTTGTTTACTACTTTATTGAGCAGACAGTCTCTGAATAGGTGCCCATGTTCATGACATCTACGGCATCTGAATGCAATATGATCATAGTCTACTGTTTGCACCCATTCTTCATCAAAAACTTCCAAGATCACCTCATCCAGAAGAGCTCCTGATAGATCCATTTCCACACATATCCTAGCAAAGGAAGTATATTTTCCCCTTCTTATAGCTTCAGAAGTTTTGACAAAATGACCTAATTTGTTGCATATGGCAGCTAACAATTCAGTTTGCCGATAATCAAGAGGTAGAAAATAGAGCCTTACCCAGACTGGTACTGAAGTAAAAGCCTCACTTTTTGGGACAAAATTCATCATCCATGGCCGCATATAGAGTCCAACTGCCGTATAGAAGTAGGGCCCCCCTTCAAACACTTTGTCTTTGTCTTCAATATTCGTGAACACCACAGTGAAGAATCCCTTCGACCTAAGATGTAGGTCAATGCTCCCTTTAGGTTTCCAGTGGTATTTGATCCACATCTGTAAAGCTTTTTTAGTGGGCCATAAACCCATGAATTTACAGATGATAGCATAGGTCTGCATGTGACCGCTATGCGCCTGCAGAGCAGGATCATTTAAATTATTCTGGATGTGATCTCAACTTTAGGTTCACAGGGTCCCTTTTGTTTTTTGTCTTTAGTTCCCTTTTTTTTTCTTCTTCCTCATTGTCTTTTGTGCCATTACTTTCCTTATTTTTGGCTCCTCCTATCTCCTCTTCCATATTTCTTTTCCCATCCTTCGCAGTGCCTCTAGCATTTTCTAGAGGTTTCTTGCCTCTATTGGCTACGGCCTCCTTACAGGAGGGAGTGGAGCTCCCTCCTTTGCAACCCTCCATGTGGATCAACCTCTGCAACTACCTGAAACCCTCGTTTTTCACCCTCCGTTCGCTGGTTCCCTTTCCCATCCATAATTAGTACTCTTATCATTATTATTAATAATTTCTATATTGTTATAATTTTTACTATTAGGTACTTCTGTATTATTATTATTATTAGCTGTTCTATTATTTTTATTATTCATATTATTATTTTTATCTACTTCTAAATTATTAATCTTATTAGTACTGTCATTCCTATTACTATTAACAATGTTATTATTAGTGTTATTAGTATTAACTGTAATATTAATAATACCATTATCAAAAGAAAGCAAGGTTTGCTTAAGAGGAATAGAAGGAGAATTAGAAGAGCCAATTAAGGAGGAACGATAATAGGTAGAAGAGCTAGAGATAAATTGCTATCTGGAAAGGGAGATAAGGAAGAAACACTATCAAGTAAAGGGCTGGCCAAATCACATGGAACGGATTGGCATGAACGCTGGATGGAGGGAGCAGAGGGGTTTAAGAAATCAAAACAAGGATTCAGCATAGACATAGACTTGGGTGAGGGGTCGTCAATATTGGAATAAAGATCGAGGGGTGGGAATGGGTATTGGAGGAGATGGAGGAGGATACGAAGGTGGGTGAGAGTGGGCTGAGGATGAAATTGGGTGAGGGGTTGTCAATATGAGAAGAGAGATCAAGGGGGTGGGAATGGGTACCGGAGGCAACACATGAGGAAAGGGGAGTAATCGTTGTGCAAGTCTGGGGAACCGAATCAGGCTGAGGCTAAGGAATAGGAGGGGAATGAAGGTCCAAATGTGCTAGGGAGGAGCGATCAAGTTTAACCAGTAAATTAAGAGCAGAATTCGATTGGACCAGATTAAGAGGAGTGTAATCGTCAATTGGATGAGAGTTAGAAGCAGAAGAAAAGCAAAGAGACCCCGAGCTATAACCGATGTTTATTTTTGAAGTTGCTAACCCTTGTTCTTGAGATGAAATGTTGTTAATCCAAGAACTAAGAGTAGAGACCTCACTACTAGAAATCCTATTATTTGATTAGATGTCAGATGAGCATGAAGAACCTCCCTAGGAATAAATTTTGTAGAATTTAGTGCGCTTTTTATGTGCCCAAATTTCTTCCATGTGTAGATATTTCAACGAAGAACAAGCATCAATTCTCTCCCACGGTTATGCAGACAATATGTTAGACAGTTCCAAATGCAGTGAAAATAATTTATTGGAAATAAAATCAAGCTTTTTTTTTTTATACTAGAAATTTCAGATCGAATAAGGGAAAGACTAGCATTAAAGAAAATATGTTGATTCTTGAACTTGTTAAGGCTATGCTTGATTTGGGCGAATTGGGGAATGACCGATGAATCTCTGCATCTTTTAAGGAAAGCTAGATCTGATTTCAACTTGGATACCTACATGCGTGCTCGTTCAAAATGATGAACTTTTAAAGCTATGGCCCTTCCGTGCAGGGTAGTGATATTCAAATTTAAGCTTCTATGATCCATATTCTGAGTAATAGAAATATTTTCGGAAGAAATCACATCAGAAAAATTTGGTCGACGTGTTTCGAACCAACCAATGTGGTTCATCATCAAGACAACATGAAGAATCAGATCCTAGTTGTAAGTTAAATAGGGATCATAGAAACTTAAATTTGAATAATAATAATTATTAATTTATATTGATAATTAATTATAATGTAAATAAATTATTATTATAATCATTTTAACATAATTAGTCTTGTTACTAATTATTTATTATTTTTATTGTCCATTAAGTTTAATCTCATTATTAATTAATAAATATTGAAAATAATTAATTAATTAATATTATTTATTAAATTAATATTAATATGTATTAAAATATATATAAATATTTTTTATTATTATTTAATTTATTTTTAAGTAATAATAATTAATTATATATATATATATATATATATATATATATATATATATATATATATATATAGATATATATAATATAGATTAATTATTGTTATTTAATTAAACCCAAGGGATTTATATTAAATCCAAGGACTAATATTATAAACCCTATTAACAATATTACACCCAAGGGAATAATATTCTAAACCCAAGGTATATATATCCCAACATAAATATTGTAAACACGAGAATTATCATTGTTGACTATGTTTGATATTCATATTGAGCAAGGAAAATTTTAAGGATGGAAAATTTTCTTGAAGTTTAAAAACATTGGCGAACCTCACTAATCCCTAATATGCAAATTATAAAATGTTTATTGATATATTTGTAAAATTATTCAAACTTATAATGATTTTATATATAGTCTCTATATAATGTTGGCAATTTTTAAGGTAAAATAATTTTATATTCTAAAATTTGGGTGAATCGCCTTTTATAAAAATTGGAAATTGGCGAATCTTTTTTATGGAAAAATCATGGAAATTAGCCCACTGGGTGAACATTAGCCCCTAAAATTTTCCATGATATTGAGACAATATTCACAATGCAACGTTGCACCATGGTTGACCGTGATTGATTTTCATATGCAGTGATTCTTTGTCATAAAGAAACATTGGGCCATGGTTGATTTTCATATTGAGAAAATATTTGTCACAATTTGATGTTGGACCATGGTTCACCATGATTATAAACCATGGGGATTTATATTAGACCCATGGATTAATATTATAAAGCCTTTCGGTAGAAATCACATAAAAGAAATTTATGGCCGACGCATTTCCAACCAACAAGTGTGGTTCATCATCAAGACTAGATGAAGAGGCAGATCATGGCAACGACTTAAATAGAGAGTAATGTAGAGACCAAAGTTTCAAGTAATAGTTATATTTGAACAATAATCTTATTGTTCAAATATAGTCGTTACTTGAAACTTTGGTCTCTACATTTCTCTCTATTTAAGCCTTTTCCATGACCTACCTCATCATCTAGTCCTAATGATGAACCACAATTGTTGGTTCGAAAGGCATCGTCCATAAATTTCTCTTATGTGACTTTTACCGAAAGACTTTACTTAATTCATTATGGATAATAGAAGCATGAATAATATTAAACCCTAGCAATAATAACCCTTAATAAACCAAAGGGATTGATATTATAAACCAAATTGATTAATACTAAAAATCCAAGGAATTACAAACTCAAGAAAATAAATCTAATATTAATTATAAAATTAATATTCATATTGATAAATATATAATAATGAAAATAATAAAAATATTAAAAAATAACTATTACAATAAAAATATTATTATTATAATAATAAAATAATTATTAATTTATATTAATAGTTAATTATAATGTAAATAAATTATCATTACAGCCATTTTAAAATAATTAGTGTTATTACTAATTATTTATTATTATTAATATTATTATTTATTATTATTATTATTATTATTATTATTATTATTATTAATTAAGATTACTACTATTATTAGTTAATATTCTTATTTTTATGGTTCAATGACTTTAATATCATTACTAATTAATAAATATTAATACTAATTAATTATTAATTAATACTAATTAATTAAGTAACCATAGTTAATTAATTATTATATATATATATAATTCTCTAATATCTATGGTTAATAATAATAACAACAACAACAATTTAATAATAACAATTAATTAATTAATTATTATCATTATTATTTAATTCATTTTAATTAATAATATTTAATCCATTAATTAATTATTTTTATTATTTATTAAAAATTAGAAGATATTGTGTTTTTGTTTAATGATTATTACGAGATATTTATATTAGGCCAAAGGAATATGAATCCTTAGATTAATAAACCTAAGGACCTGATATTTTAAACCCACAAGAATAATAAACCCAAGGGATTAATACTAGATACCCAAGGGATTATAAACACGACAAAACATTTATACCCAACGGAACAATATTACACACAAAGGAATAATATTATAAAACCAAGGTATATAAAGCCCAAGATAAATATTGTAAACCCTAGAATTATCATGGTTGACCATGGTTAATTTTCATATTGAGACAATCGTTGTCACAATGCGATGTTTCACCATGATTTACCATGATTGATTTTCATATGTATTCAATCTTTGTTATAATGCAACATTGGATGATGGTTGATTTTCATATTGGGAAAATCTTTGTCACAATGTGATGTTGGACCATGGTTTACCATGATTATAAACCAAGGTAATTTATGTTAGACCCAAGAATTAATATTATAAACCCTATGAATATTATTAAAACCTAAGAATAAGAACCCTTAGATCAATAAACCCAAGGGATTGGTATTATAAACCAAAGGGGATAATAAATGAAAGGGATTAACACCAAAAACCTAAGGGATTATAAACTCAAGGGAATAATATTAAACGAGTGATAAATATTATAAACCCTAAAACCCTAACATTTTATAAAACCATGAGAATAATATTAAATCCAAAGGATTGATATTATAAACCTAAGGTATATAAACTCTAAAATAAATATTATAAACCCTAAAATAAACATGGCTTACTATGGTTGACTATACAGTCCCTTGGGGTTTAAAACCCCAAGGGGCTATGAACTTTGGGTGATAATATTATACCCAATGGACGAATATTATAAACCCAATTCTAAATACCCAAAGATAAATATATTATAAACCCTAGAATTATCATGGTTGAACATGGTTGACCATGGTTGATTTTCATATTGAGACAATCTTTCTCACAATGTGATGTTGCACCATGGTTGACCATCATTGATTTTCATATGCAGTCAATATTTGTCATAATGCAACATATTAATCCCTTTGGTATTATAAACCTAAGGTATATAAACCCTAAAATAAATATGTGTTAGAACCAATGATTAATATTATAAACCTTATGAATAATATTAAACCCTAGGAATAAGAACCCTTACATTAATAAACCCAAGGGATTGATATTATAAACCAAAGAGATTAATAATAAAATTATAAACCCAATATTATAGACTCTAATATTTTAAACCCTCGTATTAAACCCAAATTTTGTAATGTCATATTGCAATGTTGAACAAATTGTAATTTAATGTAAGATTTTGACAATCATTATTTGATTGATTTTCACATTGAGATAATGTTTGTCACAATACAATGCTAGAAAAATTTCTATACCATCCCAACATCATGATATTATAAACCCATTATATTAACAAACCCAAGTGATTAATATTATAAACCTAATAGATTAACAAGGGATTATTAATATTATAAAATCAAGCGATTAATCAATTGAAGGTAATAATATTACAAACACAAGAGATTAATATTATAAATCGAATGGATTAATAAACAGAAGCAACAAATATAATAAACCCATGGCATTATCAATATTATAAATCCATGGATTTATCAATTATAAACCCATAATTGATGATGATGGGTTATGAGGACATTCCTTGGACTTGCTAGGTAATGGATGTGGCTTCCTACCTTTTCTATAGGAATACTCCACCTGTTGGGAAAAATATAATAATTCAAGTTTCTTAGAGGGAAGATATTTATGGACTAGAGGAGTGATCATGGCAGCCCAAACCAAATACTTGGAGTCTTTTCTACTAAAAATTAGTTTGGGAAATGGAAAATTCATCAGCAGCCATGAAATATTTCATAGTTGGTTTGGCCATAGCCTTATGTTTCATTTTGTGGCATAAGATAAAAGTTATTACTCTAATGAAAACAATGAAGATGCATGTAGGAATAAGACAGATGTTGTCCATCTGAAAATTGGTGCACTTGCTTCTATTGTTGTGGCAAACACTATTGGGGTATGTTTTCTTGTTCTGGGGAGGACTTTCCCTGCTTTAAGGCCTAATAGTAATATATTCTTTTTCATTAAGCCTTTTGTTACTAGTGTGATTCTTGCTACTGGTTTCATCCATGTTCTTCCTGGTGCCTTCGCATTTCTTACCAGTGAATTCTTAAATCTGAATCCAAGGGGCAACTTCCCCTTTGCTGGGTTTATAGAAATGATGGTCGTAGTTTGTACTCTCATGGTGGATACTCTAGCCACTGGTTACTACGAGCATTCCCACTTTAGAAATCAAAACAAAGGTAATCAAGTTAATGAGGGTACAAATCTTGGTGATGGTAATGGCTTAGAGCATGAGAAACATGTTCATACACATTTGCATGCTACACATGGGAACTCCCATGGATCCAATACTATTGAAGAATATTTCACTATTCGGCATCATGTCATTGCTCAGGTAAAATTCTCAACTTCAAACTCTTAAGTATAGCTTTCAATAACTATATTATTAAATTTAACACCATGAGTGGAACATGTTAATAATCAGGTGTTAGAGTTGGGTATTGTTACTCACTCCATTATTATTGGAATTTCATTGGGTGCTTGTGAAAGTCCATGTACAATTAGGCCTTTAGTGTAAGCCTTATCATTTCACCAATTTTTTTGAAGGAATGGGCCTTGGTGGATGCATCGTTAAGGTAATTACAAACTTATTTAACAAAACTACAATTTTTTCTAGAGGGACTCCAAACTAGACAACAAAAAAGTGGGGTTTTATAATTATATACATTACAAACTTGACTCACAAAAAAGAAAAATTGCATGTCATACTAAGTGATTGATAATACCATCCTTCATAATTGTGCAATTTAGTTCTAAATAATGGGAGAGGCGTGATTCATCCATTGATATTTAAATCTTCTAATCTTAATTTATACCCTTCATTAGCACATAAGTCTTCATCTTTATTGAGATACTAAGAACATAGTATCTCTTCACCAAATGTTATATAAGGAGAGAGTCTCCCAAAATAGTGAAAGAAGCTACCTGATTTTCTTTGTCTAATTGAACTCCCTGATAGAGGGCATAAGCTTAAGCTTGGTTGTTTGACATGCATCATAAGCCCCATAAATATTGTGCAACTTTAACTTCCTTAGGGCCATAGGACACCCCTCCCCTGTTACCAACCCTAGTGCCAATCTCTTTCACCCCATAGTGTTTTGGGAACTAATAAAGACTTACTTTTACTATAAAGTTTATGAGAATTTGTTCTCATAGTAGCAATGATTATTTTTTCCTTAACATTAATCAAGACAAAGATATTTTTTATTTTGGAAGTTAGGGTTGATCAACTCATTATAATATTTTAGTTTTCTTTTTCTACTAACTCTTTATGACCCTAGAACTTCTCCTCAAATTTTGATGTAATAATACTTTTAATATTAATTTTATGTTCAAAATGATCTCCTCTTTTAGACCTCAATTGATTATAAAAATTTACATTTAAAATAATAAATATTAACATACTAAATATTTGGAATTCTAGTATTTAAATGTTAATGTATCAAATCTTTGGGACATCTAGTGTAAGATAAGGGGTACTCAAACTCTTTTTTTTCCTCTTTTCAAGGTAAATGAGGGAAAACCTTAGGGGCTAAATATAGTAGATGGGATCATTTTCCATGTTTATCCTTAAAAAAGGTTCACCAATTTTCATTTGTTAAATTTAGCTAATGGCATATTTTCCATATTTTTTTTGAAAGAAAAGTTCACCAAATGACATTTTTTCTAAAAATAATTGACCAAAATTTTATAGGAGAAAATTATGTTACTTTCAAAATAGTCAAAATTTTATAAAGGCTAAATATAAAATCATCAGAAATTTGATTTTTTTTACAAAATTATTTACAAACATTTTATAGTTTTCACATTACAAATTAATAATATTTAAAAGAAAATTACATTTCAAAATAAATTTCATTGTGGTTTTAAACCTAAATAAAATTATCTTAGAAATTTGAATTCTACTTGTGTTAAAGAATTTTGTTATAAAATTTTACTATTGTTTTAATATAAATGATAAGTTTTTTAAAGAAAATTATAAAAACATAAAAATTTAACTCAGTGAAAACGTCACCCTCCTCAAAACGTTTTATGTTTCTTATTCAATGCTGAAAGTGTTTTAAAACATTCCCCTGATCGAAGTGCGGGCGAGATCAAACCGGACTACAGGTATTGCGCTTTCATGGTCGCAACCTTCAAGGTCATAAGGGCCAAGGGGTGGTGTGGCCACCCCAGACATTCACTTGCATGTGTAAGTCCCAAGAGAGGTACGTTGATCCAAGGCAAGGAAGATTTTACGCAAGTCGAGAGATAGAAAGGTGGCAGCTTCTAGTAAACAACTATTATTTTTGGGACACTCTTGGAATAGTTATCTCCATCATAGTGAGAAGATGCATTTGTGGCTCACAGGGACTATTGAAGGAAGAGACGTCAATCTACAAGGGAGAAACCAGGGTTATGCTATAAGGAAGGCATGTCTGCAGGTATGTTATATTTCTTTCTCCTCTCCCTTTAATCCACATGGGTTGTCTGAAGAGTGGTGAATCCTGGGAATGGCAAATTGGTTGGTCTAAGCACTAGCAATTGATTTTGGAGTATGTTTTGAATGGGGCTTATAGCCATGGTTTTTTCTACTCTATGGATCCTAATGGTCTTCGGATTTGGATGAATTGTTGTGCCCGATGAAAGGCTTGCAATGGAAACTTAAATTCCCTTACTCGCCTGGTGGATTTCCCTTGGGATCTCTCCTATAGAGATGAGGGGGTTTTAAAAACCACAACCCTTTATTTTGAGAAATATATATAAAAGGAAGCCTTTTGTGTTGAAGAAATGGCTCACGGCACCCACCTAAGAGCTAAGAACCATAGGGTTAGGTCACACCCATTCACCTTCCAAAGTCTAACTCTTTTAATCATCAAATTTTTAATATCCATGCCACAATATTTATGGTTCATGGAGCAGTTTACAGATTATATTTAGGTCATGGGATCTCGCATCATAGAATTTTAGTGCTAATTAAATGTCGTCTTGCTAACATGTTGTCTACAGGAACAATGCTCAAAGTAGACAATATCAGAAACCCTAATAGTCAGGCCTTGAGCTCGCATTTGAAGTATTTCAAGCACGACAGAATTCAAGAGGAGATGAATCGAGTGGGCCTAAGACATCGGGCCACTACCATGCCAAGACAAAGTCATGAGCCACTTAATGGTAGAAGAGGTCAAGGTCATGAGCCAAACCGTGGTAATTGTGGTCGTGGGCAAGCACCAAGCTGGCAGAGGGAGGGGTTGCAGAGGTGGGTCCCAACTTGAGATGGAGGCTGCAATTCTTTACAGAGCCTCGTCTTCATCCATTGTTGGCCCTAAATTGGAAGAATGGGAGAATGAGTTGAATTTGGGTCTCGAACCGAGTAGGGAAGAGCTAGCTCGAGATTGGGGCAACATTATAATTGACCTAAGAAAAACTAGAGGGAGACGAAACCTGTATACGCAGACTCTGTTCCTATATTGGAGAATGAAGACATTGTCAACCAAAGCCATGACAATAGATCCAGAGGAACTAGGGCAGTCTTAGGGAGAATTGGTCATGCTTCGTTAGGACATTCAACAAGTGAAGTTTGGTATAAATCAAGTGATTGGGAGATTGGCAAGAATCGAGGCACACATCCTTGTATCTCACTGTCGTCCAAGCCACGATCCACGACAAAGGATCCAACCCCTATTGAATTATTTGATGATTAGTCTCTTTTATTTTCGGTCAACAATTTTTGGGCATAATCTAGGTAGGGTTAGAGGTTAGCATGATAGTGTGGTGTTTTTAACAATTTTAGGCTTGATCAAGACTTTAATTTTTTTTGGTCTGGATATGACTCCACCAGATAAACAATAAACTTGGTTTCCCTATGAGAAAGTTGAGATCATCTAATTCTTTTTTTGAACTTGCATATATAATCTTCCTTTTGAAAATAAAATGGAAAGCTCCAAAACCAACTTAAAAACAAATGTTTAAAAATATTATATGAAAATATTTTATAATGACACTATAGTCTTTCCAAAGAAAATTCATTTGGAAAAAAGTTTAGCTATGAGTATGAGTTTGATTAATAAATTATTAAATATTAAATTGTTTAAAAATATTATATAAGAATCTTAAAGAAAATTCATTTGAATAAAGTTTAACTCTAAGTATGATTTTGACTCAATAATTGTTAATTTGATTAATAAATCTTTCTTATTATTTGCATTTATGTGTTTTTACACTTACGGATTATGTTGTTTTTATAAATTAATACATTATTTATTTCAAAAATGAAACAAAATCTTTCTTATTCAAAATTTTGAAACATTAAATTTTGATTTTATTAACACCTTTTTTAATATATTTATTTTTCAAATTTAAATTACACACGTAATTACTAGTAAATTTTTGGAGGTCTATTATTTGTCTTCCTCTCCATAAATCAGGTCGCAAACAGGGGATTTGAATCTAAGTCTCTTGAGTTTCAACCATTTCACGTATCTCGAATTACCAATTGAGTTGCCCCGAGACACACACAGATATATATATAATAATAATAATTTTATTTTATATTTCTTATATAATATATTTGTAATGAAAATAATATTATTTATATAAAATATAAAAAACTATATGAATTAAAAAATCATAATTTAATGTTAAAATACAAACGATTGAAAAATCCCTTCTAATTATATATATAAATTTCATATATATAGTTTAATTGATAGATAGAAAGGTTTTTTGGAGTATGATTAATTTTAATTAAAATTTAGTAAATGTTTTTAAAAACTTGAGTTTAAGTTATTTATTTTGTAAACATTCACTTACCCAAAAAAATTCATAATATTAAGACTATTTATACATTAAACAATATATCTTAAACAACAACAACAAAAAATTTACAATCTTAATGTATCATTAAATTCCAATATACTATATATATAATTAAAATAAAATTATAATTAAATAAATATTTTTAAAATTTCATATTTTGAAAAAAAAATTGTGTACATATATATAATAATTTTATTTTATATTTCTTATATAATATATTTGTAATGAAAATTATATTATTTATATAAAATATAAAAAACTGTATAAATTAAAAAATCATAATTTTATGTTAAAATACAAATGATTGAAAAATCCCTTCTAATTATATATATAAATTTCATATATATAGTTTAATTGATAGATAAAAGGTTTTTTGGAGTATGGTTAATTTTAATTAAAATTTAGTAAATGTTTTTAAAAACTTGAGTTTAAGTTATTTATTTTGCAAACATTCACTTACCCCAAAAAAATCATAATATTAAAACTATTTATACATTAAACAATATATCTTAAACAACAACAATAAAAAATTTACAATCTTACTTAAAATTGTATCATTAAATTCCAATATACTATATATAATTAAAATAAAATTATAATTAAATAATTTTTTTTTAAATTTCATATTTTGAAAAAGAAAATTGTGAACAAACCTGTCGTGAGATAAAATGTAATAATAACAAAAAGCAGCAAATACGCTTCATTATAAAATAAAATAATGAAAGGAAATTCTATTTAATATATAATAACAGTGGAGTAGTTAAAACCATTAACTTTAAAGTAGGTGCGATATAACGAGCTGGCAGCTATATTTACTGTGATAACCAGACTCGTATTTCACTTCAATTAGCCACTTGTTATTGAATTTAAAAATTTATTCATTTTAATTTAAAAGAGTTTAAAATAGAAAGTAATGTTAATGGTTTATGTTGCATGTATAAAATAGAATATAAAAATTGAGTAATGTTGAAATATATATATATATATATATATATATTATAGGTTAAAAAATAGAGAGTGGATTGTTCTAATATTGTAATAAATAAAAAAATTTGTTTATTTTAATGTTTTAAAAGATAAAACCTTAATGGGATGAGGAGTAATCGATGACAGAGTTGGAGGCCCGGGAGGGTGCCCGTCATCTTATTACCTCTGGAGAGGGAGTATTAAATACTCTTGTGAGTTTAGGTCCAAGGAATTTTATATCGGTAGGATTAAAAGCTTGGGAATCTGATTTTGGAAACTTATGCTAGAGAAGAAATACCAAGTCTTATCTATTATTTAATTTTGGCAAAAGTGATAGCTTGTCGATTTCTGAAGCTCGAGGTAAGGGAACTTGGATGGAGAATCATAGGCATAGTGAGATTTCTAAGTCGAAGACAGTCTGTATTCAAAGTGTGATTCTTGGATAAGCATGGTGGGGTATAAAGAAGAAGTTTTTTGGTGCTAGCCCATTGAAGGGCACATCAAAACTCTCTCATAGACAAATTTAGGTAACCCTAGGACTCTGGTGCCTTCTATTTTTTCTTCATGTTCAGGTTGACACATGGTTTGTCTTGGGTTAATTTCTTCAACTTCTTGTAGGGTTGGTGGTTTCTCTAGCTGGATTATTATTTAGGGCTCTTTTCTGTTTGAATTTTCCTTTTCCTCCTAGGTTGAATGTCATTCAACTTCTGTGTCGGTTAGTGGTTTTCTTGTAGTCCTGGTGTTGGTATTACTGTCACTCTCTGGTTCTCTTATATTCAAGTTTCAATGAATTGTTGGTTATTATAGACTTTTGGTCTGGGGAAATTGGGTGAGTATAATTCTATTCGGTTCTCTGATGACTGCATCAAAATCAGCTCCTAGTTCTTCGACACGTGCCTTTATATTCTGTTGCGCAACTTCCAAAACATTTTACTGCTACTTTGATTTTCTGGTGCTTTGTTTCTGGTAGTTTTTTCCAAAACATCCTTCGCAACTGTTATTCCTTCAAAAACGAAGGACCCAACATGAGAAGAGATGATTCAATGTGTGAGTGAAATGACAGTGTTGTAGTATATTTTTTAATCAGTTTACCAGTATTCCAATCATATTTGTGGCTACTATAACAGAGTTCATTTGAGAGATATGGAGTAGAGTTTTTGATACTGGACTATTGTATTTTGATGGTTTCATTTGTGCCACTATTTTTCTAGTGATGAAAGCACATTGTTGCTGGTGTTTTTTATTATCATTTGCATAGTCTCGCTGCTGAGAGTATGATTTCAGAGCTGAATTCTTTTTGAGTAAAGTGTCTTGGATCTAGTCTAAAAAATTATGAAACAAGGACTGCATAGTGTAGAGGAGCAGTAACTTCATGAGAAAGGAGAAGTGATATCGAAGCTTTGGTGAAAGGAACGATTTCTCCATTGAATCCAAGTTGGATGGTCCAATCACAGTTGGGTGAGGATCGATTAAATCTGCTGGCCTTCAGTAGATGGTAGTATATAGATCCATGTGAGAACAGATTTTTCTAAGTTAATCAGTAGTATCGAGGTTGATTGGTGTTGGCCTATTATATGAGGTCAATTCTCCAAGTTGATTGGAGTTAGCTAACCATGTAAAGACAATTTTCTTACCTAATAGAGATTCAGAGCAGAGGAGTAGCAGAAAGGGTGGTTTTTCTCCTAGAAGGTTTTCCACCATAAATCTTATGTCTCAAGAGTGATGATGTCTTTGTGTACATTCTTTATTGTTTTTGTTGTTGCTTATGGTTTTCAGTTATGCACATGCTATGTTTTTTATTAGATGTTGGTTGACATATGTGTGATTCAGTAAGTGAATTTTAAATTGGTAAACATTGTATATAGATCACACTATTGATTCAACCCCCCCAGTAGTGCTCAAAGGTTTCTAAAATTTAGTATCAGAGTGGGGCTCTGGGTTGCAGCTTGATCACTGGAGAGTAAATTTGAATTTGTTGGTAGAAATTTGCATTTTCTTTTTTTAGAATTAATTTTCAAGGATTTTTTTTCTAAGTAAGTTTAATCTATTAATATGATACAAAAAGGGATTACAGTGAGGCTTGACCACAGAGGATCCGAGCAACATTCATTACATAGTTAAAATAATTGTTTTTGATTGCCCCAATAGAGGGGAAACCAATCCAAAAAGTATGAGTCCAAAAATAGCCCACACAGGGGTAACCAGTTCTATCATAGCATAATAAATTTTTTTTAACCAAATCATAATCCTAACCAGAAGACACATAAGACTGAACAGTAACCGAACCATCATCATAACAAAACGTCCACCTGGCTAACTCGACACTTGGCACTCAGTCGTCCAGGGTTGGTTCCTCCACAATCAGACACGCGTACTTGTCTAGGTCATCATCCTCATCCGACGCACCACGTCCATGTGCTAGTTGGCCTCCCTCAATGCTACATGCTCTTACACACGGTCCTGACGTGTCTCCTCGGCGACTACCAGAAGCCTGCGTGTAACTAAGCTTTCCCTTTTCAACATGCTTACTGCCAGCAACTGCTTTGCCATGCAAGGTGGCTCGACCATCATCAGCTTCCTGATCACTAGTGTTGTCCCAACTCCTACTGCTCGATCCTGCTCTGGTCGCCTCCTAAGTGTGATCAGCCAGAGGAGCTGGTGGCTCAATTTCTTCTGTGAAGGTAATTAGGACGATGGCAATGATTACTAGGCGATTCAGTGAGCTGCGAAATCAGAACTACATGGTGTGAGGAGCAGGGTGTGGAGTAAGGGGAAAGGTAGCAGTGCGGACTACTGCATCTCCACGACTTGTGCCATGGAGCCAAGCTTTTCCTCTGCCGCTTTGGGTCTTTGGGTATCACCCCGCGAAACTAAGCGGGTTGGGGTTATCGACTGAGGAGGCAGGGGAAACCGAATCGGGGCTAGGCATTGCAGGTGAGCGAGAGCTTCCGCCTCTTGTGCCCCCTCTTCTACTGTGCATACGATGGCGGACCATGATGGGGATGGAAACAGGGGAAGAAGCAACAGGGATTGTGGATGAATTGACAGAGGAGCGGTGCGGGGAAATTACAGAGGAGTTGTGGACATGAGCAAGATTGCAGAGGTTGGTGTGGGAATGGTGGAATCCATTACCTAGATCGATACAGCTTAATAGCCAGCATCTACTACCAGTGACGGTGTGCACATTAGGCTCTCCCGCCTGCGGAGGACAGGCACAATGAATCAGGGGGGGAGGAATAACAGAGAAATTCGCAGGTTCCATGGTTATGTGGGAATTGGCTCTGCCTCGGCCTGTGCAGTCATTTAATGGCTCCTGCAAGGTGCCATGAATGCCATTCAGAGTGGCATGGGGGAAGTTGCAGGGGGCCATGTGGCCAACCCATCCGCCGCCTTGCCGTCTTGTCATGTTAATGCCTGGGATGAACACCCACATCCGGGTGCGTTTCTTCTTCCTGAACCATTTCAATCTGCACCAATTCATTGTATTCCTGTAGCTGAAAAGTAGTGGCCATAGTATTAAGTGTGCCTGCATGAAAAGTCCTTCCACTATCTACCCCAATGTTAGCTAGAAGGTCTGCTACTTTGTTTCCATCCCTGCGAGAGTGTTTAAGATTTACAGCTTTGTGGGTTGAGAGCCAGTGTTCAATGAGCTCAAGTCGCTCTACCAGTCTCCAACTACTTCCCACCTTGTAGGAGGGCATCCCTTGCAGGATCTGATTAACCATGTTGATGAGAATCTGGGAATCCCCTTCAATTATAAGTGGGAAGAAATCATGGAGTTGTGCTAGGAGAAGCCCCTACCATAGCCCTTCTAATTCTGCCGAGTTATTTGTATCCCAGCCAATTGAACCTAAATAAGTTAGAAGCGGAATGCCCTTGTGATCTCTGAAGACTCCTCCATATCCTGCTTTGCCTGGATTACCCTTAGATGCCCCATCAAAGTTGAGTTGAATCATGTGTTGGGGCGGAGGGGTCCATTTGTTTGTTGTCTTTCTTTGTGAGGAAGTTTTACCTTGATTTTCTTGTATATGCTTCCATTGAAGGTTCCAGTTTGCCCAGATAGTTTGTTCCTGAGGGATGGCGGGATAATCTTCTTCTGACCAAGCTTGAAGCATCAAGGTTTCTCGAAGGTTTTGACCTATATTATTCCATAGAACTTCTGAAGAGGAGGACCAGTCCTTGAAGATGCGATGATTCCTTTCTTTCCAAACATTCCACATGAGGAATCCTGGGATTAGTTTCCATAGTGCATTTAACAGTTTGCTTTTGTAAGGATTGTTTGCCCAAGTACGTAGAGTGTTAGAGATATTCTCCTTAACTCGTCCGTCTTTTTGGCATCTGAAGCTTACTTTTTCCCAAAGTCCATTCACCAGTGGGCAGGAATTTATTAGGTGCTCAGTGGTTTCTTCCGCCTTTTTGCAGTTGGGACACATAGAAGGCCCATGAAAGCTTCTTTTCTGTAGGTTGTCCCAAGTGAGAATTTTATTTTGGCATAGCAGCCAGAGGAAAGTGGAGACTTTTGGCCAAATGGTGGGGGCCCAAACTTTGTTCCATAGTGGGTCTTTGACTATTTGGGTTCTTATTGTTAAATTGTAAGCTTCTTGTGTAGAGAAGGTTCCTTTTGCTTCATAACCCCATCTGATTTTATCCCTCTTATCAGAGTAGCGAATTTTCCTGTTTGAAAGCTCTGTTTCCAGACTGTCCTTGATGAGCTGAGTGCCTTGCCTGATGATGTGATCCGAATTTATCCATTGCCTGTATCCTTGAGCGTGGGTAGGCGTCCAATATTGATTTACCTTTGCCATCAGTTGCCCTTCCTAGTCCTGTATGTGTTGAGGTTCGACTAGGTCTTTCAACTTGGGTCTTTGCTGCTAAGAATCTTCCCAAAATTGGGCATTATTACCATTCCTAATTTCCCAAAAGCTGTGCTGTTGAATTACATCTTTGCGCTGTTTAGCTACATTCCAGATGAGAGAACCTGATCCTACTTTTGTGAGTCTGATTAAATCATCAACTAGTCGGTTGTTGGCATATTTCGCTATCCAAAGGATAGCGCAGGGAGTATGTGGCTCTGAGATCCATTTCCACCAGATGCGAGCTCCCATGACTGCATTACTATGCTGAGGGTCATGAAACCTAGTGCCTCCATAAATTTTTTGGAGGCACACTGTGTCCCATTTTATCGGGGCCCATTTTATCTTTTGGCTTGTGTTTCCCCACAAGAAAGATCTTAGAAGATTTCTAGTTTCTTTGAGGACCCATTTTGGAGCTTTCGTAACTGAAAAAGATAGAGTGGCATGGATTGCAGCACGACTGCGATTAGGACTAGACAGCTAGCCATGTCTAGCATACGGTAACTCCAGGAAGAGAGACGGGCTTCTAATTTTTCCAAAAGTAATTTCCAGGATGAGTGCTTTAAAGAAAAGTCCATCATGGGAGCTCCCAGGTATTTGGAGGGAAGAGCAGCTATTGAAAAACCTAGGATTTGAGCAATTGAGGCTTTGGTTGTAGCAGGGGTATGAAAGAAGAAGATTTGGGATTTGGTCTTGTTAATGCAAGCCCCAGAGGCATCTGAAAAATCAGACAAAATGGTTTTTAATTTGAGAGCTTCCTGAACTGAGGGATGGCCAAATAGCATATTATCATCCACTAATTGTTGGTGGGTGAAGACTGGGGTGTTAGGAAAATAAAGACCTCTTAATTGCTGGGAATGAAGTGCTTCTTTGATGCATCTTCCTAGTCCTTCCGCCATTATAACGAAAAGGAAAGGGGAGAGGGGATCTCCTTGCTAGATGCCTCTGGAGGGGCAAAAGGGAGAGGAAGGGATCCCATTGATCAGAATGGAGAAGAAGGAAGAGGAAATAAGACTCATGACCCATCTGACCCGGGGGGGGAGAAGCCAAAGGCTATCAGCATTTTGTGTATATATTTCTAGCTTAAACTATCAAAAGCTTTGGAAAGATCGATTTTTAGGAGCATACCTGCCTTTTTCTATTGCTTCAAGGAGTGTATAATCTCGTGAGTAAGAATGATTCCATCCGCGATTTGCCTTCCTTCCACATAGCCTGATTTCTCGGGTGATATGAGTAGAGGGAGCAAAGATTTTAGTCTGGAAGAAATTACCTTAGAGATGATTTTGTATATCACGTTACATAGAGCAATGGGCCTGAATTTGTCCGGAGTCTGAGAGTGATCTTCCATGGGGATGGGAGCTAAAAAGGTTGCATTCAGAGAGGGAAGCAACCATCTATTAGTTATGGATTCCTCCATGACTTGCCAGACCTCGTCTTTGATAAGATACCAAAATCTGTGGAAGAAATTGGAAGTAAAGCCATCGGGGCCAGGCGCTTTTCCTTCTTTGAGATGTCGCATGGCACTATCCACTTCCTAAAAAGAGATTGGTCTGAGGAGGAGCTTATTGTGTTCCTTAGTTATGATCTTAGGGATATTCTTCGTTATTTTTTCAATAGCCTGCAATCTATCTATCTGAGGTTCCTGGTGTACCTTCTCAAAATGAGTAATGAACTCTTGTTAAATGTCCTCATGTTTTTCCAACCAATCCCCCTCTGGATTCTGAATGTTAGTGATGTTTTTATCCATTCTTCTTTTGATAGTAGTGCGATGGAAGAACTTTGTGTTTCTTTCACCCTCTTTAAGCCAACTGATTCTGGACTTTTTCTTCCAAAGTATTTCTTCTTGCTTGGCTCTTTCGGATAGTTGTGATTGCAGGTTTTTTCCAGCTCTGAGGTGTCTTTAGACCATCCTTCCGTGATGATTCTTTGTTGTAGTCGTTTCATTTCTTGATCTAGACCACATTGTGCTTGGAAGATATTGCCAAAGGTATTCTGATTCCATTGCTTAATGTTGTTCTTGAGATTTTTAAGTTTTTGTTGGAACTGATACATTTTTGTACCATCCGGAGGTTTGAAATTTTTCCAAACCGCCTAAATCAGATTGTTGAAATCTAGGTGCAGCATCTAGAAAGACTCAAAGCAGAAAGGCCTACGAGTGGCGTTACCCAGCCTCTGCCATTGAAGCACAATAGGCCAATGATCTAAACTTGTGATTGGTAAGATTGATGTCGTGAAATCCCCACCTATATGGATTGCATTATCTGAAAGCAGGAATTGATCCAATCGTGAGGCAATTTGATGTGCTCTGGCTCTTTTGTTATTCCATGTGTATACACCATTTTTGGATGCCATATCTATGAGATAGTTATCTTGAATGAAGTTTTTGAAGTGAGTGCTTTCATTGTGCAATCTAGCCCTACCCCCTCCTTTTTCTTCCAACCTTTTTATCATATTAAAGTCTCCTCCTATGATCCAGATTGGATATGTTCTTTCTGAGTTGATCAAGGCTAAGGTATTCAGTATGTCTATCTTATTCATTGCTTCCTGGGGGAAGTAGACATTGGTTAGATGACCATGTACATTTTTCCCTGTAATATGGAAGGTGGCTTGTATAAAATGCTTACTCACATGAATATTATCAAGTGTGATAGCTTGTTCATCCCAGATTATGGCTAGTCCTCCTGATGCACCAAAAGCATCCACTGCTACTGCTTTGCTGCCTGGCCACGCTTTTGCAAGTGTTTGGTCCAGTATTGTAGAGTTACATTTGGTTTCTTGTATGAAAAAAATTTGGGGTTTCTCCATTTGAATCATGTTTTTTATCAGTCTATATTTTCCAGGGCTATTTAGCCCTCTGATATTCCATGAGATGAGCTTCATGGTGCACTACTAGGAAGGGGGTTGTAATACTTTGTAAGCTTGGAATATCTTCCCGATTCTACCAGCATTTCCCCAATGCGGATGGTTCTCTGTAGATCGGTTTTCCTGCCTCTTTTTTTATTGTCTTTAGTAGTATTTTTACCATCCCATTGACTCCCAGGTTGGATGCCTAAAGATCTTTGTTGTTGTGCTCTAGAGAGGATGACTTCTAAGCTTTCTAGTTTCCTCTCTAGGATTTTGTCGTATTCCTTTTTCTTACAAGCTTGCTCTAATCCCAATATATCTAGATCTCCAATGTTGAAGCTCTCTGGCTCCTCTTCCATGTGTTAGATCTCACTTCGTTCTGCTGTTGTTTCTGCTATAGTTGTGATTTCCTATTGCATATTGTCAACCTCCATACCTTGAATATTCCATTTCGGTAAGAGACTGGGGGCGGTTGAGGTAGGGTCTGTGGATTGTACAGATTTTTGGGTAATCTTAGAGCTCGAAGGGGTGGAAAGAGGAGTCATCTTGGGGATGTCCTTCGATTGATCAGGGATTTCATAGGTGTTCTGTTCCATCTGATTTAGGATCTCAAAGTTGTTGCTTGTGGAAGGCATTGAGGCATTGGCTACAAGCTTTTTAAGGCCAGTTGAGGGTTTCTTGTGATTCTTTTTACGGTTGGTGACTTTGGTAAAGCCATCCAAGTCAGATTTATCCACATTGGAGGGGTTTGAGGCTTTCAGGTTTGAAGGGCAGTCTCGAAAGAGATGATCAAGGGCATGGCATTTCCTGCAACAGAATGGAACATGATCATAATCTATTGATTGTATCCATTCAAAATCATCATGGTAAAGACTTACTGCGTCCGGGAGAGCTTTGCTGAGATGCATGTATACACAAATTCGAGAATAGGAGGTGTATCACCTGAGTTTCATCTCCTCTGCGATTTTAATGAACTCCCCTAAGCCATTCCCGATATCTTGCAGCGAGTCCTCATCCCAGTACTCCAAAGGGAGGGAGTAAAGGTGAATCCATACTGGTGCCCAGCTTAAATCCTCTTTGTCAGAGTTGAATCATTCTATCCAATCTCTCAGATATAAACCTGCTACATTGAAAAAATACGGTCCTCCATCGAGGACTCTATTTCGGTCTTCTATACATTTGAAAATCATTGTAAAGAAGCCTTTAGGCCCTTGCTACAAGGTAATGTTCCCTTTTGGTTTCCATTTGGCTGCTATCTAGCCATGCAAGGCTTTCTTTTTGGGCTTAAAGCCTTTAAAATTCCCAATCAGCACATGATCCTTAATTTACTGGATTTGAATGTTGATCCTATGGCTTGGGAGCTCAATCTTTGGTATTTTAGCCGTGATGGGCTTACATGTGGCCAACATCACCTTGGGCACTTCATTCTTGTTCGTATTGTCTGGAAAAGTGTTTGGAAGTGGTCCAGCATCATCCTGGTGTTCTGTCTTGACATCTTCAGCGACATTGGGGGGAGGTGCCCTATCCTCCCCCTGAGGGGAATCCATTTCTTGTGAACTGTGCCTTTGTCATGTAGTGTTGTGTCCTCACTGCTGAGCAAGAATAGGAAAATGTGGTCTGTGCAGGTTTGCCATTCGCAGGTCTGACTCAAATCCTAGTCATCCATGATTGGTAGTCGAAGCTCCACCCACTCACAATATTGTTTTCCTTAGAATTGATTTTCAAGGATTACTGGTTCTCACTGCTACAAATTTCAGGGTATGAAAGAAAGTGTGAAGCATAAGTTATTTTCTTGTGGATGTAACTTGTGGAGTTTGGTTTGTGAAGGATATGATTATGATTTTCCTTAATTTGAAGTAAAGAAGCTAAATTATCAAGCAAGAAAATTTACTCTCCAAAATCTCCATAATGTATATCTGGAGAAAGTTGGAGATTTAAAATCTACCAAGGATATTTGGGATAGATTGCATATGTTATTTGGAGCAAGTTGTAGCAGTAGTGACGAAGAGATTGAGAAGAGAAGTAAAAATAAGAATAAAGAGAGATCCATGAAGAAGGTGTAGGTTTTAACCCCGTATAGAAATTACCTGCATATGAATTCTAAAACACAAAAAATAAACAATGCGAGAGCATAACACATAAAACACATATACACAGAGATTTTCACATGGATCCCAAAACTGTGACTACCAGCTTAATTTTTCATTATGTTCCTTTCAATGTTACAATACATATTTATACATGCCGAAGCATCCAATACCATGGACCGAAAACCATCACGTCGAAAACCATGGACCAAAAACCATCGCGTCCAAAACCATGTGCGAAAATCATGCACAAAACCATAGGTAGGTCTGCCCAGCCTAATATAGGGTCCAAAAAACAAAATTTTATGGGGCGCTGCCCCGCAACCCATAGAGTGGGGTTACCTGCACCCCTCAAATCCCCTGTGACCGCCCCACTACGCAATCAGTGCAACGAAGGGGGGGCACCGCCCCCCCTCTAAACCCCGGTTAACTACGTGGGCTAGTCATGGAAAGAATATAACATAACCCAACATTCTCCCACTTGTTATTTTCTTTCCACATGGGGCCACAAGAGAGATTAGGCATTTATTTTGCCCTACAATGCCCATGGTTTCTCTACACCAAGAGAACTTCTCAGAGCTCACATATTTTGTCAATGCATCTGCAATATTCTTCAATGTGTCCACCTTTACAAGAAACACCTTTTTGTCTTTTATCATATCCCTCACAAAGTGATACTGAACATCAATGTGATGTGTCTTTGAATGATATGCAGGCTTCTTTGCCAAGAAAATTTCACTTTGGTTTTTAGAGTCTATCCTTATAGCACCTTGTACTAACCCCATACTTCAACACAATCTCTGCAACCAAACTACTTCCTTGCTTGCATGAGTGGCTGCCATGTATTCTGCCTCTGTAGTTGATAGTGCCACTATAGATTGTTTGTTACTCATCCAACTAACTGCACCTCAAAATAGGTTAAACACATACCCACTTGTAGATCTTTTCTGATCTAGAGCTCCAGCCCAGTCTACATCAACAAAGCCGCGAATATCCAACACTTTGTCCAATCCTGGTCTTCCTTGGTAGCACAAACCATAATCACTAGTGCGACGCAAATACCTGAAAACCCGCTTCACCACTGTCCAATGCTCCTTCCCTGGTTTTGACATAAACTGCTCAATACTCGCACTGCATGTGCAATGTCTAGTCTAGTACATACCATTGCATACATCAGGCTACCGACTCCACTTGCATATGGAACACAGGACATGTTCTCTTCCTCTTCTTGTTTCTTGGGACACTGTTCAGAAGATAACCTCACACCTACAGGAATAGGAACCTTCATTGGTTTACTATCCTGCATATTAAACCTCTGCAGTATTGTCTCGACATACTTCCTCTAGTTTAACCAAAGCTTCCTCTTTTCCCCGTCTCTTTTAATTTCCATGCCCAAAATATAGTTTGCAGCACCAATATCTTTCATGTTGAATTTGGAGGACAATTGGGTCTTCAAATCCTGGATAATTTCTTTATCATTTCCAACCAGTAACATATCATCCACATACAATATTAGATAAATAACAAGATCACCAATTAATTTAAAATACACACAGTGATCTTCTTTTCTTCTGGTGAAGCCAAGTCCCCGTATAAATGTATCAAATTTCTGATACCACATCTTGTAGGTTTTAACCCCATGTAGAAATTACCTGCATATGAATTCTAAAACACAGAAAATAAACATTGTGAGAGCATAACACATAAAACACATATACACAGAGATTTTCCCCTGGATCCCAAAACCGGGACTACCAGCTTGATTTTTCATTATGTTCCTTTCAATGTTACAATACATATTTATACATGCCGAAGCATCCAATACCATGGACCAAAAACCATCGCGTCCAAAAACATGTGTGAAAATCATGCACAAAACCATAGGTGGGTCCACCGAACCTAACATAGGTTCCAAAACCAAAATTTTCCGAGGCGCTGCCCCGAACCCCATAGAGTGGGGTTACCTGCACCCCTCAAGCCCCCTGTGACCCCCCCCGCTACGTAATCAATGCAACGAATGGGGGGCTCCACCCCCCCTCTAAACCCCCGGTTAACTACATGGGCTAGTTGTGGAAAGAATATAACACAACCCAACACATCCTTGATGATTGTTTTAACCCATACAAAGACTTCCTTAACTTTCATACCATTTCTTTCTTATCCTTCACCACAAAAGCTTCAGGTTGCTTCTTGTAGAGCTCCTCTTCTAGATCCCTGTGAAGAAATGATGTCTTCACATCCATCTATTCTAACTCAAAATCAAAAGTTGTAGCAATAGATAAAAGTAATCTAATAGAAGCTACCTTGGCAACAGGAGAAAAAATATCACCAAAATCAATTCCTGGCACCTAGGAATAACCTTTTGCTACCAACTGAGGTTTTTATTTCTCCACCTTTCCTTCTGCATTTGTCTTCCTCTTGAACACCCATTTGCTACCAATGGGTTTCCTTCCAACGTCAACTCCACCAGATCCCAAGCCTCATTTTTGTGCAAATATGCCATTTCATCAACGATGGCCTCTTTCCAGAGTTTGCCATCCTCTGAATCTACTGCTTCCTTCACAGTTTTGGGATCATCATCAGTAACATATAAAGAAAAATTTGAACAAAAAGCGGATGGACCATACCTTTCTGGTTGCCTTCTTTCTCAAACTGATCTTCTCACACCTGGAGTTTGTGGCTCTTCATCTTCTGATTCCTCCTATATTGTAGAGTTTGATTCTTCCTCCTTAAGCTCAAACTCTATCTTCTTAGGTTCCTTTGGTTGGACTTCATGTTTAATAACATCTTTCACCTCTCTGAACACCACATCTCGATTGTACACAAGCTTCCATGTTACTGGGTTCCAAAGCTTATAACCCTTTAAACCATCCTTATACCCAATAAAGATGCATTTTTCAGATTTACTATCCAACTTGGTTCTTTTCTCCTTTGTAACATGTACATATGCATCACATCCAAATACCTTCAGATGTGAAAAAAAGGGTTTCTTACCTGTCCATACCTCTTGTCGAGTCTTATCCTCCAACGTTGATGAAGATGATCTGTTGACTAGGTAACATGTTGTCTCCACCACCTCTGCCCAGAATTCGTGTCCTAACCTGGCACCACTAAGCATGCTTCTTGCCCTTTCCATCAATGTCTTGTTCATTCTTTCTGCAACTCCATTTTTCTCAGGTATGTATGGAGTAGTCTTCTGTCGTGCTATACCACACTTCTTATATAATTCTTCAAATTCCTTGGTGCAAAACTCTCCACCATTATCTGTCCTCAACACCTTTATCTTCTTCTTTGTCTAGTTTTCCACCAGAGCCTTAAATTCTTTAAACCTGTCAAAGACTTTAGATTTCTTCTTAAGGAAATATATCCATGTATTCCTTGAGAAGTCATCTATAAATGATACATAGTACACTGACTTACCTAGTGATGGAACCTTCACAGGTCCAAAGACATCACTGTGCACAGGCTCTAATATATGTTTCGCCCTCTTACCACCAGAAGGGAAACTCACCCGATTCTGCTTCCCATATACACAATTTTCATAGAAATCAAAATCTAGAGAGCTATTATTCATACCTTCTACCATACCTTTACCGTGAAGTATTCGAAGGCCCTTCTCTCCAATATGTCCAAGCCTTTGATGCCACAGCATGGTATTCTCTCTAGAGACCACTAGATTTTCTACTCCACTTTCAGGAACCATAGAATTGTTGCACCCATCAACAACAGTGCTACCTTGTAGCTTGTATAGATTTCCAATCCAAACTCCCCACATCAATACCAGTGCTCCCCGAACCATCTTGCAGGTATCCTTCTCGAACACTATTTTTACACCTACATCATCCATCTTGCTTATAGAAATCATACTTCTGGCCAATGCAGGAGTATGGAAAACACCCAGAAGTGTTCTAACCCTTCCACCTTGCAACTTCAACTTTACTTTTCTGTAACCAACGATTCTAGCCTTCCTATCATCCCCCAAGAAGACATCACCACCATCATATTTCTCATACTTGCAAAACCACTCTCTATTGGGAGTGAAGTGAAAGGATGCACCTGAGTCAATCAACCATGCCTCATTATCTACATGTGTACTTGAAAAATCCAGCTACACATCCCCACCTTCCTCTAAGGTGGTTTTTGCCTCTTCAGAAGGAGCATCTTCAGATCCCTTTCCTTTGTTAGGAGCTTTACATTTACAGGCCCTTTTGTAGTGCCCTTCCTTGTTGCATTTCTAGCACACCAACTTTATAGGTTTTCCTGGATATTTAGATCTACCTTTAGATTTAGATCTCCCACTCGATGACTTATTTTTGTTTCTATTCTTGGACCGTCCTTGTATAGACAAGGCATCACCATTCTAGCTCTCCATATTTTTTGTCTCATCTCCTCTTTCAACAATGATGAGACTATTTCATCAAAATGCAAGGTAGTTGCATTGCTACCTATTGCAATAACCAGACTATCCCATGAATCTGGTAGAGAACACAACAAACTGATGCACTTATCTTCATCTAAAATTTTAATATCAACAGATAATAATTGACTTACCATAGTATTAAATAGGTTCAGATGTTCTGTCACTGAATATCCATCCTTCATCCTCAAGTTATACAGCTTTTTCTGTAGGAACAATTTATTCACTAGAGACTTAGATGGGTACAAAGTCTCTAACTTGTACCACAAAGCCTTTGCCATAGCTTCCCCTGATATATTCAACAATACTAAATCTGAGACACACAATCATATTGTGCTCTTGGCCTTTCGATCCAACTTCTTCCATTCTTCATCGGACACTCCCATTGATTTAGTACCCAGATCTACCGCGATCCACTGATCTTTATCTGCCAACAGATTCTCCATATTGAGTTTCCATAACTCAAAACTCTAACCATTAAATTTCTCGATCTCTATCTTTCCACTACTCGTCATCTTCTTTCACCACCAGAATTGATCCCGCAGATCTCCCACTGAACAGGGTCTACCACAGGCCTGAGGGAAACCCCTCAGCAACAAAGGCGTCCCCTTGAAGCCAAAACAACTTTGATACCAAATGTAGGTTTTAACCCCATACAAAAATTACCTGCATACGAATTCTAAAACACAGAAAAAAACTATTTGAGAGCATAACACATAAAACACATATACATAGAGATTTTCCCTGGATCCCAAAACTGAGACTACTAGCTTGATCACCCAATTTAGGCTACGTCTTTGAGCCCAACGTCAAAGTGGAGAGGTATCTTCATTCATCTCAGTAAAAACAAAAGAAAGTACATGGAAAAATACATCATTATAATTGACTTATGGGAGTGACTTGAAAGTGGGTTACTCAAATCCAATATCTGACTACACTAGTTAAATCCTTGTAAAATTCGGAGTAAAATGAGTATAAACTTGACCAGATTCCAACACCATCAAATCTGGACCCTCAGAGAATATTCAAGATTCCACAATAGAATATTTTAGGAGTATTGTAGAGAATATTCTAGGGAATATACCCCTTGACCTGCACACCCACAGAGTTCCACCACAAGGTTCCTAGAATGTGTCTTGGTTTTGAACCATCACAATTTCACCACCCATCGACCTCATTCCTCCTTCATTTCTTGAATAATTTGGGGTAGGAATATATATTGCTAAATTGACGGATGTTTCAAAGTCCCACCAGTTGGTGGATTGGCTGGTAGAGTTTGTTTAAAACATAGTTTTGTTGGATAGATATGGGTTCAAACCCCACATACCCAATGGTGATTTCTTTTGGGTTCAAACCCCACAGACCCCCAAGTTTTACATCCCACCAACCCATGGTATGACATATCCACCACTTGAAAATTATATCTCCGCCAATTGGTTAAGGCCTATTTGTTCGCCTGTTGGGTCCCATGTGGTGTCATTTGATTGGGACATATATATGCCACTAAATTTGGTATGTTTCACCAATTTTAACCATAACTAAAATTGTCACCAAATTTATTCGATATCAAGTTTGACTAAAACTTTGACTGAGCTAACTTTTGCATACGAACTCATATTGAGGTGTCATTTACGATATTGGATTCCTTGCGATGAGATCTTCGATTTGATGTTGGTTTTGCTGAGACTTGAGGACTTTGACTTTTATGCCTTTTAGGATCCTCTTAGATCATGGAAGGAGAGGTTTGCATCGGTGCTTCAGGAGTTTGAACTATGGGATATTGTTGAGAATGCAATAGCTTCACCCATTGATCCATATTATTGACTAATTTTAACGAGAGGAATGTTAAGGCCAAGATGCTCCTTTTATATGTTATTAAAGACCACTTTCTTCCCCATGTTTTAGGGAATAGTTATACCTTTGAGATGTGTGCAACCTTAATAAAAAAATTTCAAAGCACTAATGAGAACAAAAAGATGGTATTGTATGCACTACAAGGAAAGGGCCTTCCAACGAAGGTTTTTGCAGAGGCCTCTTTAAAAATAGGCCAAAAATCCATTTATAGCAGAGGTGTGTAGACGGATGTTTTATTAGATGTTTCTTTGATGATGCATCTAAATTATTCAAGCACATCAGTGCTTTATTATCAATACACACACCAAGGCCACATATAACATGGTGCACCATAGAATTATTTTTTTGAAAAATAAAAAACCATGGTGCGCTAAATACACAAATGCACTGATGCTTGAAAATTCTCTAGCATTAGACTCATTCATATATTAAAATGTATTGGTGCTATTAGATAATGACATCCAAATGTGGTAAACATATAACAATGCCCCGAGGCATTTTATAAGGAGTACCGATAAACGATTTCTAATTTCTAAAAAAATATTGGTGCTATTGTAAAACCACAACATCGGTGCATTATGAGTAATGTAAAGATCTTGTATGTCTCAATAAAGCACTGCGATAATTTTAAATTAAAAAGAAAACACAGTTCTTTTGGATATAGCCTTCCCTGGTGCCCTTCACGAAACACACTGGAGGACGGTTAAATAAAAAAAACCCTCTTGCTTGTAATTTTAATTTTTACCATCTCTAATGTTGTTGAGATCTAAAGCACCGGTGCCACTCTTTCTGCATGCAAGTGTCCTAACATCGATGCTTCTCTTGCTCACCACCTTTTAGTACCGTTCTAACTGTTTGAGTTTCCAATTTTTTCAAACGATGTGAAAATTTGTTTTTCTGCATTACGTGTCCACAATGCCTCCTCGATGACCAAATGTCCTGGTAATATCTATGTTTCTTTCTAATTTAAGTTTTTAGTGGATTAGAATTGTAAATTAGGTTGAATTTGTCAATGTTTAAAAAAAAAAATTTGATGCGTTGAGTGTTTGATATGTTCGGCTCACACTGGATGCGATGCACCTTGTAAATTTACATGGTGCACCGCATTTCAGTCTATGAACATAACTCAATGTCATTTTGGTGGTGTATTTTGTAAATATAAATACACTGAGAAATATGTGGCAAATTGGTTGTTAGTGTGTCACTCTTGCTGCATTTATATTCACCAAACACACCTCCAATAGGTATTTTAAAATATTCATATATATTTGTGTGTTTGATAACCTGAACGTACCGTTCTAGTGCTAATAGGTTATAGATGCACACTGATTCACAAGTATGTCACACCCTTATCAAAACTTAAATCTTTGAAACACCCTCGGTGTGTCATACTTATGTGTGCATTGTTACTGGTGTGGTTATAGTTGAAAGCGCACTGGCACAAGTGCATGACTGTGTTTTGAGCGCATCGGTAATTGTTTTTTTTAGATTGAGAGTTATATTTCCATAGTTATAAATACATGTCTCATTTAATAAAACAAATTTTTATTTTATGTATGAGTTTGATGTATTTTATATGTCAATCATGTAGTAGAGACGTTAACAGAGGGAGAAGTAGCAAGAGTAGGAGCAGTAGGCAAACCCATACAATATGGTCTGACCATGGTAGGTGAGAGAGAGGTAGAAGGATTTATACCCTCACCCTATTACTATAGTGACTTGAGCGCCCTTGAGAAATGTACCTCAAGTACTATGAGGAGGGTACATCCCTGATGGCACAACCTCTCCTACTGGCACATTTGATCCATTGATGGAATGTCCAACAACATGATTTCCATGTATGTCTTGAATTGTGGTATAGGCCCACTAAGGAGTACATTTACTTTATGACTGGCCTATCCAGGAGAGGGGAGGATTTTACCCAGTTCCCTGATGTTCCCTATGGTGTTGCAGTTAAAATTTAGCTTGCATACACTTTGAGCTATGTCGGGCCTCATGCGATCTGTCTATCAGATTTTCAGGTCTGTGGTAAACTAAGTTCCTCTTATTATTAGTCAACACCATTTTACATTCTTGTGGTGATGGGTAGTGCATTAGTTTACCTCTTTTGTATTATATTGATTCTTTGATTTAGGGGCCATGTTGCATCAGATGGTTTTCCATTTTTTGAGGTATTTTTGCACGACTTTAGATAGTTTTCATGCATTATCGAGATAGGGGAGGAATGTAACACCCCCATCCGAGGTCTACCCAGGGTAACGATGACAATTGGGGTGAACATGAGAAGAAATGCTTCTATGTCATATTAGACCTCCTATGTCGCCTTAAGGAAGTGGAATCAACGGAACATCACTTACATTCATCCAACATCATCAACAGATAGGAGACAAGTTAGGCACTCAGAAAACCTGTCCCTGGGTCCCACTGCTATTCTACAACTTTTAGGCCATAGTCGCTCACATGCTATAGGCATGGGAGAAACTAGCAACCCAAAGTTTCTCTCACAGTCCTACCTGCCAACGATTGTGGTCCACAATTTCTAGTTCCGCGCCACTGATCCCAAGATTTAAGCCACTTTCCTAGCCCAAAATCCTGGCCTCTTCCCATAACTTGTTGTAAATTTTAGAAACCATTAGAAACATGATAACCATGCTGATCAATCGAAAATAACCTTTAGGACTAGGCCTGAGCATCCCAAACTAGGACTGACATTTTTTCAAACACTTGGCATCAATGCAACCTAGAGGTCTAGGATACAAGACAACGCATAAATTATTGAAACAAATTATGAAACATCTTCAGAAGGATCACCTCCTTCTCCATTGAACTACTAGATAATCAATTAGGTCTTGCATCCATCCATTTAACAGCTACAAGTAAATACATGAAATAACCATGACATGAACCAGTCATTTAACCATGCTTATAACCAGCATAAAACCATATGAATATCAGAGATACAAAACCATTAAATCCACATATGAGTAAAAAAGTAAGAGAAATTAGATTTTATTATTCATAGGAAAATCCGACTAGGTTCAGGACTTCCATGTACCACTCGACCATAGACATGACTGAACCAAATATCTCTTTGAGTCAGTCACCCCCATGCCATATTCCAAGCATGAATGTGGGATTTCATATAACAACCAACCCAAGAACAACCAAGGGAATCTAGAGGTTAAATCACCTCCACCCTCATCAAACCATGATAACACCAAGATCGGTGATGTGATCACAACCGAACATAACTTGGAATGACATCCAGAATCCATCACTATCCTCGAGGAATTTTTCATCTCCTTATCTCTCAGGCTTTACCGCAAACCAAACCAGATCAGTATACCCTAAACCGAGACCATTCTCTCAGGATTTACCGTAATCCAAACTTGGATCTCTAGGCCCTAAACCGAGACTTCTCCCTCAACCTTTACCATGTATCCCACCAAAACCAATCAAGGGATTCCTAGGCCTTTGGGAATGGAACTTGATACCACCTTCACCCTAGATTCTGAAATCCATCCGGTAAACCAAATCTCAAAAACCGAGATCAACATCCCAACGCACCATGTCATCTGGAAAAAGGCTAGTCTAGGCTAAAAACCACTTTCATAACCTGATAAAACCATGCCACCAACAACAAGAGAACCATAAACCAACATGCAAAGCCATGCATATCCAAACCAACTCGGAAATCACACATGAAAAAGGTTACCTGCAAGTATTCTTGCTGAAGCTTCTTGATCCTACTTTCATTCCTTGATCCTTGCTTACTTTTTCTTTCCTTGCCTTTTCTTCTGTTGCTCCAAAACTAGAGTGCTCCAAGAACCTCTAAGTGACCAAGAGTGAGTGAGAGAGAGAGAGAGAGAGATAATAATGAGAGAGCTCCAAACTTTCATTGACCAAGAGATTTTACACTAACCAACCCCGCCAATTGATCCTCAGAAGCCTTTTTATGGGTGAGGCCTCTATTTTCTTCATTTTCCACTATTTTCCTTCAATTTCCTCCTCACATGCAACCTGTGACCTTTCACCTTACTTTTTTCCTATTTTTCTTTATTTTCATAAATAAATGTGCCAAAAATACCTTTTTTCCCTTTTAATTCCTTTTCCTTAGCCTTTAGCCAAAACACACATCCAATAATTCCCACTAGGATATCTTTTCCCAACATTCAGCTTGGAATACGTGTCCCTTACCCGTGGTCTTATTTTGGCTTTATTACTTTTATTACATGAAATTTTCACCAGGGCTGTTACAGAACCCTCCCCCTTGGGGAACACCATCCTCGGTGTTAAACCACACCATGACCTTGACAAAACCACTGAAAAACAAACATACTACCCATGGGGATTTATAACTTAGCTTGTGTAGTATTTACAATGAAATACCTGCTCAAAAGAAAAACATCATGACAACATGACTAGATAACAACCATACCACACACTAAAGCTTTATAACACAACTCATTATGGTATTTACAATAACCACATATACACATATGCACATTTTCTAAACTAGAAAATAAAAGGATACGATGTCCATATCAATCAACAAGGGAATCTAGAGGATCACACGTCCACCCTCAAAGTAGTACCAGGATGCACCTCCTTCCCAAGAAGTCCAGAATCCACTTCCACAGTCAAATTTGCATCCAATGTCTAGCGCTATAATCCTGCACCACTTGTCCACTCAGTGAACAGTTACCGATGCATTATTCCAAGGCGTAATCCCAATGTGCATCTAATTCCATCTGGAAATTCTCATGACCAAAAAAAATATATCTATGACCTTCCCTTCTCTACTACATAGTTCCTCAGGAAATTTGATCACCACCTTCTGTGCAGTCACTCACCTTCCAAGTTCCCCAGAATCCCCTATCTCGGGTGATCCATCCCTTGGCAAGGCTTCCTTGCATCGAACTATCAACAAGAAATGAATATACCTAGCTCAAAATTATCATACTGATCATATCATGCTCATGCAAATCAGTGGACACTATTGGGTACCAGTGTTCCACAATAGCCCTGCTCTTGAAGTACTCTACCAACATACTACTACATCATACCTCATTGGTAGCTCATCAATAAGGTACACTTGCAATTCTGTTCGCTTCCTGTCACTACAAGTCAAACTAATTGTTCGATCAAAACATCATGTATAAACATATCACATCTGGTAAGCTAAAAACACAACCATCATATATCAACATCATAAATCAAATGTAACCACCATAAACCAAAATCATAGATCACATGTAATCGTCATATACGAGAACCATAAATCACATGCATAATTAAATTGAAATAAAATGTTGATACTTATCCTTTAATCAACCCTTAGCTTCTATCACAAGAATGATCCCTGACAACCCTGTCAGACAGTGAAAACATACGTACATACATATCTAATAATTAGCATAAAACAATCATCATCCTGTCAAACAACGACATACATACATACGTGCATCATATATAAACATTAGCATAATCATGATCATGACATAATTACTAGATAACATAAGGTCTAGGTTAAGACAACTTCATTTATCGATGTACAACATGTACAACATTGTTAACAATCACTCCCAACATGGCCAAGGCATTTGACACCTCAAATCCATTTAATTTACCTTTTCTAGTTACCTTTCACATGTTTGTATTGCCACCATCCATTTACCACTATGGACCAACCAGTCCAACCGACTGTCATAGTATTACCTTCCATTGCACTTACTCATGCACAGAGCTTCATCTGAGTCTTACCTTACCTTTTGGGTACCATACAACTCTCCCTAAGCTCCACTAACTTTCATCTTTCCCAATCAATTCCCAAGACTCAAAACATAAAAGGCAACCCAAGAAACAAACAAGAAGAAGATCATGAAAACCCATAACAATGATATGACAATGCAACAAAGTGGCATAGCTATGCACTAGACACATGAAAAATCGCAAATCAAGTGCAATAATCACAAAATACCAAAAGCACAAGACTAACAACAGACACCATCACTCAATCCCCATGGTTCCTAGTGCTTCCAAAGGAGAGCTCAAGTTGAGCCTTCTTTAAGATTCATGGCAATCTCTCTTGCCATGCAATTCCCTGCATTATACTTCCATAGACACTTAATGAAAGTGCATAAATAAACATAACAATACATCATTTACCTTATCTTTTTGTGCCAAGCTTGATGTCATACAATGGAACACATCCACGCCATCTCTCAAGGGACTCCAATTATCATGACAAATCCACTTGTAACTAGAGACCAGCTAATATACATGTCAAGTACATTTTAGAGAGAGATTTTTCGGCGAAAATCACATGGAAATATTTGGTCCTAATTTTTACTAACTAAGCTAATAAAATATTTTTGACCCCGGTCCTTGAGTCAAACTAGCCATTGGTCAGTAGACTCCGTTCTGCCTATTTAACTTGCTTAGCTGGATCTGTTTCTTCAACTTGTCCTGATGATGAACCACACTTGTTGGTTCGAAATGCGTCACAAATGATTTTCCATGTGATTTTCGCCGAAAAATCTCTCTATAAATTGATATGGATCACAGAAGCCTGAACTCTATTATGTCAAGTACATGTTCATGAATCTAGCACAAATCCACATAATGTCAACAAAATCAAGGTGAAGAAGACTCCCTGTATGAAAGACACTCATTATTTTGGAATTAGGGTTTCCAAACCTAGCCAAATAAATTCTTGCCCAATTCCTTTCTTTTACCTTTTTCCTTGCCACAATCAAGGCTTAGTATGCATTGTTGCATCACCCAACTATTAGTTATATAAACACATCAAATATTACCTTGTCACGCTAATACCAAACATGTTTCTTGAAACGGCTCACACATGTCAACCACATATTCCACATATCAAGACAATCATATCTATCAATTTGAAATCAACCTTTACGAGGACTAACAAACATGTCATAATCCATAGTCATTTCATAGTCATCAGTCATAATACACAATGCTATGTTGGGTCCCTATAATACTAGTGATTACCCCATTACTATTGTAGTTATACCCCTTATTTATATTGTTGTTCCCCCATTGCCCCCATATTGTTATTAATGTGCCCATAGAATCCCTCTATTGTTATTTTTGTGGCTTTATATTATTATTGTTAGGTCAGCTTGATTATATTGTGACTCCTTAGACTCCTATATATAGAAAGGAGGTTTTGTCATTTGAATCATCCAAGAATTGTTCATTTATGTAATGTAAAGGAGGTTGCCCCCTCGAAGAGGCTAAATTCTAAGGCGTTGATCTATCTTTTCTTGAGCTCGTTTCATAACATGTGGTATCAGAGCTTTGGATTCTAGGGTTTCGCTGCTCCAAACAGGTCATCGTGGAATTTTCGCTATAACGTTTTTTATATGACGTTTAAAAAGTCTAAAAAAAGACCCATTTGAGAAGAAATTGTGCTGAACCTTACGTCCGAATTTCAGAGCTTTTCGCGCTATATTTTCTGAGATATGATTTGAGGAAGTTGGTCTTTTTGCAGACTCCTGAATTACACTCAAAACAGGTGACCTGGGGAAAATCGTCATAACTTTCTTTCTGAGCATTGGATTGAAATTTCGTCAGAAGGTGTAGAAATAGGACGGACTTTAGTGTTCTTTTATATATTTTTTAGAGTCAAAGGTTGAAACAGTGACACATGGCAATTCATACAAGTTCGCTCTACTGAACTAGTCTATAATCAGGTCACTGCGGGAGATTGTGCATAACTATTTCTTGGAGAATCCAATTTGGATCAGACTAGTGGCATTGGAAAGAGGACATAGAAGGATATTATAGGTCACAATTTCAGAACTGGATGATTCAAAATTACAGAGATACATCAGATTCAATATCAGGCTTCTACAAAGTAAAAAAAAAGGTGTGTAGTTTTTTTTTTAATTTTTGCATAATCTTGGTTTGAAGGAATTCAAAGGGCATAGTAAAGCATTATTATCGGTAACTGATGCCCCGCGGAAAGAAAATGCAAACACCTAGTAAGGTACCTGAAAGCTCTACCATGACTCATGAAGAAGAGGAAGAAATGATACATGATATATCAAAATTACAAGAACAAGTGCAACAAATGTCACGCTCACAAAAGCTAACAGATGCTAAGATAAATGGCGTGGAATCTAAGATAAAGGGCATGGAAGCTAAGATGGATGATCTGAAGGCAGATTTGAGGATAGATTTGAAGACAGACATGGCAGATTTGAAGACAGATTTGACAAATTTTCTACAAGAAATACTTACTAATGGTGAAAAGTTTGTAAAGGAAACTCATGATGTGAACAAAATAAATGTTAATCATGATTCCATAGACTTTAATGTTGGATCGAAGACCCACCATATTCCAAAAATCGATATGAGGAAGTTTGATGGCAAGGATCCTGCCACATGGATATTACAGATGGAGCAGTTCTTCGATCTCAATAATGTGCAAAACACACAAAAGGTACGTATGGCAACTTTATATTTGGAACCAAAACAGTTTGTATGGTATCAATGGCTTTGCTCTCGTAAACAATTTATCACTTGGGCAATTTTTACGGAAGAATTGATAGCACATTATGAGGATATAAAAAGCAACACTTTTTTTAGCCAATTGATAAGTCTCAAACAAAAGGGTTCAATAATGGAGCACATTGAGGAGTTCCAAAAATTGAACATACGGGTAAAAGATATTCCAGAGGAGCATAGGGTTGATGTGTTCATAGGGTCTTTAAAGGATAATATCCAACATGATGTTCGACTTTGGGAACCTGATTCATTAGAGAAGGCATTCAGGTTAGCAAGAAAACTGGAAAGCAAAATTATGGCAACCAGGAAGCATAACACTCACAACTATAAAGACGGAAGTGCAGTTGCCCCTAGTCTTCCACAACCTATAAGGTTTACACCACAACAATTGGAAGAAAAAAGAGCAAAAGGGCTTTGTTATAGTTGTGATAGAAAATACACTAAAGGTCATAAGTGTACTGAGAAGAAATTATTCTACATAGATTGTGAAGAGGAAGAAGAAAAGGAGCAAGAAAGGTCAAAAGAACAGGATATGCTCTAGGAACAAAGCCTAGATGAAGAACAAATAAATCCGACCATATCTTGTAATGCATTGGCGGGAATTGCCACGCCTCAAACCATCAAGATAGAAGGACAAATCAAGAAGAAAAAGGTAATAGTGTTGATTGATTCAGGAAGCACCCACAATTTTATTCATTGTAGGGTAGAAAAAGAATTGAATTTCTTCCTATATCCAGCACCAGAGTGTCAAGTGATGATTGCAAATGGAGGAATAATAAATTGCTCTGGAAAGTGCCATAATATCAAGCTATCCATGGGAGAATATGTATTGACTAGCCCAATGCTTTCCATTCCAATGGGAGGTGCTGATGTTGTACTAGGAGTCCAATGGCTACAATCCTTGGGTACAATAGCTTTTAATTTTCAAGAACTTTTCATCAAATTTTCTACGGAAGGAAAGGAAGTTGAATTAAGGGGTATTGCAGGGAATCCAGGAAAGATAATCAGCTCTAATGGTATGACAAAGCTTCTAAAAAAGGAGCAAAGGGGTGTAATTGCACAATTATGTTCGCTAGATGTTTCCACATTAGAATCATCTATTTCTCCAGATCTCCAAAAAGTCCTGGACAATCATTCCAAGGTATTTGAGACTCCCAAAGGTCTCCCACATATGCGTGATCATGATCATGATGTTGAACATGTTGACAGGGTGCTACAACTATTGGAGGAGAAACAATTATATGCCAAAAGATCCAAATGTTTTTTTGGAGTCCAAGAGGTGGAATATTTGGGTCATATTGTATCTCATGAAGGAGTTAAGGTAGACCCTAGCAAAATTAAAGCCATTAAGGAATGGAAAATCCCCACATCCATAAAGCATTTGCGCGGATTTCTTGGGTTGACAGGGTATTATCGCAAGTTTGTTAAGAATTATGGGAGAATAGCAGCACCTCTAATGACATTATTGAAGAAAGATGCATTTTCATGGACTCCGGAAGCAACAAAGGCCTTTGAACATCTTAAAGAGGCATTGTGCCAAGCACCAGTCTTAGCTACACCGGACTTCACAAAAACCTTTATTGTGGAATGTGATGCTTCAGGAAATGGAATTGGTGCTGTTCTAATGCAAGATGAAAGACCCATTGCTTTTGAAAATCGTCCAATCAAGGGAAAGTTTCTAAGAAAAGCTATTTATGAGAAGGAAATGTTGGCAATACTCCATGCACTTAAGAAATGGCGACCCTACATAATGGGAAGACACTTCAAGGTAAAAACAGATCATGATAGCCTTAAATACTTTTTAGAACAAAGATTATCCTCTGAAGAGCAACAAAAGTGGGTCACAAAGATGTTGGGTTATGACTTTGAAATCATCTACAAAAAAGGGAAGCAAAATGTGGTCGCAGATGCACTCTCAAGAAAGGATGAGGATGTGGAAGCATTGTTGTGCGCTATTTCTATCATCCAACCAGATTGGATAAATGAAGCAAGGGAGGAATGGAAGAATGACGAAGAAGTGTGGGCACTTATTCGAAAGCTACAACAAGATTTCAGTACGTCTGATACATTTAGCTGGAAAAATGATTCGTTATGGTACAAAGATCGCTTATACCTATGTAAGAATTCCCAGCTAAAACAAAAGATTCTTATGGAATTGAACACTTATCCCTTAGGAGGGCACTCAGGATTTTTAAAAACTTACAACAGGGTTAAGAAGGAATTTTTTGGGGATGGCCTTAAATCAGATATTCAAAAGTTTGTGGCAGAATGTTTGGTTTTCCAACAAAATAAAGTTGAAACAATTAAGACACTAGGTCTATTACAACCTTTATCCATTCCAAGCCAACATTGGGAGGAGGTATCAATGGATTTTATCACAAGTTTACCCAAGTCTGAGGGAAAGAGTGTCATCATGGTGGTAGTTGACAGACTTACCAAGTATGCACACTTTTGTGCATTATCACATCCATTTAGAGCCAGTACAGTTTCTACTGCATTTATGGAAACAATTCAAAAGCTACATGGAAACCCAAAGATTATTGTAAGTGACAGAGATCCCATTTTCACTGGAAATTTTTGGACAAAATTATTTTCTCGTCTTGGTACTTAGTTAGTTCATAGCTCATCTTATCATCCTCAATCTGATGGGCAAACTGAGATAGTAAACAAATGTTTGGAAGGATATCTTCGTTGCTTTGTATCTGATAAACAGACACAATGGGTCCAATGGTTGCCTCTGGCTGAATGGTGGTATAACACTTCCTTTCATACAGCAACAAAAATGACCCCATTTATGGCACTTTATGGGTATCAACCACCATCCATCACATCATATTTAAGAGAAAATTTTAAGGTTCAGGCAGTGGAACATCACATTGAACATCAACAACAAGTCCTCCAACTCTTAAAGGATAACCTCGTGTTGGCACAGAATAGAATGAAACAACAGGCAGATCAACATCGCAGTGAAAGAAGTTTTGATGTAGGTGATTGGGTATTCCTATGGCTACAACCATATAAGAAAATGTCCCTCAAGAAAGCTATGAAGGATAATAAATTATCACCAAAGTATTATGGTCCGTACAAGGTGTTGCAAAAGATTGGTACTATGGCATACAAATTGGAGCTTCCTGCAGTTTCTCGATTGCACCCAGTTTTCCATGTTTCATGCTTAAAGAAGGTTATAGGCGACAAGCTCCCAGTTCAAACAATATTTCTAGAACTTGACGAGGAAGGAATAAATATATTGGAACCGGAAGCAGTTATAGAAACAAGAACTCGACAGCTACGAAATCAATCAATTTCAGAGTACCTTATCAAGTGGAAGAACTTATCCGCTGAAGATTCCACATGGGAGGATGAGAATTTTATGCAGAAATATCTTGAACTACTCAAGCGTTGAGGACAACACCTTTTTGAAGGAGAGGGGCATGTTGGGTCCCTATAATACTAGTGATTACCCCATTACTATTGTAGTTATACCCCTTATTTATATTGTTGTGCCCCCATTGCCCCCATATTGTTATTAATGTGCCCATAGAATCCCTCTATTGTTATTTTTTTGGCTTTATATTATTATTGTTAGGTCGGCTGGATTATATTGCGACTCCTTAGACTCCTGTATAGAAAGGAGGTTTTGTCATTTGAATCATCCAAGAATTTTTCATTTATGTAATGTAAAGGAGGTTGCTCCCTTGAAGAGGCTGAATTCTAAGGCGTTGATCTATCTTTTCTATCTTTTCTTGAGCTGGTTTCATAACATGCTACAACTATCATCTATCATAATCTAATGCATGTGAGATATCTCAACTCATATGTATTAGCACAGTCATCTTAAAACAAGATCATTTGAACACATTCTTATATTATGAAATTCATCAAACATTCAACCAAATTGCAACATACCCTATTAAATAAATCAACTAGATGACATAATCAAACAGTTAAGCACCAAATATATGACATAAACGAGGTCATACCTTACTATATCTTAGGGGAGGCATCTTGTTTGCACAATTAAGCTAGTTAGCACGATATAACTTCTCAACACATCAACTTAAAAATAAATAAGATCATGTTATCCATAACAATCACTAACTAACATGTTTGTGTCCTAGGATCATAAATAATTATCATTTATGTATAGTAACCACATATGCATGATCAGTCTATATTAGTACAACGCAATGCAACATAATAAGTCGACTCATACCTGAATGTCGCAACCCTAACCATTTTCATAGGCCAATCCAATTTAGCATGATACATATAACATCAAAATCATCGAGCTACTATCATATAACAACAACAAGTTAGCCTATCATGCTCCTCAACAACATATAACATAATCATCATGTTATTTAATCTAAAAAAACAATAGCAATGCATACAACTAAAGGTTACTATCATTATTGACTATTCGACACATGTGAATTTAACTTTACTAATCAACTAACATCTATCATGAATGTAACCATAACATTAAAATACATGTACATAAACCTAATGTATATAACCCTAATGCATATAAAAATTCGTAACTTACATACATGCATGTCAACATACAATACATGTATGACGATCTTCTCTTACCCAAAAGCCTAATTCTGCAACCTCATTCTGATGATCTGCATCTCCTGCTCTATCTCAGCAAACACATTAGCCTCATTACATACCAACATCACCCTGATGACCTAAATTTCATACCATGACTTCACAAGGCATGTTCGACCTACTATTCATGCATAACTATAACCAAGACCGTACATTCATGACAACAACCATTACTCCATTGTACACATTGCCACATGCAACCATCAACATACATAAGCAATGCCTAATCAACTACACATACGCATGTAGTCGAGCATAAGCGATCAATTCTTGTAACCAGCCTACAAGACTGATACATGTAATCAAACATACAAGAATGCAACAAGCTACATATAATCATATAACTAGACATATAATTTCGATAATTCATTCCACAAAATCACATCAAGTTCCTCATGACAACCTTACTACAATCATGATCAATCATTATGCCATGCAACAGGCACATGGAATGCAAGTGTAAGAGACATACACGCAACTAACATGCCTGCATGACCAATACACTCATCCATATCTGTAGCACCAGATATGATCCCAAGAGAGCACAACCATGCTCTGATCCCAATCTGTAACATCTCCTCCCAGGTCTACCCAAGGTAACCATGCCAACCGGGGTAAACATGAGAAGAGAGGCTACCATGATCAAATTTGACCTCCTATGTCACCTTAAGGAAGTGGAATCGATGGAACATCACCTACAATCATCCAACATCATCAATAGACCCCTCAAGAGACAAGTCATCCACTTAGACAACATGTCCTTGGGTCCCATTACTATTTTGCATCTTTTAGGCCATGCTTTCTCTCATTCTATGGGAAAGGGAGTGACCAATGACACAAAGTCGCTCTCACAGGACTACTTGCCAGCGACTGTGGTCCAGACTTGCTAGTTCTGTGCCAGCGACCCTGGGATTTAGGCCACTTTTCTAGCCCATAATCCTGGCCTCTGCCTAGAACTTGTTGTAACTTTCTGAAATCATTAAAAATATAATAACCATGCTGATCAATCAAAAATCATCCTCAATACTAGGCCTGAGCATCCCTAACTGGGACTGACATTTTGTCAAACACTTGGCATAAATGCAACCTATAGGTCTAGGATACAAGACAGAGCATAAATGACTAAAACAACTGATGAAACATCTTCAGAAGGATCACCTCCTTCTCCATTGAACTACTAGATCATCAATCAAGTCTTGCACCCATCCATTTAATAGTTACAAGTAAATACAGGAAATAACCATGACATGAACCAGTCATTCAACCATGATTATAACCAACATAAAACCATATAAATATCACAGATATGACAACCGTTAAATCCACATATAAATCAATGAAAAAGTAAGATAACTTAACTTTTATTAATCATAGGAAAATCTCACTAGGTTCGGGACTTCCAGATACCACCCGACCATAGACATGGCTGGACCAAATCTCTCTTTCAGCGAGTCACCCACGTTCCATATTCCAAGCATGAATGTGGGATCTCATAGAACAACCAATCTAAGAACAACCAAGGGAATCTAGAGTTTAACCCATCTCCACTCTCATCACACTGTGATCACACCAATACTAGTGCTCTGATCACAACCAAACATAACTTAGAATGCCTTTCAGAATCCATCACTATCCTTGAGGAATTTTCCATCTCCTTGTCTCTTAGGCTTTACCGCAATCCAAATTAGATCAGTAGGACCTAAACCAAGACCATTCTTTCAGGATTTAACACACTCCAAACCTGGATCACTAGGCCCAAAATCGAGACTTCTCTCTCATTATTTACCATGTATCTCACCAAAATTGGTTAAGGGATTCCTAGGCCTTTTGGAATGGAACTTGAGATCACCTCTGCTCCAGATTCTGAAATCCATCTAGAAAACGAAATCTCAAAAACCGAGATCAACATCCCAACACACCATGGCATTTAGAAAAGGATAGGCTAGGCTAAAAACCACTATCTTAACCTGGCAAAACCATGCCACTGATAGCAAGAGAACCATACACCAATATGAAAAGCCATGCATGTCCAAACCAGCTAGGAAATCACACATGAAAAATGTTACCTACAAGTATTCCTATTGAAGTTGCTTGATCCTTCTTTCCTTCCTTGATTCTTTCTTTCTTTTTCCTTTCCTTTACTCGCTTTTCCATCCTTTGCTCCAAAACTAGAGTGGTCCAAGAAAACATAAGTGACCAAGAGTGAGAGAGAGAGAGAGAGAGAATAATGAGAGAGCTCCAAACTTTCAGTGGCTAAGAGATTTTACACTAACCAAGCTTGCCAACTGATCATCAGAAGCCTTTTTATAAGTGAGGCATCTATTTTCTTCATTTTCCATTATTTTCCTCCAATTTCCTCCTCACATGCAACCTATGACCTTCACCTTCCTTTTCTCCTATTTTCCTTTATTTTCATAAATAAATGTGCCAAAAATGCCTTTTTCTTAGACTTTTCCAATTTTCCTTAGCCAAAACACACACATCCAATGATGCTCACTAGGAAATATGTGCCTAACAATTAGCTTGGAATACATGTCCCTTACATGTGGTATTATTTTTCCTTTATTACTTTTATTACATGAATGTTTCACCAAGGTTGTTACAAGGGAGACCTTCCCTTTTTCTCCCAAGTTTTTTTGTTTATTTTTTGAGAGGTTCTTGGAGACGAGGCTTACATTTGATCGTCACCCTCCTAGGCCAATCACTGAGTCCCAGATGTGCATGTGGGCCCATATGATGCCTAAGAGGGTCATGTTAGAGTTTCCAACCAAGATTTCAGGCGAGGAATTTTCACTACTAGCCAGTAAGGATGACCATATGTTTGTAATGTTGGGGTATCCATACACAAGGATTGATTGGAGAGGGTGTCCCAAAATTTTCTTCACACTGGATGAGCCTCTAAATGATACATGTAATATTAGTGTTTCCTTTAAATTAATATAGTTTCAGTTTCTTGTTTTAATGAATTAGAATTAAATTTATTCTAGTAGCACATTCTTTAACTTGTTTAAATAAATTGTCTAATTATTTTTGTGTACTATATATTTTGTAGATGTTGGCCCATATGATGGGCACATGCCTCCTCCCCCAGCACTGGATACAGGAGATGAGGAGATGGGAAAGGTCCAAGACGGTGAGGGTGAGGCACATCCATAGGGAAACATGGATGTCTGGAGGTGGGTGCCTACTATGCAATGTCATATGGACTACTGTGATAGATTAGCAAAAGTTTTGGTTCGACAGGGAGTCTGCCCTGCAAGGCCTCAAGATATCAATGCAGATCTAATGTTCATGGATCTCTACAAGACCTATCCGTGGGATATGATATCTCTTATGTGGCATGTGATGAGCCCCAAATTTGGTAACTTGTTTGGCTCATTTGGCCTAATTATCCTTGTTCAATCCTTCATTTTTCATAGCTTATGCATTATTTTTCAGTATGTTTATGTCATTTGTACGAATAAGGGTGGTCACTCTTCCTAGGTGGCTAACACGTGCTCATTTCAGGTTTTTTGATGCATGTTGCAGCAAAACCGAGCAATCATGGGCTGGAAGACAGCCACGCTTGGGGTGAGGATTCGTAGGGGGTTGTTTATGGCATTAAATAGCCCTCCTCGGTATCTTCACCCCCAACTCCAAGCTCCAAAGGCCACCAAAACCGGATCTCGAAGGCAACCAAGCAGATTTTGGAAGAAGTTGTCTACTCACAGTTTGGGCAGCCAAGTTCCATAGATTTAGGAGGCCAGCTAGGGCTCTAGTGGTGTATAAATTTTAAGGCCTCAGCCTTCGTGAGGGACTTTTTGGAAACTCTTGCATACTTTGCACTACAGTGCTACTAACTTCATTTTGTTCTCTTGTAGCCGTTTTTGTCATAACTCTTGACTTATGATCATGTTTTGATAATGAGAAGCCGTCCGATTTTATAACAACTCTGAGTTTTCTATAGGAGCCATAGCTCTCAGGGTTGGGCCCAACCTGAGAGCCTAGGGCCTCCTTCTTTGTATTGTTACCTTTTCTTTATGCATCGTGATTTTCCTTTTATGCATTTGAAACGTGTTTCTGTTAAGCAGATTTAGTTTTGTTGGTTAAATAGGTCACTGGTTACGAATAGAATTGCTTCAGATGTTTAGAATAGATTGGTAGGATAATAACAGTTAAAGCTCCAAGAAAAGGGTCGACAACACTCTCAGTTTCATCTCATCCTTATTGGATCAGGGGCTGGAATTGCAGGAACAGTGCTGCCCCAACAAAAACACTAGTTTTCTTGGCCATGCAATCCTTGGTGTAATGTTTTCATTTGTAGAAGTTAGTTATGCATTCAGACCTCTGAAATGTTTCTTTGCTTGAATGATGTACATGGTTCTCTTTACAAATAAAGCTGTTGTTCATTTGTTTCATTGATAGTTAGAGTAGATTAGCTAAGACTTTGATTGTGTGCAGGACTTTGTTGATTCGGTTAAATGTACACCGTGCAGGGCATCTCCACCACTCTCTCATCCGCCTAAGCTTCGTCCAGGCTAGCTGCTCCATATCCTATTTAGGTTCCTCATCTCACAACTGTTCTTCTGCCCACGTAACCCTACCTTCTTGCTCCTCCATTGTCTTAGTCTTCTTTAAGCCAAGACAACCTTCTACACCCTCTCACCAATCCATCCATCAGCCCATGGGTCACTCCAGGCCCCTATCCTACCTCCCTATCCATTCATGCATCTTCCCTCACTCACCCATCCTGTAAGATCCACTTTTTAAACATCCTGTAGAAATTTCTGAACATCCTGTAGAAATCTCTGAACATCCTGTAGAACCCCTGCAGACTTCCTGTAGAAGCTCACAAATGAGGTTTCTTGATAGCCAAACTTTGTGAAACTCTCCGGAAGAGTGTTAGGGACTCCTTAGACCCTCTCTGAACCTTCCCAACCTTTTCCAAACATTTCTCCTCCTTGATCCACCCCTGCACAGCAAAAATCCAGTTAAAAACACATGCATGATAATTCTGATAACTTATTCAAAAATACAAAAATATGTTTTCTTCAAATAGAGGTAGTCTAGACACATGCATTTTACCTTCATAGAAATAATGGCATATCTTTTAATAGTTTGCATTCTCTCCTTTGCATCAGTAGGACTAGCTGGTAAAATTAGGGTTTGCTAGGGTTTGCATTACTTTTTGGCTTTCAGTTTCTTTCCGCAAGTAGATTAGCTTCCTTTGAGTTAGCTTCCATCCATCAGTTAAAAAGCTTCTTCTAAGAGCTCATAGAAGTTGGCTTAAGCCCCTAGCGGACTTGTGCTAGCTGACCAAGTGACAGCTGCGGCAAGAGCTAGTACTTGTGCATATAGCACCGTCGCTTCCAAGTTTGTTACAAACTACCGGGTTGATAAAAGTAAAGAAGGGAGTCCCAGGAGTTGTAGCATTATTTCTGCAATATTGGAGCCCACCATATTTTTCGCGCCGTTGCCGAGGAAGCATCAGAGTATTGGTGATTGCTGCTATTCTTCTATTTTCTACTACAACCTTTTGCTAAATAGTTTATTTCATTTCCATTCTGCAATTTCATTTCCGCAAAAGTAAAGTAGATATTCCCTGCCTTCATAGATTAGCATTTAAATTCCGCAATTTCAATTCTGCAAGCGTAGATTAGTGTTTCAATTCAGCAAGCGTAGACTAGCATTTCATTCCTGCAATTTCATTTGAGCAAAATAGATTAGTCCTTTCGTGCTTCCATTTCAATTCCTCATTTCCATTTCAGTAAGATAGGTTAGTTGCAGTTAAATCTATTTTAATTTTCCAGGTACCAGAAGAAAAATAAAAACAAAAGAAATCAAAAGTCTTTTCATTTCATGCCTCGTAGGAATAGAGATAAAACCGGAAAATTCTTACCCAACACCCCACCACTTCAGTGAGTCACCCCTCTCTCTTCTTTGGTGACAGTGATCCAGAAGAACCTATAGGTGAGCCTCCTGAGATATACGAAGATCCTATAATAGAAGAAGAGTTAGAGAAAACTCCATCTGAAGCCATGGCTGAAAACCGAAACGATAGAAGAGAAGATGAGAGAATAGAAGGTGCCTTTCCCATCCGAGAGACCAATGGAGACATGAAAATGAAAAACATAAGCCCCTCTGCTTTAAGTCACTTCCATGGATTGACTACTGAAGACCCTGTTACCTTCCTATTTTAGTTTGTTGTCCTTTGTTGAACCTATGACTATACAGAAGATGAGCAAAAATTGAAACTCTTTCCCTCTGCCCTCAAGGATGCAGCATTACGCTGGTTCATGGGGTTACCTGGAAACAGTATCACCACTTGGGCTCAGATGCATCAAGCTTTCAATACCAAATACCCGGACTACTGTAGGTCTAAGGAAGCTAGGGGAGAAATCTTTCGGATGACCATGGGAAACGATGATTCTTTAGAAGATTACGAGGAAAGGTTCCATCTTAGCTATAAACGGGCTAGGTGCACACTTGACCCTGAATATCTAAAGCTGGTCCTACTCCGAGGAGTCCCTGAAGATCTTCTAGATACCATTCACATGCTAGTTGGAGGAGATATTTACCAACTACCTTATGAGGATATAAAGACTGTGTTTAGAAACCACTCTAGGGCAGCCCAGAAAAGAGGTAGGGGAAACCCACTTTCAGCTAGTACTACCTTCTCCAAGCATGAGTTTGCTAATCAGCTGGAGGACCTCAAAAGTGAGGTGAGACAGACCATCGCCATGCAACTAGATACCTTCTGAATCCAGCAAAAGAAAGAGGGCTTTGGCCATCTTCTGTCCCAGGTGTACGAGGAAGCACCGTAAGAACGAATGTCCATTACACTCGGTAGAGGTATGTTTCATTTGTGAGGAGGACCACCCCACAAACCAATGCCCAACTTTACCTGGATTTAAGGCCATATACCAAGGGACTGAGGCACCCACCGAACCTCTCTACTTCCTCAACCAAAGGAGGTCGCATGGACCTAGACCTTACCAGCAGGGGATGCAAGGGACATCCCAAGCTTATTATAGCCCCAACCAATCTGCCCCTATGCCTTCTTGGGGTCCCCCCGCTCATCCTTCCTGGTTTGTACCTCCCCCATGGTCTTACCCACCTCAATACCATACTCAACCCACTACTCATTCGTTTCACTCGCATATCCAGCCACAACCTCACTGGAATGCACCTCAACTGGGGTGGAGGCCCCAGTACAACACTCCTCCCGCCATTTTTCCTCCACCACCGGCTCAACCACAACCATTACCTCCTACTCGTCCAAGACAACCCCAAATGACTACTCAACCGAACCCGAACCCCAACAACCGACAGGTGCAGCAGGTATATACTGGGGAAACAACATGCCCTACCTATGCTGTGGAAATCCAGGAGATCAACCTGCAATCCGGGAAGACTCTTCTAGATCGCCAACCTCCTCCCCCAGAGGACGAGGAAGATAAACAGGAAAGTGAACCCAAATCCATTCCACCCTTTCTTGAGAGACTAACAATAACCACACAACTCGACCCAGAAGAGAATGAGCTTCTGCGAGAATTCAAAAAGTTGTGTGTGAGAATACCACTTCTCCAAGCCATCAAAGATGTACCGATATACAACAAATTGGTTAAAGAAAAGTGTTTTAGGCACCCAGGCAGGCGAAAAAGAGATGGCTCAACTATCAATGTCATAGGACAACTGTCTGATCTTATGTTAGGGCAAGTAATCTGTCCAAAATATTTGGATCCTAGGAGTCATGTAGTTGATTTCCACATCAATGGCACCATCATACCCCACACCTTGATTGATTTAGGGGCTACCATTAATGTGATGACCAGGGATACCATGCTCAAACTCAACCTTTAGGGTTCCTTAAGGAAGACCTCGACAGTCTTGCAGTTGGCAGACTGCTCCACCGTGACTCCCGAAGGGATTGTGGAGTATGTCTTGGTCTCTGTTGACTCTTGGGAGTATCCTACGGACTTCTTGGTCCTTCAACCAAAGGCAAAGCTTACTGGATACCCCCTTATTTTGGGAAGGCGTTGGTTAGCCACTGCGGATGCTTACATAAGCCGCCGAGCAGGAAACATGACCATAAAAAATGGTCCTATGTCCAAGCAGCTAGTCCTATACCCTCCTGCCCAACCTCTGCTAGAGTATGACTTACCACTTTGGTTGGAAGAAGGAGAAGAGGATGAGGTATACTCTGCACCCTTGTGCACCTTAGAAACCACTACTGGAGGCCCTCAAACTGAGGATGATTTGATTGAGACCTTGATTCAGAATCCGCCTCCCAGTGCATTGTCCTTAGAGAAATTGGTGGAGGATACTCAAGCCAGCACCTTAGTGGACCTTTGTGTGACTGATCCAACCTCTCCTAGAGTTAAAAATGTGGAGTTTGGCCCCGAGAGGATGCTAAAGATTAGCTCCTCCCTATCTCCTTCCTAGGAAAAGGAGCTGTATGGCCTGCTGGCCAGTCATATAGATGCTTTTGCTTGGAGCTATAAGGAGATGAAAGGAGTCCATCCTTCAGTCTGTACCCATCACATCTACATTATAGAAGATTGTAAAATGGTCAGGCAACCTTAGAGGAGAATGAATCCAACCCTTAAGGACATTGTCAAAGAAGAATTGCAAAAATTGTTGGATGTAGGATTCATCTACCCCATCTCGGATAGCGAGTGGGTTTCCCCTCTGGTGTTGGTACCTAAGAAAAATGGGAAGTGGAGAATCTGTGTGGACTATAGAGAACTGAACAAAGCCACCAAGAAGGACCACTTCCCTCTGCCTTTCATAGATCAAGTGTTAGATGGACTGGCGGGAAAGAAGTTTTTCTCTTTCCTATATGGGTTCAGTGGGTATAACCAGATCTAAATCAGCCAAGAGGACCAAGATAAGACCACCTTCACTTGTCCTTGGGGTACCTCTGCTTACCGAGTCCTTCCCTTTGGGCTATGCAATGCTCCTGCCACTTTCCAAAGAGAAGTATTGAGCATCTTTTCTAAGCTAGTCCATGATTCGGTGGAAATCTATATGGATGAGTTCACTCCTTATGGGTCCAACTTCCAGGAAGCATTGTCCAATATGGGAAAAGTTCTAAACAAGTGCATTGAGATGAACCTGTCCCTTAGTCCTGAAAAATGTGAATTCCTAATGAATAAAGGGATTGTGCTAGGACATACCATTTCTCACCAAGGATTACAGGTGGATCCTAATAAAATTGCTCTCATAAAAAAGGTTCCACCTCCTCAGAAGGTAAGAGATGTTCAGAGTTTCTTAGGCTTAGCAGGATATTATAGAGGATTCATTAAAGACTTCAGTAAGCTAGCCTTGCCGTTGTTTGGCCTCTTAGTAAAAGATGTTGAATTCAAATGGACAGACGACTGTCAAAGGGCTCTGAATGAATTAAAAGATAAGTTGGTGTCCGCCCCGATCTTGAGAGGTCCAAACTAGGCCCTACCTTTCCACATCCACACTGATGCCTTGAACAAAGCCATAGGGGCAGCCTTAGGACAGGTTGAACAAAAACTCCCATATGCCATATACTTTGTTAGGAAAAACTTATCCAAGGCAGAAATGAATTATACTGTAACTGAGAAAGAGTTCTTAGCCGTGGTCCATGCCCTGAACAAGTTCCGAAACTACATCACTAGCTATCAAACATTTGTACATACTGATCATGCTGCAATTAGATTTTTAATGAATAAACCAGATGTGAATGCTCGTATTATTAGATGGTTACTTTTGTTGCAGCAGCTTGATTTGACTATCGTTGACAAACCAGGTAAAGAAAATTTTGTTGATGACTTCTTGTCTAGACTGGATTTACCTACAGGTGAAGATGGAACAGTGGATGACGAGATGCCAGATGAACATCTGTTTTCTATCTCAGTACTCTCTCCACGGTTTGCTGATATAGCAAACTACCTGGTCTCAACACAGTTCTCTCCGCATCTATCCTCAAAAGAGAAGAGCAAAATCGTGAGGAAAAGTGCCTCATTCACTTGGATCAGTGGTAACCTGTTCAAACTTGGCCCCGATCAGATCGTAAGGCATTGTGTAAGGGAGGAGGAAGTCTCTGACATCCTCCTAACCTGTCATGATGGGCCTTGTGGAGGACATTTTGCAGCCAAGAGGAATGCCTTCAAAATTCTACAGGTAGGCTACTATTGGCCCATGCTTCATCAAGATGTCAAAAGATATATCAGCCAGTGTGACCGATGCCAAAGGATGGGGAAGCCAACTCCAAGGGACGAAATACCTCTCCAACCTCAAGTGACACTTGAACCATTTGAGAAGTGGGGTATGGATTTTGTGGGTCCTATCAATACTCCTTCAAGGCAAAGGTCTTACATCATTGTGTGCACAGACTATCTGACAAAGTGGGCGGAAACCAAGGCAATCAAAGCAGTGGCAGAAGAGAAGGTGGCTGAGTTTTTAAGAGAAAACATCTTCTACAAATTTGGCTACCCAAGAGAGTTAGTCACCGATCAAGAAAGCCAGTTCACCTCCAACTTGATTGAAGACTTGCTCGCTCATCACAAGATCAAGCATAGGACTTCCACCCCATATCATCCTCAAGCAAATGGGCAGGTGGAGGTCATCAATAGACCATTAGAAGAGATTTTGACTAAGGTGGTGAGCAGTAGCAGAAAGGATTGGGCAGATCACCTGGTTGAGGCCACTTGGGTTTACAAGACCACCTGGAAGACCACAACCGGCTTCACACCTTATGAGATAGTCTATGGGAAGAAAGCTTTTCTGTCAATCGAGTTCGAGTACAACACATTGAGGATGGCAGCTCAGCTGGACCTAGACCTCAGCCATGCTCAACAAGAAAGGTTATTGCAGCTGAATGGGTTAGATGAATGCCGAATGCAGGCCCTCCTTCACTCAGAAGTGGTTCAACTTCAAAGGAAGATATGGCACGACTGACACCTCAATGGCAAACAATTCCAGCTGGGATATTGGGCGCTGCTGTATGATTCTAGACATAAGGATTTCAAGGGGAAGCTGAGGACAAGATGGCTAGGATTATATGTAGTGGAGAAGTGTAATGACAATGGTTTTGTCCTTATTCAGACCATTGATGAAGAAGCCATTCCCATGCTCGTTAATGGGCATCGACTAAAGATCTACAGGAAACCTCTTTCGAGGCAAGAGTTCATCAAAACTATGGAAAAAACAGTGTTGGTCATAGAGAAGGGTTCTGCCTTTGTTTTGGGCATACCCTGACCATCATAAAAAAACAAAAAAACAAAAAAAACAAAAATGCAAATAAAAAAGATCCTTGGGTGAAAACCTTTCTGAGGCACCCAAGGCAGATGGTAGGGGTGAAAACCTCATTGAGGCACCCCTGCCGTCTCTCTGAAAAAGAATGGGAATAAAAATATCCTTGGGTGAAAACCTCTCTAAGGCACCCAAGGCAGATAGTAGGGGTGAAAACCTCATTGAGGCTCCCCTGGTGTCTCTTTACAAAAAAAAAAAAAAGGAAAAAAGAAAGAGAAAGAGAAAAAAGAAAAAGAGAAAGAGGCAGAAATAGAAAAAATAGGCTTAATCTTTGGAAATTGTTGCAGGTTGCAGGGATTCAATGTGAAAAGGAGGCCTCTCAACTCAAGGACAAGGGTCCCTACCAAGCTACCAGGCAACCTCACCAACACTCCCTCCATAAACAGTCATCTCTTCCAAGGTTTGGACGCAATCTGGTCATAGTTTAGAATTCTACAGGAAGCTACAGTACTTTCTACAGGAAGTTCTGTATTTCTACAGGAAACATCCTATAGAGCCTTTGGGCGGGCCAGGACCGATCATCAAGAAGAATTTGAAGCTTGAAGTCTGTTGAGGAGGCATGCAACCACTCCTTTCTTCCATCCTCCACTTGTTTCACCTCCTTTCACCACCATTGCTGCCATACGGTCGAAATATACCTGCACAGTCATACCAGAACTTTGTTTTCTCAGATAAAGGGAATTCTTGGGGAAATAAACGCATGCAGAGGCTCACATACTTTACCTGTCAAGGCAATCTCAGGACCCTGCACCTGTGAACGTGACTCAATTATCTCGGCATGCACCCCAGGAGGAGAAACGGCTACAAGATGTCCTACAGGAATCCTGTAGCAGCTGATCCGGCTAGAGCACATACCATGGAGACACCCGCAGCTCATGAAGCCGGCGCATGCAACATTCACAGCCAGGAAATTGGGTCTCAAGGTCTCGTAACCAGTAGCAGCCAATGAAGAGGAGCTCCAGTTCCTGTGCACGAAGCAACAGCAAGCGGATCCATCATTCCTCGTCCTGAAGCCTGAGAAAACTCACGTCCACGGCCGCACAGATAAGTGCCTCACCTTATTTTGTCAAATTACATAATCTATACTCTAAAATATGCATAACTGTGAAAATGAACAGATTGAGCAAGTCGGGTAGCCATTCAACTCGCCACCACAACCAGTGTGATCACCTTGTCGGATCTGAAAGGCTTTGGTTATGTTGAAAAGACAGGAAATGGACACATCAGGAGCGTCCAGTCGAAGAGAAGCGGCAGTCTAACAGGAATGGTGACGGTAGAAACAAAGGGAAGGATTTGGCGGTTAGGAATACATGCAGTGGAATGATAGCGGTGACGTTGGCCAACGGGTCGACGGGGACAGCTCACCCCTGCGCCATGAATTCCGCAACAATTCAAATCGGCTAGCTAAATCACTTATGATGCACTGTGGTCATTTATTCACAACCGTTTTGCAGTCGAGTATGCGTCCTTAATCCTCTGAAGGTTGTTAGCCTGAGTTCTCGGCCTGTTCCAACGTCCTGTTGCTGCACAGAAAGTCCAGAACTACTGAAGCATTCCCCAGAATCCGTGCACGACTCCTACAGGAAGCTGTGCTACAGGAAGCCCAGCATTACGAAGAAGTTTGGATTGTTCACGTCGAAGGTGGCAATTCTAGAATAAGGTAAGCCTGAACATAATTCTCCCATGCAATTGATTCAAAAGTTGGTGAAGTCGATGTGTTGAAGGGGTAGGAAAATGTGAATAAAAGTTTGTTCATGAATTTACAAGTCGTTTTATTATCGCTGCATGAGAATTGTTGTCGTAGTATGTATGCGGGATTTTTCTCTGGGATTTTGAATCACAATTGAGCCACTGTCAAGGCTCACTAGTAGAAAGTTGTGAATTTTATATAACTATGTGCATAACAGAGACATAGCTTTGCGCTCTGTCTAGAAAATCTCGAAGCTCTACTTCTGTACACGAGCAGGCAAGCTCAGGACAACAAAACAAATTTTTACCATGTCAGGAGGGTTCATTAGAAAAGAGCCTTCGGACTCCAAGAAGTTACGGGAAACCCCTGAGGTGGTGGACTTGTTTGCCCGTGCACACTGGATGTCATTCTGTGACAAGCTTCAAGGTCATGATGACGAAGTTACAGAAGAATTCCTAAGGTCCTTGAAGCCAAATTCAAAGACATTGGTCGTTGTCAACTTCAGAGGATTGACCCTCAGACTCACCCCACAGCTCATTAGCAGAGTAACTGTTCTACTGATGGGGGTACCCTGGGATAAGGAGGAGAGAAAACTGGGTCAGAAAGCTAAGAAGGAGTTCTTCTTGCCAGAGGAACAATTTTCAGAGGACAAGAATGGAGTTCGAAGAACCAGCCTACAGCCATTCTGGAGTGAGGTCAACCTCCAGATTATGAAGTATATTATGTGTGAGGGGCGATTTAGCGTCGTATATGGCTATCATTTCCGGTTGCTCACAAAACTCAGGCACCGAATGGACCTACCCTCAGAGCAAAAGTTAAGCATTCCTTACTTCCTCCTGCAATCCATGACTGAGTGTGCCACCAAACTGAGAGAGGGAACACCAGACTAGATAGCCCATCATGGGCTCATCAAGCTCCTCGTGGATGATGCACTCCACACTTACACCATCCCTCTCTCCTGGGAAACTTTTCGGAATATGTCTAAGGATGATGATATCTAAATTTTGGTCGAGGAGCTCACTTCCTCTAGCAGCGAGGAGAAGGAGCACATTCAGACAAAGGAGAAAGATAAAAGACAGGAAACCCTGGGCACAACACCGAAGAAAGAACTGAAGGGAACACAAGGAAAAAGCCAAGCTGCCAAAACAGGGGGTGATAAAACCACACCAACACCCAGGGAGAAAAGACTACATAGCAGGGTGGAAAGGACTGAAAAATTCCACGCCAGTGAGGGCACCTCTAAGGCAACCTCAGCCAAGCTAAAAGAAAAAGCACCCTCAGCCAAGCAGGCTAAAATGGTGTCATCTGCTTCTACAGGAAGTTTAAAAACGGCTTCTATAGGAAGCCAGAAACTAGCCACTACAAGGCTTTCTACAGGAAGTCCTGAAAAAGGGAAACGGAAGGAGAAATCGGCCTAAATTCGTGCTAGGGAGGCAGCATCTGTGCTAACCACCCTAAGTACCTCTCCCAAGCTAAAGGAAAAACGAAAGAGGGAGACTCCTCTGTATTTAAAAGCAAGAAGAAGTGTAAGAATTAAAACTGGCAAACCCCAACCTCCATCCAAAGACCCAATTACCATTGAAGACACACCTGCCTCGCCAAAGGAGAAGTCCCCCTCCAAAACATCAGTCACTTATGAGCGGGGGAGCCTGAAGACATCTACTTGGAGGGAGAGAATGGAAAGATTGGCTTCAAAAACCTCTCTACAGGATGCTGAAGCCGTTCTACAGGAAACATTGGCCAGGCTCAAGGAGACCGAAAGAATGGAAGGGGAGGCAGCCAAATCACCACAAAAGGAAGAATAGGTAGAGCACATTATGGAACCTAGCCCCCAGCGCAGCTTGGGCTCTTATTATAACTTTTTGGAGGCTGGAAAAATCATCCCACAGAAATTCACAGTGTCGCTTTTCATTGCACTAGAGGAAGAAAGAGTGAGGACCCACACATGGATGAGAATAGCCAAGTCTAAAGGAGTAGCAGATATAGGCCCTTTGGAGGAACAAATCAAGGAGGCAAGAAGAGAATTGGCTATGGCAAAACATGTGGGAAACTGCCAGCGAGTATTTCTACAGGAAGAAAATGAGAAGCTCAAACTTCAGCTACAAGGACAGAGGAAAGAAGGGGACACAACACCAGAGGACACCACAGCAGAACCTCAAGAAAAAGAAGGAATGCAAGCTGGTCTTGAGGAACTAAACCAACAACTATAAGAAAGAGAATTGCAGGCAAGAATATAGATACAAGCTCTAAAACAACAGGTGCAAGAAAAGGAGGCGCAACTGGCCTGCATGGCCAGTTGGGCAATGGACACTCTGCAATGTAGGCAGCCGACCAAATCTTATGGCCTATACCTACGGGACCAGTGGCTGCAATTCCAAATTAATGCATTGGCACAGAGGGGTATCTCCCAAATCCAAAACCCCCAGCAGTTCATAGATTTATGTAACAACAGTTCAACAGAGGACAAGGCCAAGCTATCAGAGTTCTACCTTCATAATTTGGCCCTTCCAAATGTAACCTCATGGGACCCCAACACAGTCATGGGAGATATGCAGCTGATGGCACTAACCTCATGGTTAAACCATGAAGAAAAGAGAGCGGCAGAGGTCAAAGATGTCATGAACCGAGAGCTACATGAACCACTGCTGATTAGAGCAGAGCCAATGGACCCCACCGCATTGATATTAGCTCACTAGCACCTAGAAACCAACTCTCAGGCGTTATTAAAATACATGGATCGACAGGCTCAGGCTATAGCACACTTCGAGGATATGGAGCGACTATTAGGGGAAAATTGTGTTCATGCTTGCACCCGTAGGCGGAACACATTGTCCCACGGCCTCAAAATCAAGGAATATCACACTCCAACTAGAATGAGGGAGGCCCTGGCACGGGTGCCTCTCTACAAGAAGTCCATGCAGAACCTCCAGGCCAGCTGGATCAGCCTCAATCTAAGCCCACCTTTGCTTTTGGGATTGGTAGAAGGAAGCATAGAAAAAGATGAGCATAAGTAGTGGGAAGAGGTGGAAAGGAAGGCCGGATTCCATGACAGTGAGGAGGATACCACTTCAGAAGCCTGGGATGTGAGGGTGGCGATTAAAGCAATGAAAGATGAGGAGCTGGACTAGTTTCTCAGAGGATAAGCAACCATTTTAGCAGGGGGTGATGATGAGCCCCAAATTTGGTAACTTGTTGTGATCATTTGGCCTAATTATCCTTGTTCAATCCTTCATTTTTCATAGCTTATGCATTATTTTTCAGTATGTTTATGTCATTTGTACGAATAAGGGTAGTCACTCTTCCTAGGTGGCTAACATGTGCTCATTTCAGGTTTTTTGACACATGTTGGAGCAAAACCAAGAAATCATGGGCTAGAAGACAGCCAAGATTGGGGTGAGGAATCGTAGGGTGGTTGTCTATGGCATTAAATAGCCTTCCTCGGGATCTTCACCCCCAACTCCGAGCTCCAAAGGCCACCAAAACCGGATCTAGAAGGCAGCCAAGTAGATTTTGGAAGAAGCTGTCTACTCATAGTTTGGGCAGCCAAGTCCCATAGATTTAGGAGGCCAGCTAGGGCCCTCGTGGTGTATAAATGTTATGGCCTCAGCCTTCGTGAGGGACTTTTTGGAAACTCTTGCATACTTTGCACTATAGTGCTGCTAGCTTCATTTTGTTCTCTTGTAGCCATTTTTGGCATAACTCTTGACTTATGATCATGTTTTGATAATGAGAAGTAGTTCGATTTTATACCAAATCTGAGTTTTCTATAGGAGCCATAGATCTCGGGGTTGGGCCCAACCTGAGAGCCTAGGGCCTCCTTCTTTGTACTGTTACCTTTTATTTATGCATCGTGATTTTCCTTTTATGCATTTGAAACGTGTTTCTGTTAAGCAGATTTAGTTGTGTTGGTTAAATAGGTCACTAGTTATGAATAGAATTGCTTCAGATGTTTAGAATAGATTGGTAGGATAATAACAGTTAAAGCTCCAAGAAAAGGGTCGACAACACTCTCAGTTTCACCTCATCCTTATTGGATCAGGGGTTGGAATTGCAAAAACAGTGCTGCCCCAACAAAAACACTAGTTTTCTTGGCCATGCAATTCTTGGTGTAATGTTTTCATTTGTAGAAGTTAGTTATGCGTTCAGACCTCTGAAATGTTTCTTTGCTTGAGTGATGTACATGGTTCTCTTTACAAATAAAGCTGTTGTTCATTTGTTTCATTGACAGTTAGAGTAGATTAGCTAAGACTTTGATTGTGTGCAGGACTTTGTTGATTCGGTTAAATGTACACCGTGCAGGGCATCTCCACCACTCTCTCATCCGCCTAAGCTTCGTCCAGGCTAGCTGCTCCATCTCCTAGTTAGGTTCCTCGTCTCACAACTGTTCTTTTGCCCACATAACCCTACCTTCTTGCTCCTCCATTGTCTTAGCCTTCTTTAAGCCAAGATAGCCTTCTACACCCTCTCACCACTCCATCCATCAGCCCCTGGGTCACTCCAGGCCCCTATCCTACCTCCCTATCCATTCATGCATCTTCCCTCACTCACCCATCCTCTAAGATCCACTTTTTAAACATCCTGTAGAAATTTCTGAACATCCTGTAGAAATCTCTGAACATCCTGTAGAACCCCTGCAGACTTCCTGTAGAAGCTCACAAATGAGGTTTCTTGACAGCCAAACTTTGTGAAACTCTCTGGAAGAGTGTTAGGGACTCCTTAGACTCTGAACCTTCCCAACCTTTTCCAAGCATTTCTCCTCCTTGATCCACCCCTGCACAACAAAAAGCCAGTTGAAAACACATGCATGATAATTCTGATAACTTATTCAAAAATACAAAAATATGTTTTCTTCAGATAGAGATAGTCTAGACACATGCATTTTACCTTCATAGAAGTCATGGCATATCTTTTAATAGTTTTCATTCTCTCCTTTGCATCAGTAGGAATAGCTGGTAGAATTAGGGTTTGCTAGGGTTTGCGTTACTTTTTGGCTTTCAGTTTCTTTCCGCAAGTAGATTAGCTTCCTTTGAGTTAGCTTCCATCCATCAGTTAAAAAGCTTCTTCTAAGAGCTCATAGAAGTTGGCTTAAGCCCCTAGCAGACTTGTGCCAGCTAACCAAGTGACAGCTGCGGCAAGAGCTAGTACTTGTGCATATAGCACCGTCGCTTCCAAGTTTGTTACGAACTACCGTGTTGATAAAAGTAAAGAAGGGAGTCCCGGGAGTTGCAACATTATTGCTGCAATACTGGAGCCCACTAGCATGTCACCATAGCTAGTACTTTAATGACAGCGATGGGGGCTGCAAGACATCATGCAAAAACATATCCATCATATGAGGGTGGTCATGATGATGATGGTGATGATAATGATGATGATGATTATGATTGTTAACACCAGAAAATTGTACACTTGTTAGTACAATCCAGAAGACACTAAAATTTGTCTAGAAGAATGCACAAGTGAACATTTTCCAACTAAATACATCATGAAGTTTAAAAAATAAAAGCTCTCCTAAGGTCCAAATTTTATAAAGAAAAAAATTAAGGTCATGTTTTTATTTCTTTGATAAACGTGCATGAAGAATATCCTTCAAAAGTTGTGCGGTTGCAGAAAAGGATGAGTCAATGTTTGGGACCACTCTACACACTTGGGGCTATTTCTCTGATATGAGCTCACTCCAATACATCTGAATTTAAGTTTCCTTGAAGATATGCAATGCTCAAGTGAAAGTTTTCCTTTCCTTGCTTGCGCGTCCTTTTCTCATATGCAACAAACAAAAACCTTGTTCTTGTTTTCTTGATCACATAGTTTAATTATTAAAGGAAAATAAACCATTTATATTTTCGCTTTGTTTTATGTATGTGATCATATTGCATTGATACTTATATTCTTCCCTTATCGTACACTAACTATCATGCACTCTAATTGACACCACAGGGGACCCCACAGTGCCTCGTTGATCTAGATGATTTTTAAACCTACCCTCATTACCAGGAGGTGTGCCAAGACTCTGGCCATTTAGGCGTAGAGGACATTATGCATCCACCATTATTGGATCTCCCTTTAGTGGCGCATCTTTGCTTGGAACCCCTCCCCAACAAAGTACACCCTTCACCACTCCAAAAAGAATCCCCATGTGCTACCCTCTTTGGGAGTGCACACACCACTCCTCTAGACAGTCCACGAGATACCCATCGAGGTAGTTATCCTGAGTCTTCCCCACAAAGGACCCCTTTGCATATAGTTTTCCAGAATCGCTTTTCGATAGTAGGTAATGTGCATATCTCATTCTTAGCTTCACTAAACCTACTAGATTTAGGCAAGATAACAGATGACTAGATCACCCATGGCCAAAATTGCCTAGCTATGCCCACCAAGCTCCCTTCAGATATTCCAAAGTTCGAAGGAAAATAGGGCGAAGACCCAAGGAACCATGTCATGAATTTTCACGTGTGGTGTTCATCTAATAGTATCACCAATGATACTATTAGATTACGACTATTTCAACGCACCCTAACTGGACCTGCAACGAAATTGTATGTTGACCAGCCTGTTGCGTCACATGGAAACTTTAGCTCATTAGCTACAACTTTCCTCACCTTCTTCCAGCTCCCGGTTTGTCATGATTTAGGTCTGGAACTCCCCACCCACTTCAAACAAACACCCGCTACCCACATCTCAGATCATATCCATGAATGGTGAAAATCCAGAGCCTGCGTAAAACCAAGTTTAAAGATAAAGTCCTCTTGGACTTGTTCCTGAGATCCCTCACATCTAAAATATCTAAGGACGTGGAAAACTCATCCCCGAAGGCTGAGGAAGAAGCCATTAGTAAAGCCCAACAACTAGAGCTTATCTATACCCAGTCCAACTACATTTATCATGTGCTCCCAGAGGCTCCATCCTTGCAAACTTACAAAGAGATCTCAGGCGAATCCAATGTTGTTGAAGGATTAATTGGGTCCATATCCCAAAATCAACACAACAATAACTACCAATACCATGGATATTCGTTCAATGACCAAACATTTGATGCTATGAAAAACACGCCATCATTGCAACATACAGGGTATTATCATGGTCAACCCACACCTATGCAGAACATAGTCAACAATGTTAACCAATATTAGCCCCCTCAAGGATGCTCATATTCAACCCCTCAGGGAAACCAATACTACTCTAGGAATGCGGACATGACATCCTCTTCCCAGAATCCATACATTAACCAGGGATAAGGAAACCAATATTCTCCTTTCCTAGCACAACAACAAAGTAACCCACCAATGTAAAACAATGCAAGGGTGAATCTAGTGAAACCGTCTCTCGCTTCACAGTAGCAATCGGAGGAACAATTGAATTCATCTAATCCTTCAAATGTTGCTAACAAAAAAACAAAAAAGTAAGCCAAAGGGAGAACCCGAGTAGGGGGACAACAACCAACAACAACCCCCATGGGCACCAGTAAGGGGCAATCCCAACTAGAATAAAAACCAGGGAACAACCAATAATAACCCATAGAAACAAGGGAAGAACACAAGTCTACAGACTAATCATTCATGTGTAATTTGTGGGGAATACGATCATTATACCAACCACTTTCCTCAAATTCCTGATTTAAGAAGGATACGATACATTAGGGGGAAAGGAGGTCAACAAACTGTAATGATGCAAGACCCATTTCCCCATCAGGGAGTAGTTAACACTCAACAACACACTCCCCACCCTCATCCATCTGGAGGGAACCCCCATAACAATCCTAATCATGATATTTTCATTACAAGAGAGGATATCCTCCTACAAACTCAAAACCAAAGTTATGAAGCTCTCCTAGAGCCCAATTCATCCACCTTGGCTACGGAAATACCTACAGGGTTGTTAACCATCCCTTGACCTTTTGTAGAATCTATGCCTAAAATGGTCAATGAACCTTTATGACGCGCAGGACACAACTCGAAATCTTCTCATAGCTATAACATGGTCAACAACTTAGCACAATCATCGTCAACTATGTCAGCATTAGAAGTCCTGCAAACATGCCCAACTCAATGGAAAGCCTTACTTTCTACTTTATGCACAATCGACCCATTCGATTCTCACCTAATGGTCTTCAACTTGGACAAAGCTACTCCACGACTATTGATGAGCCTTAGTATTGCAACAAGAGTGCTGCAACTCCCAAGACTACCACTTTACTTTGTCAACCCGAGGTTTTGTATAAACTTAGAGGTGACAGTGTTGTATACATAGTAGATGCATCATTCTACTCATGCCACCCTCAATTGGGTCACTTAATCATTAGGGTCCGAGACCGTTCCTCTACTGAACTAAAAGGAGTCTAACTACTGAAATAGGAATGTGAAGTGTAGTCCTAATACAGAGAAAGTAAATGTTGTTACACTCAGAAAATGAAAGTTGTCAACATGCAAATGCTATGAAATGATACAATCTTATGCTAGGTTATAGAAAGGAAACTATGCTAAGTTGCACTCAATCATCTAGCTATTAGTGTTGCTTGAAAATATCAGATTACTTTATCATTTCATAATTCAAAAGTGCATGCATTGTCTACCTAATTCACACTTTTAGAGTAAAGAAATTATAATAGCTAAGTTTGGAAAAAAAAGGACTAGTGCTATTGAATCTTGCAGGAAGGGAAAAGGAGTGAAAGGACTAGTCTAGCTGGCACTTCTAGTCACGGAGTCCAAGGTGAGGGGTGAAACTATTCCTAAACTAGGCTGGGCTATCATTACAGCTCAAAAGAGGCTACTATAGGTGAGCTACATGATGTTGGTAAAGGATGTCCTGAAATGCTACAGGAAGTTGGTTGAGAGGGTTTGGAGGGTATGAATGGTGAGATGAAGTGTTGGAAGGCTAACAATGTAAACTTTGAAATGGGAACTCTGGCAAAAAAAACCCCGTAAAAACATCAGAAACAGTGCTAAAAACGAAAAGTGTTGATGCTGTAATAACACCTTTTTTTTTCTAGGGTAAATTTTCAACATGTTTTAAAAATGGCGGTGAAAACTAATTTTTTGTGCAAAAATTGTCCAAAAAACACAATCAAAACAAAAAGTGTTGACGCTGGGATAACACTTCCTTTTTCAAGGCTAAAATTTCAACATTTTGAAATAATGGCGTAAAATATTTTATCATGACCTCGAAAAACATTAAAATTTAAAAAAGAATAATGAAAACATAAAATAAAATAAAATAAAATAAATAAAACAATGAAAAAACAGAAAACGAAAAAAAAGTTAAAAAAAGGAAAAGAAAACATAAATTAAAATATATACTAAAAACAAAACATAAAATAAAAAACAAAAAACAAAAAAGTCAAATATTTAAAAAACGAAAAAAAATAAAAATCCATCATAAAAATGTAAAAAAATAAAAAATTTAACGATAAGAATTAAAAAACTAAGAAAAATATTAAAAATTATCAACAAATAGATAGTAAAAAAAACATATTTTAAAAAAAATTGGAAAAAAAAAAAAAAAAAAATCTTGTAAACCATAAAAAAAATTGGCAAAAAAAAAAAACATTGAAATAAACTATAAAATTAAGTAGGTAAAAATAGAAAAAATTAAAAAACATTGACAAGAAACTAAAAAAAATAAATTAAAATTAAAAACAAACTAAATTTAAAAAAAAAATAGAAACTTGGCAAAAAAAAATAATTAAAAACTACTAAATTAAGATTAAAATGTTGATTACTTAAAAAAAACAAATATAAAAATATATATAAAAAAGACAAAAAAATTGTAAAAAAAAAAAAAATTATCTCATAAACCATAAAAGAATTTGGAAAAAAAACAAAAAAACAAAAAATTTAAAAATATATATAAAATTAAGTAAGTAAAAATAGAATAATTAAAAAAAAAGGCTAACAAAACTAGGAGAAAAAACAAATAAAATAGAAAACAAACTAGATTAAAGAAAAATAGAAAATTAACCAAAAAAAAAAATTTAAAAACTAGTAAAATTAATATTAAAAACATTTGAAAAAAAAGAGGGAAAAATAAAAAATAAACTCAAATTAAAAAAAATAAAAATAAAAATAAATAAATAAATAAAATAAATAAAGCCCCGGATGCGGGTGTCAACATGCCAAGCAGTGAGGAGCCACATGCCAGACATGTGCCACCTCGTGAACGCAATGGGAGTTTAATGCCCCTCGCCGCTGAGGAGTTAAGACAGGAGGTGCAGAGCAGAGCTCTTAATGAGGAAGCAAGGTACTATGGCGAGTCTGCAGAGAGCAATTAAAGCGGGCAAGAATCGAGGGAATGTCTGTAGTTTTAAGTATGAAGGAATCTTGCAGTTTCAGACTCAGAGTGCAGAACACGCAGCTCTGATCTCTGAGGGTAAGTGTCTCCTTAAGGATTCTGTTCTTGCTGGTAGTGACGGCTTTCAAATTGCCAAAGAAAACTTCTTGCTTGTTTATTCGGGGGATTGCGGCTTTTGTGCGCCTGAACTCTGTCACGGAACTGTTTGGGGACGAAATTCAGTTGGCGGGCGACTCCAACCAGACAAGCCCTCAAGCGTTGCCCGGTTACAAATCGTTGGTGTCCCTGCAACCATGGCACGACCCAGGGAGAGGATGCCAAGTAAAAGAGGTTCGGGGTGAGGTGGTTCTTCACGTCACCCGGCTGCGGATGCCCACCATCACTATTGCTGTTGTTATTGCCATAGAAGGGCAGGGGCCACTCCTATACAGGCCAGTCAATTCATGGAGGTTGACAGTTCCAATGCTGGATCTCACCTTCTCCTAGCGTTTGGCTCATCCATATTCACCCTTGGCAGCTCGAGGGACAATTTTGGCATTAACGCGCACATATCGGTTCTTTTCACTAAGGCTCCTCTGGAAGATGACGAAGGAGCGCAACCAGGAACTGCAAAGGAACACCTGGAGGGCAATGGGGAGAAACACCCAGTTGTGCAAATGGAAATTGCAGAGGAAGCGCCAGCGAAGGAACCTGAGGAGACCCCTATTCGACCTCAAGAGCAGAAGGCGTCGACAACCATGCAGAACCCCATGGCAATGTGGGAGGGCTACCCAGAAGGTCACAGGTGGTGCAGAATTATTGAGGAAAAGCCAGAGGAATAGCTTCCAGCAGCACACTCTGTCAACCATTTCTCTCATTCAGGTCTGGATAGGTCCTTGGTCTCTGTAGGGGTCTGGATTAGGTTATATATCTATGTTTGTGTCTCTCTAGTCTTTGTTTATGTCCATGTTTACTATGGTCTGAGCAGCAGGCCTTGCAAGGATATTGTTACGAGTCTTTTGATGCCCCCGCGAGGGAGAAATTTGGTTTTGAAGCCCCTGCGCGGGAAATATTGGTATGGTCTGAAAGCAATTCTGTGTTATGTCATGTTGGTAGCGCTGCCCCTGCGAGGGCGAATTCTGAGTCAAGAAAAGCCACCCAAAGTGCCGTTGTCGGCCCTGGGCAACCTGTCTTTTTGAATGTAATGTTTTCCTGTACATAATATAATAGTATAGATAGCTTTACTGAGAAAAATAAATAAATAAATAAAATAAATAAATATGAAAATGACCTAAAATATTTGTCTTTTTGAATTAAAAAACATTTACAGTGTATAAAGAAATATGTATTTTTTATTATTTTTTTTTTAATTGTATTAAATTTACAATTTTTATTTAAAAGCAAAAAAATAATTAATTAATTTTTTTTCAAACATTTTTTTTATTTCTTTATTTTATTTTTATTTTTATTTTTATTTTTATTTTTTATTTTTTATTTTTTATTTTTTATTTTTTATTTTTATTTATTTATTTATTTTTCTTTTTAATTTATAATAAAATTATTAATTTTTTTTAAACATTAAAAAAAATCAATAAAAAATATTATTATTATTATTATTATTATAAATACAAATAAAAAAAATTATTAAAAAAATTTGATTTTTTTTTTTAACTGTGGCCCCTCCATGGGTAGCGGGCGAGCGGGAGGGGCCGCTAGTTTTTTTTTTTTTTTTAATAAAAGAAAATACGTTTAAAAAAAAAACCAGATTTTTTTTAATTTTCAAGTTTTAAATGTTTTAATAAAAAAATTGTTTAAAGTTTTAATTTTTAATTTTTTAATATATATATTTTTTAAATTAAAAAAATGTGTTTAAATTTTTATTTTTATTTCTTTAATAGTTTTTTTTTTAAATAAAAAAAAGTTTAATTTTTTTCTTTTTGATTTTTTAATAATTTTATTTTATTTATTTATTTTTAATTTAACAGTAAATAAAAATTAATCTTTAGTTTTTTGTTTTCAAATAAAAAATGTAAGCTTAATAAAAAAGTTTTTTGTTTTTGTTTTTTTTTTAAATTAAAAATACATATTTCTGTAAAACTTTAAATGTTTTTTAATTTTCAAATTTTTTTTTTTTTGAAAGCAAATATAAATTTTTAACATTTTCATATGTTTTTGGTTTTTTTTTTAAATGTTTTTAATATTAATTTTACTAGTTTTTTTATATTTTTGGATTAATTTTCTATTTTTTTAAAATCTAGTCTTGTTTTGTTTTGCTTTGATTTTTTTTTTTTTTACTTAATTATATATATATTTTTTACAATTTTTTTTTTATGTTTTTTTTTTGTTTTTTTTTTTGTTTATATATATATATATATATATATATATATATATATATATATATATATATATATATATATTTCAATGTTGTGAAAATCGTGATCGGGATTAAATCGGCGCGGGGAACAAATCGGAAAAAATCAGGAAAAAATCGTTTGGTACAAAAATATTCATTTTTTTTCAATTTTTTTAATATCTAAACTATCTACAACATAAAATAAATACATTGACACATAAATATGATAAAAAAACTAATATATAAGATGTTTAATATCATTTCTAGTGCTAAAATCACACATAACATTGAATCATGTCCTGAATAATAAGTCCTGACTCCTGAGTCCCAACTCAGCCTCAAAATATCAACAAAAAATATGATAATGTGTCTCATCATGTCATAATGTCATATACAATAAGATGAAAGTCTAATCCTATTGATTTCCTCTGCCCCTCTTGCGAGAAAATGCCACAGCTTTCCCTTTCCCTCTAGATGTAGATGCTGGTGCCTGTGCTGGTGGAGATGGCAGTGGAGTCTGATGTGCTCTAGAAGCTGAAGAAATAGAAGTAGGAGCTATAGGAGGTATACCATGTCCTCTACTGGTGGCAGGGGTAGCCCAGGCAGGTGGTGTCACCTGGAAACATTACAATATGCCAATCCTGAAATCATGAAAAACTGATAAGTCTGCAGGATTTTAAATGAAATCTAAAATTCTACTTTCCCCATATGAAATCCAATGAGGCTAGAACCACTCTCAAACATCCTGAGTCATTTCATGGTAATGTTAAAAATTTAAGTAAAAGGATGAAAATGAAGATTAAGGAGAATGTCACTTTTACTTTAAGAATTTAACATTACCATGAATAGCATATCCATACTAGGGCCTAGACTTGATCATTAAGTTACCCCACTCAAACATTATTTGTATCTTTCGAAAAAAAATTGCATGAAAAAACCCAAAAAAACGTTATAAAACTATGCTGTCATGACCCTCGACGATTTTTTAAGTTTTTATTGCGATTTTTTCAATAAAAATCCGGCGATTTTTTCGTTTAATTATCGCGATTTTATCGGTACAGGGAAAAATCGCGATTTTGTCATTTTATCGCGATTTTCACAACACTGATATTTTTATATTTGTTTTTTTCAAGTAATCAACATTTAAAAAAAGAAAAATAAAACAACTTGAAAATTCGTTAAGTAATCTTAATTTAAAAAAATCAGACATAATAAATTTTAAAATGTGAAAAATAAGTCCTTTATAAAAAAGATATGCTGCATCAACACGTTGCATCAGCGCGTTTCAAAACCAGCCTGAAAATCACTAACATTTAAAAACAAATATTTATACTTGATACATAAGAAAATTTAAAGTGTTAAAAATATGCTCCCAAAAAAAGAATTGTGTTCTGCATTACCACTTTCAAAATCGAGTCACGTTTTTACTACCACTATGAAACAGGTAATTGTATCGGTTATTTAAAGTGCCAAAAACTATGCTCTAAAAACAATATGTGTCTTCTGCATTGCCCCTTTTCAAAATTGGGTCAATTTTTTGCTATCTCTACGAAACAGGTAATAGTATCAGTTCCCATTTCAAAGCTTATGTTCTTGGGTGTATAACAGATATGGAAAGTGTGGGGAAGGTGACCTCCATCCTTGGCCAAGCCCAGTACTTCAAGAAGGTTGGATTTGGCTAAGATGGCTTGCTCATGGTGACCTCAAAAACAAAGGTTTATAACATGGGTTGGCATGCATCAACAGAGGGTGGAGAAGACCTAAATGGAGCTAGTGGAAAGGGTCCTTGCCTTCAGATCAACAATCCTGACATAATACCTACACTTATTACTTTTCATTTGCAAATTGTTTTATGTCAATATGGAAAAGATGAATTGAATAAATGGAAAAGCTAATATAATTGCTGCTAAGAACTTGATCTAGGAAATGAAATATCTTATAAGCTACAACAATCAGGAGAAGAAAAATTACAAGTATAAATATTTACAAGAAATCATAAACAACTATCTAACTAATGCTAAAAATTGAATTATGCAATCAACAAGAAATCCAACTCTATTTTTGTGTTGTGAGAGTGGGGTCCTCTAATCATGATCCCATGAGGGAGATGAGATAGGGGTCACTGTCACAAGGTTTTTGATGTATTTTACTCTATTTAACTGAAACAACTAATTTACCCTCTAAGCTAATGGAAGAATGAACAAACACACAACTTAAACAATATTTTAAGCTAAAAGAAACATGAATAAACTGCAACAACTAATCACCGTTCTAGACTAACAATATAGATACAAGAGAGAAACTTATGCTAGGGTTGGGCCCTAACCCAAGAGCTTCAGCCCTCTGAGTCAACTCAATATTGGATCAAAACATAACTTCTCATTTTTATTCAAAAAGTGGCAAATAGATCATAAAGATAAAAATCAAATGCGGTTCATCTTAATGGCCTCTTGACTACAATAAAACTTCGAATCCTAATGAGTCCCTTAGTTGGTTTATTTATACAAAAATGGGGCTATGGACAAATCCCTAGAAAATAGGGATATTTTCCTTCCTAACTCGAGAATAGGTCAATCTAACTCATCCTTGACTTGCACTAGCTCACCTACCAATGAAATCGACCTGATTGGCTGCCAATGACACCGAGTTGATGAGATAGAGTGGGGGATCTTCGACTGAATTGAGAAATTAAGGAGGTGGACTATATCCTACAATATCTCTTGCATGTGTACCCTGAGCTCCTGCACTCAAATCATCTCAAAAGTACTCCAATTCCTGAATTTAACACACATTAGGCCACATGACATGGTACCACATATTTACTCCTCACACTAAGCATAATATAACAAAATTTGTAGATAAATGTGAGAAAAAAATAATTTAATAAGCTAGAGGATGGCATTGTGAACCATATAATATACCTATTGATGAGCCTCATCATCACCCGCTACTGAAATTGTTTCTCATCCTTTGAGCAACCTATTCATCTATGTCCATGTCCTTCATGGCCTTGGTGACCTCTCTTACATCCAAAGATTCTTTAGATAGTGTCTCTTCCCGAGGATAGAAGTCTGCATTTTTCTCTATTTCTTCCCATTGCTTCCTTTCCTCTTCTTCCTTCCTTCCCTCCTGTAAACCCAACAAAAAATTTGGATTGAGTTTAAGTCCAATCCAATCTTCAATATTTGTATGGCCTTCTTGTACAAAGGTGTTCTATCCAATGCATTTCTCAATCTCTAAAGAGAGTGATACTCCCTGACCTGAAGACTATTTGGTAGGGTATTCCATCTTCTCTGACATGCTTGGATCTCTACCCCCAACATTCCTAGAGTTTCCTCAAAATGGGAGATGGACTGCTCTTGGGTGGCAAGGTATCTAGGTGCCAGCTTAACATCATTGGAAATGATGTTCTGCTTACTGATTAAAACCATGGAATTTATATGCTCTGCCCTGATGTAGAAGGGTTATTTTTCTTATTTTATCAATACTCTCTTCACCTCCTCAACACTGGCTTCCTCATGACTGATCCAAGATGCAAAAGCCATAATCTGCAAGTCTCCCAACTTTGCATTGGGATCCCAAACATTCATGTCAATTAAGGTAAGGTTGTGCAAGTAGAATTCAGCTAATTTGGCTTTGTCTTTAGTGCTACTCTTATCACACGACTCAATGAACTACTTGTAGTCCTCAAATGACATGGTCCCATGTTGTGCTAATGTCTTAATCTAGAACTTCATCAATTGGTATTTGAGGAAACTTTCATAAGATTTGGGTGGCAGTGTGTATTGAAGTTCCTCCATGGAGAGTCTTCCCATTATGGCCAATTAGGTCTCATTTTCTCGCAGTTTCTTCCTCAACCATGTGTTTTCTTCTTGCATCTGTGTTCTCATTGTGTACTCTCTATCCCTTAACTCACTCAACTCCTTACCCATTTCTAGGAGCTTTTCCTCCATAAGGCCCATGTCTTCCACTATCTTGGATTTCGAAATTTGCATCCATTTATGTATCCTTCCTCTTTCTACCTCAAGTTCAAAGAAGAGAGGGACTACAAATTTCTATGGGATCACTCTACCTCCTTCAATGAAATTTTAATAGGAGCTAAAATTAGGCTGTGGAATAGGCTCTTGTAGCTCTGGAAAACCTTTCTCAAATGTTCTTGGAGAAGCTTTCCCTCTATGGTGTAGGTAAATTCTCAGTGCTGACACAAACAATTCTTCTAGCCTAAGAGAGTGGGTCTAGCCACAAATGAACAATCTATGGAAAACATCCTTAGGCTAGAATCAAATAAGAGGGCCTAACTCTTAGAACGCTATTATGCTTGGTGATGATCCTGCTTCCTTACTCCAGCTACTTTCCGTTTCCTTCCTTCGAATACCTTAAACAAGAAAACAAACAACAACAACAAATGTGATAGCATACAAATTGCATTCAACCTACTTAATAGGTCAAGCAACATTAAGCCATCAAATGTAAGGTAAAACTTCAATGTAGGAAATCAATCAATATTTGTTTTCATATAAGTTCAAAAAGAGATTACAATTAATGCCTTGATGTTGTTGGTCTCCCCCGACGTATTTGGGTTCCCACACTTCTGCTAGCATCTTATGGATAGCGTCAACAATGGAAGTTTTAAGGCCTCTTCCCCTTAGTCTCAAACCAAACCAAACACACTATTTTACCTCAAACATTCACCAGAAATCGACAAGCTGTAGATATCTTGCTGACTATTCAAGCTCCAAAAATACTAATACTGAAAAACTAGTGAAGCTTGTAAAAGGAGGGGTTTATATAGCTTAGATAGAGTGGAGATGGTTCCTCTTATCATGGGAGAAGGATTTATTTGTTGGGTTTGTTCCATCCTAATAGGGGAAAGGAGCCCAAACTAACTTCCTTGGCACCATCCAACCCAACCATTTACCAGACTTCAGTTACAAAGCTTCTAGACATGGAAGCTTCGACTCTATATTTAAAAAACTTGCCAAAATAGGATCGGTGCAACTGAGAAAAGGCTCAGTAGCACCATATGATGCCAGTCTTCGTTTTAATCTCTACAAATCGATGTGAGGAGGAAACTAGTCAGTCATGTCGGTCTTGTAAACTAGGGTAAAAGGAATATTCTTGGGAAATGATGCAAAGGGGAATGATTCTGCTCATGAAAAGGGACATAATACGAGTTTCTTCATGATGGGAAAGCATGTAGGGTTCACTGTAGAGGTCCTACAGGATCGTGGACAGGGAGTATAGGGACAGTGACAAAATTTTGTGTAACAGATGCCCCCTAAAGCATGAAGTCCGAACTAGAGTGAGGGGTGAAATTATTTATAAGTGGATGCGGGGAACCGGAGTCCATCATCGGAAAACCTGCAAGCAAGCATAGATACATATACATCACTGAAAACTCTGACAAATGATACATGAATTGTGGTATGGACGCATCCATCCAGAGAATGATCATGTAAATGGATCCAAGGCATGGGCGCAACCATCCAATAGAGAGGATCATAATGAAACCAAGGTATGGTCGCAACCATCCAATAATGAGAAGGATCACATATAACAACTCATGGTATGGTCGCAGCCATCCATCTGAAAGAGACATGTATATCAACATGATCATGTCACATTGCCTTGCAACCTAGACTTGTGTAATCTGAGCCCAGGGTCTTGCGCTCCAAACGACCTGATCAAAGTACAAATCCTAACATGTGAATGAATGTGTTGAAGTCGAACATGCTAGAAAGTCGCTTGATTACTGGTCAATGATGTGAACCATTAACAAGTGCAAGAGAAACCACCAATAATGAAAATGGCTCTCAAGGTACCAGCAACTCAGTTCACGGAATGTGAATAAGGGAACTGAAGTCGAACACCCATGAAATCACCCGATCAAAAGCCAATGATGTGAACTTGTCATTGAGTGCGAAGAACGTTCCATTAGGGCATGCAAGTTCTAAGGTACTGGAAGGGAGTCTCTCGACCAGCTTCCTAGATAATGAGTTGAAGTCGATAGGAAGAGACCGTGTCGAAGGAGGGCCAATTTTGTATCCCACATCATCGACATGATACAAAGGGAAGGAAATGATTTCAGATGATACAGAGAATTAGGAGTAAGTGTAACTGCAGAGGAACTAACTCTTGAACATATCGGCGACACGACTCTGGAGTTTGGAAGCTTTTGGATCCATAGGATCGGTGGTCATGATGACATGGCATAGATCAAATGGAAGGAAAAAATGAATGACCCAACGCAAGAAGGTCAATGATGAAAAGGAAGATATCCTAACCCAACACGAAGCAGAAAGTGTCATGTTCAAAAGTGAGCTGCCAACATAACTGATAGAATTTCCAATTTTACCCTACCATTTCTGGCAGGTACCCCAATTATTTTTTATTGCAAACTTGAAGGGGATAACATATGCTTGCATGTAAATGAATCCGACATTGTAAGTTTAACGAGCCCTAGGAAGCAGAAGCTCATATTCGTCATGGTGACGAATCTGATGTCGTTTAATGTTTTAACGAGTCCGACAAAGGTGTAACTTGGTATCTTTTTCATGTTTACAAAGTTTGAAAAAGACATGGAAAAGAAAACTCCAGATGGTCCCTTTTCATACATTTGTGTCTCTCGAGCCCGAAAAGGTAGAAAATGAAACTTGAGAGAACTGCTTGACCATTTCAGTCAAGGAGTATCTTTTTTGGAAATAGTTTAGCCCAACCCGAAAAAGGGGTAAATGTATACCAGGAAAATGATGTTTCACAGCCCTTAATGATTTTAAAATGACAAGAACTTGGCAATATTTTCAAGTTTAAAGAGTTGGAAAAGAACTTAAAAGCGGACCCCCCATTTTTACTCTCTTTTACAAGTCAAAAAGGTAAAAATACTCGGTGATCTTTTCATTTGAGTTTTACGAGTCGAGAAAAGAGCTTAAACGTGACTCCAGTACCATCATCAGTAATCTGTCACTTGTCACTACACAAAAGGTAAATGCATTATCCAATTTCTGAGGAAAAATAGGTTAAACATACTTTTAAAACCCTAATATTTCATGAAAAATGAATAAAAGAGGAAAAAGTAACTAATTTTTTACCATTTTACCATTTTTCCTTATGTGAAGAACTTTTCACCCATTTGTGCCCTAGATTTTCAGGAGTAGATTGTGGGAGATCCGAGAGGCCATTCGACGATCTGTCAGTTGCAGGTAAGAGCCAAGACCTTTAGCTCCATTTTCATGCTTTTTTTTCCTATTTTTAACCATTTTTTGGATTTTTTGAGGAGGTTTAACCAAAAAATATTCGCCCTCGGTCGATGTGATTTCCAGGCACGGAATCGTTTTGATCGGGGGTTATTAACACTATCAAGCACGTCATTAGTGTTCTTGTTTTTAAAACAGACGCATTGGGGCTGTGAACACAAAAATTTCAAGTTTTTCCCACATTTCTCTAATTTAATCCAAATTTTCCTAACCAAGGATGATTATTGACTTGATTTTATGGTTTTCACATGGAAAATATCATGAAAAATGGTTGATTGGAAGGAATGTGAGCATGAGGATATTGACACACAATAAATGGCAGACCCAAATTGCTTCAATGCCATGAGGAAATGCAAGGTCCTAAAATTCTTCCTCACACCAGGTTTGCGGGCTCAACTCGAATTGCTACGAGATCTGATCAGTCTTTGGGATGTCAATCGGGAAATTTTTATGATCAGTGACCAAGAAATGGAGTTGGAAACTTCTGACATTTATTTCATCATGGGACTATATCGAAGAGGGGAGAGGGTCAATCTGTATGGGTCCAGGCCTATTGGGGCAAGTGTGACCATGTTACTTGCAAAACACTGCTCGGAAGCACTAAAATCAAAGAGCGGCAAGATAGAGATCATGACTGTTCAGGATCTTGTGCTGAGAGTGTTGTTGCTGACCATAAACAGAGTGGCTGGGGCTCAAGCATAGAATGAAACCAAAAAATCCAAGTTTCAGTATGCTATAGACTGTACGACTCCGACTATCTTCAATTGGGCAGAAGCCATGAAGGTAAACATGAAGCGCCAACTATCAAAAGAAAAGGCGGGAAACCTAAAGAAGTTCTACTATGGTTTCATTCTAGTGACTTTATTTTTGGAGTGGATCCTGTTATTTCACTGCCAGATTGTTGAGGTGGAACCACCATTGCCACGAGACCCACATATGGTTTGTTGGAGTGCGTTGATGCCTAGGATTACCGGGAGCCAACACATGTCCTATAATACCACCTTCTTCTCGTGGCTACGACGCTAGCCAATCGTAGTAGAGGATTTTCCATATAGTGGTACCGACTTCCACGGTGATCCAGATATGATGCTCCCAGAGAGGGAGGATTATGATAATGGAGGTAAAAACAAACAATTTTGATTTTTGATTTTTTTATTTCTTTTGAAATATATGCATTCATGACATTTTGATTTTATAAATGCAGATGTGGGACTAAAGCATCCTACCGAGATGTCCCCGATTGCCAGGTGCATTGATAGATAGTTCAATGCGGCTCCTTATCAGGAAGGAAGCGATAATGAGGAGGAGATCGTGCGGAACCTCGAGGGATTGACCCACGGTATCCCAGAGTATGCCCGAGTGGGTGACATCCCACGCCAGTATCAGAGGAACAGAGTGGGGGTATTAGATCGGATCCATCGATTGCTGACTCATGTAGTATGAGTAGTTACGTGCTACCATGAGCATCATTCTGAGTAGTTCATAGGTCTAGAATTCCACATTTTTGAGGCCTACGAGCCACGGATGTATTTGAACACACATTATTTTTTTAGGTTTTGATGTATGACAAACATTATCGACATATATATACATGCTATATTTCCTTGCTCACTATGGTACAAATGTTTTGTTTTTTATTTTCACATGTTTCACAAATGTCTATCCAACAGATAATTAGCTAATGCATCTGTCAATGTATTCATATGCCTAGGACTATGATTATATGTAATGTAATCAAATTTTCTCTCTAATAGACGAATATGTAGATACATTCTTAATATCTGAGGGTTTCTGATGAAATATTGCTCGTTGAGTTGAAGAAGAACAAGTTGTGAATCAAGGTTGACAACCAACTCCCGTATGTCAAGAGCGATAACTTCTGACAATAATTTGATAACAACGCTATACTCAATGATGTTATTGTTAGAAAATTATATATTATGGAGCAATGGAACACATAAAATATTGCATAAATATAAACACAGAAAGCGCATAAAACAAGAGAGACACAGATATACGTGGTTCACCCAGTTTGGGCTACGTCCACCCCGAATAGCCAGTCCTTCCTTTCTATTATCTAGCAAAATGAAGAGACACAACTTACAGCAAATCCGTTGTAATATCCTCTGTTTTCTCTCATAGTCTCACCTCTCTATTTCCCGCTCACAGAATACACATCTATCACACGGCCTCAGATACAATGCCCTCATACAAAGAGAGGGGTTGCCTTCTAGGGCAAAAAACCCTAAACTAAAAATAAGTTCTACCGTCAGATCATCTGCCTAATGAATGGCCCAGATTGAATAGAAATTACTATACTTTTACAAGGCAATTTTACAGTTGTTTTTAGCTTCGGGGGCACTGCCCCCGAAACCCCCCACTAGGGGGGGGCTCCCAAAGGTCGCAGCCCCCCTCCCCTGGATCCCCCCTACAGCGAATATTTTACGGGTGGCATTGCCGCCCCCATTTCGAACTGGGGTCCATTGTGGCGATACCTTTGAATATAGAAGATAATCAGGCTCCACACCCAACAGTTATTAGTTGTTCAACCTAGAAAAATACCTTGAAGATCAATCAACTCACCATGGGGGTTATAAATGGCCCATGTCGTGGACGATAGATTCTGGGTACTATGAAAAACACCAGCAATGAAACTGATGTAAGGAGACACCGACATATGCAAAGTAGGTAGAAACATAATAAGTAGGAAATATCCTTGCAAAACAACACACCAAACCACACTGTACAAAAATGAATAACACACTATTGTTTAAAAGTAGCCATGCAAGATGAACTAAGAATAATAGTTTATGAGATAAAGCCCATTACGGGGCTTGTCTAAGGGATTTCCCTCATAGTCAATAAGCTCATAGGCCCCTTTCTATAACACATGTTTAACAATGTAGGACCCATGCCACGAGGGTTCAAACTTGCCTGCCCCTAGCTTATCATTAGCCTGATCATACAGAAGAACCAAATCTCCCTCAGAAAAAGCTCAAGGAGAGACAGGCTAATCAAAATGGGAATTGACCGGCTTTTTTTGTGCTTCGATGACCAAAGTAGCAATATGAAAAGTCTCATCTAGTCATTCTAAATACAAGAGGCGCTCTTCCTAAGGTGAGGTCTCGGGGAGAAGTTCGACAGCCAGCTTGAGGGATGGAATTTCGCACTCAATCGGTAAAGTTGCTTCCATACCGTAGACTAGCTGGAATGGTGTGAATCCAGTTGCATCCTTGGTCGAGGTTCAGTAAGCCCATAGAGCTGAAAAGAGAATGAGATGCCAATTTGACTTGTGCATCCCAATGGTGCGCTGAAGCATCGTAACCTATACTTTGTTCACAACTTCAACTTGGCGATTGACGTGAGGGTAGTATGAGGTTGATCCATCGTAGCATAAACCTAACGTACAAGTCAGCTCAGTCATTATGTAATCTCGATAATGGAAACCATGGTCGATGAAAATGGCCTGAGGCACTCCAAACCTAGAAATAATGTGATTGAATAGAAATTGAGCCACCGTTTTACTGTTCGTAGAGTATGCAGGCATTTCTTCAGCCCATCTGGTGAAATAATCCACAACAACGATAATATACTCATTCCCCCTAACCGAATGAGGATTACAGGTCATATAGTCGATGCCCCATTTGGCAAAAGGAACAACGGTAATAACGGGGTGTAGGTGAGCAAGTGGGGCCTGCATTTTTAGCTGATAAATTTGGCGCTCATGGCACTTGCGAACATCAAGGATTGATCCAGGTGGATATTGGTGGCCACCTGCCAAGTCCACCTGGACCCCCACCATTGTCTTTCTCAGCATTTTCAGTTTCCTTAATTGTAGAACAACTTACTATTTTTAGCAGTTTTTCGGGTCCTGAACTTCTGGAGCCGTTTTGAGGCCCTAAACGATAGATCTTTCTAATGAGCTATTGTACGCGTCAAACGGAGATCATATGCCAAAGTTACGACCCCGGGAAGTTGATGTACCAACTTACACCCAAACGGGGCCCACAGTTTGGCGTTTCATCTCCTAGGGTTAGGTTTTGGAATGTTAAGGGTTTTCCATTGTTTCTCAACAATAAATAAGCCTTCGAGCCTCATTGTAACTCAGTTCAGAGGCATGTAGCCATCACATCTCTTCTCAGAGATAAGCTACCATCGCCCTAGCTAGTTTGTTTCCATTTCTGGTTGTAAGCATATTTCAGTATTTTCCATTAATGAAATGAAGTATTATTTCTGCTGCATCTTTGTGTATATGGTTATCTCTGTAACTTGTTGCGTTCCTGTTTAAATCTGGATCAGTACAATACTGAAATATGCTTACAACCAGAAATGGAAACAAACTAGCTAGGGCGATGGTAGCTTATCTCTGAGAAGAGATGTGATGGCTACATGCCTCTGAACTGAGTTACAATGAGGCTCGAAGGTCTATTTATTGTTGAGAAACAATGGAAAACCCTTAACATTCCAAAACCTAACCCTAGGAGATGAAACGCCAAACTGTGGGCCCCATTTGGGGGTAAGTTGGTACATCAACTTCCCGGGGTCGTAACTTTGGCATATGATCTCTGTTTGACGCGTACAATAGCTCATTAGAAAGATCTATCCGAGCACTATCATTGTTGGAACGAGCAACATCGGTCCATTCCATGGACCCATGTTGCCCCTGGATTCCCCAAAAAACGTCGTTTAGGGCCTCAAAACGGCTCCGGAAGTTTAGGACCCGAAAAAATGCTAAAAATAGTAAGTTGTGCTACAATTAAGGAAACTGAAAATGCTAAGAAAGAAAATGGTGGGGGTCCAGGTGGACTTGGCAGGTGGCCACCAATATCCACCTAGATCAAGGATGCAATCCTTGAAGATGGAGGGCCAAAAATAACCAATGCAAAGGATTTTTTGAGTAGTAGCATATCCAGAGAGGTGACCGCCACATGTACAAGAATGGTAGTCATTCAAGACCCTCTCAGCCTCCTCGAGAGTGAGACAACAACAAAGAATTGAATCGACATCGACGCAGTATAAAGTATCTCCAAAGATATGGTAAGGTTGAGATTGATGCCGAATGCATCGATGATCATCCTTGGTTAATGCAAACCAGAAATTGGATTTCTGGAGACACATTATGATATCACCATATGAGGGGCCAAGAGTGCTAATCAAGAAAAGGGTCTCGTCGAGGAGCTGCTCATTAGCACCAGCAGGAAGAAAAGTAGAGGGAAGAGAGAAAATGAAGTCAGCGAAGACCAGTGTTTTCTTATATTTGGCAGTAATGAACACCAATCGAATTCTTGGAGGATGACAATCCACTTCGAATACTCCCCCCCCCCAGCAACTGACATGTCAAGATGTAGATCATCAAGTTGAATTCGAAAATCACAGTGGTGGTGTGGAGGAGAATGTAATGACAAAAGTGTTGAAAAAAATGTACGATAGCCAAAGCCAACTTCTCGACATGAGCATAATGCATCTTAGTGTCGAGGAGGTCATGACTGAGGTAGTAAATAACATGTTCATTGCCTTTGTCATCCTCCTGTACCAACACCATAACGATGATACTAGAGGCTGAAGTTAGATAAAGGAAGTAATCGTGATGATATTTCAAGGGGTGCAACAAAGGAGTATTGATGAGGAACTTTTAGGTCATCGAAAGACTTTTGGGTAGCCTCATACAAAACTTATGGGGTTCCTTGCTTGAGCAGCTGGGTGAACCCTGAAGCTAGCTCAACATAAATTGGTACGAAAGGAGGGAGGAACTTCCTTTAAGAGGATCAAGGAAAATGCCTTGTTTTGAAATGATAAAGCCGAGGAGTCGTCTGGATTCGACACAAAAGACACATTTATGTGGATTCAGCCGAATGTTGTAGTGTCTACGATGAAGAAAAATTTGTTGGAGATGAGTAGGGTGATCATGGCATTTACAAGGATGAGCTGGGAGACCATCCAAGTAAGGTTTAACAATGTTTCGAATGTCATGGAACGCATAAGGAATCTCTCTCTGAAATGTAGCCCCATCATTCTTAAGGCCAAAAGGGAGCTTTTTATATGCGAAGGTCTCCCACGAACAGATAAAGGCTATCTTATCTTGATCAGCTGGTGCAATGTTTATTTGGTTGTAACCAAAAAAACATCCATAAAGGAAAAGAATTCACTCCTGACACATTCATCAATGATATGGTTGATGAAGGGAGTGGGGTAATTATCCTTAGGACAGGTATGATTGAGATCACGGTAATTGACACAAACGCGAATAGTGCCTTGTTTCTTTGTCACCGGTACAATATTCGAAACCCAATCTATAAGAGAGATTGGATAAATAAATCTATCTTTCATAAGTTTTTCAACTTCACCCTTGATGGCAGCCACTTTTCTAGGGTGCACTGGACGAAGCCATTGGTGAACGGGCTTCACATGAGGGTAAGTTGGAATCTCATGAACGACTATACTTGGGTCAATATTGAGCATCTCTTCACATGACCACACAAAAAAATCTTGGAACTTTTGGAACAGATGAGTATAGAGCTTGATCACAACTAGAGAACAAGTTAACCTGATATGGACATTTTTAATGATACCAGGCTTGACAGAAATATCAATTGGCATTGTTTGGGTAATTTTACCCATTTTCCCTTCCAACCAAACTCATGAGTCATGATTAGTGTCTGAAGTGGTAGGGCCAGGAACCGAGAAGAGAACTTCTTGAGACAGGTAGACATGACCGCCAGGCTAGGCAAGAATGAGGAATGATGATGAGTATAGTTCCAAGGTACTTCCTCCAAAGACATTACTTCCATGATACTCTCATAAAAAAGAAGACTCTCAGCTAAGGGATTAGGATATTCCGAAGAACCAAGCCACAGGGATTGAGAATACGCATCAAGAGATGTTCTCGAAACAAAATGATCGGAGGATACCGAGGGAAAAGATGAAACAATTTCCACATAATTAATTTCAGCTGGGCTTAACGACGTAACCTCACCCCATGAATCAATAAGATATGGTGAGGGAATGACCCAAGGATCAGACTTGACCTATATCATGTTGACAGAGGCAACATGAGGTGAGAGCGGAAAAATACCCATCAAGGCAGGATCATTAAAGAGTCCTACCCCCACACTCTCATAAGGAGCACCAGTGTGTTTGACATAAGGAACATTGCCATCTGAGGTGGAAGAGGCAAAGAAGGACAATTGGTCGATTGTGACTATCTTCCCTCGATGAGGAAAATGAATCACTCGAAAAAGGGAGGAGGCTACAACATGCATGGCATGGGTCCAACTCCGCCCGAGTAGAAGATTATATTTAAGATTAGCATCAATGATCTCAACCTCGAAGTGTACTATCTTGCCCTCCAAAGTAATGGCAAGTTTGGGAAGGACACCAAATGGTCGCGAATCGCGTCTATCAAAAGATTCCAAAGTGTTAGGGGACTGGTTCAGAGTAGGAGAGCCAATTGCCTTCCAACAAGCGACAGACATGATGTAGGTAGAATCAACTTCATCGATGACGGTCCTATGAATGGTTTTCTCATTTATGATCGCCTGAATGAGAAAAGAAATTTGATGAGGTAAACATAGAACGTGGTTTTCCAGGTCAAAACAGATGATATTAGAGTCAACTGGATCGAAGAATTGATAGAGACATGACTCGAGACCATCGGTTGAACCGGACGAGTTACTTGGACTGACGAAACAAGAGGATTCCGAATGGTGGATTCCATAGGGACTAAAGTAACTTCAAAATGCACCATCAGTTGGGAGGTTGGGTTCTGAATGAATGGACCTGAGGTAGGAAAGCGCCATATGCCCAAACAGGGTTGTGATATAGCAATGAGGCAGTAGGCGTACCTAAAACCAACTGAGATAAAGTCACATAATTACGTGGTAACTCAGGATAACGCTGGTCGAAATACTTCCTGTGTAAGGGAAACCTTGAGGAGGAAAATGATCTTCCTGCTTTTCGATTGTGCGTGGAGTGGAAACCTCCGAGTGACCCAAAGAGGAGACTGGGATTTTTCCTTCTTATTCCATGGGTGAAAATAGGCAACAACAGACTACTGAAGATGTTCGAGGGGATAATTACGAAGGAATACCTATATGATCGCACGGATTGTACGGACGCTGCAGTGATATCACAACAAGATTGAACAAAGGGTTCGGGGGATAAATAACCAGTTCAAGCTGACCTTCAAAAGTTGGTGGACTCTCGGGAGCTTGGATAGGACTATCTGGAGATTCCAGGCCAATGTCAAAAAGTGACCCAATATCTGAGGGAGGAGGAGGATGAGATGACAAAGGTTGAATGCTCAGAAAAATTCCAAGGTCAACACCTTAGTCCTTAAGTGATTGTGGCAATTTAGGAAAAGGCTCCTCAAATGATCTTTCAGACAGAGGAGAGGAAGAGGAATTGGGCGAACCTGATGGTTCAACCACGACGATTTTGTCTCAATTAACGAGAAGAGAGAGATTGATTCCAAGGCTTTAAAATGTATTTAAATGTATACTCATGATGTGGTCTAGAAAAAGACTAACAAGAATGTTATATGCTCTTGGGAAACAATTTTTTAAGACGCAAAAAAAATTGGTGCTCTTTCATGTTTTAAGAGTTGAGAAAGAAGCAAAGGTGACTTTATCACTTTTGGTTTGAAACGAGCTCTAAATGACAAGTGCTCGGGTGACCTTTTATATTTAGGGAGTCAAAAGGATAAAAATAACTACTTAGGATGATCTAGGCAAAAAGGATTACCAGGTAACCGTGAACTCTAGAATACCTCCCAGCGAACCGAGAAGTATGGGCAGGCAATCTCCCTAAATGCTATGTTCGATGTATCATGTTTACAAGGCGGTAGACTCAGCTTCCTATGGATAAAGGATTGCAACCTAGTGGGGTCTCCCTTTATATATGCAACGGTACGGGGATCACAAGTCCGTACTAGCGTTGTCTAGTACCAAAGCGAACAACAACTGCTAGGTTTAAAGACGCCGGAACACGTGTCTAGCCTAGACCTTCTAAATGTGATCGTTAGGTTTCAAATGTGCCTTAGGTTAATTGAATACATTTTATAGTTTATCTTGAAACCATGTGTCGGTTTTTAGGCCTGATCGATGTGACTCGAAAAACTCCTATATGCAGCTAAATGAGACAAGACCCCTTTAATTCGACGAATTGTTTATACTAATGAGAGTAGAAAACACACTCAATGCAACAAACAAGCAATTGAACGAAAAATGACCCTTTCACTATTTCACTTTTTGAAAACAAAATGATGAAAAACTCTTTCCAATTTCTATGTTTCCTATCAAGCGCACTTCAGGCAGTCCTTTCATTAGTAAAGATAATTCATTTCTCTTCCAGTGCAAATGATGATGCAACTCTATTATTCAATGATGCTAACTAATGTAACATATTGATTCAAAAAACTAGAATTATGTATTCTGTTATCACAAAATCTGACCTTGATAGGCTGTTGATCAAGCAGACACTGAGTAACTCTTTCAAACCAATCTTTTGGCTGAGGTTTAGCCTCCTCAACCTGAGAGGGCTCTCTCACTAGGTTTAGGGTTTTTGATTAATGACTAGATGGCTAACTCAAGGAACAAAATGAACACAAGTATAATTGGTTGACTGGTTGAAACTATGATTAACAAATATCGATTGGGCTATGGAGTCAAAATAGTCTTCAATGAAGCAACATGATTAACAAAACATGGAAGTCAAGGCAGTTAGAGTTTAGGTTTATGAATGAAATTGTAACACAGTGAAACAACACAGCTTACAAGCAAGTGAAGGAAGTTAGAGCATTTTCCAATGAATTATAAGTATCACAAGCTCATACCACTACAAATAAGTAATTACACAAAGCCATAAGAACATCAAACGCATAAACTCTTTGTGAATTTTGAGTAGTCAAACTGATCTCTGTATTAAGTATGAAAATCACAGTTTCTTACAATAACACAATCTTTCCTTTACTAATGAGATTTCCAACCCTCAGAAATTAGATTCTCATGCTTAATATAGAGTTTTACATCATTGGATACTGTCATCCACCTTTAGAGGAATTCAAATTCCTAACTTAGACACCTATCTATGCACAAAACAAACTTATTTAATTACAACTTGACAGCTAGCTGTCTTTAAGAGTCCTAATACAAATAGGAGTAAAACTCCTAGAACATGCTTTCAACCACCTTATCTGAGTCTTTAATACATTTTTAAATCAGCTTCCAACCATGTCTTCGAGTTTGATGATGTCCATAGTGTTGTTGCAAAACTTTTTTAGTTATGCCCTAACTGTCCTGAAAATTAGGAGACAGAGCTCCTCCTTTTTAGGCCCTTACCCTTTGTGCTTACCTTCAAATGGTTTTCTGCTGGTGTATAAGTGGCATGCATCAATAAAATATTAAAATATCATTTTCCACCTATGCAAAAAGAAACTCGAGCCTATGGTGTAAAGAATGAAACATGACTGTGCTACGAAAATACTCTGTTTTTGTAGCACAACCTTCATATTACCTATGAAATGCCCCTTGAAGCTCTTCTATCTACACCATTGCCATCTGATAATTCATACATTATCAGTTGTCTACCAGCAACCTCAAAATTTGGAACTAATCCAACCTTACCTTCGGAAAGCATCCATAAGTGCTAAATAATCATCTTCAGCAGTTTCATAGCGTGCTACGAAACTGCTGTGTGATGTTCTTTTTCAACACGGCCTTCAAACATCTGTAATTTGGGGAGTTTTTTCAAAATTCCAAGAGAAATGATATGATCAACCAACAAAATCACTTATCCTTGTAAATGTTCTTCTTCATAGTTGTGCTTCCTTTATATGCCAAAATTCTTTTTGTGTGCCAAAAATGTTATAATCTATCTCCTTCATTGCTTCCTTTCAACACCTTGTTTCATAATTGTTGTAGACCCTTCTCTAGTTCTAGTTAGTTGAATTTCTAGATCTTCAATTTGCCTTTTCAACCCCTTGTTTGTAGCTCTGAGCTAAGAATTAACTTTCCTTACAAATCTAGCTTCTTTGATTGCAGGAACAATCCAGGTGAAGTATTTAATTTCACTGCTAACTATTTCTGGTTTGGACATCTTTTCAGCCTCCCAGAGAGCCTTCATCCTTTTGAAATTTGACTTTTCAACAACATGTTGTCTTGCTCTCACTCTTAGTTTAGCAATTTCATTGTTGGTAGCTTTTAACTTTTCTTCCATAACTTCATAACTGGCCTTTTCTGTTTGAGTGGCAGGGACTGTGTTTTTGTCTCCTCGAGGTCTTGGAGATGGTAAGTCTATCAACTCCTCATGAAAAACAAAGGTTCCTCTGTTCTCTCCAATTCAGCATTGGACTCCTACGTCTTCTTGGATTGCCTGGTTAAGGGCTTTCTAGGTTTAAAAACAAAAGCTGCAACATCATTTTCAAATTCTAGTTTCTTGGAGGGTTTCACTTTCTTCGACTTCCTTTGATCAAATTTTGGCACATCTGCCTGCACTAAAGGGGATTCTGTAATGTCAATGGCCTTTAAGATATCATTTAAATCAACCTTCAAGCTTGAACCTTCTCCCGAGATCACTGTTTTTCCTCTTTTGAAGTGGTTTGCAGGTTGACTGATCTTGGGTCTCTCCCCTAACCTCAGATATCTTTTCCTTGGCAGATTTAGGAGTTTCAAGAATGACTGCTAGGCTTTTGACTGCTGGGGTTTTGCTTGCTTGCTCTTTCACCTGCTTCCTAGGCTTTAACTTAATATACCTTTTTTCTCTGGACATTGCAGATTTGCTGGTTTCTACTGATGGAGTTCCTTTAACCCTAGGGCTAGTGTCTGCACTTTGTTTTTCTATTCCAAAGTCACATAAAAACAAAAAAGAAGACCAATCTTTGTTGACCCTTTTGAGCTCATGTAGAACTATCAATTTAATTAGACCATGATGAAATAGGGAGGTCTCACATCCTTGGGATTTTAACTGTACTTTATCTGCCATCTTAGCTATACTTCGAAATAAGAAGGCAAATCTAGAGAAATCATACTAGTAAAATGTAAAAGGAGTTTAAAATGGTATGAATAAACCTTTTGATATCTACCTTCACAGGTGAAATAACGTTGAATGTTGAAGAGCAGGTTGGTATAGCTGTCCTTGATGTAGTCTTTGGGAACTACCTTGGTTAAGTTGGTTTTTGAAAACTGTGGCTTCAGGAACACCTTGCATGGTTCCATGTCGAATTTGAAGTTTTTGAACCATGTCTCTTTCCCCCTAGGAATTTCTATCACCAATTCTATGACCTCTAGAGAAACCTGCAAATTAAGCATTCCAACCTTTGTACTTAAGCCACTGAAATGGAGTGCAAACTCCTTTGTCACCTGGGTATGCCCTCCTTACAATTTCTTACAAAACTTCCAGCACCCTACTTTCTTGAAAGCTTCCACAACTACTTTGTCTCTGATTAGGACCTCAGTGCTTTCAGGTTCTGTTCTCAAGCAATGACCAGAACTGTGCCATTTCTTCTCCTCTGTCATCTTTTCTCCTAAATTTCTATGAAAAAACCAGCCTCCTTTGAAACTCAATTGATCAGCCTCACTTGCCAGCCTCACCTGAATGTTGAGTGAAGAAAACCTTGGTGAACAATTACCAAAGTTTATTGTTCGAAAACAATTTTGTTTCAAGGGTTTGCATGCAATCTAAAACGATAAGACTAGCCAACCACTTTCGAATTTTGAAATTATCTTTCATAATGGACCCTAAATTCGAAATGATGAGTTTGGAGTGGTGGCATGCTTAAGGACTGACTCCTAGATGACACCTAATAATGAAAATTTTAGCAGAATTCTAACAGATTGATGTTTGACAACACTTTATTATGAATTGTGCTTTCGTAGCGCGCAAGGAAAAGCGCTACGAAAAGAGCAGCATTTTCGTAGTGCAAAATAGACAATTTACACTGTCTGCGCTACGAAAACGTGGTTTCAGGGCTAATTCCAAAAATTTTCAAATTGGCTTTAAGCTATGAGTTTCTAACAAGATTGTAGGACTTATGAAACATAGAAAAAGCATGCTAGACTTTATTTGGACATGAAAAATTAAGCCTTAGAGTCTCCTAACCTACCAACTTCCCATTGAAACATAGGGTGACTTGACACTTATCTAAGACCATGATTAACAAAATGTAAACCTTTGTTTTTTGGTGATAGCATATTCTTCAATGAAATGAGAAAATGAATCTTTCACAAACACTTCAATGAAAAATTTTCAAATACAATCAACCTCAAGAAAATGCAAAGAACAAAAGAGAATTCCTTCCAAACTAATGATGCAAAGGCTCAACCAAAAATAAGATGAGCAATGTGATCTATGCCCAAAAGGAGACACTCAATCGACAAATGAAAATTTTCAAACTTGTGAAATTGAAATCAAAGCAACAAAAGGACTAAGAAATGAAATGCAAGGAGAAGCTTAACTATCAATCTTGACTTGCTGAGCACACAATCAAGTGAACGAATGATGACCTAGATGCCCTAGGGCTACAAACCATCTGAGAACTTAAGAAACCAAGTGAAGAAAAGGCAAACCAAACAAGCATATAAACCAAGCTAAAAGAGCTTTCCTGTCAGGGAGAACATAGTTAAAACAAGCTAAGAGAGAGAAATCAGAAGGGCAAGACACATTGGTTGTGATCTAGGGGAAACCTAGATCTTCACCTACAAGAATTGACATGACTGCTTAACTGACAACATGTGCCAGAAGGGGGTTGACACGATTGTTTTTCAGAAACTCGCACTGATTGGCGCGACTGTTAGAAAAATAAACGTGCTGACCAAGGATTCAAGAAAAAAATAAAAAATTTCAAAGGCTAAAACCAAACTTGCCGCTGTAAATTTCAGGCTCAGAGCAATAAACTAGGAAAAGCAGAGAACTCTAAAGGGAAATGGTGATAGTAGAAAAGTTCACACAAAACCATAAAATGAAAATCAATCAAACAGAAGGATTGGATCCCCAGTGGAGTCGCCAATTTGTGGTGCAGGTAAATTCTCAATGCTGAAACAAACAATTCCTCTAGCTTGAGAGAGCGGGTTTAACCACAAACAAACAATCTATGGAAAACTTCCTTAGGATAGAATCAAATAAGAGGGCCTACCTTTTAGAACGCTACTTTGCTTGGTGAGGATCATGCTTCCTTACTCCAACTACTTTCCATTTCCTTCCTTAGAATACCTGAAACAAGAAAACAAACAACAACAACAAACATTGTTGAATTGAGGCTTTTATGATCCATATCAAGTTTATGAGAGATTTTTTGCTGTAAATCACATGATATTTCATTTGTCGATGTTTTTCGAACCAACTAGTGTGGTTCATCGTCAGGACAAGTTGAAGAAACAGATCAAGCTATGCATGTTAAATAGACAGGGCAGACCTCCAACGGCTATAATTCATGACCAGGCAACGACTATATTGACTAATAGCTAAATTTGATCTGTTAGTCAAATTTAGCTGTTAGTTAATATAGCCGTTGCCTAGTCATGAATTATAGCCATTGGAGGTCTTCTCTGTCTATTTAACATGCATAGCTTGATCTGTTTATTCAACTTGTCCTGACGATGAACCACACTGGTTGGTTCGAAACGCATCGACAAATGAAATATCATGTGATTTACGCCGAAAAATCTCTCATAAACAACAAACATGATAGCATACAAATTGCATTCAGCCTACTTAACAGGTCAAGGAACATTAAGCCATCAAATGTAGGATAACACTTCGATGTAGGAAATCAATCAATAGTTGTATTCATATAATTTTAGAAAGATATTACAACCAATGCCTTGACATTGTTGGTCTCCTCTGACATATCCGGGTTCCCACACTTCTACCAGCATCTCATGGATAGCCCCAACAATGGAAGTTTTAAGGTCTCTTCCCTTTAGTCTCAAACCAAAACAAACACACTATTCTCCCTAAAACATACACTAGAAAGCTACAAGCTATAGATATCTTGTTGACTATTCAAGCTCCAAAAATACTACTACTGAAAAACTAGTGAAGCTTGTAAAAGGAGGGGTTTATATAGCTTGGATAGAGGGGAGATGGTTCCTCTTATCATGGGAGAAGGCTTTATCTCTTGGGTTGGTTCCATCCTAATAGGGGGAAGGAGCCCAAATTGTCTTCCTTGGCTCCATCTAGCCCAACCATTTACCAGTCTTCCGTTACAAAGCTTCTAGACCTGGAAGCTTCGAATCTATATTTGAAAAACTTACTAAAAGTGGATTGGCACAGGTGAGAAAAGGCTCAGTAGCACTATACAATGCTAGTCTCGGTATAAATCTCTACAAATCGACACGAGGAGGAAATTGGTCAGTAGCATCTGCCTTGTAAACTGGGGTAAAAGGAAGATTCTTTGGAAATGATGCAAAGGGGAATTATTCTGCTTACTAGGAGTTTCTTCATGATGGGAAACCATATAGGGATCACTGTAGATTTCCTCCAGGATCTTGGACGGGGAGTATAGGGACAGTGAAAAAATTCTATGTAACACCCTCCTATAACTGTTGTGTTGCCGCTTTTCACTCTTTCTAACCCTTCTATTCTTCCTATAGCACTATTTTTGTTTCCTGCAGTAGGCTTTGTGTTTCCTGTAGCATGCATTTCCCCTTTTTTTTGGAGTGTGATAAGTGCCTTGGGCTACTTAAAGGAGGTTTACCTGGTGATAGGATTTCTTACATAGGTGATGAGAGTCTTTGAGATGGCTCCAAGAGATGTGACTTTCTCAACTTTCATCTCAATGGGCTCTAGCTCCTCTTTTTTAGTTGGTGATTCCTAAATTATAATAGGGGTATTTGTGGGAGTTTGAGGCTTCCCCTATTTAATCCTAGTGATTTTCATTGTTTTGAAGTAGAGGGGAGTTTTCCTCTGCCTTTTCTTCTTAGGTTTGATTGGTGTGCTCAAGGCACTTAGGATAGAAACTGCCTCCTTTTCATGGTGCTCAGGAGACAAACTTCTCTTCTCTGGGGGTACCTCCTCTTTTCTAGGTGGAGTGGTTTTCTTTGGACTTGGTTCTTCCTGCTCCTCCTCCTCCTCCTATTCTTCTTCCTCCACCTCTTCCTTTTTCTATGGTTCTTCCTCTTTTTTCTCTGCCTCTATCTATTATTCCTCCTCTGCTTCTACCTCTTCCTCCTCTTCTTCTTCTGCTGCTTCTTCTTCTTCTCCCCCAAGTGCAAGGACCTCAGTTTCAAGGAAGCCTTCTTTGTCCATATCTGTGAATGTGGACCAAAGGACAGGAAACCTTAATTTATTCAAAGCATATTTCACTTTTAGTTTTATGAGGCCATGGAGTCATAAGTGTTTTTCCTTGCCCTCTTTCACCTTCTAGCCCATTTCCATGATGGATTGTAGGGGGAAATAAGGCACACTAAGTCTTTGGGCTATGGGAAATCTTGCTCGAAATCTCAGTTCATGGAGAAGTCTGAACTGGTATCCATAGAATACGCTCAGTCTTCCTTCATAATAGATGAACTTAAGGATGTGGTAGGCCACCTCATCCTAAGGATAGGGGGGCTCTCCCTTCTGACTTCATTTTTATATTCAATTGGTTTTTCATCAGTAGTGAATAAATTCTTCTTAGCAAGGGGACTGTTGGGCTTGCCTTCTCCATTGGGCCCATAGGAGAAGTGTCATCAAACTGCTAATCAACTTAGAAGTAATAATGGATATTTTCATGACAAGAGAGGATATATTCCTAAAAACTTGGAAGCAAAGTTACGAAGCTCCCCCAAAGCCCAATCCATCCACCTCGGCTACGAAAATACCTACAGGGTCGTTGACCATCCCTCGACCTTTTGTAGAATCTATACATAAAATCGTCAAAGGACCTATTGTCACTTAAAATGGAACCCATAGCACAAGTGCTTTGAGAGATGTAGAAAGCTTTCTAGAGACAGCCTCTGGGTTGATTGTAGACCAGTCTCTAGGACATCTTAGATAGAGGAGTGCATGGAATATTTTCAAGAGCGGCTTTTGGTGCATTCTAATTGTCACGTAATAAAAAATGAATAAAGGGGGGCTTGGTTCAATATTCTATCATTAAGGTAAACTCAAGCCAACACATGGATTTGAATGCTCAGGGGGTGAATTAGGCCAACCTCAGAGAGAAATGTTTATTTCTGGTGGTTGCCGCACACAAAAATAGGCAACTTAATATTGATGTTGTAGTAAAGTGGAGAGGAAGAAAAGGAAGGGGGAGATCGGTGTGTAGGGCTGATTACAATGAAAAATACTAAGCCACGATGTTCCAACAATAATATGGAAGAGAGAAGAGATGAAAGAGTGGCAGGAGTAGGGATCTAGTCTGGGTTTTATGCCATATATGCATGGGCACATTTGTATCCAATATCTCAAGAAAATATGTGCACATTACATGTACTTATGTAAATCGCTAGCTAACAGAGGTACTGTTGCTACTTGGTAACAAATATACAATCATGAACAAGGGAGAAACTGATAGCTTCGTCACACTATTTTAGAGAAATAAAAACATATATGGAATGATATTACAGAGGGGAAAACATACTATGCATTTCCATGATTGGAATCACCAAAGAGTATCATTAATCTTCAAAATGAGTTATGTTCACCAATCCATTTACATTCAGTAATCTACAGCTCAAGTCCCTCGTGAACAAGCCATTATAACCAAAATGGAACCAAATAATTTGGACCAATGTGGCTGCAGAATTCTGGAACCTCTATTAAGTGTTTCTCCCCCTTATTTATACAAAGAAAGGGGGATTTGAATCAACATTTACAAAATATCTCAGCCAAGGACTAGCTGTCCAATGGACTAGCTACCTCGACCTGCGATAGCTCTATTGCCCAAAATGATTTCCAAGGATTTGATTCCTTTCTTGAAAACAGATAGAAATTACATAATAATGAAAAGAAAAGGAAAACAGAGGATGATGGAGGAAGTATCCCTCTCTTGTTCCTATGAAGGCCCCTGATTAGGCCACGTCTCTGTCGCGATGTGTCCTTCTAACTGCTCCGTCAATTTCTCTCACTTTCACCTTAACTGCCTGAATCGCTTGTCTTCCAGAGCTGGGAGTGGTCCCACTATGTTTGCCTGTTACAAAGTAGAAGAAGATATTTTCTGGGAAGTCCTTTACATTTACAATTGAGTGGGGCTCCATGTTGAGGTGTTAAGTCTTCTTGAGCCTCCCATACTGTCATTTACTCACAGAAGACGTGCAGTGAAGTCGTCGAATCCATTTCTATTGCCCATGTAGTCCTTTGTTTCTTATTACAAGGGCTTCTATAGGATTAGCCCATATCAATGTGCGACTGCCCCATGCCTTCATTCAATACCTCAGCTCTTCATCCATTCGCCTTTAAATATATATACAATGCGATCGAAGCATTACCACATCAGGACCTTTACTCTTAAAAGCATCACAAAAAAGTGAGTCTTGATCTCCTTTGGCCCCCTTTTGGTTTAACCCCTTTCTGCATTTCTTCCCATATGACCAAGGGTTGTGACTAGGTGCTTGGCCAAATATCGGATCACTTTCCTAGGCGGATTGCAATTGGAGTTTCCAGTTAGGACTTTTACATTAGAGCTACAACATCTTAGCGGCCTCTGATTGATAGCCCTTTAGCACTTAGTCCTTGGTTCCTCGACTCTTCATGTGATCACGGGCTAGCCATGTATCGAAGCACCTTTCACAGTGGATCGAAATTGGGGTTTTAACGTTGATGTAACAACATGCCTCAACCTGCAAACTCCAATTTGTGAGAGCTCCGATGTGATGCCATCCTTTGCCACATGTCACCTTGTGAGTGGTGACACGTGTCACCCAAATATTCCCTCTTTGGACCCTTGAAAATTCTAGATCATCTTGCCACGTGTCACTCCATACCACCATGTCATGCTGACATCAGCTGCCAAGTGGATTTATTGGGACCAAAAATACTCTGTAATGCTTCACGTTGGAGGAGAGAGAAAAGGCCCATCCTTCTCTAGTTTTGTAGCTGATTTTCTTTGTTAATCACAATTATCCCTCACCGATGCTTTGACACTAGAGGCTCGAATCTCGAATTTTTTTTATGTTATCATCGTTCAAAAGTTTCATGATGTCGTATTTGGTTGCACCCTCCGATACTTGCAATTGCCGATATAGCATGTCGCTGAAACCTTTGATCACCTACTCATTCGTCACTACCAGGACCTTTGATTGTCGATAGAATATGGGTCATGGACCATCGATTTTCGATATACTGTACAGTTGGGCTACCAAAATTAACATTCACTTTCACTATTTTTCACCTTTATGCTCATCTTTTCACCTCATTCCATTACATTATGATTACATAAACCTACAGTATCATTACTACATGACTTCACATTTACATTTTCCAAAGTTATTAATTTCATGTATTTAGAGTGAATTTATGATTAAAAGTTAGAGAAATAACATGTATTTGCTGATACCTAAAAGTGGCTTGAGTTTGATGACATGTGTAGATCATTTGGAAGCTTCCAAGGCACCGTTATGTGGCCTCCCAAGGTCAAATTCGAATTTCAACTCAAGAGGTGGACCATATTCCAAGGAGAAAGATCATGTAGATCTTGATGTGTCATGGGATTTGTATCTATTTTTTAGGGATAAATTGAGACAAGTATGGATCTAGAAGATATTTAAGGGATCTACATTTATTGAGTAGATATCCCTAATTCATGTATAAATAAGAGGAGCGTCCTTCAGAGGAAGGTGAATAGTTGTCAGTTATTCATTAACATCATATTTAAGATTGTTCATTTAGCATGAATAATATCATTTTCTCCAAATCATGAGTTATGAGTGTTGTTTGATTCTTAAGGTGTGATAGTTGTTCATGTTTGCTCATTGAGGAATGGAAGGACCCCCATACCAAGATAATTACACTTTGTTGTAGAGTAATGTTCATAGTTGTGAATATACTAGTTTGAATTCTGGATGTTCACCTTATTTCTTTGATGTAAATACTTGTAGATAATTTTAGTATGAATTCATGTTATGGCCATGTTTTGTTGTGTGAAGATTGATCTCCTTTCAGTAGCTAGTTTTTATGTGAGAAGGACAACCAGGAACTCCTAAGTTAGGAGCCTCTTCTCCATGAGCTAGACTGAACTGAAACAAGATTTACTTTCTTATATGCTTTCCTAGATTACATTTATGTGAAGATTGATTTCCTTTTAGTAGCTAGTTTTTATGTGAGAAGGACAATTAGGTCCTCCTAAGTTAGGAGACTCTTCTCCATGAGCTAAGAACTGAACTGAAAACAATATTTACTTGCTTTCATTTATATACTTTCTTTCCTACTTTCTTAGATGTTTGGAAATGTTAATATAGAAAGATTGTAGAAGGACAACCAAGACTATTGAACAAGAGACTATTCTCTATCTTCTAAAGTAAACTAATTCCATTGATCAAACATTTTTATGCTTTCATAAAATAGATCTGAATCCTTTATTTTGAAAATAGTTTAGATTTGTAATGTGCATTTACATTCTAAACAAACTTCCTACACCAATTTCATCTGAGGTCCCATATATTATGATTTGCTTCTAAGTTCACGAAACCCCCGGGTTGACAAATTAAATGGCAGGGATTTAGCATACAATTAAATCGCCCAACATTTTGGACATTGTCGGGGAAGAAAACTTAGATGTAAGCTAGTTAGGAGGATTGTTTACGAAGAATTTTCATTTAGGATCATTTTTATTTACGGTTAATTGCATTTAGGCATTTTAATTTAAGTTTATTCTCATATAAAAAACATAACAATAAAACATAAATCAAAAACCCCCGTTCAATAAAAAAACACACACGCACACACACAATAAAAATTCATATATATATATGGAAGAATGCTGAGTATAAGTTTGGAACAACTCACTCAGATCCTAGGAAGAGTCAGAATCTCCTCTTCCTGCGAAGAAGAGATCTTGATAGTAGCCAAAAGCTTAACTACTCCTCTAGATGAAAACAATGAATTAACATTTGAAGAATCGTATACATCTGATGATGAACAATTATTTGAACAGGAGATTGAGGAGGACAAAGAGAAGTTGCAACATGATCCGAATCAGAGTGGAAATCACGCCTATGAAAGCCTTATCAAAAGGTGGTTTCGATGGTTTCAAAACAAGTACGAGGTTAGATCAATTTCGTTTTTGTTCTTATTTCAATAAATCACACTCACAAAAACTAGATTTGATCATCCTTGTATTGTTTCATTTTAAAATTGAAAAATTGAAAATGAATATATTTTTACTACTATTATGTGAATGGTTACATTGGAAATTTAATTACATGTAATAGTTTGTAATTTCCAATTAACATAGAGTAGGTAGGATGACATTTTCTGTTTCGAATAAGTATGCTCTCCTCCCATGTCTTTGCACAATCTTGAGGATAAGAAAGTAGGATGTCTATAAATGTTTTCAAGGTTTGCAATATTCTTGTCTCCATTTGCTAATTTTTTTATTATCCTAAATCAATAAAATTCTTGTTAGAAAATTATATATTACAGAGCAATGGAACACATAGAATATTGCAGAAATATAAACACAAAAAACGAATAAAACCAGAGAGACACAGATATATGTGGTTGATCTGATAATCACCCTATGATTGACCTCAATTAAAGATTTATTAAACAAAAGGTATTACAGACTCATGTGATGGTATGTTTTCTGTGTTATTTAAGCAACGAATCGATCAGATTGCCAATAAACAGAAAATAAGTGGAAAGACAACAGAGAAATACAGTAAGCAACACAAAGACACACACAGTTTTTAATAAGGAGTTCACCCTATGCTCCAGGGCTACGTCTCCGGTTCAACTTCAGTGGTGGCCTTGTTTAATTGTGTCTTACAGCAGAGAAATTACAATATAGGGACTCAATGTGAGTTCTCGTGAAGTAGATTTTGCTTGGTAGGGTGGTTCTTGGATTCCCCAAGCCACTCGGAGTTCACAGACTTTTATTCTTCCTACCAGCTCTATGACCCTTCGTCTATAGTGGAAAGAGCCAAATGTGATGATCAGTTCCGATAGATTCCTCTAGGGAAAGGCTTGAATCTTCAAGCTCTCTGGTGCTCAACACTACCTGTGGTCAGCTCGGCCCTCTGTCTCCTCTACTTGGCTTTACTGGTCTCTGTGTCCAGTCCTCCTCTCGGGGTTCAATGTTCACTGTCTCTCTTGTCGCTTGGACTCCTCTCTATTCCTCCTCCTCTGAATTCGACTGTCTATGTTCATGCCTTTAGCCATTCGATCTCTATGCCTGTTCAGTTCCTCTTCTCCCCCCCACGCAACCGGGTACTCAGGCTTTCCCATTTTGGCCCTGTTCGCCCAGCGATGCGCGATGCATCGAAAATCAGCTCCTTTTCCTGATCCGGGGCTCCCAGGGGCTATTTTGACATCTCACGAAGTCTCCATGGGCCTCAGTCAGCGCACTTTGACCGAGGTCCTTGTCATTCCACACTGGCTGCGATGGCCACTCGTTCAGGGTGTTTTTCATTGTTGTTTTAGATTCTTCAAGGATTTGTTCGAATTGATTCAGTCATGGTTCTTTGACAGTCATTTATGGATCCGATTCGGATCACGGCCTCCCTACTGAAAAAGCTTTTGGACCACCAAAAGTTGGTTTTCTTCAAGCATCGACTAAGTGAGGAAACTGTTGTCTGACTTGTCTAATCTCAATCCACTTCGCACTACTCGGCTTTGAACCTTTAAGCCCAATCCTGAGGTACTCCACTTGTCCACTGCGCATCGTCCTTACCTTCATGTCCAACATTGTGTCTTCCTGTAACTCATTAAGATATTCAGGAAGCAGGTCATCAACAGAAGTTAATTGACTCTGCTCTTCGGGGTCCTCAATCGTTGAAGGTTCAAACAACCTCAAACAGTCTGCATTTACGATTGAGTAGATGTGCATGTAAGCTGGTAGCACAAGGTGGAAGGCATTTTCACCACCCTTCTCAAGCCTGAAGGGTCCATACCTAATAGGTTTTAGCTTTTTACCTTCACCTTGCATCCTGTCCTTACTGATATACAGCCAGCCTTGGTCTCCAACTTGAAAACCATGCTCCATCTGATGCTTATCATGCCTAGCCTTGTACTTGGCTTGGCTCTTTTCCAGTTGTTCCTGTACTGCCTGGTGGATCTGTTCAGTGAACCTAGTTGCCTTGTCCACATCACTGTGTCTATCAACCATGGTATCTTTACCAAAGACAAAATCCAAAGGAGCCCTCGATACGAAACCAAAGCAAGTCTCAAAAGGAGATCTCTATGTAGAAGAGTGTTTGGCCTTATTGTAAGCATGTTGCACATAACACAAGTGTTCATCCCAAAGCTTAGGGTGTTTGTTGTAATATCCTCTCAGTAACTGGATCACTATCTTGTTAACTACTTCTGTCTAGACATCTGTTTGTGGATGAAAAGTTGTGCTTTTCTTTAATTTGGTGTCCATTAGTTCCCACAGACTGGACCGAAACTTTCCCACAAATTGGGTGTCTCGATCAGATATAATAAAAGTGGGTAATCCAAAATGAACCCATACATGTTCAAAAAATAATTTTGCAGTTTGTTCAGCTGTAATCTGTTTACTACAGGGTATGAAAATACACATTTTGCTGAACCTATCCACAACAACATATAGATAATCATGACCTTTCCTAGATTTAGGCAGTCCTCCCATGAAATCCATGGAAATGCTTTCCAAGGGTGAGAAGGAACTAGCAAGGGAGTGTATAACCCTAGTTTTCTGTTGTTGGGCTTGCTTTTAGCACACATAGCACACCACTTTACATATCTAGAAACTGTCTCACTCATTCTTGGCCAATAGCAGAACCTTTGCAGTTGTGCAACTATTTTACTTACCCCAAAGTGACCTGTTATCAGAGAAGTGTGTGCTTCCTTAATTATCTTTGCTCTCTCAGTTTGTGGAAATTATGCAGAGTTTCCCACAATGATATAAGAGTCGGTCCTTCACATGATAGTCCAATTCTTCTACTCTTTTGCCTTGACTCAAAGTTGCGTATACATCTTTAAAGTCCATGTCCTGAGCATATTGTTCTTTGTAACTTTCATGCAACACAGAATTATGCTTAAGTATGGTAGATGCATTTATAACAAGTCTAGATAACATGTCTGCAACCTTGTTATGTATTCACTTTTTATATCTAATGAATAAATGAAATTGTTGTAGAAAGCCCATCCATCTATAATGTCTTGATTGCTGCAATTTAGTTTGGGAGTGTAAGTATTGAAGTGGCTGATGATCAGTATGTATTACTGTTTCTTTTCCCATTAAGTAATGTTTCCACTTTTTCACACTCTGAACTAATGCATACAATTCCTTATCATATGTAGGGTAGTTAACTACTGCAGGATTAAAAGTCTCAGAATGATAACATATGGGTTTACCGTGCCGTGTCAACACTGCGCCCATGGCATAGTCAATGGCATCAGTTTGGATCTCAAATGGTCTTTGTAGATCTGGTAGTGCTAGTATAGGTGTTGTACTAATCTTTTCTTTCAAGGTGTCGAAGGCTTTCTACTGTTTACCTCCCCATTGAAACACCTTGTTCAATCCTGTCAAAGCATGTAAGGGAGCTGCAATTGAGGAAAAAATTGAAATGAACTTCCTCCAATATTGTGCTGCTCCTAAGAAGCTTCTCACTTCTATAGTAGACTCGGGTTTAGGCCAGTTTAAAATGACTGCCACTTTATAGGGATCTATTTTCAATTTACCTCCCCCTACTATGTGACCCAAATAATTTAGACAGGTTTTTCCAAATTCACATTTGGAGAGTTTAACATAATTTTTTTCTCTTCTCAAAACATCTAATGTTTTCTTAACATGCTTCAAATGTTCTTCCCACGTTTTACTAAAAATCATAATGTCATCCAGATACACAATAACAAAATCATCAAGAAAAGTTCTGAGTACATCATTCATTAATCTCATGAAAGTAGCAGGGGCATTGGTCAAGCCAAAAGGCATAACCAGTCATTCATACAATCCCTGCTTTGTTTTGAAAGCAGTCTTCCATGCATCTTGCTCTGCAACTCTGACCTGATGGTATCCACTGTGCAAATCCAGCTTGGTGAAGTAAACAACTTCCTTCAATTGATCTAAAGGATCATCTATGCGAGGAAGGGGATAACAATTTTTTATTGTTATCTTATTTAGTGCTCGGTAGTCAATGCACATTCTCCATGAGCCATCTTTCTTTCTCACCAAGATGATGGGTGACCCACATGGTGATGTGCTAGGCCTGATGAACCCTTTCTCGAGCAACTCCTGCACCTGCCTCTTGATTTCAGCATTCTCTAAAGCAGATAACTTGTACATCCCAATGTTAGGTAAAGGAACATCTTGCTGCAAAATAATATCATGAACTATTCCCTTTTTGGGTGGCAGACCCTTAGGTTCTTGAAATAAGACATCATACTCTGAAACAATATTTTCTATATCAGCTTGTTGATCAGCATTACAGCCCTCAAATACATTGGTTTTATCAGTTTTCCTTTCCTTTACAATCATTAGTAAGAACTGTTTGCATGAATTTATCATCCTTTTCATCTGTCCTGAGTTTATGAGAGTATAATTATTCTTGAGATTATGAGCTCTTACAAAGTATTCGATTCCCTCTTTAACAAGTAGATACTTGTTCTTAGCTCTATAGAAAATAGCTTTTCTATCATACAAGTAAGGACTTCCTAAAACAATTCCACATATATCCAAAGGAATTACATCTAACTCAACCTCATCTACAAATGCTGACCCAAAAGAAAACTTGAGTTTGCACTGTCTAGTCACTTGTAGTTGTGCTTTGTCATTCAACCATCCTAATGGGTATGGTTTCTTACGAGGTGTAGTTTCTAATCCCAGTTTCTTTACAATTGCTTCAGAAATTAGATTTACTTGTGAGCCACTATCAAACAAAGTATCAATCTTTTGATTTTTGGGAACAACTCGAATATGGAAAAGCTCATGTCTTTTTCTCTCATGTTCTTCATCAATAACAGATTGAGTAGAATTACTAGTAGATGCTTCAAAATTCTTACCTTTTATACCTATGGCTGCAATGATTGTTTCATCTCCCGAGTCTGATCCCAAATATTTCTGAATAGCTGCAACAGTCTTCTTCTTCTTGCCCTCAGACTTCTTAGGTCTCAACTCTGGATGCAGAATCCAACAGTGCTCATCATCACACCCCTCCTTTTTACAGTGAGAGCATGAAGCTTTGCCTTTTTGTGCAGTGTTAGCCTTCCTTGCTTTCCACTTCTACTTTCTTTTCTCCTTGCTCTTGCTTACAGTGGGTTGGGATGGTCCCCCAACTTCTGGATTTCCATTCTTTCCTCTAGCTTCTAGATGAGTAGCTTGTACAGATACCTCATCTATACTAGTGGGATTAAACAGGAGGATGTTATACCTCATGTAGTTGTGTAGACCACCAATGTACTTCAAAAGAGTCTCTGGTGAGTCTAATGAGATACCCAACATCAATGCTCTCTTTCTGAACTCTTGAGTATACCCTTGTACACTTTGCCCTTTCAACTGTTGAAGAGTTTTTCAACTCATCATGGCTTGTTGCATGTAGGCCAATGGATAGAATTGCTTTTTGATTGCACCAACAAATTCACTCCAGATAGAGATGGTCTTACCATGCTTCTGCATATCAGCTTGGGTTCTGCCTTCCCACCAAACCAAGGCAATGCCTCCTAGGCGTAGGCTTGCCAGCTGAATCTTACTCTTGTCTGAGTCTATGTTTTGTACCCTGCAATACACATCAATTTGTCTTATCCAATTGTCCAACTTTTCAGCATTTAGCTCTCCATCATATATAGGCAAATCAAATTTAACATCCAACTTAATCAAAGATGCTTTCTTATTATGCACAGGGCTATTAGGAGGTGTGAGAAAGCTTTCCTCTTTCCCCTTTCCTTTGGAGTGGTCATGGAAATGAGACTCATATTTTTCTTTATCTTGTTTAGAGCCTGATGAATCTTCATCCCTATGCTTTCTAAAGTCCCTATACATTTCTTCTACCATAGACTTTATAGCTAGGAAACTTTCTATGAATTGAGGGTTTGGCCCTATAGAACCTTCCTCTGACATTGTCTTCCGAGACTAGACTCTCCCAATTTCAAGATTAGTTTCCACCAACTCTCCTTCTCCTAATTTGAGCTTCGATCTAGTGAGCATTCACAGCTAAATGAACACAAGCTTGTCTAACCTTACAGCCTAGAGCTCTGATACCACTTGATTTGATAATCACCCTATGAGTGACCTTAGTAAAATATTTATTAAACAAAATGTATTACAGACTCATGTGATGGTGTGTTTTCCGTGTTATTTAAGCAACAGATCGATCAAATTGCCAATACATAGAAAATAAGTGGAAAGACAGCAGAGAAATACAGTGAGCAACACAAAGACACAAACAATTTTCAATAAGGAGTTCAGCCTATGCTCCAGGGCTACATCTCTGGTCCAGCTTCAATGGTGGCCTTGTTTTATTGTGTCTTACAGCAGAGAAATTACAATACAGGGACTCAATGTGAGTTCTCGTGAAGCAGATTTTGCTTGGTAGGGTGGTTCTTGGATTCCCCAAGCCACTCGGAGTTCACAGACTCTTTTTTTTGTACCAGCTTTGTGACCCTTGGTCTATAGTGGAAAGAGCCAAATGTGATGCTCAGTCCGGATAGATTCCTCTAGGGAAAGGCTTGAATCTTCAAGCTCTCTAGTGCTCAACGCTGCCTATGGTCAGCTCGGCCCTCTGTCTCCTTTGCTTATCTTTACTATTCTCTGTGTTCAGTCCTCCTCTTAGGGTTCACTGTTCATTGTCACTCTTGTTGCTTGGACTCCTCTCTATTCCTCCTCCTCTGAATTTGATTGTCTCTGTTCATGGCTTAGGCATTTGATCTATATGCCTGTTCGGTTCCTCTGGTCCCCCCCACGCGACCGGGTGCTCAGGCTTTCCCATTTTGGCCATGTTCGCCCAATGATGCATGATGGATCGAAAATCAGCTCCTTTTCTCGATCCGGGGCTCCTAGTGGCTATTTTGGCATCCCGCGCAGTCTCCATGGGCCTCGGTCAGCGCGCTTTGACCGAGGTCCTCGTCGTTCCATGCTGGCTGCCATGGTCACTGGTTTAGGGTGTTTTCGATTGCTGTTTTATATTCTTCAAGGATTTGTTTGACCTGATTCAGTCATGGTCCTTTCACAGTCGTTTATGGATCCAATTCGGATTAGTGGTTCACCCGGTTTGGGCTACGTCCACCCCGAACAACCAGTCCTTCCTTTCTATTATCCAGTAAAATGAAGAGACACAACCTACAGCATATTTGTTGTAATATCCTCTGTTTTCTCTCACAGTCTCACCTCTCTGTTTCTCGCTCGGAGAATACACATCTATTACACAGCCTCAATACAATGCCCTCGTAAAAAGAGAGGGGTTGTCTTCTAGGGAAGAAAACCCTAAACTAAACATAAGTTCTACTCTCAGATCATCCGCCTAATGAACAACCCAGATTGACTAGAAATTACTATACTTTTACAAGGCAATTTTACATCTATTTTTAGCTTCGGTGGCGCTACCCCCGAAACCCCCGCCGGGGGACTGCTGGCCCCCGAACCCCCTAGCCAGGGGGGATCGGCCCCCTTGAACCCCCGCGTGGGGGGGGACAAGTCTCCCCTAAACTCCCCCGCGTGGAGGGGTGTACAAACTTCCTGGGGTATACATCCGGCTGAAACAAAGACCTCTAAATAATCATGCTCCACACCCAACAATTCTAGATTGTTTTAGGATTAGAATAAAATTTAAATTCTTTTTAAAAGATTTTGATTTTAAAACAACATATAAATAAAATAAAAATAGAATAAAGTTCAATTTCTTTTTAAAATATTTTGATTTTAAACAACATAAAAATCAAAAAAATAGAATAAAATTCAAATTCTTTTTAAAAAAACTTAATTAAAAAAAAAAGAATATATATATATATATATATATATATATATATATATAAATTTAAAAAAAAACATAAACATAATAATAATAATAATAAAAAAATGAATTAATAAAAAAATTAAATTTAAAAAGATAAATCATAAAAACTAAAAACATAAAATATAATAATCAAAAAACAAAAACAAAACAACTAAAACAAAACAAAACATTAAACCATAAAAACAAAAACAAAACCAATTTAAAAAATGAAAGCAATGAAAAAAAACATATAAAATAATAAATAAAACAAATAAACCAAACCAAACCAAAAATCCATGATGCATTACATATAACAATAAAATAAAACTAGCAAAAGGAATTATGCATTTCGAAAAAAACATTAACATCGAATAAATTAAAAGAAAACCCACATTGCAATTGAATGAAGGTCACATAGTTGTTTGGCGATGGTCAAAACAATGTCGTTGGTGCACTGTCTAGTCCATGCTCGGGGCTTCTATGTTGTTCCAACCTGCAAGTAAAATCAAACTACCATCTGAGCTCCATTGCAATGGTTAAAATTTGATGTAAGTCAGTGGGAGAATTCTTTGAAAAACAAACACATGAATTTAAATTGAAATAAACCTGCAATAATAAACAAAATCTCTGTGCTATTCAACCAAGCGGTCGAGCTGGGGAAGATGGACAATTTGAATTAAAATAAAATAGTTTGCACTAGTGAATTTGGGAAGATCCCCTCTTTTGGAAAATCGTGGGCTCAATCATGGAGAAAATCTCAAGAATGAGGCGAAAATCCGGCAGAAATATTGTCATCCACCATCTATCATTCTTTTGCAGCTTATTTTGATCCAGAATTTCGATTTCTTCGGCCTGAGCAATCTCCAAGTCTAGAATTCATTGAACAATCAGCGATGTAGGTGAAGTTGATATGGCCAGTGAGGAAAATTAGGTTTTTGTTAGTAAAATATGGAAAATATCTCACCAATTCCTCATGCTAAAATCAAGCTTTTTCTCTCATCACTTGGAAAATTGTGGATTGTGGGTACTTATTTGCCAAGTAGCAGCATGCACCATTAATTTATATTCACGAGAAGACTGTATGTACTTGACTTTGCCAACGTTAACATCGAAATTCCAACTGTTTGTTTTCACTTCAGAGGAGTTGCACCATTCGATCTGCCCCTAAAGAATGTTTTCATCAGTAGTCAAAATTTTAGTAATGGTTTACAATGCCTTGCGTTCAAATCTGTAGGGTATAAAGGTGGATTGCCAATTTTTGGATATATTCAACAGTAGAATTTCCACATTCTCTATGATCTAAATCGCAAACAACTCTATTTTACTCATGCCGACTATTTTGATCTCCATCTTTAGAAAGATTATAGTTTCAAAAATTATTGTCATAGGTGTTATATTTTGTTGTCTCGGGATAAATTGTGATGTAGCAATACCTTCTGTAGTGTTTGTTCAACTAACAAAGCTTCTTGTATTTTGTCCTTAGGCTTGCGCTTACAATGAACCTTCTCTTTCTACGATAAAACTTTCACTTACAACGAGTCCTCTCTTTCTGCATTATATGGTTTCAAAGAATAGTAAATAAAATTTTCAAATTTTAATTGGATTAAAAACAAAAGAAAAAAATTTAAAAAAAAAATAAAAAAATTGCAAATGGACATTTCATGACTTTTGAAAACATTTTATGCTAACTTGTCCTTTTGGAGTTACTTTAAAGGAACTAGCATGCAAAGGCAACAGGTAATTTTTTTTTTTCGTTGCTAGAATTTATACTTGCATTTTATGTCTTTCAAAAAGCTCTCACAGTTTTCATGCAGGATTTGTACTGAGCTTTTATAGGTTCACAACAATCCAAGTCCTTGCAGATTTGACCTCGAGAAATCACATTCATCATTGAAACCTTGAAGGAGCTAATTACATATGTCGTGACATTTGTCGCTACACAGAAATATTTTGCGTCATGATATGTTACCCACTTTTATCCTTCAAAGCTTCATTAGTCATCCATGTTAAATTCCACTGATTCATTTCCTTATCCATAATTACTTCATACATGTCTACTTCTCTAAATCGCATACTTTTTTTCCATCTTTACAGTTCATCTTTTTGCCTCATGAATAAACCATCCATCTGTCTACATTGCCTTGATTTCCTTTCCATAAAAATTGTTTGACCATAACATCTTGTATCTATAGTCCTACCAATCATTTTGTATGAACTCACGTTGACTAATGTGGGATTCCTTAAGTCCCACCTTTCAACAAGTCTTTAGCCATCAACCTTAGCACCTTATATGGGACAAAGACTAGAGTCATTATTAGTACCTTGAGGCTTGCATGTCCTAATGGCAAGTCTTCTCACCAACGAACAATGGGAAGACATTAATGTCACTTGTTTGTTGGATCTTGCAAGTGGCTCAACATCAGTTCATTTATTCACACTTCACAAGATGTACTTGGGTACCTTGGCACTCATTTACATTTATGGTGAGTTTGTCTCACATTGGTTAACGACATTCATCAATGGTCAGTAATGCAATGACTTCTTTCCATGTTCGACATTGACGCATTTATTCACATGGAAATAATTGTGCCACAATATGGAACGACATGAAGACTATATGATTTAGAAGCAGATTCAATAGTATTTTGTACTTTGGAAAAGATTCAGTAGCATTAATAAAGGATCCACATTCATGACTTCATCCATCATGTGTGCAACCAAGACATAGATCACATTCTTGTATTCTTCATTCCATGATTTAGCAGTAGGGGCTACACTTTTCTACATATACACAATTTGTCCACTTAGGTAAGTAAAGGTATGTTCTTTTCTAGTTTTTTATCATACAATTCCTTTAATGCTGAAATTATAATTTTTCAAAAATACTTCACCATGTTCATGTTCATACCTAATATTCACATTCATACTCCATTATCACCTTTCATATGTCATATATGTCCTTTATGCACATGCCATCCTAACCAACATCCTTTTTCCAAACGACTACTATTGCATTATGATTCAAACGTTACATGTTTTGCAAATAATGATCGAAGAATGAATGACTATTAAATGTTTTCAAAGTCTTTTGATGCAACACAAAAACCAAAAAAGTATTGTTACACAAGAACCAATACTAATCAAATTTTGATTGTTACACAAGAACCAACCAAACTAATATGTTGCAATCAAATGTTTTTTAGAAAGAACACTTTGAAAAATAACAAAGTTGTCAAAAAAGGTAAAAAAATGTTATGTGAAGTTAAAAAATCGATATCAGCCAAAGTCGATATAAAAGAAAGATAATGAAAAAATATTAAATCATGATTAAGCGAATTGATGCAATAGATTGCATGAGGACATGCAATAACTTAAGTTGGGGGGGTATGTTGGGCCACCAAAATTAACATTCACTTTCACTATTTTTCACATTTATCCTCATTTTGTCACCTCATTCCATTACATTATTATTATATAAACCTACATTATCATTACTACATGACTTCACAAATTTACGTTTTCCAAAGTTATTAATTTCATGTATTTAGAGTGAATTTATGATTAAAAGTTAGAGAAATAACATGTATTTGCTTATACCTAAAAGTGGCTTGAGTTGGATTACATGTGTAGATCATTTGGAAGCTTCCAAGGTGCCCTTATGTGGCCCCCCAAGATTAAATTCGAATTTCAACTCAAGAGGTGGACCATATTCCAAGGAGAAAGATCACGGAGATCTTGATGTGTCTTGGGATTTGTATCTAGTATTTAGGGATAAGTTGAGACGAGTATGGATCTAGTAGATATTTAAGGGATCTACATTTATTGAGTAGATATCCCTAATTCATGTATAAATAATAGGAGAATACTTCAAAGGAAGGTGAACAATTGTCATTTATTCATTAGCATCAGATTTATGATTGTTAATTCAACATGAATAATATCATTTTGTCCAAATCATGAGTTATGGGTGTTGTTTGATTCTTCAGGTGTGATAGTTGTTCATGTGTGCTCATTTAGGAATGGAAGGATACCCATACTAGGATAAGTACACTTTGTTGTAGAGTAATGCTCATAGTTGTGAATATACTAGTTTCAATTTTGGATGTTCATCTTATTTATTTGTTGTAAATATTTGTAGATAATTTCAGTATGAATTCATGTTATGGCCATGTTTTGTTGTGTGAATATTGATCTCCTCTCAGTAGATAGTTTTTACGTGATAAGGACAACCTAGAACTCCTAAGTTAGGAGCCTCTTCTCCATGAGCTAGACTGAACTGAAACAATATTTACTTTCTTATATGCTTTCCTAGATTACATTTATGTGAAGATTGATTTCCTTTCAGTAGTTAGTTTTTATGTGAGAAGGACAATCAGATCCTCCTAAGTTAGGTGACCCTTCTCCATGAGCTAAGAAGTGAACCGAAAACAATATTTACTTTCTTTCATTTATATGCTTTCCTTCCTTCTTTCTTAGATGTTTGGCAATGCTATTATAGAAAGATTGTAGAAGGAAAACTAGGACTCTTAAACAAGAGACTCTTCTCTATCTTCTAAAGTAAACTAATTCCATTGGTCAAACATTTTTATGCTTTCATAAAATAGATCTGAATCCTTTCTTTTCAAAATATTTTAGATTTATAATATGCATTTCCATTCTAAACAAATGTCCTACACCAGTTTCATCTGAGGTCCCATATATATTTGTTTTCTTCTAAGTTTAGGAAACCCCCAAGTTGACAAATTAAATGACAGGGATTTAGCATATAATTAAATCGCCCAACATGTACCTTGGGCCTCCAATCACCAATTCTCCCCAGACCTTTGACATTCACGATCATCGATATTATTGATGCCTAATCGCAAGTTTGATATGTCCTTCCCCTACTACGACATTCATAAAAATTCAATTGCAATTTGTGATATCAGCAATCGATGATCGCTAGTTTCACTCCCAACCTTCGATTGCCTCTTTGCTGCCAAAGACTCTCGATATGTAATTTGCGATCTTCTCCGGGACCTATGAAAAGATCTTCTCCTTTATTTGGAAGGAAACAAAACCCCTAAACTTTAATAGGCCATATCTTTTGATCCAAAAGTCCATTCTTGGATTTCCACATACCATTAGAAATATCGTTCCAAGCACTATGAAATGGAGAGGGTCTGATTTGTCTTTGAGTGCTTCTATGGATTTTTAGATGGCTTCAAAATTCACTTCTATTTGGCACTTTGGACAACTGAACACTCATAATGCAGTGAGTGACAACATTGGCTCCAACTGGGGACAGTGCCTTGCTGGCAAGGTGTTGAGAACTTGTAGACCAGTAGCCTTCACCCTTGGGCATGGAGTTAAGAATATAATGAATCTTATACAACCATAAATTATCGATGAAACTCTATTCACAAAGAGTCCTTTTCTCATCTAACTAAAACACAGAAAAATAAATTCTACCAACTGGAAAGTAAATGCTCAACTAGTGAGCTTATTTATATACAACTCCTACTTATGCACAGGGCTCGATTCACCTAAGTGATTTCAACCCTCCAATGGAGCCAGACTAGCATTAGAGTATTGGACCTTATGCCGCCATGTTACTAAAATTTAAAAATTAAAATAATCATGCACCATGAAAAATCCTCAAATGAAAAGCTTGATGCATGCTCTAGAAACAACCTCTATTTCTGACTTAAGAATTTTGCCATGTAGTCAGCTACAGGGTCATAGAACTAACATGGAAATTTTGCAGCTGCATCTTTTTCATAAATAGTCTGTCAACCAATATCTTCTTGGTCAGGGAGCTGCAAATATTATTCGGTTCCTCAAATTTAGATTTTTCAAGAAAAACTTCTTGTTGGAAGCTTTCTCCCCACTTGTTGGTAAATGGATCCATTTGACAATCCTCGACCATCTCACCCTCCTCTGAATGACATGAATCATAAACGGAGAAGGTCCTTGATCTTGTTCTCCAGGTGAATGATGAGCATTGTAAACTGGAGCCTCTTTGCTTACCTCCTAATGGGCCTCCTCTTCTTTTGCAGCTTCCCATGACTGGGAGCATTGTGGCTCTACATGACTTGAATCTCCATCTAAGTCATATATATCATAAGAAGGAGAAACATCAAATTCGGCTGAATAAGATCTCTAAGGGTTTATTTGCAGCTCGATGATGTTTCCTTTTTCTATTTCTTTATCATTTAGCAATACTTCTTGATGCGAGTAGATGTTTTCTTGGAGTGGAGCTCCACAAACATCTTCAGTAGGGTCATTACCCTCAGGGATATTTTTAACATTAAAATGTGTGCAACAATCTTCAAACGGAGCACTCGGTGGATATAATCCTTTACAATAATGATGGAATGTTGTATGAAAGCATTTTAAGGAGGATATGCTGCCACGAGGTATTGTTCTATCCCAAACTCTAAAATCCTCTTCTAAAGAGTACATGAACAATTTCATTTGCGCATCTTCAAAAATAATCCCTTGTTGCTCCACGCATTCATGAAAATCTTCAAGGTGCTAGTCAAGCCTTCTATCTATGTTCCCATTGAATCTAGGCAAATAGGTATTCCATTCATGAAAGGAAGGGACATGATTGGGATAACCAACAATAGAAGAAAATTTTAGTGGGCCATATCGGTTGGCTAGGAATGTAGGAATGGCCATTTATAAAACCTTCTTAGATGAGTGATCTCAGGTTCAAAGGTATGGAAAGTTTTCAGTTACTTTAGCATCAGAGTGAGTATGAGGCTGCTTGAGAGACAGGATGATCAAATAGAGAAATGAACATTGGAGTTGCTAGGATGTTTACCATAAAATGAAACAATGGAGTCTCCAAGGTGAGAGATCCTCAACCCACACTTACCTTTCTCATCTAACAGAGGGAATGCAAAGATTTTTCGTATCCAGGGAAAAATATTCTAATCCGTTCCTCGACAACGACGCCAGAAAGATGTTGTCACTTCAAATAGCACCCATAGCATAAGTTCTCGGGAGAAATAGAAATCTTCCTAGAGACAACCTCTGGGTTGATTTTAGACCAATGCCTAGGACATCTTAGATAGAGGAGTGCATGGAATATTTTCAAGGGGGCTTTAAGTGCACTCCAATTGTCATGTAATAAAAAATGAATAAAGGGGGTATTGGTTCAATAGTTCGTCATTAAGATAAACTCAAGCCAACACATGGATCGGAATTCTCAGTGGGTGAATCAGGCCAACCTCAAAGAGAAATGTCTGGTTCTGGTGGCTGACACATACAACAAGATGTAGCTTAATATTGACATTACAGTAAAGTGGAGAGGAGGAAAAGGAGGGGGGAAATCGGTGTGTAGGGTTGATTAAAATGCATAATACTAAACCATGATGTTTCAACAGAAATATGGAAGAGGGAGGAGATGAAAGAGGAACAGGAGTGGGACGCTAGTTTGGGTTTCAGGCCATATACTTATGGGCACATTTGTATCCAAAAGCTCAAGAAAATATGTGCACATTACAGGTACTTAAGTAAATCTATAGCTAACACATGTGCTTTTGCTACTTGGTAACAAATATACAATCATGAACAAGGGAGAAACTAATAGCTTTATCACACTATTTTAGAGAAATAAAAACATATATGGAATGAGATTACAGAGGGGAAAACATAATTCGCATTTCCATGATTGGAATCACCAAAGAGTTTCATTAATATTCAAAATGAGTTCCGTTCACTAGTCCATTTACATTAAGAAATCTATAGCTCAAGTCCCTTGTGAACTAGCCATTAGAACCAAAATGGAACCATAGAATTTGGACCACTGTGGGTGTAGAATTCTGAAACCTCTATTAAGTGTTTCTCCTCCTTATCTATACAGAGGAGGGGGGCTTTGAATCAACATTTACAAAAGATCTCAACCAAGGGCCGACTGTTCGATGGACTAGCTTCCTCGTCCTGCGATAGCTTTTCCACCCAAAATGATTTCCAAGGATTTTATTCCTTTATTGAAAATAGACAAAAATTTTAGAATAGTGAAAATAAAAGGAAAATGGAGGATGATGGAGGAATTATCCCTCTGCTATTGCTTTGAAGGCCTCTGATAAGGAGATGTCTCTCTCGTGATGTGTCCTTTAGTTGCTCAATCAATTTCTATCACTTTTCCCTTAACTGCCTGAATCGCTCATCTTCCAGAGTTAGGAGTTGTCCGACTGTGTTTTTCTATTTTTTCCAGGTAGTCCTTTACATTTACAACTGAGTGGGGCTCCATGCTGAGACATTAAGTCTTCCTGAGCCTCCCATGTTGTCATGTACTCACAGCAGACATGCAGCAAAGCCGTCGAATCCATTTCTACAACCCATGTATTCCTTTATTTCTTATTGTAGAGGCTTCTACAGGATTAGCCCATATTAATGTGCCACTTCCCCATTCCTTAATTCAATACCTTAGCTGCCAACCGATCTGCGTTTAAAGCTCTGTACAATGCTACTGAAGCATTACCGCATCGGGATTTTTACTCTTAAAAGTGTCACAGAACAACGATTCCCAATCTCCTTTGGCCCCCTTTTGGTTTGGACCCTTTCTTCATTTCTTCTCATATGACTGGGCTGTGACCAGATGCTTGGCCAAATATCATAGCATCTTCCTTGGCAGATCGCAATTGGGGTTTCCAGTTGGGACTTTTACATTGGAGCCACAACATGTCTATAACCTCCAATTGTGATAGCCCTTTAGCGCTCGACCCTTGGTTCCTTGACTCTTCATGTGATCGCGATCCAACCCCTATATCGGGGAACCTTTCTCAGAAAATCGCAATTGAGGTTTTAACCTTGATGTAACAACATGACTCACCCTGCAAACATTGATTTGTGAGAGCTTTGAAGTGATGCTATCCTATGCCATGTGTCACCTTGTGAGTGGTGACACATGTCACCTAGCTATTCCCTCTTTGGACCCTTGAAAATGCCATATCAGCCTACCACATGTCCCTTTGTACCAACACGTCATGCTAACATCAACTTCCAAGTGGATTTATCAGGACCAATAATACTTTGCCACACATCCCATTGGAGGAGAGAGAAAAGGCCCATCCTTCTCTGCTTTTGCAGTTGATTTCCTTTGTTAATTGCAATTGCCCCTCACTGGTGCTTTAACACTATAGGCCTGAATCGTAGTGATTTTTAATGTTATCAGCCTTTGGTGGTTTCATGACGTTGTATTTTGTTGCAACCTCCGATACTTGTGATCACCGATATGCGATGCGACCCTGATGTGCAATCGATGATATAACATGTCACTGGAACCTCTGATTGCCTACTCATTCGTCGCTTCCAGGACCTCCGATTTCGATAGAATATGGGACATGGACCACCAATTGTTGATATATTGTACCTTGGGCCTCTGATCGCTGATTTTCCCCAGACCTATGACATTTGCGATCACCGATATCAGCTGTCACTGATCGCAAGTTTGAACTGTCCTTCCCCTACTGCAGCCTTCATAAAAATTCGATTGTTATTTGTGATATCGGTAATCGTTGATTGATAGTTTCACTCCAAAACTCTGATTGCATCTTTACTGCCAAGGACCCTCGATATGTATTTTTTGATCTGCTCCCAGACCTTCGATAAGCTCTTCTCCTTCATTTCAAAGGCAACAAAACCCCTTAACTTCAACAGGCCATATCTTCTTATCAAAAAGTGCATTTTTGAACTTCCATATACTGTTGGAAAGCTTGTTCCGAGCACTATGGAATGGAGAGAGTTTGATTTGGCTTTGAGTGCTTCTATGGATTGGAATATGGATTCAAAATTCACTTCTCTTTGGCACTTTTGACAAATGAACACTCATAATGCAGTCGGTGACAACAAGACCTTTACAGTGTGCATGACACTACTCGAAAGTTTCGCATAGCTACAGTATAGTTGAAAACTTAGCACAATCATTTTCAGCGATGTCAGAATTAGAAGTCCTGCAAACATGCCAAACCCAATGGAAAACCTTACTTTCCACTTTAGGTACAATCGACCCATACAATTATTGCCTAATGATCTTCGACTTGGACAAAGCTACTCCATGACTACTGATGAGCCTCAGTATTGCAACAAGTGTGTTGCAACTCCCAAGGCTACCAACTTTACTTTATCAACCTCAAGTTTCATATAGACTTAGAGATGGCAGTGTTGTATGCATAGTAGATACATCATTCTACTCATGCCACCCTCAACTCGGTCACCTGATCATTAGGGTTCCAGACCATTCCTCTACTGAACATAAAGGAGTCTAACTACTGAAAGCAGAATGTGAAGTCTAGTCCTAGTACAAAGAAAGTAAATGTTGTTACACTTAGAAAATCAAAGCTGACAACTTTTAAATGTTATGAAAGGATACAATCTTATGCTAGGTTGCAGAAAGGAAACCATGCTAACTTGCACTCAATCATATACCTAATAGGGTTTCTTGAAAACATCAGATTACTTTATCATTTTACAATTCAAAAGTGCATGCATTGTCTACCTAATTCACACTTTTAGAGTAAATAAATTCTAATTGCTGATTTTGGAAAAAAAAAGGACTAAGGTTATTGAATCTTGTAGGAAGGGAAAAGGAGTGAAAGGACTGGTCTAGGTGGTACTTGTGGTCATGGAGTCCAAGAAGAGGGGTGAAAATACTCCTAAAATAGTATATGCTATCATTGGAGGTCAAAATAGGGTCAAGAAAGGATGCTACAAGTGAGCTACAGGATGTCCTGTACTGCTAGAGGATGTCCTGAAATGCTACAGGAAGTTGGCTGAGAGAGTTTGGAGGGTAAGAATGGTGAGATGAAGTTTGGGAAGGGTGTATGACAACTATGGGAAGTGTGGGGAAGGTAATATCTAACCTTAGCCAAGCCCAGTACTTCAAGAAGGTCGGATTTAGCTAAGATGGTTGGCTCACAGTGACCTGAAAAATAGAGGTTTAGAACATGGGCTGGCATGAATCAACAGAAATTGGAGAAGACCTAAATGGAGCTAGTGGAAAGGGTCCTTTCCTGCAGATCAACAATCCTGACATAACAATTACTTTTCATATGCAAATTGTTTTATGTCAATATGGAAAGATGAATTGAATTTGGAAAAGATAATCTAACTATTACTAAGATCTTGATCTATTAACTGAAATATATTCTAAGCTACAAAAATCAGGAGAAGCAAAATGACAAGGGTAAATATTTCCAAGAAATCATAAACAACTATCTAACTAATGCTAAAACTAGATCTATGCAATCAACAAGAAATCTAACTCTATTTTTGGGTTGTGAGAGTGGGATCCTATAATCATGATCCCATGAGCAAGATGAGATAGGTGTCACCGTCACAAGGTTTTTGATGTATTTTACTCTATTGAACTGCAACGACTAATTTATCCTCTAAGCTAATGGAAGCATGGATAAACGAACAACTCAATCAATTTTTAAGCTAAAAGAAACATGAATAAACCATAGTAACTAATTAACATTCTAGACTATGACTATAGATACAAGAGAGGAACTTTTGCTACTAGGGTTGGGCCTTAACCCAAGAGATTCATCCCTATGAGTCAACTCAGTGTTGGATCAAAACATAACTTCTCATTTTCATTGAAAAATTGGCAAATACATCATAAAGATAACATTCAAATGTGTTTTAGCTTAATGGTCTCTTGGCTATAATAAAACTTCAACTCTAATGAGTTCCTTAGCTGGTTTGTTTGTACAGAAATGGAGCTACCAACATCTCCCTATAAAATTGGGATATTTGCCTCCCTAACTCGAGAATAGGTGAATCTAACTCTTTCTTGACTTGCACAGGCTCGACTGCCATTGAACTCAGCCTTCTTGGCTACCAATGACAACGTGTTGATGAGATAGAGTGGGGGATATTTGAATGATTTTAGGAATTAAGGAGGTGGACCATATCCTAGAATCTCTCTTGCTTGTATACTTCGAATTCCTGGACTCATATCATCTTAAAAGTGATCCAATTCCTACATTTAACACACATTAGGCCACATGACATAATAACACGTCGTTACTCCTCACACTAAGCATAATATAACAAAATTTGTAGATAAATATGAGAAAAAGATAATTTAATAAGATGGAGGATGGCATTGTGACCCATATAATATACCTATTGACGAGCCTCTTCGTCTACCATCAACCATTGCTTTCAAAATCCCAATCTCAGTCCAAAACATCAACATTCACTATTTCATCCTTGACGAAGGGGCTATCACATGTATCATGTCCAAATCTGTTTGGCAGAAAATAGGATCCCCCAAAGTAATGAATTTTGATATTACCCTTATAGAATATGACAAGTGCCCATCTAATTCCGTTGGTATATACCCTAGTGTGTGAGTTAAGTTGGCTAGAAAAACTATGTTAATAGACATCGAAGTACTAGGTGGCTAGTTTAATTAAAATATCATACTACGCTACAACTATATGTACGAGATGCTCACATTCACCTCATCGGTGTTCAGAATAATCATGTTCCCCCATGATGGAAAGATCATTATGATCGATCAACTCACAGACTACGAGAAGGAAATATTACCCACACGGGATGATGTGATGCTCTTAGTATTGTCCTCCCACAAGTTGATTACTACTTACACTGAGCTCAGCCCAGGCTAGTTTAAACCATCAACACTCCTAATAACATTCCTAGGAGACCCTTAGGCATGACAAGAACTTTTCCCAAACGCCAAAGCACTGGTGTGCATGATGAATTCATCAAACACCACCCAAAATCAAGAATGAGTTTTGGATGTTAACAATAGCGTTGTTACCAATTCATACTTCTTGCCTAATTCTATCACCAATATGCCCTTCTTATATCCCCCACTTGGTATTGTCTCGCACCAAGTCATCGCAACACTCTCGTTGCTCGACATCACTCTTGTAATACCAATCTGGTATTTGGCCCCACAATCCACGTGAGCTAGCACAAGTTTCACTATAATAGGGGTCATTCCTATTCCTCCCGAGGAAAATATGCCACCCCATACATCGCCTACTCAGGTAACACCTACATCACAAGTAGTTCCTCCACCGACACCATCTAAGGAAAAGACAAAGGAAAAAAAAAAGGTAAAAATGTAGAAGCTTCAAACAATCCCTCCTCTAGGGTCCCTCAACCTTGCACCTTGTGTGAAACAATAGGGCACCCCACCAATAAGTTCCTTGAATTGAAAGAGCTCAAAGCTCTACTACTTGCCCCAAAAGAGCCTGTAAACCCTCCCCCACTATCGGGAAGAAGAACATACCCACGCATCCTACAGAATTATGCATGAATCATGCATGTGCCATCTTCGCATAATACATTCATTATATCTATCATTGCCCTAAAATTACTCGATACCGGGATACGTTAGGTGCGCTCACACAATCTAATACCCCATTACTCTCCATAGAGGATAGTTCCAAAAATATTTTTACGTCATAGGAGAAGAAGCTTCTTGCTCCTATCCTTCGTCAAGTCCATCAACCTCCCACCATGAATGAAGGAAACCTCAATAAACACATGACATATCATCACCCACGTTTTCTTTGTGTGACGCACCAGAGCATTTGATCAACCAATTCCTTGAGTTACGGGCATTCAACTAATTATACCTAGTTCCCCACGTCACTCAAACCACCAAATTAAGGCACATGTGTCACACTTGCCAGATTCATGTTCGAAACCATCATGTGTGACATTGTGCCCATGTTTCTTGATTCCGTCCATTGTTAGGATTCATGCGGTGATTTATCATGGAAAATTCTGATTTGGTCTAAGTAGATACTGAACCATAAAATTGTTCACCACCCACTAAGAATCAAGCATCAAGGTCCATTATGTCTGTGTTTGAGGAGAAACGACAACCATCAACAAGATAGGGTCCCTATCATTTCATTCCCCCTCACCACCACCAATCCATATCATATATTCCATATTATAACCAAGCCTGAACATCCCATACTATGAGTAATACTGCTTCCCACAATATCCACTCAGTTAATTCCACACTGATATGTGGAATTTGTACCAATACTACTCACAACAATGAGGCATGTCCTATGTTACACACATTTCAACAGCTCAGGACTCAATGCTAGTATCCTATAGAAGAAGCCACTTTTTCCTTTTGTACACCAACAAGAATGCAAGAACTTCCTCCCAAATAGCCACAACCACCCATAACCGAGATTCTGCCACCACGCAATATTGACAACATGCAACATCATATATGATTTATTTCTTTATCCACACGAACCATGATTCGTGTTGTCTTCTCATAATTTTTTGGTGTCAAGACCATAAAATCCACCTCATGAGTGTTAACACCTCCGACAGTATAGAACCATCTAATCTGCACTTTGTCAACCTCTCTCGGTTCTATGGCCTCAACCAATGAATCACATTCTTGCTTGTCAACCAGCACCACCAGGTCTACATCTCAATGTCAAGACCTGGCACACCCTAAGTCAACCCTAGATAATATTTTTCATTCAAATGAAATTTTTCTATAAGTGAATATCCTTGGGATGCCATGTACCATTGTTTGGTTTTTCTACCCGAAAAAATATTTGTTCCCAACAATGAATAGACCCACAACATTTGTGCCATTGAATCAAAATACTCCCACCACTGAAAATTGATTGGTTCAAGAATCCCATCCCAACACTTGATGCATTTGAGGAAGGGGACATGTCCATGATTTCACCTATCATTAAGGTGAATATTTCAAACAAACCTAGCAAGACTGAAGAGATCTCCCTAGGGGTAGCAAGCTCTCCCAAAGAAATAACCACATATACATCCCTACTCTAAGCATACAAAGATATTTTTGTGTGTGATTACTCAGAGATGCCACGTATCAGTCCCACCATAGTGGAACATCAAATTGACACATGGCCGAACGCCCATCCCAACTGAAAAAAACAACATCAATTACGTCCCTCTAAGGTAGCAACATTTAAACAAGATATTGATAAACTTCACAAAGTTGTATTTATCTACCTAATTGCTTACACGTCTTGGGTTTCCAACCATGTTCCTGTCATGAAAAAATAGGGCATCATTCATGTTTGTACTGATTTTAGGGATTTAAACAAAGCATGCCCTAAAGATAATTACCCAACGCCATTCATTGATCAAGTCATCGATGCTTGCACAAATCATGAAGCCTTATCCTTCATGGATGGGTTCTCTGGGTACAAAAAAATTTAGATTCACCACACATATCAATAAAAAACAACATTCACCACCCCTTGGGGTAAATTCACATACCAAGTTATTCCTTTTGGTCTTTAAAATGTTGGTGCCACTTTTGAGCAGGCCATGAACTATATCTTCCATGATCTAGCTCATCTCATCCTCGTATATCTAGGTGACCTCATAGTGCATTCCAAAAAATGTGCTAACCATTTAGAGGACCTTCACCTAGTATTTCAAAGATGTCGAAAATATAACCTACACTTGAACTCCCTTAAGTGTGTATCTTGTGTCAATGTTGGAAGACTTATGGGTTTCATCATTTCCCATCAAGGGATCATAGTCGATCCCCTCAAGGTCCAATCCACCAAAGAGGTACCTCCACCAAAAACCTTAAAGAAATTACGAAGCTTGTAGGGTAAGGCCAGTTTCCTACGACAATTTGTACTTGATTATGCTACTTGTGTTCAAGGATTCCTACACCTCCTTCGTCAAGATATCCACTTTCAGTGGGATGATTAAGCCCAAAAATCATTCAACACTTTGAAAGATGCATTATCTCAAGCTCCTTTGATTATCCCCCTTAACAGAAAAAAAAGACTATACCATGTACCTATTTGCATTAGAAGTAGCCATCGTTGGGGTATTATTCCAATATGGACTAGACAGCAAGGAACATGTAATTTATTCCATGAAAAAGAACTTATCCATGCCTGCATTGAAGTATGAGACAAAATAAAAAAATTATCCTAGCCCTCATACATTTTTTACAAAAAAATTGTCATTACATCATCCTTCATACCGCTACCATGATAGCAGCCATCCACCCCATGAGGTACCTACTCACTCGCCACATGATGAACAAAAAATATTCTCAGTGGGTGGTTATTCTACAAGAGTTTAATCTGCAGTTCAACTCCCCCAAGAGAAAAAAAGCACTCATCCTTATTGAATTCATCACTGACCTCCCAACAGAGACCAAAGGCTCTCCTATTAATGAAGCTCTTTCAATGAACATCTATTTTAGTATCCATAGATGACATTTGGTATGATGATATCCTCCTCTTTCTATGAACTCAAAAGTTTAAACCCCAGCCTACTCATGGTGATCAGAGATGCATACACCAATAGGCCCCTCACTACCTCCTACTAAGGGATTTTCCCTATCGATGAGGCATCAACACCATCCTACATCGATGCCTCAATCACCAACAAGTTGAGCAAGACTTAAATGATTTTCATAGTGGGGTTTGGAGCGACCACCTATCAGGAATGGCCATTGCCCAAAAAGTCCTTCGCGCTGGTTATTTTTGGCCCACCCTCTTCAACAATTGCATACAAGTAGTCAAATGATGTGAGTGATGCCAATGATACACTCATAAGGCATGAGCACCACTTGATCCCTTACATCCATTCATAGAGGCTGACCCATTCTGTAAATGGGGCATCAACTTCATGACCTGTAACCCCCATCATTCGACAACCACAAATACATTGTGGTTGTTGTAGACTATTTCACAAAATGGGTGAATGCAATGCCCACATACAATAACACCGCTGAAATTGTCGCATGGTTTTTCTTCAACCATGTCATAACATGGTTTTGTGTTCCCAAGGAATTCATGTCAGACCATGGTAAACATTTCAAAAATTATATCTTTCAAGAGTTATCCGAACACCTTGGTTTCTCTCATGAGTTTGCATCACCATACTACCCCCAGTCCAACGGACAAGTAGAAGTTGTTAATAAGGTCCTCAAAACCATGTTACAGCGTATGGTGAACACTCACAAAACCAATTGGCACCATATGGTGTTCTCTTCCCTGTGGAAAAACCACACAAAATTCAAGGCATCCATAGGATTTACACCCTTCCAACTCATATATGGCATAGAAACAGTACTTCCCATCGATTGTTAGATCCCCGCCTTAAACTTGACCAACGAACGTTTATAAAACACAAAACCTTTGGAACAAATATTGGTACAACTAGACCTCGTTTATGAATTCCGACGAGAATCCCTTCAAAATAATGAAGCCCACAAAAGAGGGTCAAAGCACCATTCGACCGCAACATCACCCCTTAGATATTTACCAAGGGATTGTTAGTCCTCCACTATGATGTTGCCCAGGAAGCAGTATGACCTGGAAAGTTTGAAACCCTTTGGAAGATACATCATCAAACATTGCCTCCTCAATGGGGCATACATACTATTAGAGCCTGATGGGACTTGCCTAAAAAATCCCATCAATTGTTTATACCTCAAAAAATTTCATCCATAAAATGCTTGAGTAGACATGTATCCACCATGACTTATTTTTTAATGATGATCACCTCATCATGAATTTACTCTAAAATCATTTTCTCATCACGTGTCAATAAATGGATCTTTTGTAAGCTTATCATCACGGGTTTGCTGATAGTGCATATTGATGGTCACAAAACCTCGCTACTACAACCCGGGTCATATACTCTCTTGACCAGACACCTTGTCTCTTTAATGGACTTTGTATTAGGTCAACCAACAACAATCAAGCATAGTATGATGACATCATAGGTCTCGTGGACGATGCCCACCACCTAGGTATCTATCACCTGAATGTATTCCTTGATTCCCAACTAGTAGTATCATAATTAAATAGGACCTTTCACATCCATGATTCACACATTTTCAAAAATATTTGCATTCACAAAGGTTAGTTAGATATTTTGATCATATCACATTTACACATATACCAAGGGACCAAAATAATACAACTAATCACATCGGCAATCAAATCCTATACTGGCATGAATCACATATATTACCCCATCAAGGTACATAAAACATCAACAAAAGATGCATCTCAAATAAAATACAGAAATATACAAGAAGTATAGATACATCCAACATCATGAGAGATGCCAAACAATGATCTCGTATATACAACAAAAAATATATGAGTACAAAAGATATCACTGGCCCACGACCAGGAAAAATAAGTCAACAAAATACGGGGGAGCATCCTCATAAACGGGTGCTTGCCCTGGTACATACATAATCTCATAAAAAACGTAGAACCATTAAGTCTATCTAGCTCCTTGATGGCCCAATCTCTGCATATGGAGCCAAAATCAAACCAGTCGTAGCCATCGCCATGGCTATACGATGCAAAACTAGTCAGTGTGCCGGCTCTAGTGATATCATTGTCTCAACAATGACCTCCGCTAAGCCATCCCATCCATAGATAGGAAAGCCTCTATTCAGGGTCTCCACCTGACCCCAGTTATCACGGTAGCTTTGTAGCTCTGCCTCAGCAGCTTCCAAGCATGCCTCTGCATCCTCAACACACATGCGCCATTGATGTACATCCTTTCCTGCTGCTACAATGGCACACTCTGGTGGGCCCACCAATCTTGAACCAATGTCGTTGCGCTGGTCTCTCAGGACCACCCTAAGGAACAGCTAGTGGCCTCACCATTTGGTCTCTATGGAACATGGACATCTACTACAACACCCATATGCCTCAAATCATAGCCTACGAATTAGGCAAATGGTCACCCCCACGGCCCCGCATCCGCAAGTAAACAAGCATGTTATAAACATCATCATAAATAAAATATCATAATGATACATGAAAACAAACACATATATACAAATGAAAAAATAAAAATACCACTGGCCCCTAGGGATCACCCTGAGGAAGTCCCATGTTCGAATTTCCCCGAAAGTCCACTCTGTGATAGGGAAACTCCAAAATCAATTGAGGATTGGAGTTAAACTAATCCTCTATAGTGGTGATCTAGTAACTACCAACCTTGCCACCCCTAGCACTCATAATCACACCTCCCCAGCAATGCATAAGTGGGTCCCTAGTAGGCCTTGGTTGTACTACTAAAACTAGACGAAGCATAACTACCCGATCATACAAAATGTTGTAGAGAAAACTCCCATAGTAGAAAATCCTGAGTGTATCGTGTTGCACCTACGTAAGCTAATACAACATCCCTTGATGTAGTAATCAAGCCCAATCGAAGAAGTGCCCAACCTGTAGCTAGTGCAATACCACTATATGGGGCCATGAACATCTATTAGGGGATGTTGACCCCACTAGCATCATAATCATAGCCAGCGTTGCTCGCTCAACTAGGTCCAAAATCATTGTAATCTTAATATAACCCTCCTCATAGGGTCCTTTCCCACAGTGATCAGCGTCCTCTACCTTTGCCTATCCACATGCCCAGCGAACAGTGGATAAGGTAGTGCCTCGCCACGAAGCAGCATAATAGTAACAAAGTAGATATCAATACGAACCAATATCCACAGATCCGTCAGCCAAATGACCATCACCTAATGATCCATTTCCCAACATCTGATCAAGAAACACAAAAACCTGTCCTACGACCTCATCAGGGGCTTCTGAAGGAACTTCAGAAGCCCCCACTGCATCAACAGTTGGCTAGCTGCTGGATCCTAAGCCACAACTGTACACAGTCACTCCTAATTCCTCTCCCTCCAAATCATCCTACCACCTAGGATACCATGTGTCAGCAAAAAATATAACCCCCCAGGTTATCAAAAAAGGGAAAAAAACATCCAAAAAAGCCTTGTATTTTCATAGTTGTGCGCCTATGTGCTTAAAAAATGCGATATCACACATATGTTTTCTCAACAAATGTGTGGATGTGCGTCTATTAAGCCCTTAATCCATGGTGTCCAAAGCACCCAGGGCTGCACACCTATTTTTAGATAGGCGCACGGTTCACGCGTCTGTGTCTCACACAGACACATGACAATCACACAGTAACCTAGCCAAGCCACGACAAACCCCGTAGGGTTTTGCTGTGACATTTCTCCCCTTAGATGCATGGTGTAAATGTCTGAGTAGGATTTTTTCATGGAGTCACCATGCAAATCCTTAAGGTTTGCGCGACGACCCTGTGACTCCAAGCGAGTCGCCCGCATGGCCAAGAGAAATTAAACCTAAAATGTCGTACATGGAACCCCTGTACAACCTACCTACCCTAAAAATTACCAAATTGATGAGGAGTAAGGTACAAACTCTTACCTGGCTCTCCCCGTGTGTATCCCAGGTACTCTAGTTGACTGCAACGACAAGAAAAGCTCTGAAAATTTGCTCTGACCTCTACATCTCAGCAATGAAAATGAGTGATATTTGGGTCCCTTAGCCCTATCTATCGCCATTTTTTCCATCTCTTGGGGTCCATTACAGAAGCCTGGGATATCCATTGACCAAAGCAGAAGAGACGTAAGGATTAGTACCCCACCCTCTTCATCATGGAACTCTCTGTTCTGGTAAATGAAAAAACTCATTTTTGGGCCTGTCGCACACTCAAAAACTCATGTCAAGTACTCCTCCAGTTCTTTAATTCATAACATTCATTATATGTATTCTTTGTACAATTATTTCAATTGGGGTATTGGTTGTTTCCTTTGCAGGAACATCGCACATGATCTACTTCGACCAACACCCCGACAAGCAAACAACAGAGAAGGTATGATTCTCCACTTAACATGATAGGCTTCCTCCTAAAGATTTTCATATCCTGAAATCATTTATCCAAAATGAACCACAATGTCCATGATCTTGACTATGTTTATCATCATCTCACATTTTCATATGATAAACATCTATGTCGGCCAACAGAACCACCCCCCGCCTCATGGCTCACTTCATCTTTGTAGACCCTTCTTCACTAACAGGAGCCATGACCACTTACTATGGCCCAGGAACCACCCCACTTACATGCCTTGAAAATTATCCTCATTATGCTACACTCATTACACATGCACCCCATTTCTTAGGCCATCTCTAGTACTTTACGATGGATCTAGACATATGGACCTCTGCATCCTACATTTGGCCTATCATTCACCTATATTGCATACCCCATTTGTGTCACTTCATCCACTTCACCAATCCAACACGGAGACCAACCAATGGAGCCCCCACCCTTAGCAAAAAACGCCACACCTCCATGCAGGTTATTGTCATTATGGGGCACCCGTCTCCATGCATGTACATCCAAACCACCCTCATGTTCTCTTGGAAAGTGTACAAAGATTTTTTAGGAAAAATATTCCCACCCACATCTTTTGTTATTCATGTATTTTACCTAGTGAAAGTTTCTAGTCACCCTTGGTCGACTCTTACACCTCACCAGCGATCAATTTCCATTTTTTACAGCTTTCAAAACCTACTTACACCCACCCTAGAAATCCTACTGTCTCTAAGACCATTACCATGAGTAAACATGTTTTGTCCATCACCATTTCCACATCAAGCTCTAACCTTCGGCCAATTGTCCATATCCCTTTATATCGTCAGCTCTCGCTATCATTCTTATCTAACCCAAGTAATTAAAATTTGTTCACATCTCATATTGATTCCCTGAATCCGCATGTCGGGCGGTTAATGCTCCTCTCCTATCAACTTCAACAATTTTATTCTAGGATAGGGGTAGTACCTTGGATACTTTCCCCTTAAAGGGATATCCTCAGGTGGCACAATGGGAATCATTGTTTCCCACTGATGTCATCATTCCCCTTAACAGTTGAGACCAACAAAAGCTTTCATTTCAAGGTGTTGTCGTACTTAGTTACTGTTGCAGTTCTTTCATTTGGTCGAAGACTCCCACATCACTAAGCATCTCATCCAATAGTTATTACATCATGATATGGGGGAGGTACCTAAAGTCAAATACCTATAAATACCACAACACCCCAATCAACAATGATTCACCTCTGTTATGCATATGGGAACCATATTAAGGAAGCGCCCTTAAGAGAGTCAGCAATTTTCATCAACTATCAACACGTCAACTACCACAATGTTGACTGAACAAAAACAAATATTTGTCTGACTGTAATCACTTATGATTAGTCATCATAATGAGAATGGGACATGCTCACCTCGTATATACACATTTTTATTGTAGGTTTTCACCAAATAATGGTTACCATTTATACTCAGTCAAGGGGTTTTTCTCTACTCATCTCCACAACAAATTATCCTCTCTCTCGAAAAGTTGATCAAACTCTCCATCAGAAATGAAAATGTGCATATTTTGGCTATATAGTTCCTCCTAACCTCATACATTAGGGGGAAACTATTAACATCAGAAAATCATACACTTGTTAGTACAATCTAAAAGACACTAAAAGGTGTCCAACAGAATGCACAAGTGAACATTTTCCAACTAAATACATCATGAAGTTTAAAAAATCAAATCTCCTAAGATCCAAACTTTATAAAGAAAAAATAATTAAGGTCACATGTTTATTTGTTCAATAAATGAATGCATGCGAAATATCCTTCGAAAGCTTCGTAGTTGAAAAAAAGGATGACTTAGTGATCCGGGACCACTCTACACACTTGGGGTTGGTTCTCTTACAAGAGCTCAATCCAGTACAATCAAATTTGAGTCACCTTGCATATATGTAGCCCTCAATGGAATCATATTTTCCTACTCATGTATCATTATCATGCATGAACCAAGAGGAGGAAGACGGATTCAAAAATTCTATATAACGGGTCCTGGGAGAGCCAAAATATGATACATTGTTATGCTAGCCAAATTATTCTCTGAGCAAACCACCATCGCATTGTTGAAGCCACAGAAAGGAATAGCACTAGCATGTTGGCCATATTTCTTCTAAGTAATCCATCATCTTAGTGAGAGAAGAGGAATCTACCATTGGAGATTCTTCATACTTCTTTGAGAGAGAGGAGAAATTTGCAAAGAGATTGAGGAAAATAAACCCCCTTGCTGAGGATTTGTTGAGCACCATATATCAAAGGATTCTCTTCAAGTGTCTAAGATTCATCTATTTTATTCAACCTCTACTACCAATAGTCAATAAATGGATATTTTTCCATTATCTTATTGATTTGTTTGCTCCATTTGAGCATTGTTTGTGTATTTACCTCTTTGTTTAGTTTATGTTTCTGCATGCCTTGTTTCCACTACTTACAATGTTGTGTTTATTTACGTTTGTCCACTAACAACACCAATTCTCACTGTGATCCTTTGCGGGGAACAATCAACTACTAGAGAGGTTTCTTTTGGTACATCTTTGCCCCAAAAACACTACCACATTGATGATGGTGATGATGATGATGATGATGATGATGATGATGGTGATGGTGATGATGATGCTTCTAGTGATGCCACCCCATTATATCATGGTTGTGAGGGTGTCAGTGATCCTTCTGGTATTACATATTCTCATTAGTTGTGTGATGATGTCGATCAGATGCTAGAGCTAGAGGATGTGATTTATGTTTCTTCCGACAGGGAAAAATGACCACCTTCTCCTGTAGACTAACCACGTCCTTCTATTGCAACCCAACCACCTTTTAGTTCTCCACCTCATCTAAGTTCTACATATGTACTTGATCAGGCAGTAGTTGACCATCAATTGTCTTCTACTGTAGACCAGGATGTAGGCCCTACTACATTTGTTTTATTAGACATTTGATTGCACTGATTTGACTTCATGATGTAGTTATTTTACTTCTTTATATATATGTATGGTGAATTTTTTTTGTTCATGTTTGTGTACTTCATTTATATGTTTGCGTTGATGTGTATATTGTTAGGTCATGCTAGATGTGTTCATATAATGTGCTTGCAGATAGATGTGTACATGATATCAATTATTTGACATGAGATTTATATTAATTTGAGGATGTGTGTGGTGATGAGGTTAGATTACAATCTTTTTGTTTTTTTAGATGTGATGATGATGATGATGCCCTCTTAGATTATTAGATTTGTGTTCTAGCTAATGATGTTTATATGTGCTACTAAAAGTGCATATAATTAGATGATGGTAGTGAATTCGAATGTGTATCTTAGATGATGTTTATTTCTGTTAGATGATTATATTCATGATGTTTATTTTTATGAAATAATGTTTATTTTATTATGTATTGGTGAATTTATTTTAAACTTTTATATATGAAATTGCATGTAAAACGATTGACTTTTAAGAAAATGCAAAGATTTTTTATAACTTATAAATTTTAGTATGGTTGAAACTATGATTGTAAAGTTACGATAAAATAATTTAGTTAGTTCTTAAAAGGATGAAAATGTGTAACTCATTCAAATTTGAATATAAAATATTATTAATAATAAATTATTCAAAAATACAATTTAACTAATTCAATATTGGTTTATAAAATTCAATATATTGTTAAATTTAAAAAACTTAAGTCGTAATCTTTTTACAACCTGCAGCCTAGATCCATCTTAACTTTGGATCTACCAAGCGTCGAGAGGGATCAGATCTGTTGAAAAGCAAACATATTTTTGAGCGAAAAGAAATTTATCCCTCTAGGTGCTTGGTATATCTAGGGAGTTTGTATATTAATATATATGTAATGTACATTGAAATAATTTATTTATAATTCATGTTCTCTGTATTAAAATGTTAAAATATGTCCCCTCATATCTTTTTCCTATATGCATACATTTAATTATTTTTATTATTAATATTTTATAAATTAATATTACATATAAAATCAATATTAAACATTGAAATTTCTACATATATCCCTCATACATTGAATTAGAAAGAAACTATTAATGGAATAAGAATTATCTCAATCTTTCTCACTAAAGTGAAAATATAAGAAAAATTCGATTTAAATTACTTATTTAAAGTATTTATAAAATTATGCTATTTAACATGGACGTTGAAATAGTTTACTTATGGTTAGTAAAATATTCTTTGTTATAAATATATTTTTGTTTTAAATATTACATGTAAATGGAACATAGAATGAATTACACAATGTAATATCAATAATACTATTTCTTGTCATGTGAAAAAATTACATTTTTTCCTTGTAGAAAAAAATCAATTAGATTTTTTTACTCATTACTTCTTCATAATACGAGTTAAAATATTTTTTTCTACTTTCAGTACATTATTTATCTATATAAAGTTATATAAGATTAAGGTGTAAATTAAAGTATTGTAATTATGGGAAACATTAATTTATTTTCTTATTACTATTTTTAATTTGTTAGTTTCAATTATTATTTTACTATTGTTAAATGTAACATTATATGACAACATCTCTCCTATATTGAGTTGTAGAGACCCTCTCAGTGCAATTAATTTAGATTTAATACAACTTAAAAAATTCTATTTTTTTATAAAATTTATTTTATTACTAAAGTTATGAGGTTTTCAAGAAAATTAAATTTAATCTTTATAACAACTCTTACAAATTTAAATTAAAAATTTCTCTCTCTAACGATGAGGATAAAGAAATCTAAAATGAAGCTTGTGATCAAGTTACTTGTAGTTGAGGATTTGCTCTATTGGAATTTCTCCCTTGAAGAGGCAAGTGAACTTTTTTTTCTAGTAATAAAGATATAATTAACATTTTGATGCTATTTTGGTTCTTTATTTACTATTGTAATAGCATGAATTTAACTCTTTTTAATAATAAATATGAGTTAAATAATACAAATTAAATTATCACAAGATATTCACTAAAATTCATGTTTTTAATATTTCTCCTAGCTAATATTACATCATGCTTACAATGATAAAGACATGTCTACTTTAAATAATTAAGTTACAATACATAAAAAATAGATATTTATTTTACATAGTCTAAACAGGAAAAAAAGCGCATTACCAAGTCTATTTCAAACTCAAACAAATGACTCTTAATCACCATTACAAATGTGGTGCACTTGGTATGTTATGATCGCACTGGTGTGATCATATTTACCCAACGAACTGCCTTAATAATATTTAAAAATATAGTTATGTATGTGCATTAGATAACATGAATGTTCTGTCTTGGTGCAACAATGTTATACATGCACCCTGGTGCAGAATTGTGAAGCACTGCTATGAAAAGTTATATTTGTGAACCAACAGTAGTACGTCATAGGTATGTGTGCACCATCTACAGTGTGTTTGTGTTTGACAATGGGACAAAGACGATGCATGACTGTGTTTTTGGCACATAAATGCGTTTTTTTAATCGAAATTTTTATGTCAATCATGTAGCAGAGATGTCAATAAAGGGAGCAGCAACGAGATCGGGAGAAAATGGAAGACCCATACAATATGGTCCTACCATGGGAGGCTAGAGAAAGGGAGAACGCCTAATTTTTTCCCTACACTACGCAATCAAGGTGTCTTACTTAGATCTTAGAAGTCTCAGCTACAAAACGCCATGGCATCATCGATTTCAGAAATGGAGCATTGAAAATTTTATACTTTGTTAAAAACTGTCAGTTCAAATGGTAAAATAAGAGTGAAATCCGAAGGAAGTGGTACGAAGAAAAGATATCATATTAGGGTTTCATGGGTCTTATCGGTCACACACCAAACACCATAAAAACTTACAGGCATTCCTTTCATGCCACTATCGTATAGTACAATTGATGCATGTCAAATAAATGACATGATGTATATGGATTAGGATTGTGACTTTCAATGACATGATGTATATGGATTGGGCTCGTGACCTTCAATGATCATTTTAGGTAGGATATATTTTAATAATATATCACACGCAACACCTTATTATGTAGCCTCATCACTTATTATTTCCGAAATTATAAATACATGGCTATTTTAAGTAATTTACTTATAAATACATAAAAATATTTATTTATTTTACATAATCTAAATAGGAAAGAGAAAAGCATCACCAAATTTATTTGAAAGTCAAACAAATGCCTCTTAATCACCGTCACATTATTTATCATTTAATTATCATCCATAAAATATTTATTAATTCAACTTTTATTTATAATTACGATTGAAAAGAAAAGTCAAAATCCTTATGGCCCATAAAAATATGTAATGAAAATTTTATGCATGCATAAGACCAACTCCTTTCAGTTTACAGTGGTGCATCATGGGTATGTGCACACCATCTATAATGCGGTTTTGTTTTATAGAGGACCAAAGTCTGTGCATGAATGTGTTTTTGGCACACCGATAATGTTTTTTTTAAATTTAAAGTTATGTTTCCATATTAATAAATACATTTTTCATTCAATAAAAAGAATCTATTTTATATGTCAATCATGTAGCAAATAAGTCAACAGAGGGAGCAACAACACTTGGAAATACTTATCTAAAGAATGAAAATAAAAACATATAAAAGTATAAATGATGAAATAACACAATTACATATCACTCTCCATTGTCATCACCTTGGTTATCTTCCTTGGTTCTTGACATGATAACACTTTTTTTCTCAAAAACATGTTTTGATTTAGGATCATGTCTTAATACAAACCACCAATCCATATCTAACACATCTGGGTAAACAAACACTTAGTTGCAGTGTTTTGGGGAAACATAAGGCTCCATATCTTCATGCCAAATCTTCCTAGAGTTTATAGATATCAACCCACTATCGTGGTCTTCCTTTACATTAATATAATCAAAGATGTCCCACCACTTGCACCTAAAAATAACACATTGGAATGAAGGGAAGTCCACTTGAACGATCTCTTGTATCTTTCCAGTGTAACCTAATGTTCCCTACATTAGGTCTTGATCGAGGTGGCTAGCACAAGTAGATTGGTCGACCTAGACTTCCACTCCACAGTCTTGTGTCATGCATTAATCATCAACATCCTTCATGTGAAAATGATGTCCATATACTGTTAGTCCCCTAAATTATACCCTTTTGACCATCTTTCTGTCTTAAAACCATAACCATTTACCCCTGTTTTACCTATCATTCATGCCCTCATCTTGCAGCAGTGCAAGAATGATGACACATTTCACATTTACTTTATATTTTACATTTTTAATTCAAACTTAGCATTTATTAATTATTATTACGTGATTTCTTACTTGTAATTACTTTTGTAACTCATCGATATCTCCTATGTTACTTAATAGTTAATGCTTACCTTGACCGCTGATTTTAGTGTAGAACGGATCTCACACCAGTTCCAGCACCGCGATTATCAGATCTCGCACCAGTGCCCATGACACGAATCTTGGCAGCAAATTCGGACCCCCCTTGATTTCTACCTATTTTTGCACCGCCTTAGCCATGACCGCCGAACACATCTGAAGGCAGCCGAGTCTCAACTATGATAGCAAGGCAATCTAGAGTAGTTGTGGTTAGATTTGGGAGAAATGGATCGTTGAAGATAGCCACGCCCTGTTTTGTTAAAACACCTAATTTTGAAGGCCGCAAGCTTATTTTGTAAACAGTTATGCAATCTTTTGTAACAAAATTTTGCAAAAAGCATGTAACGAGATGAGTGATCCTCTTAGCCTTCGACCGAGGATCTATATAAGAAGCAATTTAGATAGGACAAGTTAGAAAAGGAATGATCAAGTAAGTGTATAGAACAGAGATAGAACCAGGAAGGCGGTAACAGGCCTGTCTTTTGTTATCGCCCAATCTGGCTAGATTGTAATCATGTATGTATTTGATTTATGACTTAATAAGAAGAGAGAGAGAGAGAGCGTTGTCTTACTATTCTACCTTGTATATTTTATGTTCGAATGCTAATATATTGAGCAAGTGCTGAGCAACATCTTTAATTAAAATGGAAACACGCTGGTTGACTAGGGCCCAACCAACCCTTCACGTTCTCCCTCTTTTCTGTTCCTTCTAATTTATGTTTTGAACTGTTAAGTGTGATTTACTTTACAACCTTTAAATTCCTGTTTGAGTGAGAGTAGATCTGCCACATGAAGTAATTAAATTTCCTTTTCTTGCATCTGATTTCAACTAGTTTTCCCCACTTGGTCTGAGCAGGAGAAATTACCAGCACCAGTGCACGTTGGTGTGCTATTCACTTTCTGCACATTTGGATTGGTTTCCCCCGCCTGGTCTAAGCAGGAGAAATTACCTGCACCAGTGCACGTTGGTGTGCTATTCACTTTCTGCAAATTTGTTTGATTTAGTTTTCTGCCTAGTTTAAAGTAGAAGGACCATTCATGCACCAATGCAAGATTGTGTGATGCTGTAATTCTTTTTAAGTTGTTTCTAACAACTTTCTTGCTTTCACTGATATTTCATAACAGGATAGATTACAAGGATTGTTTCTTTCTTTCTGCAATTTGATAAACTTAGAAACAGTCACCCTTTTATGCAATTTGGCCTTTTAACACTTGCAGTAGTTAAGCATTGATTTCAAGGATTAAAAGTTAAAGTGTAAGAAGCTCTAGTCTGGCACAAGAACTAGTTTCTTGTTGCTTGGATTGAGTTCTCTAGACTTGAGAAAGTCTGGACCTTACACGAAAGAAAAAGCACTTTTAGTACAAACATCATTTTACACCCTCAGCATAAATCTCTATTCCTGCACTAGTGCAAGATAGATTCTTGCGAGAAGGAAATCTTTATATAAGCAGGTTTGAAGGGCCCATCTATTGAAGACTGCTAAAGTGTCTTTGCTGAAAGAAACACACACTCAGTAGTTAGTCAACAATCAGCTAGAGTGATTTCCCTTTTCATCTAAATCTCTTTTACAAATGCATTTTCTTTTGTTCCAGTCTTAGATTATTTCTGGCAATTCAAGTTGACTTTTCCTCTATAGTTTGATTCTGCAACCTTTCCTTTGAAGAAAGTAGGGATTGATACTAAAGACATTCATACTATCTCTGGAATTTACTGTGCTTCGTCTCTAAGTTTACAGATCCCCCAGGATGACAATTTAAGTGTTGAGGAGTTTACTGAAGTGTAATTCCTGCACCCAACATTTTGGCACCATTGCTAGGGAGGTGATTTGATTTGGTAAGAATTTTCTGATTGTACAATAGAGGTAATTTTCCTTTATTCTTTCAGTATTGTTTGGTAAAGATTTCCCTTTTGAAGGAATTTTACTGGTGTTAATTGATTTCTGGCAGCATCTTTTTATTAGAAATTACTTGTTGTTTTTCTTTCTTTGAAATGCATGCCTAGGAAAGGTAGGGGTTCAAAGCCCACTAAGGGCCAAAATAATTTTGAAAATAATTCTGATATTGGGTCTCCTTCTGTGAGAAGGAAGCCCAATAAAACCCATCAGACAGGAACAATCCACCTGGATTCTGGTGACAACAACTCAGGTGTGGTTCAACCTGTCGAGAGTAAGAAAGAGACAATGGCAGATCATGAAATTTATGTGGAAGGGTCTGGTGAAAACCAGGATTAGGTAAGCGAAGAACAATCCACTTTTGTGTTTCCAATTATGGATCCTAATACTGTGGCATAGATGAAGAATATTCCACCATCTGCTCTCCCCCATTTTCATGGTAAAGTTCATGAAGACCCTAACTCTTTTCTATTCGAGTTTGATATTTTGTGTAGAAGTTATGATTATTCAACTGATGCTCAGAAATTAAGATTATTTCCTGCTACCCTCAAGCACTCAGCCTTGCACTGGTTCATGGGGCTAAGAGGAAACTCTATAACCTCTTGGGAACAGATGAAGAGAGTGTTTTGTCTAAATATCAGGAATATTGCAAAACTCAAGACATACAAGATGAAATTTTTATGATCATACAGGATGATGATGAAACTCTTGAAGATTACTTAGAAACATTTCTGTATATTTTGCAAAGGTTGAAACTTAAGCTTGATTCCAGCACTATTAGAACCTTGTTCTTAAGAGGACTTACTAATAATGCTAGAAATAATCTAAATCTGCTGGGACAAGGTGACATCTCTCAGCAAACTTTTGATCAAATTTGTGAATTATGCAAGAAATTTTCAAGAAAACAATATAGATCCGGTAGAGGAACTCGAAATAGAAATATAAAAACTGAATCTACTGATGCTATGATTATTGCACTAGAAAATAAAATGGAAAACATGAAAATTGATATAATGAATGTTGTTTCTAAATAGTTGGACTCTTTAAAATTTAAGCAAAAACTTATAAAAGAACAAGAGTCACTATGTATTTTCTGTCTTAAATGTATAGATAAACATCCGCCTAAAGAGTGTCCTCTTAATTTAAAAGAAACTAATAAGTGTGCTATTTGTGCATAGGACCATACCACTAAAAAATGTCCCTCCATACCAAGACTTAAAGTTGTATTTACAGGAGGGCAACCTGAAGCTGAATACTTGAATGCTATGGGAGCAAGAAGAAATTGGCCTCAGGTAGGTGCAGGTATGGCTCTTGAATTTTCTCCACATTATTTTGGTTATCATTCACATGCATATTATTATCCTAACACTAATCAGCAATGACAGTATGGAAATCAATATTAGCATGGGCAACCTTCTCAACCATGGCAGCAAGGTTGGAGAGGGCCAACTCATTCTTCATATTCCTACCAGCCATCAATGCAATCATATCCTCATACACAAAATTCAATGCCGCAACTTCCGAGTCAGTCTACTCCACCATTGCCTTTACCTCCGCCCTTTCGACCCCCTTAGTTGTGTTAGAAAATTATATATTACAGAGCAATGGAACACATAAAATATTGAAGAAATATATACACAGAAAATGCATAAAACAAGAGAGACACAGATATACGTGGTTCACCCAGTTTGGGCTACATCCACAGAGAAACAACAAGTCTTTATTTTATTATATTATCTAGCAAACTGACGAGATACAACCTACAACAGATCTGCTGTAACACTCTCTTCGCTCTCAATCTCCTCTCTCTTTCTCACTCAGAATACCAATATATCTAGACGCAATACAATTCCCTCATATATAGTGAGGGGTTGCCTTCTAGGGCAAAAAACCCTAAATTAAACATAACTTCTACCGTCAGATCATCTGCCTAATAAATGGCCCAGATTGATTAGAAATTACTAGACTTTTATAAGGTAATTTTACATCTATTTTTAGCTTCGGGGGCGCTGCCCCCAAACCCCCGGTGGGGGACCGCTGGCTCCCAGACCCCCGCGGGGGGGACAAGTCCCCCGCACGTGGAGGAGTGCACAGTCTTCCTGGGGTATACATCTAGTTGAAACCTTTGAATACAAAATAAAATCAGGCTCCACACCCAACAATCTCCCACTTGGAGACTGATTATAGCAACTCCATCACTACCTCATTTGCTAGACAATGACTCCACTTTGGGCCTGGCTGTTTCTCATCTTCTTCATCATACTTGAAGACCAATTGAAACTGAGCAGGTTCTCAGTTTCTCCCTGGTTACAACTTTTGTTAGCATATCTGCAGGATTTTGGCTAGTGTGTACCTTTTCCAGCTTCAACTGTCCATCCTCCAATGCTGACCGTATGAAATGGTACTTGAGCTATATATGTTTAGTCTTGGAATGAAATGCAGAGTTCTTTGAAACATGTATGGCACTCTGGCTAACAATGTATAACCTGCTCAACTCCTTCTTCTTACCCAATTCATCCAGAAACCTTTGTAACCAAATCATTTCTTTACTAGCCTCTGTAGCAGCAACATACTCTGCTTCTGTTGTTGAAAGTGCAACAACACTTTAGATTTTTGAAACCCAGCTGACAACTGTTCCACCTACAGTAAATACATATCTTGTAGTGATCCCCTTGTTATCTCTTTCACCTGCCACATCTGCATCAACATATCCCTGTAGAGCAATGTTTGAACCACCAAAGCATAATGCTTGATTTGTGGTACCTCTCAAATACCTGAGAATCCACTTCACTGCCATCCAATGTTCTTTTCTTGGATGATTCATGTACCTACTTACAACTCCCACTGCATGTGCAATATCAAGCCTTGTGCAGACCATTGCATACATTAAGCTTCCAACTGCTGATGCATATGGAACTTTAGACATATGATCCATTTCTTCCTAAGTCTTGGGACACGCCTCCTTACTTAATTTGAAATGGCTAGCCAAAGGTATACTAACTGGTTTTTCATTCTACATATTAAATATTTTCAACACCTTTTCTATGTACTCACTTTGAGACAATGTTAATTTGCGATTCTTCCTGTCTCTAGTTATTCTCATACCAAGGATTTGTTTTGCAGCACCCAAATCCTTCATTGCAAATGAGTTTGCCAATTTCCTTTTGAGCACATTTATTTCCTGCATGTTATAACCTACAACAAGAATGTCATCTGCATACAATAATAATATAATATAGTTTCCATCATTTTGCCTTTTGAGATAAACACAATGATCAGAGTGACATCTAGTATAACCTTGTTCAGACATAAACCTGTCAAATTTTAGATACCACTACCTTGGAGCCTATTTTAAGCCATACAAGCTCTTCTTCAACCTGCACACTAGTTTCTCCTTCCCTTTTACCTCATATCCTTGTGGCTGCTGCATATATATCTCTTCCTCCAAATCCCCATGGAGAAAGGTTGTCTTTACATCTAACTACACAAGATGAAAATCTTCAACTGCTACTAGACTTAAAATAGTTCTGATTGAAGTCATTTTCACAATAGGAGAAAATATTTCATCAAAATCAATATCTTTCTTCTGTGCAAACCCCTTCACCACAAGTCTAGCTTTGTACCTCTGTTTTCCTCCATCTTCTTCCTTCAGCTTGTAAACCCATTTATTCTGAAATGCTGTTTTACCTACAGGTAACCTGACTAAGTCCCAAATCTGGTTATGTGCTAAGGAGTCCATCTCTTCTTTCATTGCTTGCTCCCACTTCTTCCTGGTTTCTACCTGCACTACTTCTTCATAACATTCTGGTTCACCAGAATCAGTCAACAATACATAATATAATGAAGGAGAGTATCGTTTAGGGGGTCTACTTATCCTGGTAGATCTTCTAACACCACTTTCAGGTGTTTGAAGTGCTTGTCGCTGTTGTGGTTGTTGTTCTGGTTGTTGATCATTATGATTTTTAGGCACCATCACTTTTCCTGTGATATCATCAAGCACTGTGTATTCTCTGTTTTCTTTTTCTTGTTTCTTTTCCTACAACTGATTCTTATACAAGACCTTTTCATTGAATATTACATCTTTTCTCCTAATGATTTTGTGATTTTCATAATCATATAAGCGATAACCAAAATCATTAACACCATATCCAATAAAGTACATTTCTTTGATTTTGCCTCAAGCTTTGTTCTATTTTCTTTATTAATGTGGATAAAGACTTCACAACCAAATGTCTTTAAAAATGAGTAGTTCACCTTTTTACATGTCCATGCCTCCTCTGGAATACCACCATCCTTGGAACTTGAAGGCCCTCTGTTTATTAGATAAAAAATAGTATCTACAGCATCTGCCCAAAATTGTAAAGCCAATCTTGCATGCAATCTCATGCACCTTGCACGCTCCATGTTCATCCTTTCTGACACACCATTTTCTTGTGGTGTTCCTGGAACTGTCTTCTCTCTGCAAATTCCATTCTCAAAACAGTACCTATCAAAATCTTTGCTGCAATATTCACCTCCATTATCTGATCTGAGACACTTCAACCCTTTCCCTGTCTCATTTTCAACCAAAGCTTTCCATTCCTTGAAAGTATCAAATACATTAGATTTATTTCGAATACAATAAATCCACATTTTTCTGGTTGCATCATCAATAAAAGTAACATAATAACGAGACTAGGGAAAATTTTAAGAACCCCCCCTAAATTTATAAATATAATAAATGGGCGAATCTCCATGGTATATAGGAAAAATTGAAGGCAATTTTATCAATAATATAATATGTATATATAATTTTTGGCGAATCTCTCACCAGGCATGGCGAATATTTTACTCAATTATAATATCTTGTAAGATCTTGGCGAGTCTTTCACTAAATAATAAAACTTTGTAAACTCCTAGTGAATCTTAGCATAGGCTACATGCTGGTTTAATTCCCCCATTTAAATAGGCTACATTTCAGGTGAATACCATGGGTCAATACCATGTGCCATTTTGGTGAATACCATGCGTCAATACCATGTGCCATTTCTATTTTTATTCATTCTAATATTAGGGTTAATAATAGTTTTTTGCATGGTATTAATAACAATCTAGTCCATGGTATTTGTCCCATAGTATTTTGGCCATAGGTTTCACCTAAATATAACCCATTTTTTGAGTGTTCGTAAATATAAGGTGACTTATGGAGTAAATATAAAAAAATGTTTTATTTATATTTTTATTAATTTACCATACCTCTTTTACAAATATGGTATTTGGCCCATAGGATTCACTTAAATAAAACCTCTTTCTTGAGCCTTCATAAATAGAATGAGGGTTATGGACTAAATATAAAAAGAGGTTTTATTTATTTACGATACGTCTAGTTTATTTATATTTTTATTTATTTACCATACCTTTTGAGTAAGTATAAAAAGACATTTTATTTATTTACCATACCTCCACTTTACTTATATTTTTATTTGTTTACACCCTTACATGTATATAAGGTGACTTATAGAGTAAATATAAAAAATGTTTTATTTATTTACCATACCTCTCATTTATTTATATTTTTATTAATTTACCATACCTCTTTTATAAATATGGTATTTGGCCCATAGGATTCACTTAAATAAAACCTATTCTTGAAAATGGGCGAATGGAAGGTTGTAAGTCCTAATTTCAAGGGCTAAATTTACCTTTTTTACCCTCTCCCTTAAAATAAGGTGGGCTATTTGAGGTGATTTGTAAAAATGTACTATGATACAAAATATTCGCCCACTAAAAATTTAAAACCCCTTAATTTTGCCAAAGGGCGAACATTCGCCCCTAAAATTATCATTGAACGAGAGCCACCAAGAGATGATACCTGAGCAGGTCCCCATACATCTGTATGCACAAGCTCTAATTTTTTGCTCTTCTTTTCTTTCCCAACTCTAAGGAATCTGACTCTCTTCTGTTTTCCATAAACACAATTCTCACAGAATTTTAAATCAATATGCTTCAAACCTGGCAACAAATTTCTTGAGTGAAGAATCTGCATCCCCTTCTCACTCATGTGCTCGAGCCTATGATGCCACAATGTTGTATCTTCTCCTGTAGAGGTTAAAGCATTAAGAGAATTAGAAATACCATTGCATAAATACAATGTACCAACCTTTCCTCCTTTCGCTATTACCAAGGATCCTTTAGTGACCTTCCAAGTTTTATTTGTGAAAGTAGTTACGTAACCTTCACCTCCAAACTACCATGTTGAAATCAGATTTTTCTTCAGATCTGGAACATGCCTTACCTCCTTCAATAGCCATTGATTTCCATTCTACTTTTTTATGAAAATTGTACCCATTCCAATGATTTTACAAGGTTTATCATCACCCAATCGAACCTGTCCAAAATCTCCTTGAACATAATCGTGAAAATGTTTCCTATCAGGTGTGGCATGGAATGAGGCCCCTAAATCTACCACCCAGGCATCAATAATATTTCTAATGAAAGAATAAAAGCATATTGCAACACATCACCTGTTACATTCGCTTCATGATTATTTTCTTGCTGCGCATCTCCTTCTTTTCCCTTCCGAGACTTGCAGTATTTCTTCAGGTGTCCTCTCTTCCCACATTTCCAGTACACTATCCCCGATCTGGACTTGGATCTGCCTTTTCTTGACTTACTGCGATATCCAGAGCTCTTTCCTCTTTCCATTTTTCTTCCCCTAATCTCTGCAGTCAAAGCATTACCTAAGGTCTCACCAAAGCTTTTCTGTCACATTTCCTCTCTAAGGATTGCACCGACAACATCATCAAACTTTAAAGTACTAGATCTAGAGATAGAGTTGCTAATGGCCATAACTAAACCATTCCAACTTTCTGGAAATGAGCATAGAAATAACAGATCCCTACCTTCATCATCAAAATTCACCCCTACAGAACTTAACTAACTTGTAACTGTATTAAAATAATTTAAATGGTCTGCAACAGATCCACCTTCTAACATCTTCATATTAAATAAATGCTTCATAAGAAATACCTTATTTGATGCCAAGGGTTTTTCATATAGTTTGGATAATGCCGACATTAAACCCTATGTTGTCGTTTCCTTTGAAATATTAAATGCTACCGACGCCGCTAGGCACAGCCGTATTGTTCCAAGTGCCTTTCTGTCAAGAATATCCCATTCTATGTATGTAATACTCGTCGGCTTCATTGTCTTTCTGCTCAATGGTAGGTACAGATCTCTCTGATACAGATAATCTTCCATTTGCATCTTCCACAGCTGGTAGTTTTGGCCGTTGAATTTTTTGACCCTAAACCTACCATCTTCTGCCATTGCTCCCACTTGAACCAGGAACCCTTCTCTCTTGCGAGTTTATCAACCAAATAGACCTTCGGATCTGATACCAGTTGTTAGAAAATTATATATTACAGAGCAATGGAACACATAAAATATTGCAGAAATATATACACAAAAAACGCATAAAACAATAGAGACACAGATATACATGGTTCACCCTGTTTGGGCTACATCCACGGAGAAACAGCCAGTCCTTATTTTATTATATTATCCAGCAAACTAAAGAGATACAACCTACAGTAGATCCACTGTAACACCCTCTTCGCTCTCAATCTCCTCTCTCTTTCTCACTCAGAATACCAATATATCTAGATGCAATACAATTCCCTCATATATAGTGAGGGGTTGCCTTCTAGGGCAAAAACCCTAAATTAAGCATAACTTCTACCATCAGATCATCCACCTAATGAATGGCCCAGATTGACTAGAAATTACTAGATTTTTACAAGGAAATTCTACATCTATTTTTAGCTTCGAGGGCGCTGCCCCTAAACCCCCGCCAGGGGGGGTTTACCCCCCCAGACCCCCGCGAGGGGGGACAAGTACCCCCCGCACCCCCCCCCGCATGGAGGGGTGTATAGTCTTCCTGGGGTATACATCCAGCTGAAACCTTTGAATACAAAAGAAAATCAAGCTCCACACCCAACAATTTGCCTGCTCAACCTATGCATAATCCTAACAATAACAAAGTAGTGCAAATGATTTATGTAACAAACCCACCTTTATCATTTGAGTATCAGTCTATTCCAGTTGGGGTTCATGATATCTAGTTAAGATCAGGGAGGACTGTAATGCCAGAAAGTCAGAAACAACCCATTGTGATTGTTGAAGAGAAAGGGGAAGAGGAAACTCCTACCTCTTCTCTGAAAGCAGTCACCAAGTAGCCCTTACCCTTTGGATCCTTACCACCTTCTTCCAACCATCCTCCCTTTCCAAAGAGGCTAGCGATGGAAAGAAGTGAGCCCATTTCTGAGACTAGCTTGGCATCAAAGCTTCAGAATCTTTTCATTAAGATACCTTTGCTTCAAGCCATCAAAGAGATCCCTATTTGCACTAAAATTATTAAGTAACTCTGTCTCAAGAAACCTGGGAGGAAGAAATTAGAGCCTCAAACCATTCAATTTGTTGGTAGGGTGACAGAGTTGATGACAGTATGTGTATCTATGGAAAAATATACTGATCCTAGAAACCATGTTGTCTCAATTCAAATTGGTAATTTCCTTGTCTCTATTGTCCTTATAGATCTGGGGGTAGCCATTAATATCATGACCAAGCAAACCATGGATCAACTTCGGTTATCCCATCTTCATCCTACTCCCACTATGCTTGAATTAGCAGATAGATGTAAAATTAAGCCAGAAGGAGTATTGGATGATGTGATCATCTCATTAGAATCTTGGGAATATCCTGCTGACTTCGTTGTGCTTCAGCCAAAGAACCCAGTAGGAGGAAATTCCTTGATCTTGGGTCGACCATGGATTGCTACCAGCGATGCATATATTGGATGTCATTCTGGTGATATGTATATTTCACATGGAGACTCTAGGAAGAAAGTTACCTTATATCCCCCTGTCAAATCCATTTAGGACCTTCGAGATACTTTATGGTTAGATCAATGTAGTGATGAGACTCAGCCTATTTCCCTCATCCATCATTACACTGGGTCCTCACAAGAAGATGAGATTCAAGATTTCCTAAATAATCTAGACACCATGCCTAATTTTGAGCCATTGAGCCAAATTTTCAGCCTAGATTTTCAAGACAATTACGACTCCCATTCTTCTACACCACTACATTTTACCATGATTTTGAGTAACCCCGAGCCTGATACTACTCTTGTTGAGATTAGCCTGGGTAAATCCATGTATATTAGTTCAGATTTGGACTCATCTCAATGAGAGCAGCTTATGAATTTGTTGCGAAACCATCTTAGTGCCTTTGCATGGGGTTATGAAGATATGAAGGGTATCCCTCCTGAAACTTGCACACATCATATCTATATTCAGGAAGGAGCCTGACCTATCTAACAACCCCAAAGGAAAATGAATCCAGCTCTAAAAGACATCGTGAAAGAAGAAGTACAGAAGCTCTTGGATGCTGGTTTCATCTATCCTATTTCTAACAGTCAGTTGGTCTCTCCATTAGTACTAGTACCTAAGAAAGATGGAAGACGACATATTGGTATCGATTATCGAGAATTAAACAAAGCCACTCTCAAAGATTATTTCCCTCCCCCATTCATTGACCAAGTGCTTGATACCCTTGCAGGAAAGGAATACTTTTCCTTTTTGGATGGCTTCAGTGGTTATAACTAGATACAGATTGCACCTGAAGATCAAGATAAAACTACCTTTACCTATCCATGGGGTACATTTGCTTTAGAGTGCTCCCCTTTGGATTATGTAATGCCCTGGCTACCTTTCAAAGGGCAGTATTGGCTATTTTTGCTGATCTAGAATTTGTGGAAATTTATATGGATGACTTTTCTGTGTTTGCTAATTCATTTCAAGAAGCTCTTGAGAACTTGGAAAAAGTACTTCTTCATTGTGAGGAATCTCATCTTGCTTTAAGCGACAAGAAATATAGATTGATGTGCAAAGCAGGAGTGGTACTTGGTCATTTGATTTCTAGTAAAGGTATCCAGGTCGATCCAGCAAAGATTGAAATCATTTTTCATCTTCCTGCACCTAAAACTCAAAGGGAAGTAAGAGGTTTTCTAGGACATGTTGGTTACTATAGGAGATTCATTGAAAATTTTTCTAAGATAGCTGCTCCTCTTTTTAGACTTCTAGCTAAGGATAGTGAGTTTTATTGGACAAAAACTTGCCAACAATCTTTTGAAACATTGAAGGAAAAGTTAGTACAGGCACCAATTCTGAGAGGTCCTAACTAGTCTCTGCCTTTTCATATTTCCTCTGATGCTTCAAATATGGCTATTGGCGCAGCTTTAGAATAAGAGGCAAATACGAAATCCTATGTTATTTATTATATTACTAAGAACTTGTCTTCTGCTGAATTAAATTATACAGTTATAAAGAAAGAGTTTTTAGCTGTGATTTTTGCAATTAATAAGTTCAGACACTATATTACAGGATATGAAGTATTTGTACATACTGATCATTCCACAATTAATTATTTGATGAATAAACCATTAACTAGTGGTAGACTGACTAGGTGGTTACTTTTGTTGCAGGAGTTTAATATTACTATTGTAGATAGACCACGAAAATCTAATGTTGTAGCAAAATTTCTTTGTAGATTAGATAATCTTGGTCAAACTAATCCTGTTAATGATGACTTTCCAGATGAACATCTTTTTGTTATGTCAACAGATTCTCTGTGGTTTTCCAACACTGCTAATTATTTGGTTACTGGAAACACACCACCCCACTTGTTTGCTCATGAAAAGCGGAATATTATTCAGAAAAGCGCTGCATATTCCTGGATTCAAGGAGATCTCTTTTACATAGGCCCAGATTTGATTATCTGTAGGTGTGTAAGAGATGAATAAGTGTTTGAGATATTGAAATATGCTCATGATGAGTGATGTGGAGGCCACTTCATTAATAAACAAACTGCATATAAGGTGTTACGCGCCGGTTACTATTGGTCGTCCTTGTTTAAGGATGCCAGACAGTATGTCAAGCATTGTAATAGCTGTCAGTGAATGGGTCAGCCTAATCAAACCAATGAAATGCCCTTATGTCCTCAGGTTATGATTGAGCCATTTGAAAAATGGGTTATTGATTTTATAGGAGCAATAAATCCAACATCATTAAGTAAAAAACATATCTTGGTTTGTACAAATTTTGTTAAAAAATGGGTAGAAGCTAAAGCTATTTATTTTGTTACAGAAAAAGTTGTTGTTGATTTTCTTTTTACTGAAATATTTACTAGATTTAGTGTGCCTAGAGAAATCGTTTCTGACAATGGTCTGTAGTTTATTTCTAATTTGGTATAGGGTGTGATCGAGCAATATAAGATCCGGCATAGGAAGTCCATGCCGTATCAACCACAATCAAATGGCCAGGTGAAATCTACAAACAAAGTGATCGAGTCCAATCTTACAAAGACAGTCAATATGCATCAAAAATATTGGGCTGAAAGATTATCAGAAGCTTTATGGGCATACAGAACCACTTGGAGAAATAGCACAGGGCATACACCATACAAGCTAGTATATGGTAAACAAGTTCTGTTACCAATTGAATTCTAGATCAAAACTTACAGGACTGTAGTTCAGTTAGAACTAGATCTCTCTGAGGCACATCAATAGCGTCTTCTCCAATTGAATGAGTTGGATGAGTTTCGAAGGGATGCAATTCAATAGAATATACTGATTCAGCAACAACGAAAAAGGTGGCATGACAAGTTCATTCATAAAAAGCAATTCCAACCAGGTGATTGGCTACTCCTTTATGATTCTAGATTTAAAATTTTTAAAGAGAAGTTCCATACACGTTGGATGGGACCTTATGAAGTGATCCCAGCATTTGAGAATGGAGCAGTAGAAGTTAAAACTATTGATGGACAACATTTAGTATTATTGGTAAACGGGCACCGGTTAAAGAAGTATTTTCAACCACTTACCAAGAAAGATTTTACACAACAAGTCCAACAACAATTTGGGACAGTAGTGGAGAATGGTAATACCAACCTCTTGAAAACATGAGTCCTTTTCTTCTCAAGAAAAAAAATTATTTTATATAAAGAGAAAAAAATAAAATAAAATAAAAAAGTAAAGAAAAAATATTTTCCTGTAATTATGAAAATCAGTTTGTTGACATGATTGCAGAAGGGTCAACCTAAAAACCAGCTTACTGGCAGGAAGATAAAAAATTTCTAATAAAAAGAAAATTTTGCTTAATCTTTAGATATGTTGAGCTACCACCAAGTAGAAGCAGGTTCAGCAGAACCAACCTTTATACAGTTGGGATAATTAGCATGGATATTTTTATTCAAGTAACGCCTAATTTTCACTGCAGTTATTTTTCTTGCACCAATGCAGGCAGACTTTCTAGAAAATTTTCTACCTTTATTCATACTCCACTTTCATAATACCCCCTCAGTTTTCTTCTTCGATCCCAGAATATTGACCTTCCCATATTCTTCAAAAAAGTTTACCCTACCCGCTTCGAAGAAATCCCACTTTATCCTTGAATTTTTTTCCCTATCCCATTTCTATTTTATCCCTCCTGGCACTTTCTTAGAAACCCTATCACAGAATTCCTTCCCATTCTAAAAATTCCCTTTTTCCCACTTCTTTATTCCCTCAAGAATTTATTGCAGGATCTTGCATATGCAGAGCAAAAGGTGTGCTATGAAATATCAGACAAGGAAAAAAAAAATTAGCATAAAGTTAAAGAAATCATGTGAAAATCTAGCCTATGTTTTAATTCTCTGTTTTAATATTATTCTTGCACTAGTGCAAGAATGTTGTCCTATGTAATGAGATGAGCAGAAAAAGGTACCAGCATAATGATATGATTTAAAGTGGTGCAAGACCAGTACAAGCATACACTTCGTTAGCAACATAGTATGAGTTATCAAATGACATGAGGAAGTGGTCATGATGAAACATGAGATGAAGTCTTTTTCATTTCATCAATAGGTATTAATGCTATTATGTTAACTGGGAGGAAATTAATTAAAAGTACAAAGTTTTTATTAAGTAGAAATCATGATTTTTTAAATGAATGCTAAGGATTTTTTAATTATGAAGAAATGTGAAGATGTGGTAACCGTTGCTTGCATGAAATCTACCCCGCTCCACCATGATCCTAAACGTCATTCATTCATAATTACCCCACTCCTCTATTCACTCTAAACATCCCATCACTATAATTATATTGCACTTAACCATTAATATCACTGTTGCACGTACCAATTAGACCTGACCAGAAATGATGAGATTCTACGACGGGAGAACCGGTGATTCGGTCGATAAATGTTTAGTTTTTATTTAAGGTGGCCGATTTCTCCGGCATTGCATGCAAGTCTCAGAGCTCGACTATTTAGCCACTAGTAGCAATGTTTCCCACCTAAAATGAACCCCTATCCATTAGCAATATTGAACAGTCTGTCGAATACCGCAATAGTCTTGCACTGTTGTGAGAGTTGGGTTTCCTATAGTTCTTGAAAAAATTTGACAGGTATGACAGAGAATTCGCCCTAAGGTTTGCAAAGAGTTTTAAGAATGGTTGAGTCAGAGTGGGGCCGCTTAAATTCAAGGTGACGGAGGAGTTTGTAGTAGCCGCAATGGGTCTAGAGAACACAGGAGAACAGTGGTTCAAAAACTAGAAGCTGGAAAGGAAATGTTGGCAGTGTTTCATTGTCGACAAAGATATAGACGTAGATTGGAAACTTAGAGTCCCGCGCAAAGCCCTATTAGGTCAATGGCAGGACCTCCTGTTTATCTTGCAGAAGTTCGTGACCTGCGAAGGGAGATACACCCGTACCCTGGTGTATCATTTTAGAATGCTTCAACACTTTGAAGCAGGCCGACACATTCGCTGGAGGATGAACTTCCCCTACTTCTTGCTCAAGAGTCTAGAGAAAATGGCTAAAAGTGTACAGGATGGAAGGGAGGACCAGGTCGATGCAAGGTTATACCATCACAAGCTGATCAAGATATTGGTCCTGAAGTATCTGGAGAAGAAAGGCATGTCATGGGAAGAGCTGTTGAAACAGCTGCACGAAGGGTCAGCCGAGGGGAAGAAGACAGAGACTCCTACCAGTACGAGAAAGAGCCCAAGCAAGAGTAAGAAAGAAATTCCTTCTCACACTAGTATGAAAATGAAACATCCAAAAAAATTGACAGGCAAGGCCTCGTCCTCTACCAAAGAAAAATTTCATGCACCCATAGAAGAAACTCCTTCTACACAGGCACAGGCCTCTGAGTATGATAATCTTTCGGTCCTTGCAGATGCGATGAAGATTGCAGAGGTTGGAGATGATACTCTGCTGGCCGACTTTATAAAAAGGCCTCACAAAAAGAGCAAAGTTGCTGAAGTAGGTGGAGAACCATAGCCCCCGCAGGGTGCAGAACCCCATCCTACACCAGTGCAAGAAGAAGTGCCAGCGGGAGAGGAAGAACTGGAAATAGAAGAAAGAGCAGAAGAAGAGGAGGTAGAAGGAGAGGAGCCAGACAACGAAGAAACATAAGAAGAAGAAGTAGAGGAAGAGGAACCTGTTGTGGTCACCAACAACCCCCCTCTTTGTTTGATATTAGTAATAACATCAAGCAAAGGGGGACCCTTAGCCAAAAATCCAAAAAATATTCTTGTTTAAGAAATTCTTTTGTATCAGCTCCCTAAAAGATATATCGCGTCACAACGAAAAAAGGAGCGACGCGAGAACCCATCGCATCGCGCGCATTAAGAGCGTTTGAAAAAGGAGAACCTAAAGAAACGCTAACGGCCGATATGCGATGTCGCATGTCGCAATGCCACACGAACAGCACAAAATGACAAAGTGAAAACCTTGCGATGTTGCGATCTGCGATCTGCGATATTAGCGATCTGCGATCTGCGATATCTGCGATCTACGATAACACTTAATAACGTCGCAGCCATCGATACTGTGATACCAATCGCAGAAAAAACTCATCGCAAGAATTCTCCGACATATACGGTAGATCCAAATTTGAAAGCGCGCCTTAAGGGAAATTAATGACCGCATGCTCGAATATCCAGAAATGAATGCATCACATTTATCGAAGAGTCAAGTTATGATGAATGTCATTAATTTCGCATTCATTAGAATTTAATGCTTTCATGTCAATCTTTTTGTCATTTCCCTTCTTCTTTGCGTAAACTGCAAGACATGCAACTGATATAAATCTATATGCAGGAAACATCTAAGGAGAAGGGAAGAGCGCCAATAAGACAACAGAGAGAAGATGCCTCCGCAATTGGATGCCGCATGCAGCAGAACCGCGGATTCCAGAGTATCGCCCAACAGACACTGATGAAAATAGACTATCCAAGACTCGGAGTCAAAGGCGCACAAAAGAAGCGTGTTTACAAAAGATCCTGAAGCTCAGACTTGGTAAAGCAGAGAAAGAAGCGCAAGAGAAGAAAGACGCTCCAGAAAAGCCTGGAACAAAGAACAGAAACAATTCTCGAAATAAGGGATTGTCCATACAGCGTGATTTCTAACTCATTGAGTCATTCGCACGACCGGAAACCGAAATAGCAACAACAAAATCAGTTCGAAAAGAAACTGGGTTGTACTAAGTGTGCGCACAGCGAATACACCCAGCTAGAGAAAGGTTTTCGAAAATATCTTCTAATCTAACAGAAAGAGGTGCCAGTGCTTCTTGTTTCTAATTTTCAAGCTCGAACAAAAGGAAAGGACAACCAGCCGACTCTTTCAGGGCGAACAGCACATTGCTTACAGCACTAAGGAGCAGATACAGAAACGGTTAGAAATTAGATTCAGTTTTTAGAAATAAATTTGTTTTTAGTAAAAGGGCGGTCATTTGAAGCCGTTCCCTGAATTTGTGTAAAGTAAAATTAGTTGGTTACTAGTATTTAACCCTTCTCGTTGCATTGGAGAAGGGTCCGAAATTTTGTCAAAAAACTTGTCCTCAGAACATGCACTTTTGCACCCTCTGAGGGGGTTTTTAATGAATGGACGGATCAAGATTTATTTATGTTTGCATTTTAATACATGCTACTGATGTTGCACTTCTGTACTCTTAGTAGGCATTAGAAGCAAGTAGAAATAAATCATTATTGCTTAAAGTCTGTAAGTTTAAAATCAGTCATAAATGGTACTTTTATATCTTGACTAGTTTCTGCTCGCATTCTTAGAGTAATATACAGCTGATGTTATTTATATGTTAACGTATGAATGAGTGGACTACCATTTGGAACTTTTGTACGGTGGAGTCATTGATTTGTGCTTAATACATGAATAGCTGATTATGCAATACGCTGTTCACAACCGTTTTGCTTAACTTCTTACACAAGATGGTTCATCTTAATTGATTTATATTCTCATGATAGCTGAATAATCTTCATTACCAGTTATTCTGTGAAATCTTCCTAGATTGCATAATGGAAAAATTCTGTCCCGGGTTAGTGTAGATTAGATGTATTGTTTTTTTTAGATTAAAGTAGTATAAAGTCATTTCAGAATTTAGAATTAGATTAGTTAAGGAATAATTACAGATTTTCTACTATCATTTTCTACACACACACATCACCATTTTCTACACACACACACACCCCTTAGAACGGGAAGCTGGTCCCGTCATCCCCAGTCGGACCCGCTACACCAAACGGGCATGGAGCCGCCAACCAGGTTCCCGACTGGGTGGGTATCCCCCTTGTTGTTGACCCGATTTTGGGGCCCTCAACATATTTGGCACTAGAAGGAGGGCACAAACTATGAATGGCACCTAAAGCAATATCCAAATACCATTCTGAGAGTAATACACCCTCATCAACTCCCTCGACTTCTCCAACACGGTTAAACTCGGAATTTTAAATCGCTCGAGTATCCACCATTGCTACATATTCGAATATATCAGAACAATCTATTATTGAACCCCCTGAAATTCAAACTTTGATTCGTAAACTCCAGGGATTCTCCATTTTTTACCAGAAGTCTGATAAATCTAAAAGCAGCGCGACTTCGCAGTACAACCCTGCTCATCCCCTTACCAGATTAAAGAGTGAAAAATTTGGCATACAACCAAGTGAACTCCCTCTTCCTACCAGAAAAAGAGCAAGGAAAACACCTCAAGAGTCTGACGGAGAGACTCTCTCATCCACTTCGTACATATCAACTCCCTCACCGTGAAGTCAACCACCCACTTTTCCATTCCAACTCACTCACCCGTCTTCCACAAACCTTCCTCTTCGAACATCAAAGATCTTGATTTCTTCACCTTCTCAGCATCAGGGGTCAGTTTCTGCACTTCCATTAGCTAGCAACTCCACGATGGCCTAGTCCCCATGGAACAGTCCTGGGGCGGTTTTAATGCCTCCACCCCTGAGCCCTATACCGGCCCATCCAGAGAAGTGGCTACCTAAATTCAACCCAGAAGTAGGTATGCTAGCCGAAGAACATATCAATAATTTCATGCTTTCTGTTAATCTCAACGGAGTTACTAACGAAGACGCTGTTGTCCGACTCTTCCCTTATACAATGCAAGGAACGACCGGGTCATGGTACTTTTCATTACCTTCCGGATCCATCACAAGCTGGGACATTTTTCAAAGTCAGTTCCTCAGTAAGTTTGGTGATGACCGATCTACGGTGACATTGATTAATGACCTATCTAATCTTAAGGCTGAGGCTAGAGAACCCATTAAAGACTTTAACTTATGGTTTAATAAGATCCTCAACAAAATCCCCGCTGCTTCACAACCCAGCGAGGAAGTAAGTTGTGAATGGTACATCGCGGCTTTACCTCCAAACTTGGCTATCTTCGTAGATAGGGAAAACAAGACCACATTAGTTGACAACTTGACAGAAGCGTTAGCAGTGGAAAGACGCGTGGTAGCCCTAGAAAAGAGATCTTCTATAGAAGAACGCAAATCAAAGAAGATCTCTTTCAAAGAAGACACCAAGAAGAAGCAAACGAAAGATCCTTTCGATTTGGAAGGGTTACAAAAAGTGTTGAAAGCCATGTCCAATGAGATGGTCGATATCAAGAAACAAGTAGCAGAGACTTCTTCGAAAAAGCCCTTTAGGACTTTTAAAAGAAATCCTCCCATGGATGTAAAACCACCAAGTGTTGTCTCAAACGTTGAGTCTGAAGAAGACGAAGAAGAAGAGAATACCACTGAAGGGCAGACCGACGAGGAAGAAGTTGTAGAACTTCAAGGAATGTGGGATTTCATCCTCCCACAGGAAGAGGATCAAGAAGCATTTCCTGTTAGCACGAGAAGCAAAAATCAGCTTGATCCTCCCCAAACTACCCCAAAACAAAAGGGCGCAAGCCCTGCAACAAAAGAAAGGGTCGTAACCAAAAAGACAACTGCTAAAGCGACTCAGTTTAGCCCAGTCCAATTTGAACAAGCACCTCCATCAAGAACACTAATAGTGTCGGATGAAATGGATTATAACATCATTGACGACATGAAGAAGACTAGGGCTAATATCACTCTGTATGAATTGAGTAAACTGAAACACCAGCAGAAAATCATGATGAAAGAATTACATGCTGTGCCTACTACATCTTTACCTACAGATGTGGCTTCCCACAATCTGGGAAGACCTCCAACCAATACGATAAATAAAATTGATCCAAATGACATCGCCTTGATTGGAGGAAGATCAAGGTCTCATACTCCTCCTTTTCTTCTCACATATGAAATATTCAACAAAAACGTGCACAATTGCTTGGTCGATTCTGGTGCTTCAATGAATATTTTACCCAGGTCAATATGTGCCAAATTGAATGTGCAACCTCAAAAATCTGCAGTACGTATAGTTCAACTTGATCGATCCCAGCTCGAAGTGATTGGTGAACTTAATCAGGTGACCATAAGATTGTCGTCTAACCCAAAAGTGTGTCAGGTTATCGACATTCTGGTAGCCGATATCCCTGAGTTCTATGGCTTGATTCTTAGCAGGGATTGGTCGGAGAAACTCCACGGATATTTCTCAACCGACTGGTCGCACATGTGGTTACCATCCAACGGTAAACCAAATCAGATAAAGGTTGAATGAGAGTTGCACCAAAAATACATAGTGACAGAACTAGAAGGAGAAAATGAATCCATCACATACAATAGCAGCATTGTAGGCAATTACGCAATAGATTCTTTCCTAGGCAATTTCAGTGCTCATATTTCGCCATACTTAGAGAATTCAGTTTTATCCCAAGTTGAAAATTTCTCCCAAACTGATGACTCAAAATGTTTTAGTTTTTTAGATAATTCTGTAAATACGTCTTTATTTTGGAAATTATATTTTGACGAATCTAAATCCAACGAGGGGGCAGGAGCAGGATGCGTTCTGATCAACCCAGACGTGAACAAGATTATGCTCACATGCAGACTTGAGTTCGATTGCACGAACAACACAGCAGAGTACGAAGCCTTGGTTCAAGGCCTATACAAAGCAATCGGATTGAATGTTAAGTATCTTCAAGTCTTTGGAGATTCTGAGATCGTCGTAAAACAGGTACGTAACACCATACATTGCCTGTCTAGTCATTTAAAGCATTATCAATCGTTAGTGCAAGATCTCACTGCACATTTCATAGCATTTAACATCTCGTCAATTCCAAGAATTCAAAACGCAAGCGCAGACCTGTTAGCTAACGTAGCCTCTCGACTTATCCCTTCCGAAGATTTTAGTCCTGATACGTTTTCAATAGAATTAATTTTTAAACCTTCCATTCCTGACAATATCACCAACTGGAGAGTGTTCAACGATGACCTAGACATCGTAAGTTTCCTCACCTCTGAACGATCCTACACAAACCAGATAATTGACGAAGACTGTCATGATCACCAAATACAACAAAGTAGCACTGATAATGCTATACCCAAATCGGTGGTCAAATTAGAAGACTTATATGACTTGAAAAGTCGGTTCAAAAGGTCGGCTAATGCCAAGCTTTATAGTTCAACTTTGAGCTACGAATCAGTCAACCTAGGAACCGACGAAAAGCCGCAAAACATTAATCTAGGCCAGGGCTTAGCCCCTGAAGAAAAATCTGCATATATCCACCTTCTGAGACAGTACAAAAACGTTTTTGCCTGGAACTACGATGAGCTGAAGACTTACAACACTTCCATCATTCAGCATGTTATCCCTATGACTGACAACGAGAAACCTGTCCAGCAGAAGCTCAGAAAAATACACCCTAACCTAGAAAACCAGATAAAAACTGAGCTTAATAAGTTGTTGAGAGCCAGAATAATCTTCCCCGTTAGGAATTCCAAATGGGTATCCAATATGGTGCCCGTTAGGAAGAAAAACGGAGACATTAGAATCTGTATCGACTTCCGAAATCTCAACAAAGCCTGTCAGAAAGATAACTTTCCCCTCCCACCTATGGAGAAAATTCTACAGGCAGTAGCAGGCTCAGAATTAATGTCATTCCTGGATGGATTTTCAGGATACAATCAAGTACTGGTGCATCCCGATGATCAGTTAAAGACTACGTTCCGAACCAAATGGGGCACTTATGCATATCGGAAGATGCCATTTGGTCTGATCAACGCCAGAGCTACCTTTCAGAGAGCCATGGACATCGCATTTGAAGGATTGGTCAATAAATCAGTAGTGATTTATCTAGATGATATAACAGTGTACTCCAAAAAACGGAAAAACCATCTCCAAGATTTGAAGCAAATCTTTCAAAGATGCTTGAGGTATGGCATTTCGCTCAATCCAAAGAAATCTTTCTTTGCATTAAGCGAAGGGAAATTGCTCGGATTCATAGTATCAAAATCTGGTATTCACATAGAACCCGACAGAATCAAGGAAATTTCCGAAATATCCATACCTCATAACAAGAAAGCCATGTAATCCTTCCTTGGACAGATCAATTTTGTCAAAAGATATGTCCCAGATTTTTCACGTATTATTTCCCCCTTACAAAATATGATAAAAAAGAATTCAAATTTCAAATGGGGTCTAGATGAGCACGAAGCATTCAACTTAATCAAACAAGCCATCATCAACGCTCCATCTTTGGCTACCCGAAATTTTTCAGAACCTTTCATCTTATACACGTTTGCCTCAGAAAAATCTTATGCTGCGATTTTAACTCAAGCAAATAACGAAAAGGTAGAAGCCCCAATCGCATTCTTTAGCTCGAACTTACAAGGTGCTGAACTCAATTATTCTGACGTTGAGAAACAGGCATATGTCGTTTTCAAAGCAATCAAATATTTCAGACCTTTCTTGCTAAAAGCCCATACCAAAGTCATAGTACCGTTTCCAGCGGTAAGAAACCTCCTGATACAGAAGGATGTGGGCAAGAAGAGAGCGAATTGGATCAGTGCCTTACAAGAATACGACCTTGAGATCAAACCGGCACACATCGTAAGAGGCCAAGGCTTCTGCAAGATGTTAGCTGGAGCATCGCAAATCCCTGAGAACTCGTCTGAAGAGGTACACGCGTATGAGGTAAGCCTAAATGACTCAGAATCATTATATGCTGACACCATTTATTTTCTTAAGAACGGGTATGCTCCATCACGTCTGGATCATACCAAGAAAACAGCTCTGAGATTAAAAGCTAAGCAATACCAGCTCATAAATGATGTCCTGTTTAAAAGGAATTACGATTCTGTACTTCTTAGGTGTCTTGAGAAAGCTGAAGCCGAAAAGGTTTTGCAGGAACTTCATGATGGACCAGCAGGTGGACACTATGCCGGAGGTGCGACTGCACACAAAATCTTGCGTGCAGGATATTATTGGCCCACGCTATTCAAAGACTCATACAATCATGTAAGGAAATGCCAAGTCTGCCAGACTGCTGCAGGAAAACAAAGGAAAGCGTCCATGCCGCTACAACCGGTCAACATCGACCAACCATTTAGTCAATGGGGCTTGGACATAATAGGTGAGATCGTTCCTCACTCTTCTAAGCAGCATAAGTATATCCTTACGGCAACTGATTATTTTACCAAATGGGTAGAAGCAGTTCCTCTCAAGACAGTTCATTCTGAAAACATTATTGAATTCATAGACCAATTTATCATAACTAGGTTTGGATTGCCAACGGCCTTAATGTTTGATAACGCTTCATATTTTTTTGGAAATGCTATGACTGAGTTTGCGCTCAAAAGAGGGTTCAAACTGAAATATTCTGCCAACTACTATCCGCAAGGTAATGGATTGGCTGAATCAACAAACAAGAACCTAATCAGAATTATCAAAAGAACAGTCGACCAAAACCAAAAGAATTGGCAGAAAGCACTGGTAAATGCTTTATGGGCTGATAGAATCACAAAGAAAGCTTCGATCGACACTTCTCCCTTTAATTTAGTATACGGGTGGGAAGTGGTTCTTCTGACTCACTTAGTCATTCCCTCTTTGTCTTTAGTGCAGTACATCGATGAAGTACCTACTTCCTCATTACAATTAAGACAAATGGAAATAATCAAACTAGAAGAACAAAGAGAACAAGCTAGGAAAACCCATGCACATCACCAAGCGCTAATAAAATCTTCTTTTGACTCAAGCATCATAACCAGAAAAAACTTTCAGATGGGTGATTTAGTTTTGAAATGGGATAAGGAACATGAAGAAAAGGGCAAACATACGAAATTCCAGAAGCTGTGGCTTGGCCCTTTTCAGATTGTAGAAGTCGTAGGCCCGTCCACATTCGTGTTGCAGGATCTGGCAGGTAGGAGAGATTCTTTACTTGTCAATGGATTGATTCTTAAATTATATTTTCCATAGAAGAGAAATTCTTCTAATTTTTGTAGGATAGATTTAGTTTTTATATTTCATTTTGTTTTGTTTTTCTCTTTTTGATGAATAAAACCCGTTGTAGATGATCATGTGAAAAGGATTCATGAAAAGAGCACGCCAATTCTCTATCAGATTTTGATTTCGCTTGTACAAATAGCAAAATTTTTGAAAAATCTGAATTTTATTATTAACAAATAGAGTTAACTTCACCTTGATTACGATATTAGTTTCAACCTCAAAGAACTTTGACGAAGGCAACCTTTGGTGAAAAAATTGTTTTGTATCAGCACCATGAAAGGTATCATCAATAATAAAATAAGTACTCTCTGCAAAGCTGTTGTTTTCAAAAAACTCTATTATTGTCGTCCAGAGCTTTCTTAAGGAAAAACAATGACTTCCTCCATGCTAAAAGGGAATTGCAGCATTCAGAGAAATAATCCAAGAAAAACACTATATCTCAAAGAATAAGAGGTCTCATCACGAGCCGGCTTATCATGATCACAGATATTATAACTTGCTGACTTTGCTAATACTGTCTATCAAAACAGGGCAACGACTTAAGATTGTTGCAATCAAAAGACAAGAGGTCTCATCACGAGCTGACTTGTTCAGAAAAAGTGTAAATCAAGTGAATGACTGTGTCATAATTTGGCCACCAAACCAAGACATTGTTCTTTAGAGAATTAAAAAAGGAAAAGTGTGTCAAAAAGGATTTTTCTCTGGAATGTTGCGAGTAACCTCAAGCAGGAAAAAGGATCATTGCTGGATAACATGGTAACCCTGTCGAGGCTATGGATGCTTACGGGTAGCAGAGGCTCTACCTACGACAAATGAGTATACTTTTAAGCCAGTACGCAGAGAAGACCTTATTTTATCTTTAATCAAGACCAAGTAATGTCTGGTGCGAATGCAAGAAAAAGCCTGAGGAAGCAAGCAATTAAGATTAAAAAAGGTTGAGACAAAGTATCGTTGACAAGGTGAGGGGTAGTCTACTCTATCTGTTCATAACAAAATTTAGACATATAAGAATTTTGCTGTTTTGGAAGTGAACGGTCAATAGAAATGCAGAGATAACTGGTTCTTCACAGTGAATCGCCATTGTTGTGGTCACCAACAACCCCCCTCTTCGTTTGATATTAGTAATAACATCAAGCAAAGGGGGACCCTTAGCCAAAAATCCAAAAAATATTTTTGTTTAAAAAATTCTTTTGTATCAGCTCCCTAAAAGCTATATCGCGTCGCAACGGAAAAAGGAGCGACGCGAGAACCCATCGCATCGCGCGCATTAAGAGCGTTTGAAAAAGGAGAACCTAAAGAAACGCCGACGGCCGATATGCGACGTCGCACGTCGCAATGCCACACGAACAACACAAAATGACAAAGTGAAAACCTTGCGATGTTGCGATCTGCGACCATGCAAAGCTGCGATCTGCGATATTAGCGATCTGCGATCTGCGATATTAGCGATCTGCGATCTGCGATATCTGCGATCTACGATAACACTTAATAACGTCGCAGCCATCGATACTGTGATACCAATCGCAGAAAAAACTCATCGCAAGAATTCTCCGACATATACAGTAGATCCAAATTTGAAAGCGCGCCTTAAGGGAAATTAATGACCGCATGCTCGAATATCCAAAAATGATTGCATCACATTTATCGAAGAGTCAAGTTATGATGAATGTCATTAATTTCGCATTCATTAGAATTTAATGCTTTCATGTCAATATTTTCGTCATTTCCCTTCTTCTTTGCGTAAACTGCAAGACATGCAACTGATATAAATCTATATGCAGGAAACATCTAAGGAGAAGGGAAGAGTGCCAATAAGACAACAGAGAGAAGATGCCTCCGCAATTGGATGCTGAATGCAGCAGAACCGCGGATTCCAGAGTATTGCCCAACAGGCACTGATGAAAATAGAATTTCCAAGACTCGGAGTCAAAGGCGCACAAAAGCAGCGTGTTTACAAAAGATCCTGAAGCTCAGACTTGGTAAAGCAGAGAAAGAAGCACAAGAGAAGAAAGACGCTCCAGAAAAGCCTGGAACAAAGAACGGAAATAGTTCTCGAAACAGGGGATTGTCCATACAGCGCGATTTCTAACTCATTGAGTCATTCACACGACCGGAAACCGAAATAGCAACAGCAAAATCAGTTCGAAAAAAAACTGGGTTGTACTAAGTGTGCGCACAGCGAATACACCCAGCTAGAGAAAGGTTTTCGAAAATATCTTCTAATCTAACAGAAAGAGGTGCCAGCGCTTGTTGTTTCTAATTTTCAAGCTCAAACAAAAGGAAAGGACAACCAGCCGACTCTTTCAGGGCGAATAGTGCATTTCTTACAGCACTAAGGAGCAGATACAGAAACGGTTAGAAATTAGATTCAGTTTTTAGAAATAAATTTGTTTTTAGTAAAAGGGCGGTCATTTGAAGCCGTTCCCTGAATTTGTGTAAAGTAAAATTAGTCGGTTACTAGTATTTAACCCTTCTCGTTGCATTGGAGAAGAGTCCGAAATTTTGTCAAAAAACTTGTCCTCAGAACATGCAGTTTTGCACCCTCGGAGGGGGTTTTTGATGAATGGACGGATCAAGATTTATTTATGTTTGCATTTTAATACCTGCTACTGATGTTCCACTTCTGTACTCTTAGTAGGCATTAGAAGCAAGTAGAAATAGATCATTATTGCTTAAAGTCTGTAAGTTTAAAATCAGTCATAAATGGTACTTTTATCTCTTGACTAGTTTCTGCTCGCATTCTTAGAGTAATATACAGCTGATGTTATTTATATGTTAACGTATGAATGAGTGGACTACCATTTGGCACTTTTGTACGGTGGAGTCATTGATTTGTGCTTAATACATGAATAGCTGATTATGCAATACGCTGTTCACAACCGTTTTGCTTAACTTCTTACGCAAGATGGTTCATCTTAATTGATTTATATTCTCATGATAGCTGAATAATCTTCATTACTAGTTATTCTATGAAATCTTTCTAGATTGCATAATGGAAAAATTCTGTCCCGGGTTAGTGTAGATTAGATGTATTGTTTTTGTTAGATTAAAGTAGTATAAAGTCATTTCATAATTTAGAATTAGATTAGTTAAGGAATAATTACAGATTTTCTACTATCATTTTCTACACACACACATCACCATTTTCTACACACACACATCACCATTTTCTACACGCACACACACCCCTTAGAACGGGAAGTTGGTCCCGTCATCCCCAGTCGGACCCGCTACACCAAACGGGCACGGAGCCGCCAACCAGGTTCCCGACCAGGTGGGTATCCCCCTTGTTGTTGACCCGATTTCGGGGCCCTCAACAGAACCCAAAGCAGAGAAGGTGGAACTTGGAAAAGAAGAAACAGAACCCACAAAAGAAGAAGAACCAGAAATCAAAGGGAGAAAAGGAAAAAGTAAAATCAGATAAAGAGGAACCAGAGGAAGAAGACCCAGAGAAAAAGGGACCACAAGAAGGGGAATTCCTTGATATGATCATGCCTGATATAGAATTCCTTGAGGAAGTTACAGTCCTTGTTGAAACAAAGGGAGAAAAACAATTGGTAACCCTTTCCAATTGGGTAGCTGAGTTGGAGCTTCAAGTGGAAAACTTGGAGCAATTTATGGCTAAGGCACAGGAGGAGAACGAACGAAGTAGAGGAGAATTAATGGCAGAGCTCAAGAAAAAGAAAATTGAAGTCAGAACCTGGAAGTATTGAGATGGACACTATTTTAAGCAGTTGAAGAAGGTAGAAAAGAAGTTAAGGCACATCAAGAAGAAGAAGCTTGAAACAGTGCAGCCAGAGGATAATGCACCAAAGCAAGATTGAGCTGGAGTGCTCAAAATTTTGATTTTTTTGCAAAGGTAAGGAATTTGTGTGAGGATACACAACAGCTTAGGGATGGGAGGATGTTAATCCCCTAAATTGTACCCTTTTTTACCATCTTTCCATCGTAAAACCATAACCATTTACCCCTATTTTACCTATCATTCACACCCTCATCTTGCACTAGTGCAAGAACAACGACACATTTCACATTTACATTATATTTTACATTTTTAATTCAAACTTAGCATTTATTAATTATTATTACGTGATTTATTACTTGTAATTACTTTTGTAACTCATCGATATCTCCTATGTTACTTAATAGTTAATGCTTACCTTGACCGCTAATTTTAGTGCAGAATAGATCTAACACTAGTGCCACCACCATGATTATCAGATCTTATACCAGTGCCTACGAAGCGAATCTTGGCAGCAAATCTAGACCCCCCTTGATTGCTGCCTATTTTTGCATCGCCTTAGCCATGACCGCCGAACACATCTAAAGGCAGCCGAGTCCCAGCTATGACAGCAAGGAAATCTATAGTAGTTGAGGTTGGATTTGAGAGAAACAAATAGCTGAAGATAGCCACGGCCTGTTTTGTTAAAACGCCTAATTTTGAAGGCCGCAAGCTTCTTTTGTAAACAATTATGCAATCTGTTGTAACGAAATTCTGCAAATAGCATGGAACGAGATGAATGATCCTTTTGGCCTTCGGCCGAGGATCTATATAAGAAGCAGTGTAGATAGGACAAGTTAGAAAAGGAATGATTAAGTAAGTGTATAGAACAGAGATAGAACCAAGAAGGTGGTAACAGGCATGTCTTTTGTTATCGCCCAATCTAGGCTGGATTGTAATCATGTATGTAGTTGCTTTATGACTTAATAAGAAGAGAGAGAGCTCCACCTTACTATTCTACATTGTATCTTTCATGTTCGAATGCTGATATATTGAGCAAGTGTTGAGAAACGTTTTTAATTAAAAGCGAAACACGCTGGTTGGCTAGGACCCAACCAACCCAGCACGTTCTCCCTCTTTTTTGTTCCTTTTAATTTATGTTTTAAACTATCAATTGTGATTTACTTTAGAGCCTTTAAATTCATGTTTGAGTGAGAGAAAATCTGCCACATGAAGTAATGGAATTTTCTTTTCTTGAATTTGATTTCAACTGGTTTCCCCGCCTCGTCTCAGCAGGAGAAATTACCTGCACCAGTGCACGTTGGTGTGTTATTCACTTTCTGCACATTTGGATTGGTTTTCCTCACCTAGTCTGAGTAGGAGAAATTACCTGCACTAGTGCACGTTGGTGTGCTATTCACTTTCTGCAAATCTGTTTGATTTAGTTTTCTACCTAGTTTAAAGCAAAAGGACCATTCCTGCACTAGTGCAAGATTGTGTAATGTAGTAATTCTTTTTAAGTTATTTCTAACAACTTTCTTGCTTTCACTGATATTTCATAATAGGATAGATTACAAGGATTGTTTCTTTCTTTTTTCAATTTGATAAACTTAGAAATAATCACCCTTTTATGCAATTTTGCCTTTTAACACTTGCAGTAGTTAAGCATTGATATCAAGGATTAGAAATTAAAGTGTAAGAATCTTTGGTATGGCACAAGAACTAGTTTCTTGTTTCTTAGACAGCGTTCTCTAGACTTGAGAAAGTCTGGAACTTATGTGAAAGAAAAACAACTTTTAGTACAGACATCATTTTACACCCTCGATGTAAATGTCTGTTCCTGCACTAGTGTAAGAAGCCTGCACTAGTGCAAGATAGATTCTTGCGAGAAGGAAATATTTATATAAGCAGGTTTGAAGGGCCCATCTACTGAAGACTACTAAAGTGTCTTTGCTGAAAGAAACACACACTCAGTAGTTAGTCAATAATCAGCTAGAGTGATTTCCCTTTTCTTCTAAATCTCTTTTGCAAATGCATTTTCTTTTGTTCCAGTCTTAGATTATTTCTGGCGATTCAAGTTGACTTTTCCTCTATAGTTTGATTATGTAACCTTTCCTTTAAAGAAAGTAGGGATTGATATTGGAGACATTCATACCATCTCTGGCATTTCTTGTGCTTCATCTATAAGTTTACAGATCCCCTGGGTTGACAATTTAAGTGTTGAGGAGTTTACGTAAGTGTAATTCCTGCACCCAACATATGCCCACATGGATGGGAACAAATTCACCTACCAAAAAGTGAAAAATTCACAGTGTCACGTGTCTTATAACTCAAACATAATTAGAAATATAAAATATATATAGATGTTAAAATTCAAAGGTGAAATATGAAGTTAAAATTGTACAGAAATATATTATAATTACCAAGTTGTTGCACCCAATCCCTATGTTTAGCACATTCTCTTTAGCACGCGGATAAAGACCAAATGCACCATATTTCTCTTTGACTTGATCAACAACCAAAATATTAGGGCGTGTCATTAGCATATTTTCTTTTAGATGATCGGGATTAGGCACACTTATACCATTCAACCATTTGAATTCTTTCCTATCACATTCCCATTTCCTCCTCTTCTCTTCGTACAATGTGACTCTTGGTTGTCTCGCTTCCATATTGTAAAGAATGAATTTGTTGATGGATTCAATTTTTGAGTTCGCTGATGAAATCAAACCAACATATATATATATATGTGTGTGTGTGTGTGTATGTATATATAGATATAGTATGTGTTGTTAGCTACTGCAAAATATGTTTTCAGTTGTCAAAAGAGTGCAAAAGAGTAGAGAAGCTTGCGGTCATCTTCCAAGTCTCAAAAGGACCCAAACTCTAAATTGGACCCTCCCCATTGCAAGTTTCTTTGAACAAGATTTTCAACGATAAATGGAATTCCAAAAATAGATTCCTAGATCAAATGTTATGGTCTTTTGAAGTTCAAGGATTAAAGCCTCAAGGAAATAAGGAATATTAGAGGTCTAATATCGGAGATCATATATCGGAGGTCTAGAAACATGGCATATCAGCGCATCACATATCAGAGCTCCGATATTGTAGATCAAATATCAGCGGTCCAACAACATGGCATATCAGTGCATCACATATTAGAGCTCCGATATCAAAGATCACATATCGTCATCACTACAACATGGCATATCGGCGCATCACATATCAAAGCTCTGATATATCGTATTTCAAGCAACATCGGAGATAAGTGATCTGAGGTTCCAGCAATCAGGCATATTGGCGATCACACATTGGGGATCCAAGGCATCGGAGCAGGCAATAGGCCATTATAAATCAGGACTTTTGGTAGGTGTCAACCTTTTTAACGTTGTGACAGTGGAAATATGCCGATAGTGTAAAATCGTCGAGGGACTCAAAAATTAATTTACAAAGGATTTCCTCACAAAACCAAGTGTGGATGGGCTCATCTCTCTCTCCTCCAGCAAGACACATGGCAACATCTAGTTGGTATCGATAAGTGATGCGTGACAACACAGGATTGGCTTTGATGATGATACGTGGAATATGGTGTCAGCATGACATGGAAATATGGAAGGACACGTTGTAGTCTATTTTGGAATTTTGAGGGGCCCTATGGGGGCATATCCAGGTGACACATGTCACCACTTAGGAAGTTCCACGTGGTAGTGATGATATCACATCGACAATCATATATTAGAGGTTGATGGATGTCGTCACATTAAAGCAGTGCACACTTGAAAAGTTTTGATAACGGGGCTCTGATATAAGGGTTGACACACAGTCATGAGAAGAGTCATAGAACCAAGGGAGCAGGGCTAGGGTTAAGCATAGAGGGCTATCAATGATCAGAGAAACCTAAATATCGTGACTCCAAAGTAAAAACCCTGATTAGAAACCACCGATAAGGGGGCCCTAATATATTGTTCTAGCGCATGGTCGCTAGAGCAACTCAAAGGAAATAGGTGCTAATCTATTTACAAAGGAAATAGGCCCCCTAGATAGGAACAAAGGCCCTAGCACCTTAAGACTAAACACTTGGTCCTATCCCCCGTTCATATGAAGAGAAATGCAAAAAGGGGCTAAAACAAAGGGGACCAAAGGATCCTGGAACCCATTATTGTCACATGATTCATTAAGAGTAAAATTTCCTATATTTTGAGTCTCTGATATAGCATTGTTGCAGTGTTACCAAGCATATGAGACTCCAATAGTGTTATACAAGAATTTTAGAGGGATGGATGACTCGGTAGCTAAGATTACTGAGAAACACAGAGGTTGTCACTATTAATTGCTCCCATCTCTAGAAAGTGGGAATTTAATTCAATTCAAGTGGAAATCGACAGGGATGCCGACCGAGTAACAAAAGAGGCACATTATGGCAGATACATAACTTGATCAGAGGCCATCACAAGAAGTGTCGTGGAGATATTTTTGCTATAGTCATCATTCATTTTCTTCCCATGTTTTGTATTATATTGTTTTGTTATTCTGTTATGAATGTATTTTAAAGAAGGAATCATTATGTTACAATGATTTGAGCGATAGAGCCTTTGCAGGCTGAGACAGCTAGTCACTTAGACAACTGGATCTCGGGTTAAAATATTTTTGTAACTATTTTCAAAGCTTACCCTCTCCTTATAAAAAGAGGGAAGAAACAATTAAGAAAGGTTCTCGAATTCTGCAAAAAAGAGGCTCAAATTCATGGTTCCACATTGGTTCTATTTGCTTGTTCATGAGGGATTTGAGCAATAAGTGTTGAATGTATTTAGATTGGTGATATGGAACGATCTTTGACAATTAATGAAACTATTTTGTTGGTTCCTATCAAAGAAATGAGTAGTATGTTTTCCTCTTTATATTTCATTTCAAGTATGTTTTTCTTCTCTTGATATTGTGTAAAGAAGATGTTGGTTTCACTCTCTCATGGTTATATGTATGTTGCTCATTAGTAATAGTCCATGTGTTAATTAAATATTTGCATGTGTTATTTGATATCTTATAGTACCTTTATGAGCATAGATTTACTTATGCTGATTAGTGACACGTGTATCCATGAGGTATAGAGTATGAATCCTTAATTTTCACTCCACAATTTCTGCAATTTCACCTCCTCATTTTTTCATACTTCTGTTGGAGCTTTATGCTCAGGATTTGGCATTGTATCCAATCCTCTACATCGAATTCCCTTATTTCATTCCTCCTCTTCTTGTTACTAAAACGCCAATATTAAGGTTTCTTATCATGGTGTGTCGGTCACCAAAATCATACATTTCTCTTGAGATTAACCAGATCTACCCCTATGTATTCAGATCAATGTATTTGCTTGAGTCCACCTTGATAAAGGATTATTGAACCAAGCCCACTTTATTATCTTTTCAAACTAAGTGATAATTTGAGTGAAGTAGAAAGCACTCCTCTCTTAAGATGTCCTAGGTACTGGTCTTATTTCAACCCAGAGGCTGTCTCTAGGAGGCTTCTATATTTCCTGAAGCACTTGTGCTACAGGTGAAGAAAAAGCTACAACATATTTTTGGCACCATTGCTGGGGAATGGAGAGAATGTTTCCCCTGGGTACAACAAATGTTTACATTCCCTTTTTCAAGTGAGCAAGGGAAGTGTGGGTTGAAGATATCTCACCTTAGCGACTCCACTGTCCGAATTTCATTATAAACACCTTGGCAACTCCACTTTCCATATGTTTATCAGATCATTTTGGCTTATAAGAGGCCGCATACTTGCTCAGATACCTCTCAACAAAGAAAACCACATGTATCTCACCCAGAGAGAATAATATTCATAAGCATTTGGAAGGAAAAATCCCCAAAATAATGGCGCTACTGTCTCTTCGTTTCCTGAAACATTCTCATCCAGATTAGAGAATGTCATAATCCATTTCTTTGATTTTCCTCTTAGAGTTCTGGTATATCCTTTAGAAAGTGCTCAACTACTCAGTATCGCCTCCCTAGAAGTCATAGAAGAAGAAGTTTCAGTAAATACTGGTTCTCTCTCATTTCCTCTCCTCCCTAAAGTTGAGGAGGTAAAAGATATACTCCAGAGCAACCCTACCCACATTGTGAAAAATTTCTCATTCCACGGTTAGTCAGCTATCTCACTATTGGTCATACCTCAGAGAACCCTAATAAATCAAGCACCACCACCTTTGATCCAGATGGTTGTCCTAGGTTTCTTGTTGAAACAATATGCCCCCTTAGACCTGCCTCAACCTTTAAATGCTATGCCATGAGACTATCTCAAGCTCCTACCCAGGTTTAATGAAGAAGTTGACATATCAAAGCAGAGACACATATAAATTTTCTATGCCTTTGCAGAAAATTTGAATGTTGAGCACTAGGACGTACTGTTGAGGCTCTTTTTCCAATCTTTGGACAGGCAAGTCAAGAAATAGTTCAAATCCTTGCCGAATGATTCCATTACCACTTGGGAAGAAATGGAGAATTCCTTTTTGCAGAAATTGGGAGAGAAGAGAGATCATGGGTACATTCTTACTGATTTCGATGATATGAAGAAGAAACATGACAAGGATATCTCGACTTTTATAAAAAGGTTTAATAAATTGGAAAATAATCTACCTACTGAGATTAAATCACCATAGGCTGCTGCCCGATTAGTTTTTGTTGGGGCATTTGAATCATAATTTGGCTTTAAAATCAGAGAGAGGAAGTCACATTCCTTAAAACATATTCAAATTGATGCTCTCGAGGTAGAAGAAAATTTTAGCTCAACAGGGAAGTCAAGTGGAAAAATTGAACTGGAGAGAAGAAAAAGGGAAAAGAGGAGGCAACTTCCTCAAGTCATGGGAGAGAATCCCAAGAACAAAGGATAGAGGATATGGATAAGTTGATAAATAAATTATCAAATAAACTGAAAAAAAAAAATAAAAAAAATGGAACTTAAAAATAAAAGCCTTCAGTGACAGAACTCTTTGGCTGCCAATTGGGGTTTCAATCCCCAATACATAAGGCCTCCCCTACAGATACTGCAAATGCAGAGGAAAGAGTGACAAGATCACATTTATCCTTGTTGGGTGCAACCCAACTTGGCCTATATTTTGGAAAAGACTCCACATTTTGTGGGGTGGAGCACGTAGCGGAGCATGCAGTGGAGCATATAGTGGAGAACATTTATACTGTGCGGTGTTGTAAGGGATTAGGGGTGTGTTGAAGCCCCTCCCTTTTGTAAAATCATGTGATTTTGTAAGGGATCAATGGTTTTGGGGGCCATAGTTTCTTACTTTAAGGAGTCTGTGGTATTTGGACCATGGTATTTTGATGATGTAACCCTACAATGTAAAATATATATAGGGTAAAATAATAAGAAGAGATATTAATCAATTTTGATCCAGATCATTATTGTGGGTGAATTATTATTGTGATTTGTAATTTGGTAAAAAGGGAGAGGCTCTACAGCTGAGTGTGCAAAGGTCTGTAGAAGAGTCTACAGTTGAGTGCACAGATAACCTGTAGCTTAGTGCACATACCAAGAACTAGTTTTTGTTCAAAGATTTATTATATTAAGCAAAATTTGTTATGGACGTAGCCCTACACAAGAGTCAACCACTTTAAATTGGTGTTTTGATGTGTATATTTTCTTATTATTTGTTGTAGGGTAGTAGTTATTAAAGTTACATTTTACTTCAACATAGTAGTGATTTATGGTTTTATATAGCATGCTTAAGTGATTAATCTAATGCGGTGAAGTGATTTATAAATGCTAAGAATAATATAACATAATAATACCACATCTCCTAGTCCCTCAAGGCTACAGAAACCTGGTTCTGCATCCTCCCATAATTACTTCAGGTGAGACTGTGATTTTCTTGCAGGTCGTTTCCAAAAGGGCCAGTGATGAAAGCTTTTGTTGGTGCGTAGTATAGATCGAACCTGGGTGATCCTAAATCAAGCCAACAAATGGTTCTATTGTTGGGACTAGGGTCTATCTAAGGTATATGTGGATGTGGTACTTGTCAAACAAGGAGATTCAAGACTGGATAGACCTAAAAGAGTGAGAATTTGCAGATCAAGAGAACATAAACCCTTGTTTGACATCTGAAACTTTGTTACAAAAGTATACTTTTACAGATCAATACGAGATTTTCTTTGGTTGTTTTCCTATTGAGTTGTATGATTGGATATCAAGGTTGACCGAAACGAAGAACTATCTTAAGGGTGAAGAACCTATGGTGTGGACTTTTGAATTGATACAACAACTCAAGAGCACTGACATTAGGATTTCAACGTTTGTCGATTTCTGTATTGATAGCACCTTGGAAGGATTCATTACTAAGTTCATTGTAGACTCGACCATGTCCTATAGCGAAGTGGAAAAATGATTCTTCAAAGGACCACGAGGTAAGTATTTAAAATGTTTGAAACGTTGGATTAAGATGCTTCTATGTGAAAAGGGAGTTTTACGAATGCAATCAGATTGTTAGTGTACTTATGTTTGGAAGAAGAGAGAATAAATTAGAGATCAAAGTAACAAGAAGTGGAAAGAGATATAGAGTAGATACTAGAAAGAGATCTCATGGACAAGACCCGAAGGCATTTTTAGTGACTGATTATAGTCCTCTTTTGAGTGGATCTGAAAGTGAAAGAGAAGAAATCCACCCTGATAACCCATAGGTAACTTCACAATATTCATCCTCCCATCCTGAGAGTTCACAGAAGCTAGAATCCAGTAATATCCAGAGTGTTTTTCACTTTCCCCCTCCCCCTACCCCTCATACCCCCCATCCCCCTCCCCTTACTCATCCTCCTCCACCCAAGAATAAGTATGGTTGACAATATTAAGCTACCCGTTTTCAAAGGAACTTGATTGGAGGATCCGTAACAGTTTTGGTTTTTATGTGAAGTTGTATGGACATCGAAGTAGATTGGCAATGAGAATATAAAGAAAGCACAACTCATTACTGTTAGGTTCCTATACCAATAGGTTTCATTTTTCACGATTAACAGTAGAAGATCCAAATATGTTCATCCTTGCATGCTGCAAAGGTTCCATATTTTGTAAAACAGATCAAGGAAATTAAAAAATGAAAAGAGGGTATGCCCTAAAAGAAAAATCAAAGGGAAAAAACAGTAAATTGGTCAGAAAAATGATGAAAATGAACCCCAAACCAAAAGACCAAGAAAGTGTGCTAGTTTAAATGCCACTACTGTTCCATTGTTGTAGAACTTCATTGTGTACGGATGGTAGATTTTGCATACAGTTAATGAATAGCCAGATAGTCCAATCCTGGCTAGATCATATTTGAATTTACTTATCTTTAGAATAGAGAATAAAGATCTGTCCAAAACAGTTCAAGCTTGGCAGATGAGTAGATAGGTAGAGAAAATAAGGAGCCCAACTGTTTAATCAGGGCCCTTGGAAGAGATAAGGGTAGATTTAGATAGGAGGGCAGTCAAAAGAAAAGAGGAAAGTCAGGGTTTGCTAGTCCAAATGCACCCAATCAAAAGGAAGAAAAAATGCTAGGTGTATTAGGTTGAGTAGGTTGTTTGAGGTTGCAGAAGCAAGTTTTTGATCACTTTTTTTCTTGTCAAGAAAAACTCATCTCATCAATGACACAAGTTCCATGGCAGTTGTTTGGTTGTACAAATAGTGGAAGCATGACTAACTTCCCCTTTCGTTCCCCCAGAAATCATTTACTAACATCCTCTTAAGGACCTTGGGATCTACCCAGTAGTCCTATTTCACTTCATTTTATGAGAACTGCTAAGTTAAACTTTGAGTTTACTTAGTGAAAATAAGCCACATTTCTTGTGTAAAAATGATCATTCCATACTCCCTTCACTTCCCTATGCGTAAGTTTTGACTCTATAAACTTAACATTTATTCATGCAGTTTCATTCCATATATTCATATTGACATCCTAACTTATTGTATAGCTCCTTTAATTATTTCCCCACCCCTATTTTACAAAAACTATATAAAAAAACCCTAAAAATATAAATATCCCTACCCAGTGGCAATTATAGCCATATAATACAGTTCGGGAAATATTAAGTTCATTTGGGACTTTATATTAACCCTTCCGCGTTCATAAAACCTTGGGGTTTATTTAACATCAGGTTAAATAAATAACCGCATTGCAAACCCACCCCCACATTAACCATATGTTAACTCTCGCGCCCATATATATATATATATATATATATATATATATATATATATATATATATATATATCGGATTTCATTAAACTTTTGGTTAAATGAATGAATGTTCTGCTGTAACCAAAGTTTATCCCCCCCCGAAACATTATTTAACATTAAAAATAGGCGGGCCCCGTTGTTGTGAACCCCCACTGCTTCTATTACTCGTCCACCGTCCAATCCTGCGCTGTAGATCTGACGGCTAGCGGCGATATCGGAGCCCCCGATCTGCCGGGAGTTAGCGTCCGGGGGATGGGCGGTATTGTTGTCGTACCCTCGCCACGCGTCAACTTCCTGGAGTGATCAGAGCCCCCCCTGCAAAACCACTCTGGGCCAAAGGTGGTGCAGGGAAAACCGCTTACCACCCACCACCTGCCTGATGACGTGAGGCCCACGTCACCAATGACGTCGCGTCCACGTCGGCCCCCCACTCCTCTGCAGTACTGCCACATCATCTGCTGACATCACCGCCCGGCCACCGTGTCATGCACCACGTCACCATACACGTCAGCTGCCATGTCACCCTCCGTACCCACTACGCGCCAAAAATACGTCATGATGACGTCATCCCAAAAAGCGCTAAAATGTCCAAAATTCGTTAAAAATTCATGAAAATGACGATTTTTTTAATTTTCTATTATGCGCCTGTGGAGAACGTGCATGCCGTTTACGACGAATTTGCCTCCAGAACTCCAATTAGCCAACCAAGCGAGTTCCTCCTGCAAATTCGGCCCCTCAGCTCAGCATTGTACCTGCTAATTGCCCTCTGCGCCATCAAAAACAGGTATTTACCCATTGTTCACCCATAAACCCTGTTTTTTCGAAAATTCGCCATTAAAATCGACTGAGGAACTAGAATTCAAAGAAAATTGCACTCCTACCTGTGCATCACCACCTGTTAATTTACTATGTGAGCCATTGTTCAAAAGCAAACCGGCAAACTTTGCCCTCCTCTGCAAACTGGCCATTAAAACGCACTTTGAGCCCATTTCCGCCGGCAGATTCTCCAAACTGCCCATGCATTGAGTTCATTTGTCAAAATCCTCTGCAAAATTTCGCTCATTTAGCTAAAACTCAATCCCATTTCCTCTGCATTTTACTCACAGAGCCTGTAAATCCAGCAAATTCATTCAAAAGCCTTGTCTAAACTCTGCAAAATTTGCTTCTTTTACCATAAACTTTACACAGTGAGGCCAGTTCTATATCAAAGCTCAGTCTACAGCTCCCTAACAAAGCCTTAGAGGCAGTTTTCACCATTCAGTTGTTGCACAAATCCAAATTCCAGATTACAAACACAGAGAATTTAAAGATGGCCACTCCAGCAGCCTTGAATATCACTCCTCTCAATGCACCTCACAAGGAACTGGAAGCATTGCCTTTGGCTAATAGGGATCACTTAATTCAAGACTTGGTTGGTGACAAAAACCACCTGTAGACTTTCTGTCAGCTCAGGAACAGTTATTTGAACAACAGTGACATTTATGGCATTTTGGAATCAAACTTGCCCATCTACTTCCTTCCTTCTATTAATATCTTCCCTGAAATAATTCGCCTCTGCTGTGAAAACTATGACCCAACTCAAAGGGCAGTCAAGTCTCCATTTGGGAGCATCCTCTTCCATATAACTCCTGACTCCATCAATCAAATGCTCAACTTCAAGCAAACTCAGCTTATGGTCCCTTTTTCTATGAAATTCCTGCTTGATGAAGGTCCCAAACTCTCCAGCTCAGAGATAGCCCGAATTGCCCAAGTGTTCATGAGAGCAGACCACCAGCCTACAGGGCCACCTCCTTTTCTCTATGTATGTTTCAATGAAATGGGAAAATTACTAGTAGATATGATATCTTATGTACTAGGCTTCAAGACAAGTGAACATATTGATCATACTATATTGGCCTTGCTGTCTGCATTTACCCCAAGACACCCCCCTGCTGTCAAATACAACTATGCCAAATTTATTGCCAATAAGATACATGACCAACTAGTGAAACTAGATAGGGAGGGAGTCTTCAAATACTCATCCTACATCTACCATCTATTCATGTATTATCAGCCATACTGCTTCCAATGCCCCATCAAAAGATTGGACTCCAAAGGAGAAAATAGGTATGTGGTTTTTTGGACCTCAGTCTTTCATGAAGTCCACAGCTCTCGCTACTCTTACTGTGAGTTCATTGACCTGTTTGTCTATCCAGTCTCTTGTCTCCTGATGAGAACTCCTCCTGCTAGGCTATCCTATGACATGCAGAAAATATTGTAGCTTTCAAAGAACTACAAAATAGGTGACTGGTACTTTTACCAGAATCACACTGTCATCAGAATATATGGCTGTGAGCTCTGTCCCTACAGGCTGCCAAGATATGTGCCAATGAGACTGTTTGCCTTGGAATATTACAGGAAACTCATCAATTCAGATTTAACTCATTTTCATAGCGCCAAGAAAAAGGCTTGGTTGAAATTCAAAGACCAACTAGGCCCCTATGTCATGAATAAAAAAGAAGGATGGCAAGATGCTGATCAAATATTGGGGAAAAAATCAGGTTAAAAAGAAGTTTTTGGTGGGTACCTTATGACCCAAGTGGTTTTATCAATGCCAGAAAAATAAAGTATAGGCTATCAGCCTATGAACATTGCAAAATCCCACAGATTGAACAATTTGCCAACCAAGATGAGTGGGTGGCAGGGACACTAGTTGAAGAGTTCACCGAAGAAGAAATAATGGAGCAAAATGTAAAAGATTTGGAAAAGACTCTTGACTTGGATACTTTTGAGCAGGTAACATTCAAATTGCCACAACAAGTCAGAAAAGGCACATCAACTGCAACAGCTCCACAAGATGCCCAAGAAAGGTCTACACCAGCAACAGGAATAGCAAAAGGCAAGGAGGTAATGGATGCAGAGCAGGAGACAATGATAGAACAACCAACTACCTCAAAGGAGCAGAGTCAAGGGCAAGCCCCTCCACAGCAGACTGAGGCACCACAGATTCCAGCATTGCAAACTCCTCTCAATGAGGAAAGAAACAAGAAACGGGACAGGGAAGAGACCACACCTGCAAGTGGGTCAACACAGCATCCAAAGGCCAAAAGGCAAAGAATAGATCCTCAAATTGAGGAGGAAATTAGTGAAGAAGTCATAGAGAGCCCAAGGAGGGAGAGGGAAACTAGCCAGCAAACACCTACTAGCTCATTTCAGCAAAAGCAAGAGAGGCAACACGGTATGGAGGTGTCCTCCTCAAGGCAGCAAAGCAAGCAACCACCTGGGATTAAAGGAACATTTATGGAGATCAATTCCCAGAATGATTTGTTGAGAATACAGTTGTATGATCGATTTCTGAAGACAACACCCTCCAAACAGCAGAGATTAATGGCAGCTTATGACTTTAAGGAGGAGAAAATGATCTTAAGTCATTTCAAGCCTAAGATACCACAGCCAAAGATAGCTATAGATTACATAAAAACAAACCTAGAGGTCCTCGCCAAGGACATACACCCGATGGACCAAATTGAGCTACACAAGCAAATAGGTGAAATGGTCTATGCTACTTTAGCAGACAAGGCAATGTTGGCCCATCAATTGAAGGAATCATTGTAAAATACAAATACTCAATTGGATTTGGAAAGAATGTCTTCTTTGGATAAGGACAACAGAATAAAGACATTGGAGGAAATTATTATGGAACTAGGGCATGATCCTAAGAAGGATGCCAAAGGCATCTAGGCCCTCATAAAGAAAAAAGAAGAAGATATTGCTGCACTTAGAAAACAATTGAGGCTGCCTGCAACTATGCACCCTCAAACAATAGAACTTGTACAAGAAAAGGAAGGTGAAGATATGATGGATTTGCTGATGAAGATGAACCAAAGGATAATTCAAATGGAGCAAGAATTGGAGAAAGCATTGCAAGGAAAGCAGGGAGAGTCGACCTCCCAGCCACCTGAAATAGCTCCAACAATTGCCACTGTTCCTCCCACACAAGCAGCAGCAATTCCTCATATCATCCCAGCATCAACAACAGGTACATCAACTACAGATGCTTCAGCAGCAGCAGCAACAACAGCCCCAGAATCTAGCATGAGTATGGAGGAAATGATGAAAGCAGTCAAAGAGCTAGAAGTTCAAATGACAGAGCTGAAAGAGGCCAAAGAAAAGTTGGCCAAAATAGAGGTAAGCTATGACAAGTCCAAGATGACAGTGGCTGAAAAAACAAGAGAAATAAAGGCCTTGAACGATAGAATAAAATCCTTAGAAAAAGAGCTTACTCTAGACAAGACTCTAGCTGAAATCAAGAAAATTCTGTGGGCCAAAATTGGCCAGTCTGTCACTGACCAATGGCAATCAATTCAGACTATACATGAGCAAATAGAATTGATAGGCTTAGCTCAATTTGAGACTCAAAGGGCCTGGGCATCACTGGGAAATATGCCTGAGTAGGCCAATAAAATGATTCAGTTCCTGAACACTCATACCAAAGAGCAGTTGGCAGCATTAGATATCAGTAGCAGGACAGATACTATTCTAACAGTGAAAAAGGTGCTGACCCTGAGGAATTTTGTACAGACTCTAGAAATAAAGTGCCAAGAAATGTAGGCAGAAATAAATGACTTCAAGCTAAAGTTTGCAGCATTGCAGAGCAGAGGGTTACCCAGGTTATTAACCAGTAGTGGGAGACTGCTAACCCGTGAAAAGTATACTAAGAGGATAAATAATTATGTTTCCAATCAAATTACAGCATCCTCAAGCACCTCAGAAGAAACAGGGCCTCCCTCTGGATAAAGTCTTTATGAAAAATTAGAAAACCTGTTTTACATTGAACATGAGATAAACCATATTTTTGAGGTCCAGCCCAACTTTTATAGATATACTGAAGCTGATGAAACACTAATTAAAATACAAAGACATCAGTTACCAACAGAAGATTGGTGGCAGGCAATGCTGGAGATTTTACCATGGTAATTTTGTTTCTGTTTCCTTTTTTGGTCAGCTACAGGTCAACAAATTCAAAGGCACGAGCCACCTGTTAAAGTGTAAAAACAGCAGAAAGAGGAAGTCATATTGAAATTGCAACTCATTACAGACAAGACCGAGCACCAATGACAGCAAAACAACAAAACAACAAACACAAGAATGTAGAGTAAAGACGCAGCTCCAGCCGTCTCACTCAGTCTAAAAAGTCAAAAATCTCTGACAAACTAAACTGCCAACACACCAACAATTACTGTAGCATTTATTTCTCTCATTTACTTCTTTTGAAGAGTTGGTGAAGAAAGTTATTGCATGAGAACTTATCTACAAGATATTTTGTGTCTCCTTTTTGTATAAATACCTCCCCATAAGATGTATTTGGGGTTGGTGATTTTCTCTCTGGACCGCGCTATAATTTTGAGACTGTTTAATACAAAGGCTGTTGAAGTTCATTGTTGTTGGACGTTTGAATGTGGATTCGATGTTCTGGGACCCGCTACAGAATTCATGCGTCTTTCTATGGATCAATAAGTTGTTCTAAACTGTGTTTTGTGTTTCTGTGTTTGCAAAATTTCATATATGTTTCATAAATCTTAGTAACAGAGAAAAAGAATAGCCCAGAATTTGTTTAAATATACTATGTGTTCAATCTCTGTTATTAATTATGTTTTCTTCAAGATTAGTCATAAACATGAATTCTTAGTTGCTCTTGCTTCCACTGATTCTTTCACTTTGAATATTGTCTAGGAATTCTTTATTGCTCCTTGATAATATTCATGCACCTTCCCCCTGTCAGCATAATGAAAGATTCTTGATTGCCTTCCATTCCCTAATTTCATTTCACCAATTTCCAAGCTTTAAAATTGTTCCAAGATCGATTATCCTGCTCTGTAGCATTACCCTTTATCAGAGACACTCTCAGCAGTTCTTCATCATTGACTCCATTTTCCCAACGGAAGAGACTGTTCTAGACTTGCATCCCAGCTTTGTCTGAACTCACCATCCAACAAACTTAAAACAAAACCCTGTACATCATAACTAGCCTAAAATACTTCAAAACAAAGCTAAATTACAAAGAGAGAGCTCTCTCTGGTTGCAGATTGGCTAGAATCTGTAGCTAAAAGACTGGTTAGTGGTTACCTCGGCTGGTTAGTGGTTACCTCAGCCGTATTCCCTTTGGAGGCAAGGAACAACCTGAGTGATAATAGTTACCATGATCCGAGATAGAGCATTGACATGGTATATGAAGTATTCAAATAATCAGAATAGAACGTTAGCATATATTAAAATAACACTAATAAGAGAGTTTAAGAACCCAAAGTCTGAGTCGCGGTGCATCAACGAGTTGAAAGAGATCAAATAGAAACATATTGAATATGTTTGGGAGTTTGATCAGAGATTTAAGGTGTTATTAGAACAAGTAAGCTTCGACATAGCTCTGAATAAAAATAAAGAATTGTTTATAGTTGTGTTGCTACCGCATATCAGATTTCCATTGATGAAACAAAAGATAGAAAGTCAAGCCGAAGCTCTACAGATTGCGATGAAATTGGAAGCTTCTCCCACAAGAGATACTAATACAGGCATGCAACAGATTCAAAATTAGCTGGTGAAACGAACTCTACAGATACAATGCATTAAGAAAAGTAAAGAAGTTAGAGAGGAAGTTTGGTGTACGAAGTGCATACCGGAGGGCCATTCTAAAGAACAATGCCCTATCTTCAGGGATTACATGGCCAGTGGGCCATCAAATCCCTTTAATGCAAGGTCTAGCCTGTGGTGTGAAATATGTAAGACTAGAGGCCAAAATCATTCAAAAGATTGTTACTTATTACAAAAATATGTACAGACTACGAGGAATCTATATTGCAATTTTTTCAAATCAGTAGGACATGATGAGAATAATTATCAGGCTTATGAACAAATGATGGAGCACGGTGCTGAGGCTTATAGAGTGTAAGTAGAAAAACATGAAAATGAGGAAAATGGACAACGTGATGGTCGAGGATGTTACCAAGGAAGAGGATGACGTGTCGGAGCTGGTTGAGGACGAGGACAAATCATTTTCTATAATTGCATCCAGCTACATAATTTTGTGAGAGACTGCCAAAACCCCACAACAACATGTAATTACTGTAAATCCTTTGACCATGTAATTGAAGAATGTCCTGTACTTATGGCGAAGATGCAAGGAAAAAGGAATCAATAGGCAACACTGAATATTTAAATGATGATTGTTGAAAGGAGTACTGACGAGCCTTGAATTAGTATTGTCACTAAAAGTGGAGCTGCAGATGGTGGTGATAAAGAGGATGAAAAGAAGAATCTGAAAGTGAATGGGTCAGAAAGTCTACTGAGAAAGTTCCTATTTTTGATATTTAGAAAGAAAAATAAGTATTTATGGAATCAATGCGATGCTTTATGGATGTTGGAGCTTTGACCTCTAGTGCATTGCCAAAGCCCGATCAAAAAAGTAACTGCGACATGTCATCATCTTTGATACAAAACCAAGCTTTGACACAGCATCGAGCTCTGACACAACATCAAGCTCTGACACAAGACCAAGATTCAACAAATCAAGTAGGTATTTTAAAGTCTTTTCTACATACTTGTTTGAAACTGTTAAGAGATCAAAAGGTTGTAGAATGGCTTCAGGAGTTGATATATTCCTGTGCATCCAAAGAAACACAATGAAATGAAGTGAGATGTGCACAGTCAATAATTTGCACCGACAGAAGAAAACCAAAAGAGAGATTAGGCTTAGTGCATAGATAGGAGAGTATGAGATGGATCAAATTATTCTGGATCTGGGATCTAATGCCAATATATTGAGGAAACAAACCTGGGAATTAATGGGTAAGCGAAAGCTACAGTGATAACCTATTCAGTTAAGGATGGAAAATCCACAAAATATCTTCTCGCTGGGAAGACTACTAGGTGTCCCAGTGGATATTGAAGGAGTTCGCACTACGATTGATTTTGAAGTAATAGAGATCATCAATGACAGTCCCTTATCCTGCAATGCCTGGAATTGACTGGGCATTCGACAATATGGCCATAATTAATATTAAGAAGAGACAGATGATATTTGAAGGAAACAATATGAGAGTAATTTTTCCCTTAGATCCATCAGAAGGAGTAAGATATACAAAACTAGTCAAAGAAGAATATTATGTAGTTGACATAGAAAATATCTATCTAATGAAAGTAAAGGAATAGGATTGTGTTAACCATACTGCAGAGGGAAAGTTGAGTTGGGAGTGTGATAGTTCTTATAGCTCAAACTCAGAAGAAGAGTTGGAGAACTGACATAAGATGTTGCATAAGGTATCCATAAGGTGTTGTGCAAGAATTACCAAATCAGTTCGTTGTATGATATCTGAGGTATGTAACCTACCTTCTTATGATGGCTTAGGTGATGTAAATACTTTTATTAATGATTATGAAGAAAAAGTTCTAGAAAATCAAAATTTGTTAGCCTTGGATATAGCCCTGAAATCTACCCCTCCTAGATGGTAGAATGCACACAAGAAGAATATAGGAGGTTGGCAGGAATGTCAAACACTGATGTGGATAAGGTTTGGAACGATAAATACAGAGATAGATATAAAACATGATGGTGAAAATAATCCTAGGAAGCATATCCATCTATGCACTACAACATGGAAGGATATTCCACAACAAGAATGGGTACATGGGTTCATTCATACATTAGAGACAATCCCTAAGAACTGGTACCTAGAAACAGAGCTTTGACATGGTACTGTGAACTAGGAAGACATGGTTCATGGCTTCACATTAACATTCATCTTTGAGGATGATTTCCCATACATAGATTTGGCCCTTCAAACAGTCAAGAAGAGGATCTTTGAGAATCTAACCCCATTGACATGGCAGCAAACTGATTGGGCTGCATAGATAGAAAATACATGGATTTCTATAACCTTTATTAAGAAGTGTTTTTGGGAAAAATCACATAAAAATTCATTTGTTGATGGGTTTCGAACCAACAAGTGTGGTTCATCATCATGACAAGATCAAGAACTAGATCACGGTGGTAGGTTAAATAGAGAGAACAGATCATTCAATGACTACATTTGACCAAGGAAACGACTACATTGGACTGGGAAGCTAGACTAGACCAAGAGATAGGGAAAGGGAAATCTAATTAGTTAATTAATTAATTTATTAGTTTTTTTATATTTATTTCCATTTGTAACTAAATATAACTGCTTGTATTTAACTAAAATGAGCTTAAACTAAGAACTAATTAATATACATTTTATTATTTTTAAAACTACATAAACTATATCAATACCTATAATAATATTATTATAGGAAATATTAAGAAAAATTCATAAATGTTTATTAATTAGATAACCTAATTAGTTAGTTAAATATTTGACTTATTTCTAAAGTTTATTTATTTAACTATATATATAATTAAATATGTATAAATTAAAATTAAATAGAATATAAATTAAACTCAATGAAGAATTATGGAAAAAAATATAACTAAAAAATATAACTATTTATAATTAGTTAGTTAATTCGATTATTAAATTTATTTATTTATATTTATTTACTAAAGGTATAATGGGATTAATTAGTTTATAAGTTTATAATTCTTTCATTTATGTTCAGGTAAAAAATTATTTATTTATATATTATGTTTAATAATTAAGGCGTAAAATTTTTAGAACCTATTAACTAAAAACATCTTATTCTTAATTTTAAGCTAGATAAAATATAAGTGAACTAATAAGATTAAACTATTAAAAATATTAATAAATTAATAAAATACTGAATAAAAATCAATCAGAAGAAAAGGAATAAAAGGGAAAAACAAACAATCCAGAAGATGAGGGGGAAAAGACCAGAGAAGACCACAATAAAAAGAACAAAACAAGAGGCTGGGGTAGGAGGTGAGGAGGGGGGTGGGGCGGGGGGCATCTAGGATGAAAGGGAAGGGATCCAATGGCTGCTAATCTTCCAGCCATCATCCCTATTGAGATTTCTCAGCCTCTTTTCAATTTCTATGGCCTCCCTAAACTTCCGGTGATGAAAAGGCACAATCTTGGCAATAACACGAGCCTCCTCAATACATATATGAGGCTTAGTCTTCTCTACGTGTTTTTCCAGGGCGGAAGACAGAGTCCTCCCATGTTTGATGTCAGTTGAGTGCTCATGAATCCTCTGATTAATAGAGCACCCCGTCTCACCAACATAGGGGGTCCCACAAGAACATGGAATAACATAGACACCTTTCATGTCCTTGGGGTCGAGAGGGTCTTTTACCAATCTAAGGGAGCTACGGATGGTGTTAAGGGTTCTAAAGGTTGTGGGAACATTATGCTTCCTAAGGATTCTCGTAATCTTATCAGTGGTCCCCTAGATGAAAGGGAGATGAATCCCTAAGACTCGATCTTTAGGGTCTTTCTTAACCTTGGGACCTTTGCTAGCTTTAAGGAAAGCTTTCAGACCTTGGTGCCTACTATAACCATTATTAACAAAAACATTAAGGAGATGTGCTTTCTCTTTATCAAGGTTCTTTTCATCATAGATTCTCAACGCACGAGTAGCTAGCATGTTGAGAACACTAAATTTTTGAGCAGGGAAATGATGGGAGTTGGCATGAAGATAATACTCAGTATGAGTTTTCTTCCGAAACAATTGGTGGGAGAAAGAACCATCATCGTTATTTGAAATGAGAATGTCAAGGAAAGGTAGACACCCATCAATTTCCTGCTCCATAGTAAACTTTATGGAGGAGGATTGATTGTTGAGATGCTGGAAAAAATAATCTAACTCTTCTTGGCCATGAGACTAGATGACACCAATGTCATCCACCAATCTCTTCCATAGCTTGGGCAGGAGACGAGTTGAGTCCAAAGCCTTGGATTCAAAGTCTTCCATAAAAATATTAGCAACAACCGGGGATAGGGGGGAGCCCATGGCAACCCCTGAGGTCTGCTCATAGAATTCACCTTCAAAGCTAAAAAAGTAGAAGTGAGAAAAATCTCAACTAATCGAGTGGTATCAGGGTCGATGACATGGTTGATGACCTCAATGGCCTCCTTTATAGGAATGCAAGTGTAAATGGAGACTGCATTGGAACTCACAAGAATTTCCCCAGGGTCAAACTTTATGACCTTTAGTTCATTGACAAATGACGAAGAGTCTTTGACGAAAGACTCTGTGAGGCAAACAAGGGGTCTAAGCTTCAAGGCAAGGTATTTTTCTAGGAGGTAGGTTGCACCACTTATGGTGTTGACAATGGGTCTCACGGGGGGCCCCTCTCTGTGAATCTTTGGAAGCCCATAGATCCTCAGAGTGTTGGGGATACTCTCAATAAGGTTCTGGAAAAAGTAACAAACAATGTTACTAGAATTTATAGCTAGAGCGATTGTTTAAGAGCTACTTTTCAAGGGATTCTTGCTAAGATTTTTATAGCTGCCACTATTACAAAGATGATCCAACATCTTCTGGCAATAATCCTCCTTGTCAAGGATGACAGCAACCCCTCCTTTGTCAGCTTTAAGAAACACGATGTCCTTGTTTTGGTTCAAGGATTTGAGGGCATCAAATTCATCCTTGCTAATATTGCTTCTAGGGGGATTTGCCTTCCTGAGCACAACAATGCAATCTTGCCTTATAATTTCCTTAATATTATCAGGTAAGCCCCTAATCCACAACTCTACATCACACATAATGTCTTGCACATGGATCTTTTTAGGGGCGAGGGAAAAATTAAATCCCTTTTCAAGAAGACTAAATACGGAAGGGGGGATGGAAAATTTAGAAAGATTGACAACCTTATTTTTATGAGAAAGATGAGGATTATTATTATTATTATTATCTGTAACAGTTTTATTGAAATTATAATCACACTTATTATTATTGTAATTAAAATGGTTCAACATATCAAAATTTGTATTATCATATGTATTATTAGAACCTAACTCAAAAGGATTAAAACGAATAATAGGGTTAGGCAATGAAAGCTTACGTGGAATTCTGAAAGAGGAACGGAAAACAACACAATCCTCATGTAGAGACGGAATACTAGACCCAACGCAAGGACCATGGGCACATGAATCTGAGGAGCTGAGATCAGGATGAGAGGACTACACCGGGTTTTCGGTCGAGTCTGACTAGAAAGGAGGGACAGAATGAGCAGATCCACTTAGATTGGCTCCGTGTGAAGGGTATTTATCGGAAGAGAATAACCGAGCACATTAGAGATAATCAACTTGTAAAAGGATCAACAATATTAAGCGTTGAGACCTAGAAGAGAGGAGGATCAACAATATTAAGGGTTTTCGGATGAGTCTGACTGTAGAGGAGGGACAGAATAAGTGGAGGATCCAAAATCTGAATCGTAGGCTTGATCAGAATGTGAAATTAGAGTGATCGGATATGGGGTTTTTAAATGGCTGGATAGCGGATTAGGCTCCAAGCTAGACAATGAAGAGCAAGAGACCAGATGGAAAAAATTTAGGGAGCTAGCTGCTTCATCACAACCAACCAACATAAAGCTTTGTGCGTAGGGGAGTATTCCACATGAGAATGTCCATTAACCCAGGACTGAAGAGCAGATAGTTGATTAACCGAAACCTAGCTATGGGACAGCTTACCTAAGGAGAAAAAAGGATCGCCAAGGACAAATGACCTTTGGGAAAACTTAAGAAACTTTGAAGCCTTATTTTGCCTCCAAATATCTTCCATTCCTAGAGATTTAAGATCTGAACAAGCATCAACCCTTGTCCATAGGGAGGCAGAAATTACGCCATAAAGTTGTAGATGTAAAGCAAGAAGATTCCGGGAAAGCTGATTGAGAACTCTTCTAACCCTGAAAATCTCAAACCTCAGCAATGCTAAACTAGCCTTCAGAAAGACATGGTGGTTCCGGTTAGTATTGAGGCGATGATTAATCTGGGTGAAAACTGGAATGATGGAGAAATATCTGCATCTCTTAATGAATGCTATATTTGACTTCAACTTCGAAACTTGTAAGCATGCCCATTCAAAAAGAAGATACTTACTGCAGTTGAAGAAGAATATCCTCACGACATCGACACATCATAGTCAGAATGATACCACAAATTAAATGGACCTGAGCTAGAGATACCAAACATAACGAAGCCACTAAAGACCAAGAAGGTGAACATAGGCTCAAAGAAGGAACCCAATTTTGCAACAATAGGAGACTACTGGGATGAGGAGATAGTCAGTAAAGTTACAGAGTTACTTCATGAATATCAAGAACTGTTTCCAACCAAGTTTTTTCAGAGATGAAGGGTATAATAGTAGATCTAGGAGTCATGAAGATTCCCCTTAAGTCTAATGCAAAGCCAGTCAAATAAATACCTTACAAGATGAATCCGAAGTATAAGGAGAAGGTGAAAGTAGAGCTTGATAAGATGATAGTAGTAGGAATTATTGAACTTGTAGAAGAATCAGAATGGGTGAGTCCCATGGTGGTGCAAGTAAAGAAGACTCAAGGAGAAATTAGGATCTATGTTGATCTAATAAAGTTGAATGATGCATTTTTACATTATCCCTTACCTACCCCTTTCAAAAATGAAGTGTTAGACAATGTAGGAGGTTAGGAAGCTTACTCATTTATATATGGATTCTCAGGGTATCATCAGATTATGATTGCGCCTGAATATCGACATAAGACCAAATTTTCTACACAATGGGGCTCATGTCAATACATAGTAATGCATTTTGGATTAAAAAATGCCCCTGCTATATTTAGGGTGTTGGTCGTAGCTTTCAAGGAATACATCCACAAGTTTTTAGAGGTATATTTTGATGATTGAACAATATTTGGATTGTTGAGAAAATATGTTGGAAGTTTAAGACTTATGCTCGACACATGTAGACAATATCAAATTTATTTGAACCTAAAGAAGTGCATATTTTGTGTACCTTTTGGCATATTGTTGAGACATATTGTTTGTAAGAAAGGACTAATGGTGGACCTTGCTAATATTTCTATCATTATGAACTTGCCTCCACCTAAGACGGTAAGATATATTTTCACTATGTTGGGACATACTCATTATTATATAAAATTCATCAAGGGTAATTCTTAGATCACTGTGCCTATGGAGAAATTGTTGAAGAAGGATGTAACTTTTCAATGGAATGAAGAATTTCAGAAGAGACTTGACATATTGAAAGAAACAATGGTAGTTGCACCTATACTAGTGTTCCCTGATTGGAATAAGGAATTCCATGTCCATGTGGATGCTTCTTTTATAGCTTTGGTAGTAGTAATGCCACAACCTAGTGTAGGAGAGATATATCATCCTATAGCTTTTGCAAGTAGAAAGTTATCTAAATCAGAACATAATTACACCACAACAGAAAGGGAAGGACTGGCCATTGTATATGATTTGCAGAAGTTTAGACACTATTTGATGGGTTCACACTTTAAAATGTCTACAGATCATTCTTCACTAAAGTATTTGGTTTATAAACATGTCTTAGGAGGAAAAATTTGCAGATGGTTACCGTTATTCTAAGAATATGACTTTGAGATCATTGTTAAACTAGGGAGACTGAATGCGGGGCCTGACCATTTGTCAAGACTGGAAGCAAGGGAAGAAGCAACCAGAATAGAGGATAATCTCCCTGATGCACAGTTATTTGCAATCAAAGTGGAAAATGACCATTTAGCAGATATCATTCAGTTTTTAACCATAGGAATGGCTCCTTCATAGTATACTATGCAACAAAATATATAATTAGTCGTTAAGGCAGCTGAATTTTCAATAATAGCAGGACAGTTATATAATATGGGACCATATGAGATATTGCTCATATATGTTCTTGAACATGAAAGACAAATGATTCTAGTAGAGGTGCGTGGGGCCACAATAGGTGGACACTATGCAGGAAAAGCTACTGCAGAAAAGATTTTGAGACCAAGAATGTGGTGGCCTACACTACATAAAGATGTGAAGGTGTATTGCCTAGCATGTGATGTGGGTCAAAGAATATGGAAGCCTTCCAAAAGAGATGATATGTCATTGGTACCACAAGTTACATTGTAGGCCTTTTATAAGTGGGCCATTGATTTTGTTGGACACTTCAACCCACCTGGAAAGAGGACTAGTGCAAGGTACATAATTACAGTGACTTTTTACTTGACAAGATGGGCTGAAGCACAACCATTAAGGTACTATAGCACAAATACTACTATGAAGTTTATTTTTGAGTATAAATTGTCTAGATTTGGATGTCTGAAGATTTTGATGGGTGACCAAGGTTCACACTTCTAAAATAACACTATTTAAGCATTGATTGAGAAGTTCCAAGTTCATAATCAAAAGAGTACCCCTTATCACCCTCAAGCCAATGGAACAGTAGAAGCATTTAATAATATTTTGGAGAATGCACTTACTAAGGTATGCAATGTGAATATAGATGACTAAGACCTTAGAATTCCAACAGTTTTATGGGCTTATAGGATCACATGTAAAAATTTGATAGGTCAAAGACCCCTCAGGTTAGTTTATGGGCAATAAGTTGTGATGCCCATGGAGTATATCGTCCCTAGCTTGAGGATTGCAGTTTCTACAGATATGGAAGACCTTGATATAATGGAGGAAAGAATGTCATTGTTGCTTGATTTGGAGGAAGATAGATTTATAGCAAGATTCAATCAACAGGTAGAGCCAGAGAAAAGGCCTAGCATGACAGACATATTAATTAGAAGAAGTTCTAGGTAGGAAACCTTGTTCTCCTTTATGATAGTAAGTTTGTAAAATTTCCAAGAAAATTCAAGATGCATTTTTTGGGCCCATACGCTATCAAGCATATTAATGATGGAGGCGTAGTTCAATTAGAAAATTTAAATGGAGAATTGGTTCAAGGAGGAGTAAATTGCAACGGGTTGAAGTTGTACAGGGACAACCCTGCCCCCACACCTTTGCTCGGAAGAGAGGAGAAAAGTCTTAGTTCCACCTACAGTTGAAAGTGGGTGGTGGAATATAAACTACGTTATAGAGAGAGCTTCAACGTAGGAAGTTACTTCACTACATTTTGGATTATGTCGAAGTTCGTAGAAGCCTCAACATAAGAGGTGTTTCTTCGCTACAATATGGGATGCATCGAAGTTCACTGGGAAAATATGACCATCAAAAAGGAAAGTTTTCATTGAAACACATGGAGTGATGCATTTTTGAGGATAAATTGCGTTGATCTAGAAATAGATATACAATTAATGAACACAATTTGAGCTAATGATGGGGTTAGAAATTCATATTTGTTATAAAAATCTTTGTCTCTCCCAGATTTGGAACTTTAATGAGAGTTCAAATATTTGTTATTACAGAGAAGTTGCAGAATTTTTCACTATCATATGATTCCTAAAGAATTTATTCATCTATTTAGTGAGAAGGGCTTAGCCGAAGTCATGGAAGCATAATCTGATATGCCCATAGCAGCATCATTGACGAGGTTCATCAATAGGTAAAATATATGGGTCTTAATGCCATTCTTCGGCTTATTAAAATAAAATTTTCTCACATTTACTTACATATTTTATTATATTTTTCTTAGTGGGAAGGGTAAAGGTGAGATGTTATGTCATGTGGCCTAATATGCATTAATTGCAAGAATTGGAGCAGTTTTTGGGCTAATTTTGAGTGTAGGAACTTAAAGTGGAAAAGTAAGAGGGATTTTAGGAGATTTGGTCTCCCTCCTTAACCCCTAAATCATTCGAAGATTCCTCCACTATATCTCATCATCTCGGAGTTACAAGCAGCCAATCCAACTGAGATCATTGCCAGCCAAGCCAGTGACAGTTGAATACAAGTCAATCTTGAGTTTGGGAGCCAAGCCTCCCTAATTTTTAGGAAGTTGTTGGTAGCATCAATTTGTATAAATAAGAAGGCCAAGGACCTCATTAGGATTGGATATTTTGTTTTAGCCAAGAGGCAATTTTGATCAAAGGCATTGTGACTGTTACTCTTTATGTTATTTTTGACATTTTGATGATAATGAAAAGGTTTACCTTGATCCAACGCTGAGTTGACTCGGAGGGATAAAGGTCTTGGGTTAGCATCCAACCCTAGAAGTAGAGGTTCCTCTTTTTGTACATTTATTCTTAGGTTAAAATCACACTTAGCTATTGAATTTATTTCTGCTTTGTTTAATTTACAATTAGTTGGGTGATCATCTAGTCTTTCTTTCATTAGTTGAAGAAGTAGATCAGTGGTACAATACTGAAAGAGAATACTTTGAAAAATCTTGTGACAGTGACCTCTTCCTCATCTCCTTCATGGGATCATGGTTTAAGGGCCCCACTCTCACATCCCCAAAAATAAATTTATCTTTTGATCATTTCTTAGCTTAGGGTTCCTTGTTGAAAAGATCATTGTTTATAATTTCTTGGAATCACCTGCAGTTGTCATTTTGTTTCTTGAGTTTTTTCTAGTTTAAGAAGACATTTCATTCTATAGATATAGTCATTAGCCATCAATAAATTAGTTTTCTCAAATTCAACTCATCTTTTCCATATTTATATGATGTTATGCATAAATGAAGAGAAGAGAATGTGTTGTTGTCGGATTTGTTGATATGCAGGGAGGTACTCATTCCACTAGTCTCATCTAAGCCTTCCACCTACTGCTAAGGCCTACCAACCCCTAACCCAAATATCTATTTTATAACCACCATGGGAAGCCACCTTTAGCAAATCCAACGATCTTGATGTGTTGGGTTGAGCCTTGGCATTGTGCACCTTCCCTACTATTATGTAACTAGCTCACAAAATAGAAGAAAAGATAGATCAACGACTTCAAAATTAGCCTCTTCGAGGGGGAAACCTCCTTTACATTACACAAATGAACAATTATTGGATGATACAAATGACAAGGCATCCTTTATATATATAGGAGTCTAAGGGGTCACAATATAGTCAAAGCAGACACAACAATAATAATGTAAGGGCACAACAATAACAATAGTGGGCTTCTATGGGGCACAATAATAACAATATGGGGACAGCATGGGCACAAAAATAACAATAAGGGGCTACAATGATAATAATAATAAGGGAATACACTAGTATTATAGGGACCTAACATGCCCCTCTCCTTCAAAAAAGTTTTGTCCTCAACGCTTGAGTAGTCGTGGATGCTTTTGAATAAAATTCTCTTCCTCCCATGTGGAATCTTCAGTGAGTAAGTTATTCCACTTAATGAGATACCCTGAAATTGATCGATTCCGTAACTGTCGAGTTCTTTTTTCTGTGACTGCTTCAGTTTCCAACATGATTTTTCCTTCCTCATCAAGTTTTGGCAATATTGTTTGAACTGGGAGCTTTTCACCTATAATCTTCTTTAAGAATGAAACATGGAAAACTGGGTGCACTCGAGAAGCTGTAGGAAGCTCCAATTTGTATTCCATAGTACCAATCTTTTGCAACACCTTGTATGGACCATAATACTTTGGTGATAATTTATTATCCTTCTTAGCTTGCTTGAGGGACATTTGTTTGTATGGTTATAGCAGTAGAAATACCCAGTCACCTACATCGAAACTTCTTTCGTTGCAATGCTGATCTTCCGGTTGTTTCATTCTATTCTGTGTCAAAGTGAGGTTATCCTTTAAGAGTTGGAGAACTTGTTGTGGATGGTCGATGTGATCTTCCACTACTTGAACCTTAGAATTTTCTCCTAAATATGATGTGATGGATGGTGGATGATATCCATAAAGTTCCATAAATGGGGTGATTTTTATTGCAGTATGGAAGGAAGTTCTATACCAACATTCAGCCAGAGGCAACCATTTGACCCATTCTATCTATTTATCAGATACAAAGTAATGAAGATACCCTTCAAAACATTTGTTCACTATCTCAGTTTTCCCATCAGATTGAGAATGATAAGATGCGCTATGAGCTAACCGGGTACCCAGAAAAGAAAATAATTTTGTCCAAAAATTTCCAATGAAAATGGGATCTCTGTTGCTCATAATAATCTTTTGATTTCTATGTAGCTTTTGAATTGTTTCCATAAATGCAGTAGCAATTTTATTGGCTTTAAAGGGATGATATAATGCACAAAAGTGTGCATACTTGGTAAGTCTATCAACTACCACCATGATGACACTCTTTCCTTTGGACTTGGATAAAATTGTGATAAAATCCATTCAAACCTCTACCCAATGTTGACATGGAATGGATAAAGGTTGTAATAGACCTAGGGTCTTAATTGTTTCAACTTTATTTTGTTGGAAAACCAAACATTCCGCCGCAAACTCTTGAATATCAGATTTAAGGCCATCCCAAAATAATTCATTCTTCACCCCATGGTAAGTTTTTTAAAATCTTGAGTGCCCTCCTAAGGGAGAGGTGTGCAATTCCATAAGAATATTTTGCTTTAGTTGGGAATGCTTACAGAGGTATAAGCGATCTTTGTACCATAATGAATCATTTTTCCAGCTAAATGTATTAGATGTACTGGGGTCTTGTTGTAAATTTTGAATGAGTGCCCACACTTCTTTGTCATTCTTCCATTCATCTCTTGCTTCATTTATCCAATCTGGTTGGATAATATAAATGGCGCAAATAAATTCTTTCACATCCTCATCCTTTATTGAGACTACATCTACAACAACATTTTGCTTCCCTTTTTTGTAGATGATTTCAAAGTCATAACCCAACATATTTGTGACCCATTGTTGTTGCTCTTCTGAAGATAATATTTGTTCTAAAAAGTATTTAAGACACTATCATGATCTATTTTTACCTTGAAGTGTCTTCCCATTAGGTAAGGTCTCCATTTCTTAAGTGCATGTAGTATTGCCAACATTTCCTTCTCATAAATATCTTTGTGCAAATATTTTCCTTTGAGTTGACGACTTTTGAAATCAATGGGTCTTTATTCTTGCATTAAAACAACACCAATTCCATTTCCTGAGACATCACATTCCACAATAAATGTTTTTTTGAAGTCCGGCGTAGCTAAGACCGATGCTTAGAACATTTCCTCTTTAAGATGTTCAAAGGATTTCGTTGCTTCTGGAGTCCAAGAAAATGCATCTTTCTTAAGTAATGTTGTTAGAGGTGCTACTATTCTCCCATAATTCTTAACAAACTTGCGATAATACCCTATCAACCTGAGAAATCCTCACATATGCTTTATGGATGTGGGGATTTTCCGTTCCTTAATGGCTTTAATTTTGCTAGGGTCTACCTTAACACCTTCATGAGATACAATATGACCCAAATATTCCGCCTCTTGTAGTCCAAAGAAAAATTTGGAGACTTTTGCATATAATTGTCTCTCCTCGAATAGTTTGAGCACTCTATCAACATGTTGAACATGATCCTTCCAAGACTTGTTCTAGATTAGTATATCATCAAATAATACTAACACAAATTTTCTAAGGGTGGGTTTGAAAATGGAATTCATCAAACCTTGAAATGTAGAAGCTGTATTGATAAGGCCAAAATGTATGACCAAAAATTCATAATGACCATCATGAGTTTTAAATGTTGTTTTCAAAATGTCTTCAATCTTCATTCTCATTTGATGATATCCTGAACAGAGGTCCAACTTGGTGAACCAAATTGCTCCATGCAATTCATCCAATAATTCGTCAATGAAAGAAATGGGAATTTTTATTTAATAGTGACCTTGTTGAGCTCCCTATAATGCGAACACATGTGCCATGATCCATCCTTCTTGTGCACCAATACTATTGGATCATAGAAAGAACTTTGACTAGCTTGAATTATACCAGCGTCTAACATTTCTGCAACCATACGATCAATTTCACTCTTTTGGGCATAGGGATATTTGTAAGGCCTGATGTTTGGAGGAACACTTCCTGGAATTAAATGAATAGCATGATCATGATCACAAATAGGTGGGATGCCTTTGGGAGTCTCAAATACCTTGGAATGATTGTATAAGACTTTTTGGAGATCTGGAGAAATAGATGATTTCGACATGGGAACCTCTAGTGAACATAATTGTGCAATTATGACACGTTTTTATTTCTTTAGAAGCTTTGTCATGTTGTTAGAGCTGATTATCTTTCCCTGTTTCCCTGTGATACTATTATATAGCAAAATTACCCCCTCATCGGCTTAGAGGGGAAAAGCATGATAGCTGAAGCAAAGACCAAAATCACAAGCCTTGTTTCCACACTAACACTGGCTAAACACTGACAACATGCTTTATAAAGCTTCTCTGTAAGCTTAAGGAAGTGCTACTGACCCTACTAACTCTGGTTATTGGTTCGGGAGCAGCGTTAGTGGATCCTAATGAACATCTTGGGGTCAAAGGAGCGAATTAACTCAGAAATATCTCTATATTCCCTCCTAAATTCACTCAGAAAAGCAAGGAAACATCTCAAGTTCGACCTATTCGTGGGATTTCTAATCCTAATGAAGGGGGGCAAATGGGAAAGAGCTGAAAAGCATGGAAAATTCATTGATTTTACCTTAAGAGACTCATGGAGGAACTTGACAACCCTAACTCGATTGCTACATAAGCAAAGCTAGGGCTATGGTGATAGAGGTCAGATCATTTGAAAGGATAGCATACTTGATTGTCGAGCATTGTCTCAAATCATAAGAAGTTGGTAAGAAGGGAGAGAGAGAAGCTGGAGGGGTAAGGGAAGGCTGATGCAATAGATGGTTGTAATCACTCTTTCGACATTAAAATAGAACTACAGTTATACTATCTACTCCGTGGTGTTGGTACTATCATTCATTTACTTGTTTGTCCAATACCATTTAGCATGAGTAGCTTAGTTATGTGTAACAAGATGTTCTTTTATGTATTCATGTATTAGTTATCAACGTTGTATGTTGTGATTATCCTTGTCTCTTCTATGTGCAGGACTTGATTTGGAGTCGGCTCGGGGACTTCCACCTAGCTGCATTGTGCTCTCCGGAAAGCCTACACGGAGGCTTGAGGTAATCAATCTGTTTTACTTTGATAGGTAGTTATTGTTTATGAACATGCATTTAACTTTGTGACGGTTGCAGATAATCTTACTGTCTGCCAAAGGTCTTAGGAAGACCTTTGAGGGTATCTTCATTCTCCATACATCGTGCATTTTATCCTATAATAGAATTGGTGACTACACTGGGGACTATACATCTAGTTCTCGGTTCACCCGGACAGTTCTCAATTTCCACCTCCTTCTAATACCTCCCTATACATCTGCATTCCCTCTCTGACCCACCAAAACCTTGATGCATTCTTCCTTCACATATTCAACCTTGAATCTGATCCTAAAAACCTTGTTTTGAGCTCTTTTCCCACACTAACGTAGGTTAGCAGAGCTTTATAAAGCTCTATGTCTGTAAAAATAGAGTGTTAGTGGACCCAGTAACTCTTTATGGCCATTGCTACAGAGCGTTAGTCCCCCAAATCTTGATATACAACTGTGTCTGCAAACTCAAAGGGATGGGAAGCCTACTCATGGACTAAAAAAGGGTTTGCAACTTCATTTTGTAAGCAAAATTGGTGTCCTAAAAGATCTTTTCTTTAGGAAATAGTTTCTTTTTCCCTTCCTTAAAAAGTTTTTGTAAAGGAAAAATCAACATTTGTTTATTCATTCTTTTGCTTTGCTGGTTAAAATGTCCTTTATTTTGGTTACAAATAGTTGTTAGAAAGCATCAGAAAGATTTATGTTGGTTACACATGTGTTATCATGACTAGGATGCATGGAACAAATATGAATATGTGAAAAATTCTCACATGTAGAATATAGCTTGATTCATCGAATTGAATATTTTTTAAGCATTGTCCTTTTCATGATTTTGAGTCAGAGTCCCACCACATTTCATACGTCAACTCCCCTACCGAAGACACTAAAAAAGTACACATAAAATTTACTTAAAATCAATCAGTAACTCTTTATTGAGCAAACAAACATTAGCTCAGGCTAGGATCTTGGGATAGGCAGTGTGAGTAAACTACCCAAGATCAGAAACCAACACTAGTGTCATTAAAAGAGAGAAAATTCCTTTTGCACTCATACTACTGAGACCACTCCAGTAAAAGCGGAGCTAAATATGAGACAACATTGGACTGTAAGTGAAGGTAGCCTGCCTTCTCTTACAACTATTTTGCGTATTCTATGTGTTGGGGATCCCTTCAGGGATTTCGAAGCTGAGTCAGGGACTCAGGTATCCTGCCCACACAACGTACTGTCTACGACTATGTCCCCCCCGGTTGTGTCTGTGATCTGAGGTATCCTTAGTAGCCAAACTTTTAGGGACATACACAAGGTGACTGGGGTGGGTTTCCCTAGTACCTAACACAGACAGACCTACTCTATCTTCAGTATTTGGGATGGTGCTCGTCTTCACGAGAGTACTTGGCCCCTCAATCTGAGGTTTGGGCAAAGCTCTAGAGTAACCATAACTATACATTTGGCCAACCTTCTCTGTTATTCATTGAGATACTGGGTTTCATATCCAGTGATCGGTGCTTATCAGACAAGGTCATTTCCCTCTGTTTGTTGATTGATCTACTTAGTGTATTTTTTATATTTTTTAGGCACCTGGGTGTTACCATTGAGACTTTAACAAATATCACGATAAAATTTATTGATAAAAATTAACAGTCCTCGTGGCTAAATCCAGCCCTCATCGTCAATCTAGACGATTGTTAGGACTTCCTCTACTCATTGTGGAAGATTCGCTCAACTCTAGTGAACTGGATTCCCCCTCTTCGGGAAATCAGTCTCCAAGATCTCACATAGCATCTATTTGGACAACCGACGATTCAAGCTTATCGGAGGACTTCTTTATTGCAAGATTTCTTCCTCCCTATAACCCTCTGATCACCAATCCGTTGGACCCACTCTTGGTTCTCGTGACACCTATACTCCCTGTATCTTCAATTGGAACATTTCCATCCATCCCATCGACGACTAACAGGTCGTGGAACTTTTCAGACACTTTTGGTCCCTCACCACTTCCCTAGTTGACTATCATCACTACACCATTGATGACAATCCCTGCTATCCCATTTGTCCCAAGTACAAACACTCACATGACACCCTCCACGAGTGTAACCCAGCCTATGTTGGATTCCACCCCTTTAGTGTCAAACTCTATACCTTCGACAAGTGCTACATATAACGCTCCTTATTATGCTCAATATGGCACTATTAGCGCGGGTCTTGTCAACCAACAATATGGTCGGCGTCCATTGTACAGTTCAAACCCCCGGATTCAAGTATCTGGGGGAAACGTTGGATATCCCCGACTTGTACAAACTTACAAATGACCCCATCTATCATAACTTACTTTGGCCGCCAATCCAGCATAAAATACCAACAGACATCCCCAAGTTCGAAGGGAAGCAAGGGGAGGATCCAGACACCCATATCACCACCTATCATCTTTAATGTGTTTCTAACTCCATGGTGGATGATAGTGTCCGGTTACGTATTTTTCCCTGCACCCTCCTTGCAACACAGCTAAGTGGTACATTGAGTTACCACGCACGTCAGTAAATACCTTTGATGCTTTAGCGATGGAATTCCTAAAGCACTTCCAGCTACCCATCGGCTATGATATTGGGACAAAGCTCCTCACTTCATTACGTTAGGATACCGCCTCCCACATCTCTGATCATATACATGAATGGAGACATAGGCAGAGGTTAGTCAAATCTCCCCTCCCAGACTATCTCTTAGCGAACTAGTTCTACAAGTCCCTACTCGCCCAAATCGCTAAGGATGTCGCCTTAGGTGGTGTGGTCACAAAAGAACAATCCATACATCATTCCCAACACTTAGATCTGATATACTCACAATCTGGCACTCTTTACAATGTAATCCGCAATGCCCCTCACAACTCCTATGCTTCCGCTACTCAGCACCCCAGAGCGCACACCAATGGACTTATCGACGCAACCTCTGGGGCTACTATAAAACAACTCAGTGGTCACATTGCCCAGATGTTAATGGACCCCTCCACCAAATCAACTGCTCTTCCTACCACCGCGATAAACTCTGTGTAGTCTACACAAAAACTCAGTGGTAAGAACAAGAAGAATAAGAAAAAGACCACTCCTTCTGAGGAGTAGTCAACAAAGCAGCAAAACCAAAAACAGAAGGTTGTTGCACCTCTTGAAAATGAAAAGGATAAACCCACTAGATTCCCGTGCAAAATCTGTGCTAAAGACCACATGACCTATCGCTGCCTGCATCTTCAGGAATGCACAGATTCAATTACTAAAAAGTATATTGGTAGGACCCCTGTTGTTCTTAATAATCCTTTCCCCACTCAGCAACAGCAACATCTTATTGAAAACCAACCCCAATCCCCACAAGGGGGCAACAGTGGTTCGCAACATCCTTCAGCTGGGGAAGGATCCTCTACTGTTTACACCTTCGAAATTCTAGATCTACAAACAAGAGCCAAATCCTATGGAGCTCATGTCACTCATGCAAAGGAACCTTCCTCAAGTCAAAACCCATCGCCTGCTAAAAATTTGCATATAAAGGTGGGTTGCTGACCTTGTGATTTGTGTCTCTAAAGGGGCACTTTGATGCACAATGCACAATACATCTGCACATGCCGTGCAAAACTACAACATTGTATAAGATTTGGAGCAAGCGTCGTCGGCTATGTCAGCACCCGAAGTATTACAAACTTGTCTAGCATAGAAGAAAGCTTTTCTTTCAGCTATTGGTGGTATCGACCCACAGGATTCCATGCTTACAATTTTCGACATGGAAAAGTGTAAACCTCCCCTTTCCCACCAGCTTCCATTTCAGGTGCAATTTTTTTTGAAAGGTAAAGGTATACACAGAACTGTCATCGACGAAGGTGCTTCTACGTGCGTCATGTTGGCTTCATGTTGGCTTGCTTTGGGTTCTCCAACCCTATCCCCACCATCGAATTCCCTTAAATCTTTCGATAGCCACACTTTCATCCCAAAAGGTTACCTAGCTAGCTACCCCATCACCTTGAGTGGGAAGACGGTAACGGTGGATATCGAAGTTGTGGATCATAAACTCGACTATAATCTGCTTTTGGGACACAATTGGACTTATGCCATGAAGGCCATTGTGTTTTTTGTCTTCCGTATCATCCTATTTCGCTTATATGGAAAGATAGTCACAATGGACCAGCTATCCTTTTTCACCCCAGATTAATCCCTATTACTTAGCGGCTCTGTACCCATAGTGGGTGGTGTACCTGACTCTTATGTCAGTATCGGTACTATTCCATTGAAGGGCTCTTCCCTGATGGGTTTTTTCCCTCTTCTGCCAACGCGGTTCCACAGACGGTCTCTATGGTTTCATCCATTCCTCACAAACTGACCAACCCTTGGATCCTCATAGCCCCTTCATACATTGAAAATTATGAAGAACAAATGCCAATGTCACCAGTTGAATTGGTCTACCAATCCATTCAATTTGCATCAGAATCTCCAGTCACTTTGGTTATGCCCAATGGTACCACTGCCCCTCCGATAACCGCTCCTTCTTTCGATCCACTCAATTAAGTCCTACCTATGGACAAAGCTGTTATAGAAATCATGAGTTTAGAAGATCAACCTTGGGAGGACTCGCACCATCGTGTTTATATATCTGATTCAGACATGATGCCTCTTCAAATCTTGTCATCTGACACACCTGAAATCGTTTCCTCACCATAAACGACTATCCAAACTTTGGACTCAGAGGGAAATATGGGCAATCTTTCAAAGACATGGCTCATCGATATTTCAGTCAAGACAGGCATCGTGGAAAACGTACATATTGGAGCCAATCACAATCCTGAGGAAATTACGAGCTTCACCTACCCTTTTAAGGACTTCCACAATGTTTTCCCTTGGTTTTATGAGGAAATTCATGGCATAGACCCTTCTATTGTCAAGCATGAGATCAAGAAAGATCGAGAATTCTTTTTATGGTATTTTTCTTGATTGTTAATCCGAAAAATCCTTGAGTCTTCTTCTTCAGGCTCGTTAAACTACCATGAAGAAGATCAAGCATTCTTTTTATGGTATTTTTCTTGCTCGTTAATCCGAAAAACCTCAAGTCTCCTTCTTTGGGCTCATTAAACTACTACAAAGAAGATATGAGCGCTTTCTTTTATGGGATATTTTCTCGCTCTAAAAAACACAAAAATCCCCAAGTTTGTCATCGTTGGGCTCATTAAACACATACGACAATGGTCTGAGAAAATATTTTTCGCTCTTTTTCTAGCTCATTAAACTGAAAAAGATCATTAGAGCATTCTTTTTAGGCACTTTTTCTCTCTCATAAAATTGAAAAAACCTTGAGTTTTTCTTTAGGCTCGTTAAAAATTTATAAAGATGACCCGAGAATTCCTTTAGGTACTTTTCTCGCTCGTTAAACTGAAAAATCCCAAGTTTTTGTCACCGGGCTCATTAAAAATCTACGGCAGCAACCAGAGCACTTGATTTTTTAGGACCATTTCTCGCTCTTAAAATCAAAACAATCCCCAAGTTTTTTACCTTCTTCGGGCTCGTTAAATCTATGAAGAAGGAATGAGCAGTTATTTTACCTCTTTTTCCTCGCTCAATAAACTGAAAAAGATACCTGGAGTTTTCTTCATTTGACTCATTAAATTTTGATGAAGGTATTGAGTTTTTCATTACGTGACTCATTAAAAATTCACGACAAAAAATGAGTTTACTTTATCTTCTTGTACTTGTAACAAAATGAGGTCAACATCCATTGAACATAGGTTTCTCTTTATCAAGATTCAATAGATTAACTTACGGAAAAGTAACCGATATAGGCATACTATTAACCTTTTGTCGCACCTGGTTAACAACTATGACAAAGGGACCACCATGGAGTCGTTCTTTACGATCTTTTCAGACTCTCTAAATATGAAAAGACCACTGAGTTATCTCGTCTGGACTCATTAAATTAAACAGGTAAGATATAGAGTTACTCTTTTTACGATCCTTTTCAGACTCTTAAAACATGAGAAGATCGATGAGTTTGCTTGTCCAGACTCATTAAACTAATCAGATAGGGCACAGAGTTTCTCTTTTTGTGGTCCTTTTCAGACTCTTAAAATATGAAAAGATCAATGAGTTTACCGTCTGGACTCACTAAACTAATCAGACGGGGAAAGTGGAAAATACAACTGTATCCATATTAGAAACGGTGGTTTGGCAGCAGTCATTCCCTTGAACATGGTACTCCCTCAGATAAACCTTCCTTGTGACGACCTCTCAATATTAATCCTACCATCCTATGAGTTTAGCCTAAATACCTTGGTGTTCTTGCATCTATGTATCCTAACACTCTTTGGTGTTCATGAGTGTAGTGCTACATGGTTAAAACCATTGTCATGCCTTCTATTGTTCAAGGGTTAACCTTTTGTTTCCTCCATCAACCCATTAAGGATATACTTTCATCATGCCCTCTATCTTTTAGACCCAATGCTCAAAGATTCCTCAAAAAACAACATCATTCTTGTCCCGTTTCGTGTCGATTGATGTAGGACACATTATTGCCTACTTTTCGACAGGTGTCTTCCTGTCGACTTCAACACTCTATCTAGGAAGACAACCCATAAACACATTCAGTGCCTTGGTACTTGCAAACATTAGTGGCAGTTCATCTTGTGTTTGATTAGGAGTTCTCATTATTGGCTCCTGGTTAAGCAATTCTACGAGTGTTTGACGACAAAAACATCTTTCACAATCGTTAGATTATAATGTGCATCTTGGAGACCATCACCATTATTGGTGTCCTTCCTCGTGTCTATTAGCAGTCTCCATTATTGACTGGTAATCAGATGATTTCGTGGATGTTTGACATCAAAGCATATATTCACATGCATCGATATATGCTGTTTGGTGAAGCCAAAATTAAGACCATGGGCAGAGGCTTGCATCATTTAGCCTTGTTTCCTCTCCCAAGCTACCTATATTGTTTTTTGGAGACAGCTCATCAAAATGATCCTATTATGACACTGGATCCACATTGTGTTTATTGGCGACCAGCATCGTCATATCTCTTTGATGTGAAAATCACTCTGACATAGCTACTGAGCATGGGTATGCCCAACTCAAGAAATGATTTTAGTTTTATATATATAAGTGTTGTATCAGGTTTCCAGTACTCCCCGAAGCTCCAATCCTCTCTCTCTTTTTGTCGAAGAAGGAAAATTACAGTTAAGCAAAGTATTTCAACCATAGTCGCAGCCTCTGATCTCACACTTTAGGTGGCATCTGTTATATAGCAAAATAACCCCCTCATCAGCTTAGAGGGGAAAGACATGATAGCTAAAGCAAAGAGAAAAATCACAAGCTCCACACTAACGCTGGTTAAACACTGACAACATGCTTTATAAAGCTTCTATGTAAGCTTAAGGGAGCGTTAGTGACCCTACTAACTCTGGTTATTGCTTCGGGAGCAGTGTTAGTGGATCCTAATGAACATATTGAGGTCAAAGGAGTGAACTAACTTAGAAATATCTCTATATTCCCTCCTAAATTCACTCAAAAAAGTAAGGAAACATCTCAAGTTCGACCTATTTGTGGGATTTCTAATCCTAATGAAGGAGGAAAATGAGAAAGAGTTGAAAAGCATGGAAACTTCATTGCTTTTACCTTAGGAGACTCATGGAGGAACCTGACAACCCTAGCTCGATTTCTACATAAGCAAAGCTAGGGCTATGGTGATAGAGGTCAGATCATTTGAAAGGATAGCATAATTAATTGTCAAGCATTGTCTCAAAACATAAAAAGTTGGTAAGAAGGGGAGGAGAGAGAGAAGCTGGAGGGGTAAGGGAAGGTTGATGCAACAGATGGTTGTAATCACTCTTCCGACATTAATACAAAACTGCAGTTGTACTGTCTACTCCATGGTGTCGGTACTATCATTCATTTACTTGTTTGTCCAATACCTTTTAGTGTGAGTAGCTTAGTTATGTGTAAATAAATGTTCTTTTATGTATTCATGTATTAGTTATCAAGGTTGTATGATATGATTATGCGTGTCTCTTCTATTTGTAGGACTTGATCTAGAGTTGGCTCAGGGGACTTCCACCTAGCTGCGTTTCACTCTCCAACAAACCTACACGAAGGCTTAAGGTAATCAATCTGTTTTTCTTTGTTAGTTAGTTATTGTTTATGAACATGCATGTATCTTTGTGATGGTTGCAGATAATCATACAGTCTGCCAAAGGTCTTGGGAAGACCATGGAGGGTATCTTCATTTTCCATACACCGTGCATTTTATCCTATAGCAGATACCCCTTAATTCAACTTCCTTTCCTTCTGAAAAAAAATCGAGAAAAGTTCTTGAAAATTAAAAGCTACCATACCCAAATATTGTAGCCATTGGACTCTTAGTAAAACATCAGCACCACCCATTGGAATGGAAAACACTGGAATATTCAACACATATTCTCCCATGGATAGTTTGATATTATGGCACTTTCCAAAGAAATTTATGGTTCTTCCATTTGCAATCATCACTTGACACTTTGGTGCTGGTTATAGGAAGCAATTCAATTCCTTCACTATCTTACAATGAATAAAATTATGGGTACTTCCCGAATCAATCAACACTATTAAATTTTTCTTCTTGATATGTCCTTCTATCTTGATAGTTTGAGGAGTGATTATTCCAGCCAATGCATTACAAGATATGGTCGGATTCATTTATTCTTTCTCTAGGATTTTTTCCTAGTGTGTATCCTCTTCTTTTGATATTTCTTGTTCGTTTTCTTCCTCTTCACAATCTATGTAAAGTAATTTCTTCACAACGCACTTATGACCTTTAGTGTATTTGCTATCATAACTGTAACAAAGCCCTTTTTCTCTTTTTTCTTCCAATTGTTGTGGTGTCAACCTTGTAGGTTGTAGAAGGCTAGGGGAAACAACACTTCCATCTTTATAGTTGTGATTGGTAGGCTTCCTTGTTGCCATAATTTTGCTTTCATTTTTTCTTACAACCTAAATGCCTTCTCCAAAGAATCAAATTCCCAAAGGAGAACCTCATGTTGGACACTATCCTTTAATGTCCCTACGAACACATCAATCCTATACTCCTCTGGAATATATTTTACCCTTATATTCAATTTTTGGAAGTCCTCAATGTGCTCCACAATTGAACCTTTTTGTCTGAGATTTATCAATTGGCTAAAAAATGTGTTTATTTTTGTATCCTCATAATGTGTTATCATTTATTCTATAAAAATTTCCTAAGTGAAAATTTGTTTATGAGGGAAATCCCATCGATACCATACAAACTGACTTGGTTCCAAATATAAAGTCACAATGCATACCTTTTGTGTGTTTTGCACATTATGGAGATCGAAATATTGCTCCATTTATAGTATCCATGTTACAGGATCCTTGCCATCAAACTTCCTCATATCGATATTTGGAACATGTTGGGTCTTCAATCCAATGTTAGAGTCTATGAAATCATGACTAACATTTCTTTTGTTCTCATCATGAGTTTCCTCTACTACCTTTTCACCATTAGGAAGCATTTCTTGTAGCAACTTTTCTAAACCTCCTTTCAAACCTTCCATATCTTTCTTTAAATCTTCAATGTTTACTTCTAAACCATCCATCTTAGCTTCCACACCATTCTTTAAACCATCCATCTAAGCTTCCACACCATTCTTTAAACCATCCATCTCAGCTTCCATGCCTTTATTTAAACCATCCATCTTAGCTTTTGTTACCTTTTGTGAGAGTGAAATTTGTTGCACTTGGTCTTGTAATTTTGATTTATCATGTTGAATTTCTTCATCTTCTTCATGAGTCATGCTAGAGATTTCAAGTTTCTTACTATGTCTTTCCATTTTCTTTCTTCGGGGAATCAGTTAATGATAATTATGCTTCAGTATGTCCTTTGAATTCCTTCAAACTAATTTTTCAAACCAAACTTATGCAAAATGTTAAAAAGACTACACACCTTTTTTGGCTTTGTAGGAGATTGATATTGAATTTTTGTATCTATGTAATTTCGGATCCCCAAGGTCTAAAATTTATTCCCATGGTAGCCCTCTGAGTCCTCGTTCCAACCTGACAAGTCTGGTTAGGATTGGATTCTCGAAGAAAGATTTATTCGAAATCTCCCATGATGACTTGATTATAGACTAGTTCCATAGAGAGAACTTGTACAAAGTTCCATGTGTCACTGTTTCAACCTTTAGACATGAAACTGATACACAAAAAACTAAATTTTGTCCTCTCTCTATTCCTTTTTACCAAATTTCAATATGATGCTTAGAGAGAAAGTTATGATGATGTTCTCCAGGTCACCAGTTTGAGATATAATTCAGGAGCCTGCAAAAACCCTAACTTCCTTGGATCATATCTCTGAAAAAATAGCGAGCCAAGATCTGAAATTCATACTTGATGTTCATCAAGATTTTGTGTCACATGGGTTTTAATTTTAGCTTCTGAAATATCGTAGAAAAAACGTTATAGTGAAAATTCCATGATAACCTGTTTGAAGCAATAAAACCCTAATATCCAAAGCCTCTGATACCAATTGTTATGAAACTAGCTCGCAAAATAGAAGAAAAGAGAGATCAATGACTTCAAAATCAGCCTCTTCGAGGGGGCAACCTCCTTTTAATTAGAAAAATTAACAATTCTTGGATGATACAAATGATAAGATCTCCTTTCGATATATTGGAGTCTAAGGGGTCACAATATAGTCAAAGCCTACATAACAATAATAAAATAAGGGCACAACAATAAAAATAGTGGGCTTCTATGGGGCACAATAATAACAATATGGGGACAACATTGGAAAAACAACAACAATAAGTAGCTACAATGATAATAATAATAAGGGAATACACTAGTATTATAGGGACCTGACACCTACACCTTATTCCACCATCCAAAATCTTCCCAACACCTCATTTCACCTTCCCTACCTTCCTATAGCTTTCAGCTAGTTTCCGGTAGAAAACCAAGACATCTTGTAGTAAACTGAAACATCTTGTAGTAACTACAGGAAACCCTGTTGTAGCATGTTTTAACTTGTTTTGAGCATAAATGATGATCTGAGAATAGGATAGTCCCTCCACTTAACTTCCATGCCCCTCAATGCCATTTTGGACCAGCTTTTCCATGCCTTTATCCCCTACAAATGATTAGATTGTTTAGCTTAGCATTTACATTTCTAAATTGAAAATCAAAAGACTCTTTTTCTGCAATTTTAACAAGAGATAGCTAGTGCATGCATACATCATTCATAGCAGTGTTAGGATAATTTCCATGCCTACTTAGTCCAGATAGCTAGATGATAGAATGCAAGGTTATATTAGTTCTCTTTTGCAAGTAATGTGTGTCAATTCTTAGCTAGATAATTTCATGTCATTTCATAGAACTTTCCATTCAACACTTTCATTTTCCTAAAATAGGTAAGCATTTACTTTATGCATTAAAGATAGCTTTACATTCACTATCAGTAGTCAAACTCCTTCTAGTCAATAGAAGACTGGTTTGAAAAACGCTAGTGGTCAATCACCCCAGTTGAAAAGTGACAAGAGTAGATTTTTGCATCTATTGTGCATATAACACTATCACCTCCAAGTTTGTATGAACCTTGGGTTGATAAAGTAAAGTTGATAGCCCTAGGAGTTGCAACATCCTTTCTGCAATACTAGGGCTCATCATGTTTTGGTGCCATTGCCAGGGAGGTGTCTATGTAGATGTAATTTATAATTTCCTTTCTATTTGACATTCAGTAAATATTTGTGATTGATGCTTTCTTTATGTTTTGCATTCAATAGAGAGTTGCATTTTCTGTTGTCTTTCTATTTCACAAGTAATTTTGGAAAAAACTTAAAACAAAACAAAATTTCTTTCATGCCTCATAGTAGTAGAGACAATTTAGGAAAAAAAATTACAAACACCCCCACATCGTCAAACAACCAAACTTCCCTCTTCTTCGGTGGTTGTCAGCTTCCCTCTCTAACTGTAGGGGAGCTATAGGATGGATTAGGTGAACAACTGGAGATCTTTGAAGAGCCTATTAGGGAAGAAGAATAAGAAACCCTTCCATACACTTACAACATGGCTGAGAAAATAAATGAAGGTGCTTTTCCCATTAGAGAGACTAACGGAGATGCTAGGATGAAAAACATAAGCCCATTTTCCCTTCCTCACTTCCATGGTTTAACCTCAGAAGACCCTAATACCTTATTGTTTGAGTTTGTTGTCATCTACATAACCTATGATTATACCTCTGATGACCAGAATTTGAAAATTTTCCCATCTACCCTTAAGGACGAAGCCTTGTGCTGGTTCATGGATTTATCTGTGGACAACATCACTACCTAGGCTCATATGCAACAATCCTTTAGTAACAAGTATAGGGACTATTGTAGGTCCAAAGATACTGTTATCACCAGAAACTATAGTCCATGTATATGATAATTGTCCATAAATTTTGAAGAGTCTTGTGGTCTTGTAAATAGCTTTGTTAACTTGTGTCAATTTCAAATTTTGAAAATGCGAGAGTTATGAATGAAATTCGTGTAAAGGCAAGGGCATTGGTCATCTTTCATCATAGTTAGTTATGTCATGTCTTGTCAAAAGCACTTGCGCAGTTTCGCAGCGCGGGCGTCATGTCTTAGGTACTTGCGCAGTTTCGCAGCGCGGGTATGATTGGTCAAGTCTGTTGCTCAAATCTGTTTGCGCGTTTTCGTAGCGGCTTGTTTGTCAGCGATTTCGTAGCGCATTCCCTTAAATTTGAACTGCCCGCGCTACGAAATCGGGGTTTCGGGTTTTTATGCAGCGTTTTTCCTTAACTGTCTAATCCGAGAGGTGATGAGTCACGTGTCCGGTCATGATTGTTTCCTCACACCATTTGTCTGTCATAATTAGCCATTACTTTGCCATCAGGTTTGATCTCATTGAGTTAGGTGTCAGTTTGGGGGACGTTATAGAAAGTGGTCGTGTCATAATATGTTTTTCATAACAAATGAATGTCCTCTGCTTGATGAAAGCTTGAGCTTTATCCTAAATAGACTTCTGCAAGCGAGCCTGATTTCTACAGCGTAAAATCTGTTATTGTGCTGCAAACCATTGTCATTCCCTCGTGAAGAATTGTGCTAAGAAATATGGAGAAAAAAGAGCATCGTTCAGGGAGATGTGTGAGAACAGAACCGGAGGGATTAGATGTAACCCTCAGGGATGAGGAAATAGCAAAGGCATTCAGAGCTACTGGTTGTTGGCGGTTTTGTGAAAAGCTCAAAGGTGGACATGCAGAAGTTACCAAGGCATTTGCAGTGAATTTTACGGGATTAAATTCAAAAGTGGCCATGCTGGAGTTCCCGGTTTCACCTGAAGTTATTTCTAAAGTCACAGAAATCCCAAGAGGTGGTCAAGAGTGGTTCAAGAATTTCAAGTTTGATATGGGTCCGTGTAAGGAGTTCTTAAAGGCACCATATGTGAATGAAGATCTCTCCAGAGCTGTCCCAAGGAGTTATCTTAAGGAGAATTATGCTACATTATTGTCATGCATTCAGAAGTATTTGACGTGTGAAGGCCGATACAACAAAGTTTACTCATATCATTTCAAGCTGTTGCTACACTTTACTGGTAAGAGCTCCATAGACATACCCTTTTACTTATTCAGGAGTATTTCTAAGATGTGTGATAAAATTCAGTTGAAGAAGGAAGCCTATGAAACTTCTCTTTTCCATCATGGTCTGGTTAAATTACTGGTGTTGGATAGCCTACATAAAATTGGTAAGGACTGGGACTCGTTTGTATTCATGGCCGGTTTCCCTAGTAAAACGGGCCTAACTCCTTTACCTGTAAGAGAAAAAGAAGATAGGAGTGAGGGTACTACTTTGGCTGAGTTAAGAAAAGAAATAACAGACCATAGCAAGTTCAAAGCTAAAACAAAGAAGCCAGAGAGGTCTGCAACAGTCAAAGACACACCTGAAGCTAAAACAAAGAAGACTCCTAAGTTAGCAGTTGAAAAAGCTCCTGAAGCATCAATAATCAAAACTTCAAAGTCATCCAAAGTATCTGAAAAGGAAGCTTCTAAGTTATCTCTTAAAGAAACACCAGAATCATCTAAACAGAAGACTCACAAAGGAAAAGATGAATTTGAGTCTAGTAAAGTGGAAAGGGTTTCAAGAGTAAGAACTAGAGGACAGCTAAATAAAGAAAAGGGAAAGTTAGCTCCTGTGGAAGAAAGTCCTGTGTCTAGGGGTAGTTTAAATGATTTGTTGGAAGCTATTGAATTAGAACAAGAGCACCCAATTCAAGTTGAACCCCTTGAAATTGAACAAGATCAATTGGTATCGCCAATGCATATTGATTTAACACTGTCTTCTCCTGAAAGTTCAAAGAAGTCAAAGGCTTCTAAAAAATTAAAGTTTGAAGAACCAGGGGTAGAGTATGCTTTTAAACCCCGTAGACCAATGACTAGGAGGCAAATGAAGGAAGCAGAAAAGGTTCAAAAAGAGAAAGTCTCTTCAGACTTGCCTAGGACAGAGGCACTTGAAATTTTCTCTGAAATGGTCCAAGCAGCTAAAAACAAGAGTAAGGACAAAAAGGTGGTTATAAGTCAAAGTGGCAATGTGATTGCCATCAAAAAACAAGCTGGAGTAAGTAAGGAGATACCTCAGGTCTCAAATGTTTTTAAAGAGAAGGCAGTAAGGTATACCAATTATAGGAAAGCTGTGATGAAAGGTAAAGCAAGAATGATCAGTCAAGCTAGTTCGGTGTCTGATGCCTATGTATGGACAGTACCAGCTTTAAAACAAGCAAAAACTATGAAACAAGTGAATATAAGTCTGAAAGCAGAGAATAAGAAGTTGAAGAAGGAGGTCATCAGTCTGAGAGAAAAGCTAGACAGGCTAGCTAAATGATTCAAGAAGGATTGTGTATTCTCAAATTTTGATATATTTTGGGTCATTATCTTGTCAAAAGTTTTTGAGACTTTTTGTGTCTTTTTGCTTGTATGGAATGACTGAAGAATTATAAATTTGAAGTGATACTGTTTTGAGGTTCATAAAATTGATTTTAATGACCTACAGCAGTTTCGTAGCGCGCTACGAAACTGCTGTAGATGACTGGTTATGATTAAAGCTTGAAATGGAATGCTGAGGTCAGCATATATTTTAACAAATGGTCAAATACTAAGCCTGGGGAGTATAGAAGATCAGTCAGATATTTTGTTAAAGAGGCCAAGGGTAAATATTAAAAAAAAAAGGGCGAAGTTTTGTTTTTTGCTAAAAAGTCACTTTATCTCCGAGAATTTAGGGTTTGGATAGAGCTGCTGAGGTGTAAGATAATACACTTGTCTAGCTCTGGGATGGCTGGTTCATGAATTCTTTTCAATCAGACGAGGTTATCCAAGGTGTAAGAGGCTCAAATATGGATCATTAATATGTGGACACCGAGGGGGGCAACAACCAAGAATATAGGCTTCATTTTCTTTTCGGTTGTTTGAATCATCTCTGCATCAAGAATCCGAAGCTGTATATACATTGAACATGCTTCTAGTTTGGATATGGTTGTTATGGCAATGATACAGGTGGTGAGCTTTGAAGAACATAGCAGGGTATACAAGGAAGGAGACTTAAAGGGCCAGTATGATGGAATCCCCTGTTTTCGTACCATCATAACTTTTGTAATTAATCAGTTGGTTTATGTCATAGTTAAGGTCATTTATGTAAAAAACACGAGCTCCCTTCATGCTCGTTGAGGAGCCTCGTACAGTAGTTTTTGATAGGCTATATATAGGAAGAATTGATATGTAAAAAAGGTTGGATACTTAATAGAAAAAGTGTGTTGTTTTGGGCCACTGTAAGACCTTTTTTGACAGTAATAGTAAAAACAGAGTTATACTCTTCTCAAGATTCTCGAAGTGTTATCATGGTCAAATGAAGTAATGATGGTTTATGTTTTATGTTATTTTATGGTTTTGTTGTATGCAATCACTCAGAACTCATGATTATATGCTCTGATTTCCTGTGTATACAGCCGACTATATGTGGTGGAATTTGTTTGACTTGTGATGTTTAGAGCCTTGATTTCTATGAGATCACTGTGTTTTTTCTTGTTCACTGGATATTGTAGACTCCATAGCCCAATGGGATTCATTTTGGTGTGTTTCCAACCATTTATGTTTTCATAAAAAGACAAAGAGTTAACCCTCTAGTGTGTGAAGAATTTCATTAAGAGTTTTGAGAGAGCCCTCTCTGATCAAAGAGGCTGATCTTTGGTCTAAAGATAGGTTGAAATAGTTACATGAGATCATGCTTAGTTGCAACCCTCTGTGATGGTTTTGTGATAACAGATACCAAAGAAGAGATCTTCAGAATGACCTTGGGGCATGATGAATCCCTAAGATATTACGAGGAAAGGTTCCAACTCAACTACAAAAGGGCCAGATGCACCCTCCATCCTGAATCACTCAAGTTAGTGCTTATTAGAGGGATCAAGGAAGATATCCTAGAAACCCTAGCCATGTTATCTGGATGGGACATTTACTAGCTATCATATGATGATATCAAAATTGTTTTCAAAAATCATTCTAGGTCAGGAAGAAAGAAGGGTAGGGCTAGTCAAGCTTTGGCAAGTTCATCCTCCTCCAAAACATCCATCAAAAGTGAAATTGGGAACATTTTGGAAGAATTTAAGAGTGAGATGATGCATACCCTTGCTCTGCAAATGGACACCATGCAAGTCAAGAGGAAGCAGGAGGAAGAAGAGATAGCCTTAGCTGTTTTTTGCCCTAGATGCACTAGGAGGCACCCCAGAAATGAATGTCCATTAAATATTATAGAGATCTACTTGGTCTGTGAGGAAAGCACTCCACAGACAATTTCCCTTATCTTCCTGGATTGAAATTTGTGTATCAAGTAACTAAAGGTGTGACTGAACAACTCTGTTATATCAATCAAAGGAGGCCTCAAGAACCTTGACCATACCAGCAGGGCATGTAAGGGTCACCCTATTCATATTACAACCCCAATCAGAATGCATCAATTTCCCCTTGGTGTCCTCCTACTCATCCTTCATGGTCCACACCTTCTCCTTGGTCTTATTCACCTCAATACCATTCCCAACCTAAAAATCAATCATTTCATCCATATGCTCCCCAACAACTCAGTGGAATACCCCATCACAAGGGTGGAGGCCCCCATACAACCAATCTCTAGCCTTACTACCTCCACCTCCATCTCAACCACAACTCCTTCACCCTACTCCACCTAAGAAACCTCAAATGTCTACTCAGCCAAATCTGAACCTGAACAACAAGCATGCATAACAGGTATATAGTGGAGAGGCATCCTACCCTGCCTATGCTATGGAAATTCAAGAAATCAACCTCAAGTCTGGAAGAGTGCTTCTAGATAACTAACCTCCATCTCCACCTAAGGAGCTTGAAGAGGAAAAGGAAGAGAGTGTTCCTCAAGCAAATCCACCTCCTTTTCCTGAGAGACTAATCCATCCTAGCTAGCACACCCCAGAAGAGACTGAACTTCTGGGTGAATTGAAAAACTTGTGTTCTAAAATCCCACTTCTCCAAGATATCAAGGATGTCCTCATTTACAAGTTAATCAAGGAGAAATGATTCAAACATCCTGGGAGGAGAAATAAAGACACCCCTACCATTAACGTCTTTGTGCAGTTGTCTAATTTAATGTTAGGGAGAGGGATTTTCTCGAAGTATCTAGATCCTGGAAGTCCTGTGGTAGATGTGCACATCAATGACATCATTTTCTCCCATACCTTGATTGATCTTGGGGTTGTCGTCAATGTGATGACCAAGGAGACCATGCTTAAATTGAATCTCCAAGGATCATTAAGGAAGACCACAACAGTATTGTAGCTTGCAGACAGATCCAGAGTAGTTCCTAAGGAGTTGTTAAGGATGTGTTGATCTCCATTGATTCCTGGGAATACCCTATTGACTTCTTAGTTCTCCAACCTAAGACCAATTTCAATGGTTATCCTATAATCCTTGGAAGGTCATGGCTACCCATTGTTGGTTCTTACATAAGTTGCATGGTTGGGAATATGACCATTAAAAATAGGCATTTGTCCAAACAATTGGTCGTGTACCCTCTTGCTTAACCATCTCTAGAGCATGACTTACCCTTATGGTTGTAAGAGGAGGAGGAATATGAAGTATATCATGCCACATATTACCCTATCTATACCCTAGATTATATTATAGGAGGGGGGAAACTTGATGAAGAAAACCTGATTGATCAAATCCTCCAGAATCAGCCCCCCAACACCATGTAAAGAAACTTGAAGATAACCCTTGGATTGATTTGTGCCTAACTGACTCATGTCCTAATCATGTCAAGATGATAGACTTTGGTCCAGCTAAAACATTGAAAATCAACCCCTCTCTCTGGACATCAGGAAAAGGAGTTATGTGACATGCTAAGAGAGCATCTGGATGCCTTTGCCTAGAGTTATAAGGAAATTAAGGGAGTGCACCCTTTGGTGTGTACTCACCACATTTACATCAAGGAAGGCTGAAAGAGAGTGTGCCAACCTTGGAGGAGAATGAACCCAACCCTCAAAGACATAGTTAAAGAAGAATTGCAGAAGTTGTTGGATGCAAGGTTCATTTACCCCATCTCAGATAGTGAGTGGGTGTCTCCTCTAGTTCTAGTCCCAAAGAAGAATGGAAAATGGAGGATCTATGTGGACTATAGAGAGTTAAACAAAGCCACCAAAAAATACCATTTCCCTCTACCTTTCATTGATCAAGTCTTGGATGGTCTTGCAGGGAAGAAGTTATTCTCTTTCCTAGATGGATTCAGTGGTTACAATCAGATCCAGATCAGCCCAAAGGACCAAGATAAAACCACCCTCACTTGTCCTTGGGGTACCTTTGCTTATAGGGTCCTTCATTTGGGATTATGTAATACCGCTGCTACTTTTCAGAGGGCAATTCTAAGCATCTTTACAGAGCCAATCCATGACTCTGTAGAAATCTATATGGATGATTTATGTCCCTATGGGTGTGATTTCCTGGAGGCTCTCTCTAACCTGGGTAAAGTATTAAATAAGTTCACTGAAATGAACCTATCCCTAGTCCTGAGAAGTGTGAGTTCTTGATGAATGCAAGGACTATTCTAGGTCACTCAATATCCCAGGAAGGACTACAAGTGGACCCAAATAAAATTTCTATCATAAAGAGGGTCGCTATTCCTCAGAAGCAGAGGAATGTCAGAATTGTTTTGGGCTTAGCTGGATATTACAAGAGATTCATAAAGGATTTCAACAAAGTAGCCTCACCATTGTTTGGACTACTAGCCAAGGACTCTGACTTTTTTTTGTCAGAAAGCTACCAAGAGGCCCTAGAAACCTTAAAGGACAAGTTGACTATTGCACCCATACTTCGAGGCCCAAATTTTGTTCTTTCTTTCCACATCCATGTTGATGCTTGACAAAGCTATAAGAGCCAACCTAGGTAAGGTAGGTGACAATTTTCCTTATGCCATTTACTTCATTAGCAAAAATTTGTCCAAGGCTGAATTGAATTATATTGTAACTAAAAAAGAGCTCCTAGTTGTTGTCCATCCCTTGAACAACTTTAGACACTACATCATTGGTTACCAAACCTTTGTACATACTGACCATGGTTCTATTAAATATTTGATGAACAAGCCTGATGTGAACGCTTGAATTTTTAGATGGTTTCTTTTATTACAACAGTTTGATCTAACTATCATTGATAAGCTTGGTAAATAAAATGTAGTTGTAGATTTTTTGTCTAGACTCGCTTTTCCTGCAAGTGAGTAAAGGATCGTTGATGGTCAGCTGCCAAATGAGCATTTATTTTCTATGTCAGTTCTCTCTCCATGGTTTTCTGACATAGCAAACTATCTAGTAGCTGACCAATTCCCTCCAAATCTATCCTCCAACAAAAAAATAAGAATTGTAAGAAAGAACACCCCCTTCACTTGGATTGGGGCAATCTCTTCAAGCTAGGTCTAGATCAAATTTTGAGGAGGTGTGTCAGGGAGGAAGAATTCTTTAACATCCATCTGGCATGTCATTATAGGCCTTATGGAGGTCACTTTGCAACCAAGAGGATAGCCTTCAAGGTACTACATGTTGGCTACTACTGGCCCACTCTACACCAGGATACAAGAAGATACACCAGTCGATGTGATCAGTTCCAAAGAATGGGGAAACCTACTCCCAAGGATGAAATGACTTTGCAACCTTAGGTGACTCTTGAGCCATTTGACAAGTGGGGCATGGATTTCATTGGGCCCATTGATCCACCATCAGGGTAGAAAAAGTACATAATTGTATGCACTGATTATTTGAGAAAGTGCACTGAGACCAAGGATCTCAAGGTAACAAAAGAAGAGAAAGTGGTTGAATTCTTAAGTTAGAATATATTATACAAGTTTGAGTACCCTAGAGAACTAATCATTGATCAAGGAGCTCAATTCACATCACACCTTATTGATAATTTGTTGAGGCAGAATAAGATCAAACACAGGAAGTCCACTTCTTATCATCCTCAAGCCAATGGAAAAGTAGAGGTTACTAACAAAGCATTGGAAGGAATTCTTACCAAGGTTGTGAGGAGCAACAAAAAATATTGGGATGACAGACTAGTGGAGGCCACTTGGGCCTATAGTACAACTTGGAAGACAACCACTGGCTTCACCCCTTGTGACTTGGTCTATGGAAAGAAGGCTATGCTCTCCATTAAGTTTGAGTACAACACTTTGAGAATGGAAGCACAATTGGATTTGGATGTTTCAAAGGCACAGCAAGAGAGGTTGCTCCAACTCAATGGTTTGGATGACTTCTAGATACAGGCCCTCCTACACACTAAAGTCGTTCAAGTACAGAGAAAGGTTTGGCATGAAAAAAACATCAAGGACAAGGTTTTTCCAGAAGGATACTGGGCTCTTCTATATGACTCCAAGTTCAATTACTTCAAAGGAAAATTGATGACCAGGTGGCTGGGCCCATAGATGATAGAAAAGTGTCATGACAATGGGGCTTGGCAAATCAGGACCATTAATGAAGAAGGTATCCCCTTGCTCATTAATGGACACAGATTGAAATCCTATAAATGACCTCTATCAAAGGATTTCTTCATCAGTACCATCAGTAAGGAAGTGAATGTGCTTGGAAGTGTCTCAGCTTCCAGATCACCAAATTCTTGAAGACTGTTTTTATTTTTGAAAATAGAGAAAAAATAAAAAACAATAAGGGACCTAGGTGAAAACCTCTATGAGGCACCTAAGGCCAACTTTTGGGTTGAAAACCTCCTTGAGGCAACCCAAGAGTGAGAAAAGGAAAATAAAAAGTTCCATAGGTGAAAACTTCCCTTGAGGTGCCTAGGGTAGGACAATAGGCTAAAAAACACCTTTGAGGCAACTTCTCTGTCTTTCAAAAACAAAAACAAAAAAGAGATAGAAAAAGAGAAAAAGAAAAACAAAGTGCCATGGCAGGGACCTCAAGCCTACCCACTAATATAATTTTGTGATTTTTGCAGGTTTCTAAAGACAACAAAGGACTCAGGTTTCAAGGGACAGAAAGCCAAGAATTACACCAATTCTTACTCCATTCACTTCACTTCTTCCATGCCTACCATGTCTCCATCATCCATCCTCACTTTGAGGCATCAAAAACCAATTTTAATGCATTTTTCTAGCTTCTACATGGTATCATGTAGTTACTATAGGAAGATCATGTAGTACTGTAGGATGTCCTGAAACACTACAGGAAAGGAGTCCTGATTGGAAAATGATGATGCAAGCCTATTATATGTTGAAAAAGAGGACCCTACACCTCACCATCTCTCACCCAACACTAGCTCATGACCATACCCACCTCTGTGTCCATAAAATAATATATATCTATATATATATATATATATATATATATATATATATATATATATATATATATATATATATATAAATAAAAATAAAAATGAAAAAATATAAAAACTAAGAGTCCAAGGGACATGCCATTATTGGAATCACTCAACTATCACTCCATATACTTCATTACCATCTCTCCACTCCTACATCACCACCCATCCCCCCTCCAACTAAGAAACAAATAATAATAATAATAATAATAATAGGCAGCTACATGGTTTACTGTAGTAACTACAGGATTCCCTGTACTAACTATAGGATTCCCTGTAGCAGCTTGTGTTATGACAACAATAGATTATCTCTGCATTCTCCTTCACCACCCATGCAAATAGAGAGCTCCATCATCCTTGCAGGCATTTTGACTCATATACAGAGCTCAACAGTAGCATCAAAGGCCAAGCACCTGCACACCATATCAAAGCGAACAACTACGTCAGCAAGAAAAAATCAACAAAAATAGGACCAACCGAGAGCACTTACCCAAACAAAAAAAAGCATAGCAAAGTCACCCTCCAGCCTACGTCAACCAAGCGAAGTAAGGCACAGGTATGGCACCTCATCCAAACTCGTCCTCACGTACGATATGATAAAATTGTAGGAATATGAAAATGTTCGTTATTATAAGTTGGAGGTGGCCAATTAACTTGGCCACCCTTAGCTCAAAGAAAAAAAGTAAACTCCCAATCAACATGCGACGTTGCAATGTCACATCAAGCAGCATCAGTGGAAAAGGTGGTCTAGTTAAGTTGTGTGAGAGTGGGTGATGATTACAAGGGGAGGCTGCATGATAACCAATGGTGAACCGACGGTCCCAATGAGGAAATCTCATACACTACCAACCAACACAGTGCTCCAAGGAATCAACCATAATAGCAACAATTCCAAACTTTCATGCACCCATCATTCATTTCAAGATCAGGAAGATGGGACCACCTTGGAGAGCCAATGAGGAAGCAAACTTGTTTTATCCACCATACAGGAAACAAAACTATAAGAACAGCTACAAGAAGCGTAGAGAGTTATAGGAAGCATTGGAAATTCACAAAGAACACTGCAAGGGGGTGCGTAGGGTCCAGTCAGAAATTCTCCTATCCAGAGCATTTCAATGAAAGTTAGGTGGCCCTTATCTCCTATGTTTTGACTTGAAAGCTTGGAAAGGGAAAAGAGAAACAAATCTGAATTTTCTAGTAACTACAATGGGCCTAGGGTTTAGATATAATTTTGTGAAGTTAAAGAAAATTGTGTGGGGATAGAAAGAAAAATTGCAGTCATCCTCCAAAAATTCTAAACTATCAGTCACCCTGAAAAACACTAAAGCTATCCCACCAAACTCCCTATAGTTAACTCACCAGAGAAGAGAAATGATAGGAGGATTCAACAAAAGGGAACCCATAGACACATCTAGGGTACATCTCCATCCCTCTGTGGTAGAAATATTTAGAAGGCATCACTGGTTGGGATTATTTGAGCTTCTCAGAGGGCATGATGATGATGTATCTCAAGAATTTGCCATGGCACTCAACCCTCAGTATAGAAACAGTTCTACTATTGTGGTAAGAGGACTGTCAATTACAATTAATCCTGAGGTAATTAGTAGAATCACTACACTTCCTCAAGGGGTGCAATGGAGAAAGGAGGATAAGTCTAGCAACACTTTTTCTAAGAAAAAAAAATTCTTAAAAGATGAAGAGCCAATTGAGGACAAAAATAGGATCATGAGGGAGAGCCTTCCCTATCCTTGGAATGAGGTGAAATATCACATTCTCAAATATATTTCTTGTGAAGGGATGCTCAGTATAGTCTAGCTACCAATTTAGACTCTATGAGTTAATATTTGAAGAGGAGTTACCCATTGATAGAAGACTCAGTGTACCCTACTTCTTGTTGCCATCAATAATAGAAATGAGCCTAAAGGTACAAGAGGGGAAACATCAGCAATTGGCACATCATGGACGCATTAAGATAATACTAGAGGATGCCTTGAGCCAATTAAGAATCCATATTCTATGGTCCACATTTAGAGACTTGGACAGAGAGGCTGTAATTGACATCCAAGCCCTTGAATATGATAGGGACCAAACCTCTAGTGGTGAAGAGGAGGTAGAAATAGATAAAACACATGAGGAAGAAGGAAAAGAAGGAGAAGAAGAGAAAAGTAAAAAGGAAGAGCAGAAGGAAGAGGTAAGCCCTGAGGACCGTACTAAAAAAGTGGCAGAATCTCGAAGGTTGTCCCCTAAACCCACTGAATAAGAGGCAGATGTTTCCTTAACTGCCCTAAGCACACCTATCAAGTCAAAAGGTAAAAGACATAGGAAGACTCCCCTCTATTTAAAAACAAGGAGAAGCATTAGGTAAACAAGGGAGGCCACAAACACCCGCCAAGACTCCAGTCATAATTTACGAGGCACCAAAAAATCAATAAGAGCTAGTTTCCTTGGAAATAAAAGTTGAAGAGGGCACATCAAAACAAGCTACCCCAAAGTATCCCATCACCTATGTTAGGAAACCTGTTACCAATTCAGCATTAGCAAAGCAAGACAAGTCACCTGTGACTCCATTACAGAGGGGAAAAATCCTTTTATAGGATCCTCAGACAGTCCCACAGGAAACTCTGTCATTACTACAAGAAACATAGAAAAATCTACAAAAGGGACAACAGGGACAGAGGGAAGGAAAGGAAGCAGTAACACAAGTGCGGGAAGGGGTGGTTTCTCCAACGAGATCTGAGGGGAAATTCCAAGAGCTACAGAAGCCTATCCCATAGCTAAATATGAGCTCTTACTACAAGTTCATTGAGGGAGGAAGATTAACACCATATAAATTTGCAATCCCTCTCTTCTTTGAGTTTGAGAAAGAGAGAGGAAGGACACATTGTTGGATGCAAATTTCCAAGTAAAATAAGGTAGAAGGTGTAGGCCATATGTAATATAAAATCCTAGAGATGTGTAGGGAGTTGAATGAGATGAGAGACATGGAACAAATTATGAGATCTCAACTACAGGCAGAAAACACATGGCTAAGGAGGTAGTTGCAGGAAAAAGGGAGCCAAATGGCCACCATGGCAAGCCTCTCCATGGAGGCAATTTAGTGTAGGATGTTGTTACACAAAAATATCGTACCATGATTATTTGCAATCAGTATGGGTCTATCATCACTTGTACTATCCTCCTAAGCAAGTCTCAGACCTCAGCTCTTCAAATCAAGCTTTGAAAATGGGAGAAAGACATTAAAAATCAATGAAACTCTGGTTCCGCACTTTCTCTCACTGTCACCTGCGGTCCCGATCCTTCTGTGTACAAAAACTGCGGACCTGCCCGCTCTGTCCCTAATGGTGTAGGTGCGGACCCCTGTGAAAGTCAAAAGGCGCAAGTTTTATCTTAAAAAACTCTCTTTGGGTTAATTCTAGAGGTTTCTAGAAGGAATTTCGATGTGGATTGTTCGCTCTGAGGTGGTTCATGCATCCCAAAAGAGAAGGAGCTAATCCCTTGATGAGAGGAGCTATCCCTTTGAAGGAGGGCTTTATCCCTTTGAAGGAGGACCTAGTAATCTCCCTCCATTGCACTATAAATACAGGCATTGGGCTGGTTTCTAAGGAGGTTAGAAGCTGAACATTTTTGAGGGTAAATGCTAGGGAAATCAAGACTTCCTAGTTGAGCTTAGGAGTAGAGATCACACATCTTTTTGGCTTCATTGGGGAGTGAGTGAAACTTGTCAAAGTAGAGGAGACTTCTTGCTAGACGCTGGGAGGAGCTTGTACAGTGTCAAGGTAAAGGTTGTAAAGTTCTTCTTCTTTTGAATTAATACAATCAAACTCATTTTTCTCAACAAGTATCTTATGTTATTTGTTTCATGGACTCCTTGACTTTCATGTTAAATATGTTTTATGCAATTGGCTTTTCAGGTGCTATTTAATTTGTTTGCCTTGTTTATGTTTGTAGATTCACGAAAAGGAGCTCATTTGGATCAAAGGAGCGAGGGCATCCACAAGCTTGCGTTGGACCTAAGGTATGCCCTAAAAACACTTGTTTGCTATTGTTTATCAAAGCATATTTAGAGAAAGATAGTGGCTGGTTGGTTTGCTTGTCATTAGGTCTTCCTTAGATTCTAGGAAGGTCTATCTTGTCCGCAAGATCGACTTATTCCGTGTGACAGATGTCATCAAGATTATATGCACTACACCTCAAATATCAATGGCTGCAATTTCATATCAAGACACTAGCAGAATAGGGGACTATGACTTTCCAAGACTATAGGCAGTTCATTGAACTATATGACAAGATCACCTTGGAATATAAGGCTACGATATCTTAATTTTACCTACACAACTTGTCCATAACAGATTTGAATGTGTGGGACCCCAATGCAAAGGTTGGGGATTTACAACTAATGGCGCTTGCATCATGGATGAGTCATGAGGAGGCAAGGGCTAAGGAGGTGAAGAGAATATTAGAAAAAGAGGAAGGGGAGCCCCTTTACATCAAAGAAGAATAGATAAATTCAATGGCTTTCATTAGCAACCACCTACCAATGATGCCCAGCTTGCACTAAGATACCTAGCTACACAAGGACAAGAAATCACCCTCTTTGAAGACACCTTGAGGTTTTTTGGAAATGAAAGCTAGAAAGCATGCCAGAGGAGATGGAGCAACCTACCACATAGTCTAAGGATTAGAGAGTAACACTCCCCTGAGAGGTTGAGGAATGCACTGGAAAGGACCCTGCTGTATAATAATGTCATGCAAAGACTAAAAATCAATTAGATTGGGTTGAAACTTAGTCCACCCTTGTTGTTAGGTTTGATAGAAGGTAGGAAGGAAGAGGAGGAAAGAAAGAAATGGGAAGAAATAGAGAAACATGTAGGGTTTTATCGTCAAGAGGAAACTTCATCAATAAAGGCCTGGGATGTCAAAGAGGCCACAAGAGCTATGAAATGTATGGACATAGACTAAGTTACTCAGAGGATGAGAAACACCTTCAGTAGGGGGTGATGATGAGGCTCATCAATAGGTGAACTATATGGGCTTAATTCCACTCTCTAGCTTATTAAAATCAATTTTTTTCACATTTACTTACATATTTTATTATATCTTTCTTAGTGAGAAGGGTAAAGAGGAGATCTTATGTCATGTGGCCTAATATGCATTAACTGCAGGAATTGGAGCAGTTTTTGGGCTAATTTAGGTGTAGGAACTCGAAGTGGATAAGCGAGAGGGATTTTAGGAGTTTGGTCTCCCTACTTAATTCAATCATTTGAAGATTCCCCCACCATATCTCATCTGCTTAGAGTTATAAGCTGCCAAGCTAACCGATTTCATTGGCAACCAAGCTAGTGATAGTTGAAGACAAGTCAATCTCGAGTTTGGAAGCAAAGCCTCCCTAATTTTTAGGAATTTGTTGGTAGCTTCAATTTATATAAATAAGAAGGCTAAGGGCCTCATTAGGATTGGACTTTTTGTTGTAGACAAGAGGCAATTTGGAGCTAAGAGATTGTGACTATTACTCTTTTGCTATTTTTGACATTTTGATGATAATGAAAAGGTTTTCCTTGATCCAGCATTGAGATGACTAAGAGGGCTAAAGCTCTTGGGTTAGGGCCCAACCCTAGCAACAAAGGTTCCTCTTTTTGTACATTTATTCTTAGGTTAAAATCATAGTTAGTTGTTGAAGTTATTTCTTCTTTGTTTAATTTACAAGTAGATGGATGATCACCTAGTCTTGCTTTCATTAGTTGAAGAAGTAGATCAATGGTACATTAGTGAAAAAGAATACTTCGAAAAATATTGTGATAGTGGCCTCTTCCTCATCTCCCTCATGGGATCATGGTTTGAGGGCCCCACTCTCACAGCCCCAAGAATATATTTATCTTTTGATCACTGCATAGCTTATGGTTCCTTCTTGAAAATATCATTCTTTATAATTTCTTGGAAGCACCTGTAGTTGTCATTTTGTTTCTTGAGTTTTTTGTAGTTTAATAAGGCATTTCATTCTAGATATAGTCATTATCCATCAATAAATCAATTTTCTCAAATTCATCTCATATTTTACATATTTATATGAAGTTATGCATAAATGAAGACAAGAACATGTGTTGTTGCAAGATTTGTTGATATACCGGGAGGAATTCATTCCACCAGCCTCATCTAAGCCTTCTCCACCTACGAACCCCTAATCCGAATTTCTATTTTATAACCACCGTGGGTAGTCACCTTGAGAAAATCCAACCATATTGAATTTTTAGGCTAAGCCTTGGGCATTGCGAACCTTCCCTACACCTGATTCATAAACTATCGTGGATATTCCACTGAACATTTTGTCACAACAGATATGATAATATTATATTAAAAATATGAGATTCTACACTATTACAATTTTGCTTAATTTCTATATTTGTAGATCTTGTTGTAATTAGTGCATGCATATAAAATTAAATTATGCAGAAAATAAGGGAATGAGAAATTAAGCTCACACACATATAAGGCACAAGATATGCTCTTTGGGAAACCCTTTCGGGAGAAAACCTAGCTGGAAGGTGAGGTTGTTTCACTCTCTTTCTCTGTTTAGAAATATGGTTGCAGATACAAAGAAGTAATGTCTGTGGCCCATGGGCTGCCATAGTGTACAAATCCTCTCTGTGTTCTCTACCTCCTATCTCTACTGGCTATCTTTTCTCATCTATGGAACAAATTCTCTTGAAAGAATGGAATGCCTCTTCCTCCTAGTGGCCTGGTTATAACACAGCTTGATATCCTACTAGTGGTTAAGTATGACTACATCAACTCTTAACTAGAGTTACAAAATAGACTCTTATAGATTCTGATACATCAAAAACATGTGGCTAGCCCCTTTTCCATGAATAATTGGGGCTGACGTGGCATCTTCCTGGACTATAGGTGCGAAAATAGGAAGGTCAACTTTTGAGTGGCATAACTTTTACATATGGACTTCAATTGACGTGATTATTGCGCCATTGGAAAGATTTCTATGTGCAGAACAACATGAAAAGATTTTGTGCTTAAGAAACAAAGTTTTACCCCCAAAAAATTCATTTGATGCCTCCAAACTCTCCTGGAAGGTTTTGGACCTCGTTTCGCCAATCTAGGCCTAGCCGGTAAAAATGGTCCCATGAGTTGATTCCTCCACTTTTTCCACTCCAAATATATCGGGATGGATGAAAAACAATATAATAATCCAATTTAGATCAACACCTTATTCCACCATTCGATGTCTTCCCAACACAATGATGCAATTCAAATCAACGCCTTATTCCACCATCTGACATCTTCCCAACACTTCATTTCACCTTCCGTACCTTCCTATAACCTTCAGTTAGTTTCCTGTAGAAAACCAAGACATCCTGTAGTAACTATAAGAAACTCTGTAGTAGCTTGTTTTAGCCTGTTTTGAGCATAAATGTTGATCTGAGCATAGGGTAGACCCTCCACTTGACTTCCATGCCCCTCAATGCCATTTTGGACCAGCTTTTGCATGCCTTTCTCCCCTGCAAAAGATCATATTGTTTAGCTTAACATTTACATTTCTAAATTGAAAATCAAAAGACTCTTTTTCTGTAATTTTAATAGAAGATAACTAGTGCATGCATACATTAGTCATAACAGTGTTAGGATAATTTCCATGCCTACTTATTCCAAATAGCTAGATGATAGAATTCAAGGTTAGATTAGTTCTCTTCTGCAAGTAATGTGTGTCAATTCTTAGCTAGATAATTTCATGTCATTTCATACCACTTTCCATTCAACACTTTCACTTTCCTAAAATAGGTAAGAATTTACTTTATGCATTAAAGATAACTTTACATTCACTGTTAGAGGTCATACTCCTTCTATTCAATAGAATACTAGTTTGAAAAAATCTAGTGGTTGATCGCCCCAGCTGAAAAGTGACAAGAGTAGATTGTTTCATCTATTGTGCATATAGCACTCTCACCTCCAAGTTTGTACGAACCCCAGGTTGATAAAGTAAATATGGAAACCCTAGGAGTTGCAACATCCTTTTTGCAATATTGTGGCTCATCAATCACCACCCGCAGTAGTAGCATGATGCATGCAGTGGGGATCTCTATGAAAGAAAATGACTAGAGAGGAGAGAATGAAGAATAAACAAGAAAAGAGATATGTTGAGCCTCAGAAAGAGCTCGAACATGTGAGAGATGGTGAGGAAAAAGAAAAGTTAGTGTGAATGGAAACAAATTGTGCAGAGTTTTTGTTGCCTCTCCCATCATATATTCCACCAATAAAACTAGATGAAAAACTAGTGACAGAGTCGAAGGATGCAAAGTATGGCACCTTCACACCTTTATTGCTAGAGTTAGTGCGATTTATTGGAGAAAACCTTGGGAAGATTTCGTAGCTAAAGTTCACGAAAAATGATTTCAATGAAAGAAATAAATATCTACACTTCATACCAGACAAATAATTAAAACAAGTGCACTACCATGAGAGTGGTGTGACAAGGTTAGAACCGCAGCGGTGGGTGGCTAGATTAGTGCAGTCGGGCTTGTTGAATATGTTGAATGTGTCGCACTTAAACAAAAGTCCAGGAAGCACAGCTTGTGTGAGACAACTCCTTGTGATGGTGCATGGTGGATGCATGTGGATGGGAAAGAGGACACCTATCGACCCAATGTTAATATGGAGAATCACATGACTACCTTATCTAGGGCTGAACCCCACAGAGGAGTTTGTCGGGAAAGATTAGGATAGAGCCATATCAGAAAACATGAAGAAGAGGTTTGGACTAATGAAAGGGAAGAGAGTTTATGATATCAACTCGATAAATGGCTAGAGAGTTCACTTCGTAGCACATATATTGGCTAGAAAAATCATGAGGAAGTGTTAGGCTAATGAATTCCCTACACCAATCGTTTCATTAGCTATGCAGTGATATTATGGGGTCCAGTACAACTAGGCCACATATCTATTCCAAGGGTTTCTGGATGATTCCTACGAGGCTTAGGAGAAAGGTGATATGTTCACTATGCATGGTTAATTCTAATAATTGTGATGCTTGCATGGAGAGAGCCAGAATATTTGCAGTTCCCTCCGCTAGCCTTGGATGTTTGTGAAGTCGCGCGATATGCCTCACTGTGGTATACCACTAATTCAGCATGAGCACAGGATAACATAATTTTTTGTGTTTTATACGATATGGACTTACACATGTTGGTGAACCAACCTTATCACCTTTCACTAAGCCTACGTGAGCAATATAGATTTGTCACGAAGTTTAAGGTTGACTTCCACAAAATTTACACACATGATCGTAGGGAAATAAGGAAGACATGGCATCCCCTACCATATTTAGTGACAAAAGACGATCTCCTAGCACAGATACAGTCGTGGCCCGTGAAGTAGATCACTGTGTTGGAGACACAGATGAAGGATACTCTGAAAAAGGAGGACACCATGCAGCTCGAAGAAGTGAGTGGGGGGGATAAGGATGAGAAAGAGTAAGAACAAAAGGATCAACATGATGAGGGTGTCCAGGATCCTCCTAGAGGTGATGAGAAGAGTAGAGAGCTCGAAAAGATAGATATATACCTAGATGTCATAGAGAAAAGGAAGTCACACGTCGAATCTGTAAAAAGAAGCAAAGAGAAGGAGAAGGTAGACAAGGAAAAGGACATTACACCATTGGTCCTCACTGATGGGGACTTGGACCAGATTGGGGACATAATTCAGGAAGTAATGGTAGAATCATGGAACAAGTTAGAGGATCACTACAATACACTTCTAACAAGTGTCGCAAAGTGCATTGAAGAGCTGAAGACATTGGCACAAACAGTCATACAGCTAGTGCAGGAAAAGGAGAAGCTTGGAGAGGAAAGACTAGTAGAGCCTACACTTGGGGCATGGATAGCACCGATACCTACCATAGCCCTATAGTTTCACTTCACCAAGGTACAAAAGTAGGCCAACGAGTGGAGGTACATGAATATGAACATCGCAATAGTACCATTTCAAAGATTACACAAGATGCATCAAGAGATCAATAGATGAGTTAAGTAGCGTGAACAACTCACTTCAAAGTTAAACATTAAGGTAGAGAAAGAATGAGCTTCACTAAAGCAGAAGCTCGACAAAGCGATCAAAGAGATGGATTAGGTAGTTCAACATCAACAAAAGCTAAAGGAGGGGGTCGAAGCAACATGTCACGAGGTTCTGGAAATTTATGTTTGAGAAGAGGAACCAGTGGAGGACAAGGTCACGCAACTTGACCTTGCAATAAAAGGACACAAGGATAAGATCGCGAATGTGAAATTTACATATGAGATGAAGATCAATGAGCTATAGATGAAGCTACATCCAACCACACCAAAGGAAGTGCAAGAGTAGAGGGAGGCCAACCTGAAGGCTGCAATGGCCGAGATCTCCATAATAGTGGCAGATTGTGGGAAGCTATTGTATGAGAGCTCATAGATTTGGACTTCATTGCAGGAAGATCCAAATGCACAAAAACTACAAGAGGATATTCAACACAATTAGTAGCAGCTAGAGGATATTCAGGTAACTATGAGAACCTTACCAATCTCATAGAAACTTGCAAACGTCAATGAGGGAAATTCCCTCCAGAAGAAGATAGAGGAGTTGAGGAAGGAAGAAGAGGTTATGATAGAGAGAACTCAACCATGGAAGGATGAGGCTCTCCAATTGTCCCAAACATTGGATGAGAAGCTTCATGAGCATCGATAAAGAGAGAAGGGGGTGTTGCACAAGGCTACTGGACCAATGACAGAAGCATTGTTGGAGGAAGTGCACAACAAAGAGAAGCACGTCACAAACATTATGCAGCAGTTCAACAATGCCTACAACACATTGCAACAAACATCAGAGGTAAATCGGCTAAGTGACTCAGGACAAGTAACATGTGGGGTGGTGCGCATAACGGAGTGTGAAGTGGAGCGTGCAGGGAATCCTGTAATGGAGTGTGTAGTAGAGCACATTTATACCATGTAGTGTCGTAAGGGCTTAGGATTGGTCCGAAGCCCCTCCTTTTCTTAATAGTGCATGATTTTGTAAGGGATCAATGGTTTTGGGAGCCATATTTGCTTGTTTTAAGGAGTCCATGGTATTTTGATGATGTAACCCTACAATGTAATAGTAATATACAAGGTAAAATAATGAGAAGAGATATCAATCAGTTTTGATCCATATCAGTATTATGAGTGAATTATTATTGTGATATGTAATTTGGTAGCAAAGGAGAGGTTCTATAGCTGAGTGCGCAGAGGCATGGAGAAGAGGCTGCAGCTGAGTGCACAAACAACCTACAACTTAGTGCACAGTCCAAGAATTGGTTGTTGTTCAAAGATTTATTATATTAAGAAACAATTCTTGTGGACGTAGCCCTACACTGGGGTGAACCAAGTTAATTTGGTGTTTTTATGTTTATATTTGTTTATTATCTATTATAGAGTAGTAGTTATTACAATTGCATTTTACTTCAATGTAGTAATGGTTGATGGTTTTATATGGCATGTTTAAGTGATTAATCTAATGCGACGAAGTGATTTATAAATGCTAAGAATATTATAACATAATAATACCACATCTCCTAGTCCCTCAAGACTCCAGAAACCTGGTTCTACATCCTCCCATAATCACTTTGGGTGAGACTGCAATTTGTTTGCAAGTCATTGCCAAAAGGGCCAGTCATCAAGGGTTTTGTTGGTGCGTAGTATAAATCAAACTTGGGTCATCCCAAATCAAGCCAACAATCCTCCACCATATATATAAGATGATCAGGAGGAATATACACCAGCTGCAAATGACTTTCAGGGGACTTGGTATTCCTCTTTCTTCGATGAAGAACAAGAACTCATAACATATGAAGAAGAGGATGAGGAGCTTGATGCAACGTTGAATGATGATGAGATCGATGACTACTGCAAGTAGTTCTCTAATTTAATTCAGGCTCAGCTACACAAAAATACGATCTGCGGTCATATAGAAAGAGATCAACGGCGCAAGATCAAAATGAATATACTTCCTACCCAAAGCCTCCTATGTTAACTGATAAGGGAGAGGGGATTTTAGAGCTGATTATTCAAAAAAAAGAAGGGGTCCTGAGACCCAAAATTCCATGAGCCCGAAGCCCCCTAGGAAGAGAAATCATCTCCCCCTTCCAGGCCCATATATGAAAAAGAAAAAGAGTTGTTAGAAGCTATCACTACAAAAAAAGGCCCTGTCATCTTCAATATTAGAAAAGAGCTTGAGAAAATCAAGATCCCTATCCCGTTATTTGAACTCCTGAAAAAACCCACTTATAAGGGCCAAGTTTCCCAGTTCATGTTTCCATCTTCTTCAGCCCAACCTTCTGATAGTTTAAACCTCAAAGAAGAAATGCCAATGGTCATATTTAGACCCCATGTCAAAGAACAAGATCCCTCCACACCACCTTTCTATGTTACTCTAGTTTTACATGATCTCCTGCTCCATAATTGTATGTTGGACTCAAGCGATTCTCATAATTTAATGCCACTATAAGTAATGGAGCAATAAATATCTCTACTCTTTTGAATCTAAGAGGGTGGGGTGCTTGGGTATGATAAAGGACTTGGTGGTGAATTTGGCCCAGATCCCAGTGAAAAGTGTAGTGATGGACATTATAGTAGTCAATATCCCTGCAAAGGTTCAATATGATTTTGTCCAGATCTTGGAGATCAAAGGTTCGAGGTTCCGTCAAAATCGATCTTACTTATGCTTCCATCCCTATCTTTGGTGGAGAATAAAGGCGGTTGTACAAGGAATCAAGGTTCCTCAAAATAATCACAAGATATTATTTCGCAAATAATGCTCCTATCTATGGGAACGAAAGGGATCTCTCCTACTTAATGCTAGAAGCACATGACTTTATTTTAGAAGAAACATAGGTACAAACTGCAGCCATACTAGATTAGTAGCTCAGAGGTTGTAGCAAATTCTGGAAGTTTTATTTTGATGGTGTGAATTCTAAAGAAAGAAATGGAGCCAGAGTATTGTTGATATCTCCAGAGGGTAGCCTAGTTCCCCTCTCATTCAAATTTGAATTTAAGGTTGTCTCTAGGAGACTTCTATATTTTATGAAGCACTTATGCTATAGGTGACAAACAAATCTACAACAATACATATGAGATCAAAATATGCATTAATATGAAGTTCAGTGTGAATAGTTATTGTGTAGTAATTTGAAAAATGATAAGCCTACACTTAATCTTTATCATGCGCCTCTTTCCATTCATTCTGAGAAGCTCCCATTCTCTTTCTTATTCATCCCTTTCGTCCTCCGCACCTGGTGTTTTATTGATCTGCTTGATGTACTCACTAGCATAATAGAAAGATTCATACGATATATACCCCTCTACCATAGACCCCTCAAGTTTTTCCCTTTGTCGAACAAAACCTTTCAATTTCTTCATGTACCTCTCTAAGAAGAACATCCAATGAAAAGAAAAAACACTAACTAATTCAACCTCATCTACTAGGTGAATTAGAAGATGAACCTGCAAGTCAATGAGACTCATTGGCAGATCCATCTAAATCATACAAACAATCTCAGTTATCTCTTGATGCTACCATGGAATATTAGCCATATGAATCTCCTTTGATGTGATCCAATGTACAAATGAAGATAATTTAGATATGTCACGTCATAGGTCTTGGGGAATGTGATGGTTCACACATCCATGTGCGATTAGAGGATAATGAAACTGCAGAGTAAATAGTACATTATACAAAAAATAATTAGAAAATATCCCATTACATAAAAATAATAAAATAATAAAATCATGTTTTTGACATACGTACTCTTAGAAGGTTAAAATAATCATGTGATTTCAACCCCGACAAACGGTCATCCACAGTGAAGCAACACCATAGTGAACACCCATATAAATAAGGCACCTTCACATTCATTATAACTTCCTTTGCCGAAGAAATATCATCTTTCTTTAAAATCCATGGGACATCACCTGTAGAAATTTTGAATAATATGACACTTATTCAACAGAGATTATCCCGATTATACACTATTGTGGAAAACATGCATAATAAATAACCTCCTCTATGTTGATCATCAATTTACAGAAGCAGAAACAATAACATGCGCACATAGAAGCATCAATCACACATATAAACACAGTATTTTCCCGGGGAAAGAATCTCACTAAAAACCCCAACTATCTGTATATTATATTGATTGAGAACATGTAACAATACATAGTACAATACTCCTCACAAGTATCCAGCACTATCTCCACCTATTACACACAATACAGCTCTGATCTGATCTCCAAATCTCCTCCACTGCTTGCCTGCCTCCACTGCACAATACCTGCTAAGAATGAATGAATCCAAACTCGTTCCAAGTTCTATTTACCTTGGAAAATCACTCACACTGGAAATCATGTGAGCATAGGCTATATTACTGGGCATTCTCATGGGCATACTCAATACATTGCTTGTGCAAAGTCTCATGCACAACTATAGTCACAACTGATAGCAATCTCAACCTCTAACACCTGTCTCCACTGAACTATACATGCACTGAGTTAACTGATGTATTCTTCAGTTGCATTATGAGTTAATAATTAGTGAATTAATTAATAACTAATTCACGCAACTCATCACTTAGTCTATTGATCAGTTATACTAAATACAACTAGTTCAACTAAGTCAAACTGAACACAACTCCATTAACTTCTCATCCAAATCCACAGAACTCAACCACATGAGTTCTAACTGATGTCCTGCATGCAATAGCTCCACTGACTCATAAAGAAAGCGTATTTCCTTCTGACAGCTGCATGTGCCACATCTGTAGCTCAAACTGAAGTGCTCCAAGAGGATAAGATAAACTTTATAGTCTAAATATTATTATGAGACAATAATATTTGACTTTTCTATTTTTGACTAGCAGTCTAAAAATAGACTCTGATCACTCCTGCTGTGACCACTCCTGCTGTGATCCAAAAATAGACTTTGCACCATAATTTGCCTACGGGCCCACTTAGTGAAGGCGACTTCTTTCCACTAAGCTCCATCAGCTAGTTGCATTCTCAACAAGCATTTCTTGTTGCACACTCTTCAACACTCCCTCTCAACAAGAAAGGTTTCCTCTCAAACCCGATCCTGAAACTTTGGAATGTTCTACATGCAACACATTTGCCTGGTCCACTTTGCTCCAACAACACATGGAACAAAAACACTCCCAACTGACCACTCTGTTGGGCTAGGAACATACTCTGATGCTGAAGCTCTACCTGCTGCTAAAAAGTGCTCCCTCTCTAACATCTGCGCTAATGCAACATCTCCATGCATCTCGCACCATTGCACACCTCTCTATGCCACCTAGCACTATCCAAAACACTAGTGCCTCTTGCATTGTTGCAGCTTGCATGCTATGCGCTGTCCTAGGATTCCCTGCACTGTCGCTCTCTTTGCCACTCCATCCGCATCTGTCTCTACCCAATCAATCAGTTCCTACTACTCCACATTGGGGCTCCCATAGCAAGGTCTCATCCAAGAGGTTGGGTACCTCAAGGATCCTGCCCCTCCTCCTTGGGACAATCAATCTACATCACCCCACCTCCTACTTGGAGGTATGGCTACATGTGATCCCTCTGCCCACCTGGCTCGAAGTTTCCCCCTACTGGAGGTCTCTACATGAGTAGATGTCTCTACTCGATCTCCTCTCAGCTTCCCTTGTTGTGGCTGCTCCACAACCTCCTGAAGTTGCTGCACCAATCGTGGCTCCTCCACAATCGTCTGAGACTTCTTCTTGCTCTGCATGTTAAGAGGTAATATACGCTCCCTCTCAACCACCAAGTCTCCATCAGTTGCCTCACTGCTCAAGGCTTTGCATGCATCTTGAACCTCAAGAGTATACAGGTTCTTGACCCGTGAACCAATCTGCTTCACCTGTCTAGTGATGATGTGTCTAAGGAAAACCTTTTCCTTATTGAAGGCTACATCATAGCCTCTGTCTTCCAGCATCGCGATCGACACCAAGTTTCTCTTCAGTCCTGGTACATACTTGACATCGGTCAAGGTAAGGCAAGCTCCTTGCTCCCTCTAAAAAATAACCGTGCCTACACTTGAGACACTATACTTCTCATCATTACCCATCCCTATGAGTATCTGGAGATCTTTCTCCTCCAAAGTACTGAACAAGCTCTTGTCACCGGTCATGTGGAAAGAAGCTCCACTGTCAAGAAACCAACCACTTCCCACCATGGATGAAACCATGCATGCGAAGAGTGTGAAATCCAACTCAAACTGTGAAACAAGTGCCTCACCTTCAAATCCTTCCCCGGATCCCTTCTTGGACTTCTTCTTTGGGAAATTAGTAGCATAATGGCCCAACTCATGACAATGAAAGCATCGCACCTTCAACTTGTCAACCTTCTTCCCATCATTGGAAGAACTGGATTCAAAAAGAGAAACCTTCCCCTTCCCCTTCTTCACCTTACTCGCTAAGGCACAGTTCTCCTCATCATGCATAGATGAAGAACTGTTTCTGGTGCGACGTCTAATCTCCTCTTGCACAAGATCCGACCAAAGTCTATCCCATCCTGGCAATTTCTCCCTTCCATTCACTGAGTCCTGGTAGCTATGCCAACTCTTAGGAAGGCCAAGCAGTGCTAGACTCACTATATCCTCATCCTCAACAGTTACCCCCACACTTCCCAGATCATCCCGGCATTGTGTGAACTTCGTGAGATACTGGGGCATACTGTCTCCATTCTCACACCTAATGTTTATGAGTTTATCCTTGAGTGACAACTTCCTTTGGTCGCTCTTGCTTTGGAATAATTCTGTCAACGTTTTCCACATCAAATATGGAGAAGACTTTCCATGGAGGCTAGACACAATGTGATCCCTCATGCCCTCCAACAGAATCCTTCGACACTTTGTTGTCTTCTTTAGCCAATCCCCGACTTGAGCAGCATCAGTAGGTTTTGGGACATCCGCATCTATGAACTCCTTCAACCCATTATCATCTAACACCACCTCCATCCTGTCTTTCCATGAAATATAATTCGAGTTGCCCTCAAGGGCATACTCCAACCGCAATCCGTTGAAAGACATTTCAACTTTGACACCAAGAAAACACTGCTGCAAATTCGAATTCCACCAGCTCAAAAAACTCAACCGCTTCTGATCTAAAATTCATGAGAACAAAGTATTTATTGTACATAGATCGACTGTATGGGAATTCACCGGATATCTCACCTTCCAAAAGAAGGATGAATCCAGAGGCTACATGGCCCGATTACAGACTCTGCCTGAAGAAATAGAATGTAAACACTTCGTGAATAGTAGATCTGATCATCAATAGCTCCGATACCATGTAGAAATTTTGAATAATATGACACTTATTCAACAGATATTATCCCAATTATACACTATTGCGGAAAACATGCATAATACATAACCTCCTCTATGTTGATCATCAATTTGCAGAAGCAGAAACAATAACATGCGCACATAGAAGCATCAATCACACATATCAACATAGTATTTTCCCAGGGAAAGCATCTCGCTAAAAACCCCAACTATCTGTATATTATATTGATTGAGAACATGTAACAATACATAGTACAATACTCCTCACAAGTATTCAGCACTATCTCCAACTGTTACACACAATACAGCTCTGATCTGATCTCCAAATCTCCTCCACTGCTTGCCTGCCTCCACTGCACAATACCTACTGAGAATGAATGAATCAAAACTCGTTCCAAGTTCTATTTACCTTGTAAAATCACTCACATTGGAAATCGCGTGAGCACAGGCTATATTACTAGGCATTCTCATGGGCATACTCAATACATTGCTTGTGCAAAGTCTCATGCACAACTGTAGTCACAACTGATAGCAATCTCAACCTCTAACACCTGTCTCCACTGAACTGTACATGCACTGAGTTAACTGATGTATTCTTCAGTTGCATTATGAGTTAAGAATTAGTGAATTAATTAATAACTAATTCACACAACTCATCACTTAGTCTATTGATCAGTTAGACTAAATACAACTAGTTCAACTAAGTCAAACTGAACACAACTCCATTAACTGCTCATCCAACTCCACAGAACTCAACCACATGAGTTCTAACTGATGTCCTACATGCAATAGCTCAAGTGACTCACAAAGAAAGCATATTTCCTTCTGACAGCTGCATGTGCCACATCTGTAGCTCAAACTGAAGTTCTCCAAGAGGATAAGATAAAGTTTATATTCTAAATATTATTATGAGACAAAAATATTTGACTTTTCTATTTTTGACTAGCAGTCTAAAATAGACTCTGATCACTCCTGTTGTGATCCAAAAATAGACTTTTCACCATAATTTGCCTGCGGGCCCACTTAGTGAAGGCGACTCCTTTCCACTAAGCTCCATCATCTTGTTGCATTCTCAACAAGCATTTCTTGTTGCACACTTTTCAACATCACCTTCTTTGAAAGACCAAGAGAGGCCAACCTTTCCTCTAGTTTCTTGTCTTGGCCAATGTTTCTTTTTAGTTTCTGAAGAAATAAGATTTCTGCTAGCATCCAATGTGTTACTTTATTTCAATGATATGTACCTCCATAAAGAAGATGAAACTTTTTTAAATATATGCATGGAATCTATTAAGTGGGCAATGTTAAGATGCTCCCAATATGGGGGCTCATAAAAGACATATTTCCTTTTCATCGCAAAGGGAAATTTATCAACATAGGTGTTGAATAAATTTGGATCATCAAACATAGGCTCCCCATTTGAATCGAAAATTTATGCAAACTCCTTCTCCTTTTCTATCTCATACGCTCTAGTCCATCCATCTATTGTCATTATTGCATACCTTTGGGTTCTCTCTGGTTTGCCATTGAAAGCAGATGTTTCTCTTTTGTAAGGGTGTTATTCTGGGAAGAATACCCTAGAGAATTCATACACTGGATTTCATAGGTGTTCGAACCACCTAGCCTTCAGAGAAGGTCCACTAAATTTACATCCATGATACCCTTTTGTTACAAGACCTGCAAAATTATTGTATACAGATCGACACATTAGCAACCATGAAGATATAAACAATTGCAATGAATTAAATTCATATGCAAAACATTAATATTGTTACTAAACAAATCAATAAGAATGTAATTTACCAGAGAAAACTCCTAAGCCTAGATAATCATGTATGGTGTAAGCAGATATACCCAATGTAAAAATACTCTCTGTTGTGATGGATCTTGATACATTGTACACATGTGTCATTACCATAATTCCTTAAATTCATCTGCCATTGGTTGTAATTATACATCCATATTCCTCACTTGTCTTCTACCATGAACTATGAGAGCCAACATAAGATGTTCATTCTTCGTGGACAACCATTGGGGGATATTGTTATTGATCACTACTATAGGCCAAACATAATAGTTGGTGTTTTGGAGGGAATATGGGTTGATGACATCCATGGCTATGATGAGTCATAGACTTCGTACTCCATCCTTGAATTTTTCAAGCCATGTATCCTCTGTATGCTTCATGGTTATTTAATTTGTTGGGATTCACATAACTCCTAAATCACTTCTGTAAGAGGCATGTCATTGTTGACACATAGTTGATTCTTTGCAACAAAAAAATATTTGAATACTTGGGATTATAGTCATGTGCCTCAATATCTTATGAGGAACATTTGATTTACCTTTTTTTTTTAATTACGGTACCTGCCATGCCCATATTTCAGACATATCTTTTTTTCTGCATATTCTACTCTATATAAAATACAATCATTCGGATATGTATGATGTTATATGTGCTCAACACACAACATTTTCAACAACTTCTTTGCCTCTTTGCAACTACCTATAATTATATTATCACTCGAAAGAACCTTATCTTTGAATATACTGCATTTGGTTGGGAATATAATTGTACAATGTCAATATTTAACATTCATAAAATCAACCATTTTTAAATTTTATTGTGTGACAAATATAAGGAACTTTATTGATCATGCAAGTCAATTACCTCAATATTTCCTAGAAATATGCATTTGAAATGTCAAAATTTGCTTTCACGTTGTACAAAAACATCATTGTCCCCACCTAAGTATTCTTTGACTTGCCTCCAGGTCGAAAGAGAGGGGTGGTAGAAGCAGATTTTAGGCTTTCGAATAAGATATCAGTGATATGAGCATCATACCCTAGCTCATCATTCTAGAATGCATATACCAATATCTCCTCCATGGAATTCGTATCCCATAAGTAAGCATACATACCAACCTCCATTTGATTGCCTCCATTGCCAACTTGTGATGAAGAACTAATATTGTTGTATTCATTCCTAATTGGTGAATCTGGACATAATGAGAATTGAATAGGTGGTTGATTCAAACATTCTTTGTATGCTTCCTCTATGAGTATTTCTCTTAATGTGGCCTTATCTTGATTTGACATTGTAGTGGGGTGCATCAAAAGATGGTAGGTGGGCTATTCATCATCACTAGAATCTTAATTTCAAAAAATATTGGACTTCGTTGGTACAATATCAATGATATTAGTAAGCATGGAAATGCAATTGGTTTGTTGAAATTTTAGTATACCAAACAATTATTACTATTGTTAATCCAGGATTGTAGCTACAAGATGCCATGTTCCAACTAGTAAGTTAAAGAGGTTGTCCATTTTCATCTACCAACTTCTTGTGATATGCTGCTCCTGATAAGAGCTTCCGATGTTTTTGAAAATAATATGGAGTAATATTTTCTGCATCTCAACATGATTTTGAATCTAGATCCTGCAAATATTTTGCATACATTTTTATTCAAATTGACATGGATTAAAAAAAATCAATTCAATTAGATAATCAAAATATAAATAAAATATGAACTTACTCGAGATGGAAAGGGAGAACTCCGCGAAGGACTTTGATCATCAATATGGAATGAGTTGCAATTTGAAGAGTTGGCCATTTGATATTATTGATATTTTTTGCCTGTATTTGAGAAAAATTGATGAGCAATAGTATTGCAGCAAGGATGTTGCAACTCCTGGGCTACTAGCTTTATTTATCAACTCAGGGTTCGTACAAACTTGGAGGTGACAGTGCTATATTCACAAGTAAAAGTGAAGGTCCTACCTGTTGCCAATGTTCATCCAGCAAGAGACACCAGGGGTTCCAAGCCAGACTTATATAGGGTCAGAAGAAGCTTGATTCTTTGATGGAAGAAGAGAAAATCTATTCTAAGAGATAGCTACTCTACTGCATTAATGAAGAAAACAACATGTAATTCTAACTCACACAAAAACCTGATTAACCAATTGAACAACTATGCTAAGAAAAATTTCTAAATCAATTACTAACCTAATGCTGCTATGTAAGTTTCAGAAGTAAAGAGAATCAAACCATACTAAGGTGTAAGCAAAGGAACTAAACTAAATTTGTCTTCAAGCGGAAGAGTAGTCAAAGATTAAAATTGGTGAAAGGAGGACATAAGGAAGCAATAGTGCATAAGAACCGTTGGATCAGTTGGGTTAACAGAAGATGAATGGTGGAGATCGTATCGTAGGATTTTACGTAAATAGATGGATAGATCGATCAATGAACAGGGTTAATGGAAGATGGATGATAGAGATCTTATCATGAGACATGAGGTTAACAGATGGATGAACATGAATAATCAGAAGATGGATGATGGAGATCGTATCGTAGGAAAAAAAACATGCGAAAATGATGGAGCGGGTTTCGAAGGCGGTAAGCAGTTTCTCGCGTGCCCTCAAAGCTATAAGTGGGATTCTGAAATTTCATTTGATTAGCCTAATTGGGTGACACGTAGCATGAGAAAACCAGTTTTCTCACATGCTCTCAAGCGGATAATGGTCGTCCAAGAATCCACACGAGATTGCGTGATAGACATCGGATCAAGCGAGGCAGATCAACAGTGGAGATTGGCCAAGCTAGTTGGCGAGCGGGTGACGCGATAACTGTCAGATCAACAATGGGGATTTAAAGTGAATAAAGTAGGTGTAATACTTCACATGAGGTTGCGTGATGACTGTTGGATAAACTAATGAATCGAACAGTGATTGGTCAGGTTTTTTGTGGATCGGACGGTGAGGAAATTATGCATGAAGAATGTGTTGAAGGAGGTTTCAATGAAAACAATAGAAAAACCAATGAGGGTGAGGGTGGACCGAGAGTGATGGAAAAATATGTCAGTGAAATGAAACAAGTAACTGCATCAGACAACAAACTCCAAAGCTCATGCGAGAACTAGAAACATGTGTTTTCGGGGTTGCTGAAGGGTATCTTCCTCAAGTCATGGTCCTAGAGGGAGGAGGTGAGGCCGAGACACTTGCAGACAACCTTATGGTGATCTTTTCCTCCTATCTAACCTATTAATTGAAACAAGGCACAAATGGAAGTAAACTATAGCACAACTGATCTACTCTACACTACCGTAATGGGAATGCAACTACTTAAGCAAATGAATAGTTAAACCATGAATCACCTACTCTATACTGTTGTAATGGAAATGTAGCCACTTAAGCAAATGAATAGAAAATTAGGAATCTATGCTATACTGCTGTAATGGAAATGCAACTACTTAAGCAAATGAACAGCTAAACCATGAATCACCTACTCTATACTATTGTAATGGAAATGCAGCTACTTAAGAAAATGAACATAAAACCAGGAATCTATGCTAGCATATATGTACAATAAAGATAATCTTTGGCTGCTTGGGTTGGGCCCTAACCCAAGAGCTTCAGACCTCTGAGTTAACTCAGTGCTGGATCAAAACAAAACTCATCTTTATTATAAAAACCATGGATTACATGAAAAAACTATCACAAGTCTTGCAACTCGAAAATAAAGTAGAGTTATACCATCAAAAAATCCGAATCATACTGAGCTCCTAAGCCTCTCTACTTATACATCTAAAGTCTTCAATGAATTCCTTCCCATTAGGGAGGCTTGGCTCCCGACTCAAGTTAAACTAGTTTCTATCACTTTTACTTGCTCGACTGTCTTCTAGTCCTCATGATTTGGCTGTTTGCACTCCAAGCTGATGGAGGAATATTCGAATGGAGGGGTAGTAAATGAAGAGGATTTACCTCCTATAATTCCTTGCCCTTGTCCCATTCAAGTTTTTACCAAGGTCTTTTCCACAATTCCTTGCTTTTATCCTTTATTCCTACATTAAATGCACATTAGACCACAAAGAAAAATATCCAACTCTAACTCATCTCATAAACAAAATATGATCAAAAGTATGCAATAAGTTGTGAGAATAGTTGATTTGACTAAGTTAGGAAGTGAATTATGGCCCATATAATTACTCAATGATGAGGCTCATCATCACCCACTACTGAAAGTATTTCTCATCCTATGAGCAACTTAGTCAACAACCATGTCGTTCATGGCTCTGGTAGCCTCTCTGACATCCCATGCCTCTGATGTGGTCTCTTCTTCTTGTTCATAGAAGCATACTTTCCTTTCTACTTCTTCCCACTGCCTCTTTTCATCTTCTTCTTTTCTCCCTTCTAGCATCCCTGAGTAGTGGTGGACTGAGTTTTAGGCCTATAAAATTGACCTTCAACCTTTGTATTGATTTCTTATACATAGGTGTCCTGTTGAGTGCCTTTCTCAACCTTTGAGGGGAGTGATATTCTCTGATCTTCAAGCTGTGTGGAAGTGTGTTCCATATCCTTAAGCAGGCATGCATACTATCATCTCCTAGCAGCCTAAACATGCCCTCCAAATGTGAAATTCCTTGCCCTTGGGTAGCAAGATATCTAGGTGCCAGTTGAGGATCATTTGCAGTTAGATTATGGGTGTTGATTAGGGCCATGGGATTTGATTGTTCGGCTCTGATGAAAAGAGGTTCATTTTTCTCTCTAGCCAATATTCTTTTCATCTCTGTAGCCCTTGACTCCTCATGGTTCATCAATGATGCCAAAGCCATTAATTGTAGATCTCCTAGCTCTCCATTAGGATCCCCAATATTCATGTCTCTGAGGACCATGTTGTGCAAATAAAACTCATCCATTTTGGCCCTATCCTCTAGTGCACTTTGATCACAAAGATCAATAAACTACCTGCAGTCTTGAAATGACATGGTGCCCCTTTGTGCTAGTGTTTTAATCTGAAATTTCAGCCATTGTTATCTAAGGTAAAGATCATAGGATTTAGCTGGCATTCTACACTGGATGGCCACCCAGGAGAGGCTTGCCATACATTCTAGTTGGTTTTCCTTTTCTTGCAGTTGTCCTCTCAGGGGCCTCTAGTGACACCCTAGGTGACTCCTCCTTGTGTTCTTACCATTATGTTTCAATTCCTTCTTCCTCTCTGTTTCTCTTATCTTCTTCCTTTTATTGTTCTTTCTCATCTCCATCAGTTTCTTCCTTTGTTTCGTCCTCTGTTTTAGCATCATCCTCCTTCTCTTCTACTTCATCATGTTCCTCTGTATTATTTTCTTCTTCATCCATCTCATCCCCATCTAGCTCTATATCCTCTTCTTCTTGTTTTGCCTCCTCCTCACTTACAAAAGGACTAACATCATAGGTGAGGGTTTTGACGTCATCCTCTGTTGATAAGTCTCTGAAGACTGACCATGTTATAGGGATCCTGAGGTTTTGGAGGGCATCCTTAATGAGGATCCTGATCAACCCATGGTGAGCCAACTATTTGGAATTCCCTTCCTTTACTTTGTCGCTGGAGTCTATGAGTGATTGTATCAAGAAATAGGGTACGTTGAGTCTTTTGGTGAACTAGTGTTTCTACCCCAAATCTTAATTCTTCAAGCATCCTAAAATGGTAGCCATGAAAAACATTGTATCTATGGAATGGCAGATGAGGTGACAGGGTATGGTGAATGAGGTGGATGGTAATGAATGAGGGTGGCGGAAGACGTGGAGGAGATGAGATGGAGTGGAGAGATGGTCGTGGCCCAATGTAGGGGTAGGGAGTGTACAGGATGTTCATCAGGATTGAACCCCCGCAACAATCTCAGTCGTAGATCTTGGTCAGACACCTTGACGTCATGGTCAACTACAAGGGTTGAGCCCAAGTTATAACTCGTTCTCATTGCTCCCCTGTAGAGAACTTTATCAGCCTCTCGAACCCACACTTACTTAAATCTTGTGATACTGCTCTAACTTTAACATGGGTCGGGGACCCACCTTACGTCTGATTTGCATGCCATTAACAATAATCCACTGTTTTCAGACTCTTTTGTTCTCTTTTGATTTATTAAAGAATTTCCTTTTTGCCACCATATCACTTATAAACCAACTACCTCGTAACCTGTACAATTTTTTATTAAATGATGCATATGAGTGAGTGAGCGGGATACTTACCTGTGGTCTCGATGCCACGCTACAGTTGTTGGAGATCAGAGGTGCTACTGATGGTCATTCTTCTTCCTATTATGCTATCTATTGATGGTGTATGTGACTGAAGATATGATGTTGTTGCTACTGTTGTGGAGCTCCTGGATCATCCTAGTGAAGACCTATAGCTGATGATTGATATTCTGTGGGATAGGCTGCCACATGATTTCCTATAGGATATCCTGTAGTTGATGTCTTGTTGCTGGCTGGGGCTGTGAAGATGCTATAATGAATGGACAGAGGGAGTAGGAGTGTGTGTGGATGTAGGGATGACAATAATGGATGAGGTGAGGGGTTAGATCATGTCTAGAATGAATTTTTGGGACCTAACCAACCAACCATTCAGGGGATCCTGTAGAAAACACAATCTGCACCTAAATTGAAGCAATGAATTAAAAAACAATTGAATTGATGGAGGGATGAATGGCAAGGAGTGGAGGATATGAATATATGTGAGGCAGGGTTCCCTTTGGATCTTCTCTTTTCTCATTGATTGTCTTTCTCACCCACCTGCAAATAACAATTATGCCTTTTTTCTCTTTTTTTCTCTTTTGAAAAACACCTATGCTGCCTCAGAGAGGTTTTCACCCTAGATGTTTGCCCTCGGTGCCTCAATGAAGGTTTTCACCCAGGGATCTTCTTATTCTTTGTTCCTTTTTTTCTCATCCTTGGGCCCCCTCATGAGGTTTTCAACCCAAAGATGGGACTCAGATGCCTCATGGAGGTTTTCACCTAAATCCTTATTCTTTTTTCTCTTTTTCCAGTGACCTGATGAGGGAGGAGCTGGAACTTTCTCCACCATCATCATTGTCTTATTGACATTGTCAATGAACTCTTGTTTTGATAAAGTCCTCTTGTACATTTTCAATCAGTGTCCATTAACAGGAAATGGAATGGCTTCTTCATCTATAGTTCTGATTTGCACTAAACCATTATCATGGCATCTTTCCACCACATAAGGTCTGAGCCATCTTGTCCTTAGCTTGCCCTTGAAGTATTTATACCTAGAATCATATAACAATGCCCAGTCTCCCTCTTGAAATTACTTCTCCTTAATATTTTTGTCATGCCAGATCTTCCTCTGAAGCTGAACTATCTCTGTATGTAGGAGGGCCTAAATTCTGAATTCATCCAAGCCATTCAAATGGAACAATCTTTCTTTATGTGCATGACTAAGATCCAAATCTAGTTGGGTTGCCATCCTCAATGTGTTGTATTCAAAATCAATGGATAACAAAGCATTTTTCCCATAGACCATCTCATAGGGTGTAAATCCAGTGGTGGTCTTCCATGTTGTATTATAGGCCTAGGTGGCCTCAAATAGTCTCTCTGCCCAATCCTTCCTGCTGCTGCTCACTACCTTGGTTAAGATGCTCTCCAGTGCCCTATTGGTCACCTCCACTTTCCCATTAGCTTATGGATGATAAGGAGTGGAGGTCCTATCCCTGATTTTGTGATGGCTGAGCAGTTCTTCAATCATGTTGGAGGTAAATTGGTTGCCTTGGTCTGTGACTAGCTCTCTAGGGTACCGAAATTTGTAGAATACATTCTCCCTTAGGAACTCAGCCACCTCCTCTTTTGTTGCTGCCTTAATCGCCTTGGTTTCAGCCCACTTAGTCAAATAACCAGTGCACACAATAATGTATTGCTTTTGATTTGAAGCAGGGTTGATTGGCCCAATGAAGTCCATACCCCACTTGTCAAATGGCTCGAAAGTCACTTGAGGTTGTAGGGGCATTTCATCTCTTGGAGTAGGCTTTCCCATCCTCTGGCACCGATCACACTACCTAATGTACTTTTTCACATCCTGGTGAAGTGTAGGCCAATAATAGCCTGCTTGCAACACTTTGAATGTTGTTCTCTTCATTGCAATGTGACCTCCACAAGGCCCATCATGACAAGTCAGAAGGATGTCAAAAACTTCCTCTTCCCTTACACACCTTCTCAAGATTTGATCTGGGCCAGGTTTGAACAGATTACCCCCAATCTAGGTGAAGGGGATGCTTTTCCTAACTATATTGCTCTTTTCTTTGGAGGGAAAGTTTGGTGGGAACTATGCTGATACCAAATAGTTTGTTATATTAGCAAACCATGGGGAGAGAACTGAAATAGCAAACAAATGCTTGTCTAGTAACTGGTCATCTACCATTCCTTCTTCACCTGCAGGCAGATTCATCCTAGATAGAAAATCTGCAACAACATTTTCCTTACCAGGCTTATCAACAATATTTAGATCAAACTGTTGTATTAAAGCAACCAGCTTATAATTATAGCATTCATATCTGGTTTGTACATTAAATATTTGATTGCAGCATGGTCAGTATGCACAAATGTTTAATAGCCTGTAATGTAATGCCTAAATTTGTTTAATGAATGAACAATAGCCAGGAGTTCCTTTTCAGTCACGGTATAATTTAGCTCAGCCTTTGACAGGTTCTTATTGATAAAATAGATGGCATAGGGAAATTTCTCCTCTACCTGACCTAAGGCTGCTCCTATGGCTTTGTGTGAGGAATCAGCATGAATATGAAAACGGAGGGCCCAGTTTGGGCCTTGAAGAATTTGTGCAATGGTTAACATACCCTTTAGAATGTTTAAGGTTTCTTGATAGCTCTTTGACTATATAAACTCAAAATCTTTGGCCAACAACCCTAACAAAGGAGAGGCCAACTTGCTTAAATCCTTTATGAACCTTCCGTAGTATCCAGCTAACTGTAAGAAACTCCTAACATCTCTCTTCTTTTGTGGAGGTGGGACCCTTTGGATGATTGCTTTTTTTTTTGGGTCGACCTGCAGTCCTTGCTGAGATATTGAATGACCTAGCAATGTCCCTTCAATCATTAAGAATTCACATTTTTCTTGACTGAGAGACAGATTCATTTCAATGCACCTAGATTAGTGAGGGCTTCTTGGAAATCACAGCCATAAGGTGTAAAATCATCCATATAAATTTCCACCGAATCATGTACTAATTTAGCAAAAATACTCAAGAATTCTCTTTCGAAGGTGGTAGGAGCATTGCATAGGACAAGAGGAAGGACCTATAGGAAAAATTACCCCAATGACAGGTGAATGTGGTATTATCCTCATCTTTTGGGAAGATTTGGATTTGGTTGTACCCAGTGAATCCATCTAGGAAAGAAAAAAACTTCTTCCCTGCCAGGCCATCTAGCACTTGGTCAATGAAGGGTAGGGGAAAATGATTGTTCTTTCTGGCTTTATTCAAATCCATGTAATCGACACAAATCCTCCACTTACCATTTTTCTTGGGAACTAATACTAAAGGAGAGACCTACTCACTGTTAGAGATAGGGTAAATGAATCTTGCATCTAGCAGTTTTTGCAGTTCTTCTTTGAGCATATCTTTAAGAGCTGAATTCATCCTCCTTTGTGGTAGCCTGACTGGCTTGCAACCTTCCTTGATGTATATGGGGTGAGTACACACTGAGGGGTGTACTCCCTTCATTTCCTTGTAGCTCCAAGCAAAGGCTTCTAGGTTTTCTCTTAACATGTTGCATAACCCTTCCTCTTCAAGAGTAGATAGAGATGGACTAATTTTCAAAGTTTTCTCTTGGCCGAATTCTATGGTTTTGACACGAAGTGGGTTGGAATTAGGCAAGCATAAGTCAATGGGATGATTGTTTTGGGATTCCCTTACTTCTTCTTCTAATGGTAATGAACTAGGAGTTGGACTTTGGAGAAGGTGTTCAATTAATTCATCCTCATCTTACTGTCCTCCTCCTATGGTTGCTTCCAAAGCATAAAGTTGGGTAGAATAAACTTCATCTTCTTCCTCCTCCTCCAACCATAAAGGTAAATCATGCTCTAGGGAAGGTTGAGCAGGAGGGTATATGTTGGTGTTGGGTTGTGTTATATTCTTTCCACGACTAGCCCACGTAGTTAACTGGGGGGGTTAGAACTTTTGGGAATTGGTCGCTAGACCAAAAGATAAAAATGTCATAGGGACAAAATGGATATTCAAAAATAAGCTAACTGAAAATGGAGATGTTATTAGAAACAAGGCCATACTTGTATGTAGAGGGTATGTGCAACAAGAAGGTATAGACTTTGAAGAAAATTTTGCACCAGTTACCAGACTTGAGGCCATAAGAATGTTCCTTGCTCTTTCTAGCTTTCAAAAGTTCAAAGTTTTTCAAATGGATGTGAAATCTACCTTTCTGAATGGAGACTTCGATGAAGAAGTGTATATTGAGCAACCAGATGGGTTTATCCTTGGAAATGATCTAGAACTTGTATGCAAACTCAAAAAGGCTCTCTATGGCCTTAAACAGGCTCCAAGGGCTTGGTATTATTGTTTGGATAAGTACCTCCATCAACAAGGTTTTACAAAAGGATCAACAGATAGCAATCTATATATAAAAATTGACAATGATAAGTTGCTAATACTTGTTGTGTATGTTGATGATATCATCTTTGGTAGCAATGAAGAACACATGAGTCAAAACTTTGCCTTGGTGATGCAAAAATAATTTGAAATGTCCATGCTTGGAGAGCTCACATATTTTCTTTGTTTACAAGTCCAACAAAACAAAGATGGTATTTTTCTATCACAAACCAAGTATCTCAAGCAGATCTTGAAGAAATATGGGATGGAGGATTCAAAACCAATAACTACCGCTATGGTAATAGGATGCAGCCTCAGCACAAATGATGAATCAGCAGCAGTACATCAACCAACCTATAGATCCATGATTGGTAGTCTGCTCTATCTAACAGGTACCCGACCAAACATTATGCATGCAGTAGGAATAGTTGGAAGGTTTCAGGCAAATCCAAAGGAAACTCATCTTCAGGCAGTTAAGAGGATTTTCAAATACCTTCAAGGAACACAGAACTATGGCTTATGGTATCCTAGAGATGCAGATCTCACACTTCATGCATATACAAATGCAGATTGGGCAGGAAGCGTGGATGACAGAAAAAGCACTAGTGGTGGTGCATTTTTTATGGGTTCGAGATTAGTATCATGGTTTAGCAATAAACAAAGTTCAATTGCATTATCTACAGCTAAAGCAGAATATGTGGCTGTTGCATCCTGCTACACACAACTTCTTTGGATGATGTAAACATTGCAAGACATTCAAATCACTTGTACTCCACCGATCTCCATTTTTTGTGATAATACAAGTGCAATCAGTATTTCAAAGACCAAGCACATACCTATCAAATATCATTTTCTCCGGGAACAAGTGCTTGAACAAAAGGTCAAATTAGAGTGTGTTCCCTCCAAGGAACAAGTTCCTGATATACTCATCAAACCACTGCCTAGAGAAACATTTGAATACCTCAGACAGAAGCTGGGAGTAGTTGATGCATCATCTTGTTGTTGAAACCTGTCTGTCTCAGAGGAAAGTGGTTGTACGCGAGTTTCATGAGGAGGATCCGTGTACATATGCCGGTTTATGTGGATACAGTCGCGTATATGTTGGTTTGGAGGAAAACAGTGAGATCAGACTCAGGTTGAAAAGATTCTTATATGGGTCTGACAGAGACCATCTGACACAGGTTCAGGGGGAGCATATATACTTCTAATAATGCATTGTTGGCATTACCTTAGAAGCTCTTGGTTCAAGTACACAACTGTTTTGGTTTCAGGTGGAACAGGTGCAGAGGGAGAACATGGTTGCTGATCTGAATGATGATTGACAGATGCTGCTGATAGTAGTTATTGATGACTTTCATAGTCTTATTATAGATATTTCATCTCTATGTCATGCATATCTTTTATTATCAAGGTCATGTAACGGCCTATTTTGGTTTCTCCACTATGCCTAGGATGAATGATGTAATGTCCTTGTTTGTGATGTGTAAACTTCTGGTGTATCCCCACTTGGTTGGGTGGATGAGTCAATATTGGTATATCCCCACTTGGTTGGGAGATGGATGTATGTATAGAGTCTTTGGTGATAGGAAGGTCATTTATGATGTCTAAATCATGGTTCTTCTTGTAGAACATCTTTTTGCAGATCTTGCCTACAGTCAGGGGGAGCATGGACAGCATAGAGAAGAGATTTCAGCATGTAGTCAGGGGGAGCATAACCCTTTGCCCTTGATGACAAAGGGGGAGAATGACTTTGAGAAACTTGGAGTTGCCATCAAGTCCAAAGGGGGAGATTGTTGGCATTATGACACAGGTTTGGCACTATGACACAGGTGTTGTCCTTGATGGCAACTCACTCTGATGACAGATCATAGTTCAGGCTCTCAGAATGAAGGAAAAAGATATATACGTAGGTTCCCCTTGACCAAGCCACGTATACACGCGGGTTAGACGATCAAAAGACGCGTATGCGTATACACGCACTTTCACGCAAGGAAAAGCGCGTACATGTGGGAGAACTTATTTTTGGTCCGTGGTATTTAGTCCTTGGTATTTGAACCTATGGTTTTGGACCATGGTATCTCGTCTGAAGTGTTGAACCCAAGTATTGGGTCCATGGTATTGATTCTTTATGGTTTTGGACCGTGGTATTGTGTAAGGCCTAAGACTATAAAAGGGGAAGGAGATCATTAGGCAAAGGCATGGTCTCAAGTATTGAATATCTTATGAAGAGCTAGATCTGGAATACTGGTGATTGGGTTATGGTGCATAGCTGGATCTGAATGAAGGAGGAACCTAAGCGCAAGGAGAAGGATAAGTTCTATTGATGGGTCAAAATCTTAAGGCTTGAATAATAGTATCTTTGTGTGATTTTGATCTGTTATATTTGGCGCATGACTTGATCTATAAATCTGATAATCTGGGTATATCTGATGTCTGAATAAGTGAAAAGGATAAATTATCTTTTATAGATCTGTACGCAGGTTCAGCGAAGCAAAGGCACGTATACACGCTGATTAGGTAATTCAAAATAGTGTATACGCAGGTTGGCCTTAATTCAGCAGCGTATGCACGCAGGTTGTACACATTGAAGTAGTGTACGTCCTTTTTGAAATATGTTTTAGCTACTTCTGTTTATTGCTACAGTGTTCTGGGTTCAGAATTGGTGTTTGGTTACTGTTACTGTGTTCTAGGTATAGCATTCAGAGAAGTGACTATTTGATTCAGTCTTGTTTGGTGCAAAGGAGATTGTTTGATGTAGATATTCTTGATGTTTGATTGATGTTATTCATGGATCCAGTCTGAAAATTTATGAAACATGGTCCCTGGAAGAAAGATAAGGTTGTAGCCTTCTGTAGGTCAGCACCTACGTACTAGTACCTTAGCTAGTACAAGAGCAAAGGGGGTGGTAGCTCCCTTCCAGGAGAAGGTGGAGAACGAGAGAAGGTTGTAGCCTTCTACAGGTTGAAGCATGTGTACTGGTATAAGACTGAACCAGTACAGAAACATTGTAAAAAGAAGTTTCTAATTAAAAGAAGATAGAGACGAATTGCAGCAGGTGGTTTTCACCCACATTGGGTTTCCACCTTATATCTTGTGTTCTTTTGTGTGACTATCTTATGCTCTGTTTTACTATTCCTGGTTATTATTTATATGGTTTTGATGCATAGATTAATGATCAACATCTGAAGAATAAATTAAATTATAATTCTGCAGGGTATACGTTGGTTTCCTTATCTGTAGTTGTGTATATATGCAGTTTTCACTAACTAAAGTAGCATATATAATCTGGTTGTGAATTGAAAAATAATTGACTTGATAATACTGATTCACCCCCCCTCTCTCAGTATTATTTCCAACACAAATACTTTCTATGCTCGATGGTTTTTGAGGCTATAATCAAGTAAATGTTGATTCAGCAGATAGAGAGAAGACAACCTTTACTACACCCTAGGGTACATTCATGTATGCAAGAATGCCATTTGGCTTATACAATGTTGGAGAAAGATTTCAGAGAGCTATGGATGTAGCTTTTGTGGGTCAGGTAAATAAATTTGTGGTTATTTATCTTGATGAAATAACTGTTTTTTCTAAATTTGATCAGAAACATCTAAAGCATTTGATGAAGGATTTTGACAGGGGTAGAAAATTAAGAATATCATTGAATCCTAAAAAGTCTCTATTTTCTATCAAAGAATGAAAACGGTTGGGCCATATAATTTCAAAAAAAGGAGTGGTGATTGATCCCAAGCGTGTATCTGCCATTAAAACATTGACCTTACCTAGAAACAAGAAGGAGATTCAAGATTTTCTAAGCAAGATTATTTTTTAAGGAGATTCATCCCAAATTATGCTCAGATTGTAAAAGATATAACTAACATGCTCCGAAAAGATCATGAAGTTAAATGAATTGTCTCTTCTAGGCATGCATTTGACCAGATCAAGAAAGCTATATATGAAGCTCCCACCTTGGCTAACCCTGCTTACACTAAACCATTCAGTATCTTCTCCTTTGCCTCAGAAACAACCCTTGTTTTTGTTCTACTACAAAAGAATGAAGATTCCCATGACCAAACCATAACCTTTTTCAGTAAAGTTATGAGAGACACCGAGCTTAAGTATGAAATAATTGAGAAGCATGCCTATGCCCTTATTCAAGCCCTGAAATCATTCAGGATGTATGTCCTACATTCTCCTATTACTGCTTATGTTCCTAACAGTGTTGTGAAAATCGTTTTAACTCAACCAAACACCGATGGAAAGAGAGGTAGATGGATCACTCAAATACTGGAGTTTGATCTAACAATCAAAACTACAAAGCTAGTAAAAGGCCAAGGATTAGCTAAGCTTCTAGCTGAATCCAACTGTAAAGTGCTTGGAATCAATTCTGTTTTAGAGATACAAGGGAAGAATCCACAAGAACCTTCTCAAAATTTAGATAAGAAGAATACAAAAGAACCTTCTATCCTTGCAAAAGGGGAGAATCCACAAGAACCTTCCCTTTATCCTGAAGAAAAGAATCCACAAGAACCATTACCTTTAGATCAGATCCGCCCTTTATACATTGATGACAAATTTCTATTGTCAGATTGATACCAAGACATTGTAAATTTCTTGATCCATTTTTAATGTCCAACATCATTCTCCAAAATCCGATGTAAAACTCTCAAACTGAAAGAATTCAAGTACTGTATCATAAATGCAAATTTGTACTGGAAAGACCCACTAAATATTTTTTTATTATGTTTAACAGAATCATAAACTGAAGGAAGCATTGACCAGTTTCATACATGATTTTGTGGAGGACATTATTTTTGGAGAGAAACAACATATAAGATATTCAGGGGAGGATTTTATTGGCCAACATTGTTCTTACAAGTAGGATCAATCGTCAGAGGTCATGTTCCTTATCAAATGTTTTTTGGTAAGAAAAAATTAGCAGCTCTTCCACTGGTTCCATCAATAGTCTCAAAACCTTTTCTCTAATGGGGATTAGATTTTGTTGGAGAGATTCATCCCACTTAAAGTAATCAACATAGATGGATCCTCACTGCAACAGAATACTTCACTAAATGGGTGGAAGAAATTCCAGTGAGAAGTGCTACTGATTTAGTAGTAATAAAAATTATTGAAGATAACATCTTATCTAGATTTGGTTTCCCAACTCAAATTGTCACTGATAATGCAGCAACTTTTTCTAGTGTTAAAATGATTGAATTTTGCCAGAAATATCAGATTATATTACATCATTCAACTCCATATTACCCACAAGGTAATGGCCTTGCAGAATCCTCAAATAAAAATCTGGTAAAGGTAATAAAAAAGACTAGCAGATCATAAAAAGAGTTGGGACTCTCATTTAATTTATGCAGTGTGGGCAAACAGAATTACTCCAAAGAGATCTACTAGAAAATCTCCTCTCCAATTAGTTTATGGGAAAGATGCAATCTTCCCTACCAATTTGGCCTTCCCTGTTTTAAAATTTTTGCAGGATTCAACAGATGAACTTGGTGATTTTTCAAGGAGAATAAATCAAATTATTGAACTAAATGAAAACAGAGATGAAGTTGAGAACGAAGCATTGTTTCTATTATAAAATTGTTAAGATGGGACATGCGAAGCAGGAGCAGGAGTGGAACGAGGGTTTCTGAAACACTGAAATTGCTTCAGACCTGGAAGTGCACAGATCTTGGATAGCAGCACTGTTCAAAAAAGGTCAAGAGCTGACCGTCCGGATGGGTGCAGAGGGGTCCATTGGGATCCCTACGTATAAACAAATAATAATGCAGAAACAGAGGAAGAACATGAAGGAAGGAGTCAGGATCTCGGGGTATGATGATTTCAAGTAGAGTGGCGGGACAAACAAGAAGAAAAAACAAGTGGAAGACAATGAAGTAGACAACAATACAGAGGTCAAAGGAACAGAGGATGAGGGTCTGGAAAATAGTGAAAATAAAAACATTTCAGGACAAAAATTGATAGAAAACAAGGAAAGACAATCAGAAGAAGGTAGGGGGAATGAAGAAAACAGGCGGAAGAATAAAGAAAAGAAAGGGGACACAAGCTCGAGACCCAATAGACAACCAACAACGAACGGGATCTACAAACCAATAAAGACTGCCAATCTCAGGGTTGTAATCACGGATCCATAGATTCAAGCTTACCGAGAGCACATGACAAAACATGCAGTCATATGCAAGTTTATGGGTATGTGGCCAACTGAAAGGGCCTTATGTCAATGGATTAGACAGCATTGGAAGCCCAGAGGGGATGTCAAACTGCACTTGGGAGCCAAAGGTTTCTTCACAGTTGTGTTTACCAACCTGGAAGATAAGGATAGGATTTTTGATGGAGGCCCATATTTCATGGTTTCTGCTGGTCTGTACATGCGACCATGGAAATCAAACTTCGCTCCAGAAAAAGAATCCTTTACTCAAGTTCCAGTGTGGATTCGTTTATTCTCTCTCCCAATAGATTATTAGGGTCTGAATGCTCTAAAACAAATTGGAGATCAGCTGGGTACTTTTATCAAAGCCTCGGAGGCAACTTTACAAAAGAAATACACCTCATGCGTAAGAATATGTGTAGAAATGGATGTATCGGGCGCACTGCATGAGGGGCTATGGCTCGAATATAGGGATGAAGACTACTTTCAGGCAACAGACTATGAGCAGATCCCATTTCGATGCCGTAAATGTCATGAACATGGACATTTAATAAGGGAATGCCCAATGAACAGGAAGGAAGAAGACACCAAAATCAATTCCCGGCACTTGGGAATAACCTTTTTCTACCAACCGAGCTTTGTATTTCTCCACCTTTCCTTCTGCATTTGTCTTCTTCTTGAACACCCATTTGCTGCCAATGGGTTTCCTTCCAGCCGGCAACTCCACCAGATCCCAAGCCTCATTTTTATGCGAAGATGCCATTTCATCGACCATGGCCTCTTTCGAGAGTTTTCCATCCTCTGAATCCACTACTTCCTTCACAGTTCTCGGATCATCATCAGTAACAGACAAATCAAAATTTGAACTAAAAGCAGATGGACTATACCTTTCTGGCTGCCTTCTTTCTCGAACTGATCTTCTCACAGCCAGAGTTTGTGCCTCTTCATCTTCTGATTCCTCCTCTGTTGCAAAGTCTGATTCTTCCTCCTTTGGCTCAAACTCTATCTTCTCAGGTTCCTTTGGTTGGACTTCATGTTGAATAACATCTTTTACCTCTCTGAACAACACATCTCGGCTGTACACAACCTTCCGTGTGACTGGGTTCCAAAGCTTATAACCCTTTAAACCATCCTTATAGCCAATAAAGATGCACTTTTCAGATTTACTATCCAACTTGGTTCGTTTCTCCTTTGGAACATGTACATATGCATCACATCCAAATACCCTTAGATGTGAAAGAGAGGGTTTCTTACCAGTCCATACTTCTTGTGGAGTCTTATCCTCCAACGCTGATGAAGGTGATCTGTTGATCAGGTAACATGCAATATCCACCGCCTCTGCCGAGAATTCTGGTCCTAACCTGACACCACTGAGTATGCTTCTTGCCCTTTCCATCAACGTCTTGTTCATTCTTTCTGCGACTCCATTTTGTTGAGATGTATATGGAGTAGTCTTCTGCCGTGCTATACCACACTTCTTACAAAATTCTTCGAATTCCTTGCTGCAAAATTCTCCACCATTATCTGTCCTCAGCACCTTTACCTTCTTCTCTGTTTGATTTTCCACCAGAGCCTTAAATTCTTTAAACGTGTCAAAGACTTCAGATTTCTTCTTAAGGAAATATGTCCATGTATTCCTTGAGAAGTCATCTATGAATGATACATAGTACAGAGACTTACCCAGTGATGGAACCTTCATAGGTCCAAAAACATCACTGTGCACAAGCTCTAATATCTGTTTCGTCCTCTTACCACCAGAGGGGAAACTCACCCGATTCTGCTTCCCATACACATAATTTTCACAGAAATCAAAATCCAGAGAGCTATCATTCATACCTTCTACCATACCTTTACCATGAAGTATTCAAAGGCCCTTCTCTCCAATATGTCCAAGCCTTTGATGCCACAACATGGTCTTCTCTTCAGAGACCACTATATTTTCTACTCCATTTTCAGGAACCATAGAACTATTGCACCCATCAACAACAGTGTTACCTTGCAGCTTGTACAGAGTTCCAATCTGAACTCCCTGCATCAATATCAGTGCTCCTCGAACCATCTTGCCGGTATCTTTCTCGAACACCGTCTTTACACCTGCATCATCCAACTTGCTTACAGAAATCAGATTTCTCGCCAATGCAGGAATATGTAGAACACCCGGAAGTGTTCTAACGCTTCCACCTTGCAACTTCAACTTTACTTTTCCCCGACCAATGATTCTAGCCTTCCTATCATCTCTTAAGAAGACATCACCACCATCGTATTTCTCATACTCGCAGAACCACTCTCTATGGGGAGTGAAGTGAAAAGATGCACCTGAGTCAATCAACCATGCCTCATGATCTACATGTGTACTTGAAGAAGCCAAGTACACGTCCCCACCTTCATCTGAGGTGGTTTTCACCTCTACAGAAGGAGCATCATCAGATCCCTTTCCTTTATCAGGAGCTTTAGATTTACAATCCCTTCTGAAGTGCCCTTCCTTTCCGCATTTCCAACACACCACCTTTGTAGGTTTTCCTGGAGATTTAGATCTTCCTCTAGATGTAGATCTCCCACTCGATGACTTATTTTTGTTTCTGTTCTGGGACAGTCCTTGTATAGACAAGGCATCACCATTCTGGTTGTCCATATTTTTCCATCTCATCTCCTCCATCAGCAAGGCTGAGACTATTTCATCAAACTGCAAAGCAGTTGCATTGCTACCTATTGCAATAACGAGACTATCCCAAGAATCTGGTAGAGAACACAAGAGACTGATGCACTTATCTTCATCTGAAATTTTAATATCAACAGATAATAACTGAATTACCATAATATTAATTGCATTCAGATGCTCTCTCACCGAGTCTCCATCTTTCATCCTGAGGTTATACAACATTTTCCACAGGAACAGTTTATTCACCAGAGACTTAGATTGGTACAAAGTCCCTAACTTGACCCACAAAGCCTTTGTCGTAGCTTCCCCTAATATATTCAGCAATACTGAATCTGAGACACACAATCGTATTGTGCTCTTTGCCTTCCGATCCAACTTCTTCCATTCTTCATCGGTCACTCCCGATGGTTTAGTACCCGGATCTACCGCGATCCACTGATCTTTATCCACCAACAGATCCTCCATATTGAGTTTCCACAACTCAGAATTTTGACCATTGAACTTCTCAATCCTTATCTTTCCACTGCTTGCCATCTTCTTTCACCACCAGAATCGATCTCGCAGATCTCCCACTCAACAGGGTCTACCAGAGGCCCGAGCGAAACCCCTTAGCAACAAAGGCGTCCCCTTGAAGCCAAAACAACTCTCATACAAAATGTAGGTTTTAACCATGTACAGAAATTACCTGCATACGAATTCTTAAACAAAGAAAATAAACAATGCGAGAGCATAACCCATAAAACACATATGCACTTGGATCCCAAAACCAAGACTACCACCTTGATTTTTCATTATATTCCTTTCAATGTTACAATACATATTTATACATGCTGAAGCATCCAATACCATGGACCGAAAACCATCGCGTCCAATACCATGGACCGAAAAACCATCACGTCCAAAAAACATGTGCGAAAATCATGCACAAAACCATAGGTGGGTCCGCCCAACCTAACATATGGTCCAAAACCAAAATTTTCTGGGGCGCTGCCCTGGACCCCATAAAGTGGGGTTACGGGTGTCCTTCAAACCCCCTATTAACTACGTGGAAAGAATATACACAACCCAACAAATACTAGCAGACAAAACTCGCCTCTTGAGCCTCCTATGGAAGGTGAACCGGGTAGTTTGAAAGGAATTGTGCGGGAGAGGCCCAACATGGTGAGAGGGCGGTGAGGACGGGGAGGCCGAAGTAATGGGGATGACATTGTGAGGAGTAGACCGAGAGGCTCTCCCTCTGTTACCGGTGTTACCTCCTCCGCGAGAGACTCCTCGACAGCGAGGCATTCTGAGAATGACAAACGAGCTCAGAAAGGGAAGATGGCAGAGCTCAGGTGAGAGGGACTGAGCACAGAGGAACCAGCAATACCAAATAACCACGCGTGCTTCCAATGCGGGAAGAACAACCGGCGGAGGTGAAAAGAACGAAGAGCAATGGAGTGAACCAAATACAGAGCCATACATAAAACCTTGAGCATGAACTCTCGAACCAGGCCCACATTAATGCCAATCTGTGCGACCAACCTTCCATCCGATGAAATGCCCATGCACGTGCAGGGTAAGCTAAGCTGCCTGCCTTGAGCGAACCCTCATAAATGCAGCATATTAAAAAAATAATATTATAAACTAAAGAATTAAATAATTTTATCTCAGTAAAGTGACCAAAGTCACCACAATTCACGCTTTTTATATATATATATATATATATATATATATATTAATTACATTTTTATTAATATAAATATTCTTTATTTTAATATAATGAATATTTGGTAAATTACAAAATAAAATAAAATAATATATAAATAAATAAAGTTATATATGAATACTATAGATATTTTAATTTTCCTTTCTTAATTTAATTCAACTAAATTTTTTAAAGTTTCATTATAAATTCAAAATATTGTATGTTTATATATATATATATATATTAACAAAATCATCTTCATTAGAAGAGTGTAGGCATATACAAATATTTGGGGACTCTAAGATCATCATAAAATGGTTCAACAATAGATCTATTTTTCACGTGCGCACAATAAGGAATATACTTGATGATGCTTTACTTTTGAAATCTCATTTTGGTTCCATCTTTTGTCATCACAAGTAGAGGGAACTCAATCGGATTTCCCACCAATTATCCAAAGAGGCAGAGATCTAGCCTAGGGGTCTATGGTTGATTTGGGGACCAGATGATCAAAGGATGGATAACCCTGATTTCGTGAGTTTTTTGAGCTACAGACAAACTTTAGCATCCAATACATTTTATATGTATATATCTATAGTTGACTTGTAATTATGTAATTATAACTAGACAACCCTATGAGATTTTTTGTACAAGAACATCTGAAAGTGACCACCATAATTTACAACATATGCTTCTTTAATAATCTACAATATGTAATTTTCAAAGTATTAATGAAAATTAGGATTTTTCTTTGTGAAAAAAAAAACTACAAACATCTCATGAATCAAATTATTAATAAAGAAAAATATAAATCTAAAAAGTACTATACATTATATATGTAATATGCTTATAATAAAGTTATGGTTACACTAATAAAAAAGTTTATATTTTTTTTATATGAAAATTTGAAAGAGTATATATATGCTATGACTAAATTTATAAATAAAGTTAAAGTTTATTTATAACACTGTAAGCATTCCATAATCAAAGAGTTGATCAAAACAAATTTTATCATTTTGTGAATCCTTAAAATAAGAAAGCTATATCCAATAAATGTTTATATTGTTAAATCTTAAAATTTGGTTTACAGGTGAAGTGTAACATTCTTTTTAAATCCAACTTAGATAATTTTGAAAATATCATTATTTAAATTATTATTATTATTAGATAAATCTTTAAAACAAAAACACTTTATCCAATAATTTTTTAATATAAATAAATCTTAAAATCTCATTTACATGTAAATTGTCACTTTCTCCTTCAAACTTAATTTTGAAAATGTCATTATCTCACCACCACTACTTAATACAAACACTTTGTAGTGAACATTATTATTTAATTTTATACTCTTATAAATAAAATCCAAAAATATCACATCTCCCATCATCCTCAAATTGACCAAGTTAATACTTAACCTACACATCCACTCAATAAGAACAAATTCCAAATTATACAATAAAAAATAATAAAACATTGAATTCACTGTAACTCTTACAGCACAGTGACCTGAGAATGGCCACCACCAAAGGACTGAACCATCTACTTGTCCAATACTCTCCTCCAAACAAACCACATTCTCCTGTACCTCTTCATTCCCCAGAATACAGTAATTATGCCGCTGTTCTACCTTATCTAAACTGTGGACTAATCCCGCAACTAGTTTCTCCGTTGCAGAGATCTGTACTTTCAACGTGGAATTTCGTTGTTCAAACTCACGGACTATACTGGCATCCGGGTCATCATTTTCCACGTGATTTTGAGGTTGATTTCCAGTCTGGAAGGATGTCGTAGGGTTTGGAGCAGCTGGTGGTGGAAACCGATTGTTTTTTGTTTCGTATAAAGGAGGCCGCCTCTGCATGTTCTGGTTATCTGGAAATCGCAGGATCCGTCCATGTAGGGTTCCTTGGCGTACATTTCTACGTCCTTGAGGAGCAGCTGGTGGTGGAAACTTATTGTTTTGTGTTTCGTATAAAGGAGGCCGCCTCTGCATGTTCTCGTTATCTGGAGATCGCCAGATCCGCCCTTCGGTTCCCTGACGTCTAGGTCTGGGTTCCCTTATCTCTTTGGCAGCTCGATGCCTGTGGTTGTCATTGTTAAAGCCGTGCCAGGTATAACGACGCTTCATTTTCGCTTTGTTTTACAAGATCTATCGAGTGGTATATGAAGAGAAATACACAATCGAACGAATTGCAGAGTGGTATATGAAGAGGATACACAATCGAACGAATTGCAGATTATATAGCGCGTTGGATGATTAGGTTTTCGATATTTAAACGTTAGGCGCAGACTCCCGTGGATCACAAGTAACCTAACACTTCGGGAAAAAGTGTTATATATTCCGGACTCAATTCTACATATATTGACTTGGTTGAAGGAATTAATTAATCTTCCACCATGCTCTCATGATTTCAATCTCCAAACTTTGTAGTTATAAATATGAATCTTGTCCTGACGATGTTGGTTCGAAACGCGTCCACAAAAGATTGGTTATGTGATTTTGCCGAAAATTTCTAAACAATGTTATGGATCACAGAAGTCTAAATTCCTTAATATGAATCTTAATAAATACGCTCGTATTCAAAATATTAGTATTTTTTGTCCAGTTCTAAACACATATGTTGTAAGTGGGGATAAGTGTTCTACCCTTAGACCCCCTCGTAGCCCTCAACAATCATGAGGGTGTTTCAAGGGTTATTTAATGCATCGACGACCAATTAAAGAAAATCATTTTCTTTTATATGTTTTTGGAATCTAATTACTTTGTATAATGAGTATATAAATTATAATAATAATAATTTTGGGGATGTTAATTAATTTTCATAAAGTTTGAGTTAAGTTTAATTATTTATTTTATTGTGGTTAGAGGCCTTTTCCAACTCACTATGATAGAGATGTTGTAATATAATGTTTAAAATTTTGATTAAGTTAAAAAAAAGAATTAAAAAACTAAAAAATTAATGTAAAATAAACTAAATATTTTAACTAGGTCAAAATAAAAAGATAAGAAAATAATAAAAATAACTCTATAAAAATAAAATGATAATAAAAAAAAATTGGTCCATAATATTGAATAATGCTATTGAGAACCCATGGTATTGACCTATATTCATGTGGAAGGTAGCATATTTAAAGGGGAAAATTAAACCACTTTAGATCCATCTTTGCTCAAGATCTACCAAGCACTAAGAGGGATCAAGTATGGATAGATAAGATGGATCTAAGTTGGTATACATAATTTCAAGTTATACATAATGATTTGGGTAGTTTACAACTATTTAAAATAAAAAGTGAAGGTAATATTAAATAACGAGATAGTTTAACTAATAGATGAAATGACCATTTTTCAAGCATATTTTTATTCAATTTTTCCTAAACTCTAGTAGAGATTTTAAAGAATCATAAGTTTAAGTTATTTAATGTGCAAACTTCTAGTGCATTAAGGGTTTTTAGGGTGTTGGATCCATTTATACATTTAAAAGTGCATTTTAAACAAGAAATCATAATCTTGCTCAAAATTGTATTATCATATTTGAGCCAAAAAAAAAATTTAATCTATTAATTAGATTATGCCCTAAATAAATAGTGAATAACCCACAATTTATTTGTTATGTTTTGAAATTGGAGGAACAAGTTAAGTGGGATTAACTATGGGAAAAAAAATAAATCCATAATTAAGTTTATTTGAGTTAGAGGATTCATGTGATGGGTGATGTCTAAAAAAGCATCGATTAGGATGTGAAAGTCTTGGAGGTATTGGAATTAGAGTTTAATTTCCCCCACTAGGGGTATTGAAATTAGAGATTTTTCTACACTAATTTTTTGCTCATCATTAATTTTTGAATTTCAAATAGGTAAAGGGTTCCTAAACATTTATGTGTTGTCATTATGAAATATTTATAGTCAAAAGTAATATTCTTTATAAATTTTATTTCTAGGTGATATGATTTTTTGACCAAGTGACAAGCCAACCTACTCATGTTTAGTTGAGATGTTACAAAATGATATTAGATCCAAAGAGAGTAAAATTATTGCACATTGTAGTTGTAACAAACATTCTACACTAGAGGGCGTTAATTTTCTATGCTCATGCCTTCTATATTTTAATTTTTTCTTTAGTTACAAGGAACTAATACAATTCTCATTTAGGAGCTTCAAAACAATGGTCATACTAATAAAGCTCAATAACGAATCCTAGTTGGACATTAGATGACACATATAAGTGATGAAATTATAATAGTGGAAAACAAAACAAGTCCTTGTAGTCCTATGTGTTACCAAAGTCTAGTCACTAGTCCAAACTAACATATCGCTACATGCTATCAACTAGGGGGGTTAATGTCCTAAGGAATATTTCCAACCAACAATTCTAACCACATTGCTATAGGTGTTGTTTACTAAGTATGGTTGAATCTCAATAATGGTGGAGGACAAATTACCAAGCATTCAACAAGTTTACTCACATAGACTCGTAGACCAAATCAAGGATCATACATCCAACCCTAACCAATAAACCAAATCAAGTATCCTACTTCTAATTAATCAACCATAACATGGTGGAGAGCCTTTTTTACTTTTAACACTCCCATATCCTATAGGGAAATGATGTGCATATATCTTACTACCACTCAATATGCTAAAGCATATCCCTTAGTTGGTTAAGCAAGATACTGCAATAGTGGCACCTCTCTACATGGACCTTATCATGAATTTATCCCTTCATGAATAACCTCAATTGGTTAGGAATCATACACAACGAGGGTGTCCCATGGGCCAAATATAATAATGTACATACACAAAGCAACATTGATACCATCAATTGGTCAAATACAATCACAATCTTATCTACCCACACATACCAAGCTAAGGAAGTTATTATAATGGTTCCATAAAATTTATATTCTAGGAATTTCTTTTTTCCAATCACACACACACACGAAGCATGCAATCTCTTGAATCATTTACGCACATGCATAAAATCTAATAAATACATGAAATAAAGGGCATGCCATGTTTAAAATATATGTATGTTTCTCATATGGAATATATAGCGTTGTACGTGTAAAAAAGGGGGATGGGAGGGGGGCATGCCATATATATATATATATATATATATATATATATATATATATATATATAGGGAATGTTCCCCCATCATTTTTTATAAGTACAATGCTATATATTCCATATGTGAAACATACATATATCATCAATAGGGCAGGGCCCTTATTTCATGTATTTATTACCCCAATAGTGGAGCCTCTCTACATGGATCTTATTATGACTTTACCGCTTCAAGATTACCCTCAATTTGGGCATCATACTCAACAAGGGTGTCCAAAGGGAAAAATAGAATAATAGCCATACACAAAGCAACATTAATATCATCAATTGGTCAAATAAAATAGCAATATTATTTATCAATACATACCAAGCTAAGGTAGCTATTATAATGTTTCGATAAAAATTATATTCCAGGATTTTTTTTTTCAATTACACACACATGCACACACATTAAGCATACATTCTTTGGAATCATTTACACACATTCATGAAATCTAATAGATATATGAAATAAGGGACATGCCTTGTTGACAATATAAATATGTTTCTCATATGGAATATATAGAGTTGTACTTGTAAGAAAAGGTGGGGGGAGTGGCATGCCACATATATATATATATATAATCACTCACGCACATGCAGAAACTGTAATCAATACACAAAATAAAGGGGTATGCTCTAGATCCATAAAGAATTATATATACGATACTATATATAAATTAAGCATGCAATATCTGGAATCATTTGTGCATATGCATAAAATCTAAGAAATGTAAATGAAATAAGGGGCATGCCCGAGATCCATAGAGAACATGCAATTACAGCATAATGCAAGTAAACATTAATGCACAATTAAAAACCAAATACATGTAATATGTAACTTGCAATATCCCATGGCTAAGTCAATTGCACTTTAGTACCCACAAGCAATTTCAGAGAAAATTTGACAAAATAGTGTTCCTTAAACAAAGGGAAAATTATACCAAGGTTCAATTTTTGACCCAAGCAAACCAACCATCTTAATGGGTATTTCCTTGCAATCATGGGTTAAGCTCAATAATGTAATGAAATCATAATTCACAAAAATTCTCAAGGATCCAACCCAAAAGTGCTCAAGATTAAATTTATCAAGCTTACAACAACGTAGTTGAGGTATGTGTAGGTTTTAACCCCATACAAAAATTACCTGCATACGAATTCTAAAACACAGAAAATAAACAATGCGAGATCATAACACATAAAACACATATACACAAAGATTTTCCCCTCTATCCCAAAACTAGGAGTATCAGCTTGATTTTTCATTATGTTCCTTTCAATGTTACAATACATATTTATACATGCCGAAGCATCCAATACCATGGAATGAAAATAATCACGTCCAATACCATGGACCGAGAACCATCGCATCCAATACCATGGACTGAAAACCATCGCGTCCAAAAATATCTGCGAAAATCATGCATAAAACCATAGGTGGGTCCGCTCAACCTAACATAGGGTCCAAAACCAAAATTTTTTGGGGCGCTGCCCCGGACCCCATAAAGTGAGGTTACAGGTGCCCTTCATACCCCCTGTTAACTACGTGGAAATAATATAACACAACCCAACATTCTCCCACTTGTTGTTTTCTTTCGACAGGGGGCCATAAGAGAGCTTAGTCATTTTCCCAACACTGAAATTCCCATTGTCTCTCTACACCAAGGGAACTTCTGAGAGCTCACAGATTTTGTCAATGCATCTGCAGTATTCTTCAAAGTGTCCACCTTTACCAGCAACACCTTTTTGTCTTCTATCATATCCCTCACAAAGTGATACTGAACATCAATGTGCTTTGTCTTTGAATGATATGTAGGGTTCTTTGCCAAGAAAATTGCACTTTGGCTGTCACAATCTATCCTTATAGCTTCCTATACTAACCCCATACTTGAACACAATCTCTGCAACCAAATTAGTTCCTTGCTTGCATGAGTGGTTGCCATGTATTCTGCCTCTGTAATTGATAGTGCCATTATAGATTGTTTCTTACTCATCCAACTGACTGCACCTCCAAATAGGATAAACACATACCCACTTGTAGATCTTCTCTGATCCAAATCTCCAACCGAGTGTGCATCAACAAAGCCATGAATATCCAACACTCTGTCCAATCCTGGTCTTCCTTGGTAGCAGAGACCATAATCACTAGTGCCACAAAAATACCTGAAAACCCGCTTCACTATTGTCCAATGCTCCTTTCCTGGTTTTGACATAAACCTGCTCAATACTCCCACTGCATGTGCAATGTCTGGTCTAGTATAGACCATTGTATACATCAGGCTATTGACTGCACTTGCATATGGAACCTGGGACATGTCCTCTTCCTCTTCTTGTGTCTTGGGACACTGTTCAGCAGATAACCTCACACCTACAGGAATAAGAACCTTCACCGGTTTACTATCCTACATATTAAACCTCTACAGTATTGTCTCGGCATATTTCCTCTAGTTTAACCAGAGCTTTCTCTTTGCCCGATCTCTTTTAATTTCCATGCCCAAAATATAGTTTGCAGCACCAAGATCTTTCATGTCGAATTTGGATGACAATTAGGTCCTCAAATCATGGATAATTTCTTTGTCATTTCCAACCAGCAACATATCATCCACATACAAGACCAGATAAATAACATGGTCACCAATTAACTTAAAATACACATAATGATCTGCTTTGCTTCTGGTGAAGCCAAGTCCCCATATAAATGTATCAAATTTCTGATACCACATCCTTGGTGACTATTTTAACCCATACAAAGATTTCTTTAACTTGCATACCAGTTCTTTCTTACCCTTCATCGTAAAGCCTTGAGGTTGCTTCATGTAGATTTCCTCTTCTAGATTCCTGTGAAGAAATGTTGTCTTCACATCCATCTGTTCTACCTCAAAATCAAAAGCAGTAGCAACAGATAAAAGTAATATAATAGAAGTTACCTTGGCAACAGGAGAAACAATATCACCAAAATCAAGTCATGGCACCTGGGAATAACCTTTTGCTACCAACCGAGCTCTGTATTTCTCTACTTTTCCTTTTGCATTTGTCTTATTTTTGAACACCCATTTGTTGCCAATGGGTTTCCTTCCAGCTGGCAACTCCACTAGATCCCAAGCCTCAATTTTGTGAAAAGATGCCATTTCATCAACTATGGCCTCTTTCCAGAGTTTTCCGTCCTCTGAATCCACTGCTTCCTTCACAGTTCTGGGATCATCATTAGTAACATACAAAGAAAAATTTGAACAGAAAGCAGATGGACTATATGTTTCAGGTTGCCTTCTTTCTTGGACTGATCTTCTTACACCTGGAGTTTATGGCTCTTCATCTTCTAATTCCTCCTCTGCTGTAGAGTCTGATTTTTCCTCCTTTAGCTCAAACTCTATCTTCTTAGGTTCCTTTTGTTGGACATCATGTTTAACAACATCTTTCACCTCTCTGAACACGACATCTAGGCTGTACACAACCTTCCTTGTTACTGGGTTCCAAAGCTTATAACCCTTCAAACCATCCTTATACCCAATAAAGATGCACTTTTCAGATTTACTATCCAACTTGGTTCGTTTCCCCTTTGGAACATGTACATATGCATCACATCCAAATACCATTAGATGTGAAAGAGATGGTTTCTTACCAGTCCATACCTCTTATGGAGTCTTATCCTGCAACGTTGATGAAGGTGACCTGTTGACTAGGTAACATGCAGTATCCGTTGCCTCTACCCAGAATTCCTATCCTAACCCAGCACCATTGAGCATGCTTCTTGCCCTTTCCATCAACATCTTATTCATTCTTTCTACAACTCCATTTTGCTGAGGTGTATATGGAGTAGTCTTCTGCCGTGCTATACCACACTTCTTAAAGAATTCTTCAAATTCCTCACTGCAAAACTCTTCACTGTTATCTGTCCTCAGCCCCTTTATCTTCTTCTCTCTCTCGTTTTCCACCAAAGCCTTAAATTCTTTAAACCTGTCAAAGACTTCAGATTTCTTCTTAAGGAAATATATCCATGTATTCCTTGAGAAGTCATCTATAAATGATACATAGTACACAGACTTACCCAATGATGGAACCTTCACAGGTCCAAACACATCACTGTGCACAAGTTATAATATCTGTTTCGCCCTCTTACTGCCAGAGGGGAAAATCACCTGATTCTGCTTCCCATATACACAATTTTCATAGAAATCGAAATCCAGAGAGCTATTACTCATACCTTCTACCATGAAGTATCTGAAGGCCCTTTTCTCCAATATGTCCAAGCCTTTGATGCTACAACATGGTCTTTTCTTCAGAGACCACTAGATTTTCTGCTCCACTTTCATGAACCATAGAACTATTGGACCCGTCAATAATAGTGCTACCTTGTAGCCTGTACAGAGTTCCAATCCAAACTCCCCATCTCAATACCAGTGCTCCTCGAACCATCTTGCAGGTATCCTTCTCGAACACTATTTTTACACCTGCATCATCTAGCTTGCTAACAGAAATCAGATTTCTAGTTAATGCAGGAATATGTAGAACACCTGGAAGCATTCTAACCCTTCCACCTTGCAACTTCAACTTTACTTTTCCACAACCAATGATTCTAGCCTTCTTTTCATCCCCCAAGAAGACATCACCACCATCATATTTCCCATACTTGAAGAACCACTCTCTATGGGCAGTGAAGTGAAAGGATGCACCTGAGTCAATCAACCATGCCTCATGATCTACATGTGTACTTGAAGAAGCCAAGTACACAACCCCACCTTCATCTGAGGTGGTTTTCGCCTTTGCAGAAGGAGCATCATCAGATCCCTTTCCTTTGTTAGGAGATTTAGCTTTACAGTCCCTTTTGAAGTACCGTTCCTTTCCACATTTCCAGCACACCGCCTTTACAGTTTTCCTAGAGATTTAGATCTCCCACTCAATGACTAATTTTTGTTTCTATTATGGGACTGTCCTCATACAGACAAGGCATCACCATTCTGGCTCTCCATATTTTTCCATCTCATCTCCTCTGTCAATAAGGATGAGACTATTTCATCAAAATGCAATGCAGTTGCATTGCTACCTATTGCAATGACCAAACTATCCCATGAATCTCGTAAAGAACACAACAAATTGATGCACTTATCTTCATCTGAAATTTTAATATCAACAAATGCTAACTGACTTACCACAGTATTAAATGCATTCATATTCCCTGTCATTGAGTCTCCATCTTTCATGCTCAGGTTATACAACATTTTCCACAGGAATAGTTTATTCATGAGAGATTTAGATTGGTACAAATTCCTTAACTTGTCCCACAAAGCCTTGCCCATAGCTTCTCCTAATACATTCGGCAATACTCAATCTAAGACACACAATCATATTGTGCTCTTTGCCTTCCAATTCAACTTTTTCCATTCTTCATCAGACACTCTCGTTGGTTTAGTACCCGGATCTACTGCGATCCACTGATCTTTATCCACCTACAGATCCTCCATCTTGAGTTTCCACAACTCAAAACTCTGACCATTAAAATTCTTGATCTCTATCTTTCCACTGCTCTCCATCTTCTTTCACCACCAGAATCGATCTCATAGATCTCCCACTAAACAAGGTCTACCACAGGCCGAGCAAAACCCCTCAGCAATAAAGGTGTCCCCTTGAAGTCAAAACTACTCCGATACCAAATGTAGGTTCTAACCCCGTACATAAATTACCTGCTTATGAATTCTAAAACACGGAAAATAACCAATGTGAGATCATAACACATAAAACACATATACATATATATTTTCCCTTGGATCCCAAAACCGGGACTACGAGCTTGATTTTTCATTATGTTCCTTTCAATGTTACAATACATATTTATACATGCTAAAGCATCCAATACCATGGACCGAAAACCATCACGTCCAATACCATGGACCGAAAACCATTGCGTCCAATACCATGGACCGAAAACCATCACGTCCAAAAACATGTGCAAAAATCATGCACAAAACCATAGGTGGGTCTGCCCAACCTAACATAGTGTCCAAAACCAAAATTTTCCGGGGCGCTGCCCCAGACCCTATAAAGTGGGGTTACAGGTGCCCTTCAAACACCCTGTTAACTACGTGGAAAGAATATAACACAACCCAATAGTATGCTAGAAAGGCACTTGGACTTGTAGCACCTATAAATCGCATAGGATATGGCATATATGGGTATTAATACCACCTTCAACTAAACATAGAAACCTTGATAGTAATTCTCCCTACCTTTTCAAGCAACAATATTACTACCACCTTTATCTGGTGATCACAACCAAAACAATAGTGGCATATTTCTCTACAAGGATTTCAATACCAACTTTAGTTGGTGATCAAAACCACAATAGTTTAAAAATCATACAATTTGGTCCCAATCAAATAATACAAGGAACCATGAATTTTTAGTTCTAATACATTTTCATGTTGTGGTGTACTCTCATCCCCTTTATCCACATAGACCTAGTTGGCACAAACACAGTTTTGTCCATCTTACCATTATCATAGCACAAGTGCATCAACAATAATAATTTCCATAATCGATTTCATCATGAGATAGCTAGCCCCAGTCATGGGCAAGCCACTTCTTTTATAGTCCATATTAATCTAACATCTTCCCAATATTTGTTTGCTGGTTTTCACTTACTCATGCAAAGACAAATTTGGTCTTAAGGGTGATTTTACAAGTGTCCAGAACATGGTAAAAGTGAAATGAAACCATTTCCCTTCTACCCACTTACCCAATTTAATTTTGGTGTTCATTTTCACAAATATTTTCTCATTTCCCAAGCTTCCTAAACACTAGGATATGATATTCATTCTTTGTAACAGCCCTGGTGAAAAGTTCATTTAATAAAAGTTAATAAAGATAAAATAAGACCATGATTAAGGGACACTTTTCCATGCTGAATATTGGGCAACACATCCTAGTGTGGGTGTTGATCGATTTATTATGCTAAGGAAATTGTAAAAGGAAATGGCTAAATATTTGAAAAGAAAAATTGACATTTTTGGCACATTTATTTACGAAAATAATGGAAATTAGGAGAAAAGAGAGGTGAAAGGTAACATGTTGCATGCGAGGAGGAAAATGAAGGAAAATTATGGAAAATGAATAAAATAGAGGCCTCATTAATAAGAAGGCTTATGAGGATCAGTTGGTAACTTTTTTCCATTTCAAGTTTGGAGCTCTTTCATTATTTTCTCTCTCTCTCTCACTGTCGGTCACTTAGAGTTTTCCTTGGAGCACTCTAGATTCGAAGCAAGGAAGGAAACACAAGCAAGGGGAAAGGAAAGAAAGCAAGGATCAAGGAAGAACAACAAGATCAAGAAACTTCAATAGGAATACTTGCAGGTAACATATTGCATGTGTGATTTCCTAGTTGGTTTAGACATGCATGGATTTGCATGTTGATGTATGGTTCTCTTGTTGCCGGTGGCATGGTTTTGTTGGGTTATGGTAGTGGTTTTTAGCCTAGCCTTGTATTTTTCTAGATGCTATGGTGTTGGGATGTTTATTTTGGTTTGGAGATTTGGTTTCCGGATGGATTTCAGAATCCAGGGTGGAGGTGGTCTCAAGTTTCATTCCCAAAGGCCTAGGAATCCCTTGAACGGTTTTGGCAGGATACATGGTAAAGCCTAAGGGAGGTGTCTCACTTTAGGGCCAAGTGATCTAGGCTTGGACTATGGTAAAGCATTAGAGACTGGTCTTGGTTTAGGGCGTAGTGATCCAGGATTGGATTGCGGTAAAGCTTGAGAGACAAGGAGACGAAAAATTCCTCAAGGAGAGTGATGGATTCTAGATGACATTCCAAGTTTGGTTCAGTTGTGGTCAGAGTGCATATTTTGGTGTCATCATGGTTTGATGAGTGTGGAGGTGGTTTAACCTCTAGATTCCCATGATTTCTCTTGTATTGGTTGTTCTATGAGATCCCACATTCATGCTTGGAATATGGCACATGGGTGACTGACTGAAAGAAAGATTTGGTTTAGCCTTGTCTATGGTCGGGTGGTACGTGGAAGTCCCAAATGTGGTCGGATTTGCCTATGCTTAATAGAAGCTAAGTTCTATTACTTTTTCACTTGTTTATATGTGGATTTGATGGCTATCATATCTATTATATTTATATGTTTTAATGCTCATTGTAATCATGGTTATATGACTAGTTCATGTCATGGCTATTTCATGTATTTACTTGTAATTGGTAAAATGATGGATGAAAGACCTAATTGAGGTTATAGTAGTTCAATGGAGAAGGTGGTTATCCTTTTGGTTATGTTTCATAATTTCTTTTAGTCATTCATTCCCTATCTTGTATCCTACACTTGTAGGTTGCATTAATGCCAAGTGTTTGAAAAAATGCCAGTCCTAGCTGGGGATGCTCAGACCTAATCCCGAGGTTGATTTTGATTTATTAGTATTTTCATCATGTCTTTGATGGATTATGGAGGTTGTAACAATTTTTTGGCAGAGGATAGTGTTATCGGATATAAAATTTGCTCAAATCCTAGGGACGTTGGCATAGATCTTCTTAGAAGAGTCCATGGACACTGGCACACCTCCCGCTACCCCCCATGATTCTACTTGCAAAAATGTAAAGCATATATAAGCAAATGATAAGAAAGAAAATCTATTCTATCCTCATGGAAATGAAATGAAAGGGAATTATATTCTACTTGGTAGGAAAGGAAAGTCCTAGGTTACTCTTGCAAGAAAAAAATTACACTTTGATTAAAATAAATTACACGAAAGGAAATCTAGACTAATTGCAAAAATCAACATTCAAGAATCATGAAATGCATAAAATAAGTGGTGACCTAATGAAGCCTTAGCTCAACCAAAGTGGTCTCAGAGCATTCATGGGCTATTCTAATATATAAGTGTACTTCTACCATGAATTTGGAATGAACTTGGACATGGGAAGAGATTGAAAACAAACCGTTATAGGAAACTTTCTCTTGCTACAAGAAAATTCCAACAAACTTGTTTGTTGAGTTAATGTGCCAAATGCCTCATATAATCAAGTGCAAATGTAGCGGGGTAAATTTTGTTATCAAGTTGAATTTTTTTAGACTTTAATTCGATTGGAATAATCTCAAAACAACTTCATTAAGATATGCTAAAATTCAACATAAATTTACTACTAAAAACAAAAAAAATTAGAATAGTGAACTTGCAAACTAGTCTAAGTAATCTAATGATGAAAATGAATTTACTAAGATATTCTAGTGTTTCATAATGTTATTTATCATCTCATATTGGTGGAACCAAATCATCCCTAAGAAGAACCTTCCCCCACCCCCTATGATTCCGTGGACCTTTTGAAATCTTTCATGAAGTGTATATATATATATATATATATATATATATATATATATATATATATATATATATATATATATATATATACTTCAAATGAAATTACAAAAAAATCTAGAGTACATCCTCACATTTCGTAGATGGTAAATCGGTTAAACCAACGACCTCAATTACAGGGAATTTCCCTAAGGGAATCAAAGAGTGTCAAACCCATGATCAATACAATATAACAACAATATCCCTACCCTACCCTCTTGATTGAAGCTAGCCTTTCCCCCTTGGAAAGCTTGACTATTGTTGGGAAATCAAATTGTCTTAATAAATAAAATCAACTCACTCAAACATAAATTATCAATCGAGGTAGGTCTTTTTATTTCAAGATTATTGTGAAAAATATATGTAGATAACAATAGTTAACTAGCATTGGCTATTTCTTAATGAGAAGCTTTCTCCTATAAGAAAAATATTGTCACTCTTCACACTTGCACGAATGGAAATCGATTCAGAAAATCCACACTGTCAAACCATCACTTGCATAAAAATAACACTTAGTACACAATGTTGAAAATGAAATTACACTTGTAGAAATGAAATAACACTCTTTGAAATCAATCCTCTCAAAACCATACAACCACACAATAATCAAGCCAACTCAAATCAACTCATTCATTAACTAAATAGGACAGTGCAACAAATGTAAAAGAAACCAGCTAACACTCTATTTCAATAGAAATATGTAAATTTGTAACAACAATTTAACAGTAGCACATAGTTAGTAAGGATTGATCTCAGAATAACTACGCTGACACACAATCAATTTACATTAATATTATTTAAGTTAAATTAACCAACGTAGAAACAACATATTAGCATGTATAAATGAATTAACATAACTTGCAAATAAATTAATATGTAACAACTAAATACCTCTGCTAACACAACAAACCCTGCTAAAGAGGAGGACCCTTCCTCCTCAGTAGGGGGATGGTGATTCATAGCTCATAAATTATAAATTCAAAGATAAGCCACAAACTTGCAGATATTGCATTAGCTTTAGAACTAAAGTTACAAGATGTGTTGTTACATAGATGATGGTGCCTCCCCTTCTTAAGATAGCTTATTCATTTTCTTACTTACTCATCAACTCCCAACATGTTATTTTACCATACATTTTATACAAAGAGATAAGGGGACAAATTGGAACAAATTCCCCAAATCTAGGTTATCACAATTATGGATAGATTACAAAATATTGACCCTTTGTTTTTGGGAGATATTAGTTGGAAAACAACTCAAAATATGGTTACAATATATTTGTTTGTCATAGAATCATCTGAGAATAGGTTGGATTTGTTTCATTTTCTAACTCATTGTTTTGTTTGGGTCATGATCTATCAATGGTTGAAACAAGAAAAATATTCTTGAAAGAACCATTTGTATCTCCCAATCCATGAAATTTTTGGATAAACAGTTCCTAAGTCACCTAACTGGGGATGTTTTAAGAAAAAACCATGTCGCGGTTTTTCCAGATTCATCTTCATTTTCCAAAAAATCACGTCTAAAATTAATCAACCTATTCTAGCTTCGTGAGCTATTTGAATTATAGATCATGAGCTGGATCCTAACAGATTTGACCTAGGTATGAGTTAGGAAACACAAATCCATGTCAACATCTCTAGGAATAAAATATTGTTGGCGGTGCTAGACTTGCCAACATTCAGGGTATCTCCCTGATATGAAGTTCCAACTAGAATTCACTCCATTTAGAGTAGGAGTCCCAACAGTCTGTGGTAATGTTATGCCTTGACTATAAAAATGCGTAGAGGGAAGACTAAAAACATTGGTTGAGAGAAAGTGTGTGACCCTATGGAGAGTCAAGTGCGATGCATGAATTTTCCAACACATGATGGGACAAGGATGTGCACCCCTTGGAATCCTGTAATAGTATGCAACTTGAAAGAAACACATGAGAAGAATGGCATCACAAGATAAGATGAAGAATATTCCACAAGTTAAAGTGATGAGTTAATACAACAACATTCATCCAACAAGATTCATGCAAAAGAAAATGAAATAGTTCATAAGAATAAGCGTAATTTAAATAACATACGATGAAAATACAACAAGAACAGTGCTACTATATTCACAACATATGCATGAAATTGTGTTGGCTCTGATTTTATTATTATAAGTGAAATTTCCATTCATACATACACCATTGACGACCACTAGCCCCAATAGTGGAACATTAAAGTCAAGAACACCTTTTCCTCTAAAGAAGTATGCTCGCTGTACACTACAGAGAATCCAAGGCTCTCCACAATACTCGAAATCTCTTTCTAAGCTTAATCCTAACCAAAATATTGGCTCCCAAAAGCCCATTACATGAGTTATGAGGTTCTATTTATAACAAGAGGGGGGTGACTCTTCAACTTCTTTACAAAATGACTCTTTACATTACATCATGACTCTTCCTATTCCAATATTAACACTTGGAATTTCACTTACAACATAATTACAAATAATATTGCAATTTACACTCATACCCATATAGGACAAAATAGGGTAGAGACAACTTGACAACCTAACAAGACCAAAATACTATGATGCTCGAGTTTGGGAACACTCTATGTAATAGCCCTGGTGAAAATTCTATGTAATAATGTAAATAAAGACAAAATAAGACCACGGGTAAGGGACATGTATTACAAGTTGAATATGTTAGTGTCTGTCTTGTTAGCGTGTCATCTAGATCAAAAAATTGCTTTTACCATGGTCATTTCAGGTTTTCATCATCAAATTTTTCTGTCACTAGGTTTACACAACAAATTTGGTCATTGTATGATCAGTCCAAGATAGAGTCATTGTTTGAAGTTTCACTCATGCTGGTTGCTTGTCATATACCATGAAAATTGGTCAAATCATCATTATCATTTCATTAGGTCTTAAGTCATCCATTAGGTCATAAGGGTCTCCAAGGTCCACCATTTCCATAAAAAGTCAGGAATAAGTTAAATTGACAAAGCAAATAATTCAAGAAATGAAACATGGTTTATTTACATTTTCATGACATAAAAATTTTTTTACGAGCAGAAAGCACCAACACTCAGGAGATGCAAAAAACACATTTGCAAAGTCAAGGTAAAAGTTGTTGTTGGGCCGTGAATACGACCACTTTTTAATACTTATTTCATCCATTTTTACTCTTCTTTATCATGTCATTTATTATAATTTATTATATAAATCCATTTTATAATGATTTATGCTCTTATGGATGAATATTATTTATTCTCCTTTATTTTTAATAAATTGATGATTATGCATGATTTTATCAATGATAGTTTATTAATAAATTGGTTGTAACATTACTCACCATTTTAGCCTCCAAGATATTTGCCAGATTATAGATTTGATCTCCAAATCATCATCAAATATTCTAACTCAGAAATTCGCTAGTATAAGAAGTGACAGTTTTGAGGATGAGACTCTGAGCAAATGAAGAAGAATCTGGAAAATCCAGAACATGGGTTTTGTCCAGAACGTACCAAGTTAACTTTATTAGAGAATGGTGTGCCCAAATTCGGCTTGTATTGAGAGAAACGTAGGGTTCTTTGAGCATGATTTTCTTGGATTTACTGTGTGGCCATTTTCCAAATCTCAGTTGCAAAGCCCAATTCGCCTTGCTCTTGTTGAAAGATGGATGGAAATATATTTTCTTGCTGATCAATTGGTTAGAAACAATCCAATTTTGTAATAATTATCATATTGTAATCGTCACAGTTGTAACTGCTCTCTGCTGTCTATGTATTTAAATTAGAATAGAGATCAGAGAAAGGGAATGATGAATTCAGAGGGATGAGGGATGGCTGAGAGATGGAGAGATTTCTTGTTGTAATTATACAATTCCTCATCGACTCTCATTGATTAAACAGAGATCGATTGTTTGTAAATGTTGTTATTCATGATTAATACAAGAACGTGTTGACGTTTAACTTATTAGTTCTGCAGTAGCTCAGTGGCGTTTCACCGGTGGTTGAGGGCCCAGCCCTAGTGGATCGATCCGTTGTTTGTATCTCTACCTTTTCATTATTGTTGTGGGATAGTTCATATTTTCTTTTATTATAGTTTGCAAGTTAATCGGTTTGTTGTTTAATTGCTTTGATATCAGTGTGTTATATTAACGAATCGCGTTGTTGTTATTTTATTATTTAACAAGAATCTCAACACTGTATAATTTCTCTTGTTAATGCCTTAATAGAGCTTCGCTATTCTATTTCAATTATGGTTTCATTCCACTTGCTCTTCCATTTGATTGATATTCATTCCAGATTGTTGTTCAATAGGATTGGTTATTCGATTCCATTAATTAGAGTTTGTTGTTCAGATTTATTAAATAGGATTCATTGTTTAATTCCTTTAATTAAAGTTTGTTGTCCATTTACTTTGCTGTTCATTTCTGTTGATTAATTGCAAAGAGTTTTCTTTTAAATATTTTTCCTAGTTTACTTTCAAGAGTAGCTTTAGTTCAATTTCTATTTCCCTTTGATTGCTTTAAAGCAGGACTGTCAACTATAGAGAACATTAGTTATTGCTTCCTCGTTCCCAGATTGATTGTCTTGTTCTAGTTTGATTTCAATTGCATCAATCTCTAGAGGAATGAGTTATTTCTACTGTATCCTTGATTGATGGTTGTTTGAGTGAATGATTTAGTTCAGAAAATTTCAGTTTCTTGCTGTTCCAATTAGATTTTGTTTCCAACATTCATTTACTTTTGGATTTTAAGCACTATATTGCAAAACATTACTCTTGAGTAAATAGCCGCCTAAGACTGAGTACACTCTTGAAATAAAAAGTCGTCCCTGGGTTGACAATTAATGTGAAGATAATTAGGAGTTTAAAAAACACCTTTTATTGCTCAACAGTTTGCTTTAGAAAAGTGAAATCAGTTCACAAACGATGATTAGTTTCTTCTTTATATTGAAAAAGTGAAGAAATCACCCCTATATAAACTCAAAATGACTCAATACTTTTTCAGTCACCTCTCATTCGCTCTTCGTCATCGAGCTAACTCGCTTTAAAAAGTAAAAATTTCATTTCCTTAGGAGAAATTGGCCCAAATTTGCAGGCATTGCACTTTTGAAGCAGGTGCTGCATGTAGGAGAATTGCAATGTGAGTAGAAGAACTACGCTATGCACAGGACAGAGTGCCCAAAAATCACCCAAATTTTCCCAAATTTTAAATTTTTTGCTTTCAAACTTGGTCAAATTACTTCCTAAGGCTGACAAACAAGTAAGTACATCATTTCCTTTGATTTTTTCTTTCCCATTTTCATTCCATGTTGATAATATCTCAAGCTAGGGTTTGTAGCAAAAGATGCCATGGGAAATGCTAGGGTAGAAATGGCCATCACAATTTTTTATCTCCTAAACATGTAAATTGACTTTCTACACCTACACACATGTATGATGAGTCATCTTGACCAGTCCATCCACCTCCATATCAAGTGTAAACACTAAAAGAACAAAACCCTAGCTCATTCCTAGAGTTATTTTGGAAAAATCACACAATAAGACCTTCTTGGTCTCACTTCCCAGCAACACATTCGTTCACCATCTTCCACACTCATTTGAATTAGTTTTTAAAAGCCATTTCATCTTTCACAAAGCCCTCCCATCATTTTGTCAAAATCCCTCATATATCACTTCATTTTCATACTCACCTCACATCTATTTCACTTCCTGCTGCTAGGATTTTGTGTCATCATGGAGATTGATTCTTCACCAGAGAGAAAGAGACAACACAAAGGAGGGAGGATTCTCAGATATGAACCATCAGATTGCAATCAGATCAACTCATATCCTTTCATCAAACAATGTTTTGAAGATGTTCACTGTTTGGAATTTTGCAAAAGAGTAAGTGAAACAGGGTTTTATGAATAATTGACAGATTGGGTGGCTACACACTTGAAAGGGGAGACTGTTTTCATTTTTGGTTTTGAGTTTAGCTTCTCAATGTCCTCCATATCACTAGCAACTAGTTTACGAGACAATGGCGAATACTAGTTCAAAGGGATGAATATAGATCTTGAAAACTACAAGCCCTTATTAAAGAATGCATACAAAGACACACATACTCACCTTATGCCCTTCAGATATTTGCTTGAGAAGTATGCTCCTTTAATGAAGATCATCATGAGTTTCTTTACCTGTGAAGGTAGATTCTGAGGGCTGTATGCATATCACATTCGCCTCTTGATTCACTTCACATCTCAAAAGCCACTCAAAATATGCAATTACTTGTTCAGGAGTATTTCAAAAATGTCCGAGAAGATACAGTTGAAGGAAAAAGAGAACTCTCCAAGCCTGTTTCATCATAATCTCATCAAAACCATTTTCCTTCATTAGTTGGTAGAGAAGGGTATGGCTTGGGAAGCCTTCTTAGAAGAAGCTCTAAGATGGCAAGAAGAAAATGTAGCACCTCAGTCCATAAGCACACCAATACAACAAACAAAGATGGGGTCATCTAGCAGACCAGTAGAAAAGATTCAGCTACCTAGGCTAGAGGTCATCAAAGTGTATAAGAAAGGGCATAGGCTTTTTTTTTCTTCTCACAAAGAGAAAGGGGCCAAGCCTTCTTCATTGGCAAACCAGGTATCAACAGCAAAGGGTAAGAAGACAGTTGAGCAGGAATTTGAGATCATTGATCTAGAAGAGGAAGATGAGATTTCAATCATGAAATAGACCATCAAGGACAAGGACTACCAACTCAATGAGCTGGAAATAATCATGGAAAGAGCTAAGTTCATTATATCATTCCTAGAACAAGAAAACAGTGAACTCAAGGCAAAAGAGTTGATCTTGGAAAAGTAAAAAGCCAAATTATTGCAGCAAGTTGGTAAAGGTAAGGAGATCATAGAATCAAGTGAGCCTAAAGGATTAAAGGGTATAGGAAAGAGGAAAATACCAAGAACCATAGGTCTCAAAGAAGCTTTGCAAGAGGAACATAAACAAATACTCCTCAACGAAGACCTTGACCTAGAAGAGAGAATCGCCCTTAAGGTTCATCAAGATAAGGAGTATTGGCTTAATAGGGTGAATGAACATTTGGAAAAGCTCCTGGAGAAGGAAAATAGAGATAATCAATTTCTCAGACACATGGCACATCATTATCAAGTTCAACACATGATCACTAATGACAAAGTTAAACAGCTTAAAAACAAGCTCAAGGAGACCCAGAAAGAGAAAAAGGATGATGGAAACTTAGAGATGCTTGCTGAAGCATCCATGAAGCTTTAAAAAAATCATTTTTACATCTTCCCTCCAATTTTGATCCAATTCTGAGCATTTCGTGTTTTTTGAGAATATTTGGTGTAAATTCAGAAAATTGTGTTTTCTAGAAGCACAGCGCCTTGGCGTTGTGCCTTTTCCTTAGGCATCCATTTGAGGAAAAGTTTATATTTTTTCAAAGGTCTTGGCATCCTCTAAAAGCCCATTCGCCCAAATTTTGTAGAGATGGCTTATTTTGGGAGAAAAAGGAAAAAAGGTGGCAAAAGACTAGCATTCTGGACCATTTTTTGATAGGCGTTGCGCTTCTGGAGTGACCTTGGGAGAATGGATTTTTGTAGGTCTTCCCATGCTCCCAATTAGGAAATTCAAACTATTCTTGGAACCTAGACTTGAAGGGCTAGTTGAAAATTCTCTCAAATTTTTATTTTGACCCCTGGAAGGCACATGAAAATCAGCTCAAAGTTGGCGCTGCGCTTCTGCATTTTTTTTTGTTGTTATTTGTAAAAATTCACTGTGTAAATTTTCTAGTTTCTAGTCAAACTTGGTCAAAGTCAAAATTCTATTTGTAATGGCACACGTTACAAGGCTAGGTGATGTAGGCATGAATAAATTCATATCATAGGAATTTTTTTTTATGTTCATTAGGCCTCATAAAAGAAGAAAACTCCTAATGAAACTCTTCATGAGGTGTTTGAGTTACACCTTCTCACTCTCACTTGTTGGTTGACAGAATATTGGAGTTAGTTCCTCCACTTAGGAGTTTGAATCCTGAAGGTGGGAAAGAGGTCAAGATAGTCTGTAAATACTATTTCACCTCAAGAGAAAATGGTTGAAATTTTTGTAAAGGAAGGCTTGCATTGTAATCATCTTTCAGCTAGTACAAATACATGTTGCAGCGATTTTCAAGGAACTCTAGCACAGTGAGTTCATGATGTTTGTGCTTCACTCTTTTTGTTTTATCATGGTATAAACATCTTTACATACATTATATTTCTTCTCTATATGAATACCTTGTGATAAAATACTCAAAATTATTGTATTATCAAGCTCTGTTATCTAGGATTTCATGGTTATATGTTTTGTCTTCTTAAGCTAATTAAATCATATTTTAATGCTCATTAGTTTCTTCCTTTCTATATCCACTATACTGCACTGAAATAATACTCCAATTACACCATGACTTTTGACATCTAGCTCCTTCTTATGCTTGCTCCTGTATTCCCACAGCCTAGACCTACTTGTGGCCCCAAACCCTAAGTTCAGCAAACCCTTTAAAAACCAATTTTTCACAAACAAATATATATATCTAGCCTAAGATTCATTTGCTTTAAAGTCATATCATTGATAAGAGACTTAGAGAGATCCCTCTCATGCTTAGTAGGGCTAGCTACTGAGCTAAAGTGGTTTGAGGTTACCCTTGTCGATTTCCTTTTCAGCCTAGGAGATTGTAAGGACTAACATTTTTGGCGCCATTGCCGAGGAACAATTGTTAAATTATCCCTGGGAAAAATCTTAAGAGCTTTCAAGAACTGGTTCTGTACCTCTCAGTTTATAGTATCCTAAGATAGGCTAAATTCATAAAATCTCATTAGTTTAGGGTGTATACATTCTGGCTTCCAAAAGGCATACCAGGTCAAGTCCTGACACTAAAAGTGCAATTCAAAAAATTAAAAGAACAACTTCTCTGCCTAAAAACCTATTCATCTTTGAGAAAATTCCATGTGAAGAGCAGTTAGAATTATCACTTACCAAGTCTAAGTCTGACTCCTATATCTCTGATACAACACTAGAACCTTTAAAGGTTGAAACTCACTCTCTTTCTTCAGAGTCTTTGTCTGCTAAGACTGATCATGAACTGTGGTTAAACTTTGATAATATTCAGAACCTTGCTCACCAACTCCAAATCACAACCGAAAATTATTTTGTTCAATATGAACTTGAATACTTAGCCACAACTTCATCCTCTTTTACACCTCCAAGCTCATCTACCACATCTCCTAATGCTTTAGTTTCATCATCTTTCTTTCCTCCTCCGTTCATTCCATCCTTGCCTCCACAACCCATTTTAACAGTTCCATCATCCTCATGAAAACCTTCACTTACAAAAACCATTGTAACACCTCCACTTCCTCCAACAGTCATGGCAAGATTTGTGCCTTTTATTGCCTACTCAACTTACTACTTTGCCTCAAAATTATGGTCAAAGACTTCCTGTGTTTGATGGAAGTGCAAAAATTACAACTTAACAACATGTTGACAAGTTAACAGACTTCTTTGGTTTAGAAGAAATTGATGAGAATGCCAAAATGAGGGTTATCACTTAGAGCTTCTCAGGAGATGTCAAGAAATGGTTTCAAAGTCTTGCTACAAATTCGATTAATAGTTCTCAAATACTGATTGAATTATTTCTAGCTCATTGGCAAGAGAAGAAAAATCCATTATAGATATTGGCTGAATATAACTCAATGAAAAGGAGCCCCAATGAAATAGTTGAAGAATTCACATCAAGATTTAATACAATGTACAATACTATACCTAACGATATGAAACCTCCTCCTTGTTTAGCTCTTCTTCATTATCCTGATGCTTGTGATCCAAAGATAGCCTATCAGCTCAGATAAAGAGGCCCAACTACTCTTGAAGAAATGCGTTAGAATGCAATCGGTGTTGAAGCCAATCTGCTCATTAAGAAGTCAAAATCAAAGCCAGAGAGGGCAGAAAATAGAGTTGTTTTCATAGAATAACCTGCATCATCATCTAATGCAAAGCTTAATAGCCTGATAAAGACTATGGAAAGGATGATGGATAAAATATCAGTAATTGATCGACAAGCGGAACCATCAGTGAGGAATCCTAACTTTCACAGACAACAGCAACATTAGTTCAGAAATTGACAAGGAGAGTAGCGAAATCAAGATCCTAAAGGTCAGGTGAAAGCTCCAATTCAGTAAAATTATACTGAAAGCCACGAAGAAGATGAAGAGGAAATGGTAGAAGCAAATCACTTCTTTCAAGAAGATGAACTACCTACTTTCCTAACTGAAGAAGATCAGTTTTCTGAAGATTCTTTTATACCATATGACCAACAATTTGTGCTTGCAAGTGCAGATCTATGGGTTGATAGTACTTAAGAGTACCAAAGAGGATATCAAAATTTCCTCAATCATCTCCAAAATAAGTACAGTTTGAGAAACAAAAATATGCCTGTTACTATAATTTAGAAAAAAAAAAAATTGTAAAAGGATGCACCAAGCAAAGAATCCCCTCCTACAGGCCAGAATAAAGAAAAATCTATTGTCACATAGAATCGGGATAGAACTAATGAAGCTTCCACTAGCAATGTGAGGACGGAAAAAGAAATGCAAACTGAAAGCTAAAAGAAGGAAACTCAAGCTAAATTCCAAACATAAAGGAAGGACAATGCTTCAAAAGAGGTAGATAGGAAATCTAATATTTTTAGTTTGGAAAATGAAATTTCTAAATTAAAGATAGTCATTCCCCTCACTGATGAGCCAGCCATCCTTTTTGTTCCAGCCTTAGAAGGATCTCCTAAAGATAGTGAAATTCGTGTTATGGATTTTGTTGATGAAGAAAGCCAGTTAGTAGAAATTTCAGAAGTTCCTAACCTAATGGGTAGCATACATGAAACTATCACAGCAAAAAGTAGAGAGATTGGTGAAGAATCAAGATAGCCTGCAAATCCTATTGAGGAGATTCAAATAATAGTGCAAAAAGTAAAAAATTCTAAGCTAGCCATTCAAGATCTAAAAATAAAAAAATTTAGATTTCAAAAATTATTTTTCCAGAAGAAGAAAATGGTCTTTGGACTATGGAGTTTGATGGTGCATCAGGAAGAGAAGGAGCAAGAATTGGTGTTTGGATACTTGGGCAATTACATCAGACAAATAAATTCCCTCCAAATGTGAGAATGAGTTCTTACAAGCTAGCATTTGAATGTTTGAATGATGAGGCAGAATATGAGGCATTGATTTCTGGCCTCAAAATTATGAAGAAGTTGGGAGCAAAAAAGATTTATGTTTATGGTGACTTTGAGTTAGTGATCAAGCAATTCAAAGGGGAATACCAAGCCAAACAACCAAGAATGAGAGCTTATCGCAATGTTGTACTTGATATTCTCAAAAATTTTCCAAAATATACATTAACTCTTATTCCTATAACTCAAAATCTCATAGCTGATTTTCTTGCCACTACAACCAGTATGGTGAAAACTCCTTTTCATTCTAATCATAAATACTCCATCCATGTTAAGCATCGCCCAGCTGTTCCAGATAACATGAGGTTTTGGCAAGTATTTGGTGACGCTAAGAAAATCAATAGTTTTCTGCAGTTGGAAGGAGAATTTCAGAATTCTCACATGATGATGTGTACAATTTTGATGATTCCCACACTCATTCAGCTGACACTAAAGTTTTACATCTCAAGGAAAACAATATTCCAAGAGACCTGGTGCCTTTGGAAGATTTATTTGACAAGGATGATATCGCCAAGAAGCCCACCATGGTTCCTACTGAAAAAGGAGTAGAAGATGTTAACATTGGCACAACTGAAAATCCTAAATTGGTTAAACTATCAAAGTCCCTATCTCCTAAAACAAAAGGTAAGTACATGTCTTTAATGAAGGAGTTTGCTTATGCATTTGCTTGGGATTACTCAGATCTGAAAGTTTATGATAAGAGTATCATTTAGCACACCATTCCTATAAAGCCAGATCAGAAGCCATTTCACCAAAAATTGAGAAGAATCAACCCCAAGTTGCTACCATCAATTGAAAAAGAGGTAAATAGACTTTATAAGTCTCGTATAATTGTTCCCATTCGGGTTTCTAAATGGATGTCTAATCTAGTACCTGTGAGAAAAAAGACCGGGGAAATTTGTTTATGCATTGATTTCAGAAATATTAATAAGGTGTCCCTAAAAGACAACTATCCCCTGCCTAAAATGGACCACATACTTCAGAAGGTGGTTGGATCCTCTAGGATGCCATTGCTTAATGGATACTTTGGGTACAATCAAATTTTGGTACACAAAGACGATCAGCTCAAAACAACCTTTACAACACCATGGGGTACATTCATGTATGCCAAAATGCCTTTTGGGCTGAAGAATGCAGGAGCTACCTTTCAGTGTGCTATGGATATAGCATTTGCAAATGAAAAATATACATCTCCGGTTATTTATCTTGATGATCTAACATTATTTTCAAAATCTGATGAAGATCATTTGCATCACTTGAGGATTGTTTTCAAAAATGCAAAAAATTTGGCATCTCACTTAACCCAAAGAAGAGTTTGTTTGCCATGGAAGAAGGTAAGCTACTAGGACACATCATCTCTAAAGATGGCATCCACATTGATCCTGCCAGAGTGGAAGCTATTCAACAATTAGACTTCCCTAGACACAAGAAAGAGATTCAGTCATTTAATGGGAAAATTAATTTTTTGAGGAGATTTATTCCTAATATAGCTGAACACTTGAAGGAAATGACAAATATGTTGAAGAAGGACAGTGAGGTAAAGTGGACTTTAGAGGCTAAGAAATCATTTCATGCAGTAAAGTTTACATTATCTACTGCTCCTATTTTAATTAGCCCAGATTATACCTCATATTTCATCATTTTTTCTTTTGCTTCTAAGCACACATTAGCAGCAGTCCTAATGCAGAAAAAAAAGATTAGAAAAAAGAGCAGCCTATAGCATTCTTCATTCGCACCATAAGATATGCAACATTGAAATACAATATTATTGAAAAACACGCATTGGCATTGGTAAAGGCCCTCAAATATTTCAGGGTTTACATTCTACATTCACATACTATTGCTTGTGTCCCTACTGTAGCAGTAAAACAAATTCTTATACAAATAGATCCAGAAAGCAGAAGAGGAAAATGGATTGCAACAATGTTAGAATATGACCTAGAGATCAAACCTACAAAGCTCATCAAAGGAAAAGGGTTAGCCAAGTTTATGGCAGAATCAAATCTACATGCATTAGATATTAATTTGATGGTTGTACTATCAGAAGAATCAGAAGAAAAGGACCCTTTCATGCAAGTGTCTGATATGTTCATTTCTTCTCCTTAGTACGCCGACATTGTCTATGTCTTGCAGCACTTGAATTTGCCTCCAGAATTTCCCAAAGGTAAAGTTAGATCACTAAAACTCAAAGCTTAAAAATATTGTATTTTTGATGGTTTTTTATTTTGGAAAGATCCTGGAGATGTGTTTCTAAATTGTTTAATAGAGAATGAAGCTAAAGATGAAGTGAAGGATTTTCATAAGGGAGATTGTGGAGGTCATCATTTTTTGAAAATCACAGCAAACAAGATCTTAAGGGCTAGTTTCTATTGGACAACCCTCTTTTCTGATACCTACAAAACAGTCATGAGTTGCCATGAGTGTCAGATTTTTCAAAGAAAGAGGAAACTTTTGCCATTACCATTACAACCAATTTTGATTTCAACTCCTTTCTAGCAATGGGGCCTTGATTTCATTGGTGAAATCCATCCATCATCTTCAGCACAACACAAATGGATATTAACAGCCACCGACTACTTTACAAAGTGGATTGAAGCTATCCCAACTAGGAAAGCTACTGATTATGTCATTATTCAATTTTTGAAATCTAATATCTTGTTTAGATTTGGCTTCCCAAAGAAAATAATAACAAACAATGTTGTTGCTTTCAAATAAAAAAGAATGGTGGATTTTTGTGCAAAATATCATATTGTGTTAGGACACTCCACTGCATATCATCCAAAAGGGAATGGCTTAGCTAAATCTTCCAACAAATCTATGATCAACATCATCAAGAGGGTCCTGGAGGCAAACAAGAAGAATTGGCATAAAAAACTCATCAATGCTTTGTGGTCGGACAGGGTCAGCACCAAAAATTCAATAGGTATGTCTCCTTTTCAGTTGGTATATGGAGTTGACACAGTATTTCCTTCATCTCTTGTTATCCCAGTAATGAAAATCCTATAAGAATTGGATAGTGAAACTAATGACATACAAAGGAGAATAAACTAGATGATTCATTTGCAGAAGACAAGAGAGGAAGTTTTTTAAAACACATCCAAACTCCAAGAGAAAATCAAGAATATTTATGATCACGAAACAAAGGTGGACAAATTCAATTTGGGAGATGTAGTCCTTCGGTGGGATGCTAGAAATGAGGACAAGGGAAAAAATGGTATGTTTGAGAACTTATGGAAGGAACCATACAAAAGTTATGCATTCAGAGGAAAGAAACCTTTCTTGTTGGAACAAATGGATGGAAGATACTTTTCAGGAGGGGCGACCAATGGTAGGCTTCTCAAGCACTACTATGACTAAAAAATCTAGAAAGGTCATCACTATTGTACATTCCAGTGTATATTTTGCTTCTAGCATTTTAGATAACTGTAATTAGGGTTTGAAGCCCAAAGTGAAGGCCCTAAGGCTCTTTCAGTCAGTATTGTTTAATCTTTTTAGTTCTTCTGTCAGCCAAAAAATCAGTTTTTATGCATGTTGACTCCATTTTCCCAATGAATAAGGCTACTTGGTCTACGGTGTTCTTGACACCTCCAAGGAGTTGCCATCCCCAGTTGGAGCCAATGTTAGTGTCACTCTTGTTAGCCTGTCACCTGGATCAAAAAATTGATTTTACAATGGTCATTTCAGGTTTTCATCGTCAAATTTTTCTGTCACTAGGTTTACACAACAAATTTGGTCATTATATGGTCAGTTGAAGATAGAGTCATTTTCTGAAGTTTCACTCATGCTCGTTGCTTGTCATATCCCATGAAAATTGGTCGAATCATCATTATCATTTCATTAGGTCCTAAGTCATCCATTAGGTCATAAGGGTCCCCAAGGTCCACCATTTCCATAAAAAGTCAGGAATAAGTCAAATTGACATAGCAAAGAATTCAAGAAATGAAACAGGGTTTACTTACATTTTCATGACATAAAAAAAGTTTCAAGTGCAGAAAGAACCAACACTCAGGACATGCAAAAAACACATTAGCAAAGGCAAGGTAAAAGTTTCCTTCAGAAAAGTGAAATCAGTTCACAAAAGAGGATTAGTTTCTTCTTTCTTTTTGAAAAAGTGAAAAAATCACCCCTAGATAAACTCAAAATGACTTAATACTTTTTCATTCACCTCTCGTTCACTGTTCATCATTGAGCTTACACACTTTAAAAAGAAAAAAATTCATTTCCCTAGGAGAATTTGGCCAAAATTTGTAGGTGTTGTGTGTAGATACATTGCAATTCACTTTTGAAGCAGGTGCTGCATGTAGGAGAACTGTGTTGCGCTATGGCGCTACACGTAGAAGAACTGCGTTGCGCGCAGGATAGAGTGCCCGATAATCACCCAAATTTTCCCAAATTTTAAATTTTTTGCTTTCAAACTTGGTCAAATCACTTGCTAAGGCTGAGGAACAAGTAAGTACATCATTTCCTTTGATTTTTGCTTTCCCATTTGCATTCCTTGTTGATAATATCTCGAGCAAGGGTTTGTAGAAAAAAATGTCATGGGAAATGCTAGGGTAGAAATGGTCATCACAATTTTTTATCTCGTAAACATGTAAATTGACTTTCTACACTTGTACACATGTATGATGAGACATCTTGACCAGTCCATCCACCTCCAAATCAAGTTTAAACACTAAAAATAAAGACCCTAGCTCATTCCTAGAGTTATTTTGTCAAAATCACACCATAAGACGTTATTGGTATCACTTACCAACAGCACATTTGTTCACCGTTTTCCACACTCATTTCCATCAGTTTGTCAAAGCCATTTCATCTTTCACAAAGCCCTCCCATCATTTTGTCAAAATCCCTCATATATCACTTCATTTTCATTCTCACCTCACATCTATTTCACTTCATGCTGCTAGGATTTTGTGTCATGATGGAGATTGATTCTTCACCAGAGATAAAGGGACAACACAAACGAGGGAGGATACTCAGATTTGAACCATCAGATTGCAATTAGATCAACTCCTATCCTTTCATAAAACAATGTTTTGAAGATGTTCACTGTTTGGAATTTTTCAAAAGAGTAAGTGAAATAGGGTTTTATGAGCAACTGACAAATTGGGTGGCTACATACTTGAGAGTGGAGACTGTTGTCATTGATGGTGTTGCGTTTAGCATCTCAATGGCCTCTATCTCACTAGCAACTAGTTTACCGGACAATGGCGAATACTGGTTCAAAAGGATCAATCTAGATCTTGAAAACTACAAGCCCTTCTTAAAGACTGCATACAGAGACACACATACTCAACTTATGTCCTTCAGATATTTGCTTGAGAAGTATGCTCCTTTAATGAAGACCATCATGAGGTCTTTTACATGTGAAGGTAGATTCTCAAGGCTATATGCATATCACATTCACCTCTTGATGCACTTCTGTTAGGTCCCTATAATACTATTGATTACCCCATTACTATTGTAGTTGTATCCCTTATTAATATTTTTGTGCTCATATTGTCCCCATATTGTTGTTACTGTGCCCCATAGAATCCCTCTATTGTTATTTTTGTGGCTTTATATTATTATTGTTAGGTCGGCTAGGTTATATTGTGACTCCTTAGACTCCTATATATAGAAAGGAGGTTTTGTTATTTGAATCATCCAAGAATTGTTCATTTATGTAATGTAAAGGAGGTTGCCTCCTCGAAGAGGCTAAATTCTAAGGCGTTGATCTATCATTTCTATCTTTTGTGAGTTGGTTTCATAACATTTGGTATCATCATCATGGAATTTTCGCTATAAATTTTTTTCTACGACGTTTCAAAAGCTAAAAAAAAAACTTATTTGAGAAGAAATTGCATTGAACCTTGGGTCTGAATTTCAGAGTTTTTCGCACTATATTTGCGGAGATAAGATCTGAGGAAGTTGGCCTTTTTGCAGACTCCTGAATTACATTCCAAATAGGTGACTTGGGGAAAATCATCATAACTTTCTCTCTGAGCATCAGATTGAAATTTCATAAGAAGGTACAGAAAGAGGACGGATTGTAGTTTCTTGTATATATTGTTTAGAGCCAAAGGTCGAAATAGTGACTCGTGGCACATCGTACAAGTTCATTCTACTGAACTAGTCTATAATCAAGTCACTGTGGGAGATTTGGAGAATCCAGTTTGGATCAGACCGGTGGCATTGGAAATAGGACATAGAGGGCTACCACAGGTCACAATTTTAGAACTGGATGATCCAAAATCACAAAGATACATAAGATTCAATATCAAGCTCCTACAATGTGAAAAAAGGTGTGTAGTTTTTTTAAAACTTTTGCATAAGCTTGGTTTGAAAAATTGGTTTGAAGGAATTCGAAGGGCATAGCAAGGCATTATTATCAATAATTTATGCCCAGAGTAAAGAAATTGCAAACACCTAGTAAGCAACCTGAAAGCTCTAACATGACTCATGAAGAAGAGGAAGAAATGCAACATGATATATCAAAATAACGAGACCAACAAGTGTCACTTGCACAAGAACTAACATAATCTAAGATGGATGGTTTAAAAAAAGATGTAGAAGCTAAGATGGATGGTTTAAAGAAATGTGGAGAGGCTAATATGGATTGTTTAAAGAAAGGCATAGAAGCTAAGATGAATGACGTGGAAGCTAAGATGGACGATTTGAAGATAAATTTGACAAAAGTTCTACAAGAAATGCTTACTAATGGTGAAAGGGTAGTAAAGGAAACTCATGATGAGAACAAAAGAAATGTTAATCATGATTTCATAGAATCTAATGTTGGATCGAAGACCCACCATATTCCAAAAATTGGTATGAGGAAGTTTGATAGCAAGGATCCTGCAACATGGATATTACAGATGGAGCAATTTTTCAATCTCAAAATGTGAAAAACACACAAAAGGTAGGTATTGCAACTTTATATTTGGAACCAAATCAGTTTGTATGGTATCAATGGCCTTGCTCTCAGAAAAAAATTATCACTTGGACAATGCTTACGGAAGAATTGACAGCACATTATGAGCATACAAAAAGCAACACCCTTTTTAGACAATTGATAAGTCTCAAACAAAAGGGTTCAATAATGGAACACATTGAGGAGTTCCAAAAATTGAACATAAGGGTTAAAAATATTCCAGAGGAGCATAGGATTGATGTGTTCATAGGGACTTTAGAGGATAATATCCAACATGATGTTTGCCTTTGGGAACCTGATTCATCAGAGAAGGCATTCAGGTTAGCAATATTAATGGAAAAAAAATTATGGCAACCGAGAAGCATACCACTCACAACTATAAAGATGGAAGTGTTGTTGCCCCTAGTCTTCCACAACCTATAACATTGACACCACAACAATTGGAAGAAAAAATAGCAAAAGGGCTTTGTTACAGTTGTGATAGCAGATACACTAAAGGTCATAAGTGTGCTGAGAAGAAATTATTCTACATAGATTTTGAAGAGGAAGAAGAAAATGAGCAAGAAAGGTCAAAAGAAGAGGATATACTCCAGGAAAAAAGCCTAGATAAATAAGAAATGAATCCAACCATATCTTGTAATGCATTGGCTGGAATTACCACTCTTCAAACCATCAAAATAGAAGGACAAATCAAGAAGAAAAAGGTAATAGTGTTGATTGATTTAGGAGTTATCCACAATTTTATTCATTGTAAGATAGCAAAATAATTGACTTGCTTCCTATATCCAACACCAGAGAGTCAAGTAATGCAAATGGAGGAATGATAAATTGCTCTAGAAAGTGCCATAATATCAAGCTATCCATGGGAGAATATGTATTGACTAGCCCAATGCTTTCCATTCCAATGGGAGGTGTTGGTGTTGTACTAGGAGTCCAATGGCTACAATCCTTGCGTACAATAGCTTTTAATTTTCAAGAACTTTTCATGAAATTTTCTGTGGAAGGAAAGGAAGTTGAATTGAGGGGTATTGCAAGGAAATTGGGCAAGATAATCAACTCTAACAATATGAAAAAGCTTCTAAAAAAGGAACAAAGAGGTGTAATTGCACAATTATGTTCGCTATATGTTTCCACATCGGAATCATCCATTTCTCTAGGTCTCAAAAAAGTCTTGGACAATCATTCCAGGTTATTTGAGACTCCCAAAGGTCTCCCACCTATTCATGATCATGATCATGCTATTCATCTGATTCCAGGAAGTGTTCCTCCAAACATCAGGCCGTATAGATATCCCTATGCCCAAAAGAACGAAATTGAACATATGGTTGCAGAAATGCTAGAGGCTGGTATAATTCAACCTAGTTAAATTTCTTTCTCTGCTCCAGTAGTATTGGTGCACAAGAAGGATGGATCATGGCGCATGTGTCCGGATTATAGGGAGCTCAACAAGCTCACTACTAAACATAATTTTCCCATTCCTATCATTGATGAATTACTAGATGAATTGCATGAATCAATTTACTTCACCAAGTTGGATCTTCGTTCAGGATATCATCAAATCAGAATGAAGACTGAAGACATTATGAAAACATCATTTAGAACTCATGAGGGTCATTATGAATTTTTGGTTATGCCTTTTGGCCTTACTAATGCACCTTCTACATTTGAAGGTTTTATGAATTCCATTTTCAAACCCTTCCTTAGAAGATTTGTGTTAGTATTTTTTTATGATATACTAATCTACAGCAAGTCTTGGAAGGATCATGTTGAACATGTTGACAGGGTGCTACAACTGTTGGAGGAGAAACAATTATATGAAAAAAGATCAAAATGTTTTGCTCGAGTACAAAAGGTGGAATATCTAGGTCATATTGTATCTCATGAAGGAATTAAGGTAGACCCTAGCAAAATTAAAGCCATTAAGGAATGAAAGATACCCACATCCATAAAGCATCTTTGAGGATTTTTCCAGTTGACAGGGTATTATTGCAAGTTTGTTAAGAATTAGGGAGAATAGCTGCACCTCTAAAAACATTATTGAAGAAAGATGCATTTTCATGGACTCCAGAAGCAACAAAGGCCTTTGAACATCTTAAAGAGGCAATGTGCCAAGCACTAATATTAGCTACACCGGACTTCAAAAAAACATTTATTATGGAATGTGATGCTTCAGGAAATGGAATTGGTGCTGTTTTAATATAAGATGAAAGACCCATTGCCTTTGAAATTCATCCAAACAAGGGAAAGTTTTTACACAAAGCTATTTATGTGAAGGAAGTGTTGGCGATGCTACATGAACTTAAGAAATGGCGACCCTACCTAATGGGAAAACACTTCAAGGTAAAAACGGATCATGATAGCCTTAAATACTTTTTAGAACAAAGATTTTCCTTTGAAGAGCAACAAAAGTGGGTCACAAAGATGTTGGGTTATGGCTTTGAAATCATATAGAAAAAGGGGAGCAAAATGTGGCGGCAGATGCACTCTCAAGAAAGGATGAGGATGTGGAAGCATTGTTGTGCACCATTTCTATTATCCAACCAGGTTGGATAAATGAAGCAAGGAAGGAATGGAAGAATGATGAAGAAGTGTGGGTACTTATTAGAAAGTTACAACAAGATTCAGTACATCTGATACATTTAGCTAGCAAAATGATTCATTATGGTACAAAGATCGCTTATACCTCTGTAAGAAATCCCAACTCAAACAAAAGATTCTTATGGAATTGCACACTTCTCCCTTAGAAGAGCACTCAGGATTTTTAAAAACTTACCATAGGGTTAAGAAGGAATTTTTTCGGGATGGCCTTAAATCAGATATTCAAAAGTTTGTGGTGGAATGTTTGGTTTGCCAACAAAATAAAGTTGAAACAATTAAGACCCTGGGTGTATTACAACCTTTATCCATTCCAAGCCAACGTTGGGAGGAGATTTCAATGGATTTTATCATAGATTTACCCAAGTTTGAGGGAAAGAGTGTCATCATGGTGGTAGTTGATAGACTTACCAAGTATGCAGACTTTTGTGCATTATCACATCCATTTAAAGCTAGTACAGTTTCTACTGCATTTATGGAAACAATTCAAAAGCTACATGGAAACCCAAAGATTATTGTAAGTGAGAGAGGTCCCATTTTCACTGGAAATTTTTGGACATAATTATTTTCTTGTCTTGGTACTAAATTAGCTCATAGCTCATCTTATCATCCTCAATCTGATGGGAAAACTGAGATAGTAAATAGATGTTTGGAAGGATATCTTCGTTGCTTTGTATTTAATAAACAGACACAATGGGTCAAATGGTTGCCTCTGGCTGAATGGTGGTATAACACTTCCTTCCACACAACAACAAAAAAGACCCCATTTATGGCACTTTATGGATATCAGCCACCATCCATCACATCATATTTAAGAGAAAATTCTAAGGTTCAAGCAGTGGAACATCACATTGAACATTAACAACAAGTCCTCCAACTCTTAAAGGATAACCTTGTGTTGGCACAAAATAGAATGAAACAACAGGTAGATCAACATTGTAGCGAAATAAGTTTTGATGTAGGTCATTGGGTATTCCTACGACTACAACCATATAAACAAATGTCCCTCAAGCAAGCTAAGAAGAATAATAAATTATCACCAAAGTATTATGGTACATACAAGGTGTTGCAAAAGATTGGTACTATGGCATACAAATTGGAGCTTCCTGTAGCTTCTCTAGTGCACCCAGTTTTCCATGTTTCATGTTTAAAGAAGGTTATAGGCGACAAGATCCCAGTTCAAACAATATTTCCAAAACTTGACGAGGAAGGAAAAATTATATTGGAAGCAGAAGCAATCACATAAACATGAACTCAATAGCTACGAAATCAATCAATTTCAGAGTATCTCATCAAGTGGAAGAACTTATCCGCTGAAGATTCCACATGGGAGGATGAGAATTTTATACAGAAGCATCCAGAACTACTCAAGTGTTAAGGAAAACACTATTTTTAAGGAGAGGGGCATGTTAGGTCCCTATAATACCAGTGATTACCCCATTACTATTGTAATTGTATCCCTTATTAATATTGTTGTGCCCCTATTATCCCCGTATTGCTATTACTATGCCCCATAGAACACCTCTAATGTTACTTTTGTGGCTTTATATTATTATTGTTAGGTCGGTTGCATTATATTGTGACTCCTTAGACTTCTATATATAGAAAGGAGCTTTTGTCATTTGAATAATATATGAATTGTTCATTTATGTAATGTAAAGGAGGTTTCCCCCTCGAAGAGGCTAAATTCTAAGGTGTTGATCTATCTTTTCTATCTTTGTGAGTTGGTTTCATAACAACTTCACATCTCAAAAGCCACTCAACATGTGCAATTACTTGTTTAGGAGTATTTCAAAAATGTCTGAGAAGATACAGTTGAAGGACAAAGAAAACTCTCCAAGCCTATCTCATCATAATCTCATCAAAATCATTGTGGTTCATTAGTTGGAAGAGAAGGGTATGGCTTGGGAAGCCTTCTTAAAAGAAGCTCTAAGATGGCATGAAGAAAATGCAGTGTCTCAGTTCACAAGCAAGCCAAAACAACAAACAGAGATTGGTTCATCTAGCAGACTAGCAGAAAAGATTTAACTACCTAGGCCAGAGATCACCAAAGTGTATAAGAAAGGGCATAGGCTTGTGTTTTCTTCTCACAAAGAGAAAGAGGCCAAGCCTTCTTCATCATCAAAGCAGGTGTCAATAGCAAAGGGTAAGAAGATAGTTGAGCAGGAATTCGAGATCATTGATCTAGAAGAGGAAGATGAGATTTCAATCATGAAACAAACCATCAGGGATAAGGACTACCAAATCAATGAGCTGGAAACAAACATGGAAAGAGCTAAGTTCATTATATCATTCCTAGAACAAGAAAACAGTCAACTCAAGGCAAAAGAGTTGATCTTGGAAAATGAAAAAGCCAAGTTATTGCAGTAGGTTGGTAAAGGTAAGGAGATCATAGAATCAAGTGAGCCTGAAGGATCAAAGGGTACAAGAAAGAGGAAAAGACCAAGAACCAGAGGTCTCAAAGAATCTTTGCAAGAGGAACAAAAACAAATACTGCTCAATGAAGACCTTGACCTAGAAGAGAGAATTTCCCTTTAGGTTCATCAAGATAAGGAATATTGGCTTAATAGGGTGAATGAACATTTCGAAAAGCTCCTAGAGAAGGCAAATAGAGATGTTAGGATATTCCGACACATAGGAAATAGTTAAGTATAACTTGGTCTAGTATAGAGTTAGGTAAAGTGTGTTTCTTTACTATGTAGATTTTGTAACTTACAATCTAACGGTCACGATATGTAGTGATCCGATGGTTCATTCTCTCCTCGGTATTATCGAAACTTGATCCCTGGCTTAACACCTGATTGGTCCATGATCTCTATTTGAAGAGCATGGAGGGTCATTTGTAGGGTAACCGTCCATGAGAGAAGCTTATGTAAATTTTCATTCTTTTATTAATAAATTGCCTGAAGTGGCTGCATTAGCTTAGGCCGTGGACTGTTTCCCTCTTTGATGTTTTTAACCACGTCAAAAATACTAGTGTATTGATCTGTGATCTATTTGTCAGCGGTGTCCTTAGGTGTTCTGTCTGAGGAACTTACCCTATAAATTGCTACATGGTATCAGATCTATTTGAGGGCCGCATCTATTGGTGATCCAAATCTGAAGCCGATAGAACTGCATCCGACAATCATTTCCTAGATCTACTGTTTCTGACTACTTTCAAGCGAAGTGGACTGCTCTATTGTGTTAGGATCATCTGTTCTAGTGAGGAACCCCTTTTGTTTCATGCAAAGAGGTTTTCGGTAGCCCTAGCTACTTCATTTTTAAGATCTAGAGGTATGTAGTGTTTATTTGCAGTTTACAGTTATTTTCTCTCTGTTTATTCCGATTTCTTTAGCTTGTTTAATTAACAGATCTATACCTTTCATTTCTGCGTATGCTCTTTTCCCCGTAACTCTGTGCGATCTAGGCAAATAAGAAACATAAAGAAAGAGTTTTTCTCATGCGTATGCTCTTTTCCGCTGCGCCTTAGTGTGATCTCGAAAAATCAGAAACATTGAGGAAAATATTTAGTTTCTGGCTAAATCTAACTTCAAGCTGTAAGGTTCATTTTTTTTGTATGTCCGTGTTGGGTTTTTTGTTTTCTGTTTTGTAGGGAAAAATAGATTTCTCAAAGTAAGCACGAAGCCCAAAGCGTTTGGAAAGGGGGCTGATTTTTTTTATAACATTATCATTCATTTCCGCACATTCTTGCACTTCATCGGCATCTTCATCAAATTTTCTTCAAAAAGCCATAACTTCTTCATCCGAAAGTCGTTTTCAGAGCCCTTTTTTTTTAAACCATCCTAATTTTTCGAGATATTTCCATTGGAACACTTAGTTTTAGCATCTATAGCTTCATTTTTTGTTAAAGTGGAAAGTCCATGCCAACTTATTCTTGACAGCACCAACTACTTCCAATGGTGGTCCTACATTGTGGATTTACTTAGAAGTAAAGGTCTCTACAGAATAGCCTCAGGCCAAGAAACCAAACCGAAAGGTGAAGATAAGGCAGCTAAATGGGAAAATAGGCAAGATCAAGCACGTGGGTGGATAGGGATGTCTATTTCTCCCGATCTTAGATTCCATATTGCAGAACTTGATACTCATGAGGAAGCAATGAAATAGATCACTAAAGTTTTTGGAATTAAAAACGAACTTAAAGCCCATCAACTCGAAAATGAGTTGCTTACATTTGACCCCAATAATATTTCTTGCACTAAAGATTTGTTTTCCACGTTCAAGACCCTTAGACTTCTCTTGGAAGGTGTTAAGGTTAAGAAAGAAGATGGTAACCTTATCTATTCCATTCTTACTAAGTTGGTACCAACCTATTCTGTTTTTGTTTCCACCTTCCATTCTACAAGAGAAGCCTTCATTTCTCAATGACAAGCCTACAAGTCCCCTTCCTTTGATTCCTTTTGTGATTCTTTAATAAGTGAACAAGAAAAACTCTTACACCTTCGTCTTCTTAATCTTGGAAACTCTTCTAAGAAAGTGTTAGCCGCCCAACAACAACCAAATCCAAAGAATCCTAAGAAGTTGTATCCTAAAAGGAATGGTCCTAAACCAAACAAGGGACCTAAGCAATTTCAGCCTCCAAATGAAAAATCATTTCAACAAAATGATAAGACAAATAAAAATAAAGGGAAGAACACTGATAGAAATTGCAACTTTTGTAATCGAGATGGCCACTTAGAATCCAAATGCTTTAAGAAGATGGAAGCCTTGGAAGCAGCAATGAAGAAGCCTAACATCCATTTGGAGCACTCTTCAACTTCAACTTCATCTTTAGGAATAGCACTTTCTGCATATGGTTGTCAAGCATCTTGGTCTAGCTATGCACTAAATGTATCTTCTTCTTCTCATTCTCATGAGTGGCTCATTGATTATGGAGCTTCTTATCACATGGCCAAAAACAAAGCCATGTTTTCTTCTTTAAATGATTGTAACACCAAAAATATATATGTTGGTGATGATAGATCTCTTAGTGTTGTAAGGACTGGAACTATTCATATAGACAATGGTCAATTTAATGATGTATTATGTGTTCCAACCTCATCCTGCAACCTTCTATCTATATATCAGATAACTCATTCAAGTGAAGGTAAAATCGTTGAATTTTCACCTCACGATGTTGTAATTAAGGACCTAAGAGATCCTAGACAAATTTTAGCTACTGGCAGTGCTGATGATTCTACAAGGTTGTATAAGCTTCACAACTTTGGGTCATCAAATCTTCCCTCAGTATTTGTTGCTCATAATGATCAAGTGAGCAAACTTTTGCATGAGCGATTCGGTCACTTAAACTATCGCTCCCTTCAGAATCTATGTAAATAAAATATGGTGACAGGTCTTCCAATGGTATCTTGTAGAGATGGTGTTTGTTCCGGATGTGTACTCGGAAAACATCATCGGGATAGTTTTGAAAAATGTGCCTCTTAGCACGCCTCAGCCCCTTTACAACTTGTGCATAGTGATTTATGTGGTCCACTTCGAGTTGTTTCATTCTCTGGCTACAAGTATTTCTTAACTTTCATTGATGATTTCTCGAGATGCACTTGGGTATACTTCTTAAAACTCAAGAGTGAAGTATTTAACATGTTCTTGGCCTTTAAGGCCTTTCTTGAAAAACAATCTGGACATCAAATTCTTAAGCTAAGATCTTATAATGGCAGAGAATATGTTAACAAAAAATTCATCAACTTTTGCAGTGAGAATGGAATTCAAATGCAACATATTGTTCCATATACTCCACAACAAAATGGTTTAGTTGAAAGGAAGAATCGCATCTTAAAGGAAATGGCTAATTGTATGCTTCAATCTAAAGGACTTGGTCTTAATTTTTGGGCAGAAGAAATTAATTGTTCAAATTACATAATAAATCACACGTCTACTAAGGTTTTAAAGAATATCACTCCAGAAGAAGCATGGAGCTGAGTTAAACCAAATGTAAGTCACTTTCACATTTTTGTAAGTGAAGCATGGGCCCATATTCCAGATGAGAAGCATAAAGCTTTAGAACCTAAGAGTGAAAAATATATTTTTGTTGGATATTATGAAGATGTCAAAGGATATAGACTTATTCCACTTAAGTCCAAAAATGTTATCAATAGAAGAGATGTAAAGTTTGCTGAAAATATATCGGCCTACGAGCCTAGTTCGGCGGATGTGCCACCTCTCCCTATCTCTTATACTTTTGAAAATATTTCTTCTTCAGATGATGAAAGCTTGGATGACAACCCTCCCCCACCTTCTCAGGATCCTCCTTTAGCTCCTCAGCTTCCAAAATGGGTCTATGCTACTCGGGATGCAACAGGTGATCTTGTCGGTGATCCTACAGATCAGCGACGTACACGTTCTCAGTTTGATAGAGCCTCTTCTTTACTGGCTCAAGCTTCAGTGAATTATGATCCTGACACCTTTACAAAAGCTTCAGGCCATTCAAATTGGGAAGTAGCTATGAATGAAGAATATCATTCATTATTGGCAAATGATACATGGGATCTTGTTCCTCTACCAAAGGGATGAAAACTTGTTATATGCAAATGGGTTTACAGAACTATGGACCAGATGGGAAAGTTGATAAACATAAAGGGTTTTTCACAAGTTGAAGGCATTGACTACACTAAAACCTTCTCCCCCGTTGCCAAAATGAACTCTATCCACCTTGTTCTTTTCCTTGCTGCTTCTTTCAAATGGGAAGTCCATCAGATGGATGTTAAATCTGCCTTCTGGCATGGGGACTTGCATGAAGAAATCTATATGGAACAACCTATTGGCTTTCTACAAACAGACTCCAGCCTTGTATGTCGGCTTAAGAAATCCCTTTATGGTCTCAAGGAAGCTCCTCGAGCTTGGTATGCCAAAATGAATAACTTTCTTTTAGAAATTGGCTTTTCTAGGTGTCATTCTGACAATACTGTCTACACCAAGAAAATGGGCAAGTCCCTTATCATTCTTGTTCTTTATGTTGATGATCTTATCCTCACTGGTAGTGATCCCAACCTTATAAACCATGTGAAGTCTAGCCTTAAAAGGAAGTTTGAAATGACAGACTTAGGACACTTACATTATTTTCTTGGTCTTCAAGTCTTGCAATCCAAGGAAGGTATTTCCCTTTCCCAGTCCAAGTATGCTTGTGATATTCTACACCACTTTCACATGGAAGGCTATAAGCCAGCCCCTTCTCCCTTTCAGTTTGGAGTCAAACTTTTAGTCACTTTTACTTCTCTTGAAGTTGATGCTACCTTATACCGTCAACTTGTAGGAAAACTTTTATATCTAACCCATACTCGTCCTGACCTTTCCTTTGGTGTTGGCATTATTGCTCGGTTTATGCAAAACCCACATGAAAGTCATTGGAAAGTAGCTAAAAGAACACTTCGTTATGTTCGAGGTATAGTTCAGTCTGGGATTCATTACAGTGCTGAAGCATCTCCTCTATTGGTTGGTTTCACTGATTCTGATTGGGCTGGTGACCGTGATGATCAGAAGTCTACTGCAGGTTATGTGTTCACTCTTGGTTCAGGACCTATTACATGGGCTTGCAAGAAACAAGGTGCCATTTCTCTTTCTTTAGCAGAAGCAGAGTATCGTGGTGTCATACAAGCTAGTAAGGAAGCCTTGTGGCTTTCTCAGATCCTGTCAGAGTTTGGCTTTCAGCAGCAACATCTGACTACACTTTGGTGTGATAATCAAAGTTCCATTCAACTATGCAAAGATCCAGTACAAAATCAGTGCAGCAAACACATTGAACTACACATGCACTTCATCAGAAAGCTCATTCATGACCATGTTCTTGAAGTGCAATATTGTTCAACAGATGATCAAGTTGCAGACATCTTTACAAAGGCTCTCACAGAGGCGAAGTTTACTAAACTTCAATTTATGGTTGGAGTTCAGGAAGTTGTCACTGAGGGGGTATAGGCTCTAGTGCCGCCTTCCTTCTCCTATTGTGTCATATTTGTAAATCCTTCAATCCTATCCCAAGTTGTGTCATATTTGTAAATCCTTCAATCCTATCCCAAGTTGTGTCATATTTGTAAATCATTCAATCCTATTTAAAGTGCATGGAGGGTCATTTGTAGGGTAACCGTCCATGAGAGAATATTATGTAAATTTTCATTCTTTTATTAATAAATTGCCTAAAGTGGCCGCGTTGGCTCAGGCCGTGGACTGTTTTCCTCTTTGAGGGTTTTAACCACGTCAAAAATACTGGTGTATTGATCTGTGATTTGTTTGTGAGCAGTGTCCTTTGGTGTTCTATCTGAGAAACTTACCCTGTAAATTCCTACAAGAGATAATCAAATGGTTAGACACATGGCACATCATTATCAAGCTCAACACGTGATCGCTAATGTCAAAGTGAAACAACTCAAAAACAAGCTCAAGGAGACCAAGAAAGAGCAAAAGGATGAGGGAAACTTAGAGATGCTTGCTGAAGCATCCATGAAGCTTTGAAAAACTCATTTTTACACCTTCCCTCCAATTTTGAGCCAATTCTAAGCATTCTGTGTTTTTTGAGAATTTTTGGTCTAAATTTAGAAAATTGTCTTTTCGAGAAGCACAACACCTTGGTGCTGCGCTTTTTCCTCAGGCATCCATTTGAGGAAAATTTTATATTTTTGGAAAGGTCATGGAATCCTCTAATATCCCATTTACCCAAATTTTGTATAGGTGGCTTATTTTGGGAGAAAAGGGAAAAAAGTGGTGAAACACTAGCATTCTGGACAATACTTTGACAGGCGTTGCGCTATGGGAGTGACCTTGGGAGAATGGATTTTTGAAGGTCTTCTCTTGCTTCAAATTCATAAATTCAAACTATTCTGGAAACTAGACTTGAAGGGATAGTCGACCGTTCCCTCAGATTTGTATTGTGACCCTTGGAAGGTACCTGAAAATCAGCTCAAAGTTGACACTGCGCTTCTGCATTTTCTGTGTTTTTATTTGTAAAAATTCACTGTGTAAATTTTCTAGTTTCTAGTCAAACTTGGTCAAAGTCAAAATTCTCTTTGTAATGGCACAATTTACGAGGCTAGGTGATGTAGGTATGAATAAATTCATATCATAGGTTATTTTTGATGTTCATTATGCCTCATAAAAGAAGAAAACTCCTAATCAAACTCTTCATGAGGTGTTTGAGTTACACCTTCTGACTCTCACCTGTTGGTTGAGAGAATATTAGAGTTAGTTCCTCCACCTAGGAGTTTGAATCCTAAAGGTGGGAAATATGTTAGGATAGTCTATAAGTACTATTTCACTTCAGGAGAATATGGTTGAACATTTTTTAAAGGAAGGCTTGCATTGTAATCATATTTCAACTAATACAGATATATGTTGTAGCTATTTTCAAGGAACTCTAGCACAATGAGTTCATGATGTTTTTGCTTCACTCTTTTTGTTTTATCATGGTCTAAACATCTTTACATACATTATATTTTATCTATATGAATACCTTGTGATAAAATACTCAAAACTCTTGTACTATCAAGCTTTGTTATCTAGGTTTTCATGGTTATATGTTTTGTCTTCTTAAGCTAATGAAATCATCTTTTAATGCTCATTAGTTTCTTCCTTTATATATCCACTATACTACACTGACAGAATACTCCAATTACACCATAAATTCTAACATCTAGCTCCTTCTTATTCTTGCTCCTGTATTCCCACAGCCTAGACCTACTTGTGGCCCCAAACCCTAAGTTTAGCAAACCCTTTAAAAACCAATTTTTCACAAACAAATATATATATATATATATATATATATATATAGCCTAAGATTCATTTGCTTTAAAGTCATATCATTGATAAGAGACTTAGAGAGATCCCTCTCATGCTCAGTAAGGCTAGCTACTGAGCTGAAGTAGTTTGAGGTTACCCTTGTCGATTTCATTTTCAGCCTAGGAGATTGTAAGGACTAACAGAATGTTGGGCAAAGATATCCTAGTGGGAGTCAGTGCATATGTGTTTTGTCTAAGGAAAATTGGCAAAGGCATTGCAAAGGAATTAAAAGGCACAAAGGCACTTTTGGCACATTTATTTATGAAAATAAAGGAGATTAGGAGAAAAGTAAGGTGAAAGGTCACAGGTTGCATGTGAGGAGGAAAATAATGGAAAATGAAGAAATTAGAGGCATCATTAATAAAATAGCTTTTAAGGATCAGTTGGCAAGCCCTTGGTCAGTTCATGTTTGGAGCTCTCTCATTATTCTCTCTCTCGCACACTCTTGATCACTTAGAGTTTTCTTGGAGTGCTCTAGTTTTGGATAATGGAACGAAAAAAAATAAAAGGGAAAGGAAGGAAATAAAGGATCAAGGAAGAAAAGAAGGATCAAGTAGTTTCAATAGGAATACTTGCAGGTAACCTTTTGCATGTTTGATTTCCTAGTTGGTTTGGACATGCATGGCCTTGCATGTTGGTGTATGGTTCTCTTGTTTTCGATGGCATGGTTTTTTTGAGTTATGACAATGTATTTCAGCCTAGTCTTACCTTTTCTAGATGCCATGGTATGTTGGGATTTTTATCTCAGTTTTGATCTTTTGTTTTCTGGATGGATTTTGGAATCTAGGGCGGAGGTGGTCTCAAGTTTCATTCCCAAATGCCTAGGAATCCCTTGACCAGTTTTGGTGGGATACATGGTAAATCCTGAGGGAGAAGTCTCGGTTTAGGGCCAAGTGACCTAGGTTTGGATTGTGGTAAAGCTTGAGAGACTGGTCTTAGTTTAGGGCCTAGTGATCTGTGATTGGATTGCAGTAAATCCAAAGAGAAAACAAGATGGAAAATTCCTCCATGATAGTGATGAATTTTGGATGGAATTCCAAGTTGGGTTAGGTTGTGACCACAACATCAGTTTTTCTTTGATCACAGTTGGGTGAGGGTGGAGGTGGCTTAACCTCTAGATTCTCTTGGTTGTTCTTGGATTGGTTTTTCTATGAGATCCCACATTCATGCTTGGAATATGGCACGGGGATGACTAGATGAAAGAGAGTTTTAGTTGAGCCATGTCTATGGTTGGGTGGTATGTGGAAGTCCCGAACCTGGTTAGACTTTTATATGATTAATACAAGATGATTTATCTTACTTTTGCACTGGTTTATATGTGGATTTAATGGTTTTCATATCTCTAATATTTATACGGGTTTATGTTGGTTATGAGCATTGTTATATGACTGGTTCATGTCATGGTTATTTCATGTATTTACTTGTAATTGTTAAATGGATGGATGAAAGACATAATTGATGATATAATAGTTCAATGGAAAAGGTGGTGATCCTTATGGTTATGTTTCATAAGTTCTTTCCATCATTTATGCATTGTCTTATATACTAGACCTGTAGATTGAATTGATGCCAAGTGTTCGAGAGAATGTCAGTCCCGGTTTGGAATGCTCAGGCCTAGTCCTCAAGTTGATTTTTTATTTATCACCATCGTTATCATATATTTGATGGATTCTAAATATTGTAGGAATTTTTGGGTAGATGTCGGGATTATGGGATAGAAAAATGGCTCAAATCTTGGGGTTGTTGGCAGACGTCTGCTGAGAAAAATCCATATTCTCTGACACATAGGCCTATGAGAGCAAATTTGGGTTGTTAGACGTTGTGATGCATATAGTATGAGAGTGACCAAGGGTTAAAAGGCTCAAATCAATAGTGGGACTTATGGATAGGATGTCTAAGTGGATGACATGTCTCCTAAGGGTGTTGTTTCTGATGTGGATGAGTTTGTTTGATATCTTTCGTCGGTTCCAATTCCTTAAGGTAACCAAGGAATTTGAATCCCTTATAGTAGCCTATTTGGTTGCATGTTTACCCTGACTATAAGGTTGCTTGGGTGGACCTAGGAGGAGGGGGTGTTACACTCTAGCTCAGAAACTCCCACTTGATGATTCTCAAGCACATATCAATGCCAAGATTAGTATTGTCAGATGACATCCCCAAAATGCATGACGGTGTCAGGATGGAAGTGGACTTTAGCCTCCATAGCATCCAGGTACAATGATTTGGAACCAATCTTAACTTATTTCTCAAGTAGTAGCAATATGATCTTCATATGGATAGGACCATTGATGTAGTTCAGCATGTTTTGTTTGTTTAGCTCTAAATCCTCCTTGGTGACAACATGTATTTCCAAGTACTCTTCAATATCTTGACTAACTTGGTGTTTGTGTTTAGCTTCAGTGAGTGAGCTGACTGATGGGATCTTGTGGGTTCTCACCATGAAATCCAAATTGTTGTACAACCATACATATGAGGCTTGAATGTTTCCAATGAACGTGACGAGTTTCTTGTTGTTCTAAATCAACATTCAAACTTGTGCTTTCTCTAGCTCTGCCTGTGGCTTCATGATCTTTACCAAAGTAAGTGATTCCCCTTTGTATCAAAATTTCCATACTTGTATGGCGGTGATGGCAGTTTTTACATTCTTAAGAGTCTTGACAAATTCCTTGCTCTACTGCTACAAGCTATGCAAGCGGAGGTATGCCTTATGTATGGTCATGAGATCCTTGTAGAGGTCCCACATGGTCTCTCCAATTATTTATACTTCACTGAGTATCACTGCTCTCATTTCCCCCCAGGTAGACCTGTGTAGATACTGCGTTTTGTACTGTTTCACGAAGCTATTCTATCTCTTTCCAGGAATCTTGTAGATTTTGTATCAATTTCTTACTCTTAACTATCAAATATTGAGTGTTTGATCTTGTCTCACCTGTGAAGGCCATGTTGGCTTCGACGATGGCATGGATTCTTGCTGGTGTTCGCTACTATCATGCTTTCTCTAATGAATGTAGGAGATCCATGATCATTTAGAAAAAAAAATCTTCACGCTTGTGCAATCCTCTTCTTAAGTTCATTATATGAAAGATTGTACAGATCCATTACCAAACCATTGTCAAGAGGAATTATGTCCCCTTCCTCACTCAGGGCTAACTCTATGGCTAGAGGCGGTAGAGACTGAACAGTGACCTATGTTGCACTGGGAATTAGGCCAACATCTTCATCCTGAGGTTCTGGTTCCAACTCAATGTCCACAACTTCAATTAAGTCTTCAATTTGTTGAGAAACATCTCGATCCTGCATTTGTTCGCTCTTCCCCTCTCTTGTTGGCTTTTTCCTTTCTCTTCAACTTGAACCGAGATTATTTCTCTTGACATTGCATCTTTCCTTTCTTCTTCTACTTGTCCTCCTGTTCTTTCCTCCTTTGTTCCCATTCTTCCCTTAGTTCATGTTCTTCTTTCTGTGCCCTCAATTCTACTTCTTGCAAGCTCTTCTTTTCTCTCTTCCTCCGCTATTCTCTCTGTCTCCTCTGCTTTCTCTACCAAATTTTCTTGCATAAGGATTGGATCTTCTTTCACTTTGAAATATTGTTCTCCCTCTATTATTTCAAAAACATTTCTCTTTCCCTAATCTTGTAGTGGATTGTTGCCTTTTGCTACTGCTACTGGACTTGCTACCATGTTAGTGTTGACTCATTTTCAATAAATAGTTGAGTGTCTAGATATATTGGCAAGTTAACTGGCACTTGATCAAATGTTTTCCAAATACTACTTTCAGTGGTCTCTCTGGAAGCAACTCTCTTTGGTGCCATGGTAATAATAATTTTTGGAGAGAAGTACTTCACAAGTGTGGTACCTAGGGGACAAAAAGGACACTCATGACAATAAAACATTAGCTTGAACATATCAAATTTCAAGGCATGATCAAGTAGAAAATCGGACATCTGATGGGAAGGATTGCGCAATTTTCATTGGCAAGACAAACTAGCTGCTTATGGGAATTACACAGTACATAGTCCCAAAAACCAAGGATGAAGCTTGAGTCTTGGGATTGTGCAATGCGCAGTCACAACATGGGTAGAGACTAGGAGAGACTGCACATTGTGCATTCTTAGTGGCCAAGGTGACAAGTTGACCCCTAGAACTGCGTAGTGCGTAGTTGGAGCCAACCTGTACTACACAAAATGAGTTTCCAAAGGCCAATATTGTGGCTTGAACCTTAGGATTGCATAATTCCCAACTGGGCAAGGCAAAACCAGCCAAGGAAAGTGCAAATATGCTTAAGGGAAGTGTGAGAAACAGGCATATTTAAGTGATGTTGTGAGATTGAGTGCAGATCTAACTAAGTGTGGATGAATCGTGATAGATCAAGTGCATAAACTGAATGAATGTGAAGAGAAAAAAATCGGTGAGGAGATTCGCCACAATGGAGACTAATGGTGCAAAAATAAAGAAAATGATGTGAAAATTGTAAAAGGAAAACTATAACTTGAAACAACACTTCTACAAGCTAAAATATTTTGAAACACTAGCAACCATGAAGAGAAAAAAGTGAAACTGCACTCACACAAGCGAAATGAAAAAAAGAAAAACTCACCTAGTTAAGCAATGAAAACTCCACTGAAGGTTCCTTAATCTCCTCAAGAATGCTAGTGCTAACATATGAAATGCGCACATGAGCTCTAGAGGTGTCGATTAACTAAATTTGAGAAAATGAGGGTTTATGACAAGCATGCCTGAAATCAAGGAAAAGTGGAACTTGGCTGAAACTTCTAAAAATAACAATGTGCCACCTTTGGTAAAGTAATAATGGATCCCTATTTCCTAGGGATTATTTTTCACTTCATTTTTCTTTCCTTTCTGAGGAAATTTGGCATGCATGTTGTCTGGAAAGATTGAGAAATTTTGGGGAACTCGACAAATTTCTGGCTCAGTGCATTGCACAGTTTCTGAGTTAAAGGGATGCATTACACAATTTATGGGCTTAGTGTCAGGTTTCCTTCTATGACTCTATAGTTTTTGAGCTCAAGGGAGACTGCGAGTCAAAACTCCACAATTCTAATAATTGAGGTTGCTTTCCCTCAAGGATTACATAGTTTCTATAGGCAAGCCGATAAATGTTGAAAGACCAAGTTAGGAGGTTAGCTTGTGACTTAGAAAGATCAATTAGGTGTGGGAACAAGCCAACACAAGCACAAATAAAAAATATAAGTTTGAGTCAAAGCAAGAATACCTAGATCAATGCAAGATGATTTCCTATAGATAAGAAGGAAGGCTCCAAAATCGAAGCATAGGCAAAAATTTGGACGACGGTTGTAGTCGTGACAACAAATCCATATTTCAAAATTCCTTTTAGATCTAAGTAAATATTCTAGCCATGGAGGCTGTTACTATTACTACATAGGAACCATTGCAACAATAGCATGGAAATCATCATCAACAAAAAAAGGATAATCCTTTATAATTTATCAAAAATAAAGAAAAATAATCATAATTAACTACTTTAATATCCGTAAGCTTGATGTGGCACATTCATAAAGAAAAATAACAAGATCGGTAATAGACGGGGAAATAAGTACAGTAAGGAGATAAAAATGGGTGTTTAGGATGGTGAAAAGTAGGACAATTTGATGGCACAATAACTATGATTAGGTATCTTATGTATAAAAATAATCTATAAAACATGGAATCTAAGAGGTTCCCAAAAATTGCTTCTAACTCTAGCGAAAATCCCCACCTTCGTCTCAAATGAGGCTAGCATAATGATGAATAGTCTTCACTAGATCATTAAGGGATAAGTGAGGAGATGATATTGGAGAATAAGGGTAATATTAGAAATATTATTACTTCCAAATTTAAAGATGAATTTTGGAATGATAAGGAGTTAGGGGGAAGAGGAAGCTAATATGTTGTAAGGAGATTATCAACCCCAATCTTGATAACCTTCTTTCAGATTGACCAATGCTAAGAAGAAAATGAATATATCCAATATAAGAAGTAATTCGCATGAGCCTCAAAGTGAAATCGAGTGTTGGTCAATTACCAAAACACCTTCGGATGAAAACGTTTGTCACCTTCGCAATACTAAGAAGGTTGAAGATGAAAAGAACTTTCTCTTGGACTACCTAGCTCTTATCTAATTTTCAAAATATTTTCCACATTACCAACCTTCATGACTTATTAATTAAGCAAAATTATGGTGATATAGGTACACTTATCTCCCTCCCTTTCAATCATAGAAATAAAAGATTAAAGAATATCAATTAATCTCTTACTTTCATAAGGTATGGTAGACCATTTTGGTCTTAGTGGAAGTTAATCATCATTGTCGTCATCATTAACAAACTTTACGTATCGCTCTATATCGATTGAGCTAACCATCGAGGCTATTAAGATTTTATACATGTTTTAACATATATCTATATCTATATATATATAGATATATATATATAGATATATATCAAGGTTGGTTAATATTTATTTATATTTTAAGTATAGTCTATTTTTGAAGATTCTTCGGTGAAAATCACATAGAGATACTTTTGTCGACGCGTTTCGAACCAACCAGTGTGGTTCATCGTGAGGACAAGTTGAATGAGGAGATCTCGCTTTGCACATTAAATAGACAGGGCAAAATATCCCATGACCCAATTTTCTAGACAAGGTAACACCTAAAATGACAACAGCTAGATTTGACTCAAAAACGACTAGTTTGACTTTGATAAGGGGTAAAAACTTTATTTATTTAAATAAGTTAATACGGTTATAGTGGACAATCATAAATATATATTAGAATTAATATATTATCATAAATTAAATTATTTTCAAAAATATTAAAAATATAGTGATCTATAAATAATTAATTAAATTTTAATATAAGTTAAAGGGACATATATAAATATATATTAAAATAAATTAACTTGAAATCGTTAGAATAAGTAAAAATACATTAATTTAAAATTGTTAGATATCCAAGTTCTTATATAAATATTAGTTAGTTATGAAAATAGAGTAATAGTTAATTATATTTTAATTAAAATATAAGTTAAAGGAATTAAAATAAAATTAATTTTATATTCATAGTCAAAGATTTTTTTTTTTTATTTATTTATTTATTTATTTATTTATTTATTTTAAATATTACAATATTAGAAATTAATTAATAGTCAATTCAAATAGTATATTAATTAATTATGAAATAGATTAATTTTAATTTAATTTTGAATTATAAAATAAATTAAGATTTCGGCGAAAATCACATGGAAAATCATTTGTCGACGCGTCGACAAATGATTTTCCATGTGATTTTCGCCGAAATCTTTCTCTAACATAATATGGATCACAGAAGCCTAAACTCTATTAAAATAAATTAAGTTTAAATTAATCGTCAAAGAGTTTTTAAATGGGTAAAATACTAGAGAATTCAAGTGCTAGAAAAATATTACCATATTAAAAATAAAATTAAAAGCTTATTGAAGGGAGGGGGAGAAAAAGAAGAGAACTACTAGGAGGAAAGGGCTCGGACCGAGCAACTACTCATCTTCCAGCCATCCTCTCTATTGAGATTGTTTGGGCTTTTTTCAATCTTAGGGGCTTCCCTAAACTTCCGATGATGGAATTGCGACACTCTAGCAATCACACTAGCTTCCTTAATGTAGACATGATGATTGGTTTTCTCCACATGCTCTACGAAAGCAGAAGACTTGGTTCTCATATGCCTAAGGTCAGCTGTATGCTCACTAATCCTTTGATTAATGGAGCAACCAGTCTCACCAATATAGGGGGTCCCACAAGAACAGGGAATAATATAAACCCCTTTCATGTCATTGGGGTCAATAGGATCCTTCATAGATCTGAGGGACTTACAAATGGATCCTATTGACCCAATTCCCTCACATCTGTGAAGGATCCTATTTACCCCAAGGACATGAAAGGGGTTTATATTATTCCCTGTTCTTGTGGGACCCCCTATACTGATGAGAATGGTCACTCCATTAATCAAAGGATTAGTGAGCACGCAGCTCACCTTAAGCATATGAGAACCAAGTCTTCCACTTTAGTAGAACATGTGGAGAAAACCAATCATCATGTCTACATTGAGGAAGCTAGTGTGATTGCTAGAGTGTCGCAATTCCATCATCGGAAGTTTAGGGAAGCCCTTGAGATTGAAAAAAGGCCGAACAATTTCAATAGAGAGGATGGCTCGAAGATGAGTAGTTGCTAGGTCCAGCCCTCTCCTCCTACTAGTTCGCTTCATTTTCTCCCCCTCCCTTCAATAAGCTTTTAATTAATTTTTAATATGGTAATATTTTTCTAGCACTTGAATTCTCTAGTATTTTACTCATTTAAAAACTCTTTGACAATTAATTTAAACTTAAATTATTTTATAATTTATAATTTAATTAAAATTAATCTATTTTATAATTAATTAATATACTATTTGAATTGACTATTAATTAATTTCTAATATTGTAATATTAAAAAAAAAAACTTTGACTATGAATATAAAATTAATTGTATTTTAATTTATAAAATGTTATTAAAATATTTTTCTAACATTTAAAAACTCTTGGATGATTAATTTAAATGTAATTTATTTTATAATTAATTTATGAAATTAATTTAAATTAATCTATTTTATAATTATTTAAAACTAATATACTATTTCAATAGATTATTAATTAGTTTCTAATAATTTTCTAACACTTATAATTCTAAAAACTCTTTGACTATGAATAAAAAAATAATTTTATTTTAATTAATTAACTATTACTCTATTTTTAGAACTAACTAATATTTATATAAGAACTTGGATATCTAACAATTCTAAATTAATGCATTTTTACTTATTCTAACAATTTCAAATTAATTTATTTTAATATATTTATATATGTCCCTTTAACTTATATTAAAATTTAATTAACTATTTATAGATCACTCTATTTTTAATATTTTTGAAAATAATTTAATTTACGATAATATATTAATTCTAATATACATTTGTAATGGTCCACTATAACCGTATTAACTTATTTAAATAAATAAAGTTTTTACCCCTTATCTAAGTCAAACTAGCAGTTTCCCGATCAAATCTAGTTGTTGTCATTTTAGCATTCAACCCTGTCTATTTAATGTGAAAAGCGAGATCTCCTCATTCAACTTGTCCTAACGATGAACCACACTCGTTGGTTCGAAACGCGTCGACAAAAGTATCTCTATGTGATTTTCGCCAAAGAATCTTCAAAAATAATTTCATATAATCTATTTATTTAAGATATTTTTATTTAATTTGTTTACTAAAATTTGTTTTTTATTTTTATTTTTTGAATTGGTTTAAAAGTGATTTTCAAATTTTTAATATTTTTATTTATTTACTTTTAAATAAAAATTTAATATCTACATTTAAAAATTTATTTAAAAATATATTTTTCCATTTGATTTAGGTTTTTTCTTCTTATTTTATTATTTTTTTGTTCTTTATGTTTTTTCTTTTTGTGATTTTTTATGATTTTATATGCAATTGTCTCTTGAGAGACATCCAATAAAATTGGAATAATACAAAGAAGATTAGCATGACAACTCCATAACGATGAGACAAACACTTTGATAAATGGTCCAAATTTTTGGTGTTAATTGCAACAATTGAATGTTCTTCTAGAGTTCCACGGGCATTAGCAAGACTATACTTTAGCTCTCAATTTGGTTCATGTTCATAAAAATGAGGATGAGGAAGACAATCTATGTTGGGTTCATTCTCCTTGGGGTTATTACTCCCCAAAATTTGGTTATGCTTAAATTATTACCAGTAATAGACAACCACTACTACATATAGCACTAAATTGTGATGACTCTTTGTTCATCTTGCGATGAGAATTTGTATCTATAATGACAAAAAAAAGAAGCTTTCACCAAATGTTGAACATTCAACCATCATATTTTTGACATCTCCTTGATCGTCAAAATTTTGATGGAATTTTCTATCGCAATTATTGGCATCGTTATTTCAATGAGCATTATCATCACATTAAGGCATCGAAATTGCAACAATTAGAATTCAAGAATTGTGACGTTCAGATGTTAGAACTTGTGACGTTACAATGTCAAAATTGTCATGCTTAGATGTTAGAAATCGTGATGTTATGGTGTTGAAATTTCCATTCTTAGATGTTAGAAATTATGACGTTACGAAGAGTCTTACGTGGAAATAAGAAAGCCACGTCAATTAGGATGGTGATAGCTATGCAGGTCAAGTGTAGTCATAGGAAAGGGTTTGTGTTATTTGTGGTGCATATTTCTAGCGACAAAGGTAAGGAAGTTGAGGATGTAGAATTTGTAGCAGGTACCTAGTTCTATAGTAGTTTCAAGATGTATTTCCTGTTGGGATTTTAGAATTTCCACCTCACAAGGAAGTAGACTTTTCTATTGATTTAGTTCCAGGGGAAGCTCCGGCATCAAAAGCACCTTACAAGATGAGCACACCTGAGTTAGTAGAGTTAAAGTTACAATTGAAAGAGATGCTTGACAAGTGATACATTAGGGGAAGTGTATCACCTTGGGACACATCAGTATTATTTGTGAAGAAGAAAAATGGTACTCTCAGATTATGCATTGAATACAGGTAATTGAACAAAGTGACCATCAAGAACATATATTCGTTACTGAGGATTGATGATTTGTTTAATCAGCTGAAGGGAGTAGCGGTGTTCTTGAAGATTGATCTGAGATCCAGATATCATCAAGTACACATTAAAGAGGAGGACATTTACAAGAAAAATTTCTAGACCAAGTATGGCAATTATGACTTTGTTGTAGTTCCATTCAATTTGACTAATGCTCCAGCTACCTTTATATGTTTGATGAATAGTGTGTTTTGTCCTTATTTGGACAAGTTTGTTATTGTGTTCATTGATGAAATATTGGTATATTCTAAAAATGAGGAAGAGCATGTCGAGCATTTGGCAGCAGTGTTGAGGTTGTTTAGAGAGAATCATTTGTATGATAAGCTCAACAAGTTCAGTTTCTTTCAAACTAAGGTACATTACTTGGGACATGTTATCTCTAAGGAGGGCATAGCAGTGGATCTGGAAAAGGTAAGAGTTGTCATGGAGTGGGCAGCTCCTAGAAATGTGGATGAGGTGAGATCCTTCACGGGATTGGCAGGTTATTACATGAAGTTCATCAGGAAATTTTGACACATTGCTTATCCTATTACATTGTTGCAAAGCAAAGGTAAGAAGTTTGAATGGACAGAGGACTGTGAGGCTAGTTTTGAGAAGCTCAAGTAGTTGTTGACACATACTCTAGTGTTAAATATCGCATATCCGGACAAATAATTTGTAGTATGTATAGATGCTTGCAAGAGGGACTTGGTGGACTATGCACGAAGGATAGATAGTGTGCTATGATTCATGAAAACTGAATGAACCTGAGAAAAACTATCCAACACATGATCTTGAGTTGGCAGAAATCGTTCATGCATTGAAGTTTTGGAGGCACTATCTTCTTGGTAGGAGGTTTGTATGGATGAGTGATCACATTGGGTTGAGATACTTGTTTGACCAACCGAATATGAATGCCAGGTAAGCTAGATGGTTGGCCACGATCAATGAGTTTGATATTGAGATCAGATACATCAAAGGAAAGGAGAATAGGGTCGTAGATGCTCTTAGCAAGAAGATACATGTAAATCATATAATAACTATGATTTCATATGGGAGAGAACTACACGATAGGATCTTGTACACAAGTCAGTAGGATGTTAGTTATATGGAGATTGTGCATAGGTTGCAATAGAGTATAGGTACAGGTAGTAGTACAAGTATAGGTACAAGTAGTGGTATAAGTACATGTAGAGGTGCAGGTGCACAGGATGTGTACTATTGTCTTACAACAGATGGATTGGTCAGGTTTAGAGATAGAATATATGTTCCAGACAATAGTGAGATCAAGAAGGTGATATTGAGGGAGTTTCATGTGAAACCATATTTAGGTCACCTAGGTTATCAAAAGCCACTCACAAAAGTGAAGAAATTCTATCATTGACCAAATCTAGAGAAGGATGTAGCAGAGTTTATGGCTAGGTGTTTGGATTGTTGGCATGTGAAGGAAGAATGTAAGCACCCAAGTGGACTACTATAGCTGATTGTGATTCCATAATGGAAATGGGAGCTCATTTCCATCAAATTTATCATAGGATTGTCGAGGATGGTGAGATAGCATGATTCCATCATAGTTGTTGTGGATAGGTTGACAAAGGTTTCACACTCCATTCTACTGAAGTCTACATTATCCACTAGCGATGTAGTATAAGTATTCATTAGAGATGTGGTTAGGTTCCATGGTGTTACAAAGAATATTTTGTCAGATAGGGATGAAAAGTTCACTTTCAAGTTTTGAAAGGACTTGTTTGCAGGTTTGGGCACAAATTTGGCCTCTAGTACAACTTATCATTCACAGATAGATGAACAAAATGAGAGTGTCAACAAGATATTGGAGTACATGTTGAAGATGTATGTAATGCATTGATAGCGGAAGTGGGAAGAATGCCTTCCACTGGTAGAGTTTTCATATAACAATGGGTATCAAGAATCCTTGAGGATGAGTCTTTTTGAGGTATTGTATGGGGGGAAGTTGTAATACTCCCATCAGTTAGAGTGATCCGGTGAATAGGGTGTTGATTGGACTGAACATGAAATGCAGGTAATCAAGAGGAATTTGAAAGAAGCACAAGATAGGTAGAAAATCTATGCAGATGAGAACAAGTTGTTGAAGGAGTTTTAGGTCAGGGAATAGGAGTTTTTGTGCACCAAACCAAAGAAGAGCTCCTTAAGTATTGGGTCATGTTCCAAGTTGGTACCTCGATTTTGTGGACCGTTCAAGATTATTGAGAGGATCACACTAGTAGCCTATTGACTTGCACTACCTCCAATAGTAAAGTTCCATGATGTTTTCCATGTGTCATTTCTTAAGAAGTATGCTAAATATGTTGATCATGTGATTGAATGGTTTGTATTGTAGGTGGAGCCAAATGGGTAATTTCAGCTGGAGCCTTAGTGTATTTAGAACTGAGAAATTGAGCAGGTTAAGGTGTAGCGGAAGCACCTTGTGCCTAATGAAGCTACCTGGGAGATGGTGAATCATATGTGGGTTATGTATCCTTCATTGCTTTTCGGTTGAGGCAAAGCAGTTTTGATATGATGTTTGGTTTTTTTTTGGGTACATGTTTTGGTGATGTTTGATATACGTACATATGTATATGGATGTAAATACCGCCATGAGCTATCCTATAAAGCTCCAATAGGTGGTATGGGTTTCATGTCATTATAGTTGTCATGATGTTATGTTGTCATGTTATTTTCTTTCTCATCAAGGTGATCATTGTAAATACTACAACAGGGTAAGTTATAAAGATCTATGGGAAGTATCTTTTCCCTTCAATTGTTTTTCTGAGGTATAGGTGTGATTGAACATCGAGGATGGTTTCCATGAAGGGGGAGGGTTATGTAACAACGCTCATGAAAATTGCATGTAATAAAAGTTAATAAAGGAAAAATAATAGCCATGGTTGATGGGAGACTTATTCCAAGTTGAATGTTGGGAAAGACATCCTAGTGTGGGTGTTCATTGGTTTATTATGGCTAAGGAAATTAGAAAAGGAAATGGCTAAGGCTTTGGAAAGGAAAAATAACATTTTTGGCACATTTAGTTATGAAAATAATTAAAATTAGGAGAAAATCAAGGTGAACGGTCTCAGGTTGCTTTTGAGGAGGAAAATGAAGGAAAATAATGTAAAATGAAGAAAATAGAGGCATAATCGATAAAAAGGATTTTGAGGATCAGTTGGTACATATTGTCATTTCTGTTTTGGAGATCTCTCATTATTCTCTCTCTCTCTCACTCTTGGACACACAACATTTCTTGGAGATCTTTGGCATTGGATCAAGAAAAGAAAAGAAGGCAAGAGGAAGGAAGGAGCAACTGAGGAAGAGCAGGATCATGCAGCTACAATAGGATTCTTTACAACTATTTATTTTCATGTGTGTTTTCCATTCTAGATTTGGCATGCATGCTATTGCATGTGGCTCTTTGTTGTTATGGCATGGGTTTTTCCAAGTGTGACATTGTTTTCAGCCTAACCTTACCATTTCCAGATATCCATGGTGTGATGGGTTTCGTTCTGGTTGAGCTAAATTGTTGAATGGATTCGAAGCTGAGTGAGGTCAATCTCTGAAAAATAGAACACATGGCCTAGTAACTGTTATAGACATTTTTGTGCCTCACAGCATGGAGCATGAAATGTCAATAATCTGAGGGATCCAAAGTCCTCAAACATGTTGTTCTTACCCTTAGAGGAACAAGGTCAGCAAACCACAGCTCTGCAAATCAGTCTTCCACTGAAAAAACACTCAAAACAGGTCAATTTTGAATCAAAGCAGCTGCTCCAAAGGGTACCTGCGTTGCATAGCAGGTGCAACAAAGGCTACCTGCATTGCAAAGCAGGTAGGACAAAGGCTACCTGCGTTGGGCGTAACTGGACATGTGGAGGAATCTTTTTCTCAAAGTGCCAGTGCCCAGGAAGCTTCCAGAAAGGCATGTGATCAAAAGATTCGCCTAATAATGAGTTAAGAGCTTCTAGAACTCCAAGTGGAAGGTAGAAACTCCAAGTGAAGGACTGAAGAACAACTGGAGTTGAAGAGCACAACAAGTCACACATCAACATGACTTACCTTCACTCCAAAACTCTATATAAAGATCTCATCCCATGGGATTTGAAGGCCGGAATTTAGCGCAAAGAATTGCTGTTGGTTTACAGTTGTGAGCATTGGGTGATTGCTTGAGGGAGGTGAAGAAGAGATTTCTCTCCGTCGGGAAGGTGATGCTGGATTGGACCTCGCATGGTTGTATCACCGCCTCAACCTTACTTCCATATATTAATAAAGAATTTGAGGTTCTTCTATTCGCATGTGTTTCAATGATGTATTGTCTTACTTGCGTCTTTGATTTATGCTAATCCTTGAATCATTTATGCATGCATGCTTCTTGTAGTTTCCTTTTCTTGTCTTATTTGCAGGATCTCGTGTAGCTGGGCCCGTGAAAAGACTTGGAGCTGGGAGCAAGCGGCAAACAAAGGAGATAGGATCGACCATTTGCGCAAGACATCGGTAAGTGGATCTATCCTTTTTATCTCTCGCATGTCATAAAGAAGAAACTTTAGATAGCTTTGCTTTCAGCTGTTGCTAAGGAACTGTCACCCTTAGAGTGGGTTAGGGTCATTCCGAGTTGGATACTTTCCCCCAAAACAGACTGGCGACTCCGCTGGGGATCGTGTCTTGTTGGTAGCTTGTGTATTCTTGCTATTCATCTCTGGAACAAAGGGGGTGCCGAATCGAACTGCATGCGAGTCCTTCGAATGCAAAGTAGAGGGCAGCTACTCTAGCCCAGTGCTGGGCATGTTCATGATTTGAAGAGCTGATCCACAAGGACTCTTTTGCTCTTTGTGATAGTGTTCATCTTCCTTAATCATCCTCTAGAGTATACTTGACTGATAGCCTCTGATTTGAGCAAAAACCGTTGATTTTTGAGCAAACTGTGACCCGGAATCTGGGAAGGACGAGAGTTGTCTCGTTCAGTGCAGCTGCAACAAAGGCTACCTGCACTGCAACGCAGGTCCCTAAGGGGCTACCTGCGCTGCATCCCTGTTTGACAGTGCAGTACCTGCGCTGATCCAGTTTTGCCTTGAGCAACTGGGGTTCCCCACTGTCTGTTGCCCAGTTTTCAATATTGTTTTTGCAGCCTGCTGTCAACCTGTATACCCAGCTGAAACCACTTCTCTTTGCCTTCATTCCGCCTCAGTTGTATGTTGAAACCGTGATTGTTCTTATTGTATTTCTTGCTGTCATTCACTGTTTCCCATAGCGAAAGCGAACTAGTCTTGCTATGACCTCTTGGATCTAGACCTGTTAGAAAGAATCGTTACGATTCTAAGAGCTAGTTTATTGCTGTTCATAGCTGCTTGAGCATTTGCTTTCGTTATATGGTTCGAATTTCATTATTTCTTGTGTTGAAACGAGCGAATCTTAAGGTGTTCTTTTGATTATTGGACAAAACTTTTTTGCTTACGCTTGAAATCGAATTCGAAATTATACAACAACTTTATTTTTGTAATCATCAACATTAAGGAAGAAGAAAAGAAATACTTGCATTGTGCATGTGCATTTTGACAGTTTGCATGTCGATTTAGGGAAAGTGCATTAGTGTGTGCTCCATGATCTGTTTGAAAAGATGATGTCTTTCTTTTCCTTCAGTAGTTAAGGTTTTCATAAGTTGAAAGAATTGAAAAAGCTTGCTTATCATTCTTAGACTGCATTTAGGAGTTGTATATACATCACGTGGTGATCCATAAAGGCAAACTGCTAAGCAAGATCAACCTAAAAAGAACTGAATTTATCTAACAACGCTTTGAAACATAATGAAACACAGTAGAGGTCTAGGTAGAGACGTGAACCGGCGTCGTTAAACATAGTGACTGTCGATCTCTACGAAGGTGGGTGATTCCTCCTGAGGGACGATAGCACTAATACGGACTTGAGCCCCCGCGTACCGTCGCGTATATTGGGGGACCCCTATAGGAACAAAGCCTTTATCCATAGGAAGCCGTGTCAGCCGCCCTACTGATCGCGATGCAGTGAACACAGCATTCACGAAGATCGACCACTCGTACCGTAAAACGTATTCTGTGGTTTCGCGAAAGGTTTGGCACACCCTTGCCTAGAACTCCAGAGTAGTTTCTTTTGGCCTTTTTCAAACTCTATAACTGAAAAAGTCCATCCGAGCATTTGTCACTTCGGGCTCGTTAATACATCGAAGGAGACTAGAGTCATCTTTAGATTTTTCTCGACTCTTAAAAAGTGAAAAAGTAAGTTGTGTCTAAAGCATCGTCATAATAAAATTCATTCTAAACGGAACATAACCACCCCTGATTCCTACGTTCATCTTAAGGTTGAGAACATGGAACGCACCGACCAAGGGATTCCACATGATGGGAACCCTAGCCCTTTCTCCTCTTGGGGAGAAGTTGGTGCGCCCCACATGGCCACATTGTCGCTTCCAGGACTGACGATTGGTCTGCCAGTTTGGCTATTCTCAACCGCTGTAGTTCAGACCACCACGGTTCCTGAACAGTCGAGTCGACAGTTAGACCCGTCTAGAGCTACCCTCCAACCTTCCACTTCTTATACGCCTTCCTCCGATCCTTCTTCTTCGAGAGGTCAAGCCGCCAAAAGTGCAGCTCCCATAGAAAAGAAGAAGGAAAAGAAGAAGAAAGAAAAGAAGCAGAAGGAGCCAAAGGCGCCTGGGGGCAAGCAGAAGGTATCTAACGAAAACCCACGCATAGCACGGACCGGGCCCAAATCGCCATGTGTCATATGTAGAGGGAACCACTTCCACAGAGATTGTCCCAGTATTCCCCGGATACTAAGGGACTGGTCCCCTCGTTTGCACGATTCGGAAGCGTCAACCTCTGACAACCAGGTTGAATGCTTACCGTCGACCAGCGAAAGTGAAGGTTCTAGACAACGAAAGGGATTGAGATCCCCCTGCGAACTGTGTGAAGGAAATCACACCCTTCGCCGTTGTCCCTTTTTAGACGAAGCAAAGAGAGTTTTGGAAGATCAACTGGTGGCACCGGTGCTACTTCCTCCTGGATATCAAAAACTCGCGCCAAGTCCTTCGTTGGTCGAAAATACAGCTGCCCCGCTCATAGGGCCAGCTGAAGTGTCAGTCGCTGAAAGTGAACCTACTGAATCCGGACCAGACAAAAGTCCAAAGGTCGAAACGGCAGTTGACCCGGTTCTCCCTTCAGAAGTTTCATCTTCACATACCACAGTCACTGAGGATTCATCTTCAGTTGACACCCCTACCGAAGAGAGTAAGGATGACACCGTCCAGGTCCTCTTCGTCAACACCGATTCTGATGAACATCAGGGCAATGTGCCCACTCCTTTATCGCAGGAAGGAGCGTCGTCAGGATCATATCCGGCCATATATTCGGTCCCACCACCGAGCAACCTAGTTATGTCCTTTGATTGGAACCAACTAGGCAGACCCCGGTTACCATCCAGTATACCGTTTAGAATTATAGTCCAAATATACAAAATGGTGATGGCTGGAACTATCATCGATGAAGGGGCATCTGTGAGTATCCTGTCCTCTATTGCTTGGAAAGCACTGGGTTGCCCGGCGCTTTTTCCTGAGACAAGAAATCTCTCGGGTTTTGACAGAGGAACCAGTCGACCATTAGGGATTCTACCTAATATGCCTATTGCACTGAAAGGGAAGGCTGTCAAGATGAATTTGATGGTCATCCAAGGACCCTTGGATTATAACTTACTCCTTGGACGAGACTACATATATTGCATGGAAGCAATAGTCTCCTCGCTCTTTCGAATAATGTGTTTTCCATACGAAGGAAGGATGGTCAAGCTCGTAGACCAACTTTCACTTCCGGGATCACGCATTGCAAGTAGGCACATACCTATCCTCAATGGTTTATTTGATCAAGAAAGGTCTCTACCTTCGGTTCTTCTTCCTGATGAGCGCGAGTGATTCGGGAAAGTAAGGCCGGAACCCAGGGGGAATGCATCCTGGTCTGCTCTGGAGGCAGAAGAAACCTTGGGTGTAAAGTAGAATTTCCGCGGGAGAATATGACTAGTCCGTACCCCGTCCCCTCCTTCTTCGTAAAACAGAAGAGCCATTAGGAGCTCTCATGCGGAAGAAGGGGCTGTTAGGAGTGGGGTTGTTCTAGAAAAAGATTCTTTTGTTAAAGTTAAGTGTGTGGCAGAGCATCGTCATCCACCTTTGTCTAAATATGTAGGCTCTACCAACGAAGGGGATCCGTTTGCGGCAGCAAGTAGGTACCGTCTTTGGGTAAAAGGCCAGCCTCACCCATTAAAACAAATGTTTTAAAGGATAAGTAGGGGCAACCCCCAAAGAAAGAGATGCTATTTGCTGCAACAGATTGTAATGATCTTTGTGTAACCTAATGATAGACATCGCCGAAGAAAGTCTCTGTTTGAAAGAATTAGCAGGACAATCTTTGGGTAACCTGAAAGAGGTAAGCCTCACCTGTTGAAAACAGGGGTTTTTGACAAAAAGGTAGGGGCAACCTTGAAATTAGACTTACACCTGGGGGCATGCAAACCTCTTGGAATGCGAGCTCGGGCGGCTTTTTAGTTTTAGGTAGTACTAACCCCTCTAACCCGTAGGATAGGCTGATACCCAACTTGCATAAAGAGACGATATGGAGCAAAGCGTAGGGAGATGAAGCTCTCTAAAAAATAGGGATCTTCCATGAGACCTTACTACTTTATGACTGGTAAAAACGAGCAGTTTTGGCAAAGTTCATGCTCGTTAAAAAATAAACGCAAGATCCGAGCAGTTTTAACGCGGAAATTCATGCTCGTTAAAAAATAAACAAAGCTTGTGAGCAGGCTTCCCCCAGAGTTCAAGCTCATTCAGAAAAAATGAACCGGTAAATAACCATTTGAGACCGTAAATTCATCAGCCATAAAAGCCTTGGTCGTGTTTGTGCACCATCACCTCCACTTGTCATTTGGCCGATCATTCACATCCACTTGATTGTTTACCCATTTTGAGGAACAGCTGCGAAGAGTGATTTCACCTAGCCATCCTTGTAATACTGCCGTGATTGGAAAATTCCAACCTGTACCTGGAATCTGCTGCTATCCCTGTTTATCACTCGTTCCTCAAAAGACGAGTCTTCTTTGAGCTCTTTTCACTGACTCGTAAAATATGAAAAGTTTGCCGAGTTTTTTGGCCTTCCAGCTCGTTAAAAGGACCGGAAGAGCTATCCCTCCTCTAGATTTTAATCTTTTTGGACCTGAGGGATTATTGCACAAAAAGATCGAGCGCTTGTCTGGTTCGGCTCGATAAAGATATCGAACATTCATCCCTTCTGTATTGTTTTATACTTTTTCGGACTTAAGGGATTAGATGACGAAAAAGGACCTTTGGAGTCCACTTTATGTACCCTTTTCAGACTCTCTAAAAATGAAAAGGACCGAGTTGTCTTTGTCGCTGGGCTCGTTAAAAAGGGGTGATAAGCGACAAACTTGTCTATAGACGAGAACGAGTTTCCCTATCGCTAGGCTCATTAAAAACATAGCGATGGGCTTGCCCGAAGGGTAGGTTATAGATCAATCATATGTTATCCTCCTCAAGCTTGTCAAAAATAAAGAGGTACTGGTTAGAAATGACTGGGGAAAAATTGCGAAGAACCTTAAAGCTTAATGGTAGCAAGTCGCTCTTGAACATGACACTTTTGCCTCCGTAAATATCGGGTTGGGTTATTATCATTCACTGGTCCCTTCACCATGGTCTCGCCATACCATCCATACATGGGGTAATGCTACCGATCCATCCCATCAGTGTCGTTATATGTTCAAGAGATGTCATTCAGAAAGTGTCAACCGGGTCCCATCCACTACCATACATCATCTTTCATCCTTCCATGACCGCCACCCTGAATCATATTTCACAGATCGTTTTCACCATCATCACCAGCTCCGTTCCGTGTCACTGATGTGGGATTCATTAAGGCCCTCCTTTGACGGATCGCTTCTTGTCGACATCAGCTCACTATCCAAGAAGTTGATCTAGGAACACCCCCTCAGTACTTTGAAGCTTGCATGCCTCAATGGCAAGTTTCTCACTTCCGGCGATAGGTATACATTAATGACCTTCGACCGGGGGACTTTGCGTGGTGTTTGACGTCAGATCCTATATTCACGCCACGTGAATTCTGCTGCAGTACCTTGAGGGTCATCATCATTATCGGTGATTCCTCTCGCGCTTGTTAACAGTTTACATTATTGACTGGTAATCAAGCGATGTCTTTCCATGTTCGACTTCAAGAAATTCTCACATGGATCGACTTGTACTTAGTGTGAAGATCGGAAGTTTGAAGACCCCGGATATAGTTTCATCCATCCGGGCTGTGATATATATTCAGGAGATAAAAACATAGACATGTGCAGCAGATGATTATCCTACTGAAAGGATGATAATTAAAAGCAGAGAATTATCCGTCTCTTATCAGACGATCGTCTGTTTATGTACGACAAATGTATTTATAAAGCTGAGCATGGGAAATGCCCGCCTCAGCTAGATCATGAAGAGAAAGTATGAAAAGATAATGTATTGTATTGTATTTTGTTACAGGTCACCTCCCGGCGATTGAATGAACTTCGGATCATCCTAATAAAGAATTTCACCCGATAAATGACCTCATACTTTAGGGGTCAACTGTTTTAGACATTTTTGTGCCTCACAGCATGGAGCATGAAATGTCAATAATCTGAGGGATCCAAAGTCCTCAAACATGTTGTTCTTACCCTTAGAGGAACAAGGTCAGCAAACCACAGCTCTGCAAATCAGTCTTCCACTGAAAAAACACTCAAAACAGGTCAACTTTGAATCAAAGCAGCTGCTCCAAAGGGTACCTGCATTGCATAGCAGGTGCAACAAAGGCTACCTGCGTTGCAAAGCAGGTAGGACAAAGGCTACCTACGTTGGGTGTAACTGGACATGTGGAGGAATCTTTTTCTCAAAGTGCCAGTGCCCAGGAAGCTTCTAGAAAGGCATGTGATCAAAAGATTCACCTAATAATGAGTTAAGAGCTTCTAGAACTCCAAGTGGAAGGTAGAAACTCCAAGTGAAGGACTGAAGAACAACTGGAGTTGAAGAGCACAGCAAGTCACACATCAACATGACTTACCTTCACTCCAAAACTCTATATAAAGATCTCATCCCATGGGATCTGAAGGCCGGAATTTAGCGCAAAGAATTGTTGTTGGTTTACAGTTGTGAGCATTGGGTGATTGCTTGAGGGAGGTGAAGAAGAGATTTCTCTCCGTCAGGAAGGTGATGCTGGATTGGACCTCGCATGGTTGTATCACCGCCTGAACCTTACTTCCATATATTAATAAAGCATTTGAGGTTCTTCTATTCGCATGTGTTTCAATGATGTATTGTCTTACTTGCGTCTTTGATTTATGCTAATCCTTGAATCATTTATGCATGCATGCTTCTTGTAGTTTCCTTTTCTTGTCTTATTTGCAGGATCTCGTGTAGCTGGGCCCGTGAAAAGACTTGGAGCTGGGAGCAAGCGGCAAACAAAGGAGACAGGATCGACCATTTGCGCAAGACATTGGTAAGTGGATCTATCCTTTTTATCTCTCGCATGTCATAAAGAAGAAACTTTAGATAGCTTTTCTTTCAGCTGTTGCTAAGGAACTGTCACCCTTAGAGTGGGTTAGGGTCATTCCGAGTTGGATACTTTCCCCCACAACAGTAACCCCTAAATTGGATTGTGAGTTTCAATAAAGCTAGATTTTGTGTTGCCTCGGTGGGCCTAGGAATCCTCGACTGGTGAATGGTGGGATATACGGTAAACCCTAGAGGTGGTTTACCTTGATTAGGTCTAGAAATCCTTGTGAGATAATGGTTGGATATAAGGTAAAGCCTAGAGGGTGGAGTCTCAATTTAGGACCTAGTGATCCCTAGATTAGACTATGGATTACGGTAAAGCCTGAGAGACTAGGAGACAGGAAAATTCCTCACGGTGTAGGTTGATAAATTCGATGGCATCCATTCTTGTTTTGGCCTACTGATCTGGTGGAGATGGTGGTAAATCCCGTTATTACTTGTTTATTGTTTTGGCCTAGTGATCCAATGTGGATTATGGTAAAGCCTTGCTTCTATTGATGATGGTGAGGTGGTTTAACCTCGGGATGCCCTAGTTGGCTCTTTTGGTTTGAATCTGACATTCATGCTTGGAATATGGCATGGGGGTGAATGGCTAAACAAAGAATTAGCTCAGCCATTCTATGGTCAGGTGGAACATGGTAGTCTCATCACAAGTTGGCTTTTGCATTCATTAATAAGAGGTTCTTTCCTTGATATCTTATGTGTAAATGTATTGGTTTATAGGTGGATTCTATGGCTGATGTATCCTTTATATTTATGTGGTTATTATGCTGGTTATAAGCATATTTTATGGCAATGATGATGTATGGATCTCCTCATGTTTTTATTTGTAAATGATTGAATAACGTATCGATGACCTAATAAATGATAATGAAGCTAATGATATAAGGGAGCAAATTTTCTTAACGATTCTGAGATAAGTATGAGACACCTATGCTCAGATATATTTTTTACACATGTAGATTACATATTTGTGACATGTTTGACAAACTTCTTGTCATGGCTAGTAGGGGTCTAGTCTAGACCTTGTCCTTGATTTTTCAAATGCATCATTTTTATGTTTTATAAATTCATTTCTCAAATTTTCATTGATTTTTTGGAAATTACTTGGGAGCGTATGGAGCATCCTAGACACATGCTTGCCCATATCAAGGGAGCACATGGGGTTTAGTGGTATAAAACTTTAGTTGATCTAAGTGGTTGGTTGCCTGAGTGATTGGGTAGGCTCCTTACTTGAGTGATTGGGTAGGCTACTTACATGAGTGATTGGGTAGGCTCTTGGGAGTCATGTTGTTGATTTGGACGGTTTGTGTGGTATGTTTCCTTAGATTCCACTACCTTAAGGTCATTTAGTATGTTGAATCTCATTATAGTGGCCTCTATTGCATATTTACCCCATTTGGATGGTTACTTGGGTAGCTGTGGGATGAGGGTGTTACACTTAGACACTTGAAGAGAATTATCTGAGCTATGGTGCTCAAAAATCCTCAGAAAGGTGGGTTCTTTTCCTCAAAGACTTTGCAAGTTTCTCCTCTTTCTCAAAGAAGTATGAAGACTCTCCAATGGTGGACTCTTCTTCTCTCACTAAGATGGTGGATTACTTAGAATCAATATGGCAAACATGCTAGTGTTCTTACTTTATTTGGCTTCAACAATGGAATGTTGGTTTTCTCTAATAGCAATTTGGCCATCATAGCAATGTCTCATATGTTGGCTCTCCCATGGGATTTTTATATAGAATTTTTTAATTCTTCTTCCCTCTCTTGGTTCATGAATGACAATGATTCATGAGTAGGACAACATAATTCTGTTGATGGTTGCATATCTTCAAGATGACTCAAATTCAGTTATCTTAAACTCAGATAATGTCAGAGAATTGCCTCCAAGTGTCTTAACTGGTCCCGAACACGCTGAGTCATTAGTTTCTTTGACCGCACATCTTTCGAAGGAAATTTCGTGTGCACACGACTATTGAATAAATATTCGTGGCACCCTAAATTTTTTAACCTTATAAACTTTGGACCTTAGGAGAAACTAAATTTTTTAAACTTCATGATGTCTTCAGCTGGAAAATCTTCACCTATGCATTATGTTGAATGTTTTATAGCATCTTTTGGATTGTGCGAACATGTGTACAATTTTCTAGTGTTAAAATACACTCTAGAGAAAGGGGGTGAACTTTGTGCATGAATTTCACTCAAAGGTTAGATTGCCTACAACTAGACATCATGGACATTAATATGAAGTTGTAATTTCAAATATGAACTATCATTAATATTATGGAGGGAATTCAAGATATAAAAAGCAAAGTGGCTGGTCAAGATGATGTGGTGGATGCTCTTTGTCAACAAAGTGGTGACCTAAAAATTAACATGTCAATCATGAAAAACCATAATTCAGAATCAAGTGCCTCCAATAGGTATGTAGAAAGATCTCTTCCTAACCTCAATCAACTTCTAGGTGAAGAAACCCACTCATTATTTTGATGTATTCTCTATTTAAATGTGAAACTTTTCTTAAAAAGTTTATAAGCTCTACTCCTTTTGTCATAAAAACTCGATAACTTCTATAGATATTATTATGGTGATTTCAGTAATCTCCTCACTAGAGGATCAATTCTCAGAAGAAATCATGTACCTCATTTCCTGAGTAATTTTTGCACTGAGGCACAAATTTTAATATAAATCATACTCATTTTTGTGAAAAATAAAATATGTAATTTATTTTATTGATGATATTGTTACTTTTAATTATTTTAATAACATTTATTGATGTAAATGATTTAATGTAATTATATGATTAAGGAATATGATGCCTAGGAATTAAACTAAAAAATGAGAATTTTTTCTTTTCCATTTGGTATTTACATAGTTCCAAGTTTGTAGCCTTTTTTGAGGAGGAGAAACTAGAACACCCCATAAGGTAGTAATGGCTCTATTGATATTGAATTTTTTTTTGGTTAGTTATTATGTGACCTATGAGGGTTTTTAGGAGATTATATTTTGGACTCAACATCCCCTTGCTAACTTCTTTATTTGATTGGTTATGTTGGACCTTGAAACTTATGTTATTACTTTATGATTACTATGACTATCTTTTGGATGAAAAAAATGAGTATTATTTTGTAGCAAATTTCAATATTGATGTACCCTTCATGGTGTACCTTCTCTTATGATTTATTTCAATTCATGTGCTTCATGTATTATGTATACTAATGTTATTTGAAAAATCTAATATCCTACAAGTTGAGACATTAATGAAAAGGTGGAGAATTTCATCCAAAGGAAAGAGACTCATGTTAAATAACCATACCACCTAATCTTATCACGTAAGAAGCCTTGGGAAAATAAAATGACTTGAAAAATTCTTACCAAAGTTATCACTTATGCAAAAAATCATAAAGAGGGGAGATTTACAATTGAACTTTTACTTGGTTTTAGACAATTGCCAATCTATTTATAAGTTGAATTTCACCTCATTTGTGATCTAGTAAGGGGAAATAAAATTTCAAAATCAAGATATACTTATTACACCAAAGAGACTAAAAAATAGATTCCTACATTGTAGAAAGTGGTTGGTGGTTTTGCATCATGAGGAATCTATGCCTTGAGTTTAATGCCCTATGGTGCATGTGGATATTGTGAAATGTAATATTTTTTATTTTTTACAATGGTATATGTTATTATTGTTTATGGATGACTACCTTTTCCCTAATTATTACTAGGAATTTGATGTGCCAAAAAATAGCAACAGTAATGTTTCACTCATGAAGTTACAAATTTAAATTTCAACTAGGAGTATGTAAAAATTTGAGAGGTACTATTCTCTATATGTGTAAACACCATACATACACACCTATCTAGGTAAAATCAATGTGTTTATACCTAGGACTCGAAGGGTTACTTCATCAAGGAAAACATACTACTAAGTAAATCAATGTTATTAAAAGGAAATATGAAACTAAATTGAAGATAAAATCTAAAATACTTGAAATAAGGTTGCAAAACATAATTCAAGGGATCATGTAACCCATTGAACCATCCATGCTTATCTTAAGAATAAGCAAAGTTATGATGTAATATTACAAGAAGTAGAATACAAAGTTGCAAATCTAAGTGAAATGATTTAAGTTGTTGATTCACAATAGAGAAATAACTTGTTGAAAGACATAGTTGTGTTTACTTAAGCTGTTGTAAAAATAAATAAATAAAATCCTACATTATAGTATTTTGTCACAAGCAATAAATAAATTATAGAACAACAAAATAATCCCTTTTGAAATAAGGATGAAGTAATCCATGGATAACATAGCTCTTTTGATGATAGTAAAATAACATAAAAGTGCTTGAAATAGGGTTTGAGAAATTATTTTACAAGAAACAAAGTGATACTTCGTGAACTATAATGCTACTACAAGGATTGGAATGATGTTACAGGAAATGAAGAAAGTCATGCTCAACATATAACACAATTAAAATAGACTAAACAAATGCAAGATAAAGGAAATGAACTAAGGAAATGATTATACAAGAAATAAATTGTTGTTATGAGAAATGCAAGAACCATGCAAAACATGCCATACGAGTTGATCTAATATTGGTCATAAACTAAGCTGAAGTAGCATTGATTATTTGCCAACACTGAATTAATCATTAACCTTAAGTGGTAAATGTGGAAGAGTGAAGGAAAGCAGTTGATTTAAGACTTCATAAAAAAACTTAAGAAACATAATTAAACATCAATTTGTAGCAAAAAAAGAGATAGAAGATAGAAAACATTGATTATGGAGTTCATCCCTTATCGACTACATCTCCGGGTCCGCTTTCAATATGGGCGTCCACTTTATTAGGATTAATAGAAAGATGTATTTTACATAGAAAAAACACCAGACTTAATGTGCATACGAGAACTTGTGGTCTCTATCAACAAAAATATCTCTCTCCTAGCTTTCTAACACCTGTCTCGGTTCCCAATTCTGCCTCTGGATGACCAAGATACACTGAAAATAAGAACTGCCTCTTCGGCTCAGCATTTACATACAAGTCTCAAAATCACTCTCCTTTTCTTCTCCATGAACAAAGGATGGATTTATAAGTTCTTAAGGTTCACTCGAACTCCCTGATGCAAAACTTAGGCATGAATGTGCTTGTTGGGTCCCTATAATACTAGTGATTACCCCATTACTATTGTAGCTATACCCCTTATTTATATTGTTTTGACCCTATTACCCCCATATTGTTATTTCTGTGCCCCATAGAATCCCTCTATTGTTATTTTTGTGGCTTTATATTATTATTGTTAGGTCGGCTGGATTATATTGTGACTCCTTAGACTCCTATATATAGAAAGGAGGTTTTGTCATTTGTATCATCCAAGAATTGTTCATTTATGTAATGTAAAGGAGGTTTCCCCCTCGAAGAGGCTGAATTCTAAGGCGTTGATCTATCTTTTCTATCTTTTCTTGACCTGGTTTCATAACAGTGCTTCTTTAAGTGTGGAATGTCTTAGTATTGTTACAAGAGGACACTTTATGATAAGGTTACATGGTGGTTGAATTAATTTAGAACAAAAACCACAAAAAAATCCAAAAATACACTTTGGTTATAAAAAACCCATTGGCTGTTAGGCTAACTGTGCAGAATTGGAACTGAGGCATGTGACGAGGCGGTCTAACCATAAGCCACCACCCGGTGGAATAGTCTAGTGATTCTGATCTACTCGCAGTGAATGTGCATGTGACAATGTAGAACTTCCGACAGTTTTTGCTTCCACCTGGCGATTCTCAACACCGTCAACAACCTGTTCACATGTTCTGTAAACCCCGATGGTCACAACCTCCGCTACGATCTTCTCCCCATGCGGTTAACTGTGCGGTCTCTGTTGCATTCACATATCTAACATCTCTGACACAGTTTAAGTCCACAGTTAGCTATTGTGGTATTGTATTAAGTTTTTTTTTTAATACATGGTCTGAATGGGTTTTAAGCTGAGGATTGGGTCTTTAGGTTTTTAGCATAGGCTTATTACATTAGTTTAGTGCTAAGGTTTAGCACTAGGTTTTAACCTTATTAAAAATAACCCATTACAAAAAATTGTCATATTGTGACATTAACCGAGACCATAATAAAAACACCATGAAGAAGTAACCAACATCAAATAATGAAGAACACTGGTGAAGCTGACGAGACTAAAGATGAACTAGAATCCCTGCACAAACTATACTAACTCTTCTCATGGTGCATTTTTTACTTGGCCTCACTCTTCTCTAACTAATCCTAGACTGCTTCATGTATCTATTGTATCCGTTGAATGAACTTAACTACTTTGTTTGCATCATCGTGTTCACCCACTTTATCCTCTTCACCGAACATGAAATCCATCGGTGACTTTGGTAGATACCAAAAACATGTTTCAAATGGCCATTGATTAGTCGAAGAATGTATTTTAAGAATGTTGCACATAAGGTAAATATTCATCCCACAACTTAGGATGTTTACTGCAGCAACCTCAGAGAATATGTATGACTGTTCTGTTCACCACTTATGTCTGTCCTTCGGTTCATGGATGAAAATTTGTGCTCTTCTTCAGATTTGTTTCCATGAGTCCCCACAAACTGGACCAAAAGTCTCCTACAAAACGAGTGTCTCTATCAGAAATAATGGAAGTAGGTAACCCAATATGAACCCATACCTATTCAAAGAACATCTTTGTAGATTGTTGAGTTGTCACTTGCTTTTTTCATGGAACAAGAAGGAGCATCTTCTTGAATCTGTCAACCACAACATACATGTAGTCATGCCCTCTCTCAGACATAGGAAGTCCTCCAACAAAATCCATGGAAATGATGTCCCATGGTTGTAAATTAGGAACTAGAAGTGGCATGTAAAAATCAATATTTCGATTGCTTAGCTTGTTGTTTGAACACATGACACATCCTTTAATGTAGTTAACAATTGTTCCATACATGCGAGGCTAGTAACAATACCTTTGGAATTGTGCCATTGTTTTGCTTACTCCAAAATGTCCTAAAATGTGAGAAGAATGTGCTTCCTAAATGACATTCGCTCTTTCTGTTTGTGGTATGCACAACTTACCTAGATGATATAACAACCTCTCATGAATATGATAATTTACTTCTTCCACCTGAGCACCATGAGTTAGTGATTCATAAATATCTTTGAAATCAACATTTGTACTATATTTTTCTATATAACTTTCATGTTTTAAAGAACTATTCTGCAACACTATTGAAGCACTCAAATATGGTCTAGACAACATATCATCTAATTTTTTTGTGACACCTTTCTTGTACTTAATTACTAAGTGAAATTGTTGAAGAAATCCCATCCATCTGTAATGACTAGATTGTTGCAACTTAGTTTGAGACTGAAGGAACTGAAGTGGCTGATGATCTTTGTGAATCACTATTTCCTTACCCATTAAATAATGTTTCCATTTCTTAACACTTTCAACCAAAAAAAAACAGTTCTTTATCATATGTCAGATAATTCATTACTACCTTAGAAAAATTTTCAGAATGAAAACAAATTGTCTTCCCTTTGTGAAGTAAGACTGCACCCATTGCATAACCACTAGCAATCTGTTTCAATTTTGAATGGTTGTTGAAGATCCAATAAATCTAAGATTGGTGTTGTGAATATTTTATGCTTAAGTGTATCAAAAGATCTTTTTTGTTTTCCTCCTCACAGAAAGGGAACTATAGAACTTGTTAAAGCATGTAACGTTGATGCAATCAAAGAAAACTTAGCAATAAATTTCCTCCAATACTGAATTGCACCTATGAAACTTCTAAATTTAGTCACATTCTGTGGTCTTGGCCGCCTAACAATCACATCAATTTTAGGTGGATCTATTTTCAAACTTATACCTCCAACTATGTAACCAATATAATTCAGTGAAGGTTTCCCAAACTCACATTTGGAAAGTTTAAGGTACAATTTTTCCGTGTGCAACACTTCAAAAACCTACTTAACATGCCTAACATGCTCTTCCATACTAGAACTAAAATTCAGAATATCATCTAAGTATATTATGACAAATTGATCAATATATGGGAAGAATACATCATTCATAACCCGTATGAAAGTTGTTGGTGCATTACACAACCCAAAAGGCATTACTAACCATTCAAATAGTCCCTGCCTAGTTTTGAATGCAGTTTTCCGAGTGTCATTTTCTGCAATGCGAATTGATGATACCGAGTTCACAAATCTAACATAGTGAAATAAACAACAATTTTCAGTTGATCGACTAAAAGATACCTATTTTTAATTGTGATTTTATTTAAGGCCCTAAATTCAACACACATTCTCCATGTCTCGTCTTTCTTAGGAACCAAAATTATAGGTGAACCACATGGAGATGAATTATGTTGAATGAAACCCTTTTAAATCAGTTCCTAGATTTGTTTCTTTATTTCTTCGTTCACTATAACTCACATGCGATACATTCGGATATTAGGAAGAGGGGCATCAGAAGTCAATTGTATCTCATATTGTATTTCTCACTTAGGAGGAAGTTTTTTTGGTTCTTTAAATAGATTTTGAAAAGAATCTACCATTTTAACAAATCTATCTTTAAACTGTGATTCACAACCTGAAAAAGCATCATGTTGACTTTATGTTGTTCTTTTACAACCATGAGTACATATTTCTTACTTGAACTTATTAATCACTTCATCTCATTAACTCAAAACTAAATCCAAGTGTGATTTGAGTTTATGTGTCGTGACAATATATTAAATCCCATCTTTCTTAAGGTGATATTTATGTTTTTTCCTATGAAACACTGCATCACAGTCATAGAGATAAGGACTTCTTAGCACTACTCCACATATGTTTGCTGGAATCACATCTAAATCCACTTCATCAATGTAATTAGTTGTGATGACAAATTTTAACCGACACTCCTTTGTGACAGTAATTTGAGTTTCTTTATTTAGCCAACCTAATGGGTATGGTCTTGGATGATTCTATGTCTCCAAACCCAATTTCTTAACTAAATCTTCAGATATTAAATTTTCTTGTGATCCAATGTCAAATAATGTATCTATTTTCTTGTGCTTAGAAGTTATCCTTATATGGAATAATTCAAACCTTTTATCCTCATTGAGATGATTTATGTTTGAAGAAGATGCAGAAGTACTAGAACTTGAACTAGTGTTAGAAGTTTTACCTATCGAAACCATTGAGGTTATTTTCCTTTCATCACTTGAGTTAGAGCCGAGACCTTGTCTGATTGCTACATTAGGCTTATTTTCACCTTTATTCTTCTAGAACTTCTTTGGTGTGAGTTTTGGGTGAAGTTTCCAACATTTGGATTCATCATGTCGGATCCTCTTGCAATGAGTACAAGTAGGTATTTCACTTTCCTTCTGAGTTGTTGTTGATATATTTCCCTTCAAATTAATCTTCCTCTTGTTGTCTCTGGATTCCTTGATTTCCAACTACTTGGATGGGGTTTCTGTGAAACCTTGAATGCTCTGCCACCTAACTCAATATGTATGGCTTGAACACACACTACATAAAATTCATCAAGATTAAACATCAATAATGTACACTCTAAATATGAATGTAAACTTCTAATGTACTTTAATAAAGTTTCATGTGTATCTAATGGAATACCAAGTGCCAAATATTTCTTCCCGAACTCTTGAGTAAACTCCTGAACATTTTGCCCTTTACCTTGCCTCAAATGATGCCAATCACTAGCAACTTGTTGCATGTATCCCAAAGGATAGAATTGTTTCCTGAGAGATTTTAAAAACTTATACCATGAAGAGATGAATTTACCTTTCCTCTTTACCTTTACCTTGACCTTGTTAACATTCGCTGGAAAAAATTCTAAAAAATGCAACCTACTCTCTTACCAAACTATATGATCTAATATTGATCATAAACTAAGCTGAAGTAGAATTGATTATTTTCCAACACTCAATTGAGCCTTAACCTTAAGTGTTGAATATGGGAGACTAAAGGAAAGAATATGATTTAAGACTTAACCAAAAACTCAATAAACATAATTAAACATGAATTTGTAGCAAAAATAAAGATAGAAGACATCAAACATTGATTACATGTTCATCCCTCATGGTCTCTGGGTCCACTCTCAAGATGGGCATCTGCTTATTAGGATTGATCAAAAGAGGTCATTTACATAGAAAAAACTGAATTTGCACATAGGCACTTCTAGTCTCTTTCGGCATAAATCTCTCTCTCCTAGCTTTCCAACACCTATCGCCTCTAGATAGCCAAGATACACTGAAAATAAGAACTGCCCCTCTCGCTCCCATATGCAAACAAGTCTCAAAATCACTCTCCTTTTCTTCTCCATGAACAAAAGGATGAATTTATAAGTTCTTAAGGTTCACTCAAACTCCCCTCTTAATTTTGTACATATCCCTCATTGATAATTAAATTTGAGCCCTAAGGAGTTCTAACATCCTTGTTGTAATATTGAGATCATCACAAGGGCATAATAAGTTTTTTACAAATCATTTATCATTTTCTTAACACTATAATTCTAATTGAGCTTATGATGAATATGGATTGCAATATATTTATATGAAGGAACTTCCTCAAAGCTATTGGTGCCACTTATGAAAGTATCATAGGTGATAGTTCTCGATTTAATTATCATATTTTTTTTTATTTTTATGTTTTTTTTATTAATTTTCATAGGTGAAGATTTTAGTTCCTTATTGGGGTCATAGGGGCTCTTCATAATAAGAACAATATCATTGTCATAAAGAGAGATAACTAATATACCAAAGAGAGTCAAGCCAACGCAACATGTATCTTCCAAAGAATCATCTAACTTATCGATTTAAATATCAATAAAAATAGTAACTCCTTTATTATAATTTAATTTTTGTTACTAATCTTTAGCAATAAAATTCTTATACAATTTTAAGAAATTATTACAACCATATTATACCACTCTTAACCATATTACACCACTCTTAACTTAAAGAAACATTTAATTTCTTTTTAACTTAATAATATAAATAAAAAAATTTATGCTCAATAATATATTATAATATAAACTAGTGAATATAGATTAAACTGAATAATATATCATAATATAAATGAATATAGAAGGTCTAGAACTAACAATCATGTATAATAATTTTATAAAAACTTTAATATTATAAAATAAAGAATTAAATAATTTTTTGTCACTAAAGTGACCAAATTCACCGCAATTCACTCTTTTATATATATATATATATATATATATATATATATATATATATATATATAACATTTTTATTAATATAAATATTTTATGTTAAATATTCTTTATTTTAATTAATGAATATTTTGTAAATTACAAAATAAAATAAAATAAAATAATATATAAATAAATAAATCTATATATGAATATTATAGATTTTTTTTTTTTAATATTTTAGGTTAATTTTAACACAATATATATTTTAATTTCCCTTCTCAATTTTATTTAACTAAATTTTTTAACTTTTCATTATAATTCAAAATATTGTGTGTTTATAAATATTTTATATATATAGATAAAAGTGGAACTAAGAATATTTTTTTAAAGAAATATTAAAATTTATGAACAAAATCATTTGCATTAGAAGAGTCTAGGCATATACAAATATTTAGGGACTCTAATATCATCATAAAATAGTTCAGCAATAGATCTATTTGTCATGTGCATACACTAAGGAATATACTTGATGATGCTTTACTTTTGAAATCTCATTTTGATTCCATCTTTTGTCATCACACCTAGAGGAAACTCAATCAGATTTCCCACCAATTATCCAAAGAGGCAGAGATCTAACCTAGGGGTCTATGGTTGATTTGGGGACCAGATCTATCATTACAGCTCATACATTGATCAAAGGATGGACAAACATGGTTTAGTGGGTTTTTTGAGCTACACACAAACTTTTGCACCCAATACATTTTATATGTATATATCTAGAGTTGACTTGTAATTATGTAATCATAACTAGACTACCTTATGAGATTTTTTGTACAAGAACCTCTCAAAGTGACCACCACACTTTACAACATATGCTTCTTTAAGCATCTTCAATATGTAATTTTCAACATATTAATGGAAATTACAATTTTTCTTTGTGGAAAGAAAAACTACAAGCATCTCATGAATCAAATAATTAATAAAGAAAAATAAAAATCTAAAAAGTACAATAAATTATATATGTAATATGCTTATAATAAAGTTATGGTTACACTACTAAAAAAGTTTATAATTTTTTTATGAAAATTTGAAAGACTATATATATGCTATGACTAAATTAATAAATAAATTTAAAGTTTATTTATAACATTGTAAGCATTCCCTAATCAAGGAGTTGATCAAAACAAATTTTATCATTTTGTGAATCCTTCAAATAAGAAAGCTCTATCCAATAAGTATTTACATTGTTAAATCTTAAAGTTTGGTTCACAGGTGAAATGTAACATTCTTATTTAAATCCAACTTGCAGTATTATGAAGATATGGTTATTTAATAATAATAATAATTATTATTATTATTATTATGTAAATCTTTAAAACAAAAACACTTTATCCAATAAATTTATATATAAATAAATCTTAAAATTTCATTTACATCTGAATTGTAACTTTCTTCTTTAAACTTAATTTTGAAAATGTCATTATCTCAACACCACTCCTTAATACAAACACTTTACAGTAAACATTAAATATATTATTTAATTGTATACCTTTATAAATAAAATCCAAAAATATCACATCTCCCATCATCCTCAAATTCACCAAGTTAATACTTAACCTACAACGAAACAATTACCTTCCCAACACATCCACTCAATAAGAACAAATTTCAAATTATACAATAAAAAATAATAAAACATTGAATTCCCTGTAACTCTTATGGCCACCACCAAAGGACTCAACCATCTACATGTCCAATACTCTCCAAACAAACCACATTCTCCTGTACCTCTTCATTCCCCAGAATACAGTAATTATGCCGCTGTTCTACCTGATCTAAACAGTGGACTAATCCTGCAAGTAGTTTTTCCGTTGCAGAGATCTGTACTTTCAACGTGGAATTTCGTTGTTCAAACTCACGGACTATACTGCCGTTCGGGTCATCAATGTCTACGTGATTTTCAGATTGATTTCCAGTGCGGAAGGAAGTCGTAGGGTTTGGAGCAGCTGGTGGTGGAAACCGATTGTTTTGTATTTCGTATAAAGGAGGCTGGCTGCCTCTGCATGTTCTGGTTATCTGGAAATCACCAGATCCGTCCATCTAGGGTTCCTTGACGTCCATTTCTACGTCCTTGACGAGCAGCTGGTGGTCGAAACCTATTGTTTTGTGTTTCGTATAAAGGAGGCGGCCTCTGCATGTTCTGGTTATCTGGAAATCACCGGATCCGTCCATCTAGGGTTCCTTGACGTCCATTTCTACGTCCTTGAGGAGCAGCTGGTGATGGAAACCTATTGTTTTGTGTTTCGTATAAGGAGGCCGCCTCTGCATGTTCTGGTTATCTGGAAATGGCTAGATCCATCCATCTAGGGTTCCTTGACGTCCATTTCTACGTCTTTGAGGAGCAGCTGGTGGTGGAAACCGATTGTTTTGTGTTTTGTGTTTGGTTATCTGGAAATCGCCAGATCCGTCCATCTAGGGTTCCTCTACGTCCTTGAGGAGCAGCTGGTGGTGGAAACCGATTGTTTCGTGTTTCATATAACGGAGGCCGCCTCTGCATGTTCTGGTTATCTGGAAATCGCTAGATCCGCCCTTCGGTTCCCTGACGTTTATTTCTAGGTTTGAATGGGCGCCCACGTTTAGGTGTGGGTTCCCTTATCTCTTTGGCAGCTCGATGCCTGTGGTTGTCATTGTTAAAAACGCTTCATTTTTGCTTTGTTTTACAAGATCTATCGAGTGGATATGAAGAGGATACACAATCGAACGAATTGCAGATTATATAGTGCGATTGGATGATTAGGGTTTAGATATTCAAACGTTAGGGGCAGACTCCCGTGGTTCACAAGTAACCTAGCACCTTGGGAAAAAGTGTTATACTCCGGACTAACCTAGCACCTTGGGAAAAAGTGTTATACTCCGGACTAACCTAGCACCTTGGGAAAAAGTGTTATACTCCGGACTCGATTCTACATATATTGACTTGGTGGAACGAAGTCGGTCCAAAAGAATATAATAAATCTTCCACCACGGTCTCATGATTTCAATCTCCAAACTTTGTATTTATAAATATGAATCTTAATAAACACGTTGGTATTCAAAATATTAGTATTTGTTGTCAAGTTCTAAACGCATATATTGTAAGTGGGCGATAAGTGGTTTATTTAATGCATCAGCGACTGATGAAAAAAATTCATTTTCTTTTATTTGTTCTGGGAATCTAATTACTTTGTGTAATGACTAGTATTTGAATACTTTAAATTATAATAATAATAATTTTGGTAATGTTATTTAATTTTTATAAGATTTGAGTTAAGTTTAATGATTTATTTTATTGTATTTAGAAGTTTTTTCCAACTTAGTATGGTAGATAGAGATGTTGTAATGTAATGTTTAAAATTTTCACTGAGTCAAATTACATAAAAACAAAAAAAAATTAAACTAAAAAATTAATGTAAAATAAACTAAATATTTTAACTTGGTCAAATTAATGTAAAATAAACTAAATATTTTAACTGGGTCAAAATAAAATAAAAAGATAAGGATAAAAATAAAAATAACTCTATAAAAATAAAATAATATTAAAAATAAAAATGACCCATAGTATTGATTAATGATATTGAGAACCCATGGTATGGATCCATGGTATTCATGTGGAATGTAGCCTATTTTAAGGGGAAACTTAAACCACTCTAGATCCATCTTTGCTCCAGATGTACCAAGCACTGAAATGGAACACATATCCAGAGCTAAGAGAGCTAAGATGGATCTAAGTTGGTATACATAATTTGAACTTATACATAATGATTTGGGTAGTTTACAATTATTTAAAATAAAAAGTGAAGGTAATATTAAATAACAGCATAGTTTAATAGATGAAATGACCCTTTTTCAAGCATATTTTTAGTCAATTCTTCCAGCATAATCTACAATATTCTAGTGCATTAAGAGTTTTTACGGTGTTGGATCCATTTATACATTCAAAACTACATTTTAAACAAGAAATCACAATCTTGCTCAAAATTATATTATCATATTTGAGCCAAAAAAAAATTCGTCTATTAATTAGATTGTGCCCTAAATAAATACTGAATAACACACAATTTATTTGTTAAGCTTTGAAATTGGAGGAACAAGTTAAGTGGGATTAACTATGGAAAAAAAAACTCCATAATTAAGTTTGTTTGAGTTAGAGGATTAATGTGATGGGTGATGTCTCAAAAAGCGTCAATTATCATGTGAAAGTATTGGAGGTATTGGAATTAGAGTTTAGTTGTCCCCACTAGGGGTATTGAAGTTAGAGGTTTTTCTACACTAATTTGTTGCTCATCATTAAATTTTGAATTTCAAATAGGAGAACGGTTACTAAACATTTTCTACTAATTTATGTGTTGTCGTTATGAAATATTTATAATCAAAAGTAATATTCTTTATAAATTTATTTTCTAAGTGATATGATTTTTTGACCAAGTGACCACCCAACCTACTCATGTTTAGTGGAGATATTACAAAATGATATTAGATCCAAAGAGAGTAAAATTATTGCACATTGTAGCTGTAACAAACATTCTACACTAGAGGGTGTTAATTTTCTATGCTCACGCCTTCTATATTTTAATTTTTTCTTTAGTTACAAGGAACTAATACAATTCTCATTTAGGAGTTTCAAAACAATGGTCACACTAATAAAGCTCAATAATAAATCCTAGTTGGACATTAGATGACACTTGCAAGTGATGAAATTATAATAGTGGAAAACCAAGCAAGTCCTTGTAGTTCTATGTGTTACCAAAGTCTAGTCAGTAGTCTAAAATAGCATATCACCACATGCTATCAGCTGGGGGGTTCATGTCCTAGGGCATATTTCCACCCACCAAGTGTAGCCACATGGATATAGGTGTTGTTTACTGAGTATGGTTGAATCTTAATAAGGGTGGAGGATAAATTACCAAGTAGTCAACAAGTTTACTCACATAGACTCATAGACCAAATCAAGGATCATACATCCAACTCTAACCAATAAATCAAATCAAGTATCATACTTCTAATTGATCAATCATAACATGGTGGAGAAACTTTTATACTTTCAACACTCCCATATCCTATAGGGAAATGATGTGCAGATATGTTACTACCACTCAATCCCCTAAAGCATATCCCTTAGTTAGTCAAGCAAGATACCCCAATAGTGGCACCTTTCTACATGGATCTTATTATGAATTTATCCCTCCTTGAATAACCTCAATTTGTTAGGAATCATACTCAACGAGGGTGTCCCAAGGGCCAAATATAATAATGTCCATACTGTTGGCATTATGATGCATGGTTCTACTTCATAGCAAACAACTCATAGAAGATCAACTCACTTATATATATCTAGATGAATCTACGGAAGAGATATCAGATGACAATTCTCAGTATGACAAGTCCAAAGGGGGAGATTGTTGACATTATGAGACAAGTGTTGTCCTTGATGGCAAATCACACAAATGATAAATTATAGTGCAGCAAATTTATTTGCTAAATTATAGTGCAACAAAGTTTCTTTCATGTAGAGAAAAGTTCACGCACTTTTATGCAGAGAAAATTTTATTCCATGTAGAGAAACGTTCACGCACTTTTATGCAGAGAAAAGTTTATTCCATTTAGAGAAACGTTCATGCACTTTTATGCAGAGAAACGTTTATTCCATGTAGAGAAAAGTTCACGCACTTTTATGCAGAGAAGAGTTTATTTTATGTAGAGAAAAGTTCACGCACTTTTATGCAGAGAAGAGTTTATTTCATGTAGAGAAATGTTCACGAACTTTTATGCAGAGAAACGTTTATTTCATGTAGAGAAAAGTTTACGCACTTTCATGCAGAGAAAAGTTCCCTTCATGCAAGAGAAAATTTTACACACTTTCATGGTTGATTCATGGTATTAGTGTGACAGTTTTTGATCCTATGGTTTTGGTCTGTGGTATTGAATCCAAAAGTGTTGATCTCACACACTTTCATGGTTGGTTCATGGTATTAGTCCGACAATTTTTTATCCTATGGTTTTGGTCCGTGGTATTGCATCCAAAAGTGTTGATCCCAAGTATTGGGTCCGTGGTATTGTGTTATTATGGTTTTGGACCGTGGTATTGTGAAAGGCCTAAGACTATAAAAGAGGAAGGAGATCATTTGGCAAAGCATCATCTGAATTATTGAATATCTAGATCTGGAATACTGTGATTGGGTTATGGTGCAGATCTGTATCTGAGCTAAAGAGGGATCTCACCGGTTGATGGAGAAGAAGATCTAAGGATAGATTGAGATCAAATGGTTTGAAATGAACTATCTCTATATATTTGATTATGCTTATTCTAGATCTGTATACTAACACTTGTAATGATCTGAACTCGGTATAACTTAAGTTTGAAATCGCTGCAAGTCATGTTTGAATATTTATAGATCTGTACGCGGGTTGGCTTTGGTGTAAGTGGGTATGTATGCAGGTTTGGTTCATTGTAGTAGCATATACAATTTGAGTTATGATATTTGAAGTCACAGGTGGTTCTGGTTGTTGATGGGTTCTCATGACAATTTAAAGGTGTCAGTATTCTGCATATCCTGTTTGGTTGATTGTGTTTAGCTGCAGTATTGATGGATGAGAACTAATATTGGATCAGGATCATAATGACTCATATTTATGTGATCTGATGGACTAGATCGGGTTGCTAACACTCATATTATCCTTGTATATGTATTGATCTGGTGATTGGGTGATTCAGAAGATTGATTGATTATGTGCTTCAATGATATTTATGGGTCCAGTATGAAAATTGGATGAAACATGGCCTTTCAGATTATGTGTTGTGCTTCAGGTATATCGAGTCTGAAAATTTATGAAACGTGGTACCCGGAGGAGAGAAGATTGTAGGCCGGCGCCTACGTACTAGTATCTTAGCTAGTACAAGAGCTACGGGGGTGGTAGCTCCCTTCCAGTAGCAGTTGAAAACTTTGGAGCATTGTAGTAGGTAGCAGCCTGCGTACTAGTAAATGGATCGGCTAGTACAAGAACTATGGGGGTTGTAGCTCTCTGCACGTAGAAGCCTGCGTACTAGTATAAGACTGCACCAGTACAGAAATATTGTAAAAGGATTTTCTTATTAAGAAGAAGATTGAGATGACTTGCAGCAGGTGGTTTTCTCCCACATTGGGTTTCCACCTTATATCATGGTGTTCATGTGTGTGGCTTATGTGTGATGATTTGTTCTATTTTAATGCACCTGTTTACTGTTAATATGGTTGATAATGTTCTAATGCACTCTTTAAGGATCAACTAACTGAATCATAAGAAGTTGTGGAAGTAGCATATATGAATCTGAATATGGAAATGAAAAAGTTTTATTGATGTGATAATATTGATTCACCCCCCCCCCTCTCAGTATTATTTTCAACAATTGTTATTAGAGCAGGTCCTTTGGTAGAAGTTTGATCGCTTGAAGGAGATCCGTGGAACTATGGGAAAGAATCTTAAGAAGAAAGCTCATAAGAAGAAGAAGACATCTCAAAAGAAATATGACAGTGGGAGAATCGATTGGGGATTAGGTATAAGAAGCTCTTCAGATTCAGATTCAGATTCGGAATCATTTCAGAATGAAGATGAACTATCAGGTATGAATTTGCTACCCTCTCATGTTCCAGCTATCTATCCATTTGGAAAAGATGGAAGTGATAACGAAACAACTGAATGTGCTCTTATGGGTAAGGAAGAAGGATATCAAATAGAAGCAGAATTTAACAGGCTCACAAACAAAATTAGTGAACAAGAAAGACTTCTGAACATAAAGAGCGGTGCCCTCAAAGAAGCTGTTACTAGACAAAAGGCTCAACGAGAGTTATTCAAGGAGAAATATCAAAAGTTGTAGGTTGAAGCAACATCTCTAAGAAATGAAGTCAATGAAAGGAACACAACCATCAAGAAACTCAGATATATATCCAGTTACTATGAAAGTCTTGAAGCCACGATCCGCTCTCTAAAGGAAGATCTTGAAGAATCAAAGAAGTAGAATAAAGATCTAGTCCAAGATATTGAAAAATAGGGAAACAAAGTTATCAGCTTAAAATCTCAGCTAGAATGTGCCTTCAGAATTCGTCAAATGCAACAGGATCTGAATGAAGAACAAGAAAAGGAGATTCTCAAGCTAAAGCATCAGTTGGAAGAAGAAAGGAAAGCTGAAGAAGACATGAAGAAGCAATATCTAGAAAAAGAAGAACAACCTCAGGTTGAGATAAATATCTTGAAAAGTAAATTAGGAGAAAAGGATAAGCTCTTACGTTTTCAAGATAGTACTAAAGTCTTGGATGATATTATTAATAGTCAAAGATCTCCTGCTGTCAAAACTAGTCTTGGCTTTCATGAATATGTTGAAGGTGAATCTAGTTCACAAGGTGAGGCAAGGAACTCTAAAGAGAAATCTAAAATGATCAACAAGGAGATAAGAGAGATGAAAGGTCAATCTCATCATGAACCAAGGAAAGAAATTCTTCAAAGAAATTCTTTTACTCCTCCTATGAATAATGTTGAATGTTATGTATGTCATAATCTTGGACATGTTGCAACGAGATGTAGAAGAAGAAGGTTTCAATACCATCACGCAGAAAGATCATCACATTCAAGGTACTTTAATGGATATTTCTTTGCTTGCAATATGTTTGGTCACAGAGTTGTTGATTGCTATAGAAGAAATATGAGACATGTAAGATGTTACACATGTAACAAGCTTGGACATATAGCTAAGGAATGCAGGAACAAAGTATGGGCACCATACCAAAAGGAGAAAACATCATCATCACACCTGAAGATGTGGAAGAAGAAAGAAGTACAGTCAGAAAGAGGTGGCATAGCACAACATACAGACAGAACAGAATCAGAGGGAGCTGGAAGTGTAAAAATTCAGTGTCCTAAATCTCATATGCAAGTCCCTTAAAGAGAATTCACATATATACGCGAGTTGGTTATGGCATAGTCGCGTATATGATTGTTTGAGGAAAGGCAGAAGGGACAGGTTCAAGAAAAGGATCAGTTATGATTCGGTTTATTATTTGCGCTGTTTAATAATGGTTACAATTGTTGATGATGTGTGGAAATGACTTGATGGTTAGAAGTGTTTTGTTTCTAACTTGATAATGATTATGTCTTGATACTTTTGCTGATATGCATGATTAGATCTGACAGTAACCAAGATGGCACAGGTTTAGGGGGAGAATATGCTTTTAATGAATTGTTGGCATTATGGTTAATAGTCCTTGGTGATGATGCGTATATGGATAAATGATTCATTTTGCTATGATTATGAGTTGTTTAGATGATTCTTGGGGTTACATAGTTGATATTTAGATCAGATTTGTGGTTGATTCTCTAATGGTGCTTACATGGTGATCTTCATAAGGATAAGGAGAAGTACATAGCTTGATTTCACATCTTCTTTACTTGATGATGAGTCACTCATATGATGTTGTCATCATATGCATAAAGATCATATACTATGATTGTTCTTGGCACATATATGGATGAGGATTGTTGGCTGGATACATGGATGATTATTCAAAGTTGCATTGTTGGAGACATGATGATGATGAGTTCTTACCTATATGATAGGTTGTTTCGTACATATGTTGATTAATGCAGATATTCCCAATTGATGATACTTGGTTCATGCAGATCTGGATGGCTATGGTGTTTCTCACATATGATAGAATGTGAATGATTCTGTATATACAGAATTCTGTTCAAAAGGATGAGTTGATATGGACATACCTTGATGATTCATGCACTAATACAAGTTCCTGGTCTAGTTGTTATTGACATATGCTATGGAGCAAATCATACAGTGTCGTTGCTGATGTTTATCATGATATTATTTCGGTGTTTGGTCTCTGTTATAAATGTCATGTATATCATTCGATGTAAAGGTCATATCAAGACTTATGATGTAATAGTGTGTCTCTATCTATTGTAGTCATTTGATGAAATATTCCAGTCATATCATGGTCATGTAACGGCCTATGTTGGCTTCCCCACTATGCCTCGGATGAATGATGTAATGTACTTGGTTGTCATTTTCTGGTATATCCCCACATGGTTGGGAGATGGATGTATGTATGAGTATTTGGTGCTAGGAAGGTCACGTATGATGTATAGAGTCATGTTCTTGTAGAACACCTTTTTGCAGACTTTGCTTACAAACAGGGGAAGCATGAACAACACAATTCAACAAGAGGAGAGCTTTCAACATGTCGCATGGACCGATTGGTACACCTTGGAATATACAAAGGGGGAGCTCATTCAGAGATTTCAGCAGGTACTCAGGGGGAGTATGGACAACGGAATGTTTATCTAGAAAAGAGAATATCTTGGTTCACCCTTTGCCCTTGATGTCAAAGGGGGAGAGTGATTTGGTGTCGTTGCCATCAAGTCCAAAGGGGGAGATTGTTGGCATTATGATGCATGTGTTGTACTTGATGGCAAACAACTCGTAGAAGATCAACTCACTTATATATATCTAGATGAATCTACGGAAGAGATATCAGATGACAATTCTCAGTATGACAAGTCCAAAGGGGGAGATTGTTGGCATTATGAGACAAGTGTTGTCCTTGATGAAAAATCACACAAATGATAAATTATAGTGCAGCAAATTTATTTGCTAAATTATAGTGCAACAAAGTTTCTTTCATGTAGAGAAAAGTTCACGCACTTTTATGCAGAGAAAATTTTATTCCATGTAGAGAAAAGTTCACGCACTTTTATGCAGAGAAAAGTTTATTCCATGTAGAGAAAAGTTCACGCACTTTTATGCAGAGAAAAGTTTATTCCATGTAGAGAAAAGTTCACGCACTTTTATGCAGAGAAAAGTTTATTTCATGTAGAGAAAAGTTCACGCACTTTTATGCAGAGAAGAGTTTATTTCATGTAGAGAAATGTTCACGGACGTTTATGCAGAAAAAAGTTTATTTCATGTAGAGAAAAGTTTACGCACCTTCATGCAGAGAAATGTTCCCTTCATTCAAGAGAAAATTTCACACACTTTCATGGTTGATTCATGGTATGAGTCCGACAGTTTTTGATCCTATGGTTTTGGTCTGTGCTATTGCATCCAAAAGTGTTGATCTCACACACTTTAATGGTTGGTTCATGGTATTAGTCCAACAATTTTTCATCCTATGGTTTTGGTCCATGGTATTGCATCCAAAAGTGTTGATCCCAAGTATTGGGTCTGTGGTATTGTGTTATTATGGTTTTGGACCATGGTATTGTGAAAGGCCTAAGACTATAAAAGAGGAAGGAGATCATTTGGCAAAGCATCATCTGAATTATTGAATATCTAGATCTGGAATACTGTGATTGGGTTATGGTGCAGATCTGGATCTAAGCTAAAGAGGGATCTCAACGGTTGATGGAGAAGAAGATCTAAGGATAGATCGGGATCAAATGGTTTGAAATGAACTATCTCTATATATTTGATTATGCTTATTCTAGATCTGTATACTAACGCTTGTAATGATCTAAACTCGGTATAACTTAAGTTTGAAATCGCTGCAAGTCATGTTTGAATATTTATAGATCTGTACGCGGGTTGGCTTTGGTGTAAGTGTGTATGTATGTAGGTTTGGTTCTTTGTAGTAGCATATACAATTTGAGTTGTGATATTTGAAGTCACAGGTGGTTCTGGTTGTTGATGGGTTATCATGATAGTTTAAAGGTGTCAGTATTCTGCATATCCTGTTTGGTTGATTGTGTTTAGCTGCAGTATTGATGGATGAGAACTAATATTGGATCAGGATCATAATGACTCATATTTATGTGATCTGATGGACTAGATCACGTTGCTAACACTCATATTATCCTTGTATATGTATTGATCTGGTGATTGGGTGATTCAGAAGATTGATTGATTATGTGCTTCAATGATATTTATGGGTCTAGTATGAAAATTCGATGAAACGTGGCCTTTCAGATTATGTGTTGTGCTTCAGGTGTATCGAGTCTGAAAATATAAGAAACGTGGTACCTGGAGGAGAGAAGATTGTAGGCCAGCGCCTATGTACACGTATCTTAGCTAGTACAAAAGCTACGGGGGTGGTAGCTCCCTTCCAGTAGCAGTTGAAAACTTTGGAGCATTGTAGCAGGTAGCAGCCTGCGTACTAGTAAATGGATCGGCTAGTACAAGAACCATGGGGGTTGTAGCTCTCTGCAGGTAGAAGCCTGCGTACTAGTATAAGACTGCACCAGTACAAAAATATTGTAAAAGGATTTTCTTATTAAGAAGAAGATTGAGATGACTTGGAGCAGGTGGTTTTCTCCCACATTTGGTTTCCACCTTATATCATGGTGTTCAAGTGTGTGGCTTATGTGTGATGATTTGTTCCATTTTAATGCACCTGTTTACTGTTGATATGGTTGATAATGTTCTAATGCACTCATTAAGGATGAACTAACTGAATCATAAGAAGTTGTGGAAGTAGCATATATGAATCTGAATATGGAAATGAAAAAGTTTTATTGATGTGATAATACTAATTCACCCCCCCCTCTCAGTATTATTTCCAACAATTGGTATTAGAGCAGGTCCTTTGGTAGAAGTTTGATCGCTTGAAGGAGATCCGTGGAACTATGGGAAAGAAGCTTAAGAAGAAAGCTCATAAGAAGAAGAAGACATCTAAGAAGAACTATGACAGTGGGAGAATCGATTGGGGATTAGGTATGAGAAGCTCTTCAGATTCAGATTCAGATTCAGAATCATTTCAGAATGAAGATGAACTATCAGGTATGAATTTGCTACCCTCTGATGTTCCAGCTATCTATCCATTTGGAAAAGATGGAAGTGATAACGAAACAACTGAATGTGCTCTTATGGGTGAGGAAGAAGGATATCAAATAGAAGCAGAATTCAACAGGCTCACAAACAAAATTAGTGAACAAGAAAGACTTCTGAACATAAAGAGTGGTGCCCTCAAAGAAGCTGTTACTAGACAAAAGGCTCAACGAGAGTTATTCAAGGAGAAATATCAAAAGTTGCAGGTTGAAGCAACATCTATAAGAAATGAAGTCAATGAAAAGAACACAACCATCAAGAAACTCAGAGATAGATCCAGTTACTATGAAAGTCTTGAAGCCACGATCCGCTCTCTAAAGGAAGATCTTGAAGAATCAAAGAATCAGAATAAAGATCTAATCCAAGATATTGAAAAACAGGGAAACGAAGTTATCAGCTTAAAATCTCAGCTAGAATGTGCCTTCAGAATTCGTCAAATGCAACAGGATCTGAATGAAGAACAAGAAAAGGAGATTCTCAAGCTAAAGCATCAGTTGGAAGAAGAAAGGAAAGCTGAAGAAGACATGAAGAAGCAATATCTAGAAAAAGAAGAACAACTTCAGGTTGAGGTAAATATCTTGAAAAGTAAATTAGAAGAAAAGGATAAGCTCTTACATTTTCAAGATAGTACTAAAGTCTTGGATGATATTCTTAATAGTCAAAGATCTCCTGCTATCAAAACTGGTCTTGGCTTTCATGAATATGTTGAAGGTGAATCTAGTTCACAAGGTGAGGCAAGGAACTCTAAAGAGAAATCTAAAATGATCAACAAGGAGATAAGAGAGATGAAAGGTCAATCTCATCATGAACCAAGGAAAGAAATTCTTCAAAGAAATTCTTTTACTCCTCCTATGAATAATGTTGAATGTTATGTATGTCATAATCTTGGACATGTTGCAGCCAGATGTAGAAGAAGAAGGTTTCAAGACCATCATGCAGAAAGATCATCACATTCAAGGTACTTTAATGGATATTTCTTTGCTTGCAATATGTTTGGTCACAGAGTTGTTGATTGCTATAGAAGAAATATGGGACATGTAAGATGTTACACATGTAACAAGCTTCGACATATAGCTAAGGAATGCAGGAACAAAGTATGGGCACCATACCAAAAGGAGAAAACATCATCATCACACCTGAAGATGTGGAAGAAGAAAGAAGTACAGTCAGAAAGAGGCGGCATAGCACAACATACAGACAGAACAGAATCAGAGGGAGTTGGAAGCGTAAAAATTCAGTGTCCTAAATCTCATATGCAAGTTTCTTAAAGAGAATTCACATATATACGCGAGTTGGTTATGGCATAGTCGCGTATATGATTGTTTGAGGAAAGGCAGAAGGGACAGGTTCAAGAAAAGGATCAGTTATGATTCAGTTTATTATTTGCGTTGTTTAATAATGGTTACAATTGTTGATGATGCGTGGAAATGACTTGATGGTTAGAAGTGTTTTGTTTCTAACTTGATAATGATTATGTCTTGATACTTTTGCTGATATGCATGATTAGATCTGACAGTAACCAAGATGGCACCGGTTTAGGGGGAGAATATGCTTTTAATGAATTGTTGGCATTATGGTTAATAGTCCTTGGTGATGATGCGTATATGGATAAATGATTCATTTTGCTATGATTATGAGTTGTTTAGATGATTCTTGGGGTTACATAGTTGATATTTAGATCAGATTTGTGGTTGATTCTCTAATGGTGCTTACATGGTGATCTTCATAAGGATAAGGAGAAGTACATAGCTTGATTTCACATCTTCTTTACTTGATGATGAGTCACTCATATGCTGTTGTCGTCATATGCATAAAGATCATATACTATGATTTTTCTTGGCACATATATGGATGAGGATTGTTGGATGGATACATGGATGATTATTCAAAGTTGCATTGTTGGAGACATGATGATGATGAGTTCTTACCTATATGATAGGTTGTTTCGTACATATGTTGATTAATGCAGATATTCCCAATTGATGATACTTGGTTCATGCAGATCTGGATGGCTATGGTGTTTCTCACATATGATAGAATGTGAATGATTATGTATATACAGAATTCTGTTCAAAAGGATGAGTTGATACAGACATACCTTGATGATTCATGCACTAATACAAGTTGCTGGTCTAGTTGTTGTTGACATATGCTAAGGAGCATATCATACAGTGTCGTTGGTGATGTTTATCATGATCTTATTTAGGTGTTTGGTCTCTGTTATAAATGTCATGTATATCATTCGATGTAAAGGTCATATCAATACTTATGATGTAATAGTGTGTCTCTATCTATTATAGTCATTTGATGAAATATTTCAGTCATATCATGGTCATGTAATGGCCTATGTTGGTTTCCCCACTATGCCTCGGATGAATGATGTAATGTACTTGGTTGTCATTTTCTGGTATATCCCCACTTGGTTGGGAGATGGATGTATGTATGAGTATTTGGTGCTAGGAAGGTCACGTATGATGTATAGAGTCATGTTCTTGTAGAACACCTTTTTGCAGACTTTGCTTACAAACAGGGGAAGCATGGACAACACAATTCAACAAGAGCAGAGCTTTCAACATGTGGCATGGACCGATTGGTACACCTTGGAATATACAAAGGGGGAGCTCATTCAGAGATTTCAGCAGGTACTCAGGGGGAGTATGGATAGCGGAATGTTTATCTAGGAAAGAGAATATCTTGGTTCACCCTTTGCCCTTGATGTCAAAAGGGGAGAGTGATTTGGTGTCGTTGCCATCAAGTCCAAAGGGGGAGATTATTGGCATTATGATGCATGTGTTGTACTTGATGGCAAATAACTCGTAGAAGATCAACTCACTTATATATATCTAAATGAATCTACGGAAGAGATATCAGATGACAATTCTCAGTATGACAAGTCCAAAGGGGGAGATTGTTGGCATTATGAGACAAGTGTTGTCCTTGATGGTAAATCACACAAATGATAAATTATAGTGCAACAAATTTATTTAATAAATTATAGTGCAACAAAGTTTCCTTCATGTAGAGAAAAGTTCACGCACTTTTATGCAGAGAAAAGTTTATTCCATGTAGAGAAAAGTTCACGCACTTTTATGTAGAGAAAAATTTATTCCATGTAGAGAAAAGTTCACGCACTTTTATGCAGAGAAAATTTTATTCCATGTAGAGAAAAGTTCATGCACTTTTATGCAGAGAAAATTTTATTTCATGTAGAGAAAAGTTCACACACTTTTATGCAGAGAAGAGTTTATTTCATGTAGAGAAATGTTCACGCACTTTTATGCAGAGAAAACTTTATTTCATGTAGAGAAAAGTTTACGCACTTTCATGCAGAGAAACGTTCCCTTCATGCAAGAGAAAAGTTCACACACTTTCATGGTTTGTTCATGGTATTAGTTCGACAGTTTTCGATCCTATGGTTTTGGTCTGTGGTATTGCATCCAAAAGTGTTGATCTCACACACTTTCATGGTTGATTCATGGTATTAGTCCGACAGTTTTTAATCCTATGGTTTTGGTCCGTGGTATTGCATCCAAAAGTGTTGATCCCAAGTATTGGGTCCTTGGTATTTTGTTATTATGGTTTTGGACCGTGGTATTGTGAAAGGCCTAAGACTATAAAAGAGGAAGGAGATCATTTCGCAAAGCATCATTTGAATTATTGAATATCTAGATCTGGAATACTGTGATTGGGTTATGGTGTAGATCTGGATCTGAGCTAAAGAGGGATCTCACCGGTTGATGGAGAAAAAGATCTAAGGATAGATCGGGATCAAATGGTTTGAAATGAACTATCTATATATATTTATTATGCTTATTCTAGATCTGTATACTGACGCTTGTAATGATCTAAACTGGGTATAACTTAAGCTTGAAACTACTGCAAGTCATGTTTGAATATTTATAGATCTGTAAGCGGGTTGGCTTTGGTGTAAGCGCGTATGTATGCAGGTTTGGTTCATTGTAGTAGCATATACAATTTGAGTTATGATATTTGAAGTCACAGGTGGTTCTGGTTATTGATGGGTTCTGATGACAGTTTAAAGGTGTCAGTATTCTGCATATCCTGTTTGGTTGATTGTGTTTAGCTTCAGTATTGATGGATGAGAACTAATATTGGATCAGGATCATAATGACTCATATTTATGTGATCTGATGGACTAGATCGGGTTGCTAACACTCATATTATCCTTGTATATGTATTGATCTAGTGATTGGGTGATTCAGAAGATTGATTGATTATGTGCTTCAATGATATTTATGGGTCCAGTATGAAAATTGGATGAAACGTGGCCTTTCAGATTATGTGTTGTGCTTCAGGTGTATCGAGTTTGAAAATGTATGAAACGTGGTACCTGGAGGAGAGAAGATTGTAGGTCGGCGCCTACGTACTAGTATCTTAGCTAGTACAAGAGCTACGGGGGTGGTAGCTCCCTTCCAGTAGCAGTTGAAAACTTTGGAGCATTGTAGCAGGTAGCAGCCTACGTACTAGTAAATGGATCGGCTAGTACAAGAACTATGGGGGTTGTAGCTCTCTGCAGGTAGAAGCCTGCGTACTAGTATAAGACTGCACCAGTACAGAAATATTGTAAAAGGATTTTCTTATTAAGAAGAAGATTGAGATGACTTGCAGCAGGTGGTTTTCTCCCACATTGGGTTTCCACCTTATATCATGGTGTTCATGTGTGTGGCTTATGTGTGATGATTTGTTCAATTTTACTGCACCTGTTTACTGTTAATATGGTTGATAATGTTCTAATGCATTCATTAAGGATCAACTAACTGAATCATAAGAAGTTGTGGAAGTAGCATATATGAATCTGAATATGGAAATGAAAAAGTTTTATTGATGTGATAATATTGATTCACCCCCCCTCTCAGTATTATTTCCAACAATTGGTATTAGAGCAGGTCCTTTGGTAGAAGTTTGATCGCTTGAAGGAGATCTGTGGAACTATTGGAAAGAAGCTTAAGAAGAAAGCTCATAAGAAGAAGAAGACATCTCAGAAGAACTATGACAGTGGGAGAATCGATTGGGGATTAGGTATAATAAGCTCTTCAGATTCAGATTCAGATTCGGAATCATTTCAGAATGAAGATGAACTATCAGGTATGAATTTGCTACCCTCTGATGTTCCAGCTATCTATCCATTTGGAAAAGTTGGAAGTGATAACGAAACAACTGAATGTGCTCTTATGGGTGAGGAAGAAGGATATCAAATAGAAGCAGAAATTAACAGGCTCACAAACAAAATTAGTGAACAAGAAAGACTTCTGAACATAAAGAGTGGTGCCCTCAAAGAAGCTGTTACTAGACAAAAGGCTCAACGAGAGTTATTCAAGGAGAAATATCAAAAGTTGCAGGTTGAAGCAACATCTATAAGAAATGAAGTCAATGAAAAGAACACAACCATCAAGAAACTCAGAGATAGATCCAGTTACTATGAAAGTCTTGAAGCCACGATCCGCTCTCTAAAGGAAGATCTTGAAGAATCAAAGAAGCAGAATAAAGATCTAGTCCAAGATATTGAAAAACAGGGAAACAAAGTTATCAGCTTAAAATCTCAGCTAGAATGTGCCTTTAGAATTTGTCAAATGCAACAGGATCTGAATGAAGAACAAGAAAAGGAGATTCTCAAGCTAAAGCATCAGTTGGAAGAAGAAAGGAAAGATGAAGAAGACATGAAGAAGCAATATCTAAAAAAATAAGAACAACTTCAGGTTGAGGTAAATATCTTGAAAAGTAAATTAGAAGAAAAGGATAAGCTCTTACGTTTTCAAGATAGTACTAAAGTCTTGGATGATATTCTTAATAGTCAAAGATCTCCTGCTATCAAAACTGGTCTTGGCTTTCATGAATATGTTGAAGGTGAATCTAGTTCACAAGGTGAGGCAAGGAACTCTAAAGAGAAATTTAAAATGATCAACAAGGAGATAAGAGAGATGAAAGGTCAATCTCATCATCAACCAAGGAAAGAAATTCTTCAAAGAAAATCTTTTACTCCTATGAATAATGTTGAATGTTATGTATGTCATAATCTTGGACATGTTGCAGCCAGATGTAGAAGAAGAAGGTTTCAAGACGATCATGCAGAAAGATCATCACAATCAAGGTACTTTAATGGATATTTCTTTGCTTGCAATATGTTTGGTCACAGAGTTGTTGATTGCTATAGAAGAAATATGAAACATGTAAGATGTTACACATGTAACAAGCTTGGACATATAGCTAAAGAATGCAGGAACAAAGTATGGGCACCATACCAAAAGGAGAAAACATCATCATCACACCTGAAGATGTGGAAGAAGAAAGAAGTACAGTCAGAAAGAGGTGGCATAGCACAACATACAGACAGAACAGAATCAGAGGGAGCTGGAAGTGTAAAAATTCAGTGTCCTAAATCTCATATGCAAGTCCCTTAAAGAGAATTCACATATATACGCGAGTTGGTTATGGCATAGTCGCGTATATGATTGTTTGAGGAAAGGCAGAAGGGACAGGTTCAAGAAAAGGATCAGTTATGATTCGGTTTATTATTTGCACTGTTTAATAATGGTTACAATTGTTGATGATGTGTGGAAATGACTTGATGGTTAGAAGTGTTTTGTTTCTAACTTGATAATGATTATGTCTTGATACTTTTCCTGATATGCATGATTAAATCTGACAGTAACCAAGATGGCACAGGTTTAGGGGGAGAATATGCTTTTAATGAATTGTTGGCATTATGGTTAATAGTCCTTGGTGATGATGCGTATATGGATAAATGATTCATTTTGCAATGATTATGAGTTGTTTAGATGATTCTTGGGGTTACATAGTTGATATTTAGATCAGATTTGTGGTTGATTCTCTAATGGTGCTTACATGGTGATCTTCATAAGGATAAGGAGAAGTACATAGCTTGATTTCACATCTTCTTTACTTGATGATGAGTCACTCATATGCTGTTGTCGTCATATGCATAAAGATCATATACTATGATTGTTCTTGGCACATATATGGATGAGGATTGTTGGCTGGATACATCGATGATTATTCAAAGTTGCATTGTTGGAGACATGATGGTGATGAGTTCTTACCTATATGATAGGTTGTTTCGTAAATATGTTGATTAATGCAGATATTCCCAATTGATGATACTTGGTTCATGTAGATCTGGATGGTTATGGTGTTTCTCACATATGATAGAATGTGAATGATTCTGTATATACAAAATTCTGTTCAAAAGGATGAGTTGATACGGACATACCTTGATGATTAATGCACTAATACAAGTTGCTGGTCTAGTTGTTGTTGACATATGCTATGGAGCAGATCATACAGTGTCGTTGCTGATGTTTATCATGATCTTATTTAGGTGTTTGGTCTTTGTTATAAATGTCATGTATATCATTCAATGTAAAGGTCATATCAAGACTTATGATGTAATAGTGTGTCTCTATCTATTGTAGTCATTTGATGAAATATTTCAGTCATATCATGGTCATGTAACGGCCTATGTTGGTTTCCCCACTATGCCTCAGATGAATGATGTAATGTACTTGGTTGTCATTTTCTGGTATATCCCCACTTGGTTGGGAGATGGATGTATGTATGAGTATTTGGTACTAGGAAGGTCACGTATGATGTATAGAGTCATGTTCTTGTAGAACACCTTTTTGCAGACTTTGCTTACAAACAGGGGAAGCTTGAACAACACAATTCAACAAGAGCAGAGCTCTCAACATGTGGCATGGACCGATTGGTACACCTTGGAATATATAAAGGGGGAGCTCATTCAGAGATTTCAGCAGGTACTGAGGGGGTGTATTGACAGCGGAATGTTTATCTAGGAAAGAGAATATCTTGGTTCACCCTTTGCCCTTGATGTCAAAAGGGGAGAGTGATTTGGTGTCGTTGCCAGCAAGTCCAAAGGGGGAGATTGTTGGCATTATGATGCATGTGTTGTACTTGATGGAAAACAACTCGTAGAAGATCAACTCACTTATATATATCTAGATGAATCTACGGAAGAGATATCAGATGACAATTCTCAGTATGACAAGTCCAAAGGGGAAGATTGTTGGCATTATGAGACAAGTGTTGTCCTTGATGGTAAATCACACAAATGATAAAATATAGTGAAGCAAATTTATTTAATAAATTACAGTGCAACAAAGTTTCCTTCATGTAGAGAAAAGTTCACGCACTTTTATGCAGAGAAAAGTTTATTCCATGTAGAGAAAAGTTCACGCACTTTTATGCAGAGAAAAGTTTATTCCATGTAGAGGAAAGTTCACACACTTTTATGCAGAGAAAAGTTTATTCCATGTAGAGAAAAGTTCACGCGCTTTTATGCAGAGAAACGTTTATTCCATGTAGAGAAAAGTTCATGCACTTTTATGCAGAGAAACGTTTATTTCATGTAGAGAAAAGTTCACGCACTTTTATGCGGAGAAGAGTTTATTTCATGTAGAGAAATGTTCACGCACTTTTATGCAGAGAAAATTTTATTTCATGTAGAGAAACGTTTACGCACTTTCATGCAGAGAAACGTTCCCTTCATGCAAGAGAAAATTTCACACACTTTCATGGTCGGTTCATGGTATTAGTTCGACAGTTTTTGATCCTATGGTTTTGGTCCGTGGTATTGCATCCAAAAGTGTTGATCTCACGCACTTTCATGGTTGATTCATGGTATTAGTTCGACAGTTTTTAATCCTATGGTTTTGGTCCGTGGTATTGCATCCAAAAGTGTTGATCCCAAGTATCGAGTCCGTGGTATTGTGTTATTATGGTTTTGGACCGTGGTATTGTGAAAGGCCTAAGACTATAAAAGAGGAAGGAGATCATTTGGAAAAGCATCATCTGAATTATTGAATATCTAGATTTGGAATACTGTGATTGGGTTATGGTGCAGATCTGGATCTGAGCTAAAGAGGGATCTCACCGGTTGATGGAGAACAAGATCTAAGGATAGATTGGGATCAAATGGTTTGAAATGAACTATCTCTATATATTTGATTATGCTTATTCTAGATCTGTATATTGACGCTTGTAATGATCTGAGCTGGGTATAACTTAAGTTTGAAATTGCTGCAAGTCATGTTTGAATATTTATAGATCTGTAAGCGGGTTGGCTTTGGTGTAAGCGCGTATGTATGCAGGTTTGGTTCATTGTAGTATCATATACAATTTGAGTTATGATATTTGAAGTCACAGGTGGTTCTGGTTATTGATGGGTTCTGATGACAGTTTAAAGGTGTCAATATTCTGCATATCCTGTTTGGTTGATTGTGTTTAGCTTCAGTATTGATGGATGAGAACTAATATTGGATCAAGATCATAATGACTCATATTTATGTGATCTGATGGACTAGATCAGGTTGCTAACACTCATATTATCCTTGTATATGTATTGATCTGGTGATTGGGTGATTCAGAAGTGTTATAGACATTTTTGTGCCTTACAGCATGAAGCATGAAATGTCCATAATCTAAGGGATCCAAAGTCCCTAAACATGTTGTTCGTACCCCTAGAGGAACAAGGTCAGCAAACCACAGCACTGAATAGCAGTTCTTCACCTGAAAACACTCAAAAACAAGGCAATTCTGGATCATGTCAGCTGCTCCACTGAGCATCTGCGCTGAATGTCAACTGCTCCACTGTGTACCTGCGCTGAATGTCAACTACAAAGAAGGCTACCTACGCTGGGTGAGTTTGGACAAGTGGCACAGTCATTCCTCAAGGTGTCAATGCCCAGGAAGCTTCCAAAATGACACTTGGATAAGGGAATTCGACTGGTGATGAGTAAGAGGGTCTAGATCTCCAAGTGGAAGCAAGAACCTCCAAGTGGACTCAAGAACTGAAGAATAACTGAAGTGAGAGAGGACACTAGTCAGCTTCATGCCAAGCTCAAGCTGACTCATCCTTTCTCCAAAAATCCTATATATAGATCTCTCTCATGAGGTCTAGGGAGGCTAGAATCTTGTGAATGTAAGGAAGTGTTGTTGGTTTGAGTTTAGAACTATTGGGTGATTTGTTTTGAAGGAGGTGAAGAGGAGATTTCTTTCTGCTCGGAGGTGATGCTGGATTAGGCCTTTTATGGTTGTATTACTTCCTGAACTTTACTTCTTCCATTAATAAAGCATTTGAGGTTCTTCTATATGCATGTGTCTCAATGGTGTATTGTTATACTTGTGTATTTGATTTATTCTAATCCTTGAATCAATTATGAATGTATGCTTCTTGTAGTTTCCCTCTCTTGCCGTTTTGCAGGATCTTGGTGTAGCTGGGCCAGTGAAAGAGCGAGGAGCTGGGAGCAAGCAGCAAAGAGAGAAGATTGGATCAATCATTAGCAGAAGACATCGGTTAGTGGATCTCTTTCTCCCCTCTCTTACATCTCATAAAGAAGTAATCTCAAATAGCTTTGCTTTGATTGTTGCTGAGGTACTATCACCCTTAGAGTGGGATAGGGTCATTCCGTATTGGATACTTTTCCCGACAACAAATTGGCGACTCCACTGGGGATCGTATCTTGTTGGTTGTTTGTGTTTTTGCTATTCATTTCATAAACACAGGGAGTACCGAATCGAACTGCATTTGGATCTTTCAAATGCAAAGTAGAGGGCAGCTACTCTAGCTCAGTTTCTGGGCATGTTTATGATTTGAAGAGCTGATCCACAAGGACTCTGAACAACTCTTAGTGATAGCTTTTCATCCTCCTAATTACCCTTTAGTGTTTACTTGATTGATAGCTTCTGATTTGGCCAAAAACTGTGAATTTTTTCGCAATCTGTGACCCGGAAACTGAGAAAAACGAGAGTTTCTCTCTTCATTGCAGGCACTGTGAAGGCAGTCTGCATTTCATCGCAAGTCCCGAAGGGGCTACCTGCGCTGAAGGTCAAACTGATAGTGTGCTACCTACGTTGAACCAGTTTTGCCTTGTGCAACTGGGTTTCCCTGCTGTTTATTGCCCTGTTTTCATCCTTGTTTTTGCAGCCTGTTATCAGTCAATGTGCCTATCTGAAACCAACTTTCCTTGCCACTATTTCGCCTCGGTTGTATAAAGAAACTGTACTTGTTCTTTGTGTATTTCTTATATCATTTGCAGTTTCCCATAACGAAAAGTGAACTATTCTTGCTGTGGCCTCTTAGATCTAGACCTGTGATAAGTGTCGTTTTGATCTTAAGAGTTAGTTTGTTTGCCGTTCATAGTTGATTGAGCTTTTGCTTTCTTCATATGGTCTGAATTTATGTATTTCTAGTGTCGAAACAAGTAAATCTTAAGGTGTCTTTTGATTTTGGACAAGCTTGCTTGCTTTCACTTGAAATTGAATTGAAAGTTATACAACAGCTTTCTTTTTGTAATACATCAACATTAAGAAAGAGAAAAGAAATACCTGCATTGTGCATGTGCATTTTGACAGTTTGCATGTTGATTTAGAGAAAATTGCATTAGTGTGTGCTCTATGATCTGTGTGAAAAGATGATGTCTTTCTTTTCCCTCAGTAGTTAAGATTTTCAAAGTTGAAAGATTGAAAAGCTTGCTTATCATCTTAGACTGCATTTAGGAAGTTGTATTATACATCTCGTGGTGATCCATAAAGGCAAACTGCTAAACAAGATCAACCTTAAAATAAATTGAATTTACATAACAACACATTGAAACATAACGCAAACACATAGAGGTCTAAGCTAGAGACGTGTTCCGGCGTCGTTAAACGTGATATCTTAGCGTTGAGTGGTTGGGTGATTCCTCCACGGTGAAGCGATAAGTATCAATACGGACTTGTGCTCCCACGTACCGTCGCGTATATATTGGGAGACCCATATAGGAACAAAGCCTTTATCCATACGAAACTGTGTCGGCCGGCCTACTGATCGCAATGCAGTGAACACAACATTCACGAAGATCGACCACTCGTACCGTAAAACGTATTCTGTGGTTTTGCGAAAAGTTTGGCACACCCTCTACCTAGAACTCCAGAGTAGTTTCTTTTGGCCTTTTTCAAACTCTATAACTGAAAAAGTCCACCCGAGCATTTGTCACTTCGGGCTCGTTAAAACATCGAAGGAGACTAGAGAGATCTTTAGCTTTTTCTCGACTCTTAAAAAGTGAAAAAGCAAGTTGTGTCTAAAGCGTCGTTATAAAATTTATTTTAAATGGAACATAATCACCTCCTATTCCTGCGTTGATCTGTAGGTTGAGAACATGGAACACACCAACCAGGGAATTCCACATGATGGAAATCCTAGTCCTTTCTCCTCTTGGGGAGAAGTTGGTACGCCCCACATGGCCACATTGTCGCTTCCAGGACTGACAATTGGCCTGCCAATTTGGCTATTCTCAACCAATGTAGTTCAGAAAACCATGGTTCCTGAACAGTCGAGTCAACAGTTAGATCAGTCTAGAGCTGCCCACCAGCCTTCTACTTCCTATAACTCTTCCTCCAATCCTTCATCTTCGCAAGGTAGAGCCGGCAAAAGCCAAGCTCCCATGGAGAAGAAGGAGAAGAAGAAGAAGGAGCCTAAGGCGACTGGGGGCAAGCAAAAGACATCTAACAAAAATCCACACACAGCACAGACCGAGCCTAAATCGCCATGTGTCATATGTAGAGGAGACCACTTCCATAGAGATTGTCCCTGTATTCCCCGGATACTAAGGGACTGGTCCCCTCGTTTGCACACTTCGGGAGCATCAACGTCCGATAGCCATGTTGAATGCTTACCGTCAACCAGTGAAAGTGAAGGTTCAAGACAAAGAGGGGGAGCAAGATTCCCCTGCAGACTGTGTGAAGGTGATCACGCCATCCACCGTTGTCCCTTCTTAGACGAAGCGAAGAGAGTTTTGGAAGATCGTCCAGTTTCACCGTTGAGACTTCCTCCTGGATACAAAAAACTCGTGCCAAGTCCTTCATTGGTTGAAAATACGGCTGGCCCACTCAAGTGGTCGGCTAAAGCGTCAGTCATTGAAAATGAACCTACTGAATCCAGACCGGACGAAAGTCCAAAGGTCGAAACGGCAGTTGACCCGGTTCTCCCTTCAGAAGTTTCATCCTCAAATGACACCGTCACTGAAGATTCATCTTCAAATAACACCCTCACCGAAGAGAATAAGGATGACACCATCCAGATTCTTTTCATCAACACAGACTCTGATGAGCATCAGGGAAATGCGCCCATTCCTTTATCGCAGGAAGGAACATCGTCAGGGTCATATCCGGCCGTGTATTCGGTCCCACCACCAAGCAACCTGGTTGTGTCCTTTGATTGGAACCAACTAGGCAGACCCCAGTTGCCAGCCAGTGTACCATTCATAATCATAGTCCAAATTTATAGAATGGTAATGGCCGGCACTATCATTGATGAAGGGGCGTCTGTGAGTATCCTTTCCTCTATTGCTTGGAAAGCACTGGGTTCCCCGGCGCTTTTGCCTGAGATAAGAAATCTCTCGGGTTTCGATAAAGGAACCAGTCGACCATTAGGGATCCTCCCCAATGTGCCTGTTACATTGAAAGGGAAGACTGTTCAAATGAACGTGATGGTCGTTCAAGGACCCTTGGATTATAACCTACTCCTTGGACGAGACTATATATATTGCATGGGAGCAATAGTCTCCTCACTCTTTAGAGTAATGTGTTTTCCACACGAAGGAAGGGTGGTCAAGCTCGTAGACCAACTTTCATTTCCGGGATCACGCATCGCAAATAGTCACATACCAACCCTGAATGGTCTATTCAATCAAGAAATGTCTCCACCCCCAGTCCTCCTTCCTGATGAGTGCGAGTGATTCGGAAAGATGGGACTGGAACCCAGGGGGCATGCATCCTGGTCTGCTTCGGGCAGAAGAAACCTTGGGTATAAGGTAGAATTTCCGCGAGAGAATATGACTAGTCCGTACCCCGTCCGTGGATGGAAGAGGGGTTGTTCTAGAATAGGATTCTTTTGTCAAGGTTACGTGTTTGACAAAGGTCATTCACCATTGTCTACTTCGGTAGACAGTGCCGAGGAAATGTTTTCGTTTGAAGAAGTTAACAAAACAATCTTTGGGTAACCAGAAAGAGGCCAGCCTCACCCTTCAAAACAAATGTTTTGATGGATAAGTAGGGGCAGCCTTGAAATTGTATTTTATACCTGGGGGCATGCAAACCTTTTGGAGTGCAAGCTAAGAGCGGTTATTTATCTGTTTTTGGGATTAGCCGTTTCCGAACTTGCATAAAGAAAGGATGAGAGGGAGCATAGCTTTGGTAAGGCGCAAGCTCTATAAAAAATGGGATCTTTTAGGAGACATTCTTATCTTATGACTGGTATATTCGAGCAGTTTTAGCATAAAGTTCATGCTCGTTAAAAAATAAACGCAAGATCGAGCAGTTTTAACGCGGAATTTATGCTCGTTAAAAAATAGAAAAGCGATATCGAGCAGTTTTAACGCGGAATTTATGCTTGTTAAAAATAGAAAAGCGATTGTGAGCAAGAGTTTCCTCCAGAGTTCAAGCTCGTTAAAAAATGAACCTATCCCGGTAAATAACCACTGTGATCGTAAATTTATCAGCCATAAAAAGCCTTGGTCGTGTTTTGCACCTGCCACCTCCATTCCATTTGGTCGATCGTTCACCTCCATATGATTGTTTACCCATTTTGAGGAACAACTGCGAAGAGTGATTTCACCTAGCCATCCTTATGACACTGCCGTGATTGGAAAATTCCAACCTGTACCTGGAATCTGTTGCTATCCCTGTTTATCACTCGTTCCTCAAAAGACGAGTCTTCTTTAAGCTCTTTTCAACTGACTTGTAAAACATGAAAAGTTTGCCGAGTTTTGGCCTTCCAGCTCGTTAAAGTGACCGGAAGAGCTATCCCTCCTCTAGATTTTAATCTTTTTGGACCTGAGGGATTATTGCACAAAAAGGTCGAGCGCTTGTTTTATTCGGCTCGTTAAAGTTATCGAAAACTCATCCCTTTTGTATTGTTTTATACTTTTTCGGACTTAAGGGATTAGATGACGAAAAAGGAATTTTGGAGTTAACTTTCTGTACCTTTTCAGACTCTCTAAAAATGAAAAGGACCGAGTTTTCCTTGTCGTTAGACTCGTTAAAATGATTAAATAGCGACAAACTTGTCTTTAGACGAGAACGAGTTTTCCTATCGCTAGGCTCGTTAAAACATAGCGATGGGCTTGCCCAAAGGGCAGGTTATAGAACAAGCATATGTTATCCTCCTCAAGCTTGACAAAAATAAAGAGGTATTGGTCAGAAATGACTGGGGAAAAATTGGGAGAACCTCAAAGCTTTAATGGTAGCAAGTCGCTCTTGAACATGACACTTTTCCTCTCTACCACATCGGGTTGGGTTGTTTCATTCACCGGTTTCATCACCATGGTCTCGCCAAACCATCCACATTTGGGGTAATGCTACCGATCCATCGCATCAGTGTCGTTATATGTTCAAGAGATGTTGTTCAAAAAGAGTCAACTGTGTCCCATCCACTGCCATACATTATCCTTCATCCACCCATGATCGCCACCCTGAATCATATGTCACAGATTGTTTTCACCTCCATTAAAATCATTAGCTCCGTTCCGTGTCACTGATGTGGGATTCATTAAGGCCCTCCTTTGACGGATCGCTTCTTGTCGACTTCATCTAATTATCCAAGAAGTTGATCTAGGAACACCCCCCTCAGTACTTTGAAGCTTGCATGCCTCAATGGCAAGTTTCTCACTTCCGGTGACAGGTATACATCAATGACCTTCGACCAAAAGATTTTGCGTGTTGTTCGACGCCAAGTCCTATATTCACACCACGTGAATTGTACTACAGTACCTTGAGGGTCATTATCATTATCGGTGATTCCTCTCGCACTTGTTAACGGTTTACATCATTGACCGGTAATCAAGCGATGTCTTTCCATGTTCGACTTCAGCGCAATTCTCACATGGATCGACTTGTACTTAGAGTGAAGATCGAATGAGTTTGAAGACCTCGGATCTAGTTTCATCCATCCGGGCTACGATATATATTCAGGAAATATAAAGACATTTCACATGTACATCATTACAGCAGATGATCATCCTACTCAAAGGATGATAATTTCAGCAGAGAATTATCAGTCTACCATCAGACGATCGTCTGTTCTATGTACCAAAATGAATTTATAAAGCTGAGCATGGGAATACCCGCCTCAGCTAGATCATGAAAGCAGAATGAAAAATAATGTATTGTATTGTATTTTATTACAGGTCACCTCTCGACGATTGAATGAACTTCGGATCCTCCTGATAAAGCATTTCACCCGATAAACGACCTCATACTTTAGGGGGCAACTGTTATAGAAATTTTTGTGCCTTACAACATGAAGCATGAAATGTCCATAATCTAAGGGATCCAAAGTCCCTAAACATGTTGTTCCTACCCCTAGAGGAACAAGGTCAGCAAACCATAGCACTGAATAGCAGTTCTCCACCTGAAAACACTCAAAAACAAGGCAATTCTAGATCATGTCAGATGCTCCACTGAGCATCTGCGCTGAATCTCAACTGCTCCACTGTGTACCTACGCTGGGCGAGTTTGGACAAGTGGCACAGTCATTCCTCAAGGTGTCAATGCCCAGGAAGCTTCCAAAATGACACTTGGATCAGGGAATTCGACTGGTGATGAGTAAGAGGGTCTAGATCTCCAAGTGGACTCAAGAACTGAAGAATAACTGAAGTGAGAGAGGACACGAGTCAGCTTCATGCCAAGCTCAAGCTGACTCATCCTTTCTCCAAAAATCCTATATATAGATCTCTCTCATGAGGTCTAGGGAGGCTGGAATCTTGTGAATGTAAGGAAGTGCTGTTGGTTTGAGTTTAGAACTATTGGGTGATTTGTTTTGAAGGAGGTGAAGAGGAGATTTCTTTCTGCTGGGAGGTGATGCTGGATTGGGCCTTTTATGGTTGTATTACTTCCTGAACTTTACTTCTTCCATTAATAAAGCATTTGAGGTTCTTCTATATGCATGTGTCTCAATGGTGTATTGTTATACTTGTGTATTTGATTTATTCTAATCCTTGAATCAATTATGAATGTATGCTTCTTGTAGTTTCCCTCTCTTGCCGTTTTGCAGGATCTTGGTGTAGCTGGGCCAGTGAAAGAGCGAGGAGGTGGGAGCAAGCAGCAAAGAGAAAAGATTGGATCAATCATTAGCGGAAGACATCGATTAGTGGATCTCTTTCTCCCCTCTCTTACATCTCATAAAGAAGTAATCTCAAATAGCTTTGCTTTGATTGTTGCTGAGGTACTATCACCCTTAGAGTGGGATAGGGTCATTCCGTATTGGATACTTTTCCCGACAAAAAGAAGATTGATTGATTATGTGCTTCAATGATATTTATGGGTCGAGTATGAAAATTTAATGAAACATGGCCTTTTAGATTATTTGTTGTGCTTCAGGTGTATCCAGTCTGAAAATGTATGAAACGTGGTACCCGAAGGAGAGAAGATTGTAGGTCGGCGCCTACGTACTAGTATCTTAGCTAGTACAAGAGTTACGGGGGTGGTAGCTCCCTTCCAGTAGTAGTTGAAAACTTTGGATCATTGTAGCAGGTAGCAGCCTGCGTAGTAGTAAATGGATCGGCTAGTACAAGAACTATGTGGGTTGTAGCTCTCTGCAGGTAGAAGCCTGCGTACTGGTATAAGACTGCACCAGTACAGAAATATTGTAAAAGGATTTTCTTATTAAGAAGAAGATTGAGATGACTTGCAGCAGGTGGTTTTCTCCCACATTGGGTTTCCACCTTATATCATGGTGTTCATGTGTGTGGCTTATGTGTGATGATTTGTTCTATTTTACTGCACCTGTTTACTGTTAATATGGTTGATAATGTTCTAATGCACTCATTAAGGAGCAACTAACTGAATCATAAGAAGTTGTGGAAGTAGCATATATGAATCTGAATATGGAAATGAAAAAGTTTTATTGATGTGATAATACTGATTCATGCCCCCCTCTCAGTATTATTTCCAACACATACACAAAGCAACATTAATACCATCAATTGGTCAAATACAATCAAAATCTTATCTACCCTCACATACCATGCTAAGGCAGTTATTATAGTGCTTCCATAAAATTTATATTCTAGGAATTTCTTTTTTTCAATCACACACACATAAAGCACATACTAAGCATGCAATCTATGGAATCATTTACAAACATGCATAAAATCTAATATATACATGAAATAAATGGCATGCCAGGTTGACAATATATGTATGTTTCTCATATGGAATATATAGCGTTGTACCTATAAAAAAAGGGGGGGAGGGGGGCATTCCCTATATATATATATATATATATATATATATATATATATATATATATATGGATCTAGGGAATGTCCCCTTCCCCGCTCGTTTTTTACAAATACAATGCTATATATTCCATATGAGAAACATACATATATCATCAATAGGGCATGCCCCTTATTTCATGTATTTATTACGCCAATCGTGGAACCTCTCTACATGGATCTTATTATGACTTTACCCCTTCATGAATACCCTCAATTGGTTAGGCATCATACTCAACAAGGCTGTCCCAAGGGCCAAATAGAATAATAGCCTACACAAAGCAACATTAATACCATCAATTGGTCAAATACAATAACAATATTATTTACCCATACATACCAAGCTAAGGTAGCTATTATAATGTTTCGATAAAATTTATATTCGAGGATTTTATTTCAATTACACACACACATTAAGCATACAATCTCTAGAATCATTTACACACATGCATGAAATCTAATAGATATATGAAATAAGGGACATGACCTATTGACAATATAAATATGTTTCTCATATGGAATATATAGAGTTGTACCTGTAAAAAAGAGGGAGGCGGGTGGGGGAGCATGCACTATATATATATATATATATATATATATATATATATATATATATATATATATATATATATATATATATATATATATATATATATATATATATATATATATATATATATATATATATATATATATATATATAATCATTCACGCATAAGGGGTATCCTCTCGATCCATAGAGAATTATAATCAATACATGAAATAAGGGGTGTGCTCTAGATCCATAGATAATTATATATACAATACTATATATATGTTAAGCATGCAATATCTGGAATCATTCATGCATATGCATAAAATCTAAGCAATGTACATGAAATAAGGGACATGCTCAAGATCCATAGAGAACATGCAATTACAACATAATGTAAGTAAACATTAATGCACAATTAAAAACCAAATACATGTAATACTTAACTTGCAATATCCCACAGCTAAGTCAATTTCACTTTAGTACCCACAAGCAATTTCCAAGAAGATCTAACAAACTAGTGTTCATTAAACAAATGGAAAAAAGTATACCAAGATCAATTTTTGACCCAAGAAAACCAACCATCTTAATAGGTATTTCCTTGTAATCATGGGTGAAGCTCAATATTGGAATGAAATCATAATTCACAACAATTCTCAAGGATCCAACCCAAAAGTGCTCAAGATTAAATTTATGAGGCTTACAACAATTTAGTTGATGTACGCTAGAAAGGCACTTGGACTTGTAACATCTCTAAATCCCAAAGGATATGGCATATATGGGTATTAATACCACCTTCAACTAAACCTGGAAACCTTGATAGTAATTCTCCCTACCTTTTCAAGCAACGATATTACCACCATCTTTATCTCGTGATCACAACCCTAACAATAGTGGCATATTGCTCTACAAGGATCTCACTACCAACTTCAATTAGTGATCAAAACCACAATAGTTGAAAAATCATACAATTTGGTCCCAATCAAATAATACAAGGAACCATGAATTTTTAGTTTTAATACATTTTCATGTTGTAGGTATACTCTCATCCCCTTTATCCACAAAGACCTAGTTCGCACAAACACAGTTTTGTCCAACTTACCATTATCACAACACAAGTGCATCGACACTAATAATATCCATAAACAATTTCATCATGAGATAGCTAGCCCCACTGATGGGCAAGCCACTTCTTTTATAATCCATCTTAATATAACATCTTCCCAATATTTTTTTGTTGGTTTTCACCTACTCATGTAAAGATGTGATTTTACAAGTGTCGAGAACATGGAAAAAGTGAAATGAAACCATTTCCTTTCTACCCATTTACCCAATTTAAATTTGGTGTTCATTTTCACAAATATTTTCTCATTTCCCAAGCTTCCTAAGCACTAGGATATTATATTCATTCTTTGTAACAGCCCTGGTGAAAAGTTCATCTAATAAAAGTTAATAAAGACAAAATAAGACCACAATTAAGGGACACTTATTCCAAGCTAAATGTTGGGCAAGACATCATAGTGTGGGTGTTCATCGGTTTATTACGGCTAAGGAAATTGTAAAAGGAAATGGCTAAGTCTTTGGAAAGAAAAGGGAAGTGAAAGGTCACATGTTGCATGTGAGGAAGAAAATGAAGGAAAATAATGAAAATTGAATAAAATAGAGGCCTCATTGATAAAAAGCCTTATGAGGATGAGTTGGTAATTTTTTTTCATTTCAAGTTTGGAGTTGTTTCATTAATTTCTCTCTCTTTCTCTCTCTCTGTCTCTCTCTCTCACTCTTGATCACTTAGAGTTTTCCATGGAGAACTCTACCTTTCGAGCAAAGAAGGAAAAAGAAGCAAAGGGAAAGGAAGGAAAGCAAGGATCAAGGAAGAAGAGAAAGATCAAGAAACTTCAAGAGGAATACTTATAGGTAACATATTGCATGTGTGATTTTCTAGTTGGTTTGGACATGCAATAGTGTAAAATTTGAAATGGGAACTCTTACTGTTACCTGTTTCGTAGAGATAGTAAAAAAGTGGCGTGATTTTGAAAAGGGGTGATGCAGAACACACATGTTTTTTTTAGACCATAGTTTTTGGCACTTTAATTTTTTTTATGTACATTACGTTTTAGAATGGTAGTGATTCTCATGCTGATTTAAAAAAGTGAGTATTCTGCATCACACCCTTTTTTTAAAAGACCTATTTTTTGACTTTAAATTTTCTAATTTATGAAATGTAAATAATTATTTTCTAAATTTGATAGTTTTTAAAGTGGTTTTTTTCTTCATATTTTCTTGTTTTTTATTTTTATTTTAATTTTTTTTGTACTGAGGTCTTTATTGTTTTTCATTTTTAAATTAGAAAGTCGATATTTTGAATTTTTGATAATCTACATATTTATACATCCTTAATTAATTTTTCAATCCACATGAAATAATTGTTTCTAAAAAACATTTTTTTTTTTAACAATGAACATAAAATTAACCATTTTTAACATAAATATAACAAAAAAACTACACGTTTTGATAATTTTTTGCTAGAATTGACATGTCAAAATCACAATTTTTATACGAAATTTTAACTAAAAATGGTTAAATAATAGTTTTTTTATGAATTTCATGTCAAAAAATATTAATAATCATTGTTTTTCAAAAAATAATGATTAACTTAAAAATCAATGTGAAAATCACATATTACAAATATTGAACGCATAACAACCTTAATTAATTGATTATTCTTCTCATAAAATGTCAAGGTCAAAACATTGCAAAGCTTGATTTCCAAGCATAACTTAAATTTAATCAACAATGTCACATAATCCAAACTCTTCGTCCTCTAGAGTTTCATCATTATCTTCTTTCACAATATTTTCTGCTTCATTTTCCTCATTTTCCTCTTTTAATGGATCTTTGATGTTTGTGAATCTCCCAATGTATGTCTTTCAAAAGATTCCATGTAATGGTGGTTGGGGTTCCTTTGCCTTTTTTGCCACAAGTGATTCACTAAAATCCCCTTTCTTCAACCCAATTTCTTGCATTGCATCTGGAAGAAATTGAAGAGCATTAATTCTCCGCTGAATGAAATTGCACTGTAATGGATCTTTCTCAATTGCAATGCAATTTCCTCCTTTTTGAAGGCAACATACTAGTGTTGTACCTAATTATCAAGTACAAAAGAAATAATGAAGTAAATTAGTACAATGACATATTAATTAAAAAAATAACATATTGAAATTCAATTCCATATAATAAAACTTACCTAAGCCAAAAAATAAATCCAAAACCCAATCTCCTTCATTTGAACATATGTCTATAAGATAGTTAATCAATAATTGTGGTTTTTGATAAATGTTAACTATCTCTCCTTTTGTTTCTTTGTCTTCATACGTTAGTTTTATCACAACAGCATCATAAGTTAGTATTTGGCTATGACTCTTTCCATCCACCTGATTAAAAATCATAAACATATGGCTATCATCTTTTGCCCAACTATAAATATGAATGAACTCACAGTCATTTATAAATTGTTGATCTTCATTGTTAAGAAGATTTGACTTTTGCATGTAACATGAAATAGTAAAAGTTCAATTAACTTGTACATAAATGATTTTTTCAACATTAATCAAATATACATTTTAAATGTTTTACCATGTAAGCTGCATCCTTGAATTTGTTTTCCCCTTGAATCTTGACAATATCATTGCCAATTGTGTGTCTGAATGAAATGTCATAAATCTCCATAATGGTGATGATGTCACTTCTACAAATCCTACAACCACTTTACTAAAAGCTTGATAAGTATAAGGGTCACTATCATAGTAAATGTTTTGGAATATTGGAACCACGGGGAATATTTGCAATAACTAGGGCATAATCCATTTTTGGTATGAGTTTAGCAATGTCTTCACAGTCGCCATGTATTACTTGATATTGAATAGTGTCTAGCCCATTCCAAATGAAATGGTTAAGATTTGGATCAAGTTCAACATTCTTAATACATTGCTTCCTCAGCCTTTCAATCTTTACTTTTTCAATACAAGTCTTGAAACTATCTGGTGCTCCATTATATTCCTTCCTCATCTTTTATAAAAAAACAAATATATGTGTAAGTTATAAATTAAAAATAGTACATAGATGAATAAAAATGAATGTATGAATCAAGATACCTTTTTAAATGCAAGATAAAAAGTTTTTAATGTTGATGTAGAACTTGAATCTGGATAGTTGCGTACAACATCATCCCAACTATCTTCATTCAACAATCTAACCATTTGTTCTTGAATTTTCATGTAAACTTTGTGACTGCATAGATAAAATAAGAAAAAGTTAATATAATGATATGTATAACAAATACCACCAAGAACAACATGTTTTATTTAAAAGATACCTATAATCTAGAAATAAATAAAAATAACTCAGCAAACTTACTTTCGAAATTTTTCAGACATTTCCTCCAATGATAATTCCATTGACCTCACACGAGATAATATTTTTTTGACAATTTTTTCATCTTTCACTCCTTGCATCGCCCTCCAAGGCATGATAGTCATATCGTCTGGAAGTTGTCTCAGTTCAGAAGTTGATTTACTGTTGCTACATATCAATGGCTTAGACTTTTTGACCCTCTGGTTTTTAATTCCAATGTCTTCCCACATGCTAAAATCTCATCAATGAACTTCCAAACATCTCCAATTTTAAATGCCAATTGGAAAATGTTATCAACACCTCTGAATAAATCACTATTTTTGTTGCCTTTTCCACCTTTTGAATTGGTTTTCTCTTCAATTTGATAGCCTATTTCCATACAACATTCCTTTCGGAAATCTGCAGTAACATTTATCCTATCCCCACCACGTTTTTCTTGAAATTCACTATGAATAAATCTAACCCTTTGGATGAAAGTCATAGACATCCTATATTCATTATCTGAATTATGATCCCATCCCACTAACTTTTCTTCTATTTCATTTAAACCAACATAAATGATATATTTCATTGTTTCAAAATGTGGGTTATTAGGATATTCCTCCATAAATTGTCTTTGAGATTCTACAGAATGGTTCCCCCCAAGCACATAATAATTATATTCAAAACATTTTGACTTATCAAATGCTTCTTTGTTGGGAACTTGAAGTGGATCAACAAGAAGCACATAACTAACCACATGAGCACATGGATTGTACCTCATCAATGTCTTCAAGTTGTGAACATGCAGATGATGTGTCTGTCTGACTTGATATTGACATTGTCTTTCACTTGCCTTATAGGTTTGTCTGACATTAAGCTGAAATGTACGACCACCATCAATTAAGTTTCTCTTTGTCAAATTCTGTCAAATGGAATTTTGTTTTGTTTTGATAATGCCATCATCTAAATCAGCTCTTAGTGTAATGATTTCTCTGCTTTCTTTTGAAGTTTCACTATGTTCTTGACTATTGGTAATGACTACTTCAAAATCTTCAACTTTACTATTCTTCGTCATAACATTCTCAACAGATTTATTCTTGTGCATTCTTACTTTTGGTCTTTTATGACTTTTCTTAGTTCCAATGTCATCTTCAGTAATGGCAACATATGCTTCACTGTCAGTTTCAACTTCATCGTCCTCAAAAGTAACGTGTTTACCGTTTCTAGATTTATCCACCAGAGGCCTTTTTTTCTGATTCTTTGGATGTAGTTTTGTAGCATCATGAATTACTACATTTTGCTTGTTTTCCATATCTTCTTTTGACACTGAGTAAAAACTGCTGACAACTTTCATGATATCATGCTCTATGAAATGAATGCCTCCAAACCTAATAGAACAAATTTCAACAAAATTCTTTCAAACAAAATATCATATGTCAATAAAAGAAAAGTTAAAAAAATATAGCGAGACAATTTCAAGAACGCAAAATACAAATATAAATAACAATACTTACAATGTTTTGTGTCATCTCATTTACGATTTGTAAACACAAATTTGTAGATACATGTCTTGTGTCATATAATGAATATGATAGTTAGTATTTAATCCTTTCATGTGACTTGGGAGCTTTTGTAAGTACGTAAACAACTTCAGTGTTCGGTATCGAACACATATCTATGACTCTTCCCATCACCTAAAAATTTCCATTATCATTTGGTATATCAATATATAGATATATATTCATATTTGTTCTTTCTTTTTCTTTCACATACCAGACTCTTGACGGAAATTTCACCTCTTTTGAATTCTTCCAATATGAAATTATCTTCTTATCACTTGAGGCACTTGAAAGATTTGTAGCCATGAGCTCAAGTGGAGTTCGTTCACCAATGTTTTTTGAAGATGCACCTTTAAGAGTCTTCGGTCCATAAAGATTCACAAAAATTTTCTTTGATGCCATTTTCCTGAAAAATAGAAACACATAAATTAGTTAAAAAAAAACATATTAACCTAAATTAACAACGAAAATATATCATAAATTTTTTATTTGTATAATCAAAATTGCCTAGCCACGCCTAAGGGGCGGGCGAGCGGGAGGTCGGGTGAGGGACAATGGGGTGAGGTGAGGGCGGGCAGGGTGAGCAGGAGGGCTGGGTGGGTGTGGACGAGCATGCGGGGCTGCCGTACCCAGCCCCCTTCCACCCCCACGCGCCCACGCCAAACCTCTTTCCTCACACCCACCCACCTCTCCCCCATCCCTCTCGCTCCCCCTCACCCGCACGCCCTCCTCGCCACCCTCTCCACGCATATGCCCCCATCTCCCCCAAAACGTGCGCTCCCCTAACCCCACCCCCTCGCGCCCTGCTCCTCCCTTCCCACTCCCCCCACCCACACCCACACCCACACCCATGCCCACCCCCACCCCCCTCACACTCCCCACCCCCTCTCCTCCCTGCCCACCCCCTCCACACCCCACCCACAACCCTTCACCTCCCCCCTCACACTCCCCACCCCAAACCCCCTCGCGCACAACACTTCCCCTCCCCCCACTCCCCCCTCACACTCCCCACCTGACCCCTCCCACTCGCTCACCCCACCTCGAACCCCCCCCTTGCCTCCTCACATCCTGACCCCCCCGCCCCCCCCCCCCCTGCACACCCGCCCATGACCCTTCCCCTCTGCCTAAGCCCCCGTCCCACGACCCCACCCCGACCCCCCCTCACAGTCTCCACTGCCGCCCACGACCCTTTCCCCAACCCCAACCCCCCTTACACTCCCCACCTCGACCACCCCCCTGGCCCATGACCCCACCCCACAACGACACCACCCTGACCCCCCCTCACATCCACCCCTACCTACGACCCCTCCCACACCCCCAACCCCCCCACTCACACTCCCTACCCCAACCTGCCCCCTTCACCCACAATCCTTCCCCTCCCCCCTCACACTCCCCACCTTGCACCCCACTACCCACCCCACCCTCCTCCAGACCACCGCCCCGCCCCTTCCCCTCCCCAACCGACACGGAGACCCCCCGTCACCCACGACCCTCCCCCTCTGCCTACCCCTCCCGCCACACTCCCCAGCCCCGCCCATGGCCTCTCCCCAACCCCCCCTCACACTTACTACCCCAGCCCATGACCCCCCCTGACACTCACCACCCCGACCCCCCCCTTGCCCACGACACCCCCCTCACACTACCCACCCCAATCCCGACCCCCACTTGCCCACGACCCTTCCCCTCTGCCTACCCCCCCGCACACACCCACCCTACCCTACTCCCACTAACAACTCTGCCCATTCCCCCCCCCACCCGCGCCCACACCCCCCCTGCTCACGATCCCTCCCCTACCCCCTACCCCCCCCCGCCCCCCAAAACCCCCTCTCCCCCTTCCCCTCGCCGCCCATGGCTCACCCCACCCCCTCTCTCCTCTCCCTCCCCCCCCATGGCCTCCCCCACCCCTCCTCACCCCCTGCCGCCCACAACCCTTCCCCCCTCCCTCCCTCCCTTAGGCCCCCCTCCCCTCCCTCCCTCTGCCTCCCCTCCCCTCCTCTCCCTCCCCTCGCACGGCCTCCCCTGCCCTTGCCAGAAATCGCCCGCGAGGGCAATTCCCGCTAGTCAGGTGGGGGGGTAGCCCACGAGGGTGGCGCTAGCCTCGGCCGCACCAGGCCCGCCCCCCCCCCCCCCCCCCCCCCCCCCCGCCCCCCCCCCCCCCCCCCCCCACGTAACTAGCGGTCGGGCGATTCTGGGGTCGAGCCAAGGGGCGGGCCACAAGGGTGGCATTGGCTGAGCAGGTCGTCGCCTGGGAGGGAGGAGAGGTGGGTGGGGAGGAGAGGGAGGGAGAGGGGGATGGGCCGTGGGGGGAAGGGGAGAGGGGGGAGGGGAGGGAGGAGTGTGCGGGGGGGGGAGTGGGTAGGGAGGGAGGAGAGGGGGGTAGCGGGTAGGGGGGAGTGAGGGCGAGGGGGGTGTGGGACATGGGCGAGGGAGGGACTTGAGGGGGGTTGGTGTCATCGATGGGGAGGAGGAGGGGAGGGGTCGTGGATGGGGGTGGTAGGTGAGTGTGATGGGGGGTGAGGGGAGGGTAGGTGTCATGGGTGGCTGGGGGGGGAGGATATGGGTGGAGAGGGGGAGGAGGGCGCGGGGAGGGATGGGGGCTCGGCAGGGAGGGGTGTGGGGAAGCTATGGGAGTGGTGGAGGGTGTGCGCGGGGGGAAGGTGTGGGGTGAGGAGAGTGGGGGGGGGAGTGGGAAGGTAGGTGAGGTGGGCAGAGGGGCGAGTGTGAGGGGGTGGGGAGGGTGTCCATGTGGGGAGGGCACGTGAGGTTAGGGGGTGGATGACGGGGAGGGCGTGCGGGTGAGGGGGCAGGTGCGAGTATGGATGGTAGTGTTGATGAGTCATGTGGGGATGTGGAGGGTGGCTAAGGAGGCAGGGGCACGGGGTGTGGTTGAAGGGGGTCAGAGTGTTGAGAGTGGGGGGTTGGTGATAGGGGGCAAGTCGGGCTATGGTGTCCACCCCAGCAACTTGCCCGCCCGCTGCGAGGGTTGGGCAATTCTAAAAATCACCTAACCCATGCGATAGGCGGGCGAGTCGCTGGGGTGGGCGCCACAGCCCTCACACACCACCCCCCCACACCCTCACACCCCGCTCGACCTCCTCGCCCACTGCACGACACGATGGCAGTCCACCCATGGCTATTGGGCGATTGAGTTTAGTTAGTCCCACCATGCTCACGACGGACGTAATTGTTATTTTGGCTCAGAAAAAGTATTAATTTAAAAAAAAAAAAATCTTCTTCATTAAATTAATTTAATATGAAAATTTTCAAGGAAAAAGATTTAACTTACCTTTCAATTGCGATAATTCTTTGTTGAATATGTTGTTGATAGCAATATAGCTGCTCCACAAATTCATGAGTCTTCCAACGAACTTCAAAAAAATTGGATGTGACATGAGTAATAGTGATAATGAAATTTAATGTATAAGTGAAATTACGGAGATGTTTTACCGTATGGTTAATGTGGGATAATTTGTTTTAAAATATTATAAAGCGAACATTGTAGAATTGTTTTACAATGGGTTGAATGTGGGATTAATTTGTTTTATAATATATTATAAAAATTAAAAAAAATCAATTGTTTAGTAAATATTATATACTTTAACTATTAAAATAATTAATGTGGAAGTTGTAGTTTACAATTTTAATTTAGTGATTTATTTCATAAAAAATTTAGTTTACAATTTTCAATAAATTGTAGAATAAAATAATGAAGGTAAATAAATCTAACAAACTTTTTGGAGGGAAATATTTTCACGAAAATTTTTGGAGGGAAATATTTTCGCGAAACTTTTTGGAGGGAATAATTTTGGAGGGAATAATATCCTTAGGAGACTCTCCATTTGTATCATTCAACATTTTCTATTTGAAAGGGATGGATTGTTGTGATAGTGAAGTTTCGATTTATACACCATCAATCTACATTGTCAGGTTATGATTATCATATTAGGAATTTGTTTATGTGTAGAAAAGCTTTCAAAATGTTTCATTCAATTGGGAATTTTCGTCTCTCGAGAATTCAAGAAAATTTGTAAAAGGATCCCACATTTTATTCAGAAGTATGTCATAAAAGACAGTTTGGGCCATTATCAAATACTGCAATGTCATGGATGAAAGATTTCTTTTCAAAGCATGGAGAGTGTATGCCAAATAGAGAGACAATGAATATTCTAGATAATTTTTCAAGACAAGAAATCTACAACTTATACAAAGAGTATGCAGAAGGTGCTCAGGGACATGGCCGGTTTATTACATATCAATATTTTGTGATGGTATGGAAGAAAGAATTCAACAATGTCCGTATTCCTAAGAAGACAAGGATGGAGATTTGCAGTACATGTGCTTCTCTTAAATAAAAAAGGGACAAATGTGAAGGCTCAGAAAGAGGTAAGCATTCATAACTTCAACTTCTAAAATTGTATAGTCATCAACTATGGAAACATATTTCTTAATGAATTTCTTTTATGTTGTGTAGATTTAATTGCCAAAGAACTTCAGGAGCATCACGAACAACAAACAAACGAAAGGAAGAAGTTGTACAAGCATCGAAAGAAGTGTTATGATAATCTGAATAAATATTTGGGTTTGACAATTGATGGTATGGACGAGAAGAAAACACTTTTACCACATTTTGTTTGCACACCCAAAAATTTATAGGAGGAAAATTTTATTCAGTTTCACTTGGTCGGTTGTATCGTCTTCAATAGGAAAATGCTGCCAAGGGTGTACTTCACAGCTCTAAATATTCATAATGATGCAAATCTGACCATAACCATAATTCATGATGTGATTTCTCATTGGTCGGGTAATCTTCCTGAAGTTTTGTATCTACAATTGGACAACACTTACCGTGAAAACAAAAATGAGGTTGTTTTTGGATATCTAAACATGCTTGTCGAATTGATTTCAAAAGGTAAAGGTTGGTTTCCTTCTTGTTGGGCGCACTCATGACCATATTGATTAGATGTTCAGTCGTTTTTCAGTCACATTGAGGAGTAAGGAAGTTGGGAGCTTGCCATCACTAATTGAATGTATTAAGAAATCATACATGTCAGAGCCTACTTTTGATGTGTTGGAAGAAACTGTTGACATGCGAAGGTTTATTCTGGGATCATATGGAGAGGGGAAATGCATTGAACAACTTAATGGCATTAGCTTCCAACATCAATTTTGTATCAAAAAAATTGATGGGAAAACACTAATATGGGGCAAGAAGTATTCAACTACTACAGAATGGGCACCGTCATCAGGTTTGAAATTTTTGATGTTCATTCGAGATCATCCAATATTTGCATCAAAAATATTGTTATTACAATCAGTTAGTGAACTTCAGAATGCACGCAGACAGAATAGAGATATAAATTATTCTGATTGCCTGGAAGAAATTAAAAAATGTATTAGATATACATATGAGTAATTTGACATTGCCGATTCAGTTTGGTGGGAGTAATTTTTCAATAATCAAAGTGATATCATTTCAACAACAACAAATGACAATATACCTTTGAAAAATCCTTTTATTTGGCCACAAAATGTGTCGAACGAACACGAGGAAGTAAACATTGTTAAACATCAACAATCTCAAGGTATTATTAATTCTTCACAGGCAGCGGAAAGAGATATGTATATTGGTTCCAGAAGACCTTGTGCACGACGTGAAGCCATGGAAGACCTTTATAGGGGTTCAGTACATGATATTAAGGAGGGTTGCATGATTGCAGTGCTAGCAGATGGAGATCCCAATGGCTATCCATTTTGGGTTGCTAAAGTTATAAAGGTCTTTACAAAAAATGAGGATGTTACAAGTGTTGAAGTACATTGGTATGCCACAAATACACACCCATTCAATGGTGTGTATAAGCCAGAGATGGTAGTTGACAAAAAAAAATGGCGGAAAGAGAAAACGAAAGGGTACAAATATAAATTGCCGCCGCACAGACATATTAAAATTGGAGGATGTTGACATACTTGTTTATGACTTCAATTTAACAAAGAGAGGAACTCTTCACTTCAAGATGATAGAGATTCTGAAAAGGTTGTTACGAGAAGGAACAATGTTGACATGGGAGTCTACTGAAACCAGTCGTAGATCTAGAAGAATTTTGAAACCTAAAATGTTGGGCATGCATGTTGACTCAGATGGGGCACTAATTGATGAAGGAGAAGAATATGGAACATCTTCATCAACATCTAGTCACTCATCTGAAGATGTGAATTCTGATGGTGTGCAAGAAATATGAGTGATTTTTAATAATTGTTTAAGACAATTTATATAACTGATGTATGCATCATATCTTCAAATAAAATTAATGTTTTCCATATGGTGTTAAATGAGAAGTTATGAGGCATTTTTATGTTGTTGGATTATATGTCTTAATTATGATAAATTTTATTGTTTAAAATATCTACAATGCAATATTAAATTAGAGATATAATGTATGTTTTATTCAATATCCAAATAATGACTTTTAAATTCATTTAGTGATGTAATTTGTTCATAATGTCATGGTCTTTTAATTTTATAGTTGAAAAAATTTCAATTTCTTTTGTATCTAGCATGTTATGGTTGAAAACATGTTGAGTTTATACTTAGGAAAGAAAAATGATATTCTACCAAAAACATTAATGTGTTTTTTTCCTCATAAACAACTTTGTTTGACACATAAAAATTTGGTTTTACTAGCATTTTTTTTAAATTTTGAAAATTGATCCTAAAAAAAAATCATTGTTCCAATATCATCACTTTTGTTTTGAAGCTATATTTTGCATGAAAATTTCATAGTAAATTTCGTAGTCACTACCATTTTTAAAACATGTTCAAAATTGACGCCTAAAAAATAAAAACATTGTTCCAGTATACACACTTTTCATTTTTAGCACGGTTTTTGATGTTTTTTTGGGGTTTTTTGGCCAGAGTTCCCGTTTCAAAGTTTACATTGTTATGCATGGATTTTCATGTTGGTTTATGGTTCTCTTATTGTAGGTGGCATGGTTTTGTTGGGTTATGGTAGTGGTTTTTAGCCTAGCATTATATTTTTCTGGATGCTATGGTGTTGCGATGTTTATTTCAATTTTGAGATTTGGTTTCTAGATGGATTTTGGAATTCCAGGCAGACGTGGTCTCAAGTTTCATTCCCAAAGGCCTAGGAATCCCTTGAATAGTTTTGGCAGGATATACAATAAAGCCTAAGGGAGGAGTTTTAGTTTAGGGCTGAGTGATGCGGGCTTGGATTGTGGTAAAGCCTGAGAGATTGGTCTCGGTTTAGTGCATAGTGATCCAGGATTGGATTGCGATAAAGATTGAGAGACAAGGAGATGAAAAATTCCTCAAGGAGTGTGATGGATTCTGGATGACATTCCAAGTTTGGTTCAGTTGTTATTAGAGCATAGATTTTGGTGTCATCACGGTTTGATGAGGGTGGAGGTAGTTTAACCTTTGGATTCCCTTGATTGTTCTTGTATTGGTTGTTTTATGAGATCCCACATTCATGCTTGGAATATGGCACATGAGTGACTAACTGAAAGAAATATTTGGCTCAACCATGTCTATGGTTGGGTGGTACGTGGAAGTCCCAAACGTGGTTGGATTTGCCTATGTTTAATAGAAGCTAAGTTCTCTTAATTTTTCACTTGTTTATTATATGTGGATTTGATGGCTATCATATCTCTAATATTTATATGGTTTAATGCTGGTTGTAAGTATGGTTATATGAGTGGTTCATGTCATGGTTATTTCATGTATTTACTTGTAATTGGTAAAATGATGGATGAAAGACCTAATTGAGGTTATAACAGTTCAATGGACAAGGTGGTGATCCTCCTGGTTATGTTTCATAATTTCTTTCAGCCATTCATGCTCTGTCTTGTATCCTACAATTGTAGGTTGCATTGATGCCAATTATTTGAAAACGTTCCAGTCCTGGTTGGGGATGCTCAGGGCTAATCCCGAGGTTTATTTTTATTTATTAGTATTTTCATCATGTCTTTGATGGATTCTGGAGGTTGTAACAAGTTTTGGGTACAGGACGATATTCTGGGATAGAAAAGTGGCTCAAAGCCTGGGGATGTTGGCATAGACCTTCTTAGGAGAGTCCATGGACATTGGCCCATAGGCTTGTGAGAGCAAAGCTGCATTTCTAGATGATGTCATGCCTATAGCATGAGAGAAACTAGGGGTTAAAAGGCTTAAAACATTAGTGGGACCCAGAGGAATTTTTTTTGAGTTGATGACATGTCTCTTAAGGGTATTGTTGCTAATGTGGATGGGTTTGATTTATGTGTTCTGTCGATTCCATTTCCTTAGGTTCACCAAGGAGGTTAAATCCCTTATAGTGGCCTCTCGCACCGTATGTTTACCCTGACTAGACGGTTGCTTGGGTAGACCTAGGAGGAGTTGGTGTTATAGATTAGTATGAGAGTGTGGTTATTCTCCCCTTGGGTGAATGTGTTGGTCATGCATGCATATCAGTTACAAGTGTGTGTCTTACACTTGCATTCCATGTGCTTGTTGCATTTCACTATGTTGATCGTGGTTGTAGTTAGGTTATCATGAGGAACTTGATGTTGACTTTGTGGAATGCATCGTCAGGAGCATATGGCTGGTTACACGATTATACAAAGGTTGGTTACATCCTTGTATGTTAGGTTGCATTCTTGATTGCTTGATTACATGCATCAATCTTGTATGTTGGTTACAAGACTTGATCGCTTATGCTCAACTACATGTGTCTATGTGTATGTGTAGTTTATTAGGCATTGCTTGTGCATGTTGATAGTTGCATGTGGCAATGTCTACAATGGAGTAATGGTTATTGTCATGCATGAGGTCATATCATGCATTGTTGATATGGCCTTGCATTGATGACTGAACCCTAACTAGAATAATGTTTATGTGCTTATTCAAGATATGTGTATATGCTATTATGTATATGTTATACATGTATCACACTGATTTGATGATATTGAAGACAAGGCATCCTCCTCGAATTATTATAAGGTACGTTTGTTTATTATGATTTGGTTTGGGTGACATAGTATGCCTTGTAGGAAAGAGGTCAAATAGCTAGCAAAGGTGGTAGACTACATAGAATCTCCCTATGAATGAGAAGGGAATTGTGGCATGGGGTACTCTTCTAACTTGGAAGATACATTGAGAAGCTTGAAGGAAGAAATAAGGAGTTGTAAGGTTGACAATGACAAAATCATGCAGGCACAAGAGAAACTAGCAAAGGCTAATGTGATACTACTTTAGAGTTTGTTAGAATTAAAGCGACATGGACCACTTTGGATCAACCATGAGTAGGAGGACAAAACTAATGGAGCATATGAAATTAGGTATTGTGCTAGACATACGTCGGATAGATCTGACATGGTGAGAGATGGCAAGTTGTTGGATACTCTAAATAGGAGAGGTTATAGACATAGGTACTATTCTAGTTCTAGTTCTCACAGGCATCATGATCATCAACGTTATCAACCTTACATGAGGAGCTATAAGGGATACTTGCCAAATGAGTGTAAGAAGGAAAAAAAAACCTACCTTTGATGGAGAGATGAATAAATCACATGATGCAGAGCCATGGTTGCTGGGTATGAATATATTCTTCTGATTGCATGATTATTGAAAAAACGTGAAAGCAAATATAACCACTTTCAGTCTCAAAGGTAAAGTAGATATTTGGTGGGAAGACATGAAGAATGTCAAAGGTATACATGAGGAAAATTTGACTTGGCATGCATTTGAAAGGCACTTCAAGAAGAAGTACTTTTCATAAAGGTACTATGATGATAGGGCTAAGGATTTTTATAATTTTTGGATGGGTTCTATAACAAATGAGGAGTATACTAGCATATTTTTGGAGTTGTTGAGATATGTGCCTTACCTCAAGGAGGAGAAAGCCAAGGTTAAGAGATTCATTAATGGAGTTCTAGTGGCATAAAAAGATGAGATTGATTTCAATGAGCCTAGCTTGTTGGAGGAGGCCATCTGAAAGTTGAAACATTGTTATGAGTAGTCGAAGCACAAAGTGGAGCCTAAGCATGAATTGAAAAGAAATGAGAAAGCTAAAGGAAAATGACTGCCAAAGAGAGGAATACCTCAACATGAAACTAAGGAAATTTAGTTTCGTACAAGAGATTCAATACAACTGAGAAGGGACATGGAGAGCAGCAGGCTAGAGGTGGTGGTAAGGAACCATTGCAATGTTGGATATGTGGTAAGGATCAATATAAGAGGGATTGTCTGCAATATCATAGTGGTGGTACACCTGATATCTATAGTTCTCAAGAGGTGCATATAGTTGGTAATGATGGTCATAGCGTTCCTTAGATCTATGCAACTCTGGACAACATGCAGGCAGATCATCAGGCATTCATCATTGAGATGGACAGTAAGATTTTTGATCAAGTTGTTTATATTTTGATTGATCCTATATCTAAATATAGTTATATTAATACTTTGTGGATAAATGTGGGTTGAGAAAATAAGTGCATGCATAATATTGGTTGATACAGTTGGCTATAGGTACAAAGAAGCGAGTTCACCATTGGGTAAGAGCTTACACATTTCAGTTAAATGGCATGGCTACAACAACACATTTGAATGTATTTCCATTCGAATTGTATAATATGATTTTGCGTGTGCATTGGCTATACCTTCACATAACCAAACTGGATTACTTCGACAAGGCCATTGAATGTGTGGATGATAGTGGGAAAAAGTGGACTTTGCAGGGGAAGAAGAAGCACCCATCAGTGATGATGGTTGTCGTTATGCAGGCTAAGCATAGTTGCAGAAAGGTTTGTGTGATATTTGCAGTGAACATTTCTTGAGATAAAGGATTCTTAGATTTGGGATGCTCCAGTTCTATATCACTTTTATATCATTTTTAGGATGTATTCCCTGAGGACATTATAGAGTTTCCATCTCACAGGGAGGTATAATTTTCTATCGAGTTCATGCGAGGGTCAACTCCGACATCAAATGCACCTTACCGGATGAGTGCACTTGAGTTGGTAGAGTTGAAGTTGTAGTTAAAGGTGATTCTTGAAAATGGATACCTTAGGTCAATTGTATCGCCTTGGGGTGCACCAGTGTTTTTGGTAAATAAGAAAGATGGTACTCCAATATTGTGCATTGACTACAAAGAATTGAACAAGTTAACGATTAAGAACAAGTACCCATTGCCGAGGATTGATGGTTTGTTTGAAGGGAGAATCATCGTTCTCTAAGATCAAATTGAGATCAGGATAACATCAGGTATGCATCAAGGAAGATGATATATTCAAGACTGCATTCAAGACTAGGTATGGGCATTGTGAGTTTTTTGTTGTTCCATTCAATTTAACTAATGCTCCAGCTACATTTATGTGTTTGATGAATAGCTTTTTGCATCCTTATCGGGACACATTTGTTTTTGTATTCACATATTGGTTTATTCTAGAAATGAGGAAGAACATGCCGAGAATTTAGTAGTAGTGTTGAGATTGCTAAGAGAGCATCAGTTGTATGCTAAACTTAGCAAATGTATCTTCTTTTAGACTGAGGTACATTACTTGGGGAATTTTGTCTCCAAGGACGACATAGCAATGGACCCAGAAAAGATAGGGGTCATCATGGAATGGGAAGCTCATAAGAATGTGGATGAGGTGAGATCATTCATGGGATTGGCGGGCTACTACAAGAGGTTCATCAAGAACTTCTCATGCATTGCATATCCTATCACATCATTGCAGCGAAAAAGTAAAAAGTTCGAATGGACATAAGAATGTGAGGCTAGTTTTGAGCAACTTAAGCAGTTGTTGACACATGCACCATTGATAAAGATTGTGGATTTAGACAAGGAGTTTTCAGTGTGTACAGATTCTTGAAAGAGAGGACATGGTGGAGTTATCATGCAATAAGGATAGGTAATGTGTTATGAGTCACCGAAATTGAATGAGCATGAATGAAATTTTTTGATGCATGATCTTGAGCTAGTAGCAATTATACATGCATTTAAGATATAGAGACACAACCTTTAGGGTAGGAGAATGACATTGTTGAGCGACCACATTGGGTTGAGGTATTTGTTTGATCATTCGAATCTAAATACCAGGCAAGTTACACGGTTATCCACCCTTAGTGAGTTTCAAATTCTAGATCAGATACATCAAAGGAAAGGCAAACAAGGTTGCATATGATCTTAGAAGGAAGTTACATGTAAATCATACAACAACTATGAGCTCTTATGGGACAAAGTTACAGGATAGGATCTTGCAGGTAGGAAAACATGATTAAAAGTACATGGAGATCATGCACATGTTACAATAGAGTACAAGTACAGGTACAAGTGATTAGGATGCAGATTATATTCTAATGATAGATGGTATGGTGAGATTTAGGGACAAGATCTATGTGTCGAATTGTAGTGAGCTCAAGAAGCTTATCTTAAGGGAGTTTCACGTCAACCATACTCGAGTTATCTAGGATATCAAAAGACATTGATGGTAGTGAAGAAGTTCAATTATTGGCTGAATCTGAAGAAGGAAGTGGTAGAGTTCATGGATAGATGTTTAGATTGTGAGTAGGTAAAGGAAAAATGTAAGAATCTAGTTGGTTTACTACAACCTATAGCGATTCTAAAATGGAAATGGGAGGTGATTTCAATGGATTTCATTACAAGTCTTCCAAGGAAAATGCGGAAGCATGATTCTATTATAGTCGTGGTTGACAGGTTGAGCAAGGTATCTCACTTCATTCTAGTGAAGACTACATATTCAGCTAGTGAGGTATCACAAAAGTTCATGAGAGAGATAGTGAGACTACATGGTGTTCCAAAGAAGATTGTGTGAAACAAGGATGCAAAGTTCACTTCCAAGTTTTGAAAGGATCTATTTGCAGGTTTGGGTACAGAGTTGGCCTTCAATACAACTTATCATCCACAGACAAATGAACAAATAGAGAGGGTCAATAGAATATTGGAGGATATGTTGAGGATGTATGTGATGCACTAGCAGAGGAAATGGGAGGAGAATCTTACATTGGTTGAGTTCAAATATAATAATGGTTATCAGGAGTCATTGAGGATTAGTCCTTTTGAGGCATTATATGGAAGGAGTTGTAACACTCCCATTAGCTAGAGTGATCCAGTGAACAAGGTACTTAATTTATCAAAGCAAGAAATGAAAGTTATAAAGAAGAATATAAAGGCAACACATGATAGACAAAAGAGTTATGCAAATCAACATAGGGTATTCAAGTATTTTTAGGTTTGGGAACATGTGTATTTGTGCATCAACCCCAAGAAAATTTCTTTGAGGATTGGTTCATGTGCCAAGTTGGCACCACGGTATTGCAGGCCTTTTGATATCCTTGAGAGAATTGGACCAGTGACATATCAACTTGCACTGCCTCCAAGAGTGAAAGTCCATGGTTTTTTCCATATTTCGTTGCATAAGGAGTATATAAAGGATGGTTAGCAAGTTATTTATTGGTTTGTATTACAGGTGGAGAAAGAAGGAGAGTTCTAGCTGAAGCCTTAGTGCATATTGCGGCAGAAATATATCATGCTCAGGAACAAAGCAATAGAGAAAGTTAAAGTGCAGTTGAAGCAATTTGGGCCTGAAGAAGTTGCATGGGAGATGGTGGATCCGATGTGGGCCCTGTGTCCTTCATTGTTTGCTGGTTGAGGCAAAGTAATTTTGGTTTGATGTTGGTATATGTTTGGCATATGTTTCGCTAATGTTTTGGTATATGTATATATGTATATGGATGTAAATACCTCCATGAGCTAAGTTATAAAGCTCCAATAAGCAGTATGGTTTGTTATTTTGTCATGTTGTCATGATGTTTTTCTTTTGAGTAGGTCTTTCATTGTAAATACTGCAATGAGCTAATTTATAAAGCTCCATGGGAAATATGTTTTCTCTTCAGCAATTTTGTTGATGTCTTAGTGTGGTTTAACACTAAGGATGGTGTTCCCTAAGGGGGAGGGTTCTGTAACAGTCCTAGTGACAAGTTCATGTAATAAAAGCTAATAAAGGAAAAATAAGACCACAGTTAAGGGACACTTATTACAAGTTGAATGTTGGGAAAGAAATCCTAGTGTGGTTGTTCATTAGTTTATTATGGCTAAGAAAATTGGAAAAGGAAATTACTAAGGCCTTCGAAAGGAAAAATGACATTTTTGGCACATTTATTGATGAAAATATTGGAAATTAGAAGAAAAGGGAGGTGAAGGTTCACAGGTTGCATGTGAGGAGGAAAATGAAGGAAAATACTGGAAAATGAAGAAAATATAGGCCTCATTAATAAAAAGGCTTATGAGGATCAGTTGGTAACATTTTTTTAGTTCAAGTTTGGAGCTCTCTCATTATTTTCTCTCTCTCTCTCTCTTTCTCACTCTTGGTCACTTACTGTTTCCCTTGGAGCACTATAGATTTGGATAAAGGAAGGAAAAGAATGTAAAGGGAAATGAATGAAGCAGGGATCAGGGAAGAAGAGCAAGATCAGGGAGCTTCAACAGGAATACTTGCAGATAACATATTGCATGTGTGATTCCCTAGATGGTTTGGACATGCATGGCTTTTCATGTTGGTGGGTGGTTCTCTTATTGTCAGTGGCATGGTTTTGTCGGGTTATGACGATGGTTTTCAGCCTAGCCTTACCTTTTTCTCGATGCCACAATGTTAGAATGTTTATTTCAGATTTCATCTCTGGATGCTGGATGGATTTTGGAATCTGGGGCAGAGTTGGTCTTAAGTTTCATTCCCAAAGGCATAGGAATCCCTTGATTGGTTTTGGTGGGATATAGAATAAAGCCTAAGCGAGGAGTCTTGGTTTAGGGTCTAGTGACCTAGACTTGGATTGCGGAAAATCCTAAGAGATTGGTCTTGGTTTAGGGCATAATGATCTAGGATTGGATTGTGATAAAGCCCGATAGATAGGGAGAAAAAAAATTCCTCAAGGATAATGATGGATTCTGGATGGCATTCCAAGTTCAATTTGGTTGTGATTGGAGCACCGGTTTTGGTGTGATCACAGTTTAATGAGGGTGGAGGTGGTTTAACCTCTGGATTCCCTTTAATATTCTTGGATTGGTTGTCCTATTAGATCCCACATTCATTCTTGGAATATGGTAGGGGGTGACTAGCAGAAAGAAAGATTTGGTTCAACCATGTCTATGATCGGGTGGTACGTGGAAGTGGCAAACCTGGTTGGATTTGCCTATGATTAATAAAAGCTAAGTTCTCTTAATTTTTCACTTGTTTTAATGTGGATTTGATGGCTATCATATCTCTGATATTTATATGGTTTTATGCTCATTGTAAGCATGGTTATATGATTGGTTAATATCATGGTTATTTCATGTATTTACTTGTAATTGTTAAAATAATGGATGTGAGACCTAATTGAGGTTATAAAAGTTCAATCCCGGTTGGGGATGCTTAGGCCTAATCCTGAGGTTCATTTTTATTAATAGTATTTTTATCGTGTCTTTGATGGATTATGGAGGTTGTAACAAGTTCTCAGTAGAGGCCCGGATTCTGGGCTAGAAAGGTGGCTCAAATCCTAGGGATGTTGGCACAGGTCTGTTGAGAAGAGTTCATGGATGCTAACACATAGGCTTGTGAGAGAGACTCTGGGGTTTTGAACACTGCCATGCTTATAGAATGAGAAAAACCAAGGGTTAAAAGGCTTAAAACATTAGTGGGACGTGGGGGAAGGACGTTTGAGTGGTTGACATATCTAATGAGGGTATTGTTACTGATGTGGATGGGTTTGATTGATGTGTTCCGTAGATTCCATTCACTTAAGATCACCAAGGAGGTTGAATCCCTTATAATGGCCTCTGTCATGACATGTTTACCCCAACTGGCCAGTTTCTTGGGTAGACCTAGGAGGAGGGGGTGTTACATTCTTATTGAACCTAAGAGCCCTTCCCTTAAGTGTGGGTTCCCATTGTCCACCATGGTCTAAAATTTTTAGGTTAGTCCATGTAATATATTCATGCATAGGTAACACGATCATAATCATAATCCATGTCACAAGAATATGAAATGTATTAATGGCAAGACATCTACTTGTACATGTATAGATTATACCAAAACATACATATATCATAAATCATTATAATAAGCATAAAAGGAAAGGTATAAATTCATGTATACATCATCAATAATCTCATAACAATGTTAAAACATGGTAAATAATGATCAAAGGGCATCATTACTTCATAGAACTTTTTACGAATATCAAATATTAAGGTAATATTATCATTATTATCTAAAGCATCAACAAATTTATAGGCATTTACATTTTCAACAAGCATATATAATATCAACCATAATATAAATTACTAATCATACTAACCATCATCCAATAATTACCAATGCTTCATATTCATTATCAAGAATATATAGTGCTAATATTAAGAAATATTAGTACTCATTGTAACCTATACATTCACATATAATCTCCGAGCATCATATTCAATCACTAATAAGAGAAAACATAAGGGGTTGGTGAATCTAGAACACAAGCTCATAATGGTCAAACTAAAGCATAAACACATCCTGAGACCCTTATCACATAAAGATCATATCAAATAAGGATTACTCATAATCAACCATCAAGTATGCATTCATCAAGCCACACATATGTCCCATGGAAAGTAAGTTTTTGGCAAGGGGTCATCCAAAAAGATGATTCCAAGTAAAAATATAAAGTGCTCAATGTCTAACTAGAGGGTAACCAACAAAAAATATGAAACTTAGTAATGATTACTAAAATGAAATAAATCTCCTATTATCTAGGTACGATCCATCAATAACTAAGCACCAAGAAAACTCAACCATTATCCATGTATGTTGAAACTTATAAGAAATGGCAATGAGCCTCCCCATGTTAGTATCATGAGGCCCGTCTTTGATGAAATTTGGTGACATTTGTGCCTTATAAACCCTCTTTGACCATAGAATTAAGGACCGTGATTATAGGTATCATAAAGAGACAAGCCCTTCGATCAAGAAATGTTTGAACAAATGATTAATGTAAAAACTTATTTAAGTGAATGGCTAGCCCAAAGGATTTATTCATTATTATTAAGTTTTATTCTTGAATAACTTGATCTTCCTTGAAATGTGTGTCAATTTTTGAAATATTATGTTGATGACAAATTTACATATTCATATTTTCTATCATAGTATTTTTTAAGTTTCCTTTTTAAACCGTTGTTTAGGGACCAATCAAATTCAATCAAATAACCTCTACAATTGTTATTATCTATCTTTTATCTTCAATGTTATTTGGTTCATTTACACGTGATCCAAAAGGATATTGTTAGTCCAGTTTGTGGAGGGAGTCCAGTTCATCTTCAGTTTCGTCAGCTTCGCCTGTGTTCTTAAGTGTTGGGTGTTGGTTACTTCTTCCTGGTGTTTTTATTATCGTCTCGGTTAATGTCACAATATGACAATTTTTTCTAATGGTTTATATTTAATAAGGTTAAAACCTAGTGCTAAACCTTAGCACTAAACTAATGTAATAAAACTATGCTAAAAAACTAAAGATCTAATCCTAAGTTTAAAACCCATTTAGACCATGTATTAAAAGAAAACTTAACACAATACCACAACATCTAACCATGGACTTAAATCGCATTGGAGATGTTAAACATGTGAACACAGTAGAGACAACACAACTAACTGCACGGGGAGAATACCGCAACGGAGGCTGTGACCATCAGGGTTTGCAAAATATGTGAACAAGTTGTTTCCCACATCGGGAACCACCAAATGGAAGCCGCGACCGTCAATAGTTGTCCGTTGTCAAATGCACAGTCATTGCCAACAGAATGAAAACACCAAATTGTTCCACCAGGTGGCAAATTACGGTTAGATCACCCGATCACATGCCTCGGTTCCAATTCTGTGTAGTTAGCTTGACTCCCAATGGGACTTTTATAACCAAAGTGTATTTTGGGTTTTTCTTGTGTTTTTGTTCTAAATTAATTCAACCACCATGTAACCTTATCCTAAGGTGTCCTATTGTAACAACATCAAGGCATTCCAAACTTAAAGAAGCACATTCATGCCTAATTTTGGCATCAGGGAGTTTGAGTGAACCTTACTAACCTATAAATTCATCCTTTTATTCATGGAGAAGAAAAGGAGAGTGATTTTGAGACTTGTTTGTAGATGCTGAGCTAGAGAGGCAGTTCTTATTTTTAGTGTACATTGGCTCTCCAGAGGCAGAATTAGGAATTGAGATAGGAATTGCAAGGCTAGGAGAGAGATATTTCTTTTGACAGAGACCAAAAGTTCCTATGTGCACATTTAGTCTGGTAACTTTTCTGTGTAAAGGACGTCTTTCGATCAATCCTAATAAAGCAGGTGCCCATCGTGAAAGTGGACCCGGAGACGTAGTCCATCAGGGACGAACTCCGTATTCAATGTTTGATGTCTTCTATCTTTGTTTATCTACAAATTCATGTTTAATTATGTTTCTTAAGTTTTTGATTAAGTCTTAAATCAAATTATTTCCTTTAGTCTCCCACATTCAACCCTTAAAGTTCGCGCTCAATTCATTGTTGCTAAATAATTAATTCTACTTCAGTTTAGTCTATGACCAATATTAGACCTTATAATTCGGTATTAGAGTAGGTCGTGTTTTGTAGAATATTTCCCACTGAACATTAACTAGGTCAAGGTCAAAACGTGGAGAAGGAACACCTGAGGAGTTCAATCCAGAAATTGGAAAGCGAAAACTTGCTCATAAATAGACAATGACAGGATCTGACACAGGTGAAACTCATGAACTGAAGATGAGTGAGGAACAATTTCAGAAAGTGTTTTTGAGCATGCAGCAGATGTTGGGAGAGCTTTACGAAGATACTAAGGTGAGAGATGTAGCTTCTTCTTAAAATACATTGAAGAAGGACAAGGGAAAATGCAAGGCTAATAAACCTCCTTCTCCTCCATCATCTCCATCATCTTCTTCTCCTTCTTCTTCCAATTTAGATTCTAAAATAGAAAAGAAACCTAAGAAATCATATCTTTTGAAACTTGATGTAAATTTGAGCTACCTATTTATGGTGGAAAAATGGATCCTGAAAACATTAGATAACTGGATTAAGTAGTTAGAAGTGTATTGTCATATTCAGAACATTTCTGATGATAAAACGAAAATTCAGTTAGCTACACTTAGAATGGTGGGGAACTTTAATCTAGTGGGAAAGTAAAACTCAAATAGATTTAAAGTGGAAAGGTAAAGTCATCTCTTCATGGTCTAAGTTTTTAAAATCTCTCAGGAAACAATTCTATCCTTTGGGATACATGCAAAAAGCTGCTATTGATTGGCATCATTTGAGGCAAGGTAAAGGGCAAAATGTTCAGGAGTTTACTCAGGAGTTCATGAAGAAATATTTGGTGCTTGGTATTCCATTAGATACATGTGAAACTTTATTAAAGTACATTGAAAGTTTACATTAATATTTACAACATACGTTATTGATGTTTAATCCTGATGACTTTGATGTAGTGTGTGTTCAAGCCATACATATTGAATCAGGTGGCAGACCATCCAAGTTTTCATCGAAGCCATCCAAGTAGTTGGAAATAAAGGAATCCAGAGACAACAAGAGGAAAAGTAATTTGAAGGGAAAGATATCAATGACAGCTCAGAAAGAAAGTGAAATACCTACTTGTACTCATTACTAGAGGATTGGACATGATGAATCCAAATGTTGGAAACTTCACCCAAAACTCAGACCAAAGAAGTTCCAGAAGAAGAAAGGTGAAAAGAAGGATAATGCAGCAATCCAACAAGATCTAGGCTCCGACTCAAGTGATGAAAGGAAAATAACCACAATGGTTTTGACAAGTAAAACTTCTGACACTGGTTCAAGTTCTAGTACTTCTACATATTCTTCAAACATAAATCATTTGAATGAGGACAAAAGGGTTGAATTATTTCATATAAGGATAAATTCTAAGAATAAGAAAATAGATGATATTCTACTTAGATGATATGATAAATTTGTCATAATATACTTGGATGATATTCTGATTTTCAGTTCCAGTATGGAAGAGCATGTTAGGCAGGTTTTTGAAGTGTTGCACAGGGAAAAATTGTAAAAATTGTACCTTAAACTTTACAAATATGAGTTTGGGAAAACTTCATTGAATTATCTTGGTTACATAGTTGGAGGTATAAGTTTGAAAATATATCCACCTAAAATTGATGTGATTGTTAAGTGGCCAAGACCACAGAATGTGACTGAAGTTAGAAGTTTCATAGGTGCAATTTAGTATTGGAGGAAATTTATTGCTCAGTTTTATTTGATTTCATCAACGTTACATGCTTTAACAGGTTCTAAAGTTATCTTTTATTGGGGAAGAAAACAAAAAAATTCTTTTGATACACTTAAGCAAAAAGTTGTCACAACACCAATCTTAGATTTACCAAATCTTCAACAACCATTCGAAATTGAAACAGATGCTAGTGGTTATGCAACGGGTGTAGTCTTACTTCAAAAAGGGAAACCAATTTGTTTTCATTCTGAAACGTTTTCTAAGGCGGTAATTAGTTATCTGACATATGATAAAAATTGTTTTCTTTGGTTGAAAGTGTTAATAAATGGAAACATTATTTAATGGGTAAGGAAATAGTGATTCATACAAATCATCAGTCGGTGGAGTCCGTTCAGTCTCAAACTAAGTTGCAACAATCTCATCATTACAGATGGATGGGATTTCTTCAGCAATTTCACTTAGTAATTAACTACAAGAAAGGTGTCACAAACAAAATAGATGATATGTTGTCTAGACCATCTTTGAGTGCTTTAGTAGTGCTGCAGAATAGTTCTTTGAAACATGAAAGTTATATAGAACAATATAGTACAGATGTTGATTTCAAAGATATTTATAAATCACTAACTCATAGTGCTCAGGTGGAAGAAGTAAATTATCATATTCACGATAAGTTGTTATATCATATGGCTAAGCTTTGCATACCACAGATAGAAAGAGTGCATGTCATCTAGGAAGCACATTCTTCTCGCATTTTAGGACATTTTGGAGTAAGAAAAACAATGGCACAAATCCAAAGGTATTGTTACTAGTCTTGCATGTATGAAACAATTGTTAAGTACATTAAAGGATGTGTGATATGTTCAAACAACAAGCCAAGTAATCGAAATATCGATTTTTACATGCCACTTCCAGTTCCTTTCTAACCATGGGACATCATTTCCATGGATTTTGTTGGAGGACTTCCTATGTATAGGAGAGGGCATGATTACATGTATGTTGTGGTTGACAGATTCAAGAAGATGTTATTTCTTGTTTTGTGCAAAAATCAAGTGACAATAGAGCAATCTTCAAAGATGTTCTTCGAACAGGTATGGCTTCATTTTGGGTTACCTACTTCCATTATTTCTAATCAAGACACTCATATTGTAGGAGATTTTTGGTCCACTTTGTGGGGACTCATGGACACAAATCTGAAGAAGAACACAACTTTTCATCCACAGACCGACGGACATATAGAAGTGGTGAACAAAACAGTCATACATATTCTCCGAGGTTATGCAGTAAACATCCTATGTTGCGGGATGAATCTTTACATTATGTGCAACATGCTTACAATGGAGCCTTACATTCTTTGAATAATCGATCGCCATTTGAAACATGTTTTCGGTATCTATGAATGATTGGGATTTAAACAGGAACACATGAAATTATAGATATAACCATACATATAGAGATGCAGCAGAAATAATACTTCATTTCATTACTGTAAAATACTAAAATATGCTTACAAATAGAAATGGAAATAAACTAGCTAGGGCAATGATAGCTTATCTCTGAGAAGATATGTGGTGTCTACATGGCAATGGTATCTTATCTCTCAGAAGATATGTGGTGTCTACATGTCTCTGAACTATGTTACAATGAGGCTCGAAGGCCTATTTATTGTTGAGAAACAGTGGAAAACCCTAAACATCCAAAACCTAACCCTAGGAGATGAAACGCCAAGTTGTGGGCCCTGTTTGGGTAAATTGGTACATCAACCTCCCAGGGTCGTAACTTTGGCATACGATCTCCATTTGACATGCACAATACCTCGTGAGAAAGATTTATCTGGGTACTACAACGTTTGAGTTAGAAACATCAGCCAATAACCCATTTTCTCCTGGTTTTCCCAAAAAACGTCGTTTAGGGACTCAAAACGGCTCTGAAGTTCAGGACCGGAAAAACTGCTAAAATAGTAAATTGTGCTACAATTAAGGAAACTGAAAAACTGAAAAAGATAGTTGTGGGGGTCCAAGTGGGATAGGTGGGTGCCACCAACATCCACCTAGATCATCCCCCCCCCCCACCCCCTTAGGAAGTAATGATCCCTATTGCGTTGAGTTCCTCCCTAACATGAGGAAACTTCTGCCGAGCTAGGTCCCTTGTGACCTGTTCTACAACCTCTAATGTGTCCAGTAATGGTGGGAAGCATGGTCGAGGGTGGTCCACATTGAACACTCGGTGCAAGCGAAGGAATGGGGAAATGTTGTGATCCAAAGCATTGTTTCCCACAAGCTTGGTAATGGTGTAAGGACCATGTCAGGGTGGTATGAGCTTTCGATGGGCTCTTTTATGGCATTCTTTCTATAGATGCAACCAAACTTTTTCGCCCACATGAAACTTGTGTGGTACCCTTGTGGTTGAGGAGAATTTGTTCCCGTGTTCTTTCATGAATATATCCCTCTATTGCTACTGCTGGGTGGAGGAACCCTTCATGGAGGTCATGGATGTGGCGACGATCTTCCCCTTACTTTGGGAGCGGACCAAACAAGAAATAATTTCCTAGTCTGTGAGATGATCTTACTGCATTTCTTATCGGAGATCAAAGAGGTGGCAGTAGGTGGGTCTACCTCCAATATCATGTATAATTAATTACCCAAAGAAATAATAATAGAGTGAGGCCTTGACTCATACACAACATGTCACCTCCACAAGTATTGTTGGCCTAATAATACATCACACAATACCTCATCTTTGAAGGGCTTGATGTTGTAGGGAAGGCGACACTGCTAATGAACTCAAAGATCTCATCCTTGGTGAAGCCACCCAATGTTATATGGTTGTGGGTTTGATATGACCGGTAGTCCCAGCCGCTTCATGACCTCTACTGAGATGAGGTTCTTTTGGCTCCCACTATCAATAATGAATTGTAGTGGTAAACCCTTCACCCACATCTGTGAGTGGAAAAGACACTCCCCCTCCTCTGAATCTTCGAGCTCATTCTTCTGGATCTTGGCGGTGGAAATAGTGGTGCTAGACTTTACGTCAATGATCTACTTCCCTTTGCCATTCCCATTGTCAAGTTCTGACTTAAGGTCAAGACATGCATCTAATTCGAAAGCCTTCAACTAGGCCCTCAGTGACTGCTTGGTCCAACACTCACTTGTGTTGTGAGTGGGGCTCTCATGGAACTCACACCACTTTCATGTGTCCTTCTTTGGCTTCGTCATGTTGTTCTTTTCTTCCAACCTTGATGGGTTGTCTTGGGTCACCCCACCTTGGATTTGTCCTTTGGTCTTCAGATTTGTAGATCCATAGTCTCGCTTCTTCTGTTTAAACTTCTGCTCAATATTGACAGCATATCGGTATGTCATGTCGAGCGAGGAGATGTTCAGGAACTCCATCTCGTCCTGGATGTATCTACGTAGGCAGCCGTGATATTCAGTACCAAATGCAGCTCAAAATCCTTTATACCCAATAGTGTGCGAAGGGTATGAAAAATGCTTGTGAACTCTAGCACATCTTGGTCCCTTCCTTGCTGCAGTGTGGTCCACTTTATGTATTTGTCCTCATAGCTTTTGACAGGGTAGTACTTCTCCTTGATGGCATCCCAAAATAAATTCCATGTGGGTGCATCTGAAAATAGTGACCCCTACTTTCATCCTTCTGCTTGTAGTAGGTTTCCCGCTAGTCCTTGACGTGGGGGGCTACTTTGAGAAGAGAAACAATAATCTTTTCACAACTAGAAAAATCATGAACAGAAAAATACCCTTTTATCCGATTTAACCATTTTTCTATGAAATCTGCATCTATCTGACCCTCGAAGATAAGGATTTCAAAATTAACTTTTACCTTAAAGGTTCTGGCACTTCCAGAGTAGCAGTTGGAATGCAACGTGTCACCTTTGGGTAGCCGTTGAAGGATCTGGACAAAGCTGTCCATCATCACATTCCTTTGTCACTCGAGGGCTTCTTCAAGAAATATTTTGATAGGATCTCCTAGCCCCTTGTCTTTCTTTTCATCTTCCATGGGTGGCTGTCAGTATTTGTGAGGTGGGTCTTGCAAAGGTTCGACCAGTTCAAGCCCTAACACCTTGTATCTCAACCTTGTTGGGGACATGCAAAGAAAAATAGAGAAAAAGCAGACTGCTATGATACCACTGATCCAAATTTAAACAAGAACGCAAAAAATTATAGATATAACCATACATATAGAGATGCAACAGAAATAATACTTCATTTCATTACTGTAAAATACTAAAATATGCTTACAAACAAAAATGGAAATAAACTAGCTAGGGCGATGGTAGGTTATCTCTGAGAAGAGATGTGATGGCTACTTGCCTCTGAACTATGTTACAATGAGTCTCGAAGGCCTATTTATTATTAAGAAACAACAGAAAACCCTAAACATTCAAAACCTAACCCTAGGAGATGAAACGCCAAATTGTGGACCCCTTTTGGGTAAATTGGTACATCAACTTCCTAGGGTCATAACTTTGGCATAGTATCTTTGTTTAATGTGCACAATACCTCATTATAAGGATCTATCTATGGAATACAACTTTTGAGTGAGCAACATCGGCCAACGATGGATGTTTCTCCTGGTTTTCACAAAAAATGTTGTTTAGGGCCTCAAAATGACTCCGGAAGTTCAAGACCCGAAAAACGGCTAAAAATAATAAATTGTGCTACAATTAAGGAAACCGAAAAACTAAAAGAGACATTTGTTGGGGTCCAAGTGGGATAGGTGGGTGGCCAGCAACATCCACCTGGATCATCCCCCCCCCAGAGGAAGCAATGGTCCCCATTACGTTGTGTTCCTCCCTGAGATGAGGAAATTTTTGCTGAGGTGGGCCCCTGGTGAGTTGTTCTACAACCTCTGATGTGTCTAGTAATGGTGGGAATCATGGGTGAGGGTGGTCCACATTGAACACTCGGTGAAAGTGAAGGAATGGGGAAATGTTGTGCTCCAAAGCATTGTTTCCCACAGCCTTGGTAATGGTGTAAGGACCATGTCGGAGTCGTCTAAGCTTTTGATGGGTTCTTTTATGGCATTCTTTATGAAAATGCAACCAAACTTTGTCGCCCACTTGAAACTTGTGTGGTACCCCTGTGGGTGAGGAGAGGTTGTTCCTGTTTTCTTTCATGATTGTATCCCTCTGTTACTACTGCTGTGTGGAGGAACCCTTCGCCGGGGTCATGGAGGTGGCAACGATCTTCCCCTTGCTTTGGGAGCAGACCAAACCGAAAATAAATTTCCTAGTCTGTGAGATAATCTTACTACATTTCTTAGCAAAGATCAAAGAGGTGGTGGTAGGTGGGTCTACCTCCACTATCCTGTATAATGAATTACCCAAATAAAAAATAATAGAGCGAGGCCTTGACTCATACACAAAATGTTGCCCCCACAAATATGGCTGGACTAATATTACATCAGAAACATCCAAAGCTACAACATCACACAATACCTCATCTATGAAGGACTTGATGCTATAGGGGAGGCGACACTACTCGCGAACTCAAAGATCTCGTCCTTGGTGAAGCCACCCGATGCTATATGGTTGCGGGTGTGGTATGGTCGGTAGTCCCAGCTGCTTCACGACCTCTACTGAAATGAGGTTCTTTTGGCTCTGTTGTGGTCACCAACAACCCCCCTTTCTTCACTTGACATTAGCAATAACGTCAAGCGAAGAGGGGACCCTGAACGAAAATCCCAAAAAAAAAAAATTTTCTAAAGTTTTTGTATTTCTCTCCCTAAGGCTCAAATCACATCGCAAGGAAAGGAAAAAGCATAACTCGAGCGCGAAAAACAAATACTGCGAAATTGCGATGCGAAGTTTATCGCATCGCATACCTCACACCCGCCCCTTAAAAGAAAAACCTTCGAGCAATGCGATCGCCGATATGCGATATCGCAAATCGCAAGCATTACGCTATACGACGTAACCATTAAACGAGAACTTGCGATATTTGCGATTTGCGATCTGCGATGGCAGCAATCTGCGATTTGCGATTTGCGATCTGAAAAGACTTACCACACGACAGACCCATGCATTAAGCGCGCGCCTTGAAAGAATTTAATGACCGCATGCTTAAGTATCTAGGAATGATTGCATTACATTTATCGAAGAGTCAAGTGATGATGGATGTCAGAATTGTGCGTTCATTAAAGATTAATGCGTTCACGTCAAGTCTTTTCATTTCACTTCTCCTTTGCGTAGACTGCAAGACACGCAACTGATATAAGTTTATATGCAGGAAACATCTGAAGGAAAGAGGAAAGCGCCAATCAGCAAAGAGAGAATGCTTCCGCAAATGGATGCCGCATGCAGCAGAACCGCGGATTCCAGGCTATCAGCCAACCAGCACTGATGAAATTAGACTATCCACCACTCAGAGTCAAAGGCGCACAAAAGCACCATATTCAGAAAAAGATCCTGAAGCTAAGACTTAGTGAAGCAGAGAAAGAAGCGCATGAGAAGGAGAACGCTTCAGGAAAACCTGGAAAAAAGAACGGAAGAAATTCTTGAAACAGGGAGTTGCCCATGCAGCGCGACTCCTAACACACTCAATCCTTCGCACGACCGAAAACCGAAAATGGCAACAGCAAAATCAGTTCGAGAAGAAACTGGGACACGCTAAGTATACACGCGGCGAATACACCCAGCTAGAGAAAGGTTTTCGAAAATATCTTCTGGTCTGCCGGAAGGAAGTGCCAGCTCCTGCTATTTCCAATTTTATCTCCTGAGCGAAACAAGAAGGCGGCTAGCCGACTCTTCCGAGGAAAGCATTACACTGTTGACAGCACTAAAGAGAATATACAGAAACGGTCAGAAATTAGATTTTAAGTTTAGAAATAAAGTTGCTTTTAGTAAAAGGGCGGTCATTTGAGGCCGATTCCCTAATTTCATGTAATTAATATTGATTAGTTAGTAGTATTTAACCCTTCTCATGGTTTTTGGAGAAGGGTCCGGAAATCTGTCAAAAAACCTATCCTCAGAACATGCACTTCTGCACCCTCAGAGGAGGTTTTTGATGAATGGATGGATCGAGATTTATTTATGTTTGCATTTTAATATCTGTTACTGATGTTGCACTTCTGTACTCTTAGCAATTGTTAGAACAAGTAGAAATAAATCATTGTTACTTGAAGTTTATTAGTGAACTTAGTCATAAATGGTACTTTTATCTCTTGGCTAGATTCTGCTAGTATTCCTAAAGTGATATGTGGCTGAGTTCTTTGTATGTTATTGCATGAATGTCTGTATTACCATTTGGCACTTCTGTACGGTGGGGTCATTTATTTATGTTTAACATATAGAAAACTGATTATGCGATATGCTGTTCACAACTACTCTACCTAACTTCTTATGCAGAATGGTTTATCTTTATTGATTTATATTCTGATATCAGTTGAATGATCTTTATTATCGGCTGCTGTTAGAAATCTTTCTAGATCGCATAACAAAAGAAAAACACCCCGGGTTAGCGTAGATTAGATGTATTTTTCTTCATTAGATTACATTAGCATAGAGTTAATTTAGCAGTTAGAATTAAGACTAGCTTAGAAGAATCCCTCCCCCTTTTTAGACTAATACCATCAGACTCTACGCACACACACACACCCATCACATTGGGAAACTGGTCCCATTACCCCCAGTCGGACCCGCTACTCCAAACGGGCAAGGAGCCGCCAACCAGGTTCCGGACCGGGTGGGTATCCCCCTTGTTGTTGACCCGACCTCGGGGCCCTCAACATTTCTGGCACTAGAAGGAGGGCCACAGCTATGAATGGCACATAATTCAAAACCCAAATACCATTCTAAGAGAAAATCACCCTCACCAACTTCCCCGACTTCCCCAATACGACTAAACTCGGAACTGGAAGTCGCTCGGACATCCACCGCTGCTATACATCCCAATACATCAGAACAACTTATTTTCGATCCCCCTGAAGTTCAAACCTTGATCCATAAACTCCAGGGATTCTCTATTTTTAACCAGAAATCTGATAAATCTAAAAGCAGCTTGACTTCGCAATACAACCCTGCTCATCCCCTGACCCGATTGAAGAGTGAAAAGTTTGGCATTCAGCCAACTGAAATCCCTCTCCCCACTAGGAAAAGAGCAAGGAAAGCATTTCAAGAGTCTGACAGAGAGACTCTTTCATCCACCTCATCCATTTCAACTCCCTCTCCGCGAAGTCGACCACCCACATCTCCACCTCAAATCACTCATCCATCTTCCGCAACCCTTCCTCCACAATCGTCAAAGATCATAACATCTCTATCTTCTCAACCTCAAAGATCATCTTCTACACTTTTACTAACCAGCAACTCAGTGATGGCACAATCTCCATGGAACAACCCTGGGGCGGTTCTAATGCCTCCACCCCTGAGTCCAATACCTGCCCATCCCGAGAAGTGGTTACCAAAGTTCAATCCAGAAACTGGAATGCTAGCTGAAGAACATATCAATAATTTCATGCTTTCTGTTGATCTCAACGGAGTTACCAACGAAGACGCCATGGTTCGACTCTTCCCCTATACGATGCAAGGGACGGCCGGGTCATGGTACTTCTCGCTACCCTCCGGATCTATCACCAGCTGGGATATTTTTCAAAATCAATTTCTCACTAAATTCGGCGATGATAGATCGACAACGACACTAATCAATGATCTGTCCAATCTTAGAGCTGAGGCTCGGGAACCCATTAAAGATTTTAACTTACGGTTCAACAAGATCCTCAATAAAATCCCCGCTGCTTCCCAACCCAGCGAGGAAGTAAGATGCGAATGGTACATCACTGCCTTACCTTCAAACTTGGCCATCTTCATAGATAGGGCAAGCAAGACAACCTTAGTCGAAAATTTGGCTGAGGCATTAGCAGTCGAAAGACGCGTAGTAGCCCTAGAAAAGAGATCTACAATCGAAGAGCGTAAATCTAAGAAAATCTCTTTCAAAGAAGAAACCAAGAAGAAGCAAACGAAGGATCCTTTCGACATGGAAAGATTACAAAAGGTATTAAAGGCCATGTCAAATGAGATGATTGATATCAGGAAACAAGTAGCAGAATCGTCCCCAAGAAAGCCTTTTAGGAGTTTTAAGAGAAATCCTCCTATGGAGACGAAGCCACCTAGCGTGGTCTCTAACGTGGAATTTGAAGAAGAAGAAGAAGAGAACACCGCTGAAACGCATACCGACGATGAAGAAGTGGTGGAACTACAAGGAATGTGGGATTTCATCCTCCCACAAGAGGAAGATCAAGAAGCACTTCCGGTTAGTACAAGAAGCAGAAATCAACTTGATCCTCCCCAGACTACCCCAAAACAAAAGGGCACAAGCCCTCCAGCAAAAGAAAAGGTCGCAACAAAGAAGACAACCCCTAAAGCGACCTCATTTAGCCCAGTCCAATCAGAGCAATCACCTCCATCAAAGACACTAATAGTGTCGGATGAAATGGAGTATAACATCATCGACGACATGAAGAAGACTAGGGCTAATATCACCCTGTACGAGCTGAGCAAATTGAAACACCAACAGAAGATCATGATGAAAGAGTTACACGACGTACCTACTGCGCCTCTACCTACAGCTATAGCTTCCCATAATATAGGAAGACCCCCAATCAACGCGATCAATAAAATCGATCCAAATGACATCGCCTTGATTGGAGGGAGGTCTAGATCTCACACTCCCCCTTTCCTCCTCACTTACGAGATCTTTAACAGAAACGTGCATAACTGCTTGGTTGATTCTGGTGCTTCAACCAATATTCTACCCAAGTCAATATGTGCCAAACTTAATGTTCAACCACAAAAATCCGCAGTGCGCATAGTTCAACTTGATCGATCACAAGTCGAAGTGATAGGCGAACTTAATCAAGTGAACATAAGACTATCGTCCAACCCCAAGGTGTGCCAGGTCATCGATATTCTAGTTGCTGACATCCCTGAATTTTATGGTCTAATTCTTAGCAGGGATTGGTCCGAGAAGCTACACGGATATTTTTCGACTGACTGGTCGCACATGTGGTTACCCTTCAATGGGAAGCCAAATCAAATAAAGGTTGAATGAGAACTGCACCAAAAGTACATAGTGACGGACCTGGAGGGAGAGAACGAAGCCATAGCATACAACAGCAGCATCATAGACAACTATTCGGTAGACTCTTTCCTTGGAAATTTCAATGCTCACGTATCACCATATTTAGAAAATTCAGTCGTGTCCCAAGTAGAAAACTTTTCTCAGACTGATGATTCAAAATGTGTTAGTTTCTTAGATAACCCTGTAAATACTTCTTTATTTTGGAAATTATATTTTGATGGTTCTAAGTCCAACGAGGGAGTGGGAGCAGGATGCGTCTTGATTAGCCTAGACGGAAATAAGACCATGCTCACATGCAGACTGGAGTTTGATTGCACGAACAACACAGCGGAATACGAAGCCTTGGTGCAAGGTTTATACAAATCAATCGGCTCCAACGTCAAATATCTTCAAGTCTTTGGAGATTCCGAGATCGTCGTCAAACAGGTACGTAACACCATACATTGCCTGTCTAGTCATTTAAAGCACTACCAATCTTTAGTGCAAGATCTCACTGCGCATTTTACAGCATTTAATATGTCATCAATCCCAAGACTTCACAATGCAAGCGCAGACCTGCTAGCAAACATAGCCTCCAGACTCATTCCCTCTGAAGACTTTAGTCCAGATAGGTTTTCGATAGAATTAATTTTTAAACCGTCTATCCCTGACAACATCACCAACTGGAGAGTATTCAACGACGACCCAGACATTGTAAGTTTCCTTACCTCCGAAGGATCCTACTCAAACCAGATAATCGACGAGGACTGTCATGACCACCAAATACAACAAAGTGGCACTGATAACGCTATACCCAAATCAGTGGTCAAATTAGAAGATTTGTATGACTTAAAAAGTCGGTTCAAAAGGTCAGCTAACGCCAAACTTTACAGTTCAACTTTGAACTACGAATCAGTGAACTTAGGAACCGACGAGAAACCCCAAAACGTCAATCTAGGCCAAGGCCTAGCTCCTGAAGAAAAATCAGCATACATCCGTCTTCTACGACAGTACAAGAACGTCTTTGCCTGGAACTACGATGAGCTGAAAACTTATAACACTTCTATCATTCAGCACACTATCCCTATGATCGACAACAAGAAACCCGTCCAACAAAAGCTCAGAAAAATCCACCCCAACCTGGAAAATCAGATAAACACTGAGCTGAATAAGTTGTTGAGAGCCAGAATAATTTTCCCGGTCAGACATTCCAAATGGGTATCCAATATGGTACCTGTTAGGAAGAAAAACAGAGATATTAGAATCTGCATCGACTTCCGGAATCTCAACAAAGCCTGTCAGAAGGACAATTTGCCCCTCCCACCTATGGAGCAAATATTACAGGCTGTAGCAGGCTCAGAATTGATGTCTTTCCTGGATGGATTTTCAGGATATAATCAAGTGCTGGTACACCCAGACGATCAACTAAAAACCACCTTCCGAACTAAGTGGGGTACCTACGCGTATCGAAAGATGTCGTTTGGTCTGATCAACGCCGACGCTACTTTTCAAAGAGCTATGGATATTGTGTTCAAAGGGTTAATCAATAAATCAGTAGTGATTTACCTGGATGATATAACTGTGTACTCCAAAAAACGAAGCGACCATCTCAAAGATTTGAAGCAAATCTTTCAAAGATGTTTAAGGTATGGAATCTCGCTTAACCCGAAGAAATCTTTTTTCGCGTTGAGTGAAGGAAAATTGCTAGGATTCATAGTGTCCAAATCGGGCATTCACATCGAATCTGCCAGAATCAAAGAAATTTCTGAGATATCCATGCCCCATAACAAAAAGACCATGCAATCTTTCCTAGGACAGATCAATTTTGTGAAAAGATTTGTCCCAGATTTTTCACGTATTATTTCTCCTTTACAAAAAATGATAAAAAAGAATTCAAACTTTAAATGGGGTCTAGACGAGCACGAAGCGTTTAACTTAACCAAACAAGCCATCATCGACGCTCCATCCCTAGCAACCCCAAATTTTTCAGAACCATTTGTCTTATACCCGTTTGCCTCAGAGCATTCTTATGCTGCGATCTTGACCCAGGCAAACAAAGAAAAGGCAGAAGCCCCAATCGCATTCTTTAGCTCAAACTTACAAGGTGCTGAGCTGAAATATTCGGACGTAGAAAAATAGGCATATGCCGTCTTTAAAGCAGTCAAATATTTCAGACCCTTCTTGCTAAAGGCCCATACCAAGGTCATAGTACCATTCCCGATGGTAAGAAACCTCCTGATTCAGAAAGACGTGGGCAAAAAGAGAGCGAATTGGATCACCGCCTTGCAAGAATACGACCTGGAAATCAAGCCGGCACACATCGTAAGAGGCCAAGGCTTCTGCAAGATGTTAGCTGGAGCATCGCAAATCCTCGAAGAGTCACCTGAAGAGGTACACGCGTATGAGGTAAGCCTAAACGACGCAGAATCATTTTATGCCGACATCATTTATTTCCTAAAGAACGGATATGCTCCATTTCACCTGGATCACATAAAAAAGAGAGCCCTGAGGTTAAAAGCCAAACAATAACAGCTCGTAAATGATGTCTTATTTAAAAGAAACTATGATTCTGTGCTTCTGTGCTTCTTAGATGTCTTGAGAAAACTGAAGCCGAAAAGGTTTTGCAGGAACTCCACGATGGACCAGCAGGTGGACACTATGCTGAAGAAGCCACCGCACACAAGATCTTACGTGCAGGATACTATTGGCCCATGCTGTTCAAAGACTCGTACAATCATGTGAGAAAATGCCAAGTCTGCCAAACTGCTGCAGGAAAACAAAAGAGGTCGTCCATGCCACTGCAGCCGGTTAACATCGAACAGCCGTTCAGCCAATGGGGCCTGGACATAATAGGTGAGATCGTTCCTCACTCCTCTAAACAGCATAGGTATATCCTCACTGCAACTGACTATTTTACTAAATGGGTAGAGGCAGTTCTGCTCAAGGCAGCTAATTCTGAAAACATTGTTGAATTCATAGATCAGTTTATCATTACTAGGTTTGGATTGCCGACGGCCTTAATATTTGATAATGCTTCATATTTTTCTGGAAATACCATGATTGAGTTCGCACTCAAAAGAGGGTTCAAACTGAAGTATTATGCCAACTACTATCCGCAAGGCAATGGATTGGCTGAATCAACGAACAAGAACCTAATCAGGATTATCAAAAAGACAGTTGACCAAAACCAAAAGAATTGGCACAAAGCGCTGGTAAACGCCTTATGGGCAGACAAAATTACCAAGAAAGCCTCTATCGGGACTTCTCCCTTTAATTTGGTTTACGGGAGAGAAGCAGTTCTTCCTACTCACTTACTCATTCCCTCTTTGTCCTTAGTACAATACATTAATGAAGTACCTACTTCTCCCTTACAACTAAGGCAAATGGAGGTAATCAAGTTAGAAGAACAACGAGAACAGGCCAAGAAAACCCATGCTCACCACCAAGCGCTGATAAAATCCTCTTTTGACTCGAACATAAAGACCAGAAAAAACTTCCAGATGGGTGATCTAGTTTTGAAGTGGGATAAGGCTCACGAAGAGAAGGGAAAACATACGAAATTCCAGAAGCTATGGCTTGGTCCTTTTCAAATCATAGAAGTCATAGGCCCGTCGACTTTTGTGTTGCAGGACTTGACAGGCAGGAGAGATTCTCTGCCTGTAAACGGACAAATCCTCAAAATGTATTTCCCATAGAAGGTCATCCTTCTGTTTTTGTAAGATAGTTTTAAATTTTCATGTTAGTTTTCATTTTTCATAGATAGGGCTGGTTGTGAATGATCATAAATAGTATTCATGAAGAAACATACCATTTTTGTATCAAATTTTGATTTCACTTGTATAAATAGCAAAACTTTTCGAAAAATCTGACTTTTATTATTGACAAATAGAGTTGACTTTAACCTGAATATGATGTTAGTTTCAAACTTCATAAAGAAGCCTGGGATGAGAGTAACTTTTGGCAAAAAATTGTTTTTATACCAATGCTATGCAAGGTATCATCGATAGCAAAATAGGTATTCTCTGCAAAACTACTGTTCTTAAAACTCTATTATTGTCGTCCAGAGCTTTCTTAAGGAAAAACAATGACTTCCTCCCTGCTAAGGAAAATCGCAGCATCCAGAGAGACAATACAAGAAAACACTATATCTCAAAGAATAAGAGGTCTCATCACGAGGTGGCTTATCATGATCATAGATATTATAACTTGCTAACTTTGCCACTACTGTCTACCAAAACAGGGCAACGACTGAAGATTGTGCAATCGAAAGACAAGGGGTCTCATCACGAGCCAGCCTGTTCAGCAAAAAGTATAAATCAAGTGAATGACTGTGTCATAATTTGGCCACCAAACCAAGACATTGTTCTTTAGAGAATAAAAAATCAAAAAAGAAAGAAAAAGTGTCAAAATGATTTTTCTCTGGAATGTTGTAAACAACCTCAAGCAGGAAAAAGGATCATTGCTGGATAACATGGTAACCCTGTCGAGGCTATGGACGCTTGCGGGCAGCAGAGGCTCTACCTGCGACAAATGAGCATACTTTACAAAGCCAATACGCAGAGAAGACCTTATTTTGTCTTTGAGGAGACTGAGTAATGACTAGGTATGAATACAAAAAATAACCCACGGGAAACAAACAATTAGAATCAAATAAGAAGTTGTGACGAAGCATCATTGACACGATAAAAGGTAATACTCTATCTGTCCATCACAAAATTTAGGCATAAGAAAACTTTTATGTTTTGGAAGTGAAAATGCAATAGAACAAGCAGAGATAACTGGTTCTTCACAGTGAATCGCCATTGTTGTGGTCACCAACAACCCCCCTTTCTTCACTTGACATTAGCAATAACGTCAAGCGAAGAGGGGACCCTGAACGAAAATCCCAAAAAAATATTTTTTCTAAAGTTTTTGTATTTCTCTCCCTAAGGCTCAAATCACATCGCAAGGAAAGGCCAAAGCATAACTCAAGCATGAAAAACAAATACTGCGAAATTGCGATGCAAAGTTTATCGCATCGCATACCTCACACGCGCCCCTTAAAAGAAAAACCTTCGAGCAATGCGATCGCCGATATGCGATATCGCAAATCGCAAGCATTACGCTATACGACGTAACCATTAAACGAGAACTTGCGATATTTGCGATTTGCGATTTGCGATCTGCGATGGCAAAAATCTGCGATTTGCGATTTGCGATCTGAAAAGACTTACCACACGATAGACCCATGCATTAAGCGCGCGCCTTGAAAGAATTTAATGACCGCATGCTTAAGTATCTAGGAATGATTGCGTTACATTTATCAAAGAGTCAAGTGATGATGGATGTTAGAATTGTGCGTTCATTAAAGATTAATGCTTTCACGTCAAGTCTTTTCATTTCACTTCTCCTTTGCATAGACTACAAGACACGCAACTGATATAAGTTTATATGCAGGAAACATCTGAAGGAAAGAGGAAAGCGCCAATCAGCAAAGAGAGAATGCTTCCGCAAATAGATGCCGCATGCAGCAGAACCGCGGATTCCAGGCTATCAGCCAACCGGCACCGATGAAATTAGACTATCCAGGACTCAGAGTCAAAGGCGCACAAAAGCAGCGTATTCAGAAAAGATCCTGAAGCTAAGACTTAGTGAAGCAGAGAAAGAACCGCATGAGAAGGAGAACGCTTCAGGAAAACCTGGAACAAAGAACGGAAGAAATTCTCAAAACAGGGAGTTGCCCATGCATCACGACTCCGAACACACTCAATCATTCGCACGACCGAAAACCGAAAACGGCAACAGCAAAATCATTTCGAGAAGAAACTGGGACACGCTAAGTATACACGTGGCGAATACACCCAGCTAGAGAAAGGTTTTCGAAAATATCTTCTGGTCTGCCGAAAGGAAGTGCCAGCTCCTTCTATTTCCACTTTTATCTCCCGAGCGAAACAAGAAGGCGGCTAGCCGACTCTTCCCAGGAAAGCATTACACTGTTGACAACACTAAAGAGAATATACAGAAACGGTCAGAAATTAGATTTTAAGTTTAGAAATAAAGTTGCTTTTAGTAAAAGGGCGGTCATTTGAGGCCGATTCCATAATTTCATGTAATTAATATTGATTAGTTAGTAGTTTTTAACCCTTCTCATGGTTTTTGGAGAAGGGTCCGGAAATCTGTCAAAAAACTTATCCTCAGAACATGCACTTCTACACCCTCAGAGGAGGTTTTTGATGAATGGATGGATCGAGATTTATTTATGTTTGCATTTTAATATCTGTTACTGATGTTGCACTTCTGTACTCTTAGCAGATGTTAGAACAAGTAGAAATAAATCATTGTTACTTGAAGTTTATTAGTGAACTTAGTCATAAATGGTACTTTTATCTCTTGGCTAGATTCTGCTAGTATTCCTAAAGTGATATGTGGCTGAGTTCTTTGTATGTTATTGCATGAATGTCTGTATTACCATTTGGCACTTCTGTACGGTGGGGTCATTTATTTATGTTTAACATATAGAAAAATGATTATGCGATATGTTGTTCACAACTACTCTGCCTAACATCTTATGCAGAATGGTTTATCTTTATTGATTTATATTCTGATATCAGTTGAATGATCTTTATTATCGGCTGCTGTTAGAAATCTTTCTAGATCGCATAACAAAAGAAAAACACCCCGGGTTAGCGTAGATTAGATGTATTTTTCTTCATTAGATTACATTAGCATAGAGTTAATTTAGCAGTTAGAATTAAGACTAGCTTAGAAGAATCCCTCCCCCTTTTTAGACTAATACCATCAGACTCTACGCACACACACACACCCATCACATTGGGAAACTAGGCCCAGTACCCCCAGTCGTACCCGCTACTCCAAACGGGCAAGGAGCCGCCAACCCGGTTCCGGACCGGGTGGGTATCCCCCTTGTTGTTGACCCGACCTCGGGGACCTCAACAGGCTCCCACTGTCAACAATGAATTGCATTGGTGAACCCTTCACCCGCACCTATGAGTGGAAAAGACACTCCCCCTCCTCTGGATCTTCGGGCTCATTCTTCTGGATCATTTTCGTGGAAACAGTAGCACTAAGATCTGTGTCAATGATCTAATTCCCTTTGCCATTCCCCTTGTCGGGTTCTCACTTAGGGTCGAAACATGCATTTGATTCGAAAGCCTTCAACTCGGCCACCAGCGACTGCTTGGTCTGACACTCACTTGTGTTGTGAGTTGAGAGAACAATTAATCCTCTAAAAGAGGAACAAGATTGAGTTCCAAGGGAGAAATTAGGAAATGATTATGTTTAGACAAGTGTAAATTAGGAATTTAATTTTAATAAAAAAGTTTCCATCGTCATAACATTATAGTCTCTAGTATGACACTATAGCAAAGTGCACAACTCAAAAGAGAGGAGAACAGTTAAATTGTTGCCACTCCTAGAACACATAATTGAATTTTCCATATAAACCAAAATAACTATAATTGTAGCTAATAATTGTGCAGGACATCTCTACACCACTACACTATCCTTTCACTTACCAAGAGATGTGAAAAGTAAACTCTGAAACCAACATATTATGTGCATGAAGTAAATGTTCACAATGATTGCAATTATTCGTACTAAGGATAAAATAAAACTGTTGATAAAGCATTATTACAGGAAGAAGTCTATCGCAAAGATAATAACCATTCATAGATTCCTAGAAAATAGGAACTAAATATTTTTGTGTTCATAAGGCTATTCTCGGTAAATATTCCCCAAATAAAAGAAAAAAGAAATGTAATTTTATTACAATTAGATCTCTCATAGTTAGGAGAGTTTATGGAACCAAGTTGGAATTTAAAATAGGACAGTTATATGTTTTGTAGGAGCATTTGAAAACATAAAAACTTCTCAAACCCCAAACCATGGTCGGTTTAGAGTGAAACCCAATAACATATTCGGCCCCTATTGTGATTAGGAAAACATCAACCTATGCAAGAGTAGAATGATCATTAGTTGTTGGAGAGTAAACATGATGCTCAGATGCAACAATAAGGTTTCATTATACCTATAAAAAGTAGGAACCCAGAAATTTTCCTACCAATGTAATAAGCGCATATTAAACAAGCTGAGCAACAAAATAGACCTATGTGAAACTAGAAAAAGAAAAAATAAATGAAATCACTTGTCAGATAGGTCTATGGTATGGTCTGGCTCAACAAAATCCTAGACTCCATGCTACCAAGGAGATAGAAATTAGTGTGACTTGAATGAAAAATAGGTATACTGGAGATGGCTAAAACCAAAAAACTATTCTAAGAAAAATTTCTGTTACCTATTAGGGATTCATACGGTGGCATAAGGAAAAATCAAGAAACCTATAAAATTTTGCTTCTCGAGAACTATGATTTCCTTTGAAAATGAAAACCTAAAAAAGACAAATAAAGAGAAAGTCTTAACACCCAATTTTTGGTAGTTAGAAGGAAATTATGTTGAGGGGTAAACGAAAATTACCATTGTTATCATTGATGGAGCAACCACAGAGAGTGAAACCCATGCTCTGTCATACTCTAAACTCACTTTTCAAATATGCAAAGGAAAGAAGGAAACACAAAAAAATTCACAGTAGCATAGAAAGAGGGAAGTTATTTCATACCTAAACCTTAAGACACTAGCAATTAAACCCTTACTTGAAACAGAGAAACTATATTGAATTAAACATTGTAGGAGTTTGATTCCGGGTTTAAACCAATATACATCGGTAATTCTCTTTCCAGGTCTTTAGAATCCACATTTGGCAATATTTCACCATATTTCGACTGACACTGGCATAAACTGTTAGCATCTCAGAGTGACAGCACCGAGGAGATGGAAGAAATGCAACATGTGGAATGAGGAGGCTAAACGAAAAATATTTTAGTGTTACCAAGCTAAAATAATCATCGTTGGATCCTTATCGATCATCACAATCACTCATTACTCATCATACCAAAACCATGAGTCTGATGTGACCACTGCAAAGTCATCCAACCCAGGAGGGGCACATCAGGAATGGGTTACTATATATGCGAAACATAGAACTTTGGATATTAACTATTAACACTATATTCATATACATGAAATTATGCATGAATTAATGTATACACCAAATAATTTGAGGGCTTCCAAAGTGTTTTGTAGAGTGGTGTATAGGTTTTACCAACGCGTTGAGTTCTGTAGAGTCGTCTATAGGTTATACCAACGCACCTATGCAAAGCAAGGGACATAATTAGTAAATAAATTAACAACCTAATTCCTAGATAACAAGGCAAAGTCAACCCTTGGAGAAGCTTAATGATTGTATAATATAAGTCATTATTTTAATCCTTAAATGATATGATTAAAGGATTAGAGGACCATGTATCTAGGGGATTAATGGACCTATATACAATGAGAAAATCAACATATAAAGACTATATCACCAATACACATGAAGAGATGTGAGTTATTGCAAAATGAAAAAAAAAATTGTGATGTGTGAAAGTATTAAACAGAACTATGAAAAATGGTATCGAAGCTAAATTTTGGCACTCGGCCTTGATTGAGAACATCACAGTAACATATCACTAGAAAAAAAGAGATTCAAATAGAATATGTGTATAAATACCAGTACTACATACTCATTGTAGATTGTCTTGTTTTATAAGGCACACATGTGACACAAATCACTAAATAATGGCAGAAAATTCCACTCCAGCCATCACCGGAAATGGAGGGCTATATGTTGACATGGGAGGAGGTAGTAATCTGCTAAACACTCGGATTATGGAGGTTATTAGGAACCTGAAACATGAACTAACTAATCTCATAAACAACAATGAATGACTCTTGAAAGAAAGTGAACATCAGGAACAAATGATAAGGGAGTTGACTGAGAAGTCGAGTCATAGAAGCATAGAAATAGAAGGAATAAAAAGGAAATAGGTGGGGATAGAGTTAGATATGCCCGAGAGTGTAGAGGAGTCAGAAAAAATGTATTCAAAATCAAAAAAGAAAAAGAAGAAAATGGAATTACATTAAGAGTTTAGAAAGATCAAACCCCCTACTTTTGACGGGGAAGAAGAGGAAGACATGGAATCTTAGCTTGTTAAATGATCAGATAATTTTAGGTATATGAGTATGAAAGTAATTTGAAGGCCTGATTGGCTATATGTTAGTTCGAGGGAAAATCTACTCTCTCGTGGGAAGAGGCTAAAAGTGTACATATGTTGGAAGTAAAGAAAGTTTCATGGGAGGAATTTCAGAAATGATTTAAGTCTCAATACCTTAATGAATGATATTATGATTATCGTGCTAAGGAATTCCATGGATTAAGGTTGGGTAAACTCACTATGGATGAGATTGTAGTGGAATTTACAAACTTATTATGGTATGTGTCATACATTAAAGAGGAGAAAGAAAAATTACAGAGATTGTTGAACTGTCTACCAACACCTTACAAAGAGAGGACTTCGTTTGACAATCCAAAATCAATGGATGAAGCGATAAGAAAATCTAGGTTGTGCTATTAACAGTAAAAAGTTGAAGCGAAGGTGTGAAACCTGTAGTTTTTAACCCCATACATAAATTACCTGCATACGAATTCTAAAACAAACAATAAATAATGGCAAGAGAATAACACATAAAACAAATACACATAGAGATTCTCCCGTGGATCCCAAAATTGGGACTACGAGATTGATTTTTCATTATGTTCTTTTCAATGTTACAATACATATATATACATGTCAAAACATCCATAAACCCCAATCCATTAACCCTGGATTAGAGCATAATCGTAGTTCCCTTGACTGGATCTACAAAATACCATGGACCGAAAACCATCGCACCCAAAACCATGTGCAAAAACCATGCACAAAACCATAGGTAGGTTCACCCACCTAATATAGGCTAGTCATGTAAAGAATATAACACAACCAAACATTCTCCCACTTGTTGTTTTCCTTCCACATGGGGCCACAGGAGAGCTTAGTTATTTATCCAACGCTGCAATGCCTATTGTTTCTCTACACCAAGAGAACTTCTAAGAGCTCACAGATTTTGTCAATGCATCTATAATATTCTTAAAAGTGACCACCTTTACCCGAAACACCCTTTTTTCTTCTATCATGTCCCTCACAAAATGATACTAAACATCAATGTGCTTTGTCTTTGAATGGTAAGCAGGGTTCTTTGCCAACAAAATTGAACTATGGTTTTCATAGTCTATCCTTATAGCTCCCTGTATTAACCTCATACTTGAAACCAATATCTGCAATGACACTGCTTCCTTGCTTGCATGAGTGGCTGCCATGTATTTTTCCTCTATAGTTGATAGTGCCACTACATATTATTTCTTACTCATCCAAATAACTCCTCCTCCAAGTAGGTTAAACACATACCCACTTGTAGATCTTCTCTGATCCAGATCTTGAGCCTATTCTACATCAACAAAGCCACGGATATCCAAAAATACGTCCAATCCTGGTCTTCCTTGGTAGCACAAACCATAATCACTAGTGCTACGCAAATACCTAAAAACCTGTTTCATTGTTGTCCAATGCTCCTTCCCTGGCTTTGACATAAACTTGCTCAATACTCCCACTACATGTGTAATGTATGGTCTAGTACAGACCATCACATACATTAGGCTACCGACTGCACTTTCATATGGAACACGGGACATGTCCTCTTCCTCTTCTTGTGCCTTGGGACACTGTTCAACATATAACTTTACACCTACAGGAATAGGAACCTTCACCGGTTTACTATCCTGCATATTAAACCTCTGTAGTATTATCTCGACATACTTCCTCTCATTTAACCACAACTTCCTCTCTCCTCGATCTCTTTTAATTTCCATGCCCAAAATATAGTTTGCAGCACCAATATCTTTCATGTTCAATTTGGAGGACATTTGGGTTTTCAAATCCCGGATAATTTCTTTGTCATTTCCAACTAGAAGCATATCATCCACATACAAGACTAGATAAATAACATTGTCACCAATTAATTTAAAATACACACAATGATCTTCTTTTCTTTTTTTGAAGCCAAGTCCACATATAAATGTATCAAATTTCTAATACCACATCCTTGGTGACTCTTTTAACCCATACAAAGACTTTTTAACTTGCATAATAGTTCTTTCTTACCATTCATCACGAAGCCTTCAGGTTGCTTCATGTAGATACCTTCTTCTAGATCCTTGTGAAGAAATTTCGTTTTCACATCCATCTTTTCTACCTCAAAATCAAAAGCAACAACAATAGATAAAATTAATCTAATAGAAGTTACCTTGGTAATAGGAGAAAAAATATCACCAAAATCAATTCTTGGCACCTCGGAATAACTTTTTGCTACCATCCGAGCTTTGTATTTCTCCACCTTTCCTTCTGCATTTGTCTTCTTCTTGAACACCCATTTTCTTCCAATGGGTTTCCTTCTAGCTAACAACTCCACCATACCCCAAGCCTCATTTTTGTGAAAAGATTCCATTTCATCAACCATAGCCTCTTTTTATAGTTTTCCATCCTTTGAATCTTCTACTTCCTTCACAATTCTATGATCATCATGAGTAATAGATAAAGAAAAATTTGAATAGAAATCAGATGGACTATAACTTTCTATATGCCTTCTTTCTTGAACTAATCTTCTCACAACTGGAGTTTGTGGCTCTTCATCTTCTGATTCCTCTTCTGTTGTAGAATCTAATTCTTCCTCCTTAAGCTCAAACTCTAACTTCCCTAGTTCCTTTGGTTGGACTTCGTGTTTAATAACATCTTTCACCTTTTTGAACACCACATCTCGACTGTACACAACCTTCCTTGTTACTGGGTTCCAAAGCTTATAAGCCTTTAAACCATCCTTATACCCAATAAAGATGAAGTTTCAGATTTACTATCTAACTTTGTTCTTTTCTCCTTTGGAACATGTACATATGCATCACATCTAAATACCATCATATGTGAAGTATAGGGTTTCTTACTAGTCCATACCTCTTATGGATTCTTATCCTCCAACGTTGATGAAGGTGATATGTTGACCAGGTAACATGCTTTCTCCACTACCTATACTAAGAATTCCTGTCCTAACACAACACCAGTGAGCATGCTTCTTTTCCTTTCCATCAACATCTTGATCATACATAGTACACAAAATTACCAGGTGATGAAACCTTCACAAGTCCAAACACATCACTGTGCACAAGTTCTAATATATGTTTTTCCCTCTTACCACGAGAGGGGAAACTCACCCGATGTTGCTTCCCATATACACAATTTTCACAGAAATCAAAATCTAGAGAGCTATTAGTCAAACCTTCTACCATACCTTTACCATGAAGTATTCGAAGGCCCTTCTCTCCAATATGTCCAAGCCTTTGACGCCATAGAATGGTCTTTTCTCCAGAGACCACTAGATTTTCTGCTCCACTTTTAGGAACCATAGAATTGTTGCACCAATCAACATTAGTGTTACCTTGCAAATTGTATAGAGTTCCAATCCAAACTCCTCACATAAGTACTAGTGCTCCCCAAATCATCTTGGAGGTATCTTCCTTGAACATTGTTTTTACACCTGCATCATTCAACTTTCTTATAGAAATTAGATTTCTGGCTAATGCAGGAATATGTAGAACACTCAGAAGTATTCTAATCCTTCCACCTTGCAACTTCAACTTTACTTTTCTGCGACCAATGATTCTGGCCTTCCTATCATCCCCTAAGAAGACATCACCACCGTAATATTTCTCATACTCGTAGAACCACTCTCTATGGGGACTGAAGTGAAAGGATGCACCTGAGTCAATCAACCATGCCTCATGATCTACATGTGTACTTGAAGAAGAAGCCAAGTACACATCCCCACCTTCATCTGAGCTATTTTTCTCCTCTGTAGAAGGAGCATCATTAGATCCATTTTCTTTGTTAGGAGCTTAGATTTACAGTCCCTTGCATAGTGCCCTTGCTTTCCACATTTCCAGCACACCTTTACAAATTTTCCTAGAGATTTAGATCTCCCTCTAGATTTAGAACTCCAACTCGATGACTTTTTTTTCTTTGTTCTAGGACCATCGTCGTACAGACAAGGCATCACCATTCTATCTCTCCATATTTTTCCATCTCATCTCCTCTGTCAACAAGGATGATACTATTTCATCAAACTGCAAGGCAGTTGCATTCCTACCTGTTACAATAACTAGACCATCCCACGAATATGGTAGAGATCACAACAAACTAATGCACTTATCTTCATATGAAATTTTAACATCAACGTAAAATAACTGGCTTACCACAATATTAAATTCATTCAATTGCTTGGTCATCGAGTCTCCATCTTTCATCAACAAGTTATACAATTTTTTCCGTAGGAACAGTTTATTGACTAGAGACTTAGAATGGTACAAAGTCCCTAACTTATCCCACAAATCCTTCACCATAGCTTCCCCTGATACATTTAGCAATACTAAATCTAAGACACACAATCGTATTGTGCTCTTTATCTTCCGATCCAACTTCTTCCATTCTTCATCGGACACTCTCACTAGTTTAGTACCTGGTTCTACTATGATCCACTGCTCTTTATCCACCATCAAATCCTCCATATCGATTTTCGACAACTCTAAACTCTGACCATTAAATTTCTCGATCTCTATCTTTCCCATGCTCACCATCTCTTTCACCATAAGAATTGATCCCACAGATCTCCCATTGAACAAGATCTACCACAAGCCTGAGAATAACCCCTCAGCAGCAAAGGCATCCCCTTGAAGCTAAAACTGCTGTGATACCAAATGTAGGTCTTAACCCCATATAGAAATTACCCGCATACAAATTCTAAGGCAGACAATAAACAATTGCGAGAGCATAACACATTAAACAAATACATGGAGATATTTCCCCTCGATCCCAAAATCGAGACTACCAGATTGATTTTTTATTATGTTCCTTTCAATGTTATAATACATATATATATACATGTCGAAGCATCCATAAACCCCAATCCATTAACCCTAGATTAGAACATAACTTTAGTTCCCTTGATCGGATCTAAAAAATACCATGGAACGAAAGCCATCACGCCCAAAAACATGTATGAAAACCATGCACAAAACCATATGTAGGTTCCCCCACCTATTATGATTACCGTGCTAAGGAATCCCATGAATTAAGGTTGGGGAAACTCACTATGGATGATTTTGTAGTGAAATTTACAAACTTATTACGTTATGTGTCATACATTAAAGAGGAGAAATCAAAATTACATAGATTGTTGAACTCTCTACCAACACCTTACAAAGAGAGGATTTAGTTCGACAATCCAAAATAAATGGATGAAGCGGTAGGAAATGCTAGGTTGTGCTATCAACAGTTCAAAAATCGAAGCGAAGGTCCGAAACCATGGAAAAGTAAAGACAAGATGAGGTCTCCCAATAAAAGACAAAAACATCCTTATATGAATAATTTCAGGAAAGATCATCAGAGAGAGAAATTCAATAAGGGAATTATAAGTAAACCTACACATTCATACACCTGGTCAAATACTATTGTCAACCTTGTAGTTTATGGCAGTGTAGGAGTGACAACACTTCCATCTTTATAGCTTGGAGTGGTAGAGCTCTTCGTTGTCATAATTTTTCTTTCAACTTTTCTTGCCACCGTAAATGCATTCTCCAATGACTTAGGTGAGCCTTATGTTGGAACTGAGAAGCAATAAGAAGAACGAGACTAAGGAAAGCTAGCCACTAAAGTGTTGGGATTGCAGTGAGCCAAACTTATTAAGAGATTGTCTGCATAATCCACGAACCTCTCAGAATATTAAAGCAGTTCATGAAGCTACAAATGTAAATGAAATGGAGAGAAATATTCCTAGGATCAGTGCAATGCTTGAGAACAAATAGGTTGAACATCAACCCACCATGATAGAAATGGAATGTATCATTTCAAACAAGTCTGTTTCTATTTTAATTGATCCAGGGGCTAGTTTAAGTTATATTAGTCCCCAAACTATGGAAAAATGTAAAAATAAAAAATAAAAATAAAGCAATGCATGGTTGGTGGAGTTATAAATAATGCTAAAAGAAAAGTGATTAGCCAAATAAAACAGTGCCCCATTGTTTTAAATGGATATCCTACATAAGTCGATTTAAACATCCATCCCTTAGGATCCTATGATCTATTAATGGGAATGGATTGGTTATAAAAACATAAAATTCTTATAAACTATTTGGGGAAAGCAGTGAGTTGTATAAGTATGAATGGACAAAATTGCTTAGTTAGAGGTAAACCAAGACTAATATCAATGCAGCAAATTTCAGCCTTACAATTGAAAAGGAATGTTAGGAAGGGATGTCAGTTATACATGGTACATGTGGAAACAAATAAACAACAAACAAAGAAGGAGAATTTAGAGACTTTACCATTTATCAGTGACTTCCAAGATGTTTTTTTGGAGGAAATTATGGTTTTACCCCCTCGTAGGGACATAGATTTCTCCATTGATTTGGTACCATGTGCTACCCCAGTATCTAGAGCCCCATATAGAATTAGTATACCAAAGTTAATGGAGCCAAAAATGTAGTTACAAACAAAGGATATATGAGACCTAGTGTCTCACCATGTGGGGCTCATGTACTATTTTTCAACAAAAAAGATGACACATTTCAAATGTGCAGTAGTTATTAGCAACTGAATAAGTTAACTATCAAGAATAAATATTCACTACCGGAAATTGATGACCTATTTCATGAGGTAAGGGGAGCCACTATATTTTAAAAAATTGATTTAAGGATGGATTATCACCAACTATGACTAAGAAATGAAGATATTCACAAAACAACTTTTAGTACCATGTATGGTCATTATGAATTCGTAGTGTTACCCTTCGGTCTCACTAATGGCTAGCAACCTTCATGTGTCTAATGAATAGTGTACTTCACAAATACCTTGACACGTTTGTGTTAGTATTCATAGATGACATCCTAATGTACTCTAAACATGAAGAAGAGCACCAAGAACATCTCAAATTGGTGTTATATACTTTAAGCTTTATCCAAAACTCAACAAATGTGAGTTTTACAAAAACATAATATAGTATTTAGGACACATTATTTCCAAGGAAGGAATATATGTGGACCTTGAAAAGGTGAGGGCGATCATGAACTGGCCTAGACCAAAGGATGTGTCAGTAGTTCATTCATTTATGGGGATTGTGGGATATTATTGAAGATTTGTAGAAGGTTTTTCTGAGGTAGCTTACCCCATCACCTCCCTACAGATAAAGGGAATAAAGTTTGAATGGATAGCTAAATGTCAAGAAAGTTTTGACAACTTAAAAAATTGTTAATAACATCCCCTATACTAAAAATTTCAGATCCAAATAAGGACTTTACTATGTGTATAGATGCCTATTTGGAGGGACTTAGGGGTGTGTTGATGCAGGAAAATGTCGTAATAGCCTATGAGTCTAGAAAGTTAAAACAACACAAAAAGAATTATGTTGTGTATGATTTAGAGCTCGCATTAGTGATACATGCTCTAAAGATGTGTTGACATTATCTATTAGGGAAGAAATTTATTTTGGTAACACACCACATCAGTTTGAAATACTTCTTTAGCCAACATGATTTAAATGTTAGACAAGCATGTTGGTGAGCTTTCCTTAGTGAGTTTGAAATTGATATAAAACACATAAAAGGGAAAGAGAAAAAAATCACAAATTCTCTAAGTAGGTGTGCCCATGCTATAATAGGAATATTTGTCAGTAGTGTTAGTACAACAAATGGAAATTCAACAGAAATTACTACAAATGGAAAATTTGAAATATGTTGAAAATTCTAAAAAATTACTAACTTATAGAAACATGTTATATGTTCCAAGTGTATTTGGTCTGAAACAAATAATTTTGGATGAGTATCACAAGAAACCCTGTGCACACCATCTAGGATGCCAAAAAACGATAACAACAATAAGGAAAAACTTATTTTTTCTAGGCATGAAGAAGGATGTGGCAGAATATTTACGGAATTACCTAGAATGTCAACAAGTAAAGGTGGAACATCATCATACCCCTGGATTGTTAAACCCCTTTCCCATTCCTCAGTGGAAGTGGGAAGTAATTTCAATGGATTTTATTACATGATTACCAAGTACAAAGTGACAACATGGCTCTATCATGGTAGTGGTGTATACATGGCCTAAACAAGCAAAGTTTATACTTGTACAATATACATTTCATACTACCTAGATTGCTAATATTTTCATGAAAGAAATCTTTCGACTACACAATGTACCAAAAATGATAGTGTTAGATAGAGATGCTAAATTAACTTCCAAGTTTTGGGAAGCCTTGTTTGGGAGCATGGGGAAATTTAAGTGATGCATATCATCCCCAAACAAATGGACATACTCAAGAATTAATCTGATTTTGGAGGATATGCTACGAATGTATGTCATGGACTGTTATGCCAAGTGGGAAGATTTTATGCATTTAGAAGAATTTTCCAATAACAATAGCTACCAAAATTCAATTAAAATGAGCCCTTTCGAAGCCTTATATGACATAAAATGTTAAACACCACTTAGTTGGAGTCAACTCGAAGAAAATTAATATTGGGACTAGATGCTTTGCAGGAAATGAAAGAGGTAGTGCAGAAGATTAGAGAGTATCAAGACAACTCAAGACAAACAAAAAAGTTACACAGATAAAAAAAGAGTTCACAAAGAATTTAATATGGGGGGCCATGTTTACTTAAGAGTAAAACTAATAACAATTATTTTAAGCATCACAACCTATACAAAATTAGCACTAGGGTTCTATAGGCCCTATACAAAATTAGCACTAGGGTTGTGTGGGCCTTTTGAAATCTTGGATAGAGTTGGTCCTATGGGATATCAACTTGCTTTGCCCAACCATATTAAATTTCGTAATGATTTTCATGGGTCCTTGTTAAAGAAGTATATTCATGACAACTCTCATATAATTGATTGGAACTTGATACAAGTGGAATGTGAAGGAGATTTTCTACCACTGCATCTTAGATTGGAAAGAGACTTTTCTCCAAAATTGAGTAACACCTCAGGGTGTAGTGGAGTCCACTTTACCGGTGAGAAGGCTACTTGGGAATAAGAATATACTATGAAAGAAGTTTACCTAGCATTATTGAGAAATGAGGTAGATGGGTAATGAACACAGAGGGGGATGTTATTTTCAATAGGGGGAAAATGTGACTCCCCTCTCTTTCTATTTAAATATATTTTAGTTTAGATGGAACTGTATTTTAGTTGTGGTGGCTAAAAATTCATCGTGAACACTTTTTAAATAAAAGTAAGATGATGTAATAAATAAACATTGTGAATAAAAAAAAAACTAGAGACTATTTTGGAAAATAAGACTTGATTTTAAGAGATTATTATAGGATTAGGAAATCAATGTGGCTCGATAAACTTTCTTGAAATGGCTCCTAAAAATCCCTAGGATTAAATGAGATTGGAGAGAAAGTGCCACGTGAGAAAAAGGTGGGCTTTAACAATAAAGGAAAATTATTTTTTCGAAAAATTAGAAACAACCTAGGCTATAGGGTTGGGAGACCTTAGAAAGTGGGACACCACTAAGGAAAAGTATGCTAGAGAAGCAAGACATAAACATACCTTCACTAGAATCACAAGAGGTTGATTTAGAGGGGTAAGGAGATCTCTGGAGCTAGTGGTGACTGGTCATAGTTGGGTGGAAACGAAGTGTATCTTCCTAAAGAGTCTCAAGTGGATATACCGTTAGAATCTCTACTATGTTTAAAGTAACTCATTTACTCTCATAACACAATCAGAGTTGGTTCCCAATATAAAACAATCACCATTGGATCCTTATCCCACATCATAATCATCATACCACAACCATGAGTCCCACATGATCACCAATGTCTTCCAAGAGAGGAGGGGCCCATGAGGAAGGTGATATTGTCTATGGGGAACAAATAACTTTGGACATTAACTATTGACACTATATTGATGTAGATGAATTTATGAGTGCATTAATGTATACACCAAATAATTTGAGGGCTTCAGTAGAGTGGTGTATAGGTTTTACCAACCTGCTAAGTTCTCTAGAGTGGTGTATAGGTTCTACCAAAGTGCCTATGCAAAAGGAGAGACATAGTTAGTAAATAAATTAACAACCCAATTCTTGAATAACATGGCAAAAGTGATATAGTTAGTAAATAAATTAATAACCCAATTCCTAAATTCCTAAATAACAAGGCAAAATCTACCCTTGGACCCTTAGAGAAGCTTAATAATTATATTATATAAAGTATTCTTTTAATTTTTAATCCTTAAATGATATGATTAAAACATTAAGGAACCATGTATCCACGGAATTAATGGACCTCTATAAAAGTAGAAAATCAACCTATAAAGAATATAGGACCAATATACTTGAAGAGAGGTCACTTCTTGCAAAATGAAAAAAAAAATTAATGTGTGAAAGTATTAAACTGAACTATGACATATGACATATTGACCTAATCATAATAGGTACAAGTGACCTTGGTTGTGGCTACAATCCAATTTAAAATAAAATTAAAACTGGATCAGACATCCACTTTTTGAACAACCTCACTGGTGACAACCATTTGGACTCATGTAAATAAATAACATTGACTTTATTTGAACATTCTCAAGAGTATTTGATGTGCTCTACTGAATTTTCCTAATTTGGATGTCATCATGTTTAAGTTGAAATTTAATTTAGATAATAGGGTAATAAGTATTCATTGTTAGAGATATATTTAAGCTATAAGCCACATTCTCAAGGGTATTTGATGTGCTCTACTTGGATTTTCCAAATTTGGATGTGATCATATTTAAGTTGAAATTTAATTTAGATAAGAGGGTAATAAGTATTCATTGTTAGAGATATATTTAAGCTATAAGCCTGGTCGATATTAGAATTCAGGTTAAGGAATTCTGATTTTTGGATAAATCAATGGACAAAATTTGATTTGATTTTTAAATAAATCAAAGGTTCGAGTAAATTTTCCTTAAGACCGCATTTAAAATTTAAAGTTTAAGACCGCATTTGAAGTTTAAAATTTCTGAAAATTATCTTATTCTTTGTGTTGTACTGGGCAGAATTTCGGCTATGTGATTGGAAATGAGATTCTCCGAAAGGTATGCTCTCCTTTAGCCTTTTTTTTCTAGAATTTAAGCTTTGTTACCTTTGAGCTTTTCAATCGTGCAATACATGATTCGTGGCAGGGCCTGAGTATACATGATTCGCCGCATCCCTTACGGAGCAGTCTGCAACCATTACAACTCATCCTCATTGTATGCTCTGATCCAACGCGAAGAAACAAACATGCAAAAGAATAAGAACTGCAAAACTTGCAAATATATGGAAATATCGCACCGACATGTTAGGTCAAATATGTGCGACTTCTTCATATTTTGATTTCAAATGGGAAATGAAAAGAGAACAATTATTTTTATTTTGTTTGCCTGACTAACGGGTTGTCGAGGCCACGCACAATAAGTACATGCGCTCTACAATTAGAAAACGCATTTAGAAGCTTCAATGTGCTCTGTATGCTTTTAGCATCGCAAAAAATATTTATTCATGCTGGAACAATAAAATGAAGAACAACAAATTGTCTGACTCATAGCAGACTCTCTACAAATACATTTCTGAACTCATAAATATATTTGTACCTGCGTACTCCATATTCTCCTTAAACCTATTGTGAATTGTGCCACTGTTTATATTAACCCAGCGCAGCAAAGCCTTGTTCATGCCTGCATTCAGACAAATTGTTGAATTTTTTTAATATCGGTTTGTCGGCCACAGCAAAATCATCTCATTAAAATTAAGAAAAGATATTCAAAAGGCTAATATTTCCGTATGTCATAATTTTAACGTGAAAACCAAGCCTGTTTCATTGTGTTTATGCGTACATTATACTTCTCCTCTATTTCAACCCTCAACATACCTAGAATTTCATAACAAGTGGGAGTCTAAGGATTGTTTCAGATAGTTAAGTTTCTCTTAAGAGGTTATATGCTTTAGTAGATTTAGTAGTCAAATCTCTACTAGTCCCACAAACAAAAGGTCTCATACACCAATTTGACTTAAAATAGACAATAATAATAATAATACAAAAAAAAATTATGGCTATCTAAAATGTTGATCATATTTAATTGTATTTTTTTTCTTTTAAGTAAATCAATTCATTGATTTATTTTCTAAATATATTTGATTTATTTTGTAAGAAAATAATAGATCCTTATTTTTTTAATAAATGTATAATTGAACACAATATTTAATTTTATATATGAAGTCACAAATAATATTAACTCTTTAGGTTTAGATTTTAAAAATAGCACAACAATATTTAATCATATTAGTAAATATGGTTGAAAAATGACAAATAAACTTTATAAATCTAATATCAATGACAATATTAATATTCAACTTGATAAATATATAATAATAACAATAAAAATAATAGTACAAACTATTTTAATAAAAGGTGGTGGTGGTGGTGGTTGTTGTTGTGGTTGTTGTTGTTGATGATTCACATTATTAATTCTATTGTTAATTAAATTTAATAGCATTATTAATTAAGAAATATTAGTAATAATTAATTCATTATAATGTAAATTTATTTAATAATTAATAATGGATTAATTAACAATTAACTATAATTAATTAATCAACTATTTAGTTGCCTCCAAAGGTTTGGTATGGTGGCCGACCCATGATCTTCTAAGTTTAGGTGCAGGTCACCAGTTAGAGTCTCTTTTTAAGGGAGGGTTGTTCCTGAGGGCTGGGGGTTCCTCCTTGAGGTTATAGGGGCATCCAGTGGTAGTGGTATTCTACCAATTCAACTAGTAAAAAAAAAAAAAAACCAACTATTTAGTTAATTAATTCACTGAAAATAATGCAGTAGACTAAACACATAGTTTTTTTGCCTAGAAAATCATGGCAAGATTTTGAGAAAATTTAGCAGGGATTTTTATAAATAGGTTATAGGTGTCAAACTTAAAGATTTTGGGTGCCCAAGAGGTTTTTCATGATGTTGAATCCATTTGCACGTTAAAAAAGATTATTCAAACATTACCACCATAAAAAAGATTATTCAAAACACTGCCACCATAAAAAAGATTATTCAAAACACTGCCACCATAAAAAAGACTATTCAAAAACTTCTACTGCAAAGATTTTTGAATTTTTTTTACCCAATATTTCAAAAGGCCCATAGAATCATGGAGGGGAGTGGCAGGAGGTTCCTCAAATGCTTAGGGATGAGTTGGTTCCACCAATATGATACTATCAATAAAGTGATGAAACATTAGGATAAATTAGTAAATTTATTTTCATCATTAGATTACTTAGATTAGTTTGCAAGTTCACTATTCTAAAAATTTTGGTTTTTAGTAGTAAATTTATGTTGAATTTTAGCATGTCTTAGTGAAGGTGTTTTGAGATGATTCCAATAAGATTAAAGTCTAAAAAAATTCAACTTAATAACAAAATTTACCAGGCCACACTAGGTCACGATTTAGTTTATGCATTTCATGATTCTTGAATGTTAATTTCTAGAATTAGTTTAGATTTCCTTTCATGTAATTTACTTTAATCAAAGTGTGATTTTTTTCTTGCAAGGGTAATCATGGACTTTCCTTTGCTACAAAGTAGAATATAATTCCCTTTCATTTCATTTCCATCACGATAGATTAGATTTTCTTTGTTATCATTTGCTTATGTGTGTTTTACATTTTTTCATTTGCTTATGTGTGTTTTACATTTTTTCAGGTAGAATAAAATTATTTATGTCATTTACTTTCCAGCTAAAATATATAACTTTTCATATTGATATTTACATTCCCCAACTTAGGACTAGTGACTTACATAAATATTTACTCATTTGAGGTTGTTTCATTGTCTTCTTTCATCTACATCTAATGGAGTCACTCTAGGAAGATGAGGGCATGTTTGCTGAAAATACAATGCAAACCCCTCTTAATTTTGTACATACCCCTGTTGATAATTAAAGTTGAGCCCTAAGGAGTTCTAGCATCCTTGTTGTAATATTGAGGGTCATCACAAGCTCATAATAAGTTTTTTACAAATCATTTATCATTTTCTTAACACTATAATTCTAATTGAGCTTATGATGAATATGGATTGCAATATATTTATATGAAGGAACTTCCTCAAAGCTATTGTTGTCACTTATGAAAGTATCATAGGTGATAATTTTGGATTTAATTATCATAATTTTTTTTATGAATTTTCATAGGTGCAAACTTTAGTTGCTTACTGGGGTCATAAAGGCTCTTCATAATAAGAACAATATCATTTTCATAAGGAGAGATAGCTAATATACCAAAGAGATTCAATCCAACACAACATGTATCTTCCAAAGAATCATCTAACTTATCAATTTAAATGTCAATAAAATTAGTGACTCCTTTATTATAATTTTTTTTTCTTACTAATATTTAGCAATAAAATTTTTATACAATTTTACAAAATTATTACAACCATATTACACCACTCTCAACTTAAAGAAACATTTAATTTATTTTAAATGAATAATATAAATAAAAAAATTATGCTAAATAATATATTACAATATAAACTAGTAAATATAGATTAAACTGAATAATATATCATAATATAAATTAATATAAAACTTCTAGAACTAACAATCATGTATAAAAAATTTATGAGAAAATAATATTATATAATAAAGAATCAAATAATTTTATCTCAGTAAAGTGACCAAAGTCACCACAATTTACTCTTATATATATAGATATATATTAATTACATTTTTATTAATACAAAGTTAGTCACCACAATTTACTCTTTTATATATATATATATATATATATATATATATATATATAAATTACATTTTTATTAATACAAAGTTAAATATTATTTATTTTAATATAATGAATATTTGGTAAATTACAAAATAAAATAATATAAAATAAAATAAGATATAAATAAATAAAGTTATATACGAATCCTATAAATATTTCTATTTTCCTTTCTCAATTTTATTCAACTAAAATTTTAAAGTTTCATTATAAATTCAAAATAGTGTATGTTTATATATATATATATATATATATATATATATATATATAATTGAAACTAAGAATATTTTTTTTTAAAATGTTAAAATTTATGAACAAAATCATTTGCATTAGAAGAGTGCACTTTAAGATCATCATAAAATGGTTCAACAATAGATCTATTTGTCAAGTGCACACACTAATGAATATACTTGATGATGCTTTACTTTTGAAATCTCATTTTGATTCCATTTTTTGTCATCACACCTAGAGGGAACTCAATCAGATTTCCCACCAATTATCCAAAGAGGCAAAGATCTAGCCTAGGGTTCTATGGTTGATTTGGGGACTAGAATACTATCAGTAAGGCCACAGCTAGTACATTGATCAAAGGATGGACAACCCTGATTTCATGAGTTTTTTGAGCTACATACAAACTTTTGCATCCAATACATTTTATATGTATATATCTATAGTTGACTTGTAATTATGTAATTATAACTAGACTACCCTATGAGATTTTTTGTACAATAACATCTGAAAGTGACCACCACACTTTAAGACATATGCTTCTTTAACCATCTACAATATGTAAATTAATGAAAATTAGGATTTTTCTTTGTGGAAAAAAAACTACAAACATCTCATGAATCAAATTATTAATAAAGAAAAGTAAAAATCTAAAAAGTACAATACATTATATATGTAATATGCTTATAATAAAGTTATGGTTACACATATTAAAAAGTTTATATTTTTTTTATGAAAATTTGAAAGAGTATATATATGCTATGACTAAATTGATAAATAAATTTAAAGTTTATTTATCACATTGTAAGCATTCCATAATCAAGGAATTGATCAAAACAAATTTTATCATTTTGTGAATCCTTAAAATAAGAAAGCTATATCCAGTAAGTGTTTGCATTATTAAATCTTAAAGTTTAGTTTACAGGTGAAGTATAACATTCTTCTTTAAATCCAACTTGCAGAATTTTGAAAATATCATTATTTAAATCTTTAAAACAAAAACACTTTATCCAATAAATTTTTATATAAATAAGTCTTAAAATTTCATTTACATCTGAATTGTCGCTTTTTCCTTTAAACTTAGTTTTGAAAATATCATTATCTCAACACCACTCCTTCGTAACAGGTTATAATGAACATTATTATTTAATTTTATACCATTATAAATAAAATCCGAAAATATCACATCTCCCATCATCCTCAAATTAATACTTAACCTAGGACAAAACAATTACCTTCTCACCCCAATTGACCAAGTTAATACTTCACCTACAACAAAACAATTACCTTCTCACCACATCCCCTCAATAAGAACAAATTCCAAATTACACAATAAAAAATAATAAAACATTGAATTCCCTGTAACTCTTACAGCACAGTGATCTGAGAATGGCCACCACCAAAGGATTCAACCATCTACATGTCCAATACTCTCCTCCAAACAAACCACATTCTCATGTACCTCTTCATTCCCCATAATACAGTAATTATGCCGCTGTTCTACCTGATCTAAACGGTGGACTAATCCTGCAAGTAGTTTCTCCGTTTCAGAGATCCGTACTTTCAAAATGGAATTTCGTTGTTCAAACTCACGGACTATACTGCCGTCCGGGTCATCATTGTCCACCTGATTTTCAGTGCGGAAGGATGTCGTAGGGTTTGGAGCAGCTGGTGGTGGAAACCGATTGTTTTGTGTTTCGTATAAAGGAGGCTGGATGTTCTGGTTATCTGGAAATCGCCAGATCCGTCCATCTAGGGATCCTTGACGTCCATTTCTACGTCCTTGAGGAGCGCCTGGTGGTGGAAACCTATTGTTTTGTGTTTCGTATAAAGGAGGCCGCCTTTGCATGTTCCGGTTATCTGGAAATCGCCGGATCCGTCCATCTAGGGTTCCTTGACGTCCATTTCTACGCCCTTGAGGAGCAGCTGGTGGTGGAAACCTATTGTTTTGTGTTTCGTATAAAGGAGACCGCCTCTGCATGTTCTGGTTATCTGGAAATGGCCAGATCCGCCCATCTAGGGTTCCTTGACGTCCATTTCTACGTCCTTGAGGAGAAGCTGGTGGTGGAAACCGATTGTTTTGTGTTTCGTGTAAAGGAGGCCGCCTCTGCATGTTCTGGTTATCAGGAAATCGCCAGATCCGTCCACCTAGGGTTCCTTGACGTCCATTTCTACGTCCTTGAGGAGCAGCTGCTGGTGGAAACCGATTGTTTTGTGTTTCGTGCAAAGGAGGCCGCCTCTGCATGTTCTGGTTATCTGGAAATCGCCAGATCTGTCCACCTAGGGTTCCTTGACGTCCATTTCTACGTCGTTGAGGAGCAGCTGCTGGTGGAAACCGATTGTTTTGTGTGTCATATAACGGAGGCCGCCTCTGGATGTTCTGGTTATATGGAAATCGCCAGATCCGCCCTTCGGTTCCCTGACGACTATTTCTAGGTTTGAATGGGCGCCCACGTTTCGGTGTGGGTTCCCTTATCTCTTTGGCAGCTCGATGCCTGTGGTTGTCATTGTTAAAGCCGTGGCAGGGATAACGACGCTTCATTTTCGCTTTCTTTTACCAGATCTATCGAGTGGTATATGAAGAGAAATACACAATCGAACGAATTGCAGAGTGGTATATGAAGATGATACACAATCGAACGAATTGCAGATTATATAGCGCGTTGGATGATTAGGCGCCCGTGGTTCACAAGTAACCTAACACCTTGGGAAAAAGTGTTATATATTCCGGACTCGATTCTACATATATTGACTTCGTGGAACGAAGTAGGTCCAAAAGAATAGAATACTCGGGGGGGGAGGAATTAATAAATCTTCCGCCATGGTCTCATGATTTCAATCTCCAAACTTTGTATTCATAGATATGAATCTTAATAAACACGTTGGTATTCAAAATATTAGTATTTTTTGTCAAGTTCTAAACGCATATGTTGTAAGTGGGGGATAAGTGGTGTACCCTTAGACCCCCCTCGTAGCTCTCAACAATCATGGGGGTGTTTCAAGGGTTATTCAATGCGTCAACGACCAATTAAAAAACATCATTTTCTTTTATCTGTTATTGGAATCTAATTACTTTGTGTAACGAGTATTATTTGAATATTTCAAATTATAATAATAATAATTTTGGTGATATTTATTAATTTTCATAAGATTTGAGTTAAGTTTAATGATTTATTTTATTGTGTTTAGAGGCTTTTTCCAGATGTTGTAATGTAATGTTTAAAATTTTGAATAAGTCAAAAAAAAAACAATAATGTAAGATAAACTAAATATTTTAACTTGGTCAAAATAAAATAAAAAGATAAGAATAAAAATAAAAATAAATCTATAAAAATAAAATAATATTAAAAATAAAAATGGCCCATAGTATTCACTGATGCTATTGAGAACCCATGGTATTGACCCATGGTATTGATGTGGAATGTAGCCTATTTAAAGGGGAAAATTAAACCACCCTAGATCCATCTTTGCTCGAGATCTACCAAGCACTCTAAGGGAACAAATATCGAGAGCTAAGATGGATCTAAGTTGGTATACATAATTTGAGGTTACACATAATGATTTGGGCAGTTTATAATTATTTAAAATAAAAGGTGAAGGTAATATTAAATATCCTCATAGTTTAACTAATAGATGAAATGACCCTTTTTCAACCATATTTTTAGTCATTTTTTCCCAAAATCTAGTAGAGATTTTAAAGAATCATAAGTTTAAGTTATTTAATATACAAAATTATAGTGCATTAAGGGTTTATAGGGTGTTGGATCCATTTATGCATTCAAAAGTGCATTTTAAACAAGAAATCACAATCTTGCTCAAAATTGTATTATCATATTTGAGCCAAAAAAATATTTCATCTATTAATTAGATTGTGCTCTAAATAAATAGTTAATTACACACAATTTATTTGTTAAGTTTTGAAATTGGAGGAACAAGTTAAGTGGGATTAATTATGGGAAAAAAAAATCCATAACTAAGTTTGTTTGAGTTAGAGGATTCATGTGATGGGTGATGTCTCAAAAAGAATCGATTATCATGTGAAAGTCTTGGAGGTATTGGAATTAGAGTTTAATTGTCCCCACTAGGGGTATTGAAGTTAAAGGTTTTTCTACACTAATTTGTTGCTCATCATTAATTTTTTAATTTCAAATAGGTAAAGGGTCACTAAACATTTTCCACTAATTTATGTGTTTTCGTTATGAAATATTTATAATCAAAAGCAATATTCTTTATAAATTTATTTTCTAAGTGGTATGATTTTTTGACCAAGTGACAACCCAACCTACTCATGTTTAGTAGAGATATTACAAAATGATATTAGATCCAAAGAGAGTAAAATTATTGCACATTTTAGTTGTAACAAACATTCTACACTAGAGGGTGTTAATTTTCTATGCTCACGCCTTCTATATTTTAAATTTTTTCTTTAGTTGCAAGGAACTAATACAATTCTCATTTAGGAGTTTCAAAACAATGGTCATACTAATAAAGCTCAATAATGAATCCTAGTTGGACATTAGATGACACATGCAAGTGATGAAATTATAATAGTGGAAAACCAAACAAGTCCTTGTAGTCCTATGTGTTACCAGTCTAGTCACTAGTCTAGACTAGCATATCACCACATGCTATCAACTCGAGGGGGTTCATGTCCTAGGGCATATTTCCACCTAACGAGTGTAGCCACATGGATATAGGTGTTGTTTACTGAGTATGGTTGAATCTCAATAAGGGTGGAGGATAAATTAATAAGGGTGGAGGATAAATTACCAAGCAGTGAAAAAGTTTACTGACATAGACTCGTAGACCAATTCAAGGATCATAATCCAACTCTAACCAATAAACCAAATCAAGTATCATACTTCTAATTGATCAACCATAACATGGTGGAGAGCCTTTTATACTTTCAACACTCCCATATCCTATAGGGAAATGATGTGAAAATATATTACTACCACTCAATCCCCTAAAGCATATCCCTTAGTTGGTCAAGAAAGATACCCAAATAGTGGCACCTCTCTACATGGATCTTATTATGAATTTATCCCTTCATTAATAGCCTCAATTGGTTAGGAATCATACTCAACGACGGTGTCCCAAGGGCCAAATATAATAATGTTCATACACAAAGCAACATTAATACCATGAATTGGTCAAATACAATCACAACCTTATCTACCCACACATACCAAGCTAAGGTAGTTATTATAATGCTTCCATAAAATTTATATTCCCGAAATTTTTTTTTTTCAATCACACACACAAAGCACACACTAAGAATGAAATCTCTCGAATCATTTACTTAACCCATGATTACAAGTGTCTAGAACATGGTAAAAGTGAAATTAAACCATTTCCCTTCTACCCATTTACCCAATTTAAATTTGGTGTTCATTTTCACAAATATTTTCTCATTTCCCAAGCTTCCTAAGCTCTAGAATATTATATTCATTCTTTGTAACAACCCTAGTGAAAAGTTCATCTAATAAAAGTTAATAAAGACAAAGTAAGACCATGATTAAGGGACACTTATTCCAAGCGGAATGTTGGGCAAGACTGTTATGAAACTAGTTCAAGAAAAGATAGATAAACGCCTTAGAATGCAGCCTCTTCGAGGGGGCAACCTCCTTTACATTACATAAATGAACAATTCTTGGATGATACAAATGACAAAACCTCCTTTCTATATATAGGAGTCTAAGGAGTCACAATATAATCCAGCCGACCTAACAATAATAATATAAAGCCACACAAATAACAATAGGGGGCTTCTATGGGGCACAAAAATAACAATATGGGGGTAATAGGGGCACAACAATATAAATAAGGGGTATAACTACAATAGTAATGGGGTAATCACTAGTATTATAGGGACCCAACATGCCCCTCTCCTTCAAAAAAGTGTTGTCCTCAACGCTTGAGTAGTTCTGGATACTTCTGCATAAAATTCTCATCCTCCCATGTGGAATCTTCAGCGGATAAGTTCTTCCACTTGATAAGATACTCTGAAATTGATCGATTTCGTAGCTGTCGAGTTCTTTTTTCTATGACTGCTTCCGGTTCCAATATAATTTTTCCTTCCTCATCAAGTTCTGGCAATATTGTTTGAATTGGGAGCTTGTCACCTATAACCTTCTTTAAACATGAAACATGGAAGACTAGGTGCAATCGAGAAGCTGCAGGAAGCTCCAATTTGTATGCCATAGTACCAATCTTTTGCAACACCTTGTATGGACCATAATACTTTGGTGATAATTTATTATCCTTCTTAGCTTGCTTTAGGGACATTTGCTTATATGGTTGTAGCCGTAGGAATACCCAATCACCTACATCAAAACTTCTTTCACTGCGATGTTGATCTGCCTGTTGTTTCATTCTATTTTGTGCCAACACGAGGTTATCCTTTAAGAGTTGGAGGACTTGTTGTTGATGTTCGATGTGATGTTCCACTGCCTGAACCTTAGAATTTTCTCTTAAATATGATGTGATGGATGGTGGTTGATACCCATAAAGTGCCATAAATGGGGTCATTTTTGTTGCTTTATGGAAGGAAGTGTTATACCACCATTCAGCCAGAGGCAACCATTTGACCCATTGTGTCTTTTATCAGATACAAAGCAACGAAGATATCCTTCCAAACATTTGTTTACTATCTCAGTTTGCCCATCAGATTGAGGATGATAAGATGAGCTATGAGCTAACTGAGTACCAAGACAAGAAAATAATTTTGTCCAAAAATTTCCAGTGAAAATGGGATCTCTGTCACTTACAATAATCTTTGGGTTTCCATGTAGCTTTTGAACTGTTTCCATAAATGCAGTAGAAACTGTACTGGCTTTAAATGGATGTGATAATGCACAAAAGTGTGCATACTTGGTAAGTCTGTCAACTACCACCATGATGACACTCTTTCCCTCAGACTTGGGTAAACCTGTGATAAAATCCATTGAAACCTCCTCCCAACGTTGGCTTGGAATGGATAAAGGTTGTAATAGACCCGGTGTCTTAATTGTTTCAACTTTATTTTGCTGGCAAACCAAACATTCCGCCACAAACTTTTGAATATCTGATTTAAGGCCATCCCAAAAAAATTCCTTCTTAACCCTGTGGTAAGTTTTTAAAAATCCTGAGTGCCCTCCTAAGGGAGAAGTGTGCAATTCCATAAGAATCTTTTGTTTTAGCTGGGAATTCTTACAGAGGTATAAGCGATCTTTGTACCATAACGAATCATTTTTCCAGCTAAATGTATCAGAAGTACTGGAATCTTTTTGTAGCTTTCGAATAAGTGCCCACACTTCTTCATCATTCTTCCATTCCTCCCTTGCTTCGTTTATCCAATCTGGTTGGATAATAGAAATGGCACACAACAATGCTTCCACATCCTCATCCTTTCTTGAGAGTGCATCTGCCACCACATTTTGCTTCCCTTTTTTGTAGATGATTTCAAAGTCATAACCCAACATCTTTGTGACCCACTTTTGTTGCTCTTCAGAGGATAATCTTTGTTCTAAAAAGTATTTAAGGCTATCATGATCCGTTTTTACCTTGAAGTGTCTTCCCATTAGGTAGGGTCGCCATTTCTTAAGTGCATGGAGTATTGCCAACATTTCCTTCTCATAAATAGCTTTGCTTAAAAACTTTCCCTTGATTGGACGACTTTCAAAAGCAATGGGTCTTTCATCTTGCATTAGAACAGCACCAATTCCATTTCCTGAAGCATCACATTCCACAATAAAGGTTTTTGTGAAGTCCGGTGTAGCTAAGACCGGTGCTTGGCACATTGCCTCTTTAAGATGTTCAAAGGCCTTTGTTGCTTCCGGAGTCCATGAAAATGAATCTTTCTTCAATAATGTTGTTAGAGGTGCTGCTATTCTCCCATAATTCTTAACAAACTTGCGATAATACCCTGTCAACCCAAGAAATCCTCGCAGATGCTTTATGGATGTGGGGATTTTCCATTCCTTAATGGCTTTAATTTTGCTAGGGTCTACCTTAACTCCTTCATGAGATACAATATGACCCAAATATTCCACCTCCTGGACTCCAAAGAAACATTTGGATCTTTTTGCATATAATTGTTTCTCCTCCAATAGTTGTAGCACCCTGTCAACATGTTCAACATGATCCTTCCAAGACTTGCTGTAGATTAGTATATCATCAAAAAATACTAACACAAATTTTCTAAGGAATGGTTTGAAAATTGAATTCATCAAACCTTGAAATGTTGAAGGTGCATTGGTAAGGCCAAAAGGCATGACCAAAAATTCATAATGACCCTCATGAGTTCTAAATGCCGTTTTTGGAATGTCTTCAATCTTCATTCTGATTTGATGATATCCCGAACGAAGATCCAACTTGGTGAAGTAAATTGATCCATGCAATTCATCCAGTAATTCATCAATAACAGGAATGGGGAACTTATCTTTAATAGTGAGCTTGTTGAGCTCCCTATAATCTGGACACATGCGCCATGATCCATCCTTCTTGTGCACCAATACTACTGGAGCTGAGAAAGAACTTTGACTTGGTTGAATTATACCAGCCTCTAGCATTTCTGCAACCATACGTTCAATTTCACTTTTTTGGACATAGGGATATCTGTACGGCCTGATGTTTGGAGGAACACTTCCTGGAATCAGATGAATAGCATGATCATGATCACGCATAGGTGGGAGACCCTTGGGAGTCTCAAATACCTTGGAATGATTGTCCAAGACTTTTTGGAGATCTGGAGAAATAGATGATTCCAATGTGGAAACATCTAGCGAACATAATTGTGCAATTACACCTCTTTGCTCCTTTTTTAGAAGCTTTGTCATACCATTAGAGCTGATTATCTTTCCTGGTTTCCCTGAAATACCCCTTAATTCAACTTCCTTTCCTTCCGTAGAAAATTTGATGAAAAGTTCTTGAAAATTAAAAGCTATTGTACCCAAGGATTGTAGCCATTGGACTCCTAGTACAACATCAGCACCTCCCATTGGAATGGAAAGCATTGGGCTAGTCAATACATATTCTCCCATGGATAGCTTGATATTATGGCACTTTCCAGAGCAATTTATTGTTCCTCCATTTGCAATCATCACTTGACACTCTGGTGCTGGATATAGGAAGCAATTCAATTCTTTTGCTACCCTACAATGAATAAAATTGTGGGTGCTTCCTGAATCAATCAACACTATTACCTTTTTCTTCTTGATTTGTCCTTCTATCTTGATGGTTTGAGGAGTGGTAATTCCCGCCAATGCATTACAAGATATGGTCGGATTTATTTGTTCTTCATCTAGGCTTTGTTCCTGGAATATATCCTCTTCTTTTGACCTTTCTTGCTCCTTTTCTTCTTCCTCTTCACAATCTATGTAGAATAATTTCTTCTCAGCACACTTATGACCTTTTGTGTATTTGCTATCACAATTGTAACAAAGCCCTTTTGCTCTTTTTTCTTCCAATTGTTGTGGTGTCAACCTTGTAGGTTGTGGAAGACTATGGGCAACAACACTTCCATCTTTATAGTTGTGAATGGTATGCTTCCTAGTTGCCATAATTTTGCTTTCCATTTTTCTTGCTAACCTGAATGCCTTCTCTAATGAATCAGGTTCCCAAAGGCGCACATCATGTTGGATATTATCCTTTAAAGACCCTATGAACACATCAATCCTATGCTCCTCTGGAATATCTTTACCCTTATGTTCAATTTTTGGAACTCCTCAATGTGCTCCATTATTGAACCCTTTTGTTTGAGACTTATCAATTGGCTAAAAAAAGTGTTGCTTTTTGTATCCTCATAATGTGCTATCAATTCTTCCGTAAAAATTGCCCAAGTGATAAATTTTTTATGAGAACAAAGCCATTGATACCATACAAACTGATTTGGTTCCAAATATAAAGTTGCCATACGTACCTTTTGTGTGTTTTGCACATTATTGAGATCGAAGAATTGCTCCATCTGTAATATCCATGTGGCGGGATCCTTGCCATCAAACTTCCTCATATCGATTTTTGGAACATGGTGAGTCTTTGATCCAACATTAGAGTCTATGGAATCATGATTAACATTTCTTTTGTTCTCATCATGAGTTTCCTTTACTACCTTTTCACCATTAGTGACCCTTTCTTGTAGCAAGTTCTTCAATTCTTCCATGTCTGTCTTCAAATCTATCTTCAAATTTACCATCGAATCCTCCACCTTAGTTTCCATGCCCTTTATCTTAGATTCCACACCATTTATCTTAGATTTCACGCCATTTATCTTAGATTCCACGCCACTTATCTTAGCTTCTGTTAGCTTTTCTGAGCGTGACATTTGTTGCACTTGTTCTTGTAATTTATATATATCATGTAGCATTTCTTCCTCTTCTTCATGAGTCATGGTAGAGCTTTCACGTTCCTTACTAGGTGTTTGCATTTTCTTTCCTCGGGGCATCAGTTACCGATAATAATGCTTTACTATGCCCTTTGAATTCTGTTAAACCAAGCTTACATAAAAATTAAAAAAAAAAAAACTACACAACTTTTTTCACTTTATAGAAGCCTGATATTGAATCTGATGTATCTCTGTAATTTCGGATCATCCAGTTCTAAAATTGCTACCTGTAGTAGCCTTCTTCGTCCTCTTTCCAATGCCATAAGTCTGAGCCAAATTGGATTCTCCAAGTAAGAGTTATGTGAAATCTCCCACAGTGACTTGATTTTAGACTGGTTCAGTAGAGCGAACTTGTACGACGTGCCACGAGTCACTGTTTCAACCTTTGAATCTGAAACACACATACAGGAAACTAAAGTCCGTCCTCTTTCTGTAACTTTTTACGAAATTTCAATCCGATCCTCAGAGAGAGAGTTATGACGATTTTCCCGAGGTCACCTGTTTTGAATGTAATTCAGGAGTATGCAAAAAGGCCAACTTCCTCAAATCATATCTCCGAAAATGTCGCGCGAAACGCTCTGAAATTTGGACCCAAGGTTCAGCGCCAATTCTTCTCAAATGGGTTTTGTTTGAGACTTCTGAAACGTCACAGAAAAAAAGTTATAGCGAATATTCCACGATGACCTGTTTGGAGCAGCGAAACCCTAGAATCCAAAGCTCTGATACCAAATGTTATGAAACCACCTCAAGAAAAGATAGAAAAGATAGATCAACGCCTTAGAATTCAGCCTCTTCGAGGGGGAAACCTCCTTTACATTACATAAATGAACAATTCTTGGATGATACAAATGACAAAACCTCCTTTCTATATATAGGAGTCTAAGGAGTCACAATATAATCCAGCCGACCTAACAATAATAATATAAAGCCACACAAATAACAATAGGGGGCTTCTATGGCACACAGAAATAACAATATGGGGGGTAATAGGGGCACAACAATATAAATAAGGGGTGTAACTACAATAGTAATGGGGTAATCACTAGTATTATAGGGACCCAACAAAGACATCCTAGTGTGGGTGTTCATTGGTTTATTATGGCTGAGGAAATTTTAAAAGGAAATGGCTAAGTCTTTCGAAAGAAAAGGGAGGTGAAAGGTCACATGTTGAATGTGAGGAGGAAAATGAAGGAACATAATGGAAAATGAATAAAATAGAGCCCTCATTAATAAAAAGACTTATGAGGATCAGCTGGTAATTTTTTGTCATTTCAAGTTTGGAGCTGTTTCATTACTTTCTCTCTCTCTCTCACTCTTGGTCACTTAGAGTTTTCCTTGGAGCACTCTAGCTTTGGAGCAAGGAAGGAAAGACAAGCAAAGGGAAAGGAAGGAAAGCACGGATCAAGGAAGAAGAGCAAGATCAAGAATCTTCAAGAGGAATACTTGTAGGTAACATGTTGCATGTGTGATTTCCTAGTTGGTTTGGACATGCATGGATTTCCATGTTGCTGTATGGTTCTCTTGTTGTCGATGGCATGGTTTTGCTGGGTTATGGCAATGGTTTTTCGCTTAGCATTGTACTTTTATGGATGCTATGGTGTTGGGATGCTTATTTCGGTTTTGAAATTTGGTTTCTAGATGGATTTTGGAATCCGGGCAGAGGTGGTCTCAAGTTTCATTCCCAAAGGCCTAGGAATCTCTTGAATGGTTTTGGCGGGATACATGGTAAAGCCTGAGGGAGGAGTCTCAGTTTAGGGCCAAGTGGTTTGGGCTTGGATGATGGTAAAGCCTGAGAGACTGGTCTCGGTTTAGTGCATAGTGATCCATGATTGGATTGCAATAAAGCTTGAGAGACAAGGAGAAGAAAAATTCCTCAAGGAGAGTGATGGATTCTGGATGACATTCCAAGTTTGGCTCAGTTGTGATTAAAGCACAGATTTTGGTGTCATCATGTTTTGATGAGGGTGGAGGTAGTTTAACCTCTGGATTCCCAAATTCATGCTTGGAATATGGCACATGGGTGACTCACTGAAAGAAAGATTTGGTTCAACCATGTCTATGGTCGGGTGGTACGTGGAAGTCTCGAACGTGGTTGGATTTGCCTATGCTTAATACAAGCTAAGTTCTCTTAATTTTTAACTTGTTTATATGTGGATTTGATGGCTATCATATCTCTCATATTTGTATGGTTTAATGCTAGTTGTAAGCATGATTATATGACTCGTTCATGTTGGTGGGCTCCAGTATTGTAGCAATAATGCTACAACTCCTAGAGCTTCGTATCTCTAATTTTATCAACCCGGTAGTTCGTAACAAACTTGGAAGCGACGGTGTTGTATGCACAAGTACTAGCTCTTGTCGCAGCTGTCACTTGGTCAGCTGGCACAAGTCCGCTAGGGCTCAAGCCAACTTCTATATGCTCTCAGAAGAAGCTTTCTAAATGATGAACGAAGGCTATCTTAAAGGAAATTATCCTACGTTGCAATAATGAACTGAAATCCAACAAAACATGGAAACCCTAGTAAACCCTAATCTGACTAGCCTAATCTCTATGATGCAATGGTGGGAGTGCAAACTTCTAGAAATGATGCCATTAATTCTAGTGATATGAGATGCATGAATTTAAACTAGTTCTACTGAAAAGAACATTGTTTTTATATTTTTGCTTAAGTGGTTGGAGTTATTATGATTTTGTTTCTTATTAGGGTTTGACTGTGCAAGGGTAGTTCGAAGGGAAAGAAAGCTTCAGAAAGGTCAGGAGGGCTAGGAGAGGTTCCAGGGGATCCCTAACATTATTCCACAAAAGTCCACAACATTCAGGTGCTTGGCAACCGAGGTTACATGTTTCTACAGGATGTCTACAGGGGATCCTACAAGAAGCTCGGGATTTCTACAGGAAGTCTGCTAACTTCTACAGGATGTTCTGTGGTTGGAGTTTTGGGTGATGGAGGAGTGGAGGAGTTGTATGGGTGGATAGGTAGGATGAAAAGGGAGCTTATGATGGCTCAGGGACAGAGATATGAGATGGAGAAAGAGTGGGTACAGTTGGTTGGTGGATAGAAGGGTGGAAGCAACGAAAGGATAAAAAGATGGAGCTATGTGAACAGTAGAAGTGTTGGAAGGCAAACGAGCTGAACAGAGGTTGGGTAGGTGACTTTAAGCACAGCTGAGAAGAAGAAGAACACAATAAAGTGATGCTACGCAGTGTGTAAAGGGAACAGATCTGCACAAAACCGAGAATTCATCAACCTATCCTAATTGTGTTATTAAATCAACGAACAACAATGTAAACTTCAGAGAAAAATCGTGCATGGAGTTGGAATGAAGAAGTACTGCTCAAGATCAGAATGCATGGATGGATCTACAATTGAAATGATTGTGTTGTAGCTTGAATGAAAGTATAAGACTACGTTTTTTTGGTGGTTGGTATGGTCTACACCCCCAATCTCTAAACGGAGATGGCAGTGAGTGCACTGTCAACCTTTTCTTGGAGCTCTAATGAATGCTAATCCTCCCACTCTAATCTAAGCTACTGAAAGCACTTGAACTGTAAACTAATCCTACCCAATCACATAAAAGAAATCAAATCAGCAGACTGTAATTTCCAAATGCATGTCAAAACAGAGGAATAAAGTGCTGAAAGGAAAGACAAGTAACAATACAAGGAAAAGGAGGTCTATTGCTCTCAGGTTGGGCCCTAACCTGAGAGCTATAGCTCCCTTAAAAACTCAGAATTGAATCCAAAGCTACCTGCCTTTATTGAATAATCATGAGTCTAACATCATGCCAAAACTCGCTTACAAAAAGCAAAAACCGAGCTTTAGCTCGTGCTTAGAAATTGCAACAGTAGTTCAAAAGTTCAAAAAGCTCCTATCAAAGGCCACAGCCTTAATATTTATACATGATGAGGATCAAGCTGGCTTCCTCAATTAGTGGAGCTTGGCTGTCCAACTAAAAGTAAACTATTTTGGATTGCAGGTTTCTGTGGAGTGGTTTTTGAGAGATTGAATTCGGATAAAAGTAAACTGCTGTTCATGTAGAATCCGTTGGCTGCCTTTAAGCTCGGTGGGGAAAGCTGTTGGAGCTCGGAGTTAGGGTGGAGATCACGAGGGAGGTCATTTAAGGTTGTAGACAACCTCCCTATAAACCTGCAATGCCACCTTTGTTGTCTCCTTGTCTCCTTCTGCGTGGTTTTTGCTCCCTTTAATGCCAAAAAACCTGAAATCATCATGTATTAGCCACATAGATATAATGTCTGCCCTTCTTCCTACAAATAACACGAATATACTAAGAAATGAATGCATAAGTGATAAAATATGAAGGGTTGAGCAAGGTAAGTAGGCCAAATGAGCCCAAATTGTTACCAAAAATTGGGGCTCATCATCACCCCCCAGCTAAAATATTTTCTCATCCTTCAGCAATTTTGCCCCAGCTCCTTTTCCTTGGCCGAGAACTAGGCTCTGGAATACGCTCTTTCTTTCCTACTCTTGGTGGCTCTGCCGGCTCTGCCCTTGGTGGTGATGAGGGTGCCGCTCCTTCCCTCTTCTCTGTTTCCTTGACCTTGAGCCGGGCTTTTGAAGCCGATTGTTCTACCCTTCCTTTCCAAGTAGTTGTTTTTGGGCTCCCCCTCTCGTAGGTGACCGATATCTTCAAGGGGGAACTTTCACTGGGTGAAGTAGGGGCATCCCCTGTAGTGATTTGGCTGTTGGATGGGGGTTGTGGCTTGCCCGTCTTTATTCTCGCACTTCTTCGAGTTTCAAAGTATAGAGGGGTCTCCCTCTTCCTTTTCTCTTTTGGCTTAGGTGGCGTGCTAAGGGCGGCCAGCACAGATGCTGCCTCCCTTTCACGAATATCAGATTTCTTCTCCTTGGGTTTCACCTTTTCAGGGCTTCCTGTAGAAGACCCTGTTTTAGTCAATTTCGGGCTTCCTGTAGAAGACACTGTTTTGGTAATTTTCGGGCTTCCTATAGAATCCTGTTTCTGCTTTCCTGTAGACACAGGTGTCACCACCTTGGCTTGCTTGGCTGCATGAGTTTTGCTTTTTGGTTTGGTTGCGGGTGCTGATGAGGTACTTTTGCTGATGTGGACCTTCTCAGCTTTGTCCGTTCTGCCTTGCAACCTTTTCTCTCTTGCTGTCAAGATGGGTGTGTCATATTTTTCTTTGTCATCCTTTTTCTCATGCTTCTTCTTTTGCTCTTTCTTCTACACTGTGGTCGAGGTCTTCTGGCCTGTTTCTTTCTTTCCCGCGGCCACTGATTCTTTTTCCTCACTTGATCCGGATTTAGACAGGAACGCAATAGATTACAGAGATAACCATAAATACAGAGATGCAATAACCATAAACACATAGATGCAGCGGAAATAATGCTTCATTTCATTAATGGAAAATACTGAAATATGCTTACAACCAGAAATGGAAATAAACCAGCTAGGGCGATGGTAGCTTATCTCTGAGAAGAGATGTGCGGCTACATGCCTCTGAACTGTTTCGAACTGTGTTACAATGAGGCTTGAAGGCCTATTTATTGTTGAGAAACAATGAAAAACCCTTCACATCCCGAAACCTAACCCTAGAAGATGAAACACCAAATTGTGGGCCCCGTTTGGGTAAATTGGTACATCAATTTCCTGGGGTCGTAACTTTGGCATACGATCTCCGTTTGACGCGCACGATAGCTCGTTAGAAAGATCTATCCGAGTACTACCACTTTGGGAGGCAACATCGGTCCATGGACCCATGTTGCCCCAGAATCCTAAAAAAAACGTCGTTTAGGGCCTCAAAACGGCTCCGGAAGTTCAGGACCCGAAAAACTGCTAAAAATAGTAAACTGTGCTACAATTTAGGAAACTAAAAAGACTGAAAGAGACAGTTGTGGGGGTCCAAATGGGATAGGTGGGTGGCCACCAACATCCACCTGGATCATTCCTCCCCCCTTAGGAAGCAATGGTCCCCATTGCGTTGAGTTCCTCCTTGAGATGAGGAAGCTTCTGCTGAGCTGGGTCTCTGGTGAGCTGTTCTGCACTCTGTGATGTGACTAGAAATGGTGGGAAGCATGGTCGACGACGGTCCACATTGAACACTCGGTGCAAGCCAAGGAATGGAGGAATGTTGTGCTTCGAAGCATTGTTGCCCGTAGCCTTGGTACTGGTGTAAGGATCATGTCGGAGTTGTCTGAGTTTCTGATGGGTTCTGGTAAGGCGTTCTCTCTGCAGATGTAACCAAACTTTTTCGCCCACCTGAAACTTGTGTGGTACCCCTGTGGGTGAGGAGAAGTTGTTCCTGTGTCTTGTCATGACTGTATTCCTTTGCTGCTGCTGCTGCGTAGAGGAACCCTTTGCAGGGGTCATGGATGTAGCAACAATATTCCCCTTACTTTGGGAGTGGACCAGACAGATGAATTTCCTGGTCTGTGATATGAGCTTGCTGCCTTTCTTGGTAGTGATCAAAGATGTGGCGGTAGGTGGGGCTACCTCCGGTATCCTGTATAATGAATTATTCAAAGAAATAATGACAGCACGAGGCCTTGACTCATACACAGCATGTCGCCTCCACAAGTATGGCTAGCCTAACAATACATCACAAACATCCAGAGGTGTAACATCACACAATACCTCGTCTATGAAGGGCTTGATGCTGTATGGAAGGCGGCACTGCTGGCGAACTTTCAGATCTCGTCCTTCGTGAAGCCACCCGATACTGTACGGCTGCGGGTGCGGTGTAGTCGGTAGGCCCAACCGCTTCACGACCTCTGCTGAAACCAGGTTCTTTTGGCTACCACTGTCGACAATGAATCGCAGCGGTGAACCCTTCACCCACATTTGTGAATGGAAAAGACGCTCCCCCTCCTCTGGATCTTCGGGCTCATTTTTCTTGATCTTGGTGGTGGCAACAGTGGCACTGGGATCCGCATCAATGATCTGCTTCCCTTTGCCATTCCCCTTGTCGGGTTCTGGCTCAGGGTCGGAACATGCATCTGATTCGGAAGCCTTCAACTCGGCGACCAGTGACTGCTTGGTCCGACACTCACTTGTGTTATGAGTGGGACTCTTATGGAACTCACACCACTTTCCTGTGTCCTTCTTCGGCTTCGTGGTGTTGTTCTTTTCTTGCGGCTTCGACGGGTTGTCTTGGGTCACCCCGCCTTGGCTTTGTCCTTTGGGCTTCGGATTTGCAGATCCAAAGTCTCTCTTCTTCTGTTTGAACTTGTGCTCGATTTTGACAGCGTATCGGTATGCTGTGCCGAGTGAGGAGATGTTCAAGAACCCCATCTCTTCCTGGATGTATCTGTGCAGGCAGCCACGGTATTTGAGTACTAGATGTAGCTCAGAATCTTTGATACCCAACTGTGTGCGAAGGGTATGAAAAATGTTTGTGAACTCCGGCACATCTTGGTCTCGTCCCTGCCGCAGTGTGGTCCATTTGATGTATTTGTCCTCATAGCTTCCGACAGGGTAGTATTGCTCCTTGATGGCATCCCGGAAGTCATTCCAAGTGGGTGCGGCTGAAAATAGTGAGCCTGTACTTTCATCCTTCTGCTCGCAGTAGGTTTCCCACCAGTCCTTGACGTGGGGGCCTGCTTTGAGAAGAGCGAAAACAATCTTTTCCCGACTTGAAAATTCGTTAACAGAAAAATGCCCATCTAGCAGATTTAACCATTTATCTACGGCATCTGCGTCTATCTGACCCTCGAATATGGGGATTTCAAAATTAACTTGTACCTTAAATGGCGTGGCATTTCCAGAGTCGTTGTTGGAAGCCGGTGCGTTGCTTCTGGGTAGCCGCTGAAGGATCTGGGCAAAGCTGTCCATCATCGCGTTCCATTGTTGCTCGAGGGCTTCTTCGAGCAAGATTTTGATGGGATCTCCTGCCCCCTCGTATTTCTTTTCGTCCGCCATGGGAGGCCGTCGGGATTTGCGAGGCTGGTCTTGCAAAGGTTCAACCAGTTCAAGCCCTAACTCCTTATATCCTGACCTCGTAGGGGACATGCAAAGAAAAACAGAGAAAAAGCAGACCGCTCTGATACCACTGATCCGGATTTAGACAGGAACGCAATAGATTACAAAGATAACCATAAATACAGAGATGCAATAATCATAAACACATAGATGCAGCGGAAATAATGCTTCATTTCATTAATGGAAAATACTAAAATATGCTTACAACCAGAAATGGAAATAAACCAACTAGGGCGATGGTAGCTTATCTCTGAGAAGAGATGTGCGGCTACATGCCTCTGAACTGTTCCGAACTGTGTTACAATGAGGCTCGAAGGCCTATTTATTGTTTAGAAACAATGAAAAACCCTTCACATCCCGAAACCTAACCCTAGAAGATGAAACACCAAATTGTGGGCCCCGTTTGGGTAAATTGGTACATCAATTTCCCGGGGTCGTAACTTTGGCATACGATCTCCGTTTGACGCGCACGATAGCTCGTTAGAAAGATCTATCCGAGTACTACCACTTTGGGAGGCAACATCGGTCCATGGACCCATGTTGCCCCAGAATCCCAAAAAAGCGTCGTTTAGGGCCTCAAAACGGCTCCGGAAGTTCAGGACCCGAAAAACTACTAAAAGTAGTAAACTGTGCTACAATTTAGGAAACTAAAAAGACTGAAAGAGACAGTTGTGGGGGTCCAAGTGGGATAGGTGGGTGGCCACCAACATCCACCTGGATCATCACTGCTGGAGGAACCACTTTCTTCAGTCAACATCCTTATGTCTCCATCCCTTGTCAAATTTCTGAATGCTTCCCATGAGAGGGGAACCTTATATGAATGAAGCGCATCCTCCACAAGAAGTTTGATCAATCCATGGTGGGCTACCTGATCTGGTATGACTTCTATTAACTTTGTGGCACACTCAATTAGAGACTGTAGCAGGAAATAAGGGATGCTCAGTTTGTTTTCTACAGGAAGATCAATATGGTGCCTTAATTCAGTGAGAAACCTAAAGTGATACCCGTACACAATACTAAAACGACCTTTGCAGGTTATATACTTCATGATCTGCAGGCTAACTTCATTCCATGGTGGCAGCAAACTAGTTCTACGCACCCCATTTTTGTCCTCCGAGAATTCCTCCTCAGGTGGAAAGAATTCTTTTTTTGCCTGCTGGCTCAACTTCCTTTCTTCCTTATCCCATGGCAAACCCATTGGAAGTTCAGTAATTCGACTGATATATTGTGGGGTGATCTTGAGGCTTAGGCCCCTGAAGTTCACGGTGGCCAATGTTTTGGATTTCGGCCTCAAAGCTTGTAAAACTTCTTCTGCCACTTCGTCGTCGTAACCCTACAACTTGTCACAAAAGGATATCCATTGCACCCGTGTGAAGAGCTCCACCACCTCCTGGTTTTCTCTTAACTTTGATGAATCAGTGGTTCCCGTCTAATAAACCCACCTGGCATGATAAAAACTGTTGCTAGAGGTGGCGAATGTGGAAGAAATTTGGCCTACTGAGACAGAGCGTAGAATTACGCTTCTGTCATGGACATAATCCACGAAACTTATCCCTGAGGACCTTAACACAGTTTAATTACACTGACATCCTGTAGAACGACAGTTTATGCATGGTAGACAACAATTGCAACCATTTCCTACGACCAGACTGTAGACGACGATTCTACCACCTTTAAAAACCAATTGCATGGAGAGTTTAGGGTTACCTTTTTATCTGCCATCTTTTTACGTGAGGAACCCGCCTTCCTGTAGAAACAGCTTTCCTGTAGGAGCAACGCGTGATTTCTGGGAAGGACTGCAGTTGGTCTGCGCTCTCAGTGTTGCTTCACAAGCGTTCTGATAGTCAAAGGCTCGGCGTTTCGAACTGCAGAGGGATCCGGATGTTCACTTGAGTTCCAAACGGTGAATGATAAATGCATGTAGGCAATCTAGCCGATTAGATTTGAATCGGCGGAATTCGTGGCGCAGGGGTGAGCTGTCCCCGCCGGACGGTTGGATGACATCATCCCATCATTTGCCTGCGAGTTCACTTACTACCGCATCATCCCTCCAGCAGATCTGTCGCCGTTTCTTCTGCTAAATCCGTTTTTCCCGATGGGGATTGCTCTCACGTGTGTGCTTCCCATTCCTTTTGTCACGGCCGCCACCCAAACATCCGACTGGACCATTAACCGGTCGACGTGGCCAGTCAACTGGCCATACAGCCGCTCAACCCATTCACTTCACACTTTGCAAACAATTCAAAGTAAAATTCATGCAATCTGACAGAGGAAAGGGTCGAGACACTTACCTGCGTGGCTGCAACACGATTTTTCAGGTTTTGGACGATGATGAATGGATCTATCTGCTGCTGGTGAATTTGCACAGGCCCGGAGGTTCACGTTTACAGGCTTCCGACGATGGATTTGATGCTTGGCCGCATGTGTCCGCGTTTTCATTGCGTATGGCCAGCGCTGTGAATAGTATACACTCTAGCGGGCTTAACTGTTACAGGACTCCCGCGGGATGTCTTGTAACAGTTCTTCCTCCTTGGGTGCATGCTGCACGACGAAGGATCTGGCCTCCCGATCACGCTCCCAGGACTTCTGGATGACTGGGATGGATATGGTATCAGATCTCAGCATTTTTTTTATTTAAAAATTGCTTTTTCTTGATAACTCATTGATCTGCTTTGCTGGTGTAGGTAACTTCATTGCATGCCGACAAGGATGGCAGGACGAGGTGACAACAATGTGCAAGGGAGATAGCAATAGCTTGCATGCGTCCAAACCGATCCTTAGTCGTTAGATCTCCTCATAAAATGGATTCAGGGCCGTCCTAAACTTCTACAGGAAGTTTCCTGTAGAAATACAACGCTTCCTGTAGAAAGTTTGTGTTTCCTGTAGAGAGTCTGCACCTTCCTGTAGAAAATATGCATCTTCCTGTAGAAAATCTGCGTCTTCCTGTAGAAGACTCAAGCCGCGATAAAATTGCACATACCTTGGAGAAAATGAGTATTCTTGGAGGAGGTGTTGGTGAGGTCTCCTGACAGCATGATAAGGATCCTTAGCTTTGAGTTGAGAGGCTTCCTCTCCTCCATAGTACACCTGCAACCTGCATGCAACTTTACATTATGAATTTGCTGACCTTGTTTTTTCTTTTTTTTTTTCTTTTTTTTTTCTTTTTTTTCTTTTTTCTTTTTTTTTTGAAAGATAACAGGGGCGCCTCAATGAGGTTTTCACCCTTGCCATCTGCCTTAAGCGCCTCAAAGAGGTTTTCACTCAAGGATCTTTTTTCAAATCTCTTTTTTTTTTTTTTTTTTTGAAAGACAATAGGGGCGCCTCACTGTTTCACCCCTACCACCTGCCTTGGGCGCCTCAGAAAGGTTTTCACCCAAGGATCTTTATTATTATTATTATTATTATTATTTTTAGATCTTTCAGGGTATGCGCAAAGGAGAGGCAGAACCCTTCTCTATGACCAACACTAATTTCTCCATAGTTTTGATGAACTCTTGTGTGGAGAGAGGTTTCCTGGAGATCTTCAATCGGTGCCCATTGACAAGCATGGGGATGGCTTCCTCATCAATGGTCCGAATAAGAACAGATCCATTGTCATGACATTTCTCCACTGCATATGGTCCTAGCCATCTGGTTCTCAGCTTCCCCTTGAAATCTTTGTATCTGGAGTCATACAACAGTGCCCAATCTCATGGCTGGAATTGCTTGTCATTGAGGTGTTGGTCATGCCACACCTTTCTCTGAAGTTGAACCACTTCCGAGTGAAGGAGGGCCTGCATTCGGTGCTCATCCAGTCCATTCAGCTGCAATAACCTTTCTTGTTGTGCATGGCTGAGATCTAGGTCCAGCTGAGCTGCCATCCTCAAAGTGTTGTATTCAAATTCAATGGACAGCAAAGCTTTCTTCCCATAGACCAGCTCATAAGGTGTGAAGCCGGTGGTGGTCTTCCAGGTGGTGTTGTAAGCCCATGTGGCCTCAACCAGGCGATCTGCCCAGTCTTTTCTGCTGCTGCTCACCACCTTCGTCAAGATCCCTTCTAATGCTCTATTGGTGACTTCCACCTGCCCATTTGCTTGAGGGTGATAGGGGGTGGAAGTCCTATGCTTGATCTTGTGGTGAGCTAGTAAGTCTTCAACCAGGTTGGATGTGAACTAGCTCCCTTGATCAGTGACTAGCTCTCTTGGGTAGCCAAACTTGTAGAAGATGTTTTCTCTTAAGAACTCGGCCACCTTTTCTTCTGTTGTTGCTTTGATTGCTTTAGTCTCTGCCCACTTTGTCAGGTTGTCAATACACACAATGATGTAAGACCTTTGCCTCGAAGGAGGGTTGATTGGACACACAAAGTCCATACCCCACTTCTCAAATGGCTCAAGAGTCACTTGAGGTTGGAGAGGCATCTCATCCCTTTGAGTCGGTTTCCCCATTCTTTGGCATTGGTCACATTGGCTGATATATCTTCTGACATCTTGATGAAGTGTGGGCCAATAGTAGCCTGCCTGCAGGATCTTGAAGGCAGTTCTCTTTGCTGCAAAATGTCCTCCACAAGGCCGATCATGACAGGTGAGGAGGATATCAAAGAATTCCTCCTCCCTTACACAACGCCTTAAGATCTGATCAGGGCCAAGCTTGAACAGATTGCCCCCGATCCAAGTAAATGAGGCACTTTTTCTGATGATTCTGCTCTTCTCTCTTGAAGATAGGTGTGGAGGGAACTGTGCTGAAACAAGGTAGTTTGCTATATCAGCAAACCATGGAGAGAGTGCTGAGATAGCAAACAGATGTTCATTGGGCATCTGGTCATCCAATGTTCCATTCTCATTTGCAGACAAATCCAATCTAGATAAAAAGCCAGCAACAACATTTTCTTTACCTGGTTTGTCAATAATGGTCAAATCAAACTACTGCAACAAAAGTAACCATCTAATAATACGAGCATTCACATCTGGTTTATTCATTAAATATCTAATTGCAGCATGGTCTGTATGTACAAATGTTTGATAGCCAGTGATATAATGTCGGAACTTGTTCAGTGCATGGACCACAGCCAAAAATTCTTTCTCGGTTACAATGTATTTCAGTTCAGCTTTGGACAAGTTTTTACTAACAAAGTAAATGGCATATGGAAGTTTTTGTTCAACTTGTCCTAAAGTTGCACCTATGGCTTTGTTCGAGGCATCAGTGTGGATGTGGAAAGGTAGGGCCCAGTTTGGACCTCTCAAGATTGGGGCTGACACCAACTTGTCCTTTAATTCATTCAAAGCCCTCTGACAATCGTCAGTCCATTTAAACTCCACATCTTTTGCCAACAGGCCAAACAATGGCGAGGCTAGCTTGCTGAAGTCCTTAATGAATCTCCTGTAATACCCTACTAATCCTAAGAAACTCCGAACATCCCTTACCTTTTGAGGAGGTGGAACCTTCTTGATGAGAGCAATTTTGTTAGGATCCACCTGTAACCCTTGGCAAGAAATGGTATGGCCTAGCACGGTCCCTTCAGTCATAAGGAATTCACATTTTTCAGGACTAAGGGACAGGTTCATCTCAATGCATTTGGTTAGGACTTTTCCCAGATTGGACAATGCTTCCTGGAAATTGGCCCCATAAGGAGTGAAGTCATCCATATAGATTTCCACTGCATCATGGACCAGCTCCGAGAAGATGCTCAAGACAACTCTATGGAAGGTAGCAGGAGCATTGCATAGCCCAAAGGGGAGAACTCGGTAGGCAAAGGTACCCCAAGGACAAGTGAAGGTGGTCTTATCTGGGTCTTCTGGGCTGATTTGGATTTGGTTGTACCCGCTAAACCCATCCAGGAAAGAGAAGAACTTCTTTCCTGCCAGTCCATCCAACACTTGATCTATGAAAGGTAGAGGGAAATGGTATTTCTTGGTAGCTTTGTTCAGTTCTTGATAGTCCACACAGATTCTCCACTTCCCATTTTTCTTGGGAACCAACACCAGAGGGGACACCCATTCACTATCTGAGATGGGGTAAATGAATCCGGCATCCACCAGTTTTGCAATTCTTCATTGACAATGTCCTTAAGGGCTGGGTTCATTCTCCTCTGAGGTTGCCTAACGGGTTTACAATCCTCCTTGATGTATATGTGATGGGTACAGACTGAAGGATGGACTCCTTTCATCTCCTTATAGCTCCAAGCAAAAGCATCTAGGTGACTGGCCAATAGGCTACACAGCTCCTTTTCCTGGGAAGGAGATAGGGAGGAGCTGATCTTTAACGCTCTCTCAGGGCCGAACTCCACATTCTTGACTCTGGGAATGACAGGGTTGGTCGTACAAAGATCCACTAAGGTGCTGGCTTGGGCATCCTCCACCAATTTCTCTAAGGATAATGCACTGGAAGGTGGATTCTGGATCAAGGTCTCAATCAAGTCATCCTCGCTTGGGGGGTCTCTTCTAGTGGTATCTAGGGTGCACAAAGATGCTGAGTACACTTCATACTCTTCTCCTTCCTCCAACCAAAGTGGTAAGTCATGCTCTAAGGAAGGTTGGGCAGGAGGATATAGGACTAGCTGCTTGGACACAGGACCATTTTTGATGGTCATATTTCCTGCACAACAACTTATGTAAGCATCTGCAGTGGCTAACCAAGGCCTTCCCAAAATAAGAGGATATCCAGTAAGCTTTGCCTTGGGTTGCAGAACCAAGAAATCTGCAGGGTATTCCCAAGAGTCGACAGAGACCAAGACATCCTCCACAATCCCTTCGGGAGTCACAGTGGAGCGATATGCAAGTTGCAGAACTGTCGAGGTCTTCCTCAAGGAACCCTGAAGATTGAGTTTGAGCATGGTATCCCTGGTCATCACATTAATGGCGGCCCCCAAATCAATCAAAGTGTGAGGTATGATGATGCCATTGATGTGGACATCTACTACAGGACTCCCAGGATCTAGATACTTTGGGCATATGACTTGTCCTAACATAAGGTCAGACAGTTGTCCTAAGACATTGATGGTTGAAGCATCTCTCTTTTGCCTGCCTGGGTGTTTGAAACACTTTTCCTTAACGAGTTTGTTGTATATTGGCACATCCTTGATGGCTTGGAGAAGTGGTATTTTCACACACAACTGCTTGAGCTCACCCAGAAGCTCATCCTCCTCTGGGTTGGGTTGTGTGGTGGCTGTTAGTCTCTCAGGAAAGGGTGGAATAGCCTTTGGTTCACTTTCCTGTTTATCTTCCTCATCCTTTGGGGGAGGAGGTTGGCGATCTGGAAGAGTCTTTCCAGATCGAAGATTAATCTCCTGGATCTCCACAACATAAGTAGGGCATGATGTTTCCCCAGTGTATACCTGTTGGGCCTGTCTATTGTTGGGGTTCGGGTTCGGTTGAGCAGGTATTTGAGGTTGCCTCGGAGGAGCAGGAGGTAAGGGTTGAGGTTGAACTGGTGGTGGAGGCAAAATGGCGGGAGGAGTGTTATACTGGGGCCTCCACCCCGACTGAGGTGCATTCCACTGAGGCTGTGGTTGGGCATGTGAGTGATATGAGTGAGTAGTGGGTTGAGTAGGGTACTGAGGTGGGTAAGACCATGGAGGAGGCATGGACCAAGAAGGATGAGCAGGGGGACCCCAGGAAGGCATAGGAGTCGATTGGTTGGGGCTGTAATAAGCTTGGGGTGCCCCTTGCATCCCCTGCTGGTAAGGTCTAGGTCCTTGTGGCCTTCTTTGGTTGAGGAAATAGAGAGGTTTAGTGGGAGCTTCTGTCCCTCGGTACATGGCTTTAAATCTAGGTAAGGTTGGACATTGGTTTGTGGGATGGTCCTCCTCACAAACGAAACACACCTCAACTGAATGCAATGGACATTCGTTCTGAGGGTGTCTCCTTGTACATCTAGGGCAGAAGATAGCCAAGGCTCTCTCAGCTTCTTCCTTCTTCTGCTGGATCCTGAATGTGTCCAGCTGCATGGTAATGGTCTGTCTCACCTCACTCTTAAGATCTTCTAATTAATTTTCAAACTCATGTTTGGAGAAAGGGACACCAGCTGAGAGGAGGTTTCCTCTACCTCGTTTCCGAGCTGCCCTGGGGTGGTTTCTAAACACAGTCTTGGTGTCCTCATAAGGCAGTTGGTCAAGTGTGCACCTGGCCCGCTTATAGCTAAGTTGGAACCTCTCCTCATAATCCTCTAAGGACTCATCACTTCCCATGGTCATCCGAAAGATTTCTCCCTTGGTTTCCTTGGACCTACAGTAATCCCGGTACTTGGTATTGAAAGCTTGCTGCATCTGAGCCCAAGTGGTGATACTATTCCTAGGTAAGCCCATGAACCAGCGTAATGCTGCATCCTTAAGAGTGGAAGGGAAGAGTTTCAGCTTCTGCTCATCTTCAGTATAGTCATAGGTTCTACAAAGGACAACAAACTCAAATAGGAAGGTATCAGGATCCTCAGTAGTCAGTCCATGGAAGTGAGGTAAAGCAGAGGGGCTAATGTTCTTCATTTTCATCTCTCCATTGGTCTCTCGGATGGGGAAGGCACCTTCTATTCTCTCGTCTTCCCCTCTATTGTTAGCCATATCTTCAGATGGGATGGTCTCTAATTCTTCTTCTGCTATAGGATCTTCGTATATCTCAGGTGGTTCACCTATAGGTTCTTCTGGATCATTGTCTTCGAAGAAGAGAGAAGGGTGACTCAATGATGTGGTGGGGGTGTTGGGTAAGAATTTTCCTATTTTATCTCGATTCCTACGAGGCATGAAATGGAACGACTTTTTTTTTTATTGCTTTTGTCTTTTTTCTTTGGTACCTGCAAAACTGAAACAGATTGATCTACAACTAACTATCTTACTGAAATAAAGATGCAGAATTAAATTGAAAGCAGGAAAGAACTAATCTACTTTGCTCAAATGAAATTGCAGAAATGGAAATGCTAGTCTATGCTTGCAGAATTGAAACACTAATCTACGCTTGCAGAAATGAAATTGCAGAATTGAAATGCTAATCTATGAAAGCAGGAAATGTCTATGCTACTTTTGCAGAATGGAAATGAAATAAACTACTTAGCAGAAGGCAAGAGTAAGAAAATAGAAGAAAAGCAACAATTACTAATACTCTGACGCTTCCCCGGCAACAACGCCAAATAGATGGTGGTCTCCAGTATTGTAGCAATAATGCTACAACTCCTGGAGCTTCCTATCTCTAATTTTATCAACCCGGTAGTTCGTAACAAACTTGGAAGCGACGGTGCTGTATGCACAAGTACTAGCTCTTGTCGCAGCTGTCACTTGGTCAGCTAGCACAAGTCCACTAGGGCTCAAGCCAACTCTTATATGCTCTCAGAAGAAGCTTTCTAAATGATGAATGAAGGCTATCTTAAAGGAAATTATCCTACTTTGCAATAATGAACTGAAAGCCAACAAAACATGGAAACCCCAGTAAACCCTAATCTGACTAGCTTAATCTCTATGATGCAATGGTGGGAGTGCAAACTTCTAGAAATGATGCCATTACTTCTAGTGATATGAGATGCATGAATTTAAACTACTTCTACTTAAAAGAACATTGTTTTTATATTTTTGCTTAAGTGGTTGGAGTTATTATGATTTTGTTTCTTATTAGGGTTTGACTGTGCAGGGGTAGTTCGAAGGGAAAGAAACCTTGGGAAAGGTCAGGAGGGCTAGGAGAGGTTCCAGGGGATCCCTAACATCATTCCACAGAAGTCCACAACATTCAGGTGCTTGGCAACCGAGGTTACAGGTTTCTACAGGATGTCTGCAGGGGATCCTACAGGAAGCTCGGGATTTCTACAGGAAGTCTGCTAACTTCTATAAGATGTTCTGTGGTTGGAGTTTTGGGTGATGGAGGAGTGGAGGAGTTGTATGGGTGGATAGGTAGGATGCAAAGGGAGGTTATGATGGCTCAGGGACAGAGATATGAGATGGAGAAACAATGGGTATAGTTGGTTGGTGGATAGAAGGGTGGAAGAAACGAAAGGTTAAAAAGATGGAGCTACGTGAACAGTAGAAGTGTTGGAAGGCAAACGAGATGAACAGAGGTTGGGTAGGTGACTTTAGGCACGGCTGAGAAGAAGAAGAACACAATAAAGTGATGCTATGCAGTGTGTAAAGGGAGCATATCTGCACAAAACCGAGAATTCATCAACCTATCCTAACTGTGTTATTAAATCAACGAACAGCAATGTAAACTTCAGAGAAAAATTGTGCATGGAGTTGGAATGAATAAGTACTGCTCAAGATCAAAATGCATGGATGGATCTACAATTCAAATGACTGTGTTGCAGCTTGAATGAAAGTATAAGACTGCGTTTTTTTGGTGGTTGGTACGGTCTACACCCCCAATCTCTAAACAGAGATGGCAGTGAGTGCACTGTCAACCTCTTCTTGTAGCTCTAATGAATGCTAATCCTCCTACTCTAATCTACGCTACTGAAAGCACTTGAACTGTAAACTAATCCTACTCAATCACATAAAAGAAATCAAATCAGCAGACTGTAATTTCCGAATGCATGTCAAAACAGAGGAATAAAGTGCTAAAAGGAAAGACAAATAACAATACAAGGAAAAGGAGGTCTATTGCTCTCAGGTTGGGCCCTAACCTGAGAGCTATAGCTCCCTTAAAAACTCAGAATTGAATCCAAAGCTGCCTGCCTTTATTGAATAATCATGAGTCTAACATCATGCCAAAACTGGCTTACAAAAAGCAAAAACCGAGTTGTAGCTCGTGCTTAGAAATTGCAACAGTAGTTCAAAAGTTCAAAAAGCTCCTATCAAAGGCCATGGCCTTAATATTTATACATGATGAGGATCAAGCTGTCTTCCTCAATTAGTGGAGCTCGGTTGTCCAACTAAAAGTAAACTGTTGTAAACTGCTGTTCCTGTAGAATCTGTTGGCTACCTTTAAGCTCGGTGGGGAAAGCTGTTAGAGCTCGAAATTAGGGTGGAGATCACGAGGGAGGTCATTTAAGGCTGTAGACAACCTCCCTATAAACCTGCAATGCCACCTTTGCTGTCTCCTTGTCTCCTTCTGCGTGGTTTTTGCTCCCTTTAATGCCAAAAAACCTGAAATCATCATGTATTAGCCACATAGATATAATGCCTGCCCTTCTTCCTACAAATAACACGAATATACTAAGAAATGAATGCATAAGTGATAAAAGATGAAGGGTTCAGCAAGGTAAGTAGGCCAAATGAGCCCAAATTGTTACCAAAAATTGGGGCTCATCACATGTCATGGTTATTTCATGTATTTACTTGTAATTGGTAAAATGATGGATCAAAGACCTAATTGAGGTTATAATAGTTCAATGGAGATGGTGGTGATCTTTCTGGTTATGTTTCATAATTTCTTTCAACCATTCATGCTCAGACTTGTATCCTACACTTGTAGGTTGCATTGATGCCAAGTGTTTGAAAAAATGCCAATCTTGGTTGGGGTTGCTCATGGTTAATCCCGAGGTTGATTTTTATTTATTAGTATTTTCATCATGTCTTTGATGGATTCTGGAGGTTGTAACAAGTTTTGGGCAGAGGACGATATTCCGGGATAGAAAAGTGGCTCAAATCTTGGGGACATTGGCATAGATCTTCTTAAAAGAGTCCATGGACATTGGGACAAAACCTTGTGAGAGCGAAGCTGGGTTTCTAGATGTTGGCATGCCTATAGCATGAGAGAAACTAGGGGTTAAAAGGCTTAAAACATCAGTGGGATCCATGGGACAAATGTTTGAGTTGATGACATGTCTCCTAAGGGTATTATTGCTAATGTGGATGGGTTTGATTGATGTGTTATGTCGATTCCATTTCCTTAAGGTCACCAAGGAGGTTGAATCCCTTATAGTGGCCTCTCTCATCGCATGTTTACCCCAACTGGATGGTTTCTTGGGTAGACCTAGGAGGAGGGGGTGTTACAGATTGGTATTAGAGTGTGGTTATGCTCTCCTTAGGTGAATGTGTTGGTCATGCATGTATGTCAGTTACATGTGTGTGTCTTACACTTGAATTCCATGTGCTTGGTGCATTGCACTATGTTGATCATGGTTGTAGTTAGGTTATCATGAGGAACTTGATGTTGACTTTGTGGAATGCATTGTCAGGAGTATATGGTTGGTTACATGATTATATGAAGGTTGGTTACATCCTTTTATGTTAGGTTGCATTCTTGGTTTCTTGATTACATGCATCAGTCTTGTACGTTGGTTACAACACTTGATCGCTTATGCTTGACTACATGTGTCTATGCGTATGTGTAGTTCACTAGGAATTGATTATGCATGTTGATAGTTGCATGTGGCAATGTGTCCAATGGAGTAATGGTTATTGTCATGCATGAGGTCATATCATGCATTGTTGATATGGCCTTGCATTGATGACTGAACCCTAACTAGAATGATGTTTATGTGCTTATTCAAGATATGTGTATATGGTATTATGTATATGTTATACATGTATCACACTGATTTGATGATATTGCAGACAAGGCATCCTCATTGAATTATGATAAGGTACATTTGTTTATTGTGATTTGGTTTGGGTGACATAGTATGCCTTGCAGGAAAGAGGTCAAATAGATAGCATGGTGGTAGAATACATAGAATCTCCATATGAATGAGAAGGGAAGTGTGGCATGGGGCACTCTTCTAACTTGGAAGATACATTGAGAAGCTTGAAGGAAGAAATAAGGAGATTTAAGGCTGACTATGACAAAATCATGCAGGCAGAAGAGAAATAAAGAGAGGCTAATGCGATACTACTTTAGAGTTTGTCAGAATTGGAGCAACATGGACCACTTTGGATCAACCATGAGCAGGAGGACAAAACTAATGGGGCATATGAAAGTAGGTATTCTGGTAGACATAGGTTAGATAGATCTGACACAGTTAAAGATGGCAGGTTGTTGGATACTCTGAATAGGAGAGGTTATAGGCACATGTACTATTCTAGTTCTAGTTCTCACATGCATCATGATCATCAACGTTATCACCCTTAAATGAGGAGCTATAAAGGATGCTTTCCAAATGCGTTTAACAAGGGAAAACCACCTATATTTTTTGGATAGATGAATAAATCACATGATGCAGAGCCATGGTTGCTGGGTATGACTAAATTTTTCCGATTGCATGATTATTCAAAAAACATGAAAGAAAATATAACCACTTTTAGTCTCAAAGGTAAATTGGACATTTGGTGGGAAGACATGAAGAATTGCAAAGGTATACATGAGGAAGATTTGACTTGGCATGCATTTGAAAGTATCTTCAAGAAGAAGTACTTGTCATAAAGGTGTTATGATGATAGGGCTAAGGAGTTTTATGATTTTTGGATGGGTTCTATAACATATGAGGAGTATACTAGAATATTTTTGGAGTTGTTGAGATGTGTGCCTTACCTCAGGGAGGAGAAGACCAAGGTTAAGAGATTCATCAATGGACTTCCAGTAGCATACAAAGATGAAATTGGATTCGATGAGCCTAGATTGTTGGAGGAGGCCATCCGATAGTTAAAACATTGTTATGAGTATTTGAAGCACGAAGTGGAGCCTAAGCATGAATTGAAAAGAAATGAGAAAGCTAAAAGAAAATGACTGCCAAAGAGAGGAAGACCTCAAGATGAAACTGAGAAAGGAAATGTAGTTTCATATAAGAGATTCAATATAGCTGAGAAGGGACATGGAGAGCAGCAAGCTAGAGGTGGTGGTAGGGAAGTGTTATAGTGTTGGATATGTGGTAAGGATCATCATAAGAGGGATTGTCTGCAGTATCAGAGTGGTGGTACACCCTATATCTATAGTTCTCAAGAGGCACATATAGTTGGTAATGATGGTCATAACATTCCTTTGATCTATCTAGCTGTGGAAAACATGCCGGCAGATCATCAGGCATTCATCATTGCGATGGACAGTAAGATTTGTGATCAAGTTGTTTATATTTTGATTGATCCTAGATCTAAATATAGTTATATCAATAGTTGGTGGATAAATGTGGTTTGGGAAAATAAGTGCATGCATAATATTGGTTGGTACAATTGGCTACAGGTACAAAGAAACGAGTTCACCATTGGATAAGAGCTTGCACATTTCAATTAAATGGTATGCCTACAATAACACATTTCAATGTGTTTCATTGGGATTGTATAATATGATTTCGGGTATGGATTGGCTATACCTTCACAAAACCAAAGTGGATTTCTTCGACAAGGGCATTGAGTGTGTAGATGATAGTGGGGAAAAGAGGAATTTGCAAGGGAAGAAGAAGCCTACATCAGTGAGGATGTTTACCACTATAGAGGCTAAGCTTAGTTGCATAAAGGTTTGTGTGATGTTTGCAGTGCACATTTCTTGTTATAAAGGATTCCTAGATTAGGATGCTCCAGTTCTATATCACTTCTATATTAGTTTTAGGATGTATTCTCTGAGGACATTATAGAGTTTCCGTCTCACAAGGAGGTAGAATTTTCTATCGAGTTCATGCCAGGTCAACTCTGACATCAAAAGCACCTTACCGGATGAACACATTTGAGTTGGTAGAGTTGAAGTTGTAGTTAAAGGTGATGTTTGAAAAGGAATACATTAGGCGAATTGTATCGCCTTGGGGTGCACCGTATTTTTCGTAAAGAAGAAAGATGGTACTCTCATATTGTGCATTGACTACAGAAAACTGAACAAGGTAACGATTAAGAACAAGTACCCATTGCCGAGGATGGTTTGTTTGGTCAGCTGAAGGGAGCATCATTGTTCTCTAACATCGAATTGAGATCAGGATACTATCAGGTACGAATCAAGGAAGATGATATATTCAAGACTTCATTCAGGACCAGGTATGGCTATTATGAGTTTTTGGTTGTTCCATTCGGTTTAACTAATGCTCCAGCTACATTTATGTGTTTGATGAATAATGTGTTGCATCCTTATCAGGACACGTTTGTTATTGTATTCACATATTGGTTTATTCTAAAAATGAGGAAGAACATGCTGAGAATTTAGCAGTAGTGTTGAGATTGCTAAGAGAGCATCGGTTGTATGCTAAACTTAGCAAATTTATCTTCTTTTAGACTGAGGTACATTACTTGGGGAATGTTGTCTCCAAGGACGATATAGAAATGGACCCAGAAAAGATAGGGCTCGTCATGGAATGGGAAGTTCCTAAGAATGTGGATGAGGTGAGATCATTCATGGGGCTGGCAGGTTACTATAGGAGGTTCATCAAGAACTTCTCATGCATTGCATATCATATCACATCATTGTAGTAGAAAGGTAAAAAGTTTGAATGGACATAAGAACGTCAGGCTAGTTTTGAGCATCTTAAGCAGTTGTTGACACATGCACCATTGCTAAAGATTGTGGATTCAAACAAGGAGTTTGTATTGTGTACAAATTCTTGAAAGAGAGGACTTGGTGGAGTTATCATGCAATAAGGACAGGTAGTGTGATATGAGTCACCGAAACTGAATGAGCACAAATAAATTTTTTTGATGCATGATCTTGAGCTAGCAGCAATTATACATGCATTTAAGATATGGAGACACAACCTTCAGGGTAGGATATTGACATTGGTGAGCAATCACATTGGGTTGAGGTATTTGTTTGATCGTTCAAATCTAAATACCAGGCAAGCTACATGGTTATCCACCCTTAGTGAGTTTCAAATTATAGATCATATATATCAAAGGGAATGTGAACAAGGTTGCATATGCTCTTAGAAGGAAGCTACATGTAAATCATACAACAACTATGAGCTCTTATGGGACAAAGTTACAGGATAGGATCTTACAGGCAGGACAAGATGATGAAAAGTACATGCAGATCATGCGCAGGTTACAATAGAGTATAAGTACAGGTACAAGTGATCAGGATGCAGATTATCATCTAATGACAGATGGTATGGTGAGATTTAGGGACAAGATCTATGTGTCGAATTGCAGTGACATCATGAAGCTTACCTTAAGGGAGCTTCACGTCAATCCATACTCAGGTTATCTAGGATATCAGAAGACATTGATGGCGATGAAGAAGTTCAATTATTGGTTGAATCTGAAGAAGGAAGTGGCAGAGTTCATGGCTAGATGTTTAGATTGTCAGTAGGTAAAGGAAAAATGTAAGCATCTAGGTGGTTTACTACAGCCTATAGTGATTCTAAAATGGAAATGGGAGGTCATTTCCATGGATTTCATTACAGGTATTCCAAGGAAAACGAGGAAGCATGATTTTATTATAGTCATGGTTGACAAGTTGAGCAAGGTATCTCACTTAATTCTAGTGAAGACTACATATTCAGCTAGTGAGGTATCGCAGGTGTTCATGAGAGAGATAATGAGACTAGATGGTGTTCCGAAGAAGATTGTGTGAAACAAGGATGCAAAGTTCACTTCCAAGTTTTGAAATGAGCTATTTGCAGGTTTGGGTAGAGAGTTGGACTTCAATACGACTTATCATCCATAGACGTATGGACAAATAGAGAGAGTCAATAGGACCTTGTAGGATATGTTGAGGATGTATGTGATGCAATAGAAGAGGAAATGGGAGGACTATCTTACATTGGTTGAGTTCGAATATAATAATGGTTATCAGGAGTCATTAAGGATGAGTCCTTTTGAGGCTTTATATGGACGGAGTTTTAACACTCCCGTCAACTAGATTGATCCAGTGAACAAGGTACTTATTTGATCAAAGAAGGAAATGAAAGTTATAAAGAAGAATATAAAGGCAAGACATGATAGAAAAAAGAGTTATGCAGATCAACATATGGTATTAAAGGATTTTTAGGTTGGGGAACATGTGTATTTGTGCATTATCCCAAAGAAAATATCTTTGAGGATTGGTTCATGTGCCAAGTTGGCACCATGGTATTGCGGGCCTTTTGAGATCCTTGAGAGGATTGGACCAGTGACATATCGACTTGCGTTGCATCCAATGGTGAAATTCCATGGAGTTTTCCATATTTCAATTCTTAAAGAGTATATAAAGTATGGTTATCATGGTATTGATTGGTTTGTATTGCAAGTGGAGAAATAGGGAGAGTTCTAGCCCAAGCCTCAGTGCATATTGCGGTATAAATATATCATGCTCAAGAACAGAGCAATAGAGAAAGTTAATGTGTAGTGGAAGCAGTTTGGGACTGAAGAAGTTGCATAGGAGATGGTGCATCAGATGTGCCCCCTGTAAACTTCATTGTTTGCTGGTTGAGGCAAAGCAATTTTGGTTTTATGTTGGTATATGTTTGGCATATGCCTTGCTAATGTTTTGGTATATGTATATATGTATATGGATATAAATACCTCCATGAGCTAAGTTATAAAGCTCCATGGGAAATATGTTTTCTCTTTAGTAGTTTTGTTGATGTCTTGGTGTGGTTTAACACCGAGGATGGTGTTCCCTGAGGGGGATGGTTCTGTAACAGTCCTGGTGAAAAGTTCATGTAATAAAAGTTAATAAAGGAAAAATAAGACCACAGTTAAGGGACACTTATTCCAAGTTGAACGTTGGGAAAGACACTTATTCCTAGTGTGGGTGTTCATCGGTTTATTATGGCTAAGGAAACTGGAAAAGGAAATTACTAAGGCTTTGGAAACGAAAAATGACATTTTTGTCACATTTAGTTACGAAAATAATGGAAATTAGGAGAAAAGGGAGGTGAAAGTTCACAGGTTGCATGTTAGGAGGAAAATGAAGGAAAATCTTGGAAAATGAAGAAAATAGAGGTCTCATTAATAAAAAGGCTTATGAGGATCAATTGGTAATATTTTTTCAATTCAAGTTTGGAGAAATATCATTATTTCATTTCTCTCTCTCTCTCACTCTTGGTCACTTAGAGTTTCCCTTGGAGCACTCTAGATTTGGAGAAAGGAAGGAAGATAAAGTAAAGGGAAAGGAATGAAGCAGGGATCAGGAACAATAGGAATACTTGTAGATAACATATTGCATGTGTGATTTCCTAGATGGTTTGGACATGCATGGCATTACATGTTGGTGTATGGTTCTCTTATTGTCAGTGGCATGGTTTTGCCGAGTTACGACAGTGGTTTTCAGCCTAGCCTTACCTTTTTCTGGATGCCATGGTTTTGGGATGTTTATTTTAGTTTTGATCTTTGGTTGTCAGATGGATTTGAGAATTTGGGGCTGAGATAGTCTCAAGTTTCATTACCAAAGGCCTTGGAATCCCTTGATCGGTTTTGGTAGGATACACAATAAAGCCTAAGGGAGGAGTCTTGGTTTAGGGTCTAGTGATCCAGACTTGCATTGTGGTAAATCCTAAGAGATGGGTCTCAGTTTAGGGCATAATGATCCAAGATTGGATTGCGGTTAAGCATGATAGACAAGGAGACAGAAAGTTCCTCAAGGATAATGATGGATTCTGGATGGCCTTCCAAGTTTGGTTCTGTTGTGATTGGAGCACCGATTTTGGTGTGATCATGGTTTAATGAGGGTGGATGTGGTTTAACCTCTGGATTCCCTTTATTATTCTTGTATTGGTTGTCCTATGAGATCCCACATTCATTCTTGGAATATGGTAGGGGGTGACTAGCCGAAAGAAATATTTGGTTCAACCATGTCTATGGTTGGGTGGTACGTGGAAGTCTTGAACCTAGTCGGATTTGCCTATGATTAATAAAAGCGAAGTTCTCTTAATTTTTCACTTGTTTTAATGTGGATTTGATGGCTATCAAATATATGATATTTATACAGTTTTATGCTCATTGTAAGCATGGTTATATGATTGGTTCATGTCATGGTTATTTCATGTATTTACTTGTAATTGTTAAAATGATGGGTGTGAGACCTAACTGAGGTTATAACAGTTCAATGGAGAAGGTGGTGATCCTTCTGGTTATGTTTCGTAAGTGCTTTCAGTTATTTATGCTCTATATTGTATCTTAGACCTGTAGGTTGTATTGATGCCAAGTGTTTGACATAATTTGAATCCCGGTTCAGGATGCTTTGGCCTAATCCTGAGGTTAGTTTTGATTAATAGTATTTTTAGCATGTCTTTGATGGATTATGGAGGCTGTAAAAAGTTATGGGTAGAGGCCTGGATTCTAGGCTAGAAAAGTGGCTCAAATCTTAGGGATGCTGGCACAAGTCTGCTGAGAAGAGTTCATGGACACTGACACATAGGCTTGTGAGAGAGACTCTGGGATTTTGGATAATGTCATGCCTATAGCATAAGAGAGACAAAGGATTAAAAGGCTTAAAACATCAATGGGATGTGGGGGAAGGATGTTTGAGTGGCTGACATGTCTAATGAGGGTATTTTTGCTAATGTGGATGGGTTTGATTGATGTGTTCCATCGATTCCATTTCCTTAAGATCACCAAGGAGGTTGAATCCCTTATAATGGCCTCTCTTATGACATGTTTACCTTGATTGGTCGGTTTCTTGGGTAGACCTCGGAGGAGAGGGTTTTACATTCTTATTGAACCTAAGAGCCCTTCCCTTGAGTGCGGGTTCCCATTGTCCACCATGGTCTAAACTTGTCAGGTTAGTCCACTTAATATATTCATGAATAGGTAACACCATGATAATCATAATCCATGTCACAAGAATATGAAATGTATTAATGGTAGGACATCTACTTGTACATGTATAGATTATACCAAAACATACATATATCATAAATCATTATAATAAGCATAAAAGGAAAGGTATCAATTCATGTATACATCATCAATCATCTCATAACAATGGTAAATCATGGTAAATATTGATCAAATGGCATCATTACTTCATAGATGTTCTTAAGAATACCAAGTCTTAAGGCAATATTATCATTATTATCTAAAGCATCAGCACATTTATAGGTATTTACATTTTCAACAAGCATATATAATATCAACCATAATATAAATTACTAGTCATAATAACCATCATCCAATAATTACCAATGTTTCATATTCATTATCAAGAATATATAGTGCTAATATTAAGAAATATTAGTACTCATTGTAACCTATACATTCACATATAATCTGGGACCATCATATTCAATCACTAATAGGAGCAAACACAAGGGTATGGTGAATCTAGAACACAATCTCATAATGTTCAAAGTAAAACATAAACACATCATGACACCCTTATCACATAAAGATCATATCAAATAAGGATTACTCATCATCAACCATCAAATATGCATTCATCAAGCAACACATATATCCCATTGGAAAGTAAGTTTTTGACAAGGGGTCATCCCAAAAGATGATTCCAACTAAAAAAATAAAGCACTCAATGTCTAACTAGAGGGTAACCAACATAGAATATGAAACTTACTAATGATTACTAAAGTGAAACAAATCTCCTATTATCTAGGTACGATCCATCAACAACTAAGCACCAAGAAAACTCAACAATTATCCATGGATGTTGAAACTTATAAGAAATGGCAATGAGCCTCCCCATGTTAGTATCATGAGGCCCATATTTGATGAAATTTGGTGACATTTGTGCCTTATAAACCCTCTTTGAGCATAGAATAAGGACCATAATTATAGGAATCCTAAAGACACAAGCCCTTCGATCAAGAAATTTTTGAACAAATGATTATTGTAAAAACCTATTTAAGTGAATCGCTAGCCCAAAGGAGTTATTCATTCTTATTAAGTAAGTTGTATTCTTGAATAACTTGATCTTCTTTGAAATGTGTGTCAATTTTTGAAATATTATGTTGATGAGAAATTTACATATTCATATTTTCTATCATAGTATTTTTTAAGTTTCCTTCTTAAACCCTTGTGTAGGGACCAATCAAATTTAATCAAATAACCTCTACAATTGTTATTATCTATCTTTTATGTTCAACGTTATTTGGTTCATTTACGTGTGATCCAAAAGGATATTGTTACTCTAGTTTGTGGAGGGAGTCGAGTTCATCTTCAATTTCATCAGCCTTGCATGTGTTCTTAATTGTTGGTTGTTGGTTACTTATTCATGGTGTTTCTATTATGGTCCTCGTTAATGTCACAATATGACAATTTTTTCTAACATGTTATTTTTAATAAGGTTAAAACCTAGTGCTAAACCTTAGCACTAAACTAATGTAATAAAACTATTCTAAAATCCTAAATATCTAATCCTAAGTTTAAAACCCATTTAGACCATGTATTAAAAAAAAAACTTAATACAATACCACAATATTTAACCATGGACTTAGATCGCATCGAAGATGTTAGACATGTGAACGCAGTAGAGAAAACACAGTTAACCATGTGGGGAGAATACCGCAGCAAAGGTTGTGACCATCGGAGTTTGCAGAACATGTGAACGGGTTGTTTCCCACATCGGATATCGTCAGGTAGAAGCCATGACCATTGGAAGTTGTGCGTTGTCAAATGCACAGTCACTGCCAACAGAAGGGAATCGCCGAATTGTTCCACTAGGTGGCAGATTACGGTTAGACCACCCGGTCACATGCATCAGTTCCAATTCCACGCAGTTAGCTTGACTGCCAATGGGATTTTTATAACCAAAGTGTATTTTGGGTTTGTGTTGTGTTTTCTGTTCTAAATTAATTCAACCACCATGTAACCTTATCCTATGGTGTCCTCTTGTATCAAGATCGAGACATTCCATGCTTAAAGAAGCACATTCATGCCTAATTTTGGCATTAGGGAATTCGATTGAACCTTACTAACTTATAAATTCATCCTTTTGTTCACAGAGAAGAAAAGGAGAGTGATTTTGAAACTTGTTTGTAGATGCTTAGCCAAAGAGGCAATTCTTATTTTTAGTGTATCTTTGCTGTCTGGAGGCAGAATTAGGAATCGAGCTAGGTGTTGGAAACCTAGGAGAGAGATGTTTCTGTTGATAGAGACCAGAAGTTCCTATGTACACATTTAGTCTAGTGTTTTTTCTATGTAAAATACATCTTTCAATCAATCCTAATAAAGTAGGCACCAATCGTGAAAGCGGACCCAGAGAGGTAGTCCATCAGGGACGAACTCCATAATCAATGTTTGATGTCTTCTATCTTTGTTTTTTCTACAAATTCATGTTTAATTATGTTTCTTAAGTTTTTTATTAAGTCTTAAATCAAATTCTTTCCTTTAGTCTCCCAAATTCAACACTTAAGGTTAACACTCAATTCATTGTTGGAAAATAATCAATTCTACTTTAGTTTAGTTTACGATCAATATTAGATCATATAATTTGGTATCATAGTAGGTTGCATTTTGTAGAATATCTTCCAGTGAACATTAACCAGGTCAAGGTCGCAACGTGGAGAAGGAACACTTGAGGAGTTCAATATAGAAACTGGAAAGCAAAAACTTTCTCATAAATAGACAATGACAAGATCTGACGCAAGTGAAACTCATGAAGTGAAGATGAGCGAGGAAAAATTTTAGAAAGTGTTTTTGAGCATGCAGTAGATGTTGGGGGAACTCTACAAACATAAGAAGGTGAGAGATGCAACTTCTTCTTTAAATACATCGAAGAAGGACAAGGGAAAATGCAAGGCTAATAAGCCTCCTTCTCCTCCATCATTTTCATCATCATCTTCTTCTTCTTCCAATTCAGACTCTAAAATAGAAAACAAACCTAAGAAATCATCTCTTTTGAAACTTAATGTAAAATTTGAGCTACCTATTTATGGTGGAAAAATGAATCCTGAAAGTTTAGATAAATAGATTAAGCAGTTAGAATGGTATTGTCATATTCAAAACATTTCTGACGATAAAATGAAAATTCAGTTAGCTACACTTAGAATGGGGGGAAAAACTTTAATCTAGTGGGAAAGTAAAACTCAAATAGATTTAAAGTGGAAAGGTAAAGTCATCTCTTCATGGTATAAGTTCTTAAAATCTCTCACGAAACAATTCTATCCTTTCGGATACCTGCAACAAGGTCCTATTGACTGGCATCATTTGAGGCAAGGTAAAGGGAAGAATGTTCAGGAGTTTACTCTGAAGCTCACGAAGAAAGATTTTGCACTTGGTATTCCATTAGATAAAAGTGAAACTTTATTAGAGAACATTGAGAGTTTATATTCATATTTACAGCATACGTTATTGCTGTTTAATCCTCATGACTTTGATGTAGTGTGTGTTCAAGCCATACATATTGAATTAGGTGGCATACCATCCAAGTTTTCATAGAAACCATCCAAGAAGTTGGAAATCAAGGAATCTAGAGACAACAAGAGGAAGAGTAATTTGAAGGGAAATATATCAACGATAGCTCAGAAGGAAATTGAAATACCTACTTGTACTCATTGCCAGAGGATTGGACATGATGAATCCAAATGTTGGAAACTTTACCCAAAACTCAGACCAAAGAAGTTATAGAAGAAGAAAGGTGAAAAGAAGGCTAATGCAGCAATCCCACAAGACCTGGGCTCTAACTCAAGTGATGAAAGGAAAATAACTGTAACGGTTTCGATAGGTAAAACTACTGACACTCATTCAAGTTCTAGTACTTCTGCATCTTCTTCAAACATAAATCATTTGAATGACGATAAAAGGGTTGAATTATATTATATAAGGATAACTTCTAAGCACAAGAAAATAGATACATTATTTGACAGTGGATCACAGGAAAATTTAATATCTGAATATTTAGTTAAGAAATTGGGTTTGGAGACACAGAATCATCCAAGACCATACCCATTAGTGTCGGTTAAAATTTGTCATCTCAACTAATTAAATTGATGAAGTGGATTTAGATGTGATTCCAGTAGACATATGTGGACTAGTGCTAGGAAGTCCTTATCTCTATGATCATGATGCAGTGTTTCATAGGAAAGAGCATAAATATGACCTTAAGAAATATGGGATTGAATATATTGTCAGGGCACATAAACTAAAATCACACTTGGATTTAGTTTCAGTTAATCAGATGGAGCGATTAATAAGTTCAAGTAAGAGATATGTACTCATTGTTGTAAAAGAAAAACATAAATATCAACATGATGCTTTTTCAGGTTGTGAACCTTATTTAGAGATAGATTGGTTAAAATGGTAGATTCTTTTCAAAATATATTTAAAGAACCAAAATATCCTCCCCCTAAGAGAAAAATAAAACATGAGATACAATTGATGTCTGATGCCCCTCTTCCTAATGTCAAAATGTATCGCATGTCAGTTATAGATAATGAATAAATAAAGAAACAAATCCAGGAATTGATTGAAAAAGGTTTTATTCGACCCAATTCATCTCCATGTGGTTCACATATAATTTTGGTTCCTAAGAAAGATGGGACATGGAGAATGTGTCTTGACTTTAGGGCCTTAAAAAAAATCACAACTAAAAGTAGGTATCCTCTTCCTAGGACAGATGATTTACTCGATCAATTGAAAATTGTTGTTTATTTCACTAAGTTAGATTTGTGAAGTAGGTATCATCAATTCACATGGCAGAAAATGACATCTGGAAAACTACAGTCAAAACTAGGCAGGGACTATTTGAATGGTTAATAATGCCTTTTGGTTTGTGTAATGCGCCAACAACTTTCATGCAGGTTATGAATGATGTATTTCACCCATACATTGAAATTTTTTTCATAATGTACTTAGATGATATTATGATTTTCAGTTCCAGTATGGAAGAGCATGTTAGGCATGTTAAGCAGGTTTTTGAAGTGTTGCACACGGAAAAATTGTACCAGTTTACAAATGTGAGTTTGGGAAAACTTCACTAAATTATCTTGGTTACATAGTTGGAGGTATAATTTTGAAAATAGATCCACCTAAAATTGATGTGATTGCTAAGTGGCCAATACCACAAAATGTGACTAAAGTTAGAAGTTTCATAGGTGAAATTCAGTATTGGAGGAAATTTATTGCTTAGTTTTATTTGATTTCGTCAATGTTACATGCTTTAACAGGTTCTAAAGTTCCCTTTGAGTGGGGAGGAAAACAAAAAAAATCATCTCATACACTTAAGCATAAAATTGTCACAACACCAATCTTAGATTTACCGGATCTTCAACAACCATTCGAAATTGAAATAGATGCTAGTGGTTATGCAATGGGTGCAATCTCACTTCAAAAAGGGAAACCAATTTTTTTTCATTAGGAAACTTTTTCTAAGGAAGTAATGAATTATCCGACATATGATAAACAATTGTTTTCTTTGGTTGAAAGTGTTAAGAAATTGAAACATTATTTAATGGGTAAGGAAACAGTGATTCACACAGATCACCAGTCGCTTCAGTTCGTTCAGTCTCAAGCTAAGTTGAAGCTTAAAGGAAGAAATAAGGAGTTTTAAGGTTGACAATGACAAAATCGTGCAGGCAGAAGAGTAACAAGGAGAGGCTAATGCGATACTACTTTAGAGTTTGTTAGGATTGGAGCAACATGGACCACTTTGGATCAACCATGAACAGGAGGAAAAAACTAGTGGGGCATATGAAAGTAGGTATTCTGGTAGACATAGGTTGGATAAATCTGACACGGTGAGAGATGGCAGGTTGTTGGATACTCTGAATAGGAGAGGTTATAAGCACAGGTACTATTCTAGTTCTAGTTCTCACATGCATCATGATCATCAATGTTATCACCCTTAAATGAGGAGCTATAAAGGATGCTTTCCAAATGAGTTTAAGAAGGGAAAACCACCTATCTTTGATGGAGAGATGAATAAATCACATGATGCAAAGCCATGGTTGCTGGGTATGAATAAATTCTTCCGATTGCATGATTATTGAAAAACATGAAAGGAAAGATAACCACTTTCACTCTCAAAGGTAAATTAGACATTTGGTGGGAAGACATGAAGAATTGCAAAGGTATACATGAGGAAGATTTGACTTGGCATGCATTAGAAAGGATCTTCAAGAAGAAGTACTTGTCATAGAGGTATTATGATGATAGGGCTAAGGAGTTTTATGATTTTTGGATGGGTTCTATAACATATGAGGAGTATACTAGCATATTTTTTGAGTTGTTGAGATATGTGCCTTACCTCAGGGAGGAGAAGACCAAGGTTAAGAGATTCATCAATGGACTTCCAGTAGCATACAAAGATGAAATTGGGTTCGATGAGCCTAGATTGTTGGAGGAGGCCATCCGATAGTTAAAACATTGTTATGAGTATTTGAAGCACGAAGTGGAGCCTAAGCATGACTTGAAAAGAAATGAGAAAACTAAAAGAAAATGACTGCCAAAGAGAGGAAGACCTCAAGATGAAACTGAGAAAGGAAATGTAGTTTCATATAAGAGATTCAATACAGCTGAGAAGGGACATGGAGAGCAGCAGGCTAGAGGTGGTGGTAGGGAGCCATTATAGTGTTGGATATGTGGTAAGGATCATCATAAGAGGGATTTTCCACAGTATCAGAGTGGTGGTACACCCTATATCTATAGTTTTCAAGAGGCACATATAGTTGGTAATGATGGTCATAACATTCCTTTGATCTATCTAGCTGTGGACAACATGCAGGAAAATCATCAGGAATTCATCATTGAGATGGACAGTAAGACTTGTGATCAAGTTGTTTATATTTTGATTGATCCTAGATCTAAATATAGTTATATCAATAGTTGGTGGATAAATGTGGTTTGAGAAAATAAGTGCATGCATAATATTGGTTGGTACAATTGGCTACAGGTACAAAGAAGTGAGTTCACCATTGGATAAGAGCTTGCACATTTCAATTAAATGGTATGACTACAACAACACATTTGAATGTATTTCATTGGGATCGTATAATATGATTTCGGGTATGGATTGGCTATACCTTCACAGAACCAAAGTGGACTGCTTTGACAAGGCCATTGAGTGTGTGGACGATAGTGGGGAAAAGAGGACTTTGCAGGGGAAGAAGAAGCCTACATGAGTGAGGATGTTTACCGCTATTCAGGCTAAGCGTAGTTGCATAAAGGTTTGTGTGATGTTTGCAGTGCACATTTCTTGTGATAAAGGATTCCTAGATTAGGATGCTCCAGTTCTATATCACTTCTATATCAGTTTTAGGATGTATTCCCTGAGGACATTATAGAGTTTCCGTCTCACAGGGAGGTAGAATTTTCTATCGAGTTCATGCCAGGTCAACTCTGACATCAATTGCACCTTACCGGATGAACACATTTGAGTTGGTAGAGTTGAAGTTGTAGTTAAAGGTGATGTTTGAAAAGGAATACATTAGGCCAATTGTATCGCCTTGGGGTGCACCCGTATTTTTTGTAAAGAAGAAAGATGGTACTCTCATATTGTGCATTGACTACAAACAACTGAACAAGGTACGGATTAAGAACAAGTCCCATTGCCGAGGATTAATGGTTTGTTTTGTCAGCTGAAGGGAGCATCATTGTTCTCTGACATCAAATTGAGATCAGGATACTATCAGGTACGCATCAAGGAAGATGATATATTCAAGAACTCATTCAAGACCAGGTATGGGCATTATCAGTTTTTTGTTGTTCCATTCAGTTTAAATAATGCTCCAGCTACATTTATGTGTTTGATGAATAACGTGTTGCATCCTTATGAGGACATGTTTGTTATTGTATTCACATACTGGTTTGTTCTAAAAATGAGGAAGAACGTGCTGAGAATTTAGCAGTAGTGTTGAGATTGCTAAGAGAGCATCGGTTGTATGCTAAACTTAGAAAATTTATCTTCTTTTAGAATAAGGTACATTACTTGGGGAATGTTGTCTGCAAGTACGATATATAAATGGACCCAGAAAAGATAGGTCTCATCATGGAATGGGAAGTTCCTAAGAATGTGGATGAGGTGAGATCATTCATGGGATTGGCAGGTTACTATAGGAGGTTCATCAAGAACTTCTCATGCATTGCATATCCTATCACATCATTGCAGCAGAAAGGTAAAAAGTTTGAATGGACATAAGAATGTGAGGCTAGTTTTGAGCAGCTTAAGCAGTTGTTGACACATGCACCATTGCTAAAGATTGTGGATTCAAACAAGGAGTTTGTAGTGTGTACAAATTCTTGCAAGAGAGGACTTTGTGGTGTTATCATGCAATAAGGGCAGGTAGTGTGATATGAGTCACTGAAACTGAATGAGCACGGATAAATTTTTTTGATGCATGATCTTGAGCAAGCAGCAATTATACATGCATTTAAGATATGGAGACAGAACCTTCAGGGTAGGAGATTGACATTGGTGAGCAATCACATTGGGTTGAGGTATTTGTTTGATCGTTCAAATCTAAATACCAGGCAAGCTACATGGTTATCCACCCTTAGTGAGTTTCAAATTCTAGATCATATATATCAAAGGGAATGCGAAAAAGGTTGCATATGCTCTTAGAAGGAAGCTACATGTAAATCATACAACAAATATGAGCTCTTATGGGACAAAGTTACAGGATAGGATCTTACAGGGTGGACAACAGGATGAAAAGTACATGCAGATCATGCGCAGGTTACAATAGAGTATAAGTACAGGTACAAGTGATCAGGATGCAGATTATCGTCTAACGACAGATGGTATGGTGAGATTTAGGGACAAGATCTATGTGTCGAATTGCAGTGACATCATGAAGCTTACCTTAAGGGAGCTTCACGTCAATGCATACTCAGGTTATCTAGGATATCAGAAGACATGATGGCGATGAAGAGGTTCAATTATTGGTTGAATCTGAAGAAGGAAGTGGCAGAGTTCATGGCTAGATGTTTAGATTGTCAGTAGGTAAAGGAAAAATGTAAGCATCTAGGTGGTTTACTACAACCTATAGTGATTCCAAAATGGAAATGGGAGGTCATTTCCACGGATTTCATTATAGGTCTTCCAAGGAAAACGAGGAAGCATGATTTTATTATATTCATGGTTGACAAGTTGAGAAAGGTATCTCACTTCATTCTAGTGAAGACTACATACTCAGCTAGTGAGCTATCACAGGTGTTCATGAGAGAGATAATGAGACTAGATGGTGTTTTGAAGAAGATTGTGTGAAAAAAGGATGCAAATTTCACTTCCAAGTTTTGAAATGAGCTATTTGCAGGTTTGGGTAGAGATCTGGCCTTCAATACAACTTATCATCCACAGACAGATGGAAAAATAGAGAGAGTCAATAGGACCTTGGAGGATATGTTGAGAATGTATGTGATGCACTAGCAAAGGAAATGGGAGGACTATCTTACATTGGTTGAGTTCGAATATAACAATGGTTATCAGGAGTCATTAAGGATGAGTCCTTTTGAGGCATTATATGGACAGAGTTTTAACACTCCCATCAGTTGGATTGATCCAGTGAACAAGGTACTTATTTGATCAAAGAAGGAAATACAAGTTATAAAGAAGAATATAAAGTCAAGACATGATAGAAAAAAGAGTTATGCAGATCAACATAGGGTATTCAAGGATTTTTAGGTTGGGGAACATGTGTATTTGTGCATCATCCCAAAGAAAATATCTTTGAGGATTGTTCATGTGCCAAGTTGGCACCATGGTATTGCGGGCCTTTCGAGATCCTTGAGAGGATTGGACCAATGAGATATCGACTTGCGCTACCTCCAACAGTGAAATTCCATGGAGTTTTCCATATTTCATTGCTTAAGGAGTATATAAAGTATGGTTATCATGGTATTGATTGGTTTGTATTGCAGGGGGAGAAAGAAGGAGAGTTCCAGCCCAAGCCTCAGTGCATATTGCGGTAGAAATATATCATGCTCAGGAACAGAGCAATAAAGAAAGTTAAAGTGTAGTGGAAGCAATTTGGGCCTGAAGAAGTTGCATAGGAGATGGTGCATCAGATGTGGACCCTGTATCATTCATTGTTTGCTGGTTGAGGCAAAGCAATTTTGATTTGATGTTGGTATATGTTTGGCATATGTCTTGCTAATGTTTTGGTATATGTATATATGTATATGGATGTAAATACCTCCATGAGCTAAGTTATAAAGCTCCATGGGAAATATGTTTTCTCTTTAGTAGTTTTGTCGATGTCTTGGTGTGGTTTAACACCGAGGATGGTGTTCCCTAAGGGGGATGGTTCTGTAACAGTCCTGGTGAAAAGTTCATGTAATAAAAGTTAATAAGGGAAAAATAAGACCACAGTTAAGGGACACTTGTTCCAAGCTGAATGTTGGGAAAGACACTTATTCCTAGTGTGGGTGCTCATAGGTTTATTATGGCTAAGCAAATTGGAAAGGGAAATTACTAAGGCCTTGGAAACGAAAAATGACATTTTTGGCACATTTAGTTACGAAAATAATGGAAATTAGGAGAAAAGGGAGGTGAAAGTTCACAGGTTGCATGTGAGGAAGAAAATGAAGGAAATCTTGGAAAAAAGAGGTCCCATTAATGAAAAGGCTTATGAGGATCAATTGGTAATATTTTTTCAGTTCAAGTTTGAAGAAATATCATTATTTTCTTTCTCTCTCTCTCACTCTTGGTCACTTAGAGTTTCCCTTGGAGCACTCTAGATTTGGAGAAAGGAAGGAAAATAAAGTAAAGGGGAAGGAATGAAGCAGGGATCAGGTAAGAAGAGTAGGATCAGGGAGCTTCAATAGGAATACTTGTAGATAACATATTGCATATGTGATTTCCTAGATGGTTTGGACATACATGGCTTTGCATGTTGGTGTATGGTTCTCTTATTGTCAGTGGCATGGTTTTGCCGAGTTACGACAGTGGTTTTCAACCTAGCCTACCTTTTTCTAAATGCCATGGTTTTGGGATGTTTATTTTAGTTTTGATCTTTGGTTGTCGGATGGATTTCAGAATTTAGGGCAGAGGTAGTCTCAAGTTTCATTCACAAAGGCCTAGGAATCCCTTGATCAGCTTTGGCGGGATACACAATAAAGCCCGAAGGAGGAGTCTTGGTTTAGGGTCTACTGATCCAGACTTGGATTGTAGCAAATCCTAAGAGATTGGTCTCAGTTTAGGGTATAATGATCCAAGATTGGATTGCGGTTAAGACTGATAGATAAGGAGACGGAAAGTTCCTCAAGGATAATGATGGATTCTGGATTGTATTCCAAGTTTGGTTCAGTTGTGATCGGAGCACCGATTTTGGTGTGATCATGGTTTAATGAGGGTGGATGTGGTTTAACCTCTAGATTCCATTTATTATTCTTGGATTGGTTGTCCTATGAGATACCACATTCATTCTTGGAATATGGTAGGGGGTGACTAGCTGAAAGAAAGATTTGGTTCAACCATGTCTATGGTTGGGTGGTACGTGGAAGTCTTGAACCTAGTTGGATTTGCCTATGATTAATAAAAGCTAAGTTCTCTTAATTTTTCACTTGTTTTAATGTGGATTTCATGGCTATCATATCTATGATATTTATACGGTTTTATGCTCATTGTAAGCATGGTTATATGATTGGTTCATGTCATGGTTATTTCATGTACTTACTTGTAATTGTTAAAATGATGGATGTGAGACCTAATTGAGGTTATAACAGTTCAATGGAGAAGGTGGTGATCCTTCTGGTTATGTTTCGTAAGTGCTTTCAGTTATTCATGCTCTATATTGTATCTTAGACCTGTAGGTTGTATTGATGCCAAGTGTTTGACATAATTTCAATCCCGGTTGGGGATGCTTAGGCCTAATCCTGAGGTTAGTTTTGATTAATAGTATCTTTATCATGCTTTTGATGGATTATGGAGGCTGTAACAAGTTATGGGCAGAGGCCTGGATTCTAGGATAGAAAAACGGCTCAAATCTTGGGGATGCTGGCACAGGTCTGCTGAGAAGAGTTCATGGACACTGAAGCATAGGCTTGTGAGAGAGACTATGGGTTTTTTGATAGTTTCATGCCTATAACATGAGAGAGACAAAGAGTTAAAAGGCTTAAAACATCAATGGGAGGTGGGGGAAGGATGTTTGAGTGGCTGACATGTCTAATGAGGGTATTGTTGCTGTCGTTGATGGATTTGAGTGATGTGTTCCATCGATTCCATTTCCTTAAGATCACTAAGAAGGTTGAATCCCTTATAATGGCCTCTATTATGACATGTTTACCCTAATTGGCCGGTTTCATGGGTAGACCTCGGAGGAGAGGGTGTTACATTCTTATTGAACATAAGAGCCCTTCCCTTGAGTGTGGGTTCCCATTGTCCACCATGGTCTAAACTTGTCAGGTTATTCCATTTAATATATTCATGCATAGGTAACACCATCATAATCCATCACAAGAATATGAAATGTATTAATGGTAGGACATCTACTTGTACATGTATAGATTATACAAAAACATACATATATCATAAATCATTATAATAAGCATAAAAGGAAAGGTATCAATTCATGTGTACATCATCAATCATCTCATAACAATGGTAAATCATGGTAAATAATGATCAAATGGCATCATTACTTCATATCTGTTCTTAAGAATACCAAATCTTAAGTCAATATTATCATTATTATCTAAAGCATCAACACATTTATAGGCATTTACATTTTCAACAAGCATATATAATATCAACCATAATATAAATTACTAATCATACTAACCATCATCCAATAATTACCAATGCTTCATATTCATTATCAAGAATATATAGTGCTAATATTAAGAAATATTAGTACTCATTGTAACATATACATTCACTTATAATCTGGGACCATCATATTCAATCACTAATAGGAGCAAACACAAGGGGATGGTGAATCTAGAACACAATCTCATAATGTTCAAAGTAAAACATAAACACATCATGACACCCTTATCACATAAAGATCATATCAAATAAGGATTACTCATCATCAACCATCAAATATGCATTCATCAAGCCACACATATATCCCATCGAAAGTAAGTTTTTGACAAGGGGTCACCCCAAAAGATGATTCCAACTAAGAAAATAAAGCAATCAATGTCTAACTACAGGGTAACCAACACAGAATATGAAACTTAGTAATGATTACTAAAGTGAAACAAATCTCGTATTATCTAGGTACGATCCATCAACAACTAAGCACCAAGAAAACTCAATAATTATCCATGGATGTTGAAACTTATAAGAAATGGCAATGAGCCTCCCCATGTTAGTATCATAAGGCCCATATTTGATGAAATTTGGTGACATTTGTGCCTTATAAACCCTCTTTGACCATAGAATTAAGGACCATAATTATAGGAATCCTAAAGACACAAACCCTTCGATCAAGAAATGTTTGAACAAATGATTATTGTAAAAACTTATTTAAATGAATCGCTAGCCCAAAGGAGTTATTCATTCTTATTAAGTAAGTTGTATTCTTGAATAACTTGATCTTCTTTGAAATGTGTTTCAATTTTTGAAATATTATGTTGATGAGAAATTTACATATTCATATTTTCTATCATAGTATTTTTAAAGTTTCCTTCTTAAACCCTTGTGTAGGGACCAATCAAATTTAATCAAATAACCTCTACAATTGTTATTATCTATCTTTTATGCTCAACGTTATTTGGTTCATTTACACATGATCCAAAAGGATATTGTTAGTCTAGTTTGTGGAGGGAGTCCAGTTTATCTTCAGTTTCATCAACCTTGCCTATGTTCTTAATTGTTGGGTGTTGGTTACTTATTCATGGTGTTTCTATTATGGTCCTAGTTAATGTCACAATATGATAATTTTTTCTAATGGGTTATTTTTAATAAGGTTAAAACCTAGTGCTAAACCTTAGCACTAAACTAATGTAATAAAAATATACTAAAATCCTAAATATCTAATCCTAAGTTTAAAACCCATTCAGACCATGTATTAAAAAAAAAAAACTTAATACAATACCATAATAGCTAACCATGGACTTGATCGCATCGAAGATGTTAGACATGTGAACGCAGTAGAGACAACACAGTTAACCATGTGGGGAGAATACCGCAACAGAGGTTATGACCATAGGGGTTTGCAGAACATGTGAACAGGTTGTTTCCCACATCGGATATCACCAGGTGGAAGCCGTGACCATTGGCAGTTGTGCGTTGTCAAATGCACAGTCAGTGCCAACAGAAGGGCATCACCGAATTGTTCCACTAGGTGGCAGATTACGGTTAGACCACCGGGTCACATGCCTCAGTTCCAATTCCATGCAGTTAGCTTGACTGCCAATGGGATTTTTATAACCAAAGTGTATTTTGGCTTTTTGTTGTGTTTTCTATTCTAAATTAATTCAACCACCATGTAACCTTATCCTAAGGTGTCCTCTTGTATCAAGATCGAGACATTCCATGCTTAAAGAAGCACATTCATGCCTAATTTTAGCATCAGGGAGTTCGAGTGAACCTTACGAACTTATAAATTCATCCTTCTATTCATGGAGAAGAAAAGGAGAGTGATTTTGATACTTGTTTGCAGATGCTGAGCCAAAGAGGAAATTCTTATTTTCAGTGTATCTTTGTTGTCTGGAGGAAGAATTAGGAATCGAGATAGGCGTTGGAAAGCTAGGAGAGAGATGTTTCTATTGATAGAGACCAGAAGTTCCTATGTACACATTTAGTCTAGTGTTTTTTCTATGTAAAATACTTCTTTCAATCAATCCCAATAAAGTAGGCACCCATCGTGAAAGCGGACCTGGAGAGGTAGTCCATCAGGGACGAACTCCATAATCAATGTTTGATGTCATCTATCTTTGATTTTTCTACAAATTCATGTTTAATTATGTTTCTTAAGTTTTTGATTAAGTCTTAAATCAAATGCTTTCATTCAGTCTCCCAAATTCAACACTTAAGGTTAACGCTCAATTCATTGTTGGCAAATAATCAATTCTACTTTAGTTTAGTTTACGATCAATATTAGATCATATAATTTGGTATCATAGTAGGTTGCGTTTTGTAAAATATTTTCCAATGAACATTAACAAGGTCAAGGTCGCAACATGGAGAAGAAACACTAGAGGAGTTCAATATAGAAATTGGAAAGCGAAAACTTGCTCATAAATAGACAATGGCAAGATATGACGCAGGTGAAACTGATGAATTGAAGATGAGCGAGGAACAATTTCAAAAAGTGCTTTTGAGCATGCAGTAGATGTTGGGGGAACTCTACAAACATAAGAAGGCGAGAGATGCAACTTCTTCTTCAAAGACATCGAAGAAGGACAAGGGAAAATGCAAGGCTAATAAGCCTCCTTCTCCTCCATCATTTTCATCATCATCATCATGATCTTCTTCTTCTTCTTCTTCCAATTCAGACTCTAAAATAGAAAAGAAGCCTAAGAAATCATCTCTTTTGAAACTTGATGTAAAATTTGAGCTACCTATTTATGGTGGAAAAATGAATCCTGAAAGATTAGATAACTGGATTAAGCAGTTAGAAGTGTATTGTCGTATTGAGAACATTTCTGATGATAAAATGAAAATTCAGTTAGCTACACTTAGAATGGGGGGAAAAAATATAATCTGGTGGGAAAGTAAAACTCAAATAGATTTAAAGTGGAAAGGTAAAGTCATCTCTTCATGGTCTAAGTTTTTAAAATCTCTAAGGAAACAATTCTATCCTTTGGGATACCTGCAACAAGCTCCTATTGACTGGCATCATTTGAGGCAAGGTAAAGGGAAGAATGTTTAGGAGTTTACTCAGAAGCTCAGAAATAAAGATTTTGCACTTGGTATTCCATTAGATACAAGTGAAACTTTATTAAAGTACATTGGAAGTTTACATTCATATTTACAGCATACGTTATCGCTGTTTAATCCTCATGACTTTGATGTAGTGTGTGTTTAAGCCATACATATTGAATTAGGTAGCATACCATCCAAGTTTTCATAGAAACCATCAAAGAAGTTGGAAATCAAGGAATCAAGAGACAACAAGAGGAAGAGCAATTTGAAGGGAAATATATCAACGATAGCTCAGAAGAAATTGAAATACCTACTTGTACTCATTGCCAGAGGATTGGACATGATGAATCCAAATGTTGGAAACTTTACCCAAAACTCAGACCAAAGAAGTTCTAGAAGAAGAAAGGTGAAAAGAAGGCTAATGCAGCAATCCAACAAGACCTAGGCTCTGACTCAAGTGATGAAAGGAAAATAACCGTAATGGTTTCGATAGGTAAAACTTCTGACATTGGTTCAAGTTCTAGTACTTCTACATCTTCTTCAAACATAAATCATTTGAATGATGATAAAAGGGTTGAATTATTTTATATAAGGATAACTTCTAAGCACAAGAAAATAGATACATTATTTGACAGTGGATCAGACGAAAATTTAATATCTGAATATTTAGTTAAGAAATTGGGTTTGGAGACACAGAATCATCCAAGACCATACCCATTAGTGTCGGTTAAAATTTTTCATCACAACTAATTAAATTGATAAAGTGGATTTAGATGTGATTCCAGTAGACAAATGTAGACTAGTGCTAGGAAGTCCTTATCTCTATGATCGTGATGCAATGTTTCATAGGAAAAAGCATAAATATCACCTTAAGAAAGATGGGATTGAATATATTGTCAGGGCACATAAACTAAAATCACACTTGGATTTAGTTTCAGTTAATCAGATGAAGCGATTAATAAGTTCAAGTAAGAGATATGTACTCATTGTTGTAAAAGAAAAACATAAATATCAACATGATGCTTTTTCAGGTTGTGAACCTCATTTTAAAGATAGATTGGTTAAAATGGTAGATTCTTTTCAAAATATATTTAAAGAACCAAAATATCCTCCTCCTAAGCGAAAAATACAACATGAGATACAATTGATGTCTGATGCCCCTCTTCCTAATGTCAGAATGTATCACATGTCAGTTATAGAGAATGAATAAATAAAGAAACAAATCCAGGAATTGATTGAAAAAGGTTTCATTCGACCCAATTCATCTCCATGTGGTTCACATATAATTTTGGTTCCTAAGAAAGATGGGACATGGAGAATGTGTGTCGACTTTAGGGCCTTAAACAAAATCACAATTAAAAATAGGTATCCTATTCCTAGGACAGATGGTTTACTCGATCAACTGAAAATTGTTGTTTATTTCACTAATTTAGATTTGTGAAGTAGGTATCATCAATTCGCATTACAGAAAATGACATCTAGAAAACTGCATTCAAAACTAGGCAGGGACTATTTGAATGGTTAGTAATGCCTTTTGGGTTGTGTAATGTGCCAACAACTTTCATGCAGGTTATGAATGATGTATTCCACCCATACATTGATAAATTTGTCATAATCTACTTAGATGATATTCTGATTTTCAGTTCCAGTATGGAAGAGCATGTTAGGCATGTTAAGCAGGTTTTTGAAGTGTTGCACAGGGAAAAATTGTACCTTAAACTTTACAAATGTGAGTTTGGGAAAACTTCACTGAATTATCTTGGTTACATAGTTGGAGGTATAAGTTTGAAAATAGATCCACCTAAAATTGATGTGATTGTTAAGTGGCCAATACCACAGAATGTGACTAAAGTTAGAAGTTTCATAGGTGAAATTCAATATTGGAGGAAATTTATTGCTCAGTTTTATTTGATTTCATCAACGTTACATGCTTTAATAGGTTCTAAAGTTCCCTTTGAGTGGGGAGGAAAACAAAAAAAATCTTTTGATACACTTAAGCATAAAATTGTCACAACACCAATCTTAGATTTACCAGATCTTCAACAACCATTCGAAATTGAAATAAATGCTACTGGTTATGCAATGGGTGCAGTCTTACTTCAAAAAGGGAAACCAATTTTTTTCAGTAGGAAACTTTTTCTAACGCAGTAATGAATTATCTGACATATGATAAACAATTGTTTTCTTTGGTTGAAAGTGTTAAGAAATGGAAACATTATTTAACGGGTAAGGAAACAGTGATTCACACAGATCACCAGTCGCTTCAATTCGTTTAGTCTCAAACTAAGTTGAAACAATCTTGTCGTTATAGATGGATGGGATTTATTCATCAATTTAACTTAGTAATTAAGTACAAGAAATGTGTCACAAAAAAAATAGATGATATGTTGTCTAGACCATCTTTGACTGTATAAGTAGTTATGTAGAATAGTTCTTTAAAACATGAAAGTTATATAGAAAAATATAGTACAGATGCTGTTTTCAAAGTTATTTATGAATCACTAACTCATGGTGCTCCGGTCGAAGAAGTAAATTATCATATTCATGATAGGTTCTTATATCATCTAGGTAAGCTGTGCATACCAGAGACAGAAAGAGCACATGTCATTCGGGAAGCACTTTCTTCTGCCATTTTAGGACATTTTGGAGTAAGAAAAACAATGGCACAAATCCAAAGGTATTGTTACTAGTATTGCATGTATGAAACGGTTGCTAAGTACATTAAAGGATGTGTGATGTGTTCGAACAACAAGCCAAGTAATCGAAATATCGGTTTGTGCATTCCACTTCTAGTTCCTTTGCGACCATGGGACATCATTTCCATGGATTTTGTTGGAGGACTTCCCATGTCCGGGAAAGGGCATGATTACATGTATGTTGTGGTTGACAGATTCAAGAAGATGTTCATTCTTATTTCATGCAAAAAGAAAGTGACAACTGAACAATCTATAAACGTGTTCTTCGAACAGGTATGGGTTCCTTTTGGGTTATCTACTTCCATTACTTTTGATTGAGACACTCGTTTTGTAGGAGATTTTTTGTCCACTTTGTGGGGACTCATGGAGACAAATCTGAAGAAGAACACAACTATTCATCCACAGATTGAAGGACAGATAGAAGTGGTGAACAAAACAATCATACATATTCTTTGAGGTTATGCATTAAACATCCTAAGTTGTGGGGATGTATCTTTACCTTATGTGCAACATGCTTACAAAGGAGCCTTACATTCTTCGACTAATCGATCACCATTTGGAACATGTTTTCAGTATCTACTAATGATTCAGATTTAAACAAGAACACAACAAATTACAGATATAACCATACATATAGAGATGCAGTAAAAATAATACTTCATTTCATTAATGTAAAATAGTGAAATATGCTTACAAACAGAAATGGAAATAAACTAGCTAGGGCGATGGTAGCTTATCTCTGAGAAGATATGTGGTGTCTACATGCCTCTGAACTATGTTAAAATGAGGCTCAAAGGTATATTTATTGTTGAGAAACAATGGAAAACCCTAAACATCCAAAACCTAACTCTAGGAGATGAAACGCCAAACTGTGGGGCCCGTTTGGGTAAATTAGTACATCAACCTCCCGAGGTCGTAACTTTGGCATACGATCTCCGTTTGACGTGCACAATACCTCGTTAGGAAGATCCATCCAGGGAATACAACTTTTGAGTGATCAACATCACTCAACAACCCATGTTGCTCGTGGTTTTCCCAAAAAACATCGTTTAGGGCCTCAAAATGACTCCGGAAGTTCACGACCCAAAAAACTACTAAAAATACTAAATTCTGCTACAATTAAGGAAACTGAAAAACTAAAAGAGACAATTGTAGGGGTCCAAGTGGGATTGGTGGGTGGTGACCAACATCCAACTGGATCATTCCCCCGCCCCCCCTCCTTTAGGAAGTAATGGTCCCCATTGCATTGAGTTCCTCCCTGAGATGAGGAAACTTTTGTTGAGCTCGGTCCCTCGTGAGTTGTTTTACAACCTCTGATGTGTCTAGTAATTGTGGGAAGCATGGTTAATGGCGGTCCACATTGAACACTCAATGCAAGTGAAGGAATGGGGAAATGTTGTGCTATAAAGCACTATTTCCCATAGCCTTGGTAATGGTGTAAGGATGATGTCAGAATGGTCTGAGCTTCTAATTGGCTCTTTTATGGCGTTCTTTCTACAAATGCAACCAAACTTTGTCACCCACTTGAAACTTGTGTGGTACCCCTGTGGGTCAGGAGAAGTTGTTCCTATGTTCTTTCATGACTATATCCCTCTACTACTGTTGTTGCGTGGAGGAACCCTTCGCGGGGGTCATGGATGTGGCAACAATATTCCCCTTACTTTGGGAGAGGACTAGACAGAAAATAAATTTCCTATTTTGTGAGATGATCTTACTGCGTTTCTTAGCAGAGATCAAAGAGGTGGTGGTTGGTGGATCTACCTCTAATATCCTGTATAATGAATTACCCAAAGAAATAATAACAGAGCGAGGCCTTGACTCATACACAACATGTCACCTCCACAACTATGGTTTTCCTAATAATACATCACGAACATTCAGAAGTGCAACATCACACAATACCTCATTTTTGAAGGGATTGATGCTATAGGGGAGGCGACACTGTTGGCGAACTTGGATATCTCACCCTTGGTGAAGCCACCCGATGCTATATGATTGCAGGTGTGGTATGGTTGGTAGTCCTAGCTGCTTCACGACCTCTACTGAAATGAGGTTCTTTTGGCTCCCATTGTCAACAATGAATTGCAGCGGTGAACCCTTCACCCACATCTCTGAGTGGAAAAGACACTCCCCCTCCTCTAGAGCTTTGGGCTCATTCTTCTAGATCTTGGTGGTGGAAATAGTGGCATTGGGCTTCATGTTAATGATCTTCTTCCCTTTGCCATTCCCCTTGTCAGTTTCTGACTCAGGGTGAGAACATGCATCTAATTCGGAAGCCTTAAACTAGGCCACTAGCTACTGCTTGGTCCGACACTCACTTGTGTTGTGAGTGGGGCTCTTATGGAACTCACACCACTTTCTTATGTCCTTCTTTGGCTTCATGGTGTTCTTCTTTTCTTGCGGCTTCGACAGGTTGCCTTGGGTCACCCCACCTTCGCTTTGTCCTTTGGTCTTCAAATTCGCAGATCCAAAGTCTCGCTTCTTCTGTTTAAACTTCTGCTCGATCTTGAGAGTGTATCGGTATGTTGTGTTGAGCGAGGAGATGTTTAGGAACTCCATCTAGTCCTGAATGTATCTGTGTAGGCAGCTACGATATTTGAGAACCAAATGTAGCTCAGAATCCTTGATACCCAACTACGTGCGAAGGGTTTGAAAAATGTTTATGAACTCCGACACATCTTGGTCCCTTCCTTGTTGCAGCATGGTCCACTTTATGTATTTGTCCTCATAGCTTTCGACAGGGTAGTACTACTCCTTGATGGAATCTCGAAATGAATTCCAAGTTGGTGAGGCTAAAAATAGTGAGCCCGTACTTTCATCCTTCGCCTCGCAGTAGGTTCCCCACCAGTCCTTGACGTAGGGCGCTGCTTTGAAAAGAGTGAAAATAATCTTTTCCCAACTAGAAAGATCATGAACAGAAAAATACCCTTCTAGTAGATTTAACCATTTATCTACGAAATCTGCATCTATCTGACCCTCGAAGATAGGGATTTCAAAATTAACTTGTACCTTAAAGATTGTGGCATTTCCAGAGTAGCTATTGGAAGCCGATGCGTCAACTATGGGTAGCCGCTGAAGGATCTCGGCAAAGTTGTCCATCATCGCATTACTTTGTCACTTGAGGGCTTCTTCAAGCAATATTTTGATAGGATCTCCTGCCCCCTTGTCTTTCCTTTTATCTGCCATGGGAGGCCGTCGGGATTTGCAAGGCTAGTCTTGTAAAGGTTCGACCAGCTCAAGCCCTAACTCCTTATATCCTCACCTTGTTAGGGACATGCAAAGAAAAACAAAGAAAAAGTAGACCGCTATGATAACATTGATCCGAATTTAAACAGGAACACAACAAATTACAGATATAACCATACATATAGAGATCCAATGGAAATAATACGTCATTTCATTACTGTGAAATATTGAAATATGCTTACAAATAGAAATGGAAATAAACTAGCTAGGGTTATGGTAGCTTGTCTCTGAGAAGAGATGTGGCGACTACATGCCTCTGAACTGTGTTACAATGAGGCTCGAAGGCCTATTTATTTTTTAGAAACAATGCAAAACCCTAAACATCCAAAACGTAACTCTAGGAGATAAAACACCAAACTATGGGCCCCGTTTGGATAAATTGGTACATCAACTTCCCGGGATCATAACTTTGGCATACGATCTCCGTTTGACGCACAAAATACCTCGTTAGAAGGATCTATTCGCGGACTACAACTTTTGAGTGAGCAACATTAGTTAGTGATAAATGTTGCTCTCGATTTTCCGAAAAAAATGTCGTTTAGGGCCTCAAAATGACTCAGGAAGTTCAGGGCCCGAAAAATTGCTAAAAATAGTAAATTGTGCTACAATTAAGGAAACTGAAAAACTGAAAGAGACAATTGTGGAGGTCCAGGTGGGATAGGTGGGTGGCCACCAACATCTAGCTGGATCATCCCCCCCAAGAAGCAATCGTCCCCATTACATTGAGTTCCTCTGTGAGATGAGGCTACTTCTACTGAGTTGGGTCCCTAGTGAGTTATTCTACAACCTCTTATGTCTAGTAATGGTGGGAAGCATGGTCGAGGGTGATCCACATTGAACACTCAGTGCAAGTGAAGTAATGGGGAAATGTTGTGCTTGAAAGCAGTGTTTCCCAGAGCCTTAGTAATGGTGTAAGGACCATGTCGGAGTGATCTGAGCTTCTAATGGGCTCTTTTATGGCGTTCTTTCTACAGGTGCAACTAAACTTTGTCACCCACTTCATACTTGTGTGGTACCCATGTGGGTGAGAAGAAGTTGTTCCTGTGTTCTTTCATGACTGTATCCCTCTACTGTTGCTACTGCTGCATGGAGGAACCCTTCGCGGGGGTCATGGATGTGGTGACGATCTTCCCCTTACTTTTGGAGTGGATGAGACAAGAGAAAAAAATCACAAATGCTCTAGGTATGTATGCCCATGCTGTAATAGGAATATATGTCAGTAGTATTAGTACAACAAATCTCAATTCAACAGAAATTACTACAAATGGAAAATTTAGAATATGCTGAAAATTCTAAAAAATTACTAACTTAGAGAAACATGTTATATGTTCCAAGTGTAGTTTGTCTGAAACAAATAATTTTGGATGAGTATCACAAGAAACCCTGTGCAGACCATCTAGGATACCAAAAAATGATAAAAAATATAAGCAAAAACTTATTTTTTCCAAGCATGAAGAAGGATGTGGCAGAATATTTAGGGTTGTGCCTAGAATGTCAACAAGTAAAGGTGGAACATCATCATCCCACTAGATTTTTAAACCCCTTGCCCATTCATGAGTGGAAGTGGGAAGTAATTTCAATGGATTTTATTACATGAATACTAAGTACAAAGTGACAACATGACTCTATCATGATAGTGGTGTATACACTAACTAAACAAGCACAGTTTATACATGTACAATATACATTTTGGACTCCCTAGATTGCTAATATTTTCATGAAAGAAATCTTTCAACTACATAGTGTACCAAAAATGATAGTGTTCCATAGAGATGCTAAATTAACTTCCAAGCTTTGGGAACCCTTGTTTGGGGGCATGGGGAAATTTCAATGATGCATATCATCCCAAAATAGATGGTCATACTCAAGAATTAATCATATTTTGGAGGATATGCTAAGAATGTATGTCATGGATAGTTATACCAAGTGGGAAGATTTTATGCATTTAGAAGAATTTTCCAATAACAATAGCTACCAAAATTCAATTAAAATGAGCCCTTTTGAACCCTTATATGACATAAAATGTTAAACACCACTCAGTTGGAGTCAATTAGAAGAAAAATTAATATTGGGACTAGATGCTTTGCGAGAAATGAAAGAGGTAGTGCGGAAGATTAGATAGAATATGAGGACAACTCAAGACAAACAAAAAGGTTACATAGATAAAAATGGAGTTCAAAAAGAATTTAATATCGTGGACCTTGTTTACTTAAGAGTAAAACTAATGAAAAGTAAGTTAAGTGTGAGGACCTATACAAAATTAGCACTATGGTTCTATGGGCCTTTTGAAATCTTGGATAGAGTAAGTCATGTGGCATATCAAGTGGCTTTGCCCAACCATATTAAATTTCATAATGTTTTTCATGTGTCCTTGTTAAGGAAGTATATTCATGATAAATCTCATATAATTGATTGGAACTTGATACAAGTGGAACCAGAAGGAGAATTTCTACTAGAGCCACTCTGCATCGGAAAGAGACATTTCTACAAAATTGAGTCGTGGCTCAAGTTAGAATGCAGTGGAGTTCACTTTACCCTGAGGCTACTTGGGAATAAGAATATACTATGAAAGAAGCTTACCTACCATTATTCAAAAATGAGGTAGATGGGTAATGAACACTGAGGGCCATGTTATTTTCGAGATGGGGAAAATGTGACACCCCTCTCTTTCTACGTAAATATATGTTATTTTAGATGGAAATGTATTTTAGTTGTGGTGGCTAAAAATTCATCATGAACACTGTTTAAATAAAAGTAAGATGATGTAATAAATAAACATTGTGAATAAAAAAACTAGAGACTATTTGGGAAAAGAAGACTTGATTTTAAGAGATTATTACTAGATTCACAAATGAATGTGGCCCAATAAACTCTTTTAAAATAGCTCCTAAAAATCCCTAAGAGCTAAATGAGATTGGAGAGAGAAATCTATTAAATATCTTAGTGTAGGAAAATACTAAAAGAAAAGAACACTAACACTTAGTACTTGTGAGTAAAGGGCCACTTGAGAAAAAGGTGGGCTTTGACAAAAAAGGGAAAACAATTTTTTGAAAAATTAGAAACAACCTAGGCTATAGGGTTGGTAGACCTTAGAAAGTGGGACAACACTAAGGAAAAGTATGCTAGAGAAGCAAGACATAAACATACCTTGACTAGAATCACAAGAGGTTGTTGATTTAGAGGGGTAAGGAGATCTATGGAGCCAGTGGTGAGTGTTCATAGTTGGGTAGAAGAGAAGTGTATCTTCCTAAAGAGTCTTGCATGGATATACAATTAGAATCTCTACTATGTTTAAAGTAACTCATTTACTCTGTTGATGATAACACAATCACAGTTGGTTCCCAAGATAAAACAATCACCATTGGATCCTTATCCCTCATCATAATCATCATACCACAACCATGAGTCCCACATGATCACCAATGTAGTCCAAAGGAGGAGGGACACATCAGGAAGGTGGAAGGTGGTATTGTCTATGGGGAACAAATAACTTTGGACATTAACTTTTAACACTATATTGATGTAGATGAAGTTATGTGTTCATTAATGTATACACCAAATAATTTGAGGGCTTAGAGAGTATTATGTAAAGTGGTGTATAGGTTTTACCAACAGGCTGAATTCTCTAGAGTGGTGTATAGGTTCTACCAACGTGCCTTTGCAAAAGGAAAGACAGTTAGTAAATTAACAACACAATTCCTAAATAACAAGCCAAAAGCGACCCTTAGACCCTTGGAGAAGAACAATAAATATATAATATAAAATATTCTTTTAATTTTTAATCCTTAAACCATATGATTAAAACATTAGGGAACCATGTATCTAGGGAATTAAATGACCTGTACAAAAGTAGAAAATCAACCTATAGAGACTATAATACCAATACACATGAAGAGATGTCACTTCTTGCAAAATGAAAAAAAAAAATTGTAATGTGTGAAAGTATTAAGGAGAATGACATATTGACTTAATAATAATAGGTACAACTGACCTTGGTGGTGGCTACAATCCAATTTAAAATAGAATTAAAACTGGATCAGACATCCACTTTGTGAACAACCTCAGTGGTGACAACCATTTGGACTCATGTAACTAAATAACATTGACTTTATTTGAACATTCTCAAAGTTATTTGATGTGCTCTATTGGATTTTCATAATTTGGATGCAATCATGTTTAAGTTGAAATTTAATTTAGATAAGAGGGTAATAAGTATTCGTTGTTAGAGATATATTTAAGTTCTCAAGGGTATTTGATTTGCTATACTTGGATTTTCCTAATTTGGATGTCATCATGTTTAAGTTGAAATTTAATTTAGATAAGAGGGTAATAAGTATTCATTCTTACATATATGTTTAAGCCATAAGCGTGGTCGATATTAGAATCATAAGCGTGGTCGATATTAGAATTCAGGTTAAGGAATTCTGATTTTTAAATAAATCAATGGAAAAAATTTGATTTGATTTTAAATAAATCAAAGGTTCGAGTAAATTTTCTTTAAGACCGCATTTAAAATTTAAAATTTAAGACCGCATTTGAAGTTTAAAATTTCTGAAATTATCTTATCCTATGTGTTGTACTTGGCAGAATTTCTGCTATGTGATTGGAAATGAGATTCTCCCAAAGGTATGGTCTCCTTAGCCTTATTTTTTCTAGAATTTAAGCTTTGTTACCTTTGAGCTTTTCAATCGTAGAATACATGATTCGTTGCAGGGCCTGAGTATACATGAGTCGCCGCATCCCTTACGGAGCAGTCTGCAACGATTACAACTCATCCTCATTGAAGAAACAAATATGCAAAAGAATAAGAACTGCAAAACTTGCAAATATATGGAAATATAGCACCGACATGTTTGTGAAATATCTGCCACTTCTTGATATTTTCATTTCAAATGGGAAATGAAAAGAGAAATCAATTATTTTTATTTTGTTGGCCTGATTAACGGGTTGTCGAGGCCACACACAATAAGTACATGCGCTCTACAATTAGAAAACGCATTTAGAAGCTTCAATGTGCTCTGTATACTTTTAGCATCGCAAAAAATATTTATTCATGCTGGAACAATAAAATGAAGAACAACAAATTGTCTGACTCATAGCAGACTCTCTACAAATACATTTCTGAACTCATAAATATATTTGTATCTACGTACTCCATATTCTCTTTAAACCTATTGTGAATTGTCCCACTGTTTATATTAACCCAGCGCAGCAAAGCCTTGTTCGTGCCTGCATTCAGACATATTATTGAAATTTATTTAATATCTGTTTGTTGGCCACAGCAAAATCATCTCTTTAAAATTAAGAAAAGATGTTCAAAAGGCTAATATTTCCGTATGTAATAATTTTAGCGTGAAAACCAACCCTATTTTATTGTGTTTATGCTTCCATTATACTTCTCCTCTATTTCAACGCTCTACATACCTAGAATTTCATAACAAGGGCTGGTTTACTAATTATTTATGTTTATTCTGTCTTTTGGTATATTTTTTTAGGATTGTTTTTATAGTTTCAGATGGTTAAGAGTATATGTTTTTTGTTATATGTCTTAGTAGATGTAGCAGTCAAATCTTTACTTGTGCCACAAATAAGGAGTCTCATACACCAATTTGACTTAAAAATAAACAATAATAATAATAATGCAAAAAAAATTGTGGTTATCTAAAATGTTGATCATATTTAATTAGTTTTTTTTTTCCTTTTAAGTAAATCAATTCATTGATTTATTTTCTAAATATATTTGATTTATTTTGTAAGAAAATAATAGATTCTTAATTTTTTAATAAATGTATAATTGAACATAATATTTAATTTTATATATGAAGTTACAAATATTATTAACTCTTTTCTATAATGGCAGAAGTGTCCTCAGACACACGTAATTTTATTAATCAGAAAAAACAATTACATAATTGATTTGCAAGAGTTTACACCCGAACAACCAAACACTCTTGCAATGAGCTATTTATAAGCTCCATGTCCTAACTACCTCTAATTATGGATCACTTACAAGTGTCCATTTACAATAAATGCTATTCAAACCAACTAGCTAACTAATCTCCTATAATAGAGCCTAAGATACGACTCATTTGGAGAGTCATATCTTGTTACAACAATATACTAATTCTAATTGTCTCTAAAATAATTAATCATTCTAGAATAATTATTAATTTAATTTCTTAAATTAATAATTATTTTATTTCAATTTTATAACCTATGATAATAAAGTATTTTTGGATCATCTAACATTCCCCCCTATGATCCAAAGATACATTACAACAGATACCAAGTTCATCCCTGAACTTAATAAATTTTATTCTGCCAAGCGGTTTGGTGAAAATGTGGGAGATGTGATCTTCGGAAGGACAATAAACTGGTTTGAGGACATCTTTGGCAATGAGCGACCTCATATGATGATACTTGGTGTCCACATGCTTTGTCTTTGAATGAAAAACTCGGTTCTTCGCAAGTTTGATGGCTGACTCGCTGTCAATGAACAATGATGTAGCTTCTCCCTAAGAAATGCCCAAGTCCTGCAAAATTCGGCGCAACCAAACAATTTCACATGCTGCTTCCCATGCTGAAATGTACTCTGCTTCTGCTGAAGAAGTGGCCACTGTAGCTTGTTTTTTACAACTCCAAGATACTGCTGCTCACCCCATATTCATTAAATAACCTGATGTTGATGCTCGATCATCAATACTCCCAGCAAAGTCGGCATCAGAATATCCACCAAGTACAAAAATTTTAGTCTTTGTGTAAAGAAGACCAAAATCTTTTGTTCCTTGGATATATCGAAGAACTCTTTTGGCTGCATTCCAGTGGTTGTCTCGTGGTTCCTACATAAAACGTGAAAGAATACTGACTGCATAAGATAGATCACGACAAGTATTTGTCAAATAAATCAAGCTTCCAATCAACTGTGTGTAAGTTGTACTGTCCACCTTTTCCCCCCTTCAAATTTTGAAAGTTTCAAGTTTTGCTCCATGGGGGTGAGAACGGGCTTGCAATCTTGCATGCCAAATCGCTGAAGAACCTCTGTGGCATACTTGCTCTAAGAAATGAAAATATGATGTGGACATTGGAAGACTTCAACTCCAAGATAGTAGTGAAGTAATCCCAAATCTGTCATCTTAAAACCTGCATGTAACTCCTTTTTTACCTACGCAATATGATCATCATGATTGCGAGTGATGATCAAATCATCTATATACATAACAAGAAGTACCAAATATTTTCCCTGTTGTCGCACATACAAAGTATCATCAGATTCACTGCGATGAAATCTAACTTTCTTAAGGTAATCATCCATCTTTGCATATGAGGCTCGCGGTGCTTATTTTAACCCATATAAAGCCTTGATCAATTTGCAGACTTTATGTTCTTGTCCTTCCACTTCAAAACCTGGTGGTTGGGTCATATACACTTCCTCCTATAAATCCCCGTTGAGAAAAGCACTTTTCACATCCATTTGATGAACTTTCCATCCTTTTTGAGCGGCCAATGCAAGTGTTAATCGGATGGTGTTCCATTTAGCTCTTGGAGCAAAAGTTTCTTCATAATCAATGCCTTCATGTTGCGCAAAACCTTTTGCAACAAGTCGTGCTTTATACTTGTCAAGTTCACCCTTCTGATTATACTTAATTCTGTAAACCCATTTGCATCCTATGGGTTCAACATTTGCTAGACAATCAACAAGTTTCCAAGTGTTGTTATCAATTACTGCTTGATATTCTTCAACCATAGCCTGTTGCCATTCTTTATGTTTTACTGCCTCTTTGTATGTGGAAGGTTCAGTAAAATCATTTGCTATCAAGGCAAAATTGCCTTCACTTCTATGTGCCCTTCTGGTGCGAGTTTTATTCTGTTCATGAGGTTTTACATCTTTCAAAAGTTGAACTGCCCATTTCGGAAGTTGGTGCTCACTTGTTTGTGCTTCTGTAAAGTCCCCATCATTGTAAAGAGGATTAATATAAACTGATGTGCGTCGTTCAGGTGAAGAATGTGGAGACTCACTGTGTGAAGAACTGTTGATGCTTGGAGATGCGGATGAACTGCTAGAAGACCCAGATGATGTTGTGGATGTAGATGGACTGGATGACTCATCTTCAGAGGAAGGAAAATCAATTTCATACCAATTTGGTGAAGTTGGTTGACTTTGCATTTGTCCATTTCTTTTACTGCTCTTAGTTTCTAATTTGTGAAGAAGATTTTCAATTTCTTCAGCACTCTTACTCTCTGTTTCATCAAAAATGACAACCCTACTCACAATGAATTTTCCATTGGTCAAGAGATGATACCCTTTCTTCTCATCAGAATAGCCAATCATTGTGCATTTTAAACTTCTTGAGTCAAGCTTAGTTCGTTTTTCTTTTGGAATTAAGGCATAACACACTGACCCAAAAACTCTAAGATGTTTAACTCGAGGTTTGAAACCAAACCAAGCTTCATAAGGTGTGATGCCGTCTAAAGAAGCAGTTGGAGATTTGTTTCTTAAGTAGACAACTGTATGTATTGCTTCCGCCCAATATGTTGGACTTAACCTCTTAAAGGTTAACATGGATCTCGCCATTCCTAACAAAGTGCGATTCATTCTTTCGACTACTCCATTTTGCTGTGGAGTGTAAACATTAGTGAGATGTCGTCTTATGCCATTTTCACTGCAATAAGTTTTGAATTCATTTGAAGTGAATTCTCCCCCATTATCTGTCCTCAGAGTACCTATCTTTTCTTTGACTTCATTTTCAACAAGTTGGCGAAAAAGTTTAAACTTATCAAATGCTTCTGACTTGTTCTTAAAGAAGTAAACCCAAGTCATTCTAGTGAAATCATCAATGAATAGTAAGAAATATTTGCAACCACCAAAGGAAGTTTGTAGTGGACCACAAACATCACTGTGAATTAGTTGTAGCCGCCTGTTTGCTCGCCATGAACTTGTTGGAAAACTTTCTCGGTTTTGTTTGCCATAAATGCAAGCTTCACATTTTGCATTTTCCCTTTTGAATGTGGGAAGTCCTTTAACCATTCCTTGTTTCTGCAATTGAGAAAGACTCTCAAAATTCAAATGTCCATATCGTACATGCCATAGTCTGATAGGTGAAATACCTGTAGTCATTGCCCCTGCAAAATCAGAATGCCTTGGAATAACTATCCCTTTCATCTGTAACAGTTTTCCATCTTCATAACTTGTCATAACTGTTTTCAAATTCTGTTTCACTGAATTAATCTTCACTAAACCATCTTCCATAATCACCTGATGTCCTGCTTGTCGAATCGTGACTAAAGAGAGCAAATTTTTCTTGAAACTAGGTACATACCATACATTGGAAATCAATTTTTCTCCAATGTCAGGGAGAAAATTTTTTACGACTCCTTTTCCATAAGGAGTATGTTTTGTATAATCAGCAAGAAAAATTGAATTAAGTTGGCATTCTTGAAAATTCAAGAAAAAATCACGTCGACATGTCATGTGCTGAGTTGCCCCGGAATCCAAGATCCAGGCATCTTCATAGTCACTTCTAAGATGAGATGAAATTTGTGATGCTGGTGAGGAAGTAAAGACATATTCTGAGTTATCTTCATCTTGATCATTTGCAAATTGTGCTCAATGCTGCTGAAACTTGGGAATTCTACTAAGTGAAGTTCGACAATCTTCAGCATAATGGCCAACTTTGTTACATCGTCGACATACAATTTGACTTAAGTCTCTTCCTCGTCCTGAAGATTGTCCTCTCTCTCTGCTTTGACCTCTATTTGGAGATTGTCCTCTACCTTGACTATTATATCCTTGTGCTTGAAAATTTCCTCTTCCTTGGTTGTTTCCTCTACCTTCAAAATTATTTCTTCCTCCTCTGTTAAAATTGTTGCCTCTACTTTGGCTTCGACCTCGATTATGTGTTGCTTGATTCTGATTCCATCGGCCTCTTCCTCGAGAACTATGTGCTGAAGACTTACTTGTGCTGGCTTCTGTGAGAAAAACAGCTTCACCAACTTTCTTCTTCTTCCCAAAAGTTTTATCATGCTGACTTAACATTTCACAAAGTTCATCAAACTTTAGTTTTTCTAATTTCCCACTTACTTGTAAAGTTTCTAAAAAATGCGTATAGGAAGAAGGAAGCCCAGCAATTACAACTGTGACCATAAAGCTATCATCAATTGCGGGAAAACCAGCATTAATAATTTCCTGCTTAATATTCTTAAGTCTGGAGAGATATTCAAGAATATCACCATCTTCAGTTAATTTTTGTTGCAACAATTTTAACTGTAGATCAACCTTCTTTGATTCTGGCTGAGTATCAAAGAGGTCTTTAAAATTTTTCAAGGTAGTCCATGCATCTATGGCATTCTCTATATGTACATACATTTCATCATTCACAGACGATTTAATAAGAGCTAAGGCTTTAGCATTCTTGATTTCCCATTTTGCCAGTGGATCTGCATCTGTGGGTTTATTAGGCTTAATATCTCCATCACATATTCCTTTCCATAATTCATTATAAATGAGTGTGCTTTCAATAAGACGATGCCACGTTTTATAAGATTTGGTGCCCTCAAGTTTGTCAGAATCAGAAAATAAGTTAATCAACTTAGACATTTTTAGCGATGAAGAGACGCACCAAGAAGCAGAACAGAAAGGGCAAGATAGTCAACACAACACACCACGCAAAAGCACGATTTATCGGGGCTTGGCCTTGACCCTCGAATAGTCGTCAAAACAGGAGAATATTGACTGAGCTTTGCACTTGGCTCTTAGTCAATTTCTCAAATTTTACAGGGCAACTTTCAAAATTTGACTTTTTACAATGGTGCTTTTGCACAATCTCGTAAAAAAATTTACCCCCCCTCAAAGTAAAAATACTTTGAGTTACAATGTGATGTTCCCAATTAAAAAATAACTCCTTGAAAACAAATTTACCCAACACACCTTATTTCTCCAATTTACAAATTACAAATAAAACTCCTTATTACTCCAAATAAAATAAAAATAAAATTACATCTCTCAAAAAAAAACTTATCTTGCCATTACAAAAAAAGCATCAAATGTCAGTGCCCCCAACGAAGAACGAAACCTCTGTGCACCGATAAAGACAAACTTACACTTTTCCCTGACCAGAAGTGGTGTGGTATCATTTGATCGTGGTAAGACTTGTAATAGAAGTTTCACAATGGGTTGATGTTCGAGTGAAGAATTTAACAACGGAACTTAAAAACACCCTCGAGGAATACATCTATTCTACTAAAGAAAAGTTGGACTCATTTGAGGACATTGAGAAAGTCTCAACTCAAGAACAGCGTAGCTCCTTCAAAGACAAACTTGACGAGGCTCAAGAATGGTTGTACATGGATGGAGAGGATGCTTCTGCAGATCATCGTCGTTTCGCCAACTATCGAGATGGGTCAATTTCTCTTCACGGTGGGTCAATTTCTCTTCAGGAATATGTGCGATAGATCAATGTGCAGCCAACCGGACGCTGCAAGCTATGGAGTACTGTAAAGATATGATTTGTTGCCAATTCTGTTCAACACTTCAGGCAGCAACATACTAACAAGTTTATTCATTATTCATTATGAAATCATAAAAAAAAAACTTATTCGCACCAGGTGGTTGTACTAGACAAAGCATTAAAATTGGCTGATGGATGAGTTGTTTCCTGTAATGTCGAGGACCTTTTTATCTCAACATGATTAAGCCATTGGACTTTACAGATTTTTACAATCTGAATCGATGACTACCAACAATTTGTTGCTGGTTATCACGTTACTCGTAACAATCCTGAGCTGCAGGGTCAATGGTGAAGATAAGCAGGTATACATTGTTTACATGGGCAGCTCCCGTGATGGCGAAAAGGCTTCCGTTATTAGTAGCTATGTGTCCCTGCTGTCCTCTCTGATAGGAAGTCGCAAGGATGCAGAGTCATCGCTCGTCTATGGCTATAGACATGCTTTCGCAGGCTTCTCGGCAGTTATTTCCAAAAAGCAAGCATCTGCTATTTCTAAAAACGCTGGGGTCATATCAGTTTTCCCTGATCCGTTGCTGAAGCTCGTCTTCCTGTGCTTCACAGGTTTCTCTCCACGCTGTCCACGCTATCCCAACCAGTCACGAGGGCAACACGAGTTTGGATTCAAACAGTTTGCAGCTCTCCACGCTGTTCAAACTCAATCAATGCTATTTGAAACATAACAATTTTCAATTGAATTCCAACGGAGATTCAAAACATAGCTCTGCGCCCTCTTATATTCAACTTACAAATTTGAATTGGTTTTCAATAGCCTCAAAAAAAAATGATTTACAGATTTGAAAAATCTAAAATCAATAAAAATTTTCTCTTTTGAACAAAATTTTGACAAATTTCATACCAATTGATGAGCACGTCAAGGATGGAATCTCGTCCTCAAATCAACTGCTAGAATCTCCTTCTCAAATCAACTGCATCATTACCATAGCTCTGATACCACAATAATGGCGGAAGTGTCCTCAGACACGTAATTTTATTAATCAGAAAAAACAATTACATAATTGATTTGCAAGAGTTTACACCCTAACAACCAAACACTCTTGCAATGAGCTATTTATAAGCTCCATGCCCTAACTACCTCTAATTATGGATCACTTACAAGTGTCCATTTACAATAAATGCTATTCAAACCAACTAGCTAACTAATCTCCTATAATAGAGCCTAAGATACGACTCATTTGGAGAGTCATATCTTGTTACAACAATATACTAATTCTAATTGTCTCTAAAATAATTAATCATTCTAGAATAATTATTAATTTAATTTCTTAAATTAATAATTATTTTATTTCAATTTTATAACCTATTTTTGGATCATCTAACATTCTATATTTTAATTTTATATATGAAGTCACAAATATTATTAACTCTTTTCAATATTTTATGTAGCTTAAATAAATAAATTAAGGTTTAGGGTTAGATTTTAAAAATTGAATTCTTTATATATAAGTAGCTAGCACAACAATATTTAATCCTATTAGTAAATATGGTTGAAAAATGTCAATAAACCTTATAAATCTAATATCAATGATAATATTAATATTCAACTTGATAAATATGTAATAATAACAATAAAAATAATACTACAAACTATTTTAATAAAAGGGTTGTTGTTGTTAATTAACATTATTAATTTTATTGTTAATTAAATTTAATAGCATTATTACTTAATAAATATTAATAATAATTAATTCATTATAATGTAAATTTATGTAATAATTAATAATGGATTAATTAACAATGAACTAATAATTAATTAATCAACTATTTAGTTGGCCACAGAGATTTGGTCTCTTAGACAGTGAGGGTGTGTAGGTCATGAGTTCCAGGGCTGTTCTTGCGGGCTCTCCTAGAGGTTATAGTAGCAACCAGTGGGATTGGACACATTCGCTAGTAAAAAAAAATAATCAACTATTTAGTTAATTAATTAATTGGACACATTGGCTAGTAAAAAAAATAATCAACTATTTAGTTAATTAATTAAGTGAAGATAATGCAGTAGACTAAACACATAGTTTTTTGCCTAGAAAATCGTCGCAATATTTTGATAAAATTCAGCAGGGATTTTTGTAAAGAGGTTATAGCTATCAAACTTCAAGATTTTGGGTGAATATGTTGAATCCATTTGCACCATAAAAAAGATTATTCAAACACTGTTGCCATAAAAAACATTATTCAAAACACTGCCACCATAAAAAAGATTATTCAAAAATAGCTACTGCAAGGTTTTTTGAATTTTGTTTACCCAAGATTTCAAAAGGCCCACAAAATCATGGGGGGAGTGGAAGGAGGTTCCTCATATGCTTAGGGATGATTTGGTTCCCCCAATATGAGACTATCAATAAAGTGATGAAACACTAGCATACATTAATAAATTCATTTTCATCATTAGATTACATAGATTAGTTTGCAAGTTCACTATTCTAAAATTTTTGGTTTTTAGTAGTAAATTTATGTTGAAATTTAGCATGTCTCAATGAAGGTGTTTTGAGATGATTCCAATCAGATTAAAGTCTAAAAAAATTCAACTTAATAACAAAATTTATCCTGCTACTTTAGGTCACCATTTCTTTCATGCATTTCATGATTCTTGAATGTTGATTTATGCAATTAGTCTAGATTTCCTTTCATGTAATTTACTTTAATCAAAGTGTGATTTTTTTCTTGTAAGGGTAATCATGGACTTTCCTTCCCTACAAAGTAGAATATAATTCCCTTTCATTTCATTTCCATCAAGATAGATTAGATTTTCTTTGTTATCATTTGCTTATGTGTGTTTGACATTTTTGCAAGTAGAATAAAATTATTTATGTCATTTACTTTCCAGCAAAAATAGATAACTTTTCATATTGATATTTACATTCTGCAACTTAGGATTGATGACTTACATAAATATTTACTCAATTGAGGTTGTTTCATTGCCTTCTTTCATCTACACTGAATGGAGTCACTCTAGGAAGATGAGGGCATCTATGCAGAAAATACTACAATGCAAACCCCTAGTAATTTTGTACATAGCCCTGGTTGATGATTAAAATTGAGCCCTAATGAGTTCTAACATCCTTGTTGTAATATTGAGGGTCATCACAAGCCCATAATAAGTTTTTTACAAATCATTTATCATTTTCTTAACACTATAATTCTAATTGAGCTTATGATGAATATGGATTGCAATATATTTATATGAAGGAACTTCCTCAAAGCTATTGTTGTCACTTATGAAAGTATCATAGGTGATCATTTTGGATTTAATTATCATAATTTCTTTTATGAATTTTCATAGTTGCAAACTTTAGTTGCTTATTGGGGTCATAGGGGCTCTTCATAATAAGAACAATATCATTGTCATAAGGAGAGATAGCTAATATACCAAAGGGAGTCAATCCAACACAACATGTATCTTCCAAAGAATCATCTAATTTATCAATTTCAATTTCAATAAAAATAGTAACTCCTTTATTATAATTTATTTTTCTTACTAATATTTGGCAATAAAATTCTTATACAATTTTACAAAATTATTACAACCATATTACACCACTCTAGTGAACTTAAAGAAACATTTAATTTATTTTAAATGAATAATAGAAATAACAAAAAATTATGCTAAATAATATATTATAATATAAACTAGTAAATATAGATTAAAGTGAATAATATATCATAATATAAATTAATATAAAACTTTTAGAAGTAACAATCATTTATAAAAATTCTATAAAAAATTAATATTATAAAATAAAGAGTTCAATAATTTTATCTCAGTAAAGTGACCAAAGTCACCACAATTCACTCTCATATATATATATATATATATATATATATAATGTTAAATATTCTTTATTTTAATATAATGAATATTTTGTAAATTATAAAATAAAATAAAATAATATATAAATAAATAAAGATATATATGAATAGTATAGATATTTTTATTTTCCTTTCTCAATTTCATTCAACTAAATTTTTTAAAGTTTTATTATAAATTCAAGAGTTTAGGCATATATAAATATTTGGGGACTCTAAGATCATCATAAAATGGTTCAACAATAGATCTATTTGTTAGGTGCACACACTAAAGAATATACTTGATGATGCTTTACTTTTGAAATCTCATTTTGATTCCATCTTTTGTCATCGCACCTAGAGAGAACTCTAATCAGATTTCCCACCAATTATCCAAAGAGGAAGAGATCTAGCCTAGGGTCTATGGTTGATTTGGGGACCAAAATACTATCTGCCACAGCTCATACATTGATCAAAGGATGGACAACCCTGATTTCATGAGTTTTTTGAGCTACTGACAAACTTTTGCATCCAATACATTTTATATGTATATATCTATAGTTGACTTGTAATTATGTAATTATAACTAGACTACCCTATGAGATTTTTTGTACAAGAACATCTGAAAGTGACCACCACATTTTACAACATTGTGCTTCTTTAAGCATCTACAATATGTAATTTTCAAAGTATTAATAAAAATTAGGATTTGGCTTTGTGGAAAAAAAAAACTACAAACATCTCATGAATCAAATTATTAATAAAGAAAAATAAAAATCTGAAAAGTACAATACATTATATATGTAATATGCTTATAATAAAGTTATGGTTACACAAATTAAAAAGTTTATATTTTTCTTTATGAAAATTTGAAAGAGTATATATATGCTATGACTAAATTAATAAGTATATTTAAAGTTTATTTATAACATTGTAAGCATTCCATAATCAAGGAGTTGATCAAAACAAATTTTATCATTTTGTGAATCCTTAAAATAAGAAAGCTATATCCAATAAGTGTTTGCATTGTTAAATCTTAAAGTTTGGTTTACAGGTGAAGTGTAACATTCATCTTTAAACCCAATTTACAGAATTTTGAAAATATTATTATTTAATTTTTTTTATTATTATTATGTAAATTTTTAAAACAAAAAAACTTTATCCAATAAATTTTTACATAAATAAATCTTAAAATTTCATTTACATCTAAATTGTCACTTTCTCCTTTAAACTTAATTTTAAAATTTAAAAATGTCGTTATCTCAAGACCACTCCTTAATACAAACACTTTATAGTGAACCTTATTGTTTAATTTTATACCTTTATAAATAAAATCCAAAAATATCACATCTCCCATCATCCTCAAATTTCCTCAAATTAATACTTAACCTACTACAAAACAATTACCTTCTCACCACAATTGACCAAGTTAGTCCTTCTCACCACAACCACTCAATAAGAGCAAATTCCAAATTATATAATAAAAAATTATAAAACATTGAATTCCCTGTAACTCTTACAGCACAGTGATCTGAGAATGGCCACCACCAAAGGACTCAACCATCTACATGTCCAATACTCTCCTCCAAACAAACCACATTCTCCTGTACCTATTCATTCCCCAGAATACAGTAATTATGCCGCTGTTCTACCTGATCTAAACGGTGGACTAATCCTGCAAGTAGTTTCTCCGTTGCAGAGATCTATACTTTCAACGTGGAATTTCGTTCTTCAAACTCACGGACTATACTGCCGTCCGGGTCATCATTGTCCACCTGATTTTCAGGTTGATTTCCTGTGCGGAAGGATGTCGTGGGGTTTGGGCAATTCCTATTTCGCATCCAATAGGAATTTTAATGAGGTTAATGAGGCCTGACATGGGCCGGTATAAAGCCATACGATATAAAGCGATACAACATCTCGCTATTTTTTTTTCTCTCTCATCACCTAGCCTAGCCGCTTGTTATATCGCCTTATACCAGCCCCATGTCAGGTCGCATTAAAATTCCTATAGGGTGCAAAATAGGAATTGCCTGGGGTTTGGAGCACCTGGTGGTGGAAACCGATTGTTTTGTGTTTCGTATAAAGGAAGCTGCCTCTGCATGTTCTGGTTATCTGGAAATAGCTAGATCCGTCCATCTAGGGTTCCTTGACGTCCATTTCTACGTCCTTGAGGAGCGGCTGGTGGTGGAAACCTATCGTTTTGTGTTTCGTATAAAGGAGGCCGTCTCTGCATGTTCTGGTTATCTGGAAATCGCCGGATCCGTCCATCTAGGGTTCCTTGACGTCCATTTCTACGTCCTTGAGGAGCAGCTGGTGGTGGAAACCTATTGTTTTGTGTTTCGTATAAAGGAGACCGCCTCTGCATGTTCTGGTTATCTGGAAATGGCCAGATCCGTCCATCTAGGGTTCCTGACGTCCATTTCTACGTCCTTGAGGAGCAGCTGGTGGTGGAAACCGATTGTTTTGTGTTTCGTGTAAAGGAGGCCGCCTCTGCATGTTCTGGTTATCTGGAAATCGCCAGATCCGTCCACCTAGGGTTCCTTGACGTCCATTTCTACGTCCTTGAGGAGCAGCTGGTGGTGGAAACCGATTGTTTTGTGTGTCATATAACGGAGGCCACGTCTGCATGTTCTGGTTATCTGGAAATCGCCAGATCCGCCCTTCGGTTCCCTGACTACTATTTCTAGGTTTGAATGGGCGCCCACGTTTAGGTGTGGGTTCCCTTATCTCTTTGGCAGCTCGATGCCTGTGGTTGTCATTGTTAAAGCCGTGCCAGGGATAACGACGCTTCATTTTCGCTTTGTTTTACAAGATCTATCGAGTGGTATATGAAGAGAAATACACAATCGAACGAATTGCAGAGTGGTATATGAAGAGGATACACAATCGAACCAATTGCAGAGTGTTATATGAAGAGGATACACAATCGAACCAATTGCAGATTATATAGCGCGTTGGATGATTAGGGTTTAGATATTTAAACGTTACGGGCCGTGGTTCACAAGTAACCTAACACCTTGGGAAAAAGTGTTATATATTCCGGACTCGATTCTACATATATTGCACGAAGCCGGTCCAAAAGAAAGGAATACTCGGGGGGCGAATTAATAAATCTTCCGCCACGGTCTCATGATTTCAATCTCCAAACTTCGTATTTATAAATATGAATCTTAATAAACACGTTGGTATTCAAAATATTAGTATTTTTTTGTCCAGTTCTAAACGCATATGTTGTAAGTGGGGCATAAGTGGTCTACCCTTAGACCCCCTCGTAGCCCTCAACAATCATGAGGGTGTTTCAAGGGTTATTTAATGCATCAATGACCAATTAAAAAAAATCATTTTCTTTTATCTGTTTTTGGAATCTAATTACTTTGTGTAACGAGTATTATTTGAATACTTCAAATTATAATAATAATAATTTTGGTGATATTAATTAATTTTCATAAGATGAGAGTTAAGTTTAATGATTTATTTTATTGTGTTTAGAGGCTTTTTCCAATAGGGATGTTGTAATGTAATTTTTAAAATTTTGACTAAGTCAAATTACATAAAAGCAAAAAAAAAATTAATCTAAAAAATTAATGTAAAATAAACTAAATATTTTAACTTGGTCAAAATTAATAAAATAAAAAGATAAGAATAAAAATAAAAATAACTCTATAAAAATAAAATAATATTAAAAATAGAAATGGCCCATAGTATTCAGTAATGCTATTGAGAACTCATGGTATTGACCGATGGTATTCATGTGGAATGTCCAAGCACTCGAAGGGAACAAATATGGAGAGCTAAGATGGATCTAAGTTGGTATAAATAATTTCAGGTTACACATAATGATTTGGGTAGTTTACAATTATTTAAAATAAAAGGTGAAGTTAATATTAAATAACCTCATAGTTTAACTAATAGTGAAATGACCCTTTTTCAAGCATATTTTTAGTCAATTTTTCCCAAAATCTAGTAGAGATTGTAAAGAATCATAAGTTTAAGTTACTTAATATACAAAATTTAGTGCATTAAGGGTTTTTAGGGTGTTGGATCCATTTATACATTCAAAAGTGCATTTTAAACAAGAAATCACAATCTTGCTCAAAATTGTATTATCATATTTGAGCCAACAAATATTTCATCTATTAATTAGATTGTGCCCTAAATAAATAGGGCATATAACACAATTTATTTGTTAAGTTTTGCAATTGGAGGAACAAGTTAAGTGGGATTAATTATGGGGAAAAAAACTCCATAATTAAGTTTGTTTGAGTTAGAGGATTCATGTGATGGGTGATGTCTCAAAAAGCATCGATTATCATGTGAAAGTCTTGGAGGTATTGGAATTAGAGTTTAATTGTCCCAATTGGGGGTATTGAAGTTAGAGGTTTTTCTACACTAATTTGTTGCCCATCATTCATTTTTTAATTTCAAATAGGTAAAGGGTTACTAAACATTTTCTACTAATTTATGTGTTGTCATTATGAAATATTTATAATCAAAAGTAATATTCTTTATAAATTTATTTTCTAAGTGATATGATTTTTTGACCAAATGACAACCCAACCTACTCATGTTTAGTAGAGATATTACAAAATGATATTAGATCCAAAGAGAGTAAAATTATTGCACATTGTAGTTGTAACAAACATTCTACACTAGAGGGTGTTAATTTTCTATGCTCACGCCTTCTATATTTTAATTTTTTCTTTAGTTACAAGGAACTAATACAATTCTCATTTAGGAGTTTCAAAAAAATGGTCATACTAATAAAGCTCAATAATGAATCCTAGTTGGACATTAGATGACACATGCAAATGATGAAATTATAATAGTGGAAAACCAAACAAGTCCTTGTAGTCCTATGTGTTACCAAAGTCTAGTCACTAGTCTAGACTAGCATATCACCACATGCTATCAACTCGGGGGGTTTCATGTCCTAGGGCATATTTCCACCCATCTAATGTAGCCACATCGATATAGGTGTTTTTTACTGAGTATGGTTGAATCTCAATAAGGTGTAGGATAAATTACGAGGCAATCAACAAGTTTACTCACATAGACTCGTAGACCAAATCAAGGATCATAATCCAACTCTAACCAATAAACCAAATCAAGTATCGTACTTCTAATTGATCAATCATAACATGGTGGAGAGCCTTTTATACTTTCAACACTCCCATATCCTATAGGGAAATGATGTCCAAATATCTTACTACCACTCGATCCCCTAAAGCATATCCCTTAGTTGGTCGAGCAAGATACCCAAATAGTGGCACCTCTCTACATGGATCTTATTATGAATTTATCCCTTCATGAATAGCCTCAATTGGTTAGGAATCATACTCAATGAGGGTGTCCCAAGGGCCAAATATAATAATGTCCATACACAAAGCAACATTAATACCATGAGTTGGTCAAATACAATCACAATCTTATCTACCCACACATACCAAGCTAAGGGAGTTATTATAATGCTTCCATAAAATTTATACTCCACGAATTTCTTCTTTTCAATCACACACAGAAAGCACACACTAAGAATGCAATCTGTGAAATCATTTACGAACATGCATAAAATCTAATATATACATGAAATAAAGGGCATGCCCTATTGACAATATATGTATGTTTCTCATATGGAATATATAGTGTTGTACCTGTAAAAAAAAGGGGGGGGGGGGGAAGGGGGGCATTCCCTATATATATATATATATATATATATATATATATATATATATATATATATATATATATATATATATATATATCTGTGTGTGTGTGTGTGTGGATCTAGGGAATGTCCCCTCCCCCCTCGTTTTTTATAGGTACAACGTTATATATTCCATATGAGAAACATACGTATATCGTTAATAGGGCATGCCCCTTATTTCATGTATTTATTACCCCAATAGTGGAACCTCTCTACATGGATCTTATTATGACTTTACCCCTTCGTGAATACCCTCAATTGGTTAGGCATCATACTCAACAAGGGTGTCCCAAGGGCCAAATAGAATAATAGTCATACACAAAGCAACATTAATACCATCAATTGGTCAAATACAATAACAATATTATTTACCGATACATAACAAGCTACGTTAGATATTATAATATTTCGATAAAATTTCTATTCCGGGATTTGTTTTTTCAATTACACACACACACACACACATACACACACATTAAGCATACAATCTCTGGAATCATTCACACACACTTCATGAAATCTAATAGATATATGAAATAAGGGACATGCCCTGTTGACAATATAAATATGTTTCTCATATGGAATATATAGAGTTGTAATTGTTAAAAGGGGAGGCGTGAGGGGGGGCCAGCCAATATATATAACATATCTATATATAATCACTCATGCACATGGATAAATTGTAATCAATACATGAAATAAGGGGTATGCTCTAGATCCATAGAGAATTATATATACAATACTATATATACATTAAGCATGCAATATCTGGATAAGGTGGGGGGCGCACGCAATATATATATATATATATATATATATATATATATATATATATATATATATATATAATCACTCACGCACATGCATAAATTGTAATCAATACATGAAATAAGGGGTATGCTCTAGATCCATAGAGAATTATATATCCAATACTATATATACATTAAGCATGCAATATCTGTAATCATTCATGCATATGCATAAAATCTAAGCAATATACATGAAATAAGGGGCATGCCCGAGATCCATAGAGAACATTAAATTACAACATAATGTAAGTAAACATTAATGCACAATTAAAATCCAAATACATGAAATATGTAACTTGCAATATCCCACGGCTAAGTCAATTTCACTTGAGTACCCACAAGAAATTTCCAAGAAGATCTAACAATCTAACAAACTAGTGTTCATTAAACAAAAGGAAAAAGTATACCAAGGTCAATTTTTGACCCAAGCAAACCAACCATCTTAAGAGGTATTTTGTTGTAATCATGGGTTAAGCTCAATAATGGAATGAAATTATAATTCACAACAATTCTCAAGGATCCAACCCAAAAGTGCTCAAGGTTAAATTTATGAGGCTTACAAAAATTTAGTTGAGGTATGCTAGAAAGGCACTTGAACTTGTAGCACATCTAAATCCCATAGGATATGGCATATATGGGTATTAATACCACCTTCAACTAAACATATAAACCTTGATAGTAATTCTCCCTACCTTTTCAAGCAACGATATTACCACCATCTTTATCTGGTGATCACAACCATAACAATAGTGGCATACTGCTCTACAAGGATCTCACTACCAACTTCAGTTGGTGATCAAAACCACAATAGTTGAAAAATCATACAATTTGGTCCCAATCAAATAATACAAGGAACCATGAATTTTTAGTTTTAATACATTTTCATGTTGTAGGTGTACTCTCATCCCCTTTATCCACAAATACCTAGTTGGCACAAACACGGTTTTGTCTAACTCACCATTATCATAACACAAGTGCATCAACAATAATAATTTCCATAAACAATTTCATCATTAGATAGCTAGCCCCAGTGATGGGCAAGCCACTTCTTTTATAATCCATCTTAATATAACATCTTCCCAATAATTGTTTTTTGGTTTTCACCTACTCATGCAACGACAAATTTGGGCTTAAGGGTGATTGTACAAGTGTCTAGAACATGGTAAAAGTGAAATGAAACCATTTCCCTTCTACCCATTTACCCAATTTAAATTTGGTGTTCACTTTGACAAATATTTTCTCATTTCCCAAGCTTCCTAAGCACTAGGATATTATATTCATTCTTTGTAATAACCCTAGTGAAAAGTTCATCTAATAAAAGTTAATAAAGACAAAATAAGACGACGATTAAGGGACACGTATTCCAAGCTGAATGTTGGGCAAGACATCCTAGTGTGGGTGTTCATCGTTTTATTATGGATAAGGAAATTGTAAAAGGAAATGGCTAAGTCTTGTGAGAGTGAAGTTGGGTTTCTAGATGATGTCATGCCTATAGCCTAAGAGAAACTAGGGGTTAACAGGCCTAAAACATCAGTGGGACTGAGGGGAAAAATGTTTGAGTGGATGGCATGTCTCCTAAGGGTATTGTTGCTAATGTTGATGGGTTTGATTGATGTGTTCTATCAATTCCATTTCCTTAAGGTCACCAATGATGTTGAATCCCTTATAGTGGCCTCTCTCGTCGCATGTTTACCTCGACTCGACGGTTGCTTAGGTAGACCTGGGAGGAGGGGGTGTCACGGATTCGTATCAGAGTGTGGTTATGCTCTCCTTGGGTGAATGTGTTGGTCATGCATGAATGTCAGTTACATGTGTGTGTCTTACACTTGCATTCCATGTGCTTGTTTCATTGCACTATGTTGATCATGGTTGTAGTTAGATTATCATGAGGAACTTAACGTTGACTTTGTGGAATGCATTGTCAGGAGTATATGCCTGGTTACATGATCATATGAAGTTTGGTTACATCCTTGTATGTTAGGTTGCATTTTTGGTTGCTTGATTACATGCATCAGTCTTGTACATTGGTTACAAGACTTGATCGTTTATGCTTGACTACACGTGTCTATGCGTATGTGTAGTTGATTAGGCATTGCTTATGCATGTTGATAGTTGCATGTGGCAATGTGTACAATGGAGTAATGGTTATTGTCATGCATGAGGTCATATCATGCATTGTTGATATGGCCTTGCATTGATGACTCGACCCTAACTAGAATGATGTTTATGTGCTTATTCAAGATATGTATATATGCTATTATGCCTATGTTATACATATGTCACACTGATTTGATGATATTGTAGACAAGGTATCCTCCTTGAATTATGCTATGGTACATTTTTTTATTGTGATTTGGTTTGGGTGACATAGTATGCCTTGCAGGAAAGAGGTCAAATAGCTAGCAAGGTGGTAGACTACATAGAATCTCCCTATGAATGAAAAGGGAAGTGTGGCATGGGGCACTCTTCTAACTTGGAAGATACATTAAGAAGCTTGAAGGAAGAAATAAGGAGTTGTAACGATGACAATTAAAAAATCATGCTGGCACAGGAGAAACAAGCAGAGGCTAATGCGATACTACTTTAGAGTTTGTGAGTATTGCAATGACAGGGACCACTTTGGATCAACCATGAGGAGTAGGACAAAAATAATGTGGCATATGAAAGTAGGTATCCTCGTAGACATAGCTCGGATAGATATAACATGGTGAGAGATGGCAGGTTGTTGGATACTCTGAATAGGAGAGGTTATAGACACATGTACTATTCTAGTTCTAGTTCTCACAAGCATCATGATCATCAACGTTATCACCCTTACATGAGGAGTTATACAGGATACCTGCCAAATGAGTGTAAGAAGGGAAAATCACCTACCTTTGATGGAGAGATGAATAAATCTTATGATGTAAAACCATGGTTTCTGAGCATGAATAAATTCTTCCGATTGCATGATTATTCAAAAAACATGAAAGCAAAGATAACCACTTTCAATCTCAAAGGTAAAGCAGATATTTGGTGGGAAGACGTGAATAATTTCAAAGGTATACATGTGGAAGATTTGACTTGTCATGCATTTGAAAGGCTCTTCAAGAAGAAGTACTTGTCATAGAGGTACTATGATGATAGGGATAAGGAGTTTTATGATTTTTGGATGGGTTCTATAACATATGAGGAGCATACTAGCATATTTTTGGAGTTGTTGAGATATGTGCCTTACCTCAGGTAGGAGAAGGCCAAGGTTAAGAGATTCATCAATGGACTTCCAGTAGCATACAAAGACAAGATTGAGTTTGATGAGCCTAGATTGTTAGAGGAGGCCATCCGAAAGTTGAAACATTGTTATGAGTAGTCGAAGCGTGAAGTGTAGCCTAAGAATGACTTGAAAAGAAATGAGAAAGCCAAAGGAAAATGACCACGCAAAGAGAGGAAGACCTCAAGATGAAACTTAGAAAGGAAATTTAGTTCCGTACACGAGATTCAATATAGTTGAGAAGTGAAATAAAGAGCAACAGGCTAGAGGTGGTGGTGGGGAACCATTGCAGTGTTGGATATGTGGTAAGGATCATCATAAGAGGGGATTGTCCACAGTATGAGAGTGGAGGTACACCCCATATCTATAGTTCTCAAGAGGTGCATATAGTTGGTAATGATGGTCATAACATTCCTTGGATATATGCAGATGTGGACAACATGCACGCAGATCATTAGGCATTCATCATTGAGATAGACAGTAAGATTTGTGATCAAGTTGTTTATATTTTGATTGATCTTAGATCTAAATATACTTATATTAATACTTTGTGGATAAATGTGGTTTGAGAAAATAAGTGCATGCATAATATTGGTTGATACAGTTGGCCACACGTACAAAGAAGCAAGTTCACCATTGGATAAGAGTTTGCATATTTCAGGTAAATGGTATGGCTACAACAACACATTTGAATGTATTTCCATTGGGATCACATAATATGATTTTGGGTATGGATTGTCTATACCTTCATAGAACCAAAGTGGATTGCTTCAACAAGATCATTGAGTGTGTGGATGATAGTCAGGAAAAGAGGACTTTGCAGGGGAAGAAGAAGCCTACATCAATGCAGATAGTTACCGTTATGCAAGCTAAGCATAGTTGCAGAAATGTTTGTGTGATGTTTGCAGTGCACATTTCTTGTGATAAAGGATTCCTAGATTTGGTATGCTGCAATTCTATATCAGTTTCAGGATGTATTCCCTCAAGACATTATAGAGTTTCCATCTCACAACGAGGTAGAATTCTCTATCAAGTTAGTGCCAGGGAAAACTCTGACATCAAATGCTCCTTACCGGATGAACACACTTGAGTTGGTAGAGTTGAAGTTGTAGTTAAAGGTGATGCTTGAAAAGGGATACATTAGGCCAATTGTATCGCCTTGGGGTGCACCAGTGTTTTTTGTAAATAATAAAGATGGTAATCTCATATTGTGTATTGAATACAGACAATTGAACAAGGTAACGATTAAGAACAAGTACCCATTGCTGACGATTGATGGTTTGTTTGGTCAGCTGAAGGGAGCATCATTGTTCTCTAAGATCAAATTGAGATCAGGATACCATCAGGTATGCATCAAGGAAGATAATATATTCAAGACTTCATTCAGGACCAGGTATGGGCATTATGAGTTCTTTGTTGTTCCATTTGGTTTAACTAATGCTCTAGCTACATTTATGTGTTTGATGAATAACGTGTTGCATCCTTATCACGACACATTTGTTATTGTATTCACATATTGGTTTATTCTAAAAATGAGGCAAAACATGTCGAGAATTTAGCAGTAGTGTTGATATTGCTAAGAGAGCGTCGGTTGTATGCTAAACTAAGCAAATGTATCTTCTTTCTAATTGAGGTACATTACTTGGCGAATGTTGTCTCCAAGGATGACATAGCAATGGACCCTGAAAAGATAGGGGTCATCATTGAATGGGAAAATCCTAAGAATATGGATGAGGTGAGGTCATTCATGGGATTGGCAGGTTAATATAGGAGGTTCATCAAGAACTTCTCACGCATTGCATATCCTATCACATCATTGTAGCGGAAAGGTAAAAATTTCGAATGTACATAAGAATGTGAGGCTAGTTTTGAGCAACTTAAGCAGTGGTTGACACATGCACCATTGCTAAAGATTGAGGATTCAGACAAGGAGTTTGTAGTGTGTACAGATTCTTGCAAGAGAGGACTTGGTGAAGTTATCATGCAATAAGGACAAGTAGTGTGCTATGAGTCACTGAAACTGAATGAGCTCGAATAAAAATTTTTGATGCATGATCTTGAGCTAGCAGCAATTATACATGCATTTAAGATATGAAGACACAACCTTCAGGGTAGGAGATTGACATTTGTGAGCAATCACATTGGCTTGAGGTATTTGTTTGACCGTTCGAATCTAAATACCAGGCAAGCTACATGGTTAGCCACCCTTAGTGATTTTTAAATTCTAGATTAGATACATCAAAGGGAAGGTGAACAAGGTTGCATATACTCTTGGAAGGAAGCTACATGTAAATCGTACAACAACTATGATCTCTTATGGGAAAAAGTTACGGGATAGGATCTTACAGGGAGGACGACAGGATGAAAAGTACATGGAGATCATGCACAGGTTACAACAGAGTATAAGTACAGGTACAAGTGATCACGATGCATATTATCATCTCACGACAGATGGTATGGTGAGATTTAGGGACAAGATCTATGTGTCAAATTGCAGTGAGCTCAAGAAGCTTATCTTAAGGGAGTTTCATGTCAAGCCATACTCGGGTTATCTAGGATATCAAAAGACATTGATGGCGATGAAGAAGTTCAATTATTGGCCGAATCTGAAGAAGGAAGTGGTAGAGTTCATGGCTAGATGTTTAGATTGTCAGTAAGTAAAGGAAAAATGTAAGCATTTAGGTGGTTTACTACAACCTATAGCGATTCCAAAATGGAAATGGGAGGTCATTTCCATGGATTTCATTACAAGTCTTCAAAGGACAACGAGGAACCATGATTCTATTATAGTCGTGGTTGGTAGTTTGAGCAAGGTATCCCACTTCATTCTAGTGAAGACTACATATTCAGCTAGTGAGGTATCACAGGTGTTCATGAGAGAGATAGTGAGACTACATGGTGTTCCGAAGAAGATTGTGTGAAACAAGGATGCAAAGTTCACTTCCAAGTTTTGAAAGGAGCTATTTGCAGGTTTGGGTATAGAGCTGGCCTTCAATACAACTTATCATCCGCATACAGTTGGACAAATAGAGAGGGTCAATAGGATCTTGGAGGATATTTTGAGGATGTATGTGATGCACCAGCAGAGGAAATGGGAGGAGTATCTTACATTGGTTGAGTTAAAATATAATAATGATTATAAAGAGTCATTGAGGATGAGTCCTTTTGAGGCATTATATGGACAGAGTTGTAACACTCCCATTAGCTGGAGTGATCCAGTGAACAAGGTACTTATTTTATCAAAGCAGGAAATGAAGGTTATAAAGAAGAATATAAAGGCAACACATGATAGACAAAAGAGTTATGGAGATCAACATAGGGTATTCAAGGATTTTTAGGTTGGGGAACATGTGTATTTGTGCATCAACCCCAAGAAAATCTCTTTGAGGATTGGTTCATGTGCCAAGTTGGCACCACACTATTGTGGGCCTTTTGAGATCCTTGAGAGGATTGGACGAGTGACATATCGACTTGCACTGCCTCCAACAGTGAAATTCCATGGTGTTTTCCATATTTCATTGCCTAAGGAGTATATAAAGGATGATTATCATGTTATTGATTGGTTTGTATTGCAGGTGGAGAAAGAAGGAGAGTTCCAGCCGAAGCCTCAGTGCATATTATGGCAGACATATATCATGCTCATGAACAAAGCTATAGAGAAAGTTAAAGTGCAGTGGAAGCAATTTGGGCCTGAAGAAGTTGCATGGGAGATGGTGGATCAGATGTGGGCCCTATATCCTTCATTGTTTGTTGGTTGAGGCAAAGAAATTTTGGTTTGATGTTGGTATATGTTTGGCATTTTCTTTGCTAATGTTTTGGTATATGTATATATGTATATGGATGTAAATACCTCCATGAGCTAAGTTATAAAGCTCCAATAAGCGGTATGGTTTGTTATTTTGTCATGTTGTCATGATGTTTTTCTTTTGAGTAGGTCTTTCATTGTAAATACTGCAATGAGCTAAGTCATAAAGCTCCATGGGAAATATGTTTTCTCTTCAACATTTTTGTTGATGTCTTGGTGTGGTTTAAAATTGAGGATGGTGTTCCCTTAGGGGGAGGATTCTATAATAGTCCTGGTGAAAATTTCATGTAATAAAAGTTAATAGACGAAAAATAATACCATGGTTAAGGGACACTTATTCCAAGCTAAACGTTGGGAAAGACATCCTAGTGTGGGTGTTCATCAGTTTATTATGGCTAAGGAAATTAGAAAAGGAAATTGGAAAGGAAAAATGACATTTTCGACACATTTATTTACGAAAATAATGGAAATTAGGAGAAAAGGGAGGTGAAAGTTCACAGGTTGCATGTGAGGAGGAAAATGAAGGAAAACCTTGGAAAGTGAACAAAATAGAGGCCTCATTAATAAAAGGCTTATGAGGATCAATTGGTAACATTTTTTTCAGTTCAAGTTTGGAGCTCTCTCATTATTTTCTCTCTCTCTCTCTCTCTCTCTCTCTCTCTCTCTCACTCTCACTCTTGGTCACTTAGAGTTTCACTTGGAGCACTCTAGATTTGTAGAAACAAAGGAAAAGAATGTAAAGGGAAAGAAATGAAGCAGGGATCAATGACACAAAGAAGGACCAGGGAGCTTCAATAGGAATACTTGTAGGTAACATATTGCATGTGTGATTTCCTAGATAGTCTGGACATGCATGGATTTTCATGTTGGTATATCATTCTCTTGTTGTTAGTGGCATGGTTTTACCGGGTTAGGACAGTGGTTTTCAGCCTAGCCTTACCTTTTTCTAGATTCCATGGTGTTCGGATGTTTATTTTAGTTTTGATCTTTGGTTGCCGTATGGGTTTCAGAATCTGGGGTAGAGGTGGTCTCAAGTTTCATTCCCAAAGGCCTAGGAATCCCTTAATCGGTTTTGGCGGGATACACAATAAATCCTGAGGGAGGAGTCACGGTTTAGGGTCTAGTGACCAAGACATGGATTGCATTAAATCCTAAGAGATTGGTCTCGGTTTACAACATAATGATCTAGGATTGGATTGTGGTAAATCCTAATAGACAGTGATATGAAAAATTCCTCAAGGATAATGATGGATTCTGGATGGCATTCCAAGTTCGGTTCGGGTTGTGATCCGAGCACCAGTTTTGGTGTGATCATGGTTTAATGAGGGTGGAGGTGGTTTAACCTCTAGATTCCCTTTATTATTCTTGGATTGGTTGTCCTATGAGATCCCACATTCATTTTTGGAATATGGAAGGGGATGATTAGCTGAAAGAAAGATTTGGTTCAATCATGTCTATGGTCGGGTGGTACGTGGAAGTCTCGAACTTGGTCGGATTTTCCTATGATTAATAAAAGCTAAGTTCTCTTAATTTTGCACTTGTTTTAATGTGGATTTGATGGCTATCATATCACTAATATTTATATGGTTTTATGCTCATTGTAAGCATGGTATATGATTGGTTCATGTCATGGTTATTTCATGTATTTACTTGTAATTGTCAAAATGATGGATGCGAGACCTAATTGAGGTTATAATAGTTCAATGGAGAAGGTGGTGATCCTTCTGGTTATGTTTAATAAGTACTTTCAGTTATTCATGCTCTATATTGTATATTAGACTTGTAGGTTGCATTGATGCCAAGTGTTTGACATAATTTCAATCCCTGTTGGGGATGCTTGGGCCTAATCCCAAGGTTAGTTTTGATTAATAATATTTTTATCGTTTCTTTGATGGATTATGGAGGTTGTAACAAGTTCTGGGAAGATACCTAGATTCTAGGCTACAAAAGTGGCTCAAATCCCGGGGATGCTAGCACAGGTCTGCAGAAAAGTGTTCATGGACGCTGACACATAGGCTTGTGAGAGAGACTTTAGGTTTTTGGACACTATCATGCCTATAGCATGAGAGTGACCAAGGGTTAAAAGGCTTAAACCATCAATGGGACGTGGGGGAAGGATGTTTGAGTGCCTAACATGTCTAATGAGGTTATTGTTGCTGATGTGGATGGGTTTGATTGATGTGTTCCTTCGATTCCATTTCCTTAGGATCAAGGTTGAATCCCTTATAATGGCCTCTCTCATGACATGTTTACCCCAACTGACTGGTTTCTTGGGTAGACCTCGGAGGAGGGGGTGTTACATTCTTATTGAACCTAAGATCCCTTCCCTTGAGTGTGGGTTCCCATTGTCCACCATGGTCTAAACTTGTCAGGTTAGTCCATGTAATATATTCATGCATAGGTAACACCATCATAATCATAATCCATGTCGCAAGAATATGAAATGTATTAATGGCAGGACATCTACTTGTACATGTATAGATTATACCAAAACATACATATATCATATATCATTATAATAAGCATAAAAGGAAAGATATCAATTCATGTAGATATCATCAATCATCTCATAACAATGGTAAATCATGGTAAATAATGATCAAATGGCATCATTACTTCACAGATGTTTTTAATAATACCAAATCTTAAGGTAATATTATCATTATTATCTAATGAATCAACACATTTATAGGCATTTACATTTTCAAAAAGCATATATAATATCAAGCATAATATAACTTACTAATCATACTAGCCATCATCCAATAATTACCAATGCTTCATATTCATTATCAAGAATATATAGTGCTAATATTAAGAAATATTAGTACTCATTGTAACCTATACATTCACATATAAACTAGGACCATCATATTCAATCACTAATAGGAGCAAACACAAGGGGATGGTGGATCTAGAACACAATCTCATAATGGCCAAAGTAAAACATAAACACATCATGACACCCTTATCACATAAATATCATATCAAATAAGCTCATCATCAACCATCAAATATGCATTCATCAAGCCACACATATGTCCCATGCAAAGTAAGTTTTCGACAAGGGGTCATCCCAAAAGACGATTCCAACTAAAAATATAAAGCACTCAATGTCTAACTAGAGGGTAACCAACACAGAATATGAAACTTAGTAATGATTACTAAAATGAAATAAATCTCCTATTATCTATGTATGATCCATCAACAACTAAGCACCAAGAAAACTCAACCATTATGCATGGATGTTGAAACTTATAAGAAATGGCAATGAGCCTCCCCATGTTAGAATCATGAGGCCCATCTTTGATGAAATTTGGTGACATTTGTGCCTTAGAAACCCTCTTTGACCATAGAATTAAGGACCATAATTATAGGAATCCTAAAGACACAAGCGCTTCGATCAAGAAATGTTTGAACAAATGATTAATGTAAAAACTTATTTAAGCGAATGGCTAGCCCAAAGGAGTTATTAATTCTTATTAAGTAAGTTGTAGTCTTGAATAACTTGATCTTCTTTGAAATGTGTGTCAATTTTTGAAATATTATGTTGATGACAAATTTACATATTCATATTTTCTATTATAGTATTTTTTAAGCTTCCTTCTTAAACCCTTGTGTAGGGACCAATCAAATTCAATCAAATAACCTCTACAATTGTTATTATCTATCTTTTATGTTCAACGTTATTTGGTTCATTTATGCGTGATCCAAAAGGATATTGTTAGTCCAATTTGTGGAGGAAGTCCAGTTCATCTTCAGTTTCGTCAGCTTCACCCGTGTTCTTAAGTGTTGGGTGTTGGTTACTTCTTCATGGTGTTTTTATTATGGTCCCATTTAATGTCACAATATGACATTTTTTCTAGTGGGTTGTTTCTAATAAGTTTAAAACCTAGTGCTAAACCTTAGCACTAAACTAATTTAATAAAAATATGCTAAAAAACTAAAGATCTAATCCTACGTTTAAAACCCATTCAGACCATGTATTAAACAAAAACTTAATACAATACCACAACAACTAACCATGGAATTAAATCGCATTGGACATGTTAGACATGTGAATGCAGTAGAGACAACACAGTTAACCACATGGGGAGAATACCGCAGTGGAGGTTGTGACCTTCGAGGTTTTCAAAACATGTGAACAGGTTGTTTCCGGTATCAAGAACTGCCAGGTGGAAGCCATGACCATTGGCAATTGTGCATTGTCAAATGCATAGTCACTGCCAACAGAACGAAATCATCAAATTGTTCCACCATATGGCGGATTACAGTTATTCCACCCGATCACATGCCTCAGTTCCAATTCCACGTAGTTAGCTTGACCGCCGATGGGATTTTTATAACCAAAGTTTATTTTGGGTTTTTGTTGTGGTTTTTGTTCTAAATTAATTCAACCACCATGCAACCTTATCCTGAGGTGTCCTCTTGTAACACAATCGAGGCATTCCAAGGTTAAAGAAGCACATTCATGCCTAATTTTTGTATCAGGGAGTTCGAGTGAACCTTACGAGCTTATAAATTCATCCTTTTTTTCATGGAGAAGAAAATGAGAGTGATTTTGAGACTTGTTTGCAGATGCTGAGCCAGAGAGACAGTTCTTATTTTCAGCGTATCTTGATTGTTTGGAGGTGGAATTAGGAATCGAGATAAGCATTGCAAAGCTAGGAGAGAGATATTCCTATTGATAGAGACCAGAAGTTCCTATGTGAACATTTAGTCTGGTGTTTGTTTGGTGTAAAATACATATTTCGATCAATCCTAATAGAGAAGATGCCCATCGTGAAAGCGGACCTGGAGATGTAGTCCATCAGGAATGAACTCCGTAATCAATGTTTGATGTCTTCTATATTTGTTTTTTCCACAAATTCATGTTTAATTATGTTTCTTAAGTTTTTGATTAAGTCTTAAATCAAATGCTTTCCTTTAGTCTCCCACATTAAACACTTAAGGTTAACGCTCAATTCACTCTTGGAAAATAATCAATTCTACTTTAGTTTAGTTTATGATCAATATTAGATTATATAATTTGGTATCAGAGTAGGTTGTGTTTTGTAGAATATTTTCCAGTGAACATTAACCAGGTCAAGGTCATGACGTGGAGAAGGAACACATGAGGAGTTCAGTCCAGAAATTGGAAAGCGAAAACTTGCTCATAAATAGACAATGACAAGATGTGACACAGGTGAAACTCATGAATTGAAGATGAGTGATGAACACTTTCAAAAGGTGTTTTTGAGCATGCAACAGATGTTGGGAGAACTCTACAAAGATAAGAAGGCGAGAGATGCAGCTTCTTCTACAAAGACATCGAAGAAGGACAAGGGAAAATGCAAGGCTAATAAACCTCCTTCTCCTCCATCATCTCCATCATCATCTTCTTCTTCTTCTCCTTCCAATTTAGATTCTAAAATAGAAAAGAAACCTAAGAAATCTTCTCTTTTGAAACTTGATGTAAAATTTGAGCTACCTATTTATGGTGGCAAAATGAAACCTGAAAAGTTAGATAACTGGATTAAGCAGTTAAAAGTGTATTGTCATATTCAGAACATTTCTGATGATAAATGAAATTCACTTAGCTACACTTAGAATGGGGGGAAAATATTTAATCTAGTGGGAATGTAAAACTCGAATAGATTTAAAGTGGAAAGGTAAAGTCATCTCTTCATGGTCTAAGATTTTAAAATCTCTCAGGAAACAATTCTATCCTTTGGGATACATGCATTACGTTGCTATTGATTGGCATCATTTGAAGCAAGGTAAAGGGAAAATGTTCAGGAGTTTACTCAAGAGTTCAGGAAGAAATATTTGGTGCTTTGTATTCCATTAGATACATGTGAAACTTTATTAAAGTACATTGAAGGTTTACATTCATATTTACACCATACATTATTGATGTTTAATCTTGATGACATTGATGTAGTGTGTGTTAAAGCCATACATATTGAATCAGGTGGAAGACCATCCAAGTCTTCACAGAAACCATCCAAGCAGTTGGAAATCAAGGAATGCAGAGACAACAAGAGGAAGAGTAATTTGAAGGGAAAGATATCAACGACAACTCATAAGGAAAGTGAAATACCTACTTGTACGCATTGCGAGAGGATTGGACATGATGAATCCAAATGTCGGAAACTTCACCCAGAACTCAGACCAAAGAAGTTCCAGAAGAAGAAAGGTGAAAAGAAGGCTAATGCAGCAATCCAACAAGATCTAGGCTCCGACTCAAGTGATGAAAGGAAAATAACCGCAATTGTTTCGATAGGTAAAAATTTTGACATTGTTTCAAGTTCTAGTACTTCTGCATCTTCTTCAAACATAAATCATTTGAATGAGGATAAAAGGGTTGAATTATTTCATATAAGGATAACTTCTAAGCACAAGAAAATATATACATTATTTGACAGTGGATCACACGTAAATTTAGTATCTAAAGATTTAGTTAAGAAATTGGGTTTGGAGACACAAAATCATCCAAGACCATACCCATTTGGTTGGCTAAATAAATAAACTCAAATTAATGTCATAAATGAGTGTCGGTTAAATTTTTTCATCACAACTAATTACATTGATCAAGTGGATTTATATGTGATTCCAGTAGACATATGTGGAGTAGTTCTAGGAAGTCCTTATCTCTATGATCGTGATGCAGTGTTTCATAGCAAAGCGCATAAATATCAACTTAAGAAAGATAGGATTAAATATATTGTCAGGGCACATAAACTGAAATCACATTTGGATTTAGTTTTAGTTAATTAGATGAAGTGATTAATAAGTTCAAGTAAGAGATATGTACTCATGGTTGTAAAAGAACAACATAAATATCAACATGATGCTTTTTCAGGTTGTGAACCTCATTTTAAAGATAGATTGGTTAAAATGGTATATTCTTTTCAAATAATATATAAAGAACCAAAACATCTTCCCTAAGCGAGAGATACAACAAGAGATACAATTGATGTCTGATGCCCCTCTTCCTAATATCACAATGTATCGCATGTCAGTTATAGAGAATGAATAAATAAATAAACAAATCCAGGAATTTATTGAAAAAGGTTTCGTTCAACCCAGTTCATCTCCATGTGGTTCACCTGTAATTTTGGTTCCTAAGACAGATGTGACATGGAGAATGTGTGTCAACTTTAGGGCCTTAAACAAAATCACAATTAAAAATAGGTATCTTCTTCCTAGGATATATGATTTACTCGATCAACTGAAAATTGTTGTTTATTTCACTAAGTTAGATTTGTGAAGTGGGTATCATCAATTCACATTGCAGAAAATGACATCTAGAAAACTGCATTCAAAATTAGGCAGGGACTATTTGAATGGTTAGTAATGCCTTTTGGGTTGTGTAATGTGCCAACAACTTTCATGCGGGTTATGAATGATGTATTCTGCCCATACATTGATAAATTTGTCATAATATACTTAGATGATATTCTGATTTTTAGTTCCAGTATGGACGAGCATGTTAGGCATGTTAAGCAGGTTTTTGAAGTTTTGCATAGGGAAAAATTGTTCCTTAAACTTTAAAAATGTGAGTTTGGGAAAACTTCAGTGAATTATCTTGGTTACATAGTTGGACGTATAAGTTTGAAAATGGATCCACCTAAAATTGAGGTCATTGTTAAGTGGCCAAGACCACAAAATGTGACTAAAGTTAGAAGTTTCATAGGTGCAATTTAGTATTGGAGGAAATTTATTGCTCAGTTTTATTTGATTTCATCAACGCTACATGCTTTAACAGGTTCTAAAGTTCCCTTTCTATGGGGATGAAAAAAAAAAATCTTTTGATACAGTTAAGAAAAAAATTGTCACAACACCAATCTTAGATTTACCGGATCTTCAATAACCATTCCAAATTGAAACACATGCTAGTGGTTATGCAATGGGTGCAGTATTACTTCAAAAAAGGAAACCAATTTGTTTTCATTCTGAAACTTTTTCTAAGGCAGTAATGAATTATCCGAAATATGATAAAGAACTGTTTTCTTTTGTTGAAAGTGTTAAGAAATGGAAACATTATTTAATGGGTAAGGAAATAGTGATTCACACAAATCATCAGTCGCTTCAATTCATTCAGTCTCAAACTAAGTTGCAACAATCTCGTCATTACATATGGATGGGATTTATTTAGCAATTTCACTTAGTAATTAAGTACAAGAAAGGTGTCACAAACAAAATAGATGATATGTTGTCTAGACCATCTTTGAGTGCTTCAGTAGTGCTCCAGAATAATTCCGTAAAACATGAAATTTATATAAAACAATATAGTACAGTTGCTGATTTCAAAGATATCTACGAATCACTAACTCATGGTGCTCAGGTGGAAGAAGTAAATTATCATATTCATGATAGGTTGTTATATCATCTGGGTAAGTTGTGCATACCACAGATAGAAAGAGTTCATGCCATTCGGGAAGCACATTCTTCTCGCATTTTAGGACATTTTGGAGTAAGAAAAACAATGGCACAAATCCAAAGGTATTGTTACTAGTCTTGCATGTATGAAATAGTTGTTAAGTACATTAAAGGATGTGTGATGTGTTCGAACAACAAGCCAAGTAATCGAAATATTGGTTTGTACATGCCACTTCCAGTTCCTTTGCGACCATGGGACATCATTCCCATGGATTTTGTTGGAGGACTTCCTATGTCCGGGAGAGGGCATGGTTACATGTATGTTTTGGTTGACAGATTCAAGAAGATGTTCATTCTTGTTTCGTGAAAAAAGCAAGTGACAACTGAAAAATCTCCAAAGATGTTCTTCAAATAGGTATGGGTTCATTTTGGGTTACCTACTTCCATTATTTATGATCGAGGCACTCGTTTTGTAGGAGATTTTTGGTCCACTTTGTGGGGTCTCATGGACAAAAATTTGAAGAAGAACACAACTTTTCATTCACAAACCAATGGACAGATAAAATTAGTGAACAAAATAGTCATACATATTCTCCAAGGTTGTGCATTAAACATCCTAAGTTGTGGGATGAATCTTTACCTTATGTGCAACGTGCTTACAATGGAGCCTTACATTCTTCGACTAGTCGATTGCCATTTGAAACATTTTCTTGGTATCTACCAATGGTTCGGATTTAAACAGGAATGTAACATATTACAAATATAACGATACATATAGAGATGCAGTAGAAATAATACTTCATTTCATTACTGTAAAATACTGAAATATGCTTACAAACAGAAATGGAAATAAACTAGCTAGGGCGATGGTAGCTTATCTCTAACAAGATATGTGGTGTCTACATGCCTCTGAACTTTGTTAGAATGAGGCTCAAAGGCCTATTTATTGTTCAGAAACAATGGAAAACCCTAAACATCCAAAACCTAACTCTAGGAGATGAAATGGCAAACTGTGGGCCCCGTTTGGGTAAATTGGTACATCAACCTCCCGGGGTCGTAACTTTGGCATACGATTTCCGTTTGACCCGCACAATACCTCGTTAGAAAGATCTATCCAGGAACTACAATTTTTTATTAAGAAACATCCGTCAATTACCCATGTTGCATCAGGGTTTCCCAGAAAACGTCATCTAGGGCCTCAAAACGGCTCCAGAAGTTTAGGACGCAAAAAATTGCTAAAAATAGTAAATTGTGCTACAATTAAGGAAACTGAAAAGATGAAAGAGACAGTTGTTGGGGTCCAAGTGGGATAGGTGGGTGGCCACCAACATCCACCTGGATCATTCCCCCCCCCCCAGGAAGCAATGGTCCCCATTGTGTTGAGTTACTCCCTGAGATGAGGAAACTTCTGCTGAGTTGGGTCCCTCATGAGCTGTTCTACAACCTCTGATGTGTCCAGTATTGGTGGGAAGCATGGTGGAGGGCGGTCCACATTGAATACTCGGTGCAAGCAAAGGAATGGGGAAATGTTGTGTTCCAAAACATTGTTTCCCACAACCTTGGTAATGGTGTAAGGACCATGTCTAAGTGGTTTGAGCTTCTGATGGGCTCTTTTATGGTGTTCTTTCTGTAGATGCAACCAAAATTTGTCACCCACATGAAACTTGTGTGGTTACCCTCTGGGTGAGGAGAAGTTGTTCTTGTGTTCTTTCATGATTGTATCCCTCTACTGCTGCTGCTGTGTGGAGGAACCCTCCACAGAGGTCATGGATGTGGCGATGATATTCCTCTTACTTTGGGAGCGAACCAGACAAAAAATAAATTTCCTAGTCCATGAGATGATCTTACTGCATTTCTTAGTACAGATCAAAGAGGTGGCGGTAGGTGGGTCTACCTACAGTATCTTGTATAATGAATTACCCAAAGAAATAATAATAGAGTGAGGCCTTGACTCGTACACAAAATGTCACCACCACAAGTATGGATGGCCTAATAATACATCACAAACATCCAGAGGTGCAACATCACACAATACCTCATCTTTGAAGGGCTTGATGTTGTAGGGAAGGTGACACTGCTGGCGAAGTCAGAGATCTCATCCTTGGTGAAGCCACCCAATGCTATATGGTTTTGGGTGTGGTATGGTCGGTAGTCCTAGCCACTTCATGACCTCTACTGAAATGAGGCTCTTTTGGCTCCCACTGTCATCAATGAATTGCAGTGGTGAACCCTTCACCCACATCTATGAGTGGAAAATATGCTCTCCCTCCTCTAGATCTTAGGGCTCATTATTCTGGATCTTGGTGGTGGAAATAGTGGTGCTAGGCTTCGCGTCAATGATCTACTTCCCTTTGCCATTCCCCTTGTCAAGTTCTGACTCAGGTTCGGAACATGCATCTAATTCAGAAGCTTTTAACTAGGCCACTAGCAGCTACTTAGTTCGACACTCACTTGTGTTGTGAGTGGGGCTCTTATGGAACTCATACCACTTTCCTGTGTCCTTCTTTGGCTTTATGGTGTTGTTATTTTCTTGTGGCTTTGACGAGTTGTCTTGGGTCACCCCGCCTTGGCTTTGTCCTTTGATCTTCGGATTCGCAGATCCAAAGTCTCGCTTCTTTTGTTTAAACTTCTGCTCAATCTTGACAGCATATCGGTATGTCGTGTTGAGCGAGGAGATGTTCAGGAACTCCATCTCATCCTAGATGTATCTGTGTAAGAAACCACGATATTTGAGTACCAAATGTAGCTCAAAATCCTTGATACCCAACTGTGTGCCAAGGGTATGAAAAATTTTTGCGAACTCTAGCACATGTTGGTCCCTTCCTTGCCGCAGCATGGTCCACTTTATGTATTTTTCCTCATAGCTTTTGACAGGGTAGTACTACTTCTTGATGGCATCTCGGAATGAATTCCATGTGTGTGTGGCTGAAAATAGTGAGCCCGTACTTTCATCCCTCTACTCGCAGTAGGTTTCCCACCAGTCCTTGATGTAGGGGGCTGCTTTGAGAAGAGCGAAAATAATCTTTTCCCAACTAGAAAAATCATGAACAAAAAAATACCCTTCTAGCATATTTAACCATTTATCTATGGAATCTGCATCTATCTAACCCTCGAAGATATGGATTTAAAAATTAACTTGTACCTTAAAGGTTGTGGCATTTCTAGAGTAGATGTTGCAAGCCGATGCGTCGCCTCTAGGTAGCCGCTAAAGGATCTAGGCAAAGCTATCCATCATCGCGTTCCTTTGTCCCTTGAGGGCTTCTTTGAGCAAGATTTTGATAAGATATCTTGCCCCCTTGTCTTTCTTTTCATCCACCATGGGAGGCCATTGGGATTTGTGAGGCTAGTCTTGCAAAGGTTCGGCCAGTTCAAGCCCTAACTCCTTCTATCCCGACCTCGTTAGGGACATGCAAAGAAAAACAGAGAAAAAGTAGACCGCTATGATACCACTGATCTAGATTTAAACAGGAATGCAAAAAATTACAGATATAACCATACATATAGAGATGCAATGAAAATAATACTTTATTTCATTACTATAAAATACTAAAATATGCTTACAAACAAAAATGGAAATAAACTAGCTAGGGAAATGGTAGCTTGTCTCTGAGAAGATATGTGGCAGCTACATGCCTCTGAACTATGTGACAATGAGGCTCAAAGGCCTATTTATTGTTGAGTAACAACGGAAGACCCTAAACATCCAAAGCCTAACACTAGGTGATGAAACGCCAAACTGTGGGCCCCGTTTGGGTAAATTGGTACATCAACTTCCCAGGGCCGTAACTTTGGCATACGATCTCTATTTGACATGCATAATACCTCGTTAGAAGGATCTATCCACGAACTACAACTTTTGAGTGAGCAACATCAGTCAACAATCAATTTTGCTCTTGATTTTCCATAAAATGTCGTTTAGGGCCTCAAAACGACTCCGGAAGTTGAGGACCCGAAAAACTACTAAAAATAGTAAATTGTGCTACAATCAAGGAAATTGAAAAACTGAAAGTGACAGTTGTGGGGGTCCAAGTTGGCTAGGTGGGTGGCCACCAACATCCACCTGGATCATTCCCCCCCCCCCCCAAGGAAGAAGTGGTCCCCATTGCGTTGAGTTCATCCCTGAGATGAGGAAACTTCTACTGAGCTGTGTCCCCGGTAAGTTGTTCTGCAACCTATGATATGTCTAGTAATGGTGGGAAGCATGGTCAAGGGTGGTCCACATTGAACACTAGATGCAAGCGAAGGAATGGGGAAATGTTGTGCTCCAAAGCATTGTTTCCCACAGCCTTGGTAATGGTGTAAGGACCATGTTGGAGTGGTCTGAGCTTTTGAAGGGCTCTTTTATGGTGTTCTTTCTGTAGATGCAACCAAGCTTTGTTACCCACTTGAAACTTGTGTGGTACCCCTATGGGTGAGGAGAAGTTATTCCTGTGTTCTTTCATGAATGTATCCCTCTGTTGCTGTTGTTGCATGGAGGAACCCTTTGCGAGGGTCATGGATGTGGTGATGATCTTCCCCTTAATTTAGGAGTGGACGAGATAGAAAATAAATTTCCTAGTTTGTGAGATGATCTTACTGCATTTCTTAGCAGAGATCAAAGAGGTGGCGGTAGGTGGGTCTACCTCTGGTATCCTGTATAATGAATTCCCCAAAGAAATAATAATAAAGCGAGGCCTTGACTCATACACAGAATGTTGCCTACACAAGTATGGTTGGCCTAATAATACATCACAAACATCCAAAGGTGCAACATCACATAATACCTCGTCTTTGAAGGGCTTGATGTTGTAGGGAAGGTGACACTACTTGCGAACTTAGAGATCTCGTCCTTGGTGAAACCACCTGATGCTATATGGTTGTAGATGTGGTATGGTTGGTAGTCCCAACCGCTTCATGACCTATACTGAAATGAGGATTTTTGGCTCCCACTGTCAACAATGAATTGTAGTGGTGAACCCTTCACCCACATCTATGAGTGGAAAAGACGCTCCCCTTGCTCTGGATCTTCAGGCTCATTCTTCTAGATCTTGGCGATGGAAACAGTGGGACTGGGATCTGCGTCAATGATATTCCTCCCTTTTCCATTTCCCTTGTCAAGTTCTGACTTACGGTCGGAACATGCATCTCATGTGGAAGCCTTCAACTCAGCCACCAGCGACTGCTTAGTCTGACACTCACTTGTCTTGTGAGTGGGGCTCTTATGGAACTCACACCACTTTCCTGTTTCCTTCTTTGGCTTCGTGGTGTTGTTCTTTTCTTTCGGCTTCAACAGGTTGTCTTAGGTCACTCTGCGTTGGCTTTATGCTTTGGTCTTCAGATTCCCAGATCCTAAGTCTCACTTCTTCTATTTAAACTTCTGCTCAATCTTGACATTGTATTGATACATTGTGCTGAGCGCGGAGATGTTAAGGAACTCCATCTCATCCTAGATGTATCTGTGTAGGCAACCGTGGTATTTGAGTACCAAATGCAGCTCAAAATCCTTGATACCCAACTGTGTGCGAAGGGTATGAAAAATGTTCATGAACTCCGACACATCTTGGTACCTTCCCTGCCGTAGCATGGTCCACTTTATGTATTTGTCCTCATAGCTTTTGATAGGGTAGTACTACTCCTTGATGGCATCCCGGAATGAATTCCATGTGGGTGCGGCTGAAAATAGTGAGCCTGTACTTTCATCCTTCTGCTCTCAGTAGGTTTCCCACTAGTCCTTGACGTGGGGGTTACTTTGAGAAGAGAGAAAATAATATTTTCCCACTGGAAAAGTCATGAACAGAAAAATACCCTTCTAGCTGATTTAACCATTTATTTATGGAATCTACATCTATCTGGCACTCGAAGATGAAGATTTCAAAATGATCAAATACTTTCACATATATGAATATGAAATTAATTTGAAGGCCTGATTGGCTATATACTAGTTCGAGGGAAAAGCTACTCTCTGGTGGGAAGAGGCTAAAGGTGTACATATGTTGGAAGAAAAGACAGTTTCATGGGAGGAATTTCAGAAACGATTTAAGTCTCAATACATGAATGAATGATATTATGATTACTATGCTAAGGAATTCCATGAATTAAGGTTGGGGAAACTCATTATGGATGAGTTTGTAGTGAAATTTACAAAATTATTATGATATGTGTCATACATTAAAGAGGAGAAAGAAAATTACAGAGATTGTTGAACTGTCTACCAACACGTTACAAAGAGAGGACTTAATTCGACAATCCAAAATCAATGGATGAAGCGGTAAGAAAAGCTAGGTTGTGCTATCAACAGTTAAAAAATCAAGGTGAAGGTTTGAAACCTGTAGGTTTTAACCCTGTACAGAAATTACCCACATACAAATTCTAAAACAGACAATAAACAATGGTGAGAACATACCACAGAAAACAATTACACACAAATATTTTCCCCTGGATCCCAAAACCGAGACTACTAGATTGATTTTTCATTATGTTCCTTTCAATGTTACAATACATATATATACATGCCGAAGCACCCATAAACCCCAATCCATTAACCCTTTATTAGAACATAATTGTAGTTTCCTTGACCGAATCTACAAAATACCATGGACTGAAAACCATTGCACCCAAAACCATGTGTGAAAACCATGCAAAAAACCATAGGTAGGTTCGCCCACCTAATATAGGCTAGTCGTGGAAAGAATATAACACAACCCAGCATTCTCCCACTTGTTGTTTACTTTCCACATGGGGCCACACGAAAGCTTAGTTATTTATACAGCCGTGTAATCCCTATTATTTCTCTGGCCGGGGTTGTGTTTAATGCAGACAATATGCGATACTCTGTTTCTAAAGCGCCTCCGCATCTTGCTGATTCAACACACCACAAGATCCTTGCCTATGGATGGACTCATTGTGCAGGCAACATCCTCAACCTCGTAACTCCTCCAGAAGGTGGCATCGAAGGAATTGAAGACAATGGTTTCGTCACCTGGGTTGCTTTGTCTACCTAGGTGGATAAGGACATGCCCGACTCTCCGCAACATGCAGATTAAGGCTGGTTCATCACGGATGGGTGGCATTCTCGCCTTCGCTCTCTTTGATTTTTGCTATGTGTCTTTGTTTCTGGGTCTCTGGTTATGGGTCTCGCTTCAGTTCTTGTTTAAGTTTTTGGCGCTAGCCAACCTGTTGTTAGTTTGCAGCAAAAACTCTGGGTTTGATGAGTTCTGTTTTGCCTATTTTGTTCATGATGGGCATGACAACATGCCTCTCAATAAAGTAAAGCCTATGCAAGAGATAGCAATGACATGTTAGACTCACAACATAATTATTTTTTAGTGGGTCACTATGTAACAAATCCGGAAATGGCAATATAGTAGGATATGTATGTCTCAGAATCTTTGGATGAGGGCTCGCCTATGCCCCCTGTGAGGTCTCGACCTCCATGTATATATTTTTCTCTTTTTTAATAGAATTAGTATTTAACGAGAAAAAAAAATAAAAAATAAAAAAAACAATAATAATATTAATATTAATATTAATTTTTTTATAAATTTATTATACATGATGGTTAGTTCTAGAAGTTTTATATTAATTTATATTATGATATATTATTTAGTTTAATCTATATTTACTAGTTTATCTTTTAATATATTGTTTAGCATAATTTTTTTTTTATTTATATTATTTATTTTAAAGAAATTAAATGTTTCTTTAAGTTGAGAGTGGTGTAATATGGTTGTAATAATTTTGTAAAATTGCATAAGAATTTTATTGCTAAATATTAGTAACAAAAAATAAATTATAATAAAGGAGTTACTATTTTTATGGACATTTAAATTGATAAGTTAGATGATTCTTTGGAAGATACATGTTTTGTTGGATTGACTCTCTTTGGTATACTAGTTGTCTCTCTTTATGGCAATGATATTGTTCTTATTATGAAGATCCCCTATGACCCCAATAAGAAACTAAAGTTTGCACCTATGAAAATTCATAAACAAAAATTATGATAATTAAATCCAAAACAATCACCTATGATACTTTCATAAGTCACAACAATAGCTTTGAGGAAGTTCCTTCATATAAATATATTGCAATCCATATCATAAGCTCAATTAGAATTATAGTGTTAAGAAAATGATAAATGATTTGTAAAAAACTTATTATGGGCTTGTGATGACCCTCAATATTACAACAAGGATGTTAGAACTTTTTAGGGCTCAACTTTAACTATCAACCAGGGGTATGTACAAAATTAAGAGGGGTTTGCATTGTATTTGCAGCACCAGACATGCCCTCATCTTCCTAGAGTGACTCCATTCAATGTAAATGAAAGAAGGCAATGAAACAACCTCAAATGAGTAAATATTTAGGTAAGTCATTAGTCCTAAGTTGCAGAATTTAAATATCAATGTGAAAAGTTATCTATTTTTTCTGGAAAGTAAATGAAATAAATAATTCTATTCTACTTGCAAAAATGTAAAGCACATATAAGCAAATGATAGCAAAGAAAATGAAATAAATAATTCTATTCTACTTGCAAAAATGTAAAGCACATATAAGCAAATGATAGCAAAGAAAATCTAATCTATCCTGATGGAAATGAAATGAAAGGGAATTATATTCTACTTTGTAGGAAAGGAAAGTGGATGATTACCCTTGCAAGAAAAAAATCACACTTTGATTAAAGTAAATTACATGAAAGGAAATCTAGAATAATTACAAAAATCAACATTCAATAATCATGAAATGCATAAACTAAATGGTGACATAAGGTAGCCTGGTAAATTTTGTTATTAAGTTGATTTTTTTTTAGACTTTAATCTTCTTGGAATCATCTCAAAACACCTTCATTAAGACATGATAAAACTCAACATAAATTTACTACTAAAAACCAAAATTTTTAGAATAGTGAACTTGCAAACTAATCTAAGTAATCTAATGATAAAAATGAATTTACTAATTTATGCTAGTGTTCATCACTTTAATGATAGTCTCATATTGGTGGAACCAAATCATCCCTAAGCATCTGAGGAACCTCTTGCCACTCCCCTCCATGATTATGTGGGCCTTTTGAAATATTGGGTAAAAGAAATTCAAAAAACATTGCAGTAGTAGTTTTTCAATAATCATTTTTATGGTGGTAGTGTTTGAATAATCTTTTTTATGGTGCAAATGGATTTAACATCATCAAAAACTTCTTGGGCACCCAAAATCTTGAAGTTTGACAGGGATAACCTCTTTACAAAAATCCCTGCTCAATTTTATCAAAATCTTGCCATGATTTGCTAGGCAAAAAAACTGTGTTTAGTCTACTGCATTATTTTCAATTAATTACTTAAGTAAATAGTTCATTAATTTTTTTATTTTTATTTTTTTTAATAGCTGAATCTGTAGAATAACCTCTAGGAGGAACAGCCAAGCAGGCAAGAACAACGCTAGGTTAAGGACTTGCACACTGAAGATGAGACTAGAAGTGGTGACTTTCACAAAGGCAAGGATGACTTAGCAAATCATGGGCTGGCTAGCAGACCAAACCTCTGGAGGCAACTAAATAGTTGATTAATTAATTATTAGTTAATTGTTAATTAATCATCTATTAATTATTAAATAAATTTACATTATAATGAATTAATTATTATTAATATTTATTAATTAATAATGCTATTAAATTTAATTAACAATAAAATTAATAATGTTAATCAACAACAACAGCAACAAATTTAATTAACATTAAAATTAATAATGTTAATCAACAACAACAACAGGAGCAACAACAACAACCACGTTTTTATTAAAATAGTTTGTAATATTATTTTTATTGTTATAATTACATATTTATCAAGTTGAATATTAATATTATCATTGATATTAGATTTATAAATTTTATTGACATTTTTCAACCATATTTACTAATGTGATTAAATATTGTTGTGCTAGTTACTTATAGAGAGAATTCAATTTTTAAAATCTAACCCTAAACCTTAATTTCTTTTTTTATTTAAACTATACAAAATATAGAAAAGAGTTAATATTATTTGTGACTTCATATATAAAATTAAATATTATGTTCAATTATACATTTATTTAAAAAATTAGAATCTATTATTTTCTTACAAAATAAATCAAATATATTTAGAAAATAGATCAATGATTTATTTATTTAAAAGGAAAAAAAAAAAAAAAAACAAATTAAATATGATCAATATTTTAGATAACCACAATTTTTTTTGTATTATTATTATCATTGTCTATTTTTAAGTCAAATTGGTGTATGAGAGCTCTTGTTTGTGGGACAAGTAGGGATTTCAATGCTAAATCTACCAAGGCATGTAACCTTTTAAGAAAAAACACATGCTCTTAACCATCTGAAACTTTAAAAACAATCCTCAAAAATATATAAAAAAAATACACAAATAATAAAACCATGGTAAATTAGTAGACTCGCACTTGTTATGAAATTCTAGGTATGTTGAGGGTTAAAATAGAGAAGTATAATGTACGCATAAACACAATGAAATAGCCTTTTGAACATCTTTTCTTAATTTTAAAGGGATGATTTTGCTGAATGCAGGCATGAAGAAGGCTTTGCTGCGCTGGGTTAATATAAACAGTGGCACAATTCACAATAGGTTTAAAAAGAATATGGAGTACTTAGACAGAAATATATTTATGAGTTCAGAAATGTATTTGTAGAGAGTCTGCTATGAGTCAGACAATTTGTTGTTCGTCATTTTATTATTCCTGCATGAATAAATATAATAAAAAAATGTTAAGGAACATAATTAAAAATGTTAGCATAGCCAGCACATTGAAGCTTCTAAATGCGTTTTCTAATTGTAGAGTGCATGGACTTATTGTGCGTGGCCTCGACAACCCGTTAATCATGCCAACAAAATAAAAATAATTGATTTCTCTTTTCATTTTCCATTTGAAATCAAAATATCAAGAAGTCAGGCCCTGCTCCGTAAGGGATGCGGGGAATCATGTATACTCAGGCCCTGCGACGAATCATGTATTCTACGAGAAAAGCTCAAATGTAACAAAACCTTAAATTCTAGAAAAGACAAGGCTAAAGGAGAGCATACCTTTGGGAGAATCTCATTTCCAATCACATAGCCGAAATTCTGCAAAGTACAACACAGAATAAGATAATTTTCAGAAATTTTAAACTTCAAATGCGGTCTTAAACTTTAAATTTTAAATGCGCTCTTAAAGAAAATTTACTCGAACCTTTGATTTATTTAAAAATCAAATCAAATTTTTTCTATTGATTATTTAAAAATCAGAATTCCTTAACCTCAATTCTAATATCAACCACAATTCTAATATCAACCAGGCTTATAGCTTAAATATATCTCTAACAATGAATACTTATTACCCTCTTATCTAAATTAAATTTCAACTTAAATATGATCACATCCAAATTAGGAAAATCCAAGTAGAGCACATCAAATACCATTGAGAATGTAACTTATAGATTAAATATATCTCTAACAATGAATACTTATTACCCTCTTGTCTTAATTAAGTTTCAACTTAAACATGATCACATCCAAATTAGGAAAATCCAGTAGAGCACATCAAATAACCTTGATAATGTTCAAATAAAGTCAATGTTATTTAGTTACATGATTCCAAATGGTTGTCACCAGTAAGGTTGTTCACGAAGTGGATGTTTGATCCAGTTTTAATTCTATTTTAAATTGGATTGTAGCGACAGCCAAGGTCAGTTGTACCTATTATGATTACGTCAATATGTCATAGTTCAGCTTAATACTTTCACACATTACAATTTTTTATTTTTTTATTTTGCAAGAAGTGATATCTCTTCATATGTATTAGTACTATAGATTTTGTAGATTTTATATTTTTATTTAGGTTCATTACGGTTCCTTAATCTTTTAATCATATCGTTTTAAGGATTAAAAATTAAAAGAATATTTTATATTATATAATTATTAAGCTTCTCCAAGGGTCGCTTTTGCCTTTTTATTTAGAAATTGGGTTGTTAATTTATTTAATAACTATGTCTCTCCTTTGAATAGGCACGATAATAGAACCTATACACCATTCTAGAGAACTCATCCTATTGATAAAACCTATACACCACTATACAGGACACTCTCGAAGCCCTCAAATTATTTGGTGTATACATTAATGCACTCATAACTTCATGTACATCAATATAGTGTTAACAGTTAATGTGCAAAGTTATTTATTCCCCATGGACACTATCACCTTCCTCATGTGTCCCTCCTAGGTTGGACTACATTAGGTGATCAGTGGGACTCATGGTTTTGGTATTATGATTGATGAATGACTATGATGAACCATAAGGATCCAATGGTTAATGGTTATTGTTTTATCTCGGGAACCAACTATGATTGTGTTATCATCAAGAGAGTAAATGAGTTACTTTAAACATAGTAGAGATTCTAACACTAGCCTAGGTTGTTTCTAATTTTTCTAAAAATTGTTTTCCCTTTTTTGTTAAAGCCCACCTTTAGTGTTCTTTTCTTTTACCATTTTCCTACACTAAGATATTTAATAGATTTCTCTCTCCAATCTCATTTAACTCCTAGGGATTTTTAGGAGGGATTTTAGGCAAGTTTATCTTGATCCTATCCACCCACATTGATTTTCGAACCCATTAATAATCTCTTAAAATCAAGTCTTCTTTTCCCAAATAGTCTCTAGTTTTTTTTTATTCACAATGTTTATTTATTAAATCATCCTACTTTTATTTAAACAGAGTTCACAATGAATTTTTAGCCACCACAACTTAAATAAAGTTTCATCTAAAATAACATATATTTACATAGAAAGAGAGGGGTGTCACATTTTCCCCCTCTTGAAAATAACATCGTCCTCATTGTTCATTACCCATCTACCTCATTTCTAAACAATGCTAGGTAAACTTCTTTCATAGTATATTCTTATTCCAAGGTACAAGTGCCACTAGAACAATCTCTTTTCAATCTATGATGCATAGTGCCTCTAGCAGAAATTCTCCTTCTTGTTCCACTTGTATCAAGTTCCAATCAATTATATGAAATTATCATGAATATACTTCTTTAACAATGACACATGAAAAACATTATGAAATTTTAATATGGTTGGGCAGAGCTAGCTCATATGGGGCAGGACCAACTCTATCGAAGATTTCGAAATGCCCATAGAACCATAGTGCTAATTTTGTACACTTCTAGTCTCTTAAAATACTTTTTATTAGTTTTATTCTTAAGTAAACATGGTCCCCCCTATTAAATTGTTTGTGAACTCTTTTTTTTATCCATGTCACTTTTTTGTTTGTCTTGAGTTGTTTTGATATTTTGTGTAATCTTCCACACTACCTGTTCCATTTTGTGCAAATCATCTGGTCTTAATATTAATTCTTCCTCCAATTCACTCCAACTCACTAGTTTTTAAAATTTTATGCCATATAAGGCTTCAAAAGGGCTCATTTTAATTTAATTTTGGTAGCTATTGTTACTGGAAAATTATTCTAAATCCATAAACCCTCCCACTTGGGAGAAATGTCCATGACATAAATTCATAGAATATCCTTCAAAATCTGACTAATTCTTCAATATGTTCGTCTTTTTGGGGATGATATGCATCATTGAAATTTCCCCATGCCCCCAATCAAGGCTTCCGAGGACTTGGAAGTTAATTTAGCATCTCTATCCAACACTATCATTTTTGGTACACTTTGTAGTCTAAAGATTTCTTTCATGAAAATATTAGCAATCTAGACAGTCCCAAATGTATATTGTACACGTATAAATTGTGCTTCTTTAGTCAATGTATACACCACTACCATGATAGAGTCATGTTGTCACTTTGTACTTGGTAATCATGTAATAAAATCCATTGAAATTACCTCCCACTTCCACTCAGGAATGGGCAAGGGGTTTAACAATCTAGTGGGATGATGATGTTCCACCTTTACTTTTTGACATTCTAGGCACTTCCCTAAATATTCTGCCACATCCTTCTTCATGCTTGGAAAAAATAATTTTTTCCTTATTTTTGTTATCATTTTTTGGTATCCTAGATGGTCTACACAGGTTTTCTTGTGATACTCATCCAAAATTATTTGTTCGAGACCAACTACACTTGGAACATATAACATGTTTCTCTAAGTTAGTAATTTTTTAGAATTTTCATCATATTCTCAATTTTCCATTTGTAGTAATTTTTGTTGAATTTCCATTTGATGTACTAACACTACTAACAAATATTCCTATTACAGCATGGACATACCTACTTAGAGCATTTGTGATTTTTTTCTCTTTCCCTTTTATGTGTTTTATATTAATTTCAAACTCACTAGGGAAAGCTAACAACCTTGCTTGTCTAAAATTTAAATCAAGTTCGCTAAAGAAGTATTTCAAACTAATGTGGTATGTTACCAAAATAAATTTCTTCCCTAATAAATAATGTCAACACATCTTTAGAGCATGTATCACTAATGCCAGCTCTAAATCATACACAACATTCTAAATCATACACAACATAATTATTTTCATGTTGTTTCAACTTCCTAGACTCATAGGCTATTACGACATTTTCCTGCATTAACCTACCCCCAAGACCCTCCAAATAGGCATCTCTACAGACAGTAAATTCCTTATTTGGATCTAAAAATTTTAGTATAGGGGATGCTATTAACAATTATTTGAACTTGTCAAAACTTTCTTAACATTTGCTATCCATTCAAACTTTATTCCCTTTTTCTGCAAGGACGTGATGGGGTAAGCTACCTTGGAAAAACCTTCTACAAATCTTCAATAATATCTCGCAATCCCCTAAATGAATGAACTGCTGACACATCGTTCGATCTAGGCCAATTCATGATCGCCCTCACCATTTCAGGGTCCATAGACAGTCCTTCCTTGGAAATAATGCATCCTAAATACTATATTATGTTTTTGTAAAACTCACATTTGTTGACTTTTGGATAAAGCTTAAAGTATGTAACACCAATTTGAGATTTTCTTGGTGCTCTTCTTCCTGTTTAGATCATATTAGGATGTCATCTATGAATACTAACACAAATATGTCAAGGTATTTGTGAAGTACACTATTCATTAGACACATGAAGGTTGCTAGTGCATTAGTGAGACCGAAGGGTAACACTAAGAATTCATAATGACCATACCTAGTTCTAAAAGTTGGTTTGTGAATATCTTCAATTTTTAGTCATAGTTGGTGATAAGACATCCTTAAATCAAATCTTTTAAATATAGTGGCTCCCCTTACCTCATCAAACAGGTCATCAATTTGGGGAAGTGAATATATATTCTTGATAGTTAACTTATTCAGTTGTTGATAATTGCTTCACATTTGAAATGTGCCATCTTTTTTGTTGACAAATAGTACACCGGCCCCACATGGTGAGACACTAGGTCTGATATATCCTTTGTTTAACAGTTTGTGTAGCTACATTTTCAGATCCATTAACTCTCGTATACTAATTCTATGTGGGGCTCTAGATACTGGGGTAGAACATGGTGCCAAATAAATGGAGAAATAGATGTCCCTATGAGGGGGTAAAACCATAATTTCCTCTAAAAAAACATCTTGGAAGTCACTGATAAATGGTAAAGTCTCTAAAATCTCCTTCTATGTTTGTTGTTTATTTGTTTCAACATGTACCATGTATAACTCACATCCCTTCCTAGCATTCCTTTTCAATTGTAAGGCTGAAATTTGTTGCGTTGATATTAGTCTTGGTTCACATCTAACTAACCATTTTTTTCCATTCATACTTATACAACTCACTTCTTTCCCCAAATAGTTTATAAAAAACTTATGTTTTATAACCAATCCATGCCCATTAATAGAACATAGGGTCCTAATGGAAGAATGTTTAAATCAACTTCTGTAGGATATCCATTCAAAACAACGGGGCATTGTTTTATTTGGCTAATCACTTTTCTTTTGATACTGTTGCTAACTGCACCAACCATGCATTTTTTTTAACATTTTTCCATAGTTTGGGGAATAATATAACTTAAACTAGCCCCTCGATCAATTAAAATAGAAACAGACTTGTTTGAAATGATACCTTCCATTTCTATCATGGTGGATTGATGTTGAGCCTGTCTGTTCTTGAGCATCACAATGATCCTAGGAATATTTCTAGCCACATCATTTCATGTTTTAGCTTCATGAAATCCTTGAATATTCTGAAAGGGTCGTTGATTCTACAAACAATCTCTTAATAAATTTTGCTCACCGCAACCCCAACACTTTAGTGGCTCACTTTCATTAGCTTCGTTCTTCTTATTACTTCTCAATTCCAACATAAGGCTCACCTAAGTCATTGGAGAATCCATTTAAGGTGGCAAGAAAATTTGAAAGAAAAATTATGACAACAAAGAGCTCTACCACTCCCAACTATAAAGATGGAAGTGTTGTCACTCCTACACTCCCATAACATACAAGGTTGACACTAGGATTTGACCCGGTATATGAATGTGTAGGTTGACTTATAAGTCCTTTGTTGAATTTCCTTCTCTCGTGATCTTTCTTGAAATTACTCAGATAAGGATGTTTCTGTCTTTTATTGGTAGACCTCATCTTGTCTTTACTTTGCCATGGTTTCACACCTTCGCTTCGATTTTTGAACTGTTGATAGCACAACCTAGCTTTTCTTACCACTTCATCCATTGATTTTGGATTGTCAAACTAAGTGCTGTCTTTGTAAGGTGTTGGTAGACACTTCAACAATCTCTGTAATTTTTCTTTCTCCTCTTTGATGTATGATGCATAACGTAATAAGTTTGTAAATTTCACTACAAATTCATCCATAGTGAGTTTCCCCAACCTTAATTCATGGAATTCCTTAGCACAGTAACCATAATAGGTGTGAGAACCTACCTATGGTTTTGTGCATGGCTTTTGTACATGGTTTTGGTGCGATAGTTTTCGGTCCATGGTATTTTGTAGATCCACTCAAGGGAACTACAGTTATGTTCTAATCCAAGGTTAATGGATTGGGGTTTATGTATGCTTCGACATGTATATATATGTATTATAACATTGAAGGGAACATAATGAAAAATCAATCTGGTAGTCTTGGTTTTGGGATCCACGGGAAAATATCTATGTATAATTGTTTTATGTGTTATGCTCTCGTCATTGTTTATTGTCTGTTTTAGAATTCATATGCAAGTAATTTCTGTATGAGGTTAAAACCTACATTTGGTATGAGAGTGGTTTTAGCTTCAAGGGGACGCCTTTGCTACTGAGTGGTTTTTCTCAAGCCTATGGTACACCCTGCTCAATGGGAGATCTACAGGATAGATTCTTGTGGTGAAATAAGATGGTGAGTAGTGAAAAGATAGAGATTGAGAAATTTAATGGTCAGAGTTTTGAGTTGTGGAAACTCAATATGGAGGATCTGTTGGTGGATAAAAATAAGTGGATTGCAGTAGAACCAGGTACTAAACCAATTCGAGTGTCCGATTAAGAATGGAAGAAGTTGGATCGGAAGGCAAAGGACACAATACAATTGTGTGTCTCAGATTCAGTATTGTTGAATGTATCAGGGAAAGCTATGGTGAAGGACTTGTGGGATAAGTTAGGGACTTTGTACCAATCTAAGTCTCTCATGAATAAACTGTTCCTATAGAAAAATATGTATAACCTGAGGATGAAAGATGAAGACTTGGTGACAGAGCATCTGAATGCATTTAATACTGTGGTAAGCCAGTTATTTTCTGTTGATATTAAAATTTCACATGAAGATAAGTGCATTAGTTTGTTGTTTTATCTACAAGATTTGTGGGATAGTCTCGTTATTGTTGTCAGACGAGGTAGTAACTCCTCAAAAACAGTTCGTTGATATTCATTCAGGTTGGTCTTTATTATATACATGAGGGACAGACTATTCATTTCATCTCCCAGTGACTATCCATATTCTCTATTATTTATTTACATCAATTTTAGCTATTCACCCAATCTTGATGATTAGGTGTGAACATTCCCCCCTTAATCTGAAGGGATGTTGGTGAGTCCAAGCATCATTTTGAATCTTTCAAGCCTTTCTCTTCCAAGCGCTTTGGTGAAGATGTCTGCAATTTTCTCATTAGTGGAACAATGCTGGAGATGGATTGTTTTGGTCTCAACATGATGTCCAATCAGATGATATTTAGTATTGATGTGCTTCGTTAGATCATGGAACTTTGGGTTCTTGGCCAATTTTATTACCGAGGTATTGTCAATCATGAGTGGAGTTGATTGTACTTATTTTACCTGCAAATCTTCAAGAAATTTCCTGAGCCACACAATTTCTTTTGTTGCCTCAGCTACTGCCACATATTCTGCTTCTATTTTGGAATATGTTGGAACTGATTGTTTGCATGATCTCTAGGAGACAGGTCCTGGTCCAAGGCTCATAACATATCCTGAAGTAGATACCGTAGTTTCTTTGTCTCCATTGAAGTCTGAATCAGAGTATCCAATCAAGCTGAAGTCGTCCACTTGTGTATACTTGATTCCAAAGTCTTGAGTTACCTTCAAGTACCTTAGAACTCTTTTTGTAGCAGACCAATTTCCCTCACAAGGCTTTTGCATAAACCTGGAGAGGATTCCAACAGCAAATGAAATGTCTGGTCTGGTAGTGGTTAGGTAGTTGAGACTTCCTACAAGCTTTCTATACATTGTTGTATCCTCAAATTCTTTTCCTTCAATGGATGTGAGCTTTAAGTTTCTTTCCATTGGAATAGTAAGAGGATTGCGTTTTTTCAGGCCAAACCTGTTCAACAGATCTCCAATGTACTTTATTTGAGAAAGAATTATGGACTTCGGATGTTGAGTTAATACAATACCAAGATAGGAATGAACATAGCCCAAATTAGTCATTTCAAAACCTTTCCTCAATTCCTTGTTTATGGATGAATGTAGCTTTCATTGTTCCTTGTCATCAAAAGATCATCTACATATATGACAAGATATACAACTATTTTTCAAACTTTCGTGACAAATAAAGTTGCATCAACAAGATCATAATGTTTGAAATTGCGTTTCAGAAGATGCTCAATCAATTTTTCATACTAGGTTCGTGGTGCTTGTTTGAGGCCATACAAGGATTTCACAAGTTTGCATACTTTATGTTCATGTCCTTTCACAACAAATCCTTCAGGCTGGGACATAAAAACATTCTCTTTTAGATCTCCATTCAAGAAAGCAGTTTTTACATCCATTTTATGGACTTTCCAACCGTTCTGAGCTACTAGGGAAAAGAGTGTCTGGATGGTAGCCATTTTGTTGTAGGGGCAAAAGTCTCCTCATAATCGAACTCTTCCTTTTGTGAAAAACATTTTGCCACAATCCTGGCTTTGTGCCTGTCAATTGAGCCATCAGCTTTATACTTGTTCTTGTAGACCCACTTGCAACCAATTGGTTTGGTTCCTAATGGAGGATCAACCAACTTCCAAGTGTCATTCTTTATCAGGGCAGCATACTCCTTTTGCATCTCTTCTTTCCATTCATCATGAGAAGTAGATTCTTTGAAGGAAATTGGTTTGAAATCTATAAACAAATTCAATTCACAATCATAAGAAACATCCATATCAACAGGAGAATTAGAGTCATATACATCACCTCCATTTTGCCAGTTTGAATTTCTAGTTCCTGTCTTTCCAACCTCATTAGGATGAACACTTTCAAGTGTCTTTGTCAGCCACTTTTGGGGACCTTTCTTAGATGGTCCAGGCTACTCCATTGATTGAGTTGGGACTGAATCAAGATTGAGTCTCCCAATTCTATCAATCACATCACTTAAAGTATCATCCATTGTTGGAGTTTCATGCGGGGAAGAGACTTCTTCATAAGAAGATTCCACATGTTGATCTAGTATAGGAATCCCCCCTTCAAGATGTGGAATCTGATTATCAAATTCTTGAAATGATTTTGCATTTGCGAATCTATCCAAGTGATCAAGTTGTTGTTGAACAACATTGTCAGTTTTGGATGATTCAAGAATGATGACATCTCTAGATACAACAAACATTTTATTGACTTCATCATAGAGAATGTATGCTTTGGAGGTGTTTGAATACCCCAGGAAGATACACTTACGACTTCTTGCACCAAGTTTGTTTGTACCTTTGGTATCAAGGGATAACAGGTGGAACCAAAGACCTTGAGATGCTTTACTGGAGGAATGTGCCCATACCACATTTCATAGGGAGTATTGTTTCTGATAGCATTAGATGGACATCTATTCTTTATATATACAACACATAGAACTGCATCAGCCCAAAACATCAATTTTACATTTTTGAAAAACATCATGGAGAACACCATATTTAAGATTGTCCTATTCATTCTTTTAGCTACACCGTTCTGTTGGGGATTATAAGGCACAGTTTTTTGATGTTTGATCCCATGTTGGCGAAGATAGTTTTCAAATGTATTTGAAGTGCATTCTTTTCCATTATCAATGGGAATAGATCCAATATGAGATTGTGCATCATTTTAAATCCATTTATGAAATTTCTTGAATGTTTGAAAAACATCATATTTGTTCTTCAATAAATAAACCCAACACATTCTGGTGTAGTCATCAATAAATGTCATCATATATTTATTTCCATTTGCAAAAAGAACAAGCATTGGACCACATAAATCTGAATGAATGAGTCCAAGTTTTCTATGTTCTCTTGAATGTGAATCATGAAAAGACTGTTTGCTACGCTTTCCTAGAATGCAAGCATCACATTGCTTAAATTTCCTAGGAATTGTAGGCAAACCTACAACACCATTTTTCTTCAACAAGCGGAGGCTATCATAGTTCAAATGTCCAAATCTAGCATGCCATAATAAACTTGATGGAAGTGTACCTTCTTCATAATGAGAATTGTATGAGAAATTTTGTGCATGAGAAGAGGTACCTTGCAGCTTGAGAAGCCTTTCTTATTTTATTCCCCTCATGCAAGTGAGTGGTTAGATGCTTTTCTCACCTCAAGCTTGCCATCAAACATATGAATGGAGTGACCTTGGTGGTGGATGTGGACCAAGAGTAGCAAGTTTCTCTTTAGCTATGGGAGATATAGAACATGATGCAGAAGAAAGTCTGGAAGACCAAGTGATTTGAGCTTGATTGTGCCAAGCCCTGATGGCTTAATTTTTGATTGGTCTACAAAATATACTGCTCCATCAACATTGTCAGTAAATTATTCAAAAAAAATAGTTTCTATGAGTCATGTGGTAAGTTGCTCCTGAATCAAGAAACCAATCATTCTTCCAAGAAGCAAGTGAAGCATTAAATAAATCTTCATTTACTTTGATATTACATTGTGCTACAACATAATGAGCTGATTCAGGTGCTTTACCTTTGTCTGTGTCATTAGTTTTACCTTTGGGTTGGTTTCTTCGCTACTCAATTTTGTCCCAAGGTAACTTGCATGTGGAGGAATCATGTGATCCATTTCTTTTGCAGTGTATGCAGTGCAAATCTAACTTTTCTCCTTGAGAGTGTCTACCCCCCCACCTCTGAAATATCTTCCTCTTCCTCTTCGACCACCTCTTCCTCTAGAAGAATATTGGGCAAGATTCTTTTCTTTATGAGCAAGGCACACAAACTCTTCAGAAGATTCACAGGTTGTCTTCTTTCCAAAAGCTTTCTCTCTTTTAGCAAATTTTTTCACAAGAGAGTCAAAGGTAATATCTTTGAGATTTCCAATTTCTTGCAATGACTCAAGATAATTGGAGTAAGTAGGATAAAGTGCCTAGAGAAAAGTGATAAGAGGAATACCCAATTCAACCTTATTTTCTTTGATATCATGCATTATAGATTTTACTTTGGATGTAAGAGCAAGAGGATCATTATTTTGTAATTCAAGAGTGAAGATTTCAATCATGAGTTGAACAACTTCAAGTGCAGAATGTGAGTCATAGATTTCTTTTACCTTTTGTAAGGCTTCAAAAGCAATTGAAAATGGCGAAATATAGTGACTCACCTCTTCACTTACAGATGCTGCAATTAATTCATAGGCTTTGTTGTTCTTATTTTCCCAAATGGTGAACTCTTTGTCTGAGGTAGGTTGTTCTCACTCTTTGTCTCTATCTCCAATACACACTCCTTTCCACAACTCATTTAAAATGAGGGTGCGTTTTATCATCTGGGACCACTGAGGATAGTTCTCCTTGCCAATGAGAACTATTCCCACAATGGATATGATTGAATGCATTGTAAAATCTGAGTGCTGTAAAAAATACTTCTGCTGCCAATCTATAAAATATTTTCACTTCTGCATTGTAATAGCAATATTCTTAAGAAAAAAATGCAATTTTGATTAAGAATGCAGTTTTGGTTAAAAAATGCGTTACTGATAAAAATGCAGTTCTCGTAAAAAAAATCGTCTTCCAGCATGGCTTTAAAGGACTTCTGTAGCTTAGAGTTTTGTTCAAAATGCACATACCATGTGAGGCTATAGAAACATAATTTTGATAAAAAGACAGAGCACAGATAGGATGGCGGACTTATGTGAAAGCATTGTTATATAATGGCTAGTGGACTTATGTGAAAGCGTTGTTATATAATAGCAAGTTGGCTAGCAGAATTATGTGAAAGTGTTGTTATATAATAGCAAGTTGGCTAGTGGACTTATGTGAAAGAACTGTTATATGATAGCTTTTTTTCAGATAGGCGAATGCAAAGATGATGAAGCTGAGGCAAGTAAGATGAAGCTCCAACATAAATAAACAGACCTTGGAATAGGGGGTCTCATCACGAGCCGGCCTGCCCACGATTCGCACCCTCCTTGTGAATGGCATTATGGCTACTTGGTTACCAAGCCAGCATAATGGCCTGCGTTTTGACAAAAATACTTTTTATACACATACAGGATCATGGTTCCATGGGTGAAATAAACAACTCTGCCAAGGTTATGAACACTTGTCGGCAGCAGAGCTCTATTAATGGTATCGAAGTCATAATAGTTACACCAACAGGGATGATATTAATACCTCTTCGTCTCTTCTATCCTATGAATAATTCATATTTTATTTCCCGATGAACATATCGCACGAACACTCATTACTACCAATCATGGCAAGGGAACTGACAATGACTTCTGGGGATTTCGTACGATTGACAGACATCCCATCCCCCGGCCTCGCATCATATTACGTAGGCTCTTATGTAAAACGCGATCCACCTTTTTGCCTCGATTTCGGTATTTCATTGTCCATCTAAAACATGGCGTAATTCTATATGATGTTCCTTTATGACTGGTTACACGATGGCTGCTGCTCCTCTATTTGACGGCTGGGGCAACCTATCACATCGCGAGGGGGAAGGTAATCTCATTACTCCACGAGTTACATGTCAGCACACCATTCGGGGTAGATAGTGTACGAAAGTATGGCATGGTTTAACGGTATGATAATTCTATTTTACGCAAAGTTGCCATCCGCAATCCATTTTTGCTGCATACTCTATTTTTTTCCGCGACGATCACCTTCTCTGCATCCCAAAACAGCACAGGCATTTGCTGTTCCATTGAAAATCCTTAGTAGAACCATGGGAGGAAAGGCAGTCCGAAGCGAACCTCAAGAATTGACAGTCTCTACTGCTGCCCGGGAGATCCTGGAAAAGGCTGGATGGCTGAATTATTTCAGTCGCCTACAAGAATCAAATGAGACAGTGGCGTTGGAATTTCTGCAAAACTTGCAGGAGGACCACTCCATAGTAAGAGAAAGGCGGATAGCGGTCAATGACGATGTAATTGCAGAAGTCTCAGGCCTACCAGCCACCGGACCCGTATGGACGCTGAAGAAAGAAATACTGCAGAAGATTATGGAGATTTTTCAGGACGAAGGCCAAAGCTTGACAGTAAAGGGGAAGGGAGTTCTGCCAGTAATGTTAGGAGAACCCTGGACCGAACTAGCAAGGATAGTACAGAGCTACATTACGTGCAAAGGAAGGAGGGACGTGGTAAGACCACGCCATCTTAAACTTTTAGCTGTTTTGAAAGAGAAATGTTCTGTAAATATGCCTGCACTTTTAAATTCACTATTGCATGATGCGGCCCGAAGCCTGAAAACGGAACAACACGTAGAATCAGTTGTTAGCCACCATAGACTGATTCAATTGATAGTGAGCCATAGTTTCACTCAACAGCAGAGCAGCTGGGAGGAGCTCGTTGCATTGATTGAAGGGAAATTGGCTGCACCATCCCCAAAACCTAAAACTTCCTCTAGCACACCGGAACGATCAGAGAAACGCAGAGAAGTGGCAGCAGGAAAACGTGTTGCTCCAAAATGAAAGCATTCTTCAAGTACACCGGAGCGACCAGAAAAACGTAGAGAAGTGATAGCAGAAAAACCTGTTGCTTGCACACCTGAACAACCAGAGAAACCAAGAAAATCAGTCTGGCTAGCTCAAATTAGAGGGAGGCTGGAAAAGATTCGAGAAAGCACCAGCCAACCAATTGAGATCATAGACGAACCTCCAGAACCAGAAGGAGTACCTTCCGAAGAAAATGTTGGGCAATCTGGGGGTGAAGCTGAGCAAGCCAGAGGAGGAGGTGAGGAGAGAGAAGTGCACTCTGAAACAGAAACGGAAGCTGAACGCCCTAAGGCAGTCATTGAACAGGACAATCGGGAGGAAGAAGTAATACAGCCAGAAAGCAGCCCGCTACGGGACCCTGTGGGCGAAGAAGAATTGGCCGCAATCCTGGCCAGTTTGGGGGAATATAGCCAACCCTCCAGCCCAGCAGGTCCTCCCGATGAACCTCCAGAGGAAGACATACCTGAGGGTTCACATGCAGAAAAGGAAGGAGAAGAAAACCCGCCCATTCATGAGGAAGAAATAAGGGACACCAACCGAGAACAATCTGCTCCCAAGGCACCAGAAGAAACTCTAGATAGAATAGGAGCAGATTTAAGGGCCAGTCGCAAACCCTCTACTGAAGCAAGGGAAATCAAGAAATTAAGGACTAAACAGCAGAGGCTGCTGAACACTATAGCCCGGCTCCGACAGCAAATTCGGATTTTGAAAGCCAGTCTGAGGATACAAAGGACCACAAGGAAAAGAAAGAGGACCACTGCAGCAAAATCTCGCAGAACAAGAAGACGAAGGACTTACAGTCGCACTGTTGGTCGAAACCCGATTGGAAGATCTGCTGCTGTTCCAAATGACACTGAGGAACAAACTGCTGTTCCAATTGTCATAGAAGAACAAACTGCTGTTCCAAATGACGCTGAGGGACAGACTGCTGTTCCAATTGACGATGAGGAACAGACTGCTGTTCCAATTGATAATGAAGAACAGATTGTCATTCCATTTGGGGCAGAGGGACAGGATGATGTTCCATTAACAGAGGAACCACAACAACCTTTCATTCGGGTTAAGAAAGAAAAGGAGAATAAGGAGATCCAAACAAAGGCATCGCCCTCAGGGGTGATCTGGGTTCTGAACTCCAAACGGCATAATAAAAAGGTTCAGGTAAAACTCCCGGCCTCTACGGCCCTATGGAAAAAGGATCCAAAAACACGAACCTTGCACAAGATGATGAAGCAAGCTTAGCAAGAAGCTGAACAGTTGAAGGAACAAACAGTCCCCCGGGAGAAATATGAAGAGTTGCAACAGCAACTTCGGGATATTAGTCAGTCCGAGAGCCAGGCCTTCAAAGGCTGGCAAAAGGAGAAAGAAAAGGTTGCAAAGGTAACTCGTCGATTAGATATTGTTGTTAGGCAGATGGACACTGTGTGTTCTTTGTATAATGGTGTTCTGGCCTATAGGGCCCCTGCTAAAAACTATGCTTTATTTTTTCTTGAACGATATTTACGATTAAAGATAAAAGCTGTCAGGGCAGGTGCCCCTATACAAATCAATACTGTTAATGATTTCATAGATTGTTGCAAGCATTATGGAGTTAAGGTTCAAAGGTTATTATGTGAATTTTACTTGCATAACCTCGTGCTAGACCAGGAAACTGATTTAAATCCTGGCCCTTTTGTTGGGGACATCCAATTGCAAGCCTTCCTTTCCTTCGGGGTTAATCCACTAAAATGGCTCAGGGCTTATAACACTTTTCAGAGACAGGAAAATAGCCTAGACTTGTGGGTAAGAGCCGAGCCTAGAGACCCAGTACTGTTATGGAGAGCACATAGGAACCTTATGAGAACCCCGGCCGTTATGGAGACATTAGGACCCATGCACGAGGACCTAATCCAACAAAATATGGAATATTTTCTGATTATTAAAGACCTTGCCATCGATGCTGCAAAATTTTGATACCAGACTTCGAACCCAAACATCCAGCTCAGGGAACCATTCAGATATGAAAATTTGGAGCTAGCTGCCAGCCGATTGAACCTTTATGGCGAGCGTATTTTGAAAGCAGGGCCATCCTGGTTAGGGTATCGATTTCGTAGTCCAATTATTTGGCACCCTGCACCCGGATATTAGGCCTTGTATGAAATGCCTGAAGGTCAAAAAAATCAGTTCTTTGATGATCTAGTTGCTCATCACGGCTGTAGGCCTCCGCACGAGGTTCCCTCTCCAGCCTATTCTCTTACCGCTTTGCATGTCAACTATAATGTTTTCATGAGGGCATGAAACAGGGTAAGCAGGGGGGTGTGTGGAGCACTGGAAAGGTATGTTTTTGACGAACAATTTAGTGACTTTTTAGTAGCAATTGTAACCCTTTCTGCATAATGAGCTTAAAGAAATAAAGAATTTTAATAGAATGTGTGAGAATTAGCATGGAAAACTTAATCGCTGATAATTGTTATTTTTCCATGCAGGAAAGGGTGGAAACGAAGGATTGCCATTCGAAAGGAAAAGACAAAGAAGCAATAACTGCTGTCCCTTTAGGAGGGAACCGGATGCGAACAAGATCGAACAGATCGAAGCAAGACGACCCTGGAAAGGAAGAAGGATTATCGACTCGGCGGAGCAGGGGAAGAAAAGTAAAGGATTAACGGCTTGGCGAATTTTTTGCTTATTTTTGTTACCTAGACACCTCCGCCGTTACTCTTATAAAAAGGGACAACAGTGTTAAGAAAGAGGACTTTTTTTTCATATATGTAACTGTGAATTCCAGATTCAACTTTGATCATCGACTCTCACTAAGACTTGTTTTGCTGTACATTTGTTGATGTTTTAATACAAAAGACTTGGTGTTTATTTCATCTCTGCGTCTGGAGTAACCTAAGGCAGTGTGCCGTTGGAAGCTAAGGGCCCGGCTCCGAAGGACACTTGCTTTTGTATCATTATAATTTGGTTTCTGTGTGATTTGTTTATCTTTACAGTTCAGTAATCTGATATGTTTTTCATATGCTATTCCATGCTCTGTTACAATTAATTCATTAATGGTTTCTTTCGAGAAGATTTATGTCGTGATTCTGTATTGCGTGAGTGAATCTCTTCAGAGTTGATTGCATGTTTGCAGTCTAAGCCAACTGTTTCTATTACAGAGCCTTCATATTGAATATTGTTGTATTGGATTCATTTGAAATCTCAGTTATTGGAATCCGGAAGTAATATTATTTTATTTGGAAACATAGCCATATTCTCTTTAATCATCATATTGCTATAGTAAGTGTGTTGTGTATACAAGTTTGATGATTGTTGTTCCATAATTCATTTGTGAATATTGTTCCATAAAGTATAATTCATTGAAGTTGCTTTAGAGAGAAGATTGCTATTTGATTGCAGGATGTGAGTTTAATTCAATAGAGCAAGTGTAGTCTGACTCGCGAGATTTAGCTTATTGGATTGCTGTTCCATTTCTTGTTGTTCCATTTATTGCTGTTCCATTTCAGATTTGTTGTTCCATTTTCTGTTTGCTGTTCCTTTTTACTTTCTGCCGTTCCAGTTACTTGCATTTACTGTTTTGGTGTGAGAGAAGGTCTAAGGCTGTAGTGAGCCTAAGCAAGTCGTTGCCTAGCTCCCAGACCTATTGTCCATGCTCCAATTTCCTTTCCATCAGTTTCTAGAGGGATGGGTTATCGCTTCCGTACCCTTGACTGATAAACTGCGTTGTGTGATTTTATTCTTTTTAAAAGCAATTTAGTCATAGGTTTAGCAGCCGTTTACTCTTGTATTTTCTAGACACTGTACTACTAATCATTACTCTGACGAATAGCCTCGGATTGAGTTATTCTTTGCAATAACAAAGCATTCCCGGATTGACTTATTAATGTAGCATAACTAGAGGTGAAAGAGACCCTTGTTATAGCTCTACAAAATGCACTTTGAAAAATAAGTAAAAAATGTTAGGATAAGTAAAGGGTAGGTAGAAGAAAGGTTGCATAAATACAAGGTTGTTAAAGCATAAGCACATTTATCATGCTTGATCCAATGTTTCAGTGTGCAGGAGCAGTTATGAAAGTGAAAAGATGTTCACTAGCTGATTTGATTAACTTCCCCTCATTTCATTTCACCCCCCCACTACATACTTACTAATTTCCCATTATCCCATCATTTCTTATGAAAATACCCTTTTCCCTTCATTTTCACCCTTGCCCTTTGGTTTCACACATTTTCCTAGCAAATTACCCTCCAAACTCATTCCCCTACCCAAAAACCCCTTTTCCCTAGTGTGAAACCCTTTCCCCTTGAAAAAATACCCTTTCCCCTCATTTTAACCTTTTTTCCCTTAATTTTAACCCTTTTCCCTAGACATTTCCCTTTGAAAATCATCCCTCGCATTACTTAATTAACTCCGCCATATGCCTAAAAAACCCATAAAACCCCTATATTCTAAGTTTTGTGTCCCCCCCGCATTACTTAACAAACCTCTGCTATATTCACATTTTCCCAATATATAAAACCTTTTAACCCACCCCCTTGGTGTGGTTAACAAACCCCACCGCATTTAACCCTGGTCCCACTCCATAAACCTGTTCATTATATTTTTAACCCGCTTTATTCATTAAATTAATTACAAATAACTTGTAATTAACCCCCAGGCCCCGCTAATCTCCGCCGATTTCCCTTCATGCATCTCAACCACGCGACAACCCTCTGATCACCCGCTTCAAAATCCAACAACCCACAACCATATCACATGCTCCCGTCGTTCGATAGTTAAAAGCCCGAGAGCACGTGAGATTCGTGGTTTTGCTCTGGCCCCATTTGGTTACATGGCAGTTTTAGGTTAACATGCATGCTCTCATAAAAAAATTGCCTGAGTGCCGAAAGCGGTGTGATGAAGCTTAATATCGTCTCCATGCGTAGGCCGAAACCATCCACTGTTCACTTATCAAATTCCGCGCCAAATTTTAAACGTTACCTGTTAAAAAGCCAAAGACCCTCATTTTTGCTCTTTTCGCCCATTTGCACAGTGAAACCTGCCTAAGATTTCCTGTGCCACCCAGAGCATATGCAACCCAATTTGACCACCAACTACCTTCTAAACACACTTGGGACTCCATCCACATACCTCTCAACTCAAATATAGCCATTTATCACCTCCCTGTCAACCTGTATTTTTATTAATGATTGTTTTATTTTGCAGGTGATTAGAAGGCCAAAAGATTGGATAAACAGTTTTGATACTAGTTCCAAACCTATTTACTCAAAGATTCGCAAAGAAATCTACTCAAAAAGCTTTATTCATAAGGAAAAGACAATTATACACATAGTAGAAGAAATCATTTACACAGAGGCAGTTATTGTTAAAACATAGATAAATCAGTAATAACATATCACATTTTCACATGAAATTCACTTTTACTAAAGACATAAATGTAGGATAAGAGTAAAAGATACCAGATGATGTGATTTACTATGATTGGTAAAAGTAAAAGTAGGTGACAGAGCATTCATGGTAAAAGACTAAACAGAGGAGACAGATAAAGAAATAAAAGTCAAAGTGTATCAGATGAAAGGTCATAAGTAAATATGACATCCAACGTGAAAATCGAACAACATTCAACTTTTGGAGGAATAGTCAGCCAACTTCAACAATTTTCAGTTATTTTAGCAATAGTCACCAACAACGCAACATCAAAATAGTGCTAGATCAACTAGCAGGCTTTATTTTGATTTTATAATAATCTATTTTTGTAAAAGTAGTTTAGGATATTTTCTTATTTCTATTGTTTTATAAATAAATCTCTTCATGAGTTATTAAGGGTTGCACCCTTGATGAAGCATTTCTAAACATTTGATGTACTTGACTTTTCTGGATCATTAATACAAAGAAAAGGATTCTGAATTTTGTTTTACACAGTTTGTGTTTCCTGTAATTTTTTCTAGTATTACTCATTATGTTTTCCTTCATATTCTTATGTCTTACACAGATAACTAGGTAGGAATATTTGGATTTCAATCTATTCCTATAAGCTTCTGAAGTGATAATATATAAAGAGAATGAATTAATGGACTGTTTGTTTAATTAATTCCCTCTAAATCAATAAATCATCATCTTTTGTAAGCTTAAGCATATTCTCTTAAACCTTATGAACATAGTTTAAAAGTTTTCATGCTTATGATTACTTAATTTTCAATTTGAAAACTGTGATAATCATATTATTTCTCTATTTCTACTCGCCACCATACAAGCTATATCACTGTGTGAAATTTTATAGCAGCCCTCTGCTTTGATATTAATATTATTCACAAGGTTAGGCATTATAGTGTTACATTTGTTTCATACATTGGTCCTCCAAATTAAAACAAAACCCCCAAAAAAATTATGTTAGATGCTCTGCCATGATAGTTGACCATTACCATTTGAGAGATACAACAATTACATTGTCTTATCTTGTGAATTGATGATGGACATATACCGGTTGTTGTTCTCGATGCTGCTGACAGATGCTTATGGTGCAGATCATATATGGTGTATGATAGTTTATGATAACTATCATGATAATGTTTAGGTATTTTGTCTTTGTTATAAATATCATGTATATAATTTGATGTAAAGGTCATGTAAGGACCTATGATGTAATAATTATCATATTCAGTCATGTATGGACTTTTGAGGTCATGTCAAATATGTAAACCCACTTGGTTGGGTAGTCGAGTCAAATATGTATCCCCACTTGGTTGGGTGATTGATGTAAGTATGGGTCCTTGGTGATAGGAAGGTCATATTTAGTTGAGTCATTGTGTCATGTACTTCATTTTCCATCCGTCAGCGATTTCAGCATGTGCTCAGGGGGATCATGGTCAATATGCATATTCATCAACCAGAATGGAGGTCTTCATTTAACATCAGTCATCCCTTTTCCCTTTATGTCAAATGGGGGGAGTAGCTTGGTGTTTGGAGAGTATATTGATGTTTTGAAAATTTTGGTGTTTGGTTTGATGTTCTTTCCAGGTTGTGGTGACCAAACACCAAATGGTTTCCATCAAGTCCAAACAGGGAGATTATTGGCATTATGATACATGTGTTGTCCTTAATGGCAACTCACTTATAAAAAAATTCACAAGTCAATTAAGAGGTGATAGAATGATGGGTCAAAGGTTACATATCATAATCAGAATTTTTCCATGGGGAGAATTGTTGGCATTATGAATTAGGTGTTGTCCTTGATGGCAACCTACCTGATGAGTTGTCCTTGATGACAACCTATTTGATGAAATGTAATACTACTTGATAAGTTGTCTCTTGATGAAAATATACTTGTTAAAGTTATAAACATGATGTGTTTATAGATGTGATAAAATGCATGTAAATTTTGTTTACATATGTGACAAATGCATGGCAGTTCAGAGAAATTAGTTCAGAGGAACGATAAAGTTGGAAGTTCAAGAACTATATGCAGGTTCTATTAAGCCAAGTTGTGTATGCATGCAAATTTCATGAATAAAAGTAGCGTATGGATTTTGCACCATGGTATTATAAATACCAAGGGTTCTTACCATGGTATTGGCCCATAGTAATGAGTGCGACAAAGACTATTGAACCCTTCAAAGAATACCATTGACATAACTATGGTTTTTACCTGTGGTATTGAAAAAGGATAAAACTATATAAGGAGGTGAAGATCAAAGTTCCATGAAGTGCAAGTGATGGAAATATTATGAAGAGTTAGATAAAAAGAAAATATGCATGTAATGGCTTTTTGATGCTTTGCTTGATCTAAACTAAGTATGCACCTAAGAGTTTGATGATGGTTGAGATCCAATAGATCTGAAATAATTATGCACTAATGAATACAATGATGGATCAAGATCATGAGACTTGAAATGACTTTTCATTGTATGATTTTCTCATGGATTGACTATACCTAAGTATTGAGGCATGTTTTTATCTTTGAATAATATGATTTGGGTCTTTCTAAAGTTCTGAAGAGTTGCATAATTTTAGACAAAATTTGCAGATCTATACGCTGGTTGGTCTCGGGAAAAGTGCGTATACATGCGGGTTGGCCTCTATAAAGTAGTGTATACAAAGTAAGGAATTATTTTCATAAATGACTAATCAATCTAATTAGCACTACAACTTCTCTGATGTCTATCAATGATGTCCTCATGATTGATCTGGGTTAAATGATAATATTTGAAGTAGATCTGATTAAATGATGAAGTTGAATGTGGTTATGAATAGTGTTAATATTACTTGTTGATTATGATTGAAGATCAGGTTCAGTTTTGTGATTGGTTTAGAGTGTTGCAGTAGATCTGAGTATGAATCAGTGTTCTTTTCAGAATTGTAGTAGTCAAGTTTTTCAGTTTTCTGTATTTTAAGACTTGTACGTGGGTTTCTCTACTGAAAAGAGTGTATGCACGTGGGTTACCTTAAGTGGAGTAGAATATGCATTTTTTCATTTGAATGATCAAGACTACAATTGATTTTATGTGTTAATGTAGTATTTTGGGTTCAGTTCCGTGTACTGGTTACAGTGATCTAACTATTCCAGTTGATTGGTTGAATGTTGATTAAGTGACGATTGATTGGGTTTTGATTGAATGGTTGATTCAGTTGTATCATAAATTGATGATTGTTGATTCAGTTGTGTTAGAGGTTTCAATGATTGGTAGATTCAGAAATTTATGATTGGGTTTTAGTTATGTTAGAGATTGATGATTTGGTTTCAGTGATTGATTGATTCAGTTCTGTCAGAGATTGATGAATGTGTTAATGTGATGAGTTATATTTTGATTATTGATATTGAGCTTAAGTGTTGATAATGGTTCTAGTCTAAGTGTTGAAGCGGGTGGATCTAGTGTGAAAATTCATGAAACATGGTCCATGGATGTTGCTGAGGGTTGTAGCCTTCAGTGAGGAAGTTGAAGCTTCCTACCAGCAGTAGATGGTGATCAGAACTAGGGGGTTGGAGCTCCCTTCCAGTAGCATCTGGAAAATGAGTGAAGGTTGTAGCCTTCTGTAGGTTGGTGCCTGCATATTGGTACAAGTTTACGCTAGTACAAGAACTAGGGGGTTGGAGCTCCCTTCCAGTAAGACCTGGAGAATGATCGAAGGTTGTAGCCTTCTACAGGTGGGTACCTGTGTACTTGTATGAGTCTACACCAGTACAAGATTTATAAAAAAAAATATATTAAAGAAGGAGACGACAACAACAAGTGGGTTTTCTCCTGCATTGGGTTTCCACCTTAAATCCTGGTGCTCATGTGTGTTGGTTATGTTTAATGGCTTATTTAGTTCTTACAACACATGATTACTGTTTATCTAATGTTTTAATTATTGATGCATTGGTTGAAGACAAACAGATGATGAATTAACTAAATCATAAGTTTACTGGATGTACACTAGTTGTTTTAAGAACAAACGCGTACACATGCAGGTTCCTTTCAAGAAAGTCACATATAGAAACCTAAATATGAAATGTAAAAAGTTATTGATTTGAAAACACTGATTCATGCCCCCCTATTAATATTTTTCCCAACATGGGTACCCCAGATATTACCTTGTTGTCACTTGGCACCCATGTTGAACATTTGTTCTTAGGCTCAGGAGTCCTCTTTAGTCCCACCATGACTTTGTGATGAAGCCTCATTCCTCTTCTTCTTCACTATCATTCTGGATTTATATCCTAGAGGGTGCCATATGCTAAGTTGTACTATTGCATTGCATATTGACTACTTGTACCCTTTTGGCCTTAATTTAGCTTCATTTGGACTCATGTATAAGCCACTTTTGACCATGACCTTTCTGTATGTTTAAACCATGCATTCATGAGCCTCTACGACTTGACACCTTTCATCCGTGGAAAGAACATTCCTTTGAGTGTTGACGACCAGTATTCATCACCTTGCATTGAGCATAGGAATTTTCCAATCCCAGGAACTAGTGCATCTGCCTTTAACACTCGTTCTTTCCACTGTACTATAGGCATTCTTTTATTCTTCTTTTAGGCTTTAAATATGAAAAAGACAATATATATATATATATATATATATATATATATATATATATATATATATATATATATTCCAAAAAAGAGCAAGAACGGGACATTTACTTCCACATTTGATTGTAGCAAGCGTTAGTTAGGTCACCCTTGAACAAAGAACTCACAATAAGTCTTTCCTCCATTGGGATGGGACTTAATTTGACTTTAGGAGAGCCATAAAATTGTTCTTGAGTCATTCCTCCTCCATTTGGTTATCCCTTCTGTTATCACTCAGGTTGTTCCCTAGGAAAGCTCTAAGGGGGGAATACGGCCGAGCTAACCACTAACCAGTCTTTTAGATGCAGATTCTAGCCAATCTGCAACCAGAGAGGGCTCTCTCTTTGTAATTTAGCTTTGTTTTGAAGTATTTTAGGCTAGTTATGATACACAGAGTTTGGTTTTAAGTTTGTTGGATGGTGATCTTAAACAGAGCTGGGATGCAAGTCTAAAACATTTTATACCATTGGGCAAATGGGGTCAATGAGGATGAACTGTTGAGAGTGTTTTCTTTGGTAAAGGGCAATACTATAGAGCAAGATAATTGATCTTGGAACAATTTTGAAATCTAGAAATTGGTGGAATGTAAGCCAGTGGATGAAGGGCAGTTAAGAATCCTTCATCATGCTAGCAGAGGGAAGGTGCATGAATATTACCAAGGAGCAATAAAGAATTCCTAGGCAATATTCAAAGTGAAAGAATCAGTGGAAATAGGAGTAGCTAAAAATTCATGTTTATGCTAACCCTGAAGAAAACATAGTTAACAATAGAGATTGAACACAGAGTGTATTTAAACAAATTTTGGGCTATTCATTTTCTCTATTACTAAGATTATGAAACATATATGAATTTTGCAAACACAGAAGACATAAAACGCAGGTTATAAAAACTTATTGATCCATAGAAAGACACAGGAATTCTGTAGCAGATCCCAGAACATCAAATCCACATTCGGACAGTCTAGCAGCAACAAAATTCAACAGCCTTTGTATTAACAAGTCTCAGAGTTACAGTGCAGTCCAGAGAGTAAATCACCAACCCTGAATACATCTAATGGGGAGGCATTTATACACAAAAGAGATACAAAATATCGTGTAGATAAGATATCAAGCAATAACTTCCTTCACCTACTCTACAGAAGAAGTAAATGAGAGAAATCAATGCAACAGTTAATGTTGGTGTGCTGGCTGTTTAGTCTGTCAGATATATTTGACTTTTTGGACTGAGTGAGTCGGCTGGTAGCTGTGTCTTTACTCTGCGTTCCTGCATTTGCTGTGTTGATGTCCTAGCCTTGTCATTGGTGCTGGGTCTTGCTTTAATGAGCTATGGTCCCAACCTGATTTCCTCTTTCTATTGTTTTCATTCTTTGATAGGTGGCCCGTGCATTTGAATTTGCTGACATGTAGCCGATCAAAAAGAAAAAGAAACAAAATTACCTGGGTAAAACCTCCAGCATTCCCTGCCACCATTGGTCTGTTGGCAACTGATGTCTTTCTATTTTTATTAGTGTCTCATCAGCTTCAGTATACCTATAGAAGTTGGGTTGGACTTCAAAAGGATGATTTATCTCATGTTCAATGTAGAACAAATTTTCTAGTTTTTCATATAGACTCTGTCTGGAGGGAGGCACTGTGTCTTCTGACATGCTTGATGATGCTGTAATTTGATTAGAAACATAGTTATTTAACCTCTTAGCATACTGTTCATGTGTTAACAGTCTCCCATTGCTGGTCAATAAGCTAGGTAACCCTTTGCTCTGCAACATTGCAAACTTTTCTTTGAAGGCATTTATTTCTGTTTGCATTTCCTGGCACTTTCTTTCCAGATTTTGAATAAAATTCCTTAGGGTCAGCACCTTTTTCACTATCAAAATGGTGTCTGTTCTGTTCCTGATATCCAAAGCTGCTAGTTGTTCTCTGGTATGAGTATTCAAAAATTGAATCATTCTATTGGCCTGTTCAGGCATGTTTCCCAATGATGCCTTGGCCCTTTGAATCTCTACTTGGGCTATTTCTATCAATTCTATTTGCTCATGTATAGTCTGAATTGATTGCCATTGGTCAGTGATAGACTGGCCAATTTTGGTCCACAGAATTGACTTGATTTCAGACAGAGTTTTATGTAGAGTAAGCTCTTTTTCTAAGGATTTTATTTTGTTATCCAAGGCCTTTATTTCTCTTGTTTTTTCAGCCACTGTTATCTTGGATTTGTCATAGCTTACCTCTAGCTTGGCCAACTTTTCTTTGGCCTCTTTCAGCTCTGTCATTTGAACTTCTAGCTCTTTTACTGCTCTCATCATTTCTTCCATACTCATGCTAGATTTTGGTGCTATTATTGCTACTGCAGCTGAAGCATCCGTGGTTGATGTACCTTTTGTTGATGCTGGGATGATAGGAGGGATTGCTGCTGCAAGTGTGGGAGGGACAGTGGCAATTGTTGGAGCTGTTTCAGGTGGCTGGGAGGTCGACTCTCCCTGCTTGGATTGCAATGCTTTCTCCAATTCTTGCTCCATTTGAATTATCCTTTGATTCATCCTCATCAACAAATCCATTGTATCTCCTTCTGCCTTCTCTTGTGCAAGTTCTGTAGTTTGTGGGTGCATGGTTGCAAGCAGCCTCAATTGCTTTCTAAGTGCAGCAATATCTTCTTCCTTTTTCCTTATGAGGGCTTTGATGCCCTTGGCATCCTTAGGATCATGCCCTAGCTCAACAATAATTTCCTCCAGGGTCTTTATTCTGTTGTCTTTAGCCAAGGAAGATATTCTTTCCAAATCCAATTGGGTAGATGTATTGCTTAATGACTCCTTTAATTGGTGGGCCAGCATTGCCTTATCTACCAATGTAGCATAGACCATTTCGCATGTTTGCTTATGCAGCTCAATTTGGTCCACTGGGTGTATGTCTTTGGCGAGGACTTCTAGGTTTGTCTTTATGTAGTCCACAGCTATCTGTGGTTGCTGAACTTTAGGCTTGAAATGACTTAAGATCATTTTTTCCTCCTTAATATCATAAGCTGCCATCAATATTTACTGTTTGGAGGGTGTTGTTTTGAGAAGTTGATCATAGAGCTGTATTCTTAACAATTCATTTTGGGCTTTAATTTCCATGAATGTTCCTTTAATACCAGATGGCTGCTTACTTTGTTGCTTTGAGGAGGACACCTCCATACCAGGTTGCCTCTCCATTTCTTGCCTGTGAGAGCTGGTGGAGGTTTGCTGGTTGGTTTCCCTCTCTCTCCTTGGACTCTATATGATTTCTTCACTAATTTCCTCTTCAGGTAGAGGATCTACTCTTTGCCTTTTGGCCTCTGGCTGCTCTGTTGACCCACTTGCAGGTGTGGTTTCTTCCCTGTCCTGTTTCTTGCTTCTTTCCTCATTGAGAGGAGTCTGTAATGCTGGAATCTGTGGTGCCTCTGTCTGTAGTGGAGGGGCTTTCCCTTGACCCTATTCCTTTGAGGTAGTTGGCTGGTTTGTCATTGTTTGTGGCTCCGTATCTACTACCTCCTTGCCTTTTGTTGTACCTGCTGCTGGTGTAGTCCTTTCTTGGGCAGCTTGTGACGCTGCAGTAGTTTATGTGCCTTCTCTGACTTGTTGTGGCAGTTTGAATGACACCTGCCCAAAAGAATCCAAGTCAAGAGTCTTTTCCAAATCTTTCATATTTTGCTCCATTATCTCTTCCTTAGCGAGCTGTTCAACTAGTGTGCCTTCTACCCACTCATCTTGGTTGGCAAATTGTTCTATCTGTGGGATTTTGCAATGTTCATAAGCTGACAACCTATATTTTATTTTTCTTGCATTGATAAAGACATTTGGGTCATAGGGTACCCATCAAAAGCTCCTTTTTAATCTGATTTTTTCACCCAATATCTGATTAGCATCTTGCCATCCTTCATTTTTGTTCATGACATAGGGGCCTAGTTGGTCTCTGAATTTCAACTGAGCCTTTTTCTTGGTGCTATGGAAATGAGTCAAATCTGAATTGATAAATTACCTTTAATATTCCAAGGCAAATAGTCTCATTGGCACATATCTTGGCAGCCTGTAGGGCCACAGCTCATAGCCATATATCCTGATCACAGTGTGATTCTGGTAGAAGTACTAGTCACCTATTTTGTAGTTTTTTGAGAGCTGCAATATTTTCTGCATACCATAATACAGTCTAGGAGGAGGAGTTCTCTTTAGGAGAGAAGAGACTGGATAGACAAACATGTCAATGAACTCACAGTAAGAGTAGGGAGAGTTGTGGACTTCATGAAAGACTGAGGTCCAAAAAATCACAGACCTCTTTTCTCCTTTAGAGTCCAATCTTTTGATGGGGCATTGGAAACAGTCTGGTTGATAATACAGGAACAGATGATAGATGTAGGATGAATACTTGAAGACTCCCTCCCTATCTAGTTTCAATAGTTGGTCATGTATCTTGTTGGCAATGAATTTGGAATAATTGTATTTGAAAACAGGGGACTGCCCTGGGGTAAATGCAGATAGTAAGACCAATATAGTTTCATCAATATGTTCACTTTTCTTGAAACCCAGAACATAGGATATCATATCAACCAGTAATTTACCCACTTCATTGAACCATACATAGTGAAAAGGAGGTGGCTCTGTAGGCTGGCGATCTGCTCTCATAAATACTTGGGCAATTCGGGCTATCTCTGAGCTGGAGAGTTTAGGACCCTCATCAAGCAAGAATTTCATAGAAAGAGGGAACAACAACTAAGTTGGTTTGAAATTTAACATTTGATTGATGGAGTCAGGAGTTATATGAAAGAGGATGCTCCTAGATAGAGACTTGACTACCCTTTGAGTTGGTTCATAGTTTTCACAACAGAGTTCAATTATCTCAGGGAAGATATTGACAGAGGGGAGGAAGTATATGCGGAGATTTGATTCCCATATCCCATAAAAATCATTGTTATTCAGATAAATGTTCCTTAGCTCACAGAATGTCTGCAGGTGGTTTCTGTCACCAACCAAGTCTTGGATTAGATAATCCCTATCAGCCAAAGGTAATGATTCCAATTCCTTGTGGGGTGCATTGAGAGGAGTGAAATTCAAGGCTGCTAGAGTCTCCATCTTTAAACTCTCTGTGTTTTTGATTTGGATGTGGGTCTAAGTAGCAAAAAAACACTGAGTACTAGCTCTGAGGTTTTCCCAGGGAATTGCAGACTGAGCCTTACATAGAAATGGCCTCATTGTGTAAAATTTATGGTTAAAAACAAATTTTGTAGAGTTTAGTCAGGGTTTTTGACTGAATTTGCTGGATTTACTGGCTCTTCAAGCGGAATGCAGAGAAAATGGGCTTGACTTTTAGCCAAATGAGCGAAACTTGCAGAGGGAAATGGATTTTGAGGAATTCTTTTTTATAAACAGGACAAAAACAATGGATATAGCGTGCAGGTTTGGGTATGGGACTGCGTTTTTGTTTAAAAAGTGTGGTTTACCGTGAAAATGGGTAAAACTGGCCACTTTGTGGAAAGGGTGTTAAAAACAGGGATGGTGGCAGTATATCTGTCAAGAGCTGGCGACTTGATTTGTGCAATTTATTGGTTCCACAGGTTCAGAGACAGAGAAAAACTAGAAATGCAGAGGGTTCGGGAGCAATGGAGTAAATACCTGCCTCAAATGGGCGCTAGGTGCCCAATATGGACTGCAGGGGGACGCGTTGTGGAGTTGCTTTCAGTGGTTGACGGACTGTGCAGCTTTGGTGGGAAATTGGTTGTAAATCGCATGCATAGGTCTCCACAAATGAACAAATAGAAATAAACAAAAAAAAATCACTTTCACGACTTTTAACACAATTTGGGCTTTCTCGGGCTTTAGGCGCTTTTTTATGATGACGTCATCATGACGTAATTTTTTCGTGTAGCGGGTACGGAGGATGACGTGTCGGATGACATGGCGGACGACACGGAGGCGAGGTGGTGATGTCAGCAGATGACCTGGTGCTGATACGGAGTGGTGGCGGGCGACATGGATGGCGACGTCATCAGGTGATGTGGGCATGACGTCAGGGGGTAGGCAGCGGGGCAGTAAGCGGTATTCCCCGCACCGCCTTTGGCCCATGGTGGTTTCGGAAGAGGGGGATCCGATCACACCCGAAAGTCGACGCGTGGCAGGGGTACGATAGCAATACCGCCAATCCCTCAGATGCTAACGTTCGGCAGATAAGGGCTTCCGATATCGCCGCCAGCCATTGGATCTATGGCACGGGATCGGACGGTCGACGGGCGAGGTAAGTGGCAGATGTTTATGATACGGGACCCGTGTTAATATTTCAGCATTAAATAATGTTTGCGGGGCTTTTAAAACCTTTGATTATGGGTTTTATGTGGTTTATGCAGGCAGGTATGGTTATTTGTTTAACCAAACGTCAAACAAATCTCAATATATACATGCGCGCCAGGAGTAATATATGGTTTCTGTGGGGGGTTTTAGTGCGGTTGTTTATTTAACCAGATGTCAAATAAACCCCAATGGATTATAAACGTGGAGGGGTTATTATTAAGGTCACAAATGGACTAATAATTCCCGAAACTGTGTTATATGGCTATAATTTCCAGGGGTAGGGATATTATGTATTTTTTGGGTTTTTTGTATAGTTTTTTATAGAATATGGGTGGGAAATTGATAAAGGAGCTATACAATAGAGTCAACATGTTAATATGAATATATGGGATGAAACTGCATGAATAATGCTAAGTTTATAGAGTGAAAAAACTTAGGCATAGGGAAGTGGAAGGAAAATGGAATGATTGTTTTTACACAAGAAATATGGCTTGTTTTGACTAAGTAAACACAAAGTTCCACTTAGTATTTATCATAAAATGAAGAGAACTAGGACTACTGGGTAGATCCCAATGTCCTTGAGGGGATGTCAGTAAGGGTACTTGGGGGAATGAGAGGGGAAATTAGTCATGCTCCACTATTTTACAACCAAACAACTGCCATGGTACTTGTGACATTTATGAGATAAGTCTTTCTTGACAAGACAGAAAATGATCACAAACTTGGTTTTGCAGCCTCAAACTGCCTACCCAGCCTAATACAGCTAGCATTTTTTTTTTCCTTTTGATTGGGTGCATTTGGACTAGCAAACCCTGATTTTCCTCTCTTTCTTTTGAATGCCCTCCTATCTAAGTCTACCCTTATCTCTTCAAAGGGCCCAGATTAAGCAGTTGGGCTCCTTTGTTTCTCTACCTACCTACTCATCTACCAAGCTTTAATTGTTTGGACAGATCTTTATTCTCTATTCTAAAGACAAGTAAATTCAAACATGATCTAACCAGGATTGAATTGTCTAGCTATTCATCAACTATGTCAAGAATCAACCACCTGTATACAATGAAATTTTTCAAAAAGGGAACAGTAGTGGCATTTAAACTAGCACACTTTCCTGGTCTTTGTGTTTGGGGTTCATTTTTATCATTTTTTCTGACCAATTCATTCTTTTTGCCCTTTGATTTTTCTTTTAGGGCATACCCTCTTTTCATTTTTTAATCTTCTTCATTTGTTTACAAAATATGGAACCTTTGCAACATGAAAGGATGAACATATTTGGCTCTTCTACAGTCAATCATGAAAAATTAAACCTATTGGTATAGGAACCTAACACCTTCTAATGATATGGAGAGTTTGTTAATGCCTCCTGCCTTGTGAACTTATAAAAAGTTATTTTATGTTGTCATAGAGTCACATATGAGACATTCTTTTGTTCAAGGGAATTCAAAATGTGTCGACCATTCTACGGTGTCTCTTGACTCATTTTCAGTCGGCCATACCTGGTCTGTTAAGTTTTCCTCGGTATCACATCAGTTATTTGGTCCTTGTTCGTGCTGGTTAAAAAGGTCTCCATTGACTTCTTGCTAACAGGTTTTCTCTCATCGACTTCGACAAATTTCTTTGAGAGTAGGCCTAGAGTCGCACTTTGACCCTATTTACATTATTGATAGGTGACCTTGTGTTGAGCATTGACCAATATCATGGGTCTTTGACTGAGTGGTTTCCCTTGTGTTCAACGTCATCTTAAATTATCACACATCGGGATTCATGTAGTACCTTAGGTTCCATTTAACCCTATTGGTGGATTTATCTCCTCTGTGTCAGCTCTCATTATTAGTTGGTTTAGAGGGTTTATGTCCTGTGCTAGCCACATCTTGTGTGGGTTGGAAACGTACTTCAGAATGGTTACTTCATCCCTTTCTGTCCGAGTTCTTCCAAATTATTGGCCTATGGGTTACACTCGCACTGGTTGATGTGGGATGCCTTAATTCATTCCTTCCAACATATATTTTCCTATTGACTCCAATTCATTGCTCTGGGAACAAGATCTAGAGTCCTTTTTTCAGTACCTTAGGGGTTTGTAGTTATCAGTGCAGACTCCTACACTATCGACAATGAGAATACATTAGTGTCTCCTGATTGATAGATTCTCTCAAGTGTTCGATTTCAATACATTTATTCGCACTTTTTAGATTGTACTGGGGTACCTTGACTCTCATCATAATTATCAGTGAGCTGCCTCATGTTTTTTAACGGTATACATCAATGATCGATAATCAAACAATTTATCACATGGTCAACTTCAGGTCATTTATTCCCATAGTGTAGAAATGTACCATTAGCGGTCGATGAAGACCTGGGGTTGTGTTAGTATCTTGGTTCACTTTTCAACTCCTTTAGTTTCCTGCTAGTGTCACCAGCCACCCTTATATGTTGTAGTTCATCACAACAGCATCCTGCATGTTGACACCTGAGTTTATGCAGTACCACTATTCCACCTATATGATTTAGTACTATGATGAGGATCAATTATGTAGCATCAGTGATCACACATTCTTAGAGCATCATTGATCATATTTTCTTCTACATGTGATATTGAGACATAGCTTGGTTGTGTTCCTTTGCAGCTAGGATTAGATGATCCACTATGTATTCTTCACTCTTCTCTATACACGTATGTATACATGATGGATCCACTTTGTACTTGATCAATGTACATGCTTTACTATCTCTGAGCATGGGTATGCCCGCCTCAGACATGATTCTTCTTTTATATTTATTCTATAGGTATTCAGCGGGTTGGAATCTGGTGATCTCCTCTCAGGTCCTCAAATGATCTCTCTTTATACTTAATACATTTCGGACATCATGTACCCCTTCTAACCTAATATATTAGGGGGAATATATTATAGCATCATTCAACACTCCTGTCGTTCAGATATTCTGATATGGCCTTGGGCATCCCTTTCCCATTTAGACTTGATCATTTATTAAAAAATATATTTTCAATTCCATACACAACATTTCCCTTTCAAAATCACGTACACACAAGGGTACCATAATACAAAACCCACACATGATTTAAAATATGAAAAAATAAAAATATATCCTATTTTTTGGATGGGGTTTACGGGTTTCACCGAAATCCCACCTACAGGAGCCTGCGACCTAACTGAATCAACGGATTTTTGGTTTTATTTATACACCTCATGGGAAGACCTAATGAGAGTAGGAGATAGGATATTGCAATTATATTCCTTTTTATCTCCAAATCAAGTATGATTTTCCCTTTTCCTCCTACACTCCTAGTCATAGGAAACCCTTGTTCCCTTGCATAGATGCTCATCCTTCAATATATGGCATCGTTTTACACATGCTTGAGAGGTGACATTTAAGGCTTGGGTTGGAAGGATCTAGAGGAAGTTTTCATTGGTGTTGTGGTTGGATCAAGTTATATCTATCCACTACTATTTGCTAATATCAATAAAGAAGCTCTGTCTTGTTCCTAATATGTTATGATCTCATGATTTTTATGATTCATGTGTAATTCTTCATGATTTATACGTTTATGATTTATGGTCTAACATGTTTATTATACACATGAATTGAACTACTTTCTATGTATATGCTTCTATGAACTGTGTTGCAGGTTTGATCACTTTGGAGGAAGCAGAGGGTTTGGACCCTACGGGATAGAAATCAAATGTAGGACCTATGGGTGCTCCTCTCAAACCTAACTTTGGTAGTTTATAGTTTTCTTTCTTGAATGTATGCTTCTTGTTGATAGTTTGCCTTTCATTTGTTGAGGTTGTCAACCCTTAACTTAGCGAAGTTCATTCTACAAGGTATCTTGTACTGGTGAATACTTGAAGTTAGGCTAGTGTCACCAATGACAATGATGAAAATACACTTCTGAGTGGTGGACCTACCTCCCTCACTAAGAGAGAGTGTTGATTTGTGTATATTGGGAGGTATTCCCACACCTTACAATACAAGGTTTTGGATAAGTTTACCGACAAAGACTTCTATGGGAAAGTACCCAAGAAGTGGGTTTTGCAGCCAAAGTGTGATTTTGATGGTTTGTTCATAGTTGCAAGTGAAGCACCCTTAAAGGAGCTAAGGGGACCTAAGGAAAACATTTTTTTATTTATATGAGTTTGGTTAATGACGTGTTGTTCAAGTCGACTGAGCTTGAAAGGTCCCCTTTGGAGGGTTAGTCATTGCACCAAGAGAAGATATACATAAGAGTTAGGCAAGTCTCATTTTTTCACACCATCTAAGTACAACAAATCATTAGAGGAATATATCTAAGGTAGCCACGGACCTATAAGAGCCTTTTCCAAGTGAAGAAGAAGTCGTAGTTCTTGATTCTCTTGTGTTTGGTCAAGGTCAAGTTTGGGAAACTTGCTGGTTGAGTTTTGAGAGGAGTTTTGGGCATAATATTGTGCTAATTTTATGTACAGGTTGTAGGTTATTTCTATGCATTACAGGTGGGACATGTCACTATTTTAAAGGGCCAAGAGGCCTAGCAGGGAGTTATATTAAGGCTGCATCACCCTATAGAAATAGTGCAGAAGAATAGAGCGTGTAAAGGAGGATTTGCACAACTATTTGAGAATTTTTTACGCCAAGTTTAGGGTTGATGTGGGTTTTACATGTGCCCTAACCAGGGTTGAAAAATCTTAGGTTTAGGCTACAATAAAAGGTCTAGTTTGGAGAGAGTTGGATCAGCTTATGAATAACATGTGAAGGGTTATTAGTGGTTACCTGGAGTGCCCTAGTATAGTAGGCAAGGGAAAGCTTGTCATTGTTAAGAGGGTAAGTTATTTGGGATCTAGTTCATTGACCTCAAGGGTGGAGGATTGATGATAATATGGCTGGTCATTTTTCCCTAGTTTAGTGAGTTGTAGGAGGTCAACTAAAGTGATAAAAGGGAAACCTCGAAGCCCTAATTCTATTCATTTTTTGAGCAGCAAAGAGGAAATAAGTGGGTAGTGGTGAATACCCTAAGTTTTGGCACTCATGGAGGAGCAGGAGAGAAACTAGTGGGAATATTTTGCTGCCAAACTTTTGTCACTCTTGGAGCAACAAGAGGGTTGATAGTGGCAGATAATGGAGCTAGACATGCAATCTTTTTGAGGGAACAAAAGTTGCATGATAAGTAGAAGGGAAGGAAAAGTACCATTCATATGTGTTCAAGGTACGTGGACTAAAAGGGTTGTGGAAGCACTACATAAACAAGTAGGTCAAGTGCACTTTATTCCGTGTAGATTGGCCATCATATTTGTTGATACCAAGCCCTAGTTGTTCTCGTGTAATATGGATGATTGTAAGGGCCATGATCCATGGTATATAAGCCCTAAAATTTTTGTATCATTTTTTTGTAATATAATAAGTGTTGGGTTAAAATTTGTCTTGTGTACTAGTTGATTCACTATTGTGCATTTTTTGCTATGCAAAAGTAGTAGTGTTATGGAATTTGGTTGTGTTTACGATCATGATATTAGAATCAAACTTGATTCTTGAGTGGAATAAAAAAATCAACACTATTTACACATTTTTGACCTGGTCTGGTGCAATGAGTTCCTCTTTTACTTGATCTGGCATAATCTTCATTGAATAACATATATTTTCAACTTTAACCACCTTATTTGATAAATTCTAACTTTCCTAAACTTAGTGGATTAATTACCATGGGAAAATACAAGAGAAAATTATTGTGGTTTTATTTAAATTCACGCACAAATCGATAATTTTCAATCTACAGAAAGTGTTGTGGTCATGTAATGGGAAGCCAACAACAATTGGTTGTGTCACAGGTTTGTTTTGATAAGCCAGTAGAGATAGTTGTGCTCACGATGTTATAAGCCAATGACACACTTTATAGGCATATAATTTTCAATCATCCTTCTCCTAGACTTGCATCACAGCTTCAAGACATCAACATCTAGACCTAGATGTAGTCACAACCCGCAAGATAATTCATTAAAATTATTACAAGAAATATAAGACATTACAAGGAAAATATTTCTTATTAACATCAGTTCCAACACTAAAATGTCAATAATATCCCCCTTTGGCATTGATGATAACTTGCTAAGACAATCCTAAACCTGATCTTTCCACCTAATTCTAACCTCTAAAGTTGATCTCCTCACTCCCTTCCCATTTCACATCAACAGAAATGGGAAATACATATCACTGAAAAAGAATAATTCCAACAATGGAGAGATGAGAGAATAACTCCCCCTGAGTTGTTGAACACTCTCCCCCTACATAAGTGAAACCATGCTCCTTTGAAGATATAAGAGGAAGAAGCAAAAGAAATACATATTGCAATAATCACATAAGACCAGGCACCCACCACCAACTTAGAAAAAAAATTGTAGTTGATTGAGACATACTTTGACCAGCTATCAACTCCATAGAAACATCTTAATGCCTTCGAAAAGGAAACACCCCCAGTTGTTTCCTAAGATGCTCAAAATTCTCCCTTGGAAGAGACTTGGTAAAAATATCTGCAATTTTCTCACTAGTGGCCACATTCTCCAACCTCACAACATGATTACCTACTGATCTGAAATGACCATAAACTAAAACCTGATGTATAATTGATTAACCATTAATGATTTGAATGTTAGTTGAAAGCATGCAAATCGAGGAAAACTGCTTGATAAGAACACTTTATGACGGTTGATTAAACATAAAATCGATGCATAACAGAAGTGAAAATAGTGAAAACACAGTGATACCAGACAAAAAATTGATGACGGAGTTCGTCCCTAATGGACTACGTCTCCGGGTCCGCTTTCAAGATGGGAAACCGCTTTTATTAGGAATGAGAAGAAGGTGTTGATTACACAGAGAATTTATCAGTCTGAATTTACACGCATGCACTTTTGATCACTTTCATTGAATAGCCCTCTGAACCAGCTTTACAATGCTGCTTACAGTTCCCTATTCCGACCCCAGATGCTCTCGTAACACTGAAAACAAAAACCACCTATGTCCTCTAGAATTTGCATACAAAAGTCAAAAACCACTCTGTAAATCCTCAAAGAAGCAAATCCGCTTTAAAAAGGCCCATGGATACATGAAAACCACCTTGGCTGGTTTGTAGATGTATCTGGTTGCAATCTAGTTAGGTTTTTTCTTTGGTCTTGTTGCATGAGGACACATAGGCTAGGGTTTAATGGTACTCGAATTAGTTTGTTTTGACAAAATGTATTAAAAACCAAAAAATAACTTTGTAATAAGTCTTGACCACTAGTGGTCAACTAACCGGGCAGAGGTTGTAATTGTTTCCATGTGACCACTGGGTATTTGACTGCATGATTGCCATCTAGTGGTCTCCCCTGGCGGTTCCGGCTAACGGCGCGGCCCCGACTGTTGCATGTGACAGCCTCACTTACGGTGGTTGCGGTGAATGTTATGGTTAATGTTGTGGTTTCCAAACAACCTCCGGTATCACTGCTCACATGTTCTGGTTTACTCCATGTGGTTGTGATGTGGTTAGGACCTGACTATCATGTTAACCTCGATGGCTACCCCGACTCCGTTCACATGCTAACTCTGCCACAGTCTACGAACTAGCGGTTAACCGAAAAATGGTCACCACATACCTCCGACAGTTTATAATAACGCTAGTCACATTACCACAGTTCCATTGCAGTCTAAGGACGTGGTTAGGAACTATTTGGTGTTTTGTTATGTTTTTTCACATTGTAATGAATAAGGTCAAGGATTTAATGGTTTAGGGTTAATACTTTAGGTGCTAGGTTGATTAAGGTTTAGGTTATAGCATGGATTTAGACTTTGCTTAGTGTTAGGTTGATTAGGGTTTAGTCTTTTAGTGTCCAAAATTACACTTTGACATAACCCTTATACATTTTTGTCACAAAGTGACATTAAAACCACATATTAATCATCGACAAAACAACGTTTGTGACGACACCCCTGAAGAAATATCAAAAGTCTGCGATAGACGACACAACCATGTCGACACCAAATCCTACTTGTCGAACGACCAAAACACATGTTGTTGACCATTCCTGGTGGAATTGTCGATGAACTCAAGTCGACAGCTAGGTACAACCCATATCAACTGAACGCCATGAAAACTATGAATATTACCTAAACAACCTGATCCCTAACCAACACTGTCGATCTATCAAAGCTAAACTGAAGTGACGACAAAACTGAACAATGATGACGACACTTGAACACCTGTACAATTGAATCACTAGAATCCTCCTGGATCATTCCTCTCCACTTGAAAGCTTTTGGACCACAAAAGTTTGACTAAACAAATAGTCGATGAGGGTAGAACTCCCTCTCTTTCCACCTCCACCTGATGATGTACGAATACATTCGATCAATCACTTGTAAGTGATGACCCTGATGATGCTGACCATGGCATTTTTTGAGTCGGTGACCTGTTTCATCCATCTGCAATATACAAAACTTGCGATGATGGGTAAACAACTTGTTATCAACATGGAAATTGAATTCTTTCCACGAAGAACCATGAGTTATTGATTCACAATATTTGAAAACAGTCTCTACTGGATGTTGTTTAATACCATCAACCTATATAAACAATCTATTTTGTGGAATAACAGATACAATAAAAGATACATTCGACATCAAACCAGCTGCTTGATTTAACATACTTTCCTGATTCCTGTTTACTAAGTGAACTTGCTGCACTGAACCTATCCAACTGTAAGGTGAGATTTGTTGCAGCTTAGTTTGATTTTGAAAGTGTTGAATTAGCTGTTGATTTGTTTGAATAACTTTTTCTTCGTTCATTAAATAATGTTTCCATTGATTAACACTTTTCTCTGATGCATAAGTTCCGATTAAACACTTTGAAATTGCTTTAGAAAAGGCTTTGATATGAAAACAAATAGGTTTCCTCTCCACTTGAAAAGAGGTTTCCAAACTGTTTGAGACATGACATAGTGACACAATATAAGAGAAGTTGAACACTGACTTTCCCCAATACTGATCTGTATCCCTACAACTGTTAAGTTCCAAACGTAAACTAATTTGATTCAATCTAACATTAGGAAGAGGAGCTTTAGGCACAAATTGTAATTCATGTTGTAATATCTGCTTGGGAATAATATGTTTGGTTTTACATAGAACTGGAATTGTTTCTATCTCTTTAAACAAACCATATTTAAGCTAAGTTTCATAACTTAAACAAGAATCATGTTGATTGTTATGTTGATCCTTTACACACATGATTACAAACCGTTTGTTTGAACTTATTAATCACTTCATCTGATTAACATTAACTGAATTCAAGTGATTTTTGTTTTGATGTGCCCTGACAATAAATTCAACCCCATCTTTCTTAAGGTGATATTTATGTTCTCTCCTGTAAAATACTGCATCTTGATCATAAAGATAAGGACTTCCTAAGACAACTCCACATATGTCTACTAGAACCACATCTAATTCCACTTCATCAATGTAATTAGTTGTTATGGAAAATCTTAATCAACATTGTTTGGTGACTTTTATCTGAGTTGATTTATTTAGCCATCCTAATGGGTAAGGTCTTGGATGATTCCGTGTTTCCAAACCCAAAATTTTAACTAAATATTCAGAGATTAAATTTACCTGTGATCCACTGTCAAACATTGTATCTATCTTTGTGTGCTTAGAAGTTATCCTTATGTTAAACAATTCAACTCTTTTATCCTCATGTGAAGGATTTATGTTTGAAGAAGATGCAATAGTTTTCAAACTTGAACCAGTATCAGAAGTTTTACCTGTCGTAACCATGGCGGTTATCCTCCTTTCATCACCTGAATCTAAACCTAGATCTTTCTAGACTGCTGCAATGGCCTTCTTTTCATCCTTCTCCTTAAGGAACTTTTTGGGCTTAAGTTCTTGATGAATTTTCGAGCACTTCGATTCATCGTGACTGGTTTTCTGGCAATGAGAACAAGTAGGTCTTTTCTTCTGAACGATCGCTGATTTCTTTCTCTTTGAATTGTTCTTCCCCTTACTGCCACTGGAATTTTTGGTTTCCAACTCTTTGGATAACTACGATGAAAACTTGAATGGTCTGCCACATGATTCAATATGTATGGCCTGAACACACACCTCATCAAAATCATCAGGATTAAACATCAATAAAGTATGTTGCAAATACGAATGTAAACTGCCTATGTATTTTAGCAAAGTTTCATGTGTTTCCAATGAAATACCAAGCACCAATGCTTTCTTTATGAATTCCTGAGTAAACTCCTGAACACTCTACCCTTTACCTTGCCTCAGATGCTGCAAATCAATAACAGATTGTTGCATGTATCCTAAAGGATAGAAATTTTTCCTAAGATCTTTTAAAAACTTAGACGATGACGAGATGACTTTTCCTTTACACTTTACATCTATTTGAGTTTTACTTTCCCACCAAATTAAAGTTTTTCCCCCCATTCTAAGTGTAGCTAACTAAATTTTAGTTTTATCACTAGAAATGTTTTGAATGCGACAATACACTTCTAACTTCTTTATCCAGTTATCTAACTTTTCAGGATTCATTTCACCATCATAAACAGGTTACTCAAATTTAACATCAAGTTTCAAAAGAGATGTTTTCTTAGGTTTCTTTTCTATTTCAAATTTTGCACTGGAAGAAGAAGAAGAATAAGAAGATGATGGAGATGATGGAGGTGAAGGTGATTTATTAGTCTTCCCTTTACCTTTGTCCTTCTTCGATGCCTTTGAATAAGAAGCTGCATCTCTCGCCTTCTTGTCTTCATAAAATTCTCCCAATATCTACTGCATAGTCAAGAATTCCTACTGAAACTGTTCTTCACTCATCTTAGTTTCAGTGTTTTCACCTACATCTGATCCTGACATGGTCGATTTCTGAATGACTCGTCGCTTTCCAATCTCTGGATCAATCTGCTTAAGAATCCATTCTCCTCGTTACGACTTTGACCTGGTTAACAGTCAATGGAAAATTCTACAAATGCAACCTACTCCAATACCAAATTATATGATCTGAAATGACCATAAACTAAAAACTGATGTAGAATTGATTAACCATTAATGATTTGAATGTTAGCTGAAAGCACGCAAATAGAGGAAAACTGCTTGATAAGAAAACTTTACGACAGCTGATTAAACATAAAATCGATGCATAACAGAAGTGAAAATAGTGAAAACATACTAATACCAGACAACAAATTGATGACAGAGTTCGTCCTTGATGGACTACGTCTCTGGGTCTGCTTTCAAGATGGGTGATCACTTTTATTAGGAATGAGAAGAAGGTGTTGATTACACAGAGAATTGATCAGTCTGAATGTGCACATACGAAATTTTGATCACTGTCATCAGATAGTCCTCTAAAATATCTTTCCAATGCCACTTACAATTCCCAATTCCGACCCTGGATGCTCCCGTAACACTGAAAAAAACCACCTATGTCCTCTAGAATCTGCATACAAAAGTCAAAAACCACCCTCTAAATCCTCAAAGAAGCAAATCCACGTTAAAAATGCTTGTGGATACATGAAAACCACCTTGGCTAGTTTGTAGATCTATCTGGTTGCAATCTAGTTAGTTTTTTGCTTTGGTCTTGTTGCATGAGTACACATAGGCTAGGGTTTAATGGTACTCGAATTAGTTTGTTTTGACAAACCGTATTAGAAACCCAAAAATAACTTTGTAATAAGTCTTGACCGCTGGTGGTCAGCTAACCGGGTGGAGGTTGTAACCGTTTCCATGTGACCACCGGGCGGTCGACTACCTGACTACCATCTAGTGGTCTCCCCCGGCAGTTTCAGCTAACAACACGGCCGTGACTGTTACATGTGACAACCTCACTTCTAGCAGTTGTGGTGAACGTTACGATTAATGTTGTGGTTTCCAAGTTGCCTCTGGTATCACTGCTCACATGTTCTGGTTTACTTCGCAGAGTTCTGATGCGGTTAGGACCTGACTATCATGTTAACCCCGATAGCTAACCCAACTCTGTTCACATGCTAACTCCGCCACAGTCTACAAATTGGCAGTTAACCCAAAAATAGTTAGCACATACCTCCGACGATTTATAATAACGTTGGTCACATTACCACGGTTCCACTGCAGTCTAAGGACGCAGTTAGGAACTGTTTGGTGTTTTGTTATGTTTTTTACATTGTAATGAATAGGGTCGAGGGTTTAATGGTTTAGGGTTAGGACTTTAGGTGCTAGGTTGACTAGGGTTTAGGTTATAGCATGGATTTAGAATTTGCTTAGGGTTAGGTTGATTAGGGTTTAGGTTTTAGTATAAATATTTAGGTTTAGTCTTTTAGTGTCCAAAATTACACTTTGACATAGACCTTATACATTTTTGTCAAAAGCGACATTAAAACCACATATGAATCGTCTACAAAACAACGTTTGTGACGACACCCATGACGAAATATCAAACCTCTACGATGGATGACACAACCATGTCGACACCAAATCCTGCTTGTCTAACGAAAAAAACACATGTCATCGATCATTCTTGGCGGAACTGTCAATGAACTCAAGTCGACAGCTAGGTAAAACCCATATCAACTGAACACCATGAAAACTATGAACATTACCTGAACAGCCTGATCCCTAACCAACATTGTTAATCTGTTGAAGCTGAACTGAAGCGACGACGACACTAAACAATGATGACGACACTTGAACACCTGTACAATTGAATCAATGGAATCCTCCTGGATCACCTACCTAATCTCATTGAAAATGATACTTGATTAGAATGTTCTTTGTTTGGGAGTGGAGATCTAGATTTCTTGAAATGGTAATCACACTAATGTTGTCAACCATGATGGGAATATGATCAACATAATCAACCTACATATCTTGAAGATTTTGCTTCATCCAGAGGATCTGGGTGCAACAATTAGTTGCTTGTAAATACTCAGCTTCATTAGTAGATAATGAAATGGAGTTTTGCTTCTTACTTTCCCAAGAGGCAAACAACATCCCAAAAATAATGTTGCTCCTAATGTGATTTTTTTGTCATCAATGCTACCAGCCTAAACTGCATAAATATAAGTAATCAAATTGAAATTTTTACCTTTAGCATACCACAAGCCATAATCAATGGTGCCTTATAGATATTTGAAGATACTCTTGACTACATTTACATGAATTTACTTGGGATTAGATTGAAATATTGCAACCATCCCTAATACTTGCATAATGTTAGTTCTAGAAGTTGTTAAATACAACAATATACTAATCATTGATCAATAACTTGACTAAATTTTGCTTTCGAGACTCATCATATTTACTCAATTTGAAACCAGTCAGCATGGGTGTGCTAACTGGTTTGTAATCCTCCATGCCAAATTGTTTCAACTTTTCTCTCAAGTACTTGGATTGAGAGATGAATATACCTTTATCTATTTGTGTAACTTGCAACCCAATGAAGAAATTAGACTCACCCAACATGGAAATTTCAAACTCTTTTTTCATGTCTTCAGCAAACTTGTGCCCCATTTCCTCCAAATCACATCCAAAAATGATGTTATCTACATATAATTAGAAAATGATCATTTTCAAATTTAAAGTATAGAATGATGCTCGTTGATCCTATTTTCAAGAATTGTTGTTGTAGGTCCTTGTCCAAGTTTTCATACCAAGCTCTTGGAGCTTGTTTCAACCTATGGAGCCCATTTTTCAACCTATAAACTTGATTTTCAATTAGTCAATTGAAAACCTTCTGGTTATTCTATGTATACTTCCTCTTCTAACTCTCCATTCAAGAAGGTTGACTTGAGATCCATTTGATAAAATTTTACATTCTTATAACATGAAAATTATAAGGATATTCTAATAGCATCTCATCTAGCTATCAGTGCAAAGATTTCTTCAAAATAAATACCTTCTACTTATATATACCCTTTTCATGTCAATCTTGCCTTGTTTCTTACCACTTGGCCTTCTTCATTCAACTTATTCTTGAAGACCCATTTGTTTCCAATTATGTTCTTGTCTTTTGGTCTTGGTTCTAGCTCCCACGTGTTGTTATTTTCAATTTTCTCTAGCTTCTCATTCATTGCCTTGATCCAATTCTTATCTTCACTAGCCCCGTTGAAGTTCTTTGGTTCTACTTGGGACAATAATGCAAGCTTTGTTTGTTTCAAATTGGTCATCAATATTATTCTTGTTTTCACTCCTATCTCCTTGTTCCTAATGGTTTAGCTCTTAGGGTGCTTCTTTTGTATGTGATTGGGAGGAGCCTTGCATGCTAAGGTGTTCTTCTCTTCTTCTTCCTCCTCCTCATGTAACACTTCTTGATCTTCATACTTATAAAATCATAATATGCATCAATTGGTTCTTTAGGATATTCATATTTTGGTAAGCCCTCATCCACTACAATATCAATGCATTCCATTATTTTCTTGGTCCTTTTGTTGTAGAACTTGTAGCCCTTGATTTTGAATGAATAACCAAGAAAAATATCTTTATTAGTTCATGAGCCAAATTTTCCAAGTGTTTCATCATTCCTTTTTATATAACACTTGCTGCCAAAAAATTTAAGATGATCTAACTTTGTAGGTCTCCCTTTCCATATCTCATAAGGTGTCTTGCCACTATTTGTACTGAGTAGAATTCTATTTCCAAATAAACTTCTACTTGAATAACTTCTCCCCAGAAATTATGTCTAAATTTAGCCTCATTCATAATTACTCATGCCATATCTTCAATTAGCTTGTTCCTTTCTCCACCACACCATTTCGTTGAGGTGTTCTGGCGATTGAGTATTTTCTTTTAATCCCATGCTCTTCACAAAATTATTCAAACTCCTTGGACATATACTCACCTCCTATATCAGATCTTAGGCATTTAATATTCAAATCCTTCTCATTCTCCACTTGGGCTTTAAAATTTTTGAATTTGTTGAAGGCTTCTAATTTCTCTTTCATTAGCATGATCCAAGTAGCTCTTGTGAAATCATCAACAAATGGGATGAAGTACCTTTCTCCTCTTGGACTCTTTTTTTCTTGTAGGGACACAAAAATCTATATGCACTAGCTCCAAGGGTTTGGAAGTTTAATATTATTTTTTCCTGAAGTGTAGCCTCACTTTCCTTACAAACTGACATAATTTTCTTTTGATGTTGTCCAATTTAGATAATCTTGGAATCCCTCTAACTGCTTCAGTTTTTCTAATATTGACTAGGTTTTCAAAGTTTACATGACCCATTCTTCTATGCCACAACCACGATTTATATGTTTTTCTCATGCAACACTTAACTCTAGAATCATCAAATATATACACAGTGTTGTCATTTTTTATTTCTTTTCCTACCAATTTTCTAGATCTAGCATTTCCGATTTCACAATATTTAGATCTGGAAATTACATCATAACCATTGTCACACATTTGACTTACACTTAGAACATTGTTCTTCAATCCATCCACGTAGAGCATAGTTTGAGCCTTGGTATTATCATCCAACCTTATAGTCTCTTTGCTTTTAATTGGAGCTAGAGCATCATTGCCCAAACTAAAATTTCCATTCTTAAGATCTTTTAGATGCAAAACCTATCTTATCACCTGCCATGTGCTTGGAGCACCCAATGTAAACAAGTCACTACTCATACTAATCATGGTTTGTCAATGCTAAACCACATTTTCCATATCTATTATATTTCTCCTTTAATATTTTTACCACTTTTTGTTGAGTTGATCTCTCTTGACTTTTCTTCTTGGGAGGACTCGCAAGCCTGTATCTACACTCACTTGCCTTATGGCCAAAATTATTACATCTAAAACACTTGATTTCATTCATTAGTGGATAAAAAGGATTTTTACTATCATCAAGCAAGCTATTAGAGATTTGAAAAACTCTCGATATACCAACATCTCTTCTAGAAAATAGCTTCATTCTACAATTGATGGCTTTGCACCCAAAATTATGACATGCAAAAAAATAGCCATAAAACAAATTTAGATACCTAAAATTGTATTTCCAACAAGAGGGAGTTGACTTGATGGGCCTTTGTTTCTTATATCAATGATTTTTAGTATTTCCTTGAATATAAACCATTTATTGCAATAGATTAATATTATTCTAATTTCTCTTGTTACTAGCTTGAGTACTTGCTCGGATGCCTTTTAGTACATTTGCATAGTTCGTACTTGGTTTTCCTTTTGTATCTTGTTGAGAGGTCTCAAACCTTATTTCATATGTGTCTTCTAGAGACCTTTGCACAATGAGAATATCTCTCAAAACTTTATATCCTTTAACAAATTTTAGATTCATATTTGATTGAATTTTTTCTTACTTCAGATCTGATCTCAAAGCCACAACTTCTGCTTCAAGTCTTCGACAATTTCTCTCATAAACTCCTAGTTGTTTAGAGAGTACTTCCTCATTTCTCTTTGCCTCCTCCAGTTATTTTCAAACAGATTATGCCTTATTCATGAGCACCTAGATTTTGAATCCCACATATCATCATCTTTATAGGTTCATTCTTTGCTTCCAACTCAACCGAGTTTCTTTTCTGATGCTTCAACTGTTGGACCAAAAATTCTTTGAATTTTTCAATCTCCTCAAGTTATGTATTCAAGGATTCATTAGCAGAATAGGACATATCTTCTTTTATTTTTCATAGTTTCTCCTTCAACAATTTTTTTTCCTTGCCTTACTAAATTCATCCAATGCAATGATGAGATATCCTTCATAGTCCACCATTGCTTCTTCAAAATCACATTCATCCTTATATTCATCCACTTTTTTTTAATCTTTACTCTTATGATAATTCTGAAATATACTATTTTCCTTCACTTCCTGCTTTTATGTTGGGTGTGTGTTATATTCTTTCCACAACTACACCACACTCGGGGGGGAGTCACGGGGGGGTGGGAGCCCCCAGCACAAGGTTTGGGGTAGTGCCCTGGGAATTTTTTTTGGGATCCTATATTAGGTGGGAAGACCTACCTATGGTTGTGTGCATGGATTTCACACATGGTTTTGGGCATGATGGTTTTCTATCCATGGTATTTTGTAGATTTGGTCAAGGGAACTATGATTATGTTTTAGTCCAGGGTTAATGGATTGGGGTTTATGGATGCTTCAACATGTATATATATGTATTGTAACATTGAAAGGAATATAATGAAAAATCAATATGGTAGCCCTAGTTTTTGAGATTCAGGGGAAAATCTATGTGTATATCTATTTTATGTTTTATACTCTTGCCATTGTTTATTTTCTGTTTTTAGAATTCGTATGCAGGTAATTTCTATATGGGGTTGAAACCTACATTTGGTATCAGAGTTGTTTCTACTTCAAGGGGATGCCTTTGCTACTGAGGAGTTTTTCTCGGGCCTGTGATAGACCCTGTTCAGTGGGAGATTTGCGAGATCGATTCTTGTGGTGAAAGAATATGGTGAGCAGTGGAAAGATAGAGATTGAGAAATTTAATGGTCAGATTTTTGAGTTGTGGAAACTCAAGATGGAGGATCAACTAGTGGAGAAATATCAGTGGATTGCGGTAGATCCGGGTACTAAACCAACATCAATGTCAGCTGAGCACAATATGATTGTATGTCTCATGTTCAATATTGTTGAATGTATCAGGGGAAGATTTGGTGAAGGCTTTGTGGGACAAGTTAGGGACTTTGTACCAATCTAAGTCTTTGGTGAATAAACTATTCCTATGAAAAAAGTTATATAACCTGAGGGTGAAAGATGGAGACTCGAATATAGAGCATCTAAATGCCTTTAATACTATGGTAAGCCAGTTATTATATATTGATATTAAAATTTCAGATGAAGACAAGTGCATCCGTTTGTTGTGTTCTCTACCAGATTGGTGGGATAGTCTTGTTGTTGCAATAGGTAGCAATACAACTGCCTTGCAATTTGATGAAATATTCTCCTCCTTGTTGTCAGAGGAGATGAGATAGAAAAATATGGAGGGAGAGAATGGTGATGCCTTATCTATATGAGGACGGTCCCAGAACATAAAAAAAATAAGTCCTCGAGTGGGAGATCTAAATCTAGAGGGAGATCTAAATCTCCCGGAAAACTTGTAAAGGTGTGCTGGAAATGCGGAAAGGAAGGGCACTTCAAAAGGGACTATAAATCTAAAGCACCTAAGAAATGAAAGGGATCTGATTATGCTACTTCTCTAGAGGCGAAAACCACCATAGATGAAGGTGGGGATATGTACTTGGCTTCTTCTTCAAGTACACATGTAGATCATGAGGCATGGTTGATTGACTCAGGTGCATCCTTTCACTTCACTCCCCATAGAGACTGGTTTTGCGAGTATGAGAAATATGATGGTGGTGATGTCTTCTTAGGGGATGACAGGAAGGCTAGAATCGTTGGTCATGGAAAATTCAAGTTGAAGTTGAAAGGTTGAAAGAATAGAACACTTCCGGGCATTTTGCATATTCCTGCATTGGCCAGAAATCTAAATTATGTAAGCAAGATGGATGATGTAGATGTAAAAACATTGTTCGAGAACGATACCTGCAAGATAGTTCAGGGAGCGCTGGCATTGATGTGGGGAATTCATATTGGAACTCAGTAGAAGCTTCAGGGTAGCACTATTATTGATGGGTGCAACAATTCTGTGGTTCTTAAAAATGGAGAAGAAAATCTAGTGGTCTCTGGAGAAAATACCATGCTATGGCATCAAATGCTTGGACATATTGGAGACGAGGGCCTTCGAATACTTCATGGTAATGGTATGGTAGAAGGTATGTCTAATTTCTCTCTGTATTTTGATTTCTATGAAAATTTTGTATATGGAAAGAAGAATCGGGTGAGTTTCCCCTTTGGTGCTAAGAGGGTGTCACTTATATAAGAGCTTGTGAACAGTGATGTGTTTGAAACTGTGTCAGTTCCATCACTGGTAAGTCTGTGTACTATGTATCATTTATAGATTACTTCTCATGGAATACATGGATATATTTCCTCAAGAAGAAATCTAAAGTCTTTGACAGGTTTAAATAATTTAAGGTTCTGGTGGAAAACCTGATAAAGAAGAAAATAAAGGTGATGAGGATAGATAACAATGAACAATTTTACAAGAAGGAATTTGAAGAGTTTTGTAAGAAGTGTGGTATAACACGGCAGAAGACTACTCCATAAACACCTTAGAAAAATGGAGTTGCAAAAATAATGAACAGGATATTGATGGAAAAGGAAAGAAGCATGCTCAGTGGTGTTGAGTTAGGACAAGAATTCTAGGCAGAGGCTGTGGAGACAACATGTTACCTGGTCAAACAATTTCCTTCATCATCCTTGGAGGATAAAACTCCACAAAAGTTATGGACTGGTAAGAAACCTTGTCTTTCACATCTGAGGGTAATTGGATGTGATGCATATGTACATGTTCCAAAGGAGAAAAGAACAAAGCTGGATAGTCAATATGAAAGGTACATCTTTATTGGGTATAAGGATGGTTTAAAAGGTTATAAGCTCTGGAACCCATAAACAAGGAAGGTTGTGTACAATTGAGACATGGTGTTTAGAGAGGTGAAAGATGTTATTAAACATGAAGTCCTACCAAAGGAACCCGAGAAGATAGACTTTGATCTAAAGGAGTAGGAACCAAACTCTATAGTGGAAGAGGAATCAGAAGATGAAGAGCCACAAACTCCAGTTGTGAGAAGATCAGTTCGAGAGAGAAGGCAGCCAGAAAGGTATATTTCATCTGCTTTCTATTCAAATTTTTATTTATCTATTACTGATGATGATCCCAGAACTGTGAGGGAAGCAATAGATTCAAAGGATGAAAAACTCTGGAAAGAGGCCATTATTGGTGAAATGGCATCTTTGAACAAAAATGAGGCTTTGGATCTAGTGGAGTTGTCGGTCGGAAGGAAACCCATTAGCAGCAAATGGGTGTTTAAGAAGAAGATGAATGCATAAGGCAAGGTGGAGAAATACAAAGATCGGTTGGTAGCAAAAGGTTATTCCTAGGTGTCGGGAATTGATTTTGGTGATATTTTTTCTCCTGTTGCCAAGGTAGCTTCTATTAGATTACTTTTATTTGTTGTTGTTGCTTTTGATTTTGAGGTAGAACAGATGGATGTGAAGACAAAATTTCTTCACGGGGACCTAGAAGAAGATATCTACATGAAGAAACCTAAAGGCTTTGTGGTGAAGGGTAAGAAATAACTAGTATGCAATTTAAAAAAGTCTTTGTATGGGTTAAAACAATCACCATGGATGTGGTATCAGAAATTTGATACATTTATACGGGACCTTGACTTCACCAAAACAAAAGCAGATCACTTGTGTGTATTTTAAATTAATTGGTGACTATGTTACTTATCTGGTCTTGTATGTGGATGATATGTTGATGGTTGGAAATGGAAAAGAAATTATCTAGGATTTGAAGACCCAATTGTCCTCCAAATTTGACATGAAAGATCTTGGTGTTGCAAACTGTATTTTGGGCATGGAAATTAAATGAGATTAGGCAAAGAGGAAGATCTGGTTAAACTAGAGGAAATATGTCGAGAAAATAATGTAGAGGTTTAATATGCATGATAGTAAACCAGTGAAGGTTCCTATTCCTATAGGTGTAAATTTATGTGCTAAACAATGTCCCAAGACACAAGAAGAGGAAGAGGACTTGTCTCACGTTCCATATGCAAGTGCAGTTGGTAGCCTGATGTATGCAATGGTCTGTACTAGACCAGACATTGCACATGCCGTGGGAGTATTGAGTAGGTTTATGTCAAAACTAGGGAAGGAGCATTGGACAACAATGAAGTGGGTTTTTAGGTATTTGTGTGGCACTAGTGATTATAGTTTATGCTACCAAGGAAGACCGAGATTGGATAGAGTTTTGGACATCTGTGGCTTTGTTGATCCAGACTGGGCTCAAGATCTGGATCAGAGAAGTTCTACAAGTGGGTATTTGTCTAACCTATTTGGAGGTGCAGTCAGTTGGATGAGTAGGAGACAGTCTATAGTGGCACTGTCAACTACAGAGTTAGAATACATGGAAGCCACTCATGCAAGCAAGGAAGTAGTTTGGTTGTAGAGATTGTGTTCAAGTATGGGGTTAGTACAACGAGCTATAAGGATATACTGTGACAGCCAAAGTGCAATTTTCTTGGCAAAGAACCCTGCGTATCATTCAAAGACAAAACACATTGATGTTCAGTATCACTTTGTGAGGGATATGGTTGAGGGAAAAATGGTGTTGGTAGTAAAGGTGAACACTTTGAAGAATACAATAGATGCATTGACAAAGTCTGTGAGAACTGAGAATTTCTCTTGGTGTAGAGAAAAAATGGGTGTTGTAGGGATGGACCAATGACTAATCTCTCCTGTGGCCTCCTGTGGAAATAAAACAACAAGTGGGAGAATGTTGGGTGTGTGTTATATTCTTTCCACAACTACCCCACGCACAGGGGGGTCACAGGGGGGTGGTAGCCTCCCTTGTATGTTGCACCAGGCACAGCAAGGGGGCGGTAGCCCCCTTGCACGGGGTCGGGGTAGCACCTTCGGAAAAAAAATTTGGACCCTATATTAGGTGGGCAGACCTACCTATGGTTTTGCGCATGGATTTCGCACATGGTTTTGGGCATGATGGTTTTCTGTCCATGGTATTGTGTTGATCCAATCAAGGGAACTACAATTATGTTCTAATCCACGGTTAATGGATTGGGGTTTATGGATGCTTCGACATGTATATATATGTATTGTGACAATGAAAGGAATATAATGAAAAATCAATTTGGTAGCCCTAGTTTTTGGGATCCAAGGGAAAACCTCTATGTATATATGTTTTATATTTTATGCTCTTGCCATTATTTATTTTTGGTTCTTAGAATTCGTATGTAGGTAGTTTATGTACGAGGTTAAAACCTACATTTTCCTCCTTTTCTCTTCTTTTGAATGGACAATTTGATGTAAAATGTCCAACCCTTCCATAATCAAAACATTTGAAAGGGAGTTTGCCTTCATATTTTTCGGATCCCCTTTCCAGCCTTCTAACAAATTGAGAAAATTCTTTGATTTGATTAATAGCTAGAATATTCTTCCTATTCCTTGGATTTCTTGGAAATTTCCTTGGATTTCTTGGTACGTTCCTTGGATTTCTTGGAAACCTTAAAGGTTGCTTCTCTGGATTTTGACCTTTCCTCTCCAATTCACATCTCATATGTAATGAGGGTCCAAAGGGATTGTTTCATGGTCTGATTACTCATCTCATGCATTTATTTAATGAACAAAACTTTTGCATTAAACGTCATTAGAGGGGATCTCAAGATTTTCTAAATAATCACTTCATCTTTGATCTTTTCATCTATACCTTCGATCAATTTTGTAACTTCCTCAACTCTACAAAAGTATTCACCAATACTTTCTTCCTCTCTCATCCTCAAGCTCTCAAACCTCATTATGTAGGTCTAGAGCTTCACCTTCTTCACTTTTTCATTTCCTTCATAGCTATTTTGGTTTTTTTCTTAGATATCCTTTGTTGAATTGCAATGCATCACTTTAATGAGTTCACTCTCATTGAAGCCACTCAAAATGGCATTTTTATGCTCCACATTGTTTGTATGGACCTTCTTTCCATCAAGATCCATAAGGAGAGTAGCAGGAACAATATATCATGACAAGATAGTTTCCCAAACATCAACACCGAAACTCATCAAATTTCCTTCCATCCTTAGCTTCCTTAATCCATAGCTTTCTCCATAAAAAATAAGCACTCTAGACTCTTGAGAAGCCATGATCCCCTTCAAATCTCCTTCCAATGTTTAAGTTACACCCAAAGGGGATGGCTTTGATACCAATTGTTGGGACCAATCTATAATAAGATGGGGGCTGAATCATTATTTCATAAATTTTTATAAAAATATAGCTTTTCAAAATTTAAAACAAATGACCAAAGATGCAAGAGTAAAAGCATAATTTGCACAATACAAGAACACTGAAATTTTAGGTGGAAACCCTCTAGGGGAAGAAAGCCATCATACTACTTTTTCTTCTTCTTTTTTATTTTTAGTCAATCTTCTTCTTCATATATATAAGCTAGCCCCAAATAGCTATTTTGTTGGCCACTACCAACAAGGAGCCACCACCCCTACAACAATATAGAAATCCTCCACTTGCTTGAGGCCACAACCTCAACAATTATAATTATGAAAATTATGTGCAAACACAAGTCAATTGTTTCACTAAATTGATACAAGAAGCTACATATATGTAATAAGTATAAATTCTATAGAATCCCCTTCATCTACCTCTTGAAAATGACTTAACACAAACTATATAATGGAGACAATTATTCAACACTTTTCTTCACTCCAAGTCTTCATACCCTACATAAAATTTTGACCCAAACATGCATTGTATTCCATGACATTCTTTAGGAAGCTGATACAATAACTAAACAAAAGATCTCCTCACACAATTGGCTAACAATGTATACCAATGTCTCTCACTCGCAATAGAACCAACCCCAAATTTACAATTTTTTCTCCTATGAATACTTTTGCTAGAGTGACTGAACAATGATTGTTAGAAGAAGTGGAGAGTCAAACACTCATGTTCAACTTATTTGATGAAGTATAGATTTCCTTGACTTATTGGAGCAATTATCATGGGAAAATACAAGAGAAAATGCCAGTGGTTTTATTTGAGTGCACACAACTCAGGAATTTTCAATCTATAGGCAATGTCATGGTCATGTAATGGGAAGCCAATAGTAGTTAGCAGTGTCATGGGGGTGTTGTGATAAGTCAGTGGAGATAGTTTCACTCATGTTGTGATTATCCAATGATACACTCTGTAAGCTTATAAATTTCAATCATTATCCTCCTAGACTTGCAACACATCTTCAGGACATCAACATCTAGACCCAGACATTGTCACAACCAACAAGATAATTCATTTAACTCATTAGAAGGCATATTAGACATTACAAGGAAAATATTTCTTGTTAACATCAATGCCAACACTAAAATGCCAACAAACACATGAAAAAAAATTGAGAAGGTGTAGTGCATTTATTGTGTTGTATAAGAAATAGAAACTCGGGCACAAAATTCGAGGCACAACTACACAAATTTCAAGAAGTTTTGGGTGTGATTTTCAGGGTTTGATGAGCATTTAATGTAGTCTTCCATAGTTGCTACAACATTACAAAAAATGAGGGAGAGGGCATGACATTTTGAGCACTGTTAGGCATGGGTTTCAATGATCCAGGTGGCTCCAGAGAGACACACATGACAAAGAGGACTGATGTAAGCTCAAAAATAAAAAGTGTTTGGATTATTCTCAAACCAGAACTAGAGCATAGATCTCGTCGTCCTGATCACAGTGGTGCAAATGTTTCATCAATCCGAGTCTGGATGAGAAAGTTAGAAGCAGTCAAAGTTGGGTTGACTTTTTGATGACTGTGCAGGCTTAAGGAAGCCACAATTTGGACTTTTTCCAGCCACCGGATTCCAGCCAACCTAGGCCAGATTCCCGGCTAAATTTTGGGGTCATTAAATGTACTCCTACCACTAAAATTTGAATTTCAAAATATGTGCATTTGTTGTTAATAAAACAAAAAAATATATAAATTAAGGGGGGTGGGGGCCACCAACCCTGCCACCCCCCAACCTACGTACCATGTTAATTTTGGGAGGCCGACAGATATCGAGCCCATGCCAGCCACATGATTGGCCCACCACCATGCGGCGGGCCCATGCTATAACAAAACTTAACCAAAAGAACCATATTTAAACGTAACCAAATGACATTGCGACGAATTAATGTAATAGTTCCATAACAGTTGGAATAAATACCAAAATTATGCAAGGTGGGGGGTCGATCTTGTGACCTCTTTCAGCCCAACATAGCATGCCACCGTTGCGCCAGGAGGGCTAGCTTTGATAGCTCCACCCACGCATGGTATTTCAACGTGATTCCTTCATTCGACTAAGACAATGGAGGAAGCGCCGAGAGTAACTAGTGGAGGCGGAACCATGACTGTGTGAAATTGTGACCAGACGGGGACCTTGACATAGTGACCGAGGTGGAACGTTTATTTGCACAAATTTTGAGATAAAATATTCCTTGATGCTTTGAGGAATTTTTAAGATTCTCTGGGAGGTAAAAATTCATTTTATCGGAATATAGTCAAGTTTACAGTCGTTTTTCATGGTTTTCCACAGGGATCGCAATGGCGAAGTCAAATTCGTCTTTGGAGTTGAAAATTTCTAGACCACCCATGGAGCAAAATCTTTGAGGAATCTAGGGGGAATCTAAAATGATTCCTTAAACCCCATATTCCCAACTTCTCGGAATTCAAACATTTGACAGTCAATTTTTCACTATTCGACGTCATAAATCTGATGGTGCATTCAAATTTCTCATTCTCTCATTCTATTCTTCAACCACTTTTCTAAGTGGAATGCAGGTGTCGACATTCATGTGTGAGCAACCATTTCCATGCGATAGATGCCATGAGATCAATGGTCTGAGCAGCTTCAGCAGTTTGACATCCGTTTCTTTAGATGGCCCTTGGTTGTGACGTATATGCAGTGTTCATGTACTTCTTTTGATATGCATTTGGCTACATAGGTCCTTGTTTGATGTTTGATGTGGGAACCTGTTTCTTACTCATTTTCATGATTCCTATCTGATGTGACGCAGAATCGTTTATGTGATGTACTTGTTGTCATGATTCGTCATGTTGTGTTTTGAGATTCCTTTGTTGTTTGTTGATGGGATACTCATGTGTCGCCATGCATGTTTGTTTTGAGATCCCTTTTATGCCATGTTGGTGGGATGCTCATCATGCATGAGTTTTGTGTCATACTGATAGGAGTCTTTTGACTGAGAGTTCCTGTAGTGGAACATCTCTTAGAGCCACTCCTCCATGAGGGAATTTTCCTTGTATGATAGCGACGTCACCTCTATGTACATCATCACTATTGAGAACACTTAATGCAGTGGCCTACACCATCTTGACTCTGGGCTCAGAGACGTAGTCCCTCCTGGATGAACTCTATTATCAACGCTTATGTTTTTATGTTGCCGATGATGACATATTCCTCTTCTTTACAACATGCAAATGTATTCATTAATGTTCTTTTAAAAATTCAATTTAACACATCACGAAAGCAAAGGGTCTTGGAAGGGTCCTTCATCACGCTAGGAATTGGATCAAGTGGTATCAGAGTGGTCTTTGCGTGTATGTGAATTACAACATGAACAATGGAACGTGCAGCGACAGAGGATGAAAAAGCGATGTACAAGACCATGCTCAACATTTCCAAAAGGGTAGAGATAATGTATGAAACTCTACAGAAAGAGACAGAGGAAAAGGAGCGATTGCAGCTTTAGTTGCAAGCCACAAAAGAGGCCATGGAAGAACTGAAGCAAAAAAAACATAATCTTCAAACAGAGAACGTTGAATTGAAGATGCGTCTACATGAAGAGAAAGAGGAAAAATAGAGTTTGTTACGACAACTGCAAGAAAAGGACGAGGCCTTGGAAAAGCTACAGTGTGACCCATGCGAGGTAAAAAGTAGTTCTCCATCTTCATGCATGTTTCCTGATGATGATTTCGTTGTTTTTGAAAATCATACCACAGCAATTGGCTCCAAACTGTTGAAGAGAATGGGGTATGAAGGAAAAGGCTTAGGCGTCAATGGTTAAGGCATTATCAACCCCATCAAAGTAGAAGAATTACCCCATCAGGCAGCACTTGGGTATGTCAGAAAAGAAGTTTGGGAATGCACCGAGACAGCTAGCAAACCACCAACAACAGATGATGAACAACCCTCATCAGTTCTTTCCAAGCCAACAGAGGTAAAATATGTTGATTTCCTTTCGGTTTCATCGTCACATAGTATGACTTCTGTTGGAGATTTGGAGATCCCAATTACAAGGACAAACATGAGGCTCCTTACAAGGATGAGGCACAAGAAGGAAGAAAAACTTGGTATTAATAACCAATGCATAACTCAACCATTGGAGGTTGTGCAGAGACCTCAATTTGTAGGCTCGAGATACACCAAAGGAGAATGTTCGAAGGTGTCATATGCTTCTGAGACATCGTCAAAATCGTCGAGGAAAGAAAATGATGGGAACACATCCCCATCATCCCATGGTAGTTTCCATTGCAAGGAAAGAGCTGAGGCAAGCTCTCATCACCATACTTACACCAGAGACAGCAAGGGAAGGTATAACCACTTTCAATCTTCGAATGTTCATTTCAATTATGATCATGTTGATAATAATGAACGTAAAACATGGCATCAAAAAACATGCACCTTTTGTGGATTACATAACCATACATTTTCTAAGTGTTGGAAAAGAATGGCAACACGCAAAAGGATGAGGCGTGAAAGACCCTCTCAACAGCATGAAAAGAAACAGGTTAAGCAAATATGGAGGAAGAAAACCTACTGTAGTCATTGCGATAGAAGTGGCCATCAAAGAGCCACTTGTTGGAGGCTCCATCTAGAGTAGCGCCTTAAAGACAAAGCATCGGTGCATGAACCAGGTGAAGCAGTTGTTCGACAAGCAAAACCACCACAAGGAGGTGACCCATTCACATTGATAAGTGAAAAATGGTTTCTAGATATGTTGTTGTTTCATGGTCGTGCTTTTGTGAATCACTTGTTTCATTTTAAAATGTAAAAGTGATGATGTGTTTTCCATCACTTGTTCAGCAACAATGATGTCTGGTCTTATTTTGTGTCGCATGTTGAATTGTGAAAGTGATTTTGTGTTTCCATCACTTGTCAAAACAATAGTATTTGGTCTTATGTTTGTAAATCATGTGTCGGAGTGATGATGTGTTTTCCATCACTCGTTGAAGCAACAATGATAGGTTGGCCTTGTTGTCATAGCTGAGGTCTTGCGTCCATCTTGATGTAAACTTGACCATCGAGTATGTGTTATAAACTTGTGGCAAGTGTGGGATGTTTGGGTCATTAGTTGGTCATGAAAGTCAAGCATGTAATGTGAAAAACAATGTACTACAGGTTGCAGAGGTTACAGGTGTCAGCTCATCACTTAAAGCCCTGAAGAACAAAGGTGAAGGAGATGGAAGCAAGACCTTTTCAGGACGCTTGTGATGCAGACAAGGTACAGAGAAGTTGTAGATTATTTTTCATGCTTTTAGAGGACCAAAATCTCCTCAGTGGGGAGGATTGATCCAGGTGGCTCCAGAGAGACACACAAGACAAAAAGGACTGATGGAAGCTCAGAAATCAAAGTGTTTGGATTATGCTCGAACTAGGACTAGAGCATAGAACTCGTCGTCCTCATCACGGTGGTGTGAACGGTTCGTCAATCTGATTCCGGATGAGAAAGTTAGAAGCAGTCAAAGTTGGGTTGACTTTTTGATGACTGTGCAGGCTTAAGGAGGCCACAATTTGGAATTTTTCTGGCCACCGGTTTCGGACCAACCTGGGCAAGATTCTGGGCTAAATTGTGGGGTCATTAAATGCACTCCTACCACTAAAATTCGAATGTCAAAATATGTGCATTTGTTGTTAATGAAACAAAAAAAATATAAATTAAGGGGGGTGGGGGCCACCAACCCCACCACCCCCCAACCTACGTACCATGTTAATTTGGGGAGGTCAGTGGGTACAGAGCCCAGGCCAACCACGTGGCTGGCTCGCCACCATGCGGCGGCCGCATGCTATAACAAAACTTAACCAAAAGAACCATATTTAAATGTTACCAAATGACATTGCGATGAATTAATGTAATAGTTCCATAATCATTGCAATAAATGCTAAAATTATGCAAGGTGGGGGGGTCGATCTTGTGACCTCCGCCAGCCCAACATAGCATGCGACCATTGAGCCACAAGGGCCAGCTTTGATAGCTTCACCCATGCATGGTATTTAAATGTGATTCCTTCATTTGCTTAAGACAATGGAGGAAGCGTTGAACGAGAGTAACCGGTGGAGGAGGAACCATGACTGTGCAGAACCGTGACTAGACAGGAACCTTGACACAGTGACTGAGGTGGAATCTTTATTGGCATGAATTTTGAGACAAAATATTCCCTGATGCTTTGAGGAATTTTTAAGATTACTTGGGAGGTAAAAATTCATTTTATCGGAATATAGTCAAGTTTACAGTCGTTTTTCATGGGTTTCAGCAGGGATTGCAATGGTGAATTCAGATTCGGCTTTGGAGTTGCAGATTTCTAGACCACCCATGGATCAGAGTCTTTGAGGAATCTAAGGGGAATCTAAAAGATTCCTTGAGCCCTATATTCTCAATTTCCCAGAATTCAAAGATTGGACAATCGATTTTGCACTATTCGATGTCACAAATCTGATGTTGTGTTCAGATTTCTCATTCTCTCATTCTATTCTTCAGCCAATTTTCTAAGTGGAATGCAGGTGTCAACATTCATGTGCGAGCAACCATTTCCATGTGATTGATGCCATGAGATCGATGGTTCGAGCAGCTTCAGCAGTTTGACATCCGCTTCTTCAGATGGCCCTTGGTTGTGAGGTATATGCAGTGTTCATGTACTTCTTTTGCTATGCATTGTGCTGCACAGGTCCTTGCTTGATGTTTGATGTGGGATCCTATTTCTTACTCATTTTCATGATTCCTGCTTGATGTGACGCGGAATCGTCTATGTGATGTACTTGTTTTCATGATTCATCATGTTGTGTTTTGAGATCCCTTTGTTGTATGTTGATGGGATACTCATGTGTCGCCATGCATGTTTGTTTTGAGATCCCTTTTATGCCATGTTGGCGGGATGCTCATCATGCATGAGTTTTGTGTCATACTGATAGGAGTCTTTTGACTGAGAGTTCCTGTAGTGGAACATCTCTTAGAGCCACTCTTGCGTGAGATCATTTTCCTTGTATGATAGCGACATCACCTCTATGCACATCATCACTATTGACAACACTTAATGCAGTGGCCTACATCATCTTAACACTGGGGCCTGGAGACGTAGTCCCTCCTGGACAAACTCTGTTATCAATGCTTATGTTTTTATGTTGTTGATGATTGACATGTTCCTCTTCTTTACAACATGCAGTTGTATTCATTAATGTTCTTTTAAAAATGCAATTTAACACATCACGAAAGTAAAAGGTCTTGGAAGGGTCCTTCATCACACATGGACCTGAATCATTCAAGGGACTAACAAAACTAAGATAGTCCTTAATTTCTAAGTGTATTTGGCAAGGATGTCAGCACATAAATCAAGGGTATTCTTAGTGCAAATTTTAAGGAGTTGTTAGCACATTTCCCAAGGAATTATGAGCTTCAAATTAGGGAGATAAGTTAACTATGTGCATTGCATTTATTACTGTAATAACGTTTCTGATGAGAAATAAAAATTACTCTCTCTCTTTGTCACATGCTAGTTTTCCCTTTGAGATTTTCCCAAGGTCAATGGACCAAAAAATATCTTGTGTCAAAATTGTGTGATTGCTTGTGTTATTCTCTGCAAAAGTGAAAGAGTAGAGTAGGCTCATGAGTTTCTTGTTTTGAAAAATATTCATGTTTATGGAAACATCATAAGACATGTTGGGTTGGGCATTAAACTTGTTATGATTTCATACAAGCTTGAAACTAGGTTTGGGTTACAAAATTTTCTACAATTACAATTTTAATTGATATCCATTAGTTATTATTGGGGTTTTTTTTCGTCATTTGTGTGTAATTTCATTGAACCATTATCATAGATTAGTTGATTTTATATGGTACCATTCAATGAGTGTAAAATATTCCCTTGAAGTCTTTGTACATGGAGTCAAATGGGAGGGCCCAATCACCACCATGGGATTCATTCCTCTTGATGAATTTGTCATACCACTTAGCTATCTATTCTCAAAAAAGAGAGGTTTGTTGTAAAATAAATTAATTTTTATTTTCAAGTTCAAGAATCTAACTTGATATTGTTATGATTTTGAGAGGTCTAAAATTGACTTGTAATGAAGCTCTCAATGTCATAATTTCAAATTCTGTAAAGATAAAAATATGCTTACTATCCACAAACTTGTACAAACTAAAGCTTGTAGTATTTATCTAGATGACTTGATGAGCCTGAGGAAATTTAGGATATTTATTACCCAATTCCTTGTGATGTTGTTATGTTGTCTTAGGTAACATGGCTTCCAAAAATCTATTTGTAAGCTCCACCTATTCATTCACTTATGGATAATACGGAGTGGACATATGATGTTTGATCTTGAGTTGTTATGTGTTAGATCCAATAAAATGAGATGTGAATTAGGATCCATGTCTAGTAGCAATATCTAGAAGAACCCTAAAACAAACAAGAAATTCTTGATAGAGGAAGCCCTCTACTACTTGTTCAGTGGTTTTAGGCAGGTCATTAGCTTCAACCCACTGTCACATAGTTAATGCACACCAAAATTTACTCTTTCTGTATTCAATGAGAGTTGACTAGTATTACAAATTTTGAACTCATTTCTTAAATAAATTTACCAAATTTTATGTTGAAATGGCATTTCATTGGACTAGATTGGTCAAACCATTCAATAGCAGTTGTCACAACCTCCAAAATACTTCTTGGCATCTCTAAGTATAGTATGCCAATAATATCTACATTTTCTACTTTGTTTGCAATTCCATTAACAACAAAATGTCCTCCACAAGGTTCATCATGGAAGGCTTTGGGATGTCATGGATCTTTTCCTCTCTAACACATCACTCGATAATAAAATATGGCCCTATATAGAAGAGATCACCTTGGATCCATGAGTATATTGCACATTTCTTAAGGACCTTTTAACATCCCTTGTTAGCATATTTAGACACATGTAGGATTTAGTTAAAATCAACTTGGTATAATATGTCTTTAGGTAAAATTGTGTTTCTTAGTGTCTCTATTTAGTATGCATTAATTGCATTATAATATGACTGTCATAATATGTTCTAGACATACATTGATGCATCAACTCATACTCTCTTCGATATTAATGGTTATTGATTGATGATTTTACATCCAATTAGTTCATGATCTCTATTAAAAGAGAATGGAGGGTCATTGTCGATGATTAATTATGATCCCTATGCACAACTTTTCTTTTCATTAATAAAATTGTCTCAAGTGGTTACATTAACTGGGGTCATGGAGTGTTTCTCTCTTAGAGGCTTTAAACAGGATAAACATATTGGTGTTATGATCTTTTATCTAGTTGTATGAGTGGTTATTGGAGATGTTCATCTAATATGGAACTCTATTTTCTTGAACATGGTACAATAACTTGTTTCAAGAACTATTCTCGTTGTTGATCAAGACCTTGAGCCCATATTGCCACATTTATAAGATCTCCTATTTTTATACATATATAGCTTAAATGAACAATTCTAATCTGTTTGGAGTGTTGCTCTCAATTAAAAACATCTTTCATTTCATCTAAAAAAGTGTCCATTTGCCCAAGATAAAGTTTTTTTTATTAAATGCATAATCTAACTCCATATATATATATCATCAACTTAAAATATTACACTTGATTATTTTTTGAAATATTTCATTATGACTTTCTAAGTATATAAAATAACACATACTTATTTCCTTTTACACACTCCTTCTTACAAGTTACAATATTTTTTTTTGGGTGTATGTGTGTGTTTTTCTATTTAATATGTAATTATAAATTATCTACGCAATAAAAAAAAAGTTGTCAATTCAATGAGTGCACTCTAAAGTTCTCATTTTTTTTGAGATTATATTTAATAGGTATTTCAAATAATGTTACTAATAACATTTTATTTTAAGAGCCTTGTCAAAATTGCAACTTATTTGAAATTAGAAATTGACAACTAATACCACTATAAAAAGTTATTCTTAAATCACAAATAATACTCACAACAATATTAATTTTATTTTTGAAATTAAAATTATGAGTTAACTAAAGTTATAATCTTGACCATATTAAATACCATCACAAATGAAATAAATTAAAATCAACTTTTAATTAAAAAGTGATATTAAATACCATCACAAACAAAATAAATTAAATCAACTAAAAGTGATATTACATTAAATACCATCACAAATAAAATAAATTTAAATCAACTTTTAATGAAAAAATGATATTACTTTAAGACTAGAGAGGGATCAAATATCATTATATGCAAAATTCTTTTTAGAATGCAAAACTTGAAAAATATGATTTATTCACTTTTAATTATTGATAAATCTTTGATTAAGATAGATTTATAGTGCTTTTTTGTCTAGCATTTGTAATTTTTCATTGTTTAAATTGTATTTTTTTAATAATTTATTATTATTAATATTTTATATTAAAATTGGAATGAGTTACACATTTCTTCTTAAGAAGTAACTAAATTATTTTACCTTTAATTACTTTTTCCTTTTTAGGATTGAAACATTTTTATTAAAGTGAACATTAACACACATGCGACACACATTATATATATATTTCACAAATGTTTTACGGACATTCTATATTGAAATATTTATAAGGGAAATAAAACTTTTATTTAAACTTTAATTATTTTATATAAAATTAGGTTATAAACATATAAATATTTTTATTTATTAGTTGAAGTGAAAGTGAAATATAAACAAACCAAGAGAATACAATCAGAATGTCATTACTAAACATTTAATTAAAACTAACCAAATATATATAATTATTTATGAAAGTTTTTTTCATTTAAAATATCCTCATCATACTAGATTGTAGAATGAGCCTCTCCGCTCAATAAATATAATCTATCTTAATAAGTAAGCAATTCAAATATATTTTTAAGTGGGAGGTACTAATTCAAGGTGATCAATTTAATTTAAGGTCATCAATTTATTTAAAGAAAAATTTCAAAGCATATGAAATAGTCTTATATTTATTTTGATTGGAAATAATAAAAAAAAAGTCATTTTTTCTCTTAAGAAAAAAATTTGAAAATTAATTAAAAATATCATCTACTAATATGATATATACCTTTTAAGTTTCATAAATAAACCTACACATCAAAGTTTATTTGATCTTTGTACATATAAAAATATAATAAGTCAAATAATAATGGTTCAATATTATGTTTTAGATTGTATTTCAATATGGATAAAAGTCATGACTTTGTACATAATTTAAGGGGTTAGTTTAATTAGAGGTGGTTAATATTATTAAAGATGTCATTAGCTTAATTTTAATAGATAAACAATTCAAATATTTTGGAAGTAATAACTAATTTAAGCTTATAAGTTTATTAAAAAGGCCATCCACTAATGTAATATATATTTTTAAGTTTCTTAAATAAATTTCCATAACAAAATTTATTTAATTTTAGTGTCTATAATATTTTTCCCTCCAACCTAAAGTTATCTTGTCTTCCTTATCAAAAACCTTATAAATATACAACTTATCATTTTAATTTATTCACTTTAATATATTAAAAAAAAAAAAAAAAAAAAATTCCATAGAGAAGAAACTTGTCCATTATGAATATTTAACTTATTTTCAATGCTTAACTCAAACCCTTTGAAATATGATTTAGAATTACTGTCACTGCTTAACTCAAGAGCTTTGAAATATGATTTAGAAAAACAAATAGTTACTAGCTTTTGAAAAAAAAATTAGTAATTTTATATACTAAAAAGAACAGATATTTTCACTTAAATGAATGAATCAATATACTCATTTTAATTATATTTATAAATTTTAATTTTTAATAATATATTTTAAACAAATATATATATATATATATAAAATAATAAACATATATAAATATAAAAGTAAAAAAAAATAACGGAATAAATATTAATTTTTATGTTTACAAATTTCATTTTAGCCCTATAAGAAAAGGAATGTTACAATTATTTATTTTTATATATATATAGTAAGTTTTTATTTTTTTTCGGGGTAATTAATGATTGTTCTGTTTAAAAATGTCTTTTCACTCGTCAAAATTTTGATTATTGTATCAGTTTTAATTAATTTTCTAATAGAAAAACACTATGACAAAGTTTTGCTGCAGTAAATTTTAAATTTCATTTATTTTAAATAAAAATAAAATCTCTTGCCAGAAAATAACTAACTTACTTCTCCTTGATGTACTCTGTTTAAGTTTTTAATACATATGGAATCCAAGAGTCAATTGAATGAAGTAGCACTTCTTGTACAAATTTAGCAGATAACAAAATGTACAGCTAGACTACGCGAAGGTCTTTGGCCTTCTCCACAAGAAGCAACACAAAACTGTAAAAAGGAAAAACAAAGGAACGGTGGTTGACCACCTATCTGTTCACATAAGTATAATACCCAATACATTCAAATACCCATACAACAATTCTAAGACTCGATATGGTCGAATCGATATCAGAGACCCTAGGACCTATCCTGTTTGCTTAAATAGAAAGAACACAAATGGAAAATATCTGATCCCTGTGAAGATTTCCTCCAAGACCAAACCCGGGCGGTTTGGCATAGTCCTCGGACTGGCATAGAGACCCGGAATCCTGTCAAAAGGATTTCCCAAGATTCAACCAAAATTGAAGCGAGCCAAACCTAGGAACAACAGTGATGTAGCTAAACAATAGAAGAAAAACAGGTCTATGAATCATTCCTTAAACTAGCCTTAAACCTCATATTTAATAAAGTCTACGTCTCATACCCGGAACATGTTGAAGGAGCATTCAGAAGGAGCGATGGCCGGGAGGAATCCACCAGGGTCGAAGCCTGCGAACCCTAAACAAAGCAATGTAACAGCAGTCGGAACCCACAAATTATGATGATCAACGAAATTAAAGAATGTATTCAAGAATTTGAGAAGCCTTTACTTACCCAGGTAGCTGTCAAGTTCCTCCAGCTCGTCAAGGAGCCTTCCGGGCAAACCCTATTTCGCCATGATAGAGTCTGAATACATATGGAGACAGTAAGACTCAAAAACAACCGAACAATCTTCTACAGACATTCTAAACTCAACAAAACCAATGGACAGTACGGAACTCACAATGGAACCCTCGGCCAACAGACGGAGCCGAAATCCCTCTCTGCAAGAATGGTAGCAAAACCCTCCACAGCAGTAAGGCCGAAAGACAAACCCCACTCTGCTCCAGACACCAGCTTAATGTTACTTGCCTCATCCCACACCGTCGAATGACCAGGGGTAAAGGGAACCATCGATGAGGCACGGTCATCCACGCGGTAGGAGGCCAGCTGTGGCCCAGGTCGAAGACCCACGAAGGAGCGGCCTCGCATTAGGCAGCTCTTATTTTAGACTTTATAGCAATATTAATGGGTTCTGACATGGGGGTCGATATAACACTATACAACACGCTGCTATTTTTTTTTCTCTTTTATCATCCTGTATCGTGTGGGGTGTTGAATCGTGTTATATCGACCCTATGTCAGACCGCATTAATATGACTATAAAATCTGAAATAGGAGTCGCCCTCACATTCCTAAGTAGGGACCAGAATCATTTAATTCTTACCCTATGGGTATCTGTACCAATGATAATATGAAATACTCTAACATTTATCAATGTTAATAAAGATAATCAAGGGTTTACAGTAGGGTTTATCCATTTCCAACAGGACGTAGGTTATGACCATATAATAACCACGTATGGATGAGTATGATTAAAATCCCTAACTTTAAGCAAATAGAAACAACAGAGATATGATTTAAATCCCTGACTAATATGGAAATGTAATTTGTATTCCTTCCATGTCGTAAGTGGACTTTGGTTAAAAATATATATTTTATGTATATGTAATCATTAGTTTACTATGGATGTGTGACACCCTATGTTCCATCAAAATAAGGTGTTCGCAAGTGTTTCACTGATGAGTGAGTGATTGAATTGATTGATTGGATTTGATATTTTCTTAGTTCAGTTAGTTGATCTTATCTTAGTTGAGGCCATATTTTCACGGACGGATGGCTGGAATTTGGGTAAATTGTTTTTAACAAATTTTGTGGAAGGAGTGTTTATGTTTTTGAAGATGGAAATAGATTCAACACTATTCCCACAGATGGCCTGTCGAATTTGGGCAAATCATTTGTAACAAATCTTGCAGAAGGAATGTATAAATCATGTTTTTGAAGGTGGAAATAGATTTGGCACCATCAAAAACCTCTGGGACACCCAAAATATTGAAGTTTAACAACTATAACCTCGATTTACAAAAATCCCTTCTAGAATTTATCAAAATGTGACCAGAATTTTCGAGATTTTCAGGGCAAAAAAGCACTTTGGTTAGACTACGGCGAAATGATATTGTTTTATGGGCTTGACACATCATAAGCGATTCGCTATTTAACCAAAAAAAGGCATTTTAATATATTTGGTCGTTATCTTCGTAATTTAATATATTTCGTTGTGGATTCCTATGTTATGTGGAACGAAAAAATACTTTCATACAAAAAAGTTTATCTCACAGCAGTGTTTTACGCCAATAGGCGTCTTGCGCTGCGGGCTTCGGGTGGGCAAACCTTGTTCACCAGAGCCAATCACAAGCATCGGTTTTCGTCTTCCTCCGCTCAATTGTAATTTTCCAACTTGGACTCTGTGTGTTGTCAACGGGGAACCTGTGTGGTGGTGCATTGTGAATAGGAAAGGAAATTGTATGGACTCTGTGCACTGTGCATAGGCAGCGTGCTATCAATAGGAAGCTACATGGTGGTGGGCTCTGAACAACAAAGCAAGTTGCGTGGTGCATGGTGACAAGAATGGTGCTTTTGAAATATTGTTCATACCCTTGTTTCCCTCATAGTGCGGGTTGCTATTACACATTATTTTTATTTAAATCTTTAGAGCTGGATTGTGTTCTGTGTTGTAGCTCCTGCCTTGAAAATGTGTACATAGCATGATTTCATGGTTTTACATTCAAATCTAATACCCGCCTTCATGTCTATTGCATTGTCAAGATTGTACTGGAAATGATGTTTATTCTTTATCACATACTTTTATGGTAAGCATGGAAGTTTCTTATGGTAAAGGCATTTTTTATTTATTTTTTATCAGGAACAATTTCTCTAGGTATCAACTAAATACCATCGATGAGAAATTGTAAATTTGTATGAATAATCAATCTCTTAGGATTCTTGTAGTCTATTGAGGGCTTCAAGTATACCCATACATTGTTTTTATTTAAATCTTTGGTGCTGGACCGCATTCTGTGTTGTACCTCCCTCCTTCGTCTCCTCTAAAAGTCTCAGTAAATGCATTCTTCTTCATTTTGGTTGGAACCATACTCACGAGGTGTGCATGTAATATTGGAATGGGCAAGAATGATATATGCAAGGTGAACTGGAGAATTATGAGTTACAAACAATTCCCAAATATGTACCATTAAAAGGTGTTCTTGTTATCTATTTTTTCTCATACGTGTCTGAACTTGGCTAGTGCATTTAGCCTGCTTAAGTTTATTCCCTCCGCCCCCTTTTCTTTAAAATTACATAGTCATGTTGATGCTTGGTCATGGGTAACCCCCTAAGACAGTATCCTATTTTATATTCCTAAGGTCTAGAAGGATAGGGGCAAAAACAACAGCGATAAAGACAAGAACAGAGGCAAGGAAAGAATAGGTATGGCCATCTTTAGAAGGTATGGCTTTAGCATCTATTTTTTGTGCCTCATCGCATTTGTATTTAGAAACTGAAACCACTAAAATACAATCATGAAGGTGAAAATAATTTTTTGGACCTTATCAAACAAAATTGTAGCTATTCAAACATGTTTATGCATAGGAAATCAAGACATCAGAGGAATTTTGGATTCCTATTATGGGTGTGTTTATCAGTAACTTAGGTGGTTTACATTACTTTTTCCATGTGAGTAATACTTGTTAATGGTTATCTGAAAACTCTAAATGGAAAGGACCATGCAATATATGCTTCACACCTGAGTTTTCTCATTTAGAGGATCCTTAGTGACATATAGTTCACTTTTTATAGCTCGCTAAGGAAGTGCAGATGCCCTTGTAAGCCTTTGGGATATTTCTGAGATGTCATGTGTTCGAACCTTTACCAAACTCCAGCGGTCAGTGTTGACAATCAACTTCAATCATGATGGGAAATACATAGCTTCTGCCAGTGAGGCTCTTTTTATTGATATTGTTGATGTTCAGACTGGACGGACTGTACATCAAATATCTTGTCGAGCAGTAATGAATAGTGTTGCGTGGAAAACAAAATACAATCTCTTGCCCTCTGTTGGAGTGATAAAAAAAAATTGTCGCCTGCACAGAGTGTTAGTGAGAATGTATATCTATATCCAGTCACAAAGAGCTTTTATTTTAGCAACCTGTTGAGCCATGATCTGTATATCCAGTCACAGAGTGCCAATGAGAATTTAAGAGTTAGAAAGTGAGAGTTCTGATTATGTTTTCACCTATCGAATGAGAATCTCACTTACTCCAAATGTACCTGATCCATTTCCATTTATAGCCCATGGCCTGATCCTGGTACTTACTCCATGCCCCTTTACAGTGTTGCTAGGTTGTTAGGATATGTGCCTCAACTAGGTCATCCATTAGTTGAGCTCATCCATTTTTCTTGTGTCAGTTCCCTATATCTGAAATGACCATCCATTCTTGCGTAGTCTCTGCCCATGCTCATCAGCCTCATCACCTCAATTCATTTATTTCCAGGCTCCCAACCTCTCTATTCACGTATTAAATTTCATTAAACAGGAATGAAAGCATGGCCTTTGTTTAATTTCAGTCATTCAATTTTCCCTTTCCCTGCAATGTGCGATTATACGATTATATATTGAATAGAGGTGGGGTGCATTATTGCCTACTGTTGTTTCAGGAAAATCGTCTATTTCTTGTTGTTGTTTCAGGAAAATCATCGACGCTGAAGAACATCCAACTTCATCGAACCTCACAGACCTGAAGGATTTGTTTTCAAAATCAACAGGCTATGAAATTTGGACGAGGCAACTGGGCAGCTAAATCACGTTCCACTTTGATAGCCTTTTTGTAAGTGTCCATCCATTTGGGTGGGTGGTGCATCTGGAGATGGGATTGGATGGCTTCTTTGAGACCACTTATAAAACATTCCAAGTAGAATTCATCTCCCAAACCTTTTGTGTGGATGACCAATGTCTCAAAGGCTGCAATATAGTCTTTTATTGTGCCTGTCTATCGAAGCTTAGTAAGACGACCCAAAAAATTAGATTCGCAGTCAAAGCGGTCACAAATGGATTTTGAGAACAACTGCCAAGTAATTTTCCCGAGATAGCATTTTCGATGCCACTGCCACCATTGCCACCTCTCTTGGTCCAAGTAAAGGCCTCTCACATGTAGTTTAGTTTCATCATCTATGATATCATTCAGAGTGAAATATTGGTCAATTTATGCTACCCATACTGCCAGATTAAAGCCATCAAATTTGTACATGTCCATCTTGGGTGGTTAAGGGTGGGAATGTTGGTGATTTCCATGGAAGTGAATATGATGGCTAGATTTGCCTTCAAGGTCTTAATTAAACCCATGTGCCTCTAATTGCAACCCCGACTTTCCCTTTGTGAATGTGTCCATGAATCGTTGCATCTGGTCTACTAGGCTCTTAAAAGAATCCAACAGTTTTTCAAGGTTCTCGATGTTCTCGTTGGCCATGGCTTGAGCTCTGGTTTCTACCATACAGAGATCCTGGTCACTTGTCATCACTTTGAAAAAATTTGGGACCACCTGAAAATTGAAGTTGACAATTGAATGGTACCACCTACATCAGCTCCTTGTCCTGATTTTTATGGGCTAAGTCTATTATAAGCATCTCGGGAAGGCCCCATATATATATATCTATATATATATATATATATATATATATATATATATATATATATATATATATATATATATATATTCCGAATGGAGTTTTATTCCCCACTTATCAATACTGCAGTGGCCAATTTCCAAAAAACTTAATATTGCCCAATGTCCAGCGAGAATTGCCCCAAGGTATAGGATCCACTAGCCTCCCTACACAAACGGCCATATCTACCTGCGAAACCCTCAACTGCTGAATGTGAGTTGTACTGCGACAGCAATAGAACCCCAGCTACTAAATCTGAATGGTTCTGTGGCAGTAGACCCTCAATTGGTGGATCTGATTGTTTCTCCAGCGATAGAGCCCCAACTGCTAGATTTGATTTGGCAAAGAAGATAATGGGAAATCTTCAGAGAGATGAGTGAACTATGGTCTCAAGGAGTGTTAGGTGCTACAGATCGCAATATACATAAGGATCCAACAGTAGTACTCGGCCCAATCTTTTAGGGCACTAACTAAGGAGGATCAATCGTACCCTTAGCCATACTACCCGACTACCCTATCGTATGCGCGAGTAGTCTCCCCGAGTGTTGTTCTCAGTGTACTATAGCAGTAAGACAGCCGATGGTTTATCTAAGGCGAGGTTTCAATTGATCCTAGGGGGCTTCTGATATACCCAAAGGGTACATGGAAGACAGTCCATGCACGGTTCTATCTAATGTGCTACTACTCGAAGGGGTACCCACAGGGGTTACAAGGGAGTCCAACAAGTGTGACCACCTCTTGTATTTCCTGCATGCATGCCTCTCCAAATCCGTAGGTTTATACGCTCAACGACAAATCTTGTGGTTTAAAGATGTCGGAACACGTCTCTAGCCTAAAAAGGAATTCTGCTAAAAATGGAGATACCACCAACCCTGAAAGAGATAGCAGGGAATGGGAGAGGATGAATATATAGGCAGGGAAAGGGAGTTAGGATCTCTCCAAAGATAGGAGTAGGCCCTCATTTCAAGGAGGTAGCTCATAGGGATAAGACCAAGAGGCCATGTTGGGAGAACTCGACCCCATCTACGTTGAACAGCCTCCAGCTCTCCACTCTGGAAGCTTCTAGATCACGAAGCTTCTCATCCTCTTTGGGAAAATTTCATTTTTGGGATCATCGCGGGTATACAAGCAAATAGAGTGATTCCATCGCGGGTCGAGTATAATACAACAGGAAATCATTGCAGTTTTTAGTCTCATAAGAGGGATGACTCTCAAATTAGGGTTTAAGAGTTATTTCCTTCAGGGGAAGCTCAAGGCATTTTCCAATCAATGTCTTAGGGAGGATCTGAGTTGCATATATGAATGAGTAAATTACATAATGGTCATGTTTTGGGGACTTTGGGGTATGTCACGGGGAAGTGCAGGAGGTGTGCCAAAATATCGTGTAACAACACTGAATTGAAGAAATTAATGATGAAATCCCACCCAAAGAGACGTCATTGTATGGATGAGGATGCCACTGAGGAGCCTCCCCATCGAATAATTAGTCGCTACCATGGATTCATAGGAAATAAAATACTATAAATAAACTGAACAAAAATCTTTCGAGATATCCCACGAGGGAAATTTGGATTATGAAGGCGATATGACCCTAGTACCAGTCCTGAAATTACCTTATACTAGCGGACTAATGGTTGTGAGTATGTTATTCGTGACCCAATATAATAGGAAACTAGTGGTTGTGAGTACAGATGTAGTTACCCAATATATATATCATCCACGAATCCACAACAATGAATGCTCAGACCTACCAAGACTCCCCACTAGTGAATTTCTTCGAAAATAGGTAAGATAACTTTAGAACCATATCGAAAATGAGCCACTATACCAGACTCCCTCATCCAAGACTGGGCAGTTGAAAGAGAAGCCCGACGGTTCAAGAGATTGTGAATCAGCAGATGGAAGGATCACAACCAATTCAAAAGAAGGTTGAGACAATGTGGTATGAAAAAAACATACAAAAAACATTTGTTAATGTAAATCCTTGTCCCCTCTACCTTTAAGACAAAATAAAAGAAGATTAAGGACCGCCAAAGACTACCACCACCCATGACAGTTCCCAACCACAGAGCTTCGAGTAATTTGGAACATAATGAAAATGGAATGAGGGTACACTAAAGACCGTTAATTGAATTGGACAGACAATATGACCAAATTAGTTCTATATGCAATGACAGGTACTTGCTAGGAGTTGGTGGCAGAAAATTATGAGAGGCATAGCAATATTCTGACTGGGAAGGAGCGAAACCAATGAGGTTAGGGCCATAACACACCGTTACATTTTCTCTAAGGAAGAAACTACACTCAGCATGAAAAAAGAGTTGACATTGGAAAAAACTAACCGCCGGAGCATACCCTGAGAGAATTATCAGAGTAAGATGCCACCCTAGATATGCCACCCTAGATAGGTTGTAATTCTTCACCACCGTTGTGTATGAATAGAGTTTATGTATGTCGTTTCCAACAAGATTGTGCTCTCCCAACATCTTGAAGAAGGGCGATACGATGCACTCTCCAGACGCCAAGTGGTATACCTCTGCCTTAGCTTCGCATACCGAAAAACTCTCATGATTTTCCTATTGTAAATGTCGAGTGATTGCTTGTCAGAATACATCAAACTATCCTCCAATCTTTCATCATCCTGCACCTCCATTCTTACTTCCAAAGCATAAATTAAATTCTTATTAGTGTGATGGATCCCATAAAATTTATACCATGCCCTCGTGGTATAAATATCGCAAACTACTACCCATATGACTTCCTCACTTGAAACCTTGTTACCACTCCATGCGTGTGGGGATATATGCCAAGTGGATGGCTTGTCACACTTCTCAAGGGTTGCCTCCAACTTAACCACCCATATCCAGTGCTTGTCACTCATTGCCTTTGTTATTCTCGTTTGCTAAAATAAGGCTCGACAAGGTACACTAATAATTCTTCACAAGAATCTCACCCCATCAAGGAAGTGGAGGAGAAGATATGCACATGGGGTGGGTAATGGGGATGGAAAATACATTGGAAACCCTCCTCGTGCTGTTGTGCTTGCATTTAGTTTAAAAGAAAAATAATTTGGTTTTTACTATTTTTTTTAAGCTTTATTTTATTTGATTTTTTAATTTATTAAATTTTTGGTTATTATTATTATAAATATTTTTAATAATTATAATAAATTTTATATTTGGGAAAAAATTTATTTAACTAATTAATTCATAAATAATATTATTTTCTAAATTAAAAATTAATTTAAAGTTTTTTTTTTTTTTTTTATAATATAATTTTCATTTATCAAAGTTATAGTTTCATTTAGCTCATACTTTTAATTTTAAAAATAAAATTGTTGTTAAAACTTTCATTTTTTTTATCTAAAATTTAAATTTCAGTCATATTATTAGTTACCAAGGTAGTGATTTTAAGTTATAATTTTATTTGACTTAAAAAATGGTGCTAGTGCCATTTTTTTCACTCAAACATTGTCATCAACTAATTGTAACCAACCTAAACCATAAGCATAATAATGACACTTTTTTCATTTGAAAATTATTATCAACCAGTAGTAACCAAGGTCAACCATAAGCATAAAAATTCTTAAAAACTTCACAAGTGTTGATAGATGGTAACTAAGATAAAACATTAGCATAAAATTCCTTGAAGACTTCACCAATATTGACAATAGTAACCCAGGTAAATCAGCAATATAAACTATAATATCCCTAATCTAATAAAAACTTCAATTCTTATTATATATTGAAAACTTCTAAAACTCTTTATTTTAATAATAGCACTCTCTCTAAAACTAAAAATTACTCATAACGCTTGTGTTTTCTTTTTTTACGGACGTTATAACTTATGTAACATTATAATATAAAAAGTAACCCATAAAGATTGTGTTTTTTTCTCTACCTAACATTATAATATAATCGTTGATATCTTCTATTATAAAGAAAACATGATATATTATTTATTTTAAGTTTGATGATGAACACCTTTATATAATCTTGTTTAAAAATTTGTCACAAACCCCGGTAACCTCGCATGTAAAAGGTAGGGAGTTAGAATTTTTATACAAATTACCACAAGTAATTATTCAATTCACAACTCCACATTCATCGTTAACCATTAGATATAAAGTTCATTAGTACATAAAGTAAATACAGTAGAGAACAGTAAGACACATAACCCTTAACAACTACTGCTGTAGTGTAATAACATAAACTGTCTAATGAACCTTGCATCCATTTCATGTTTTTCCTTAACCATATTCATTAATCTCTTACTTGGGCATTATGAGTATCGCAACCAGTAAAGAATAATCATCATCAAGTATTCAACATCATCAAATTGACACAAAAGGCAATCACACCATTGAACACCGATGTACCCTGGAAACCCTGTAGGGTGAAAACCAGCAAATGTTTAATCTTATTATTAAACGCTCGTGAGGGTTTTCACCCCTCACTCAATGGCTTATAAGGGATTCCATCCCTTAACCATTGTTATTAAAATCTTTACAATGAATTATCATTAAGCTGTCACATAACTAGCTAAAAGCTAATACAATTTTCATGTAATCTTTTATTTACATACCGCCACATACAACATCCCTTGTGGCATGATTGTTCTAGCAATGTACGATCCTACAGCTTGAACTCATCTGCATGGGCCAATAATCCTTTTCCTGCCATAATGTTAGACATCACTTTCCTTAGGCACCAACCGCCATCGTTTCCTGTCAATGTAGTTGTCAACAAGCTTGGAAACAAGATTAGATACCATAATAATGAATCAATAATCAACCTCTAACAGAGATAGTTGTCAACAAGCTTGGCAACAAGATTAGATACCATAATAAGGAATCAATAATCAACCTCTAACAGAGATATTTTAGCATCTGTTCATATGCATGAGCAAGCATGACATACTATATAACTAGTGCATATACTCCATGACATACTATATAACTAGTGCATATACTCAAGCAAATATTGTTGGACCTCCACAACGTTTATTTACATTAATGCATAATTCTCTTTAAGAATTCTAACTATTAGTTTTACAAGTCCATGTTGTCATTATCAATATTGACATCATGATTTCATTTAAAAATAATCATATTACTTAGCATTTTCCCTTCGCTTAAGCACATTTTCTTAGAGGACAAAACATTAAGGCATATCCTTGAAGGGACTAACTACAACATCAGTTATAATCTGCTTACATGAAAATTTACATAAACTTTTACCAAAAGAGCTAGTCCTTTAGCCATTACTTTTGTTGCCTGCAAACATGTAAAGCAAACTAACACAACTTGTTGTCTCTTCCTGCATGCATATGTATACCCTTTCTAATGAAAGCTAACCATATTTATTATGTATATAAAGCATACTCTTTCTTTAAGAAAGTTAGTATGATTACTTATGCGTCTAGAAGCACATCATTAGAAATTTCCAATCATGCATGCAATGGATATCTATTTCTCAAGAACTTCAAAATCAGCTAACAACACAAAGCATTTAAGCTTATATCCGTTTTCAAGAAAACAACATGTGACTCAGCATATAACACAGGGAAATCTTTCAACAATACCCAAATAAAAAAATACTTATATTTATATCTTTCCTTCCAGAAAGCAAGAAAGTTACTTATCTTGTTCATCGCAACCACCTTGCCTCCATCACCGTTGCTTTGGAAGCCAGATCCGCCAGAGACACGGATCTGCAGTTGCTCTGCGAGTTCACGCACAATTGCGAGGTTCCATCACTCATGGACCTTCATCTTCATCGACTTCAATTTACCCTGTTTTATCTTCACTAAATCGTCGGCGTTCAAATCCAAGGCAACGCCGACCTGCCCATTGATTGTGGAAAAGATGTTGTTGGTGACCTCAAAACACTCCATGTTCGTTGCTCTCTTGCAGGCCCGAAATGTTACCATTGTTACCACCGGGCTTAAACTTGGAGCGCCCATATGAAAGCGATTAGAAATCCATCTGCCCGATGGTAAGAAAGCGATGAGCTTCTGGTTCGATTCGAAATCCATCTGCCCGATGTAAGAAACCGAAGATCTTCTGGGTCGGTTCGTTTCGTCGGGAGCTGAGTGACTAGTGTTGCTGTCGCCACCAACCAAATGATTATTTTCCATCGCTTCGCTCTCCATCGCACCATAGCAAAACTATAATGCCTGCACAAAGCGTAACATCCAGGAAGTTTTCTTAACCCATTCGTTTCTCCTCCTCAAATACCGGGCGCACAAAGATTGGACCCTGAGTATTGAAATTTTGTCGAGCCCAAAGATCAAACCCTCGGACTGCTTCCAAATGGTCGACAATGCGTAAGCTATCGCCATCCCTGAAGCGATCTTTACCCGTATCCTCCCTGTCCACACCAAGACTTCCGTGGAACGCACAATACCCGCCTTCCATCAAGCGTTAAGGTTTCCGATTTTCATAATAACCGCACCATGGAATTAGTTCTCCAAACAGAATACCAAGAATCAGTTTTGAATATCAAGAATCAGTTCCGAAACTAACTAGTAACTATTCATAACTGTTATTTTACACTAAGTTACTACGGACCTTCGGTTTACAACCAACCTGTAAATATTCCATAACGGTTTATTATGATGAGTTATTACAGTAGGGATGTTACATACTCCCCCCCTTAACAGGAACACCGTCCTCGGTGTTTACCTTTCATTGAGAACTTGAGATTTTACTCATTGTATACCATACAAACCACACAAAATGTGATCCTTCCTCTTTAAAACCAAAGTTTTCATTCCAAGAAATGACAACAAAATAGTAATGATATAGTCATAAGAAATATCATTAGTTATAAGCATCAATAGTCAGAAGCATTCGTAATTGCTAAAATATGCAACTTCTAATCGCCACCACTTGGCCCTTATTCATTCAATTAAACAATTCTCTGTGTCAACTTACCATTACTTACCATCTATTCTTGAAAATCATGAATACTTTCATGTAAGCATTTTAATAGTGGTTGGACAACTCTTCAACCCTCCATGGTAAGCAATCTTGTAATGTTTGACAAACAAATTCAATCGCATTAGTCATAATATTGTGAGTCAAATGAAATACTTTTAACTCGCAATCAGTTGTGCAATGTTAGATGATTTCTAAATCACAGTACTTTTACAAGTACTTAAAGAGCACTAATACTAATCATCAAATTATAAATCATTGTTCCACGTGCATACTGAACAAATTCTCACTAAAGACATCCGCAAAGTACTTCTAGAAGTACCAAAAGAGCACCTAGCTCTCTAATCATCAAAACAGTCAATCACTGCATCATTTGAAAATGGTCTTAGCCCCTACTAAGACGTTTATAATTCCCAATAACTCCTTATTGAGTACTAAATTCATTTCCTGTTAAACGTGCATAACATATTTTACACAACTATGTATAGAATTCATCTTTAACATATCATATAGCTGATTCGTCAATTTCTTTAGCTATAAGAACCATAAAGGCTAAAGAATTTCCCAACCCATGGGAACTGGTTTCTGCAACCTGATTGAGTCATTTTCACATCCAGACAGTTTCTTTGATAGAGACCTTACCAGGTCTAACATGGGATTCCACTAGCCAACCAGCTCAAGAATTCCAATGTCCCCATAAAATCTTTTCCCTCATTGAGATAATTTATCTCTAGGGAGAGGAAATCCGGGCAGAAAAGTACCATCAACCCCTTCGGGCAGGTAACTGCCATCAACCCAAGGCATTCCAGCCTTTCACAGTCCGGGCAGACAAGTACCATCAACCCCTCCGGGCAGGTAACTGCCATCAACCCAAGGCATATTCGGGCAGACAAGTACCATCAACCCCTCCGGGCAGGTAACTGCCATCAACCCAAGGCATATCCGGGCAGACAAGTACCATCAACCCCTCCGGGCAGGTAATTGCCATCAACCCAACTATCTGCAACTGTTTGGCATGTTAAATTCCTCTTTTATTACTCTTTCTCAAAGTAATTTACACAATGAACCATATGAACATTATCATTAACAAAATAAACATGCATGCACACCATGCATTTACACTTATCCCTCATCATGGGTCCACAACATCTAGATTGATGGGAAACATATCTATCATACATGTTGTATGCATGCAAATTTCCCAAATAACATAATTCATGCATATCATATAACATCATTCTTTCTCATTTATGATTGCAATTCACATTGCAGCAATTTACGTGATGAGTTTTCTTGTTGCCATTAAGCTACCACTACTTAATCCCATCAGCAACGTTAGTTATAAATATGCATCAGTTATCACGTATTCAATTTCCAAGAATTTTCATGCATACAATATTGTCATGTATAAAAGCATATGCAAATATTCATCAATGTATAAATGTCAACAACAGTTGAGTTAATAATCTAAACATTTCCAATTTTGCCATAGTCTGTTGTCTTAATCCAAATCGTCATTAATGGAGTATTATCTTACGTTTACTATGGCCAGCATTGGCCATGCATCATTAAGCATAATCTCTCTAACATACAAAGAACATAACTCTATATCACAATGACTAATCTTTGTGCATACCATTGCTTATCATATAAGCCCTTCACTAGAATACTCCCACCATTTCATACAACAAACTACATACCTCTTTCTTAAAGGAAGTCATTTTAACCTCATTCTTCTATCTTCCCTTTCAGGGAATTATTAAAGATATCCATCTTTATGCATAAAAATCAGGATACAGAACAAGATTTACTTATCCATCCAAAATCAAGAAATCACACAACTCATCTATCAAGACAATCTCTTCAAAAGATTATTGTCTTCAAGAAAGTTAGCATGATCACTTCCTCTATGTACACACAGAGTCATAATTCCAAAGTCACAATAGCTACCATTATGCAACATGTCTTTTCCTAACACAATTACTTTACTTCAATGCACATAGTTCTTTTCATGAAACAAGTAAGGATTTTGTTTCTTGTATGAACACTATTCTAATGTTGTCTTTAAAGGAAAGAACCTCTATTTTTATTTTCTCATAAAATCCTTTATCTTCATAAATGAAGTATGCACACTCTTCTAGAATGAAACTATATTTATGTATATATGTAATATACTCTTTCTTCAAAAAAGTTAGAAATGAATATCTATGTGCCTAGAAGCACATCTTTAGCTATCTTTATCATGCTATGTTCTCAGGACGTTTATATGCCTCATCTTCTTTTCTCAAGAAGGTACTTGGCTATATCTAGCAAGGATTTTGTTCCAAGAAAAATGACAAGAGACAAACATTTCTCACACAAGACTCACATGTAGTCCTTCTAGGAGGAACTACCTATTTTCTTTACTAAGAAAAACATATAAAATAATCAATCTTTTACTGCAAGTATTATCATATTTTCTCTACCAAGAAAACATATAAACAATCAATCTTTACTGTAGAAATCAACCCCATGATATTTCCAACTATTTAATAAAACACAACTGATTATTCTCTATAAAGAATAGAGTTACTTATCTTTTCCTTGGTTCAACATGCATAACTAACAAATTGAACCACCCTTACCGGAAGCAATTGCTCTACTTATGCAATTAGAAGCATGATTTCCTAAGTGTCACACATGCACCAGAGTTACCACTTGATGCTAGATGCAACAACTATCATAACACTACTGTGTGTCCATTTCAGAATAATGACTTCAAGGAGACATTACGAAAATCATTAACATCAACACACTATAGTTATCATTTTCCAACTCCTTAAGCATGGTCAAGGGAATACTCACATGCACATCGAGCGCTATCTAGTCATCCCCAGACTTAGAGTCTTCTGCAAGATTCTGACACCCAAAGCTTGCGCTATCTGGTCATCACCAGACTTAGCGATTTCTTTTCCCATCTCCGTCTGTCCCTACAGCATGGTCTTCTTCCTTCTCCTTGCTTCCTTTTCCTTTGGAAGCATCTATAGTTGGGGAAGGTAGTTAGAGTTTAGTGACAAATGTATTAACACAGGTAGTCTATTTATGAATAATTATCACATGTAATTCTACCATGAATGGGTCCTAGAAATGTTACTCACTGAACATGCCTCTACAATTAACCTCACACTGGAATGGAACATGCATAAGAAATCCATCATTCCCATAGTAGAGATAAATTCAACCGTCATTAAATCGAGACTCCAATGGTTTTTATCTCCCAACAAGTAATGATTAACATAAACACATACCATGCTAAATGATTTCAATTAATTAGAGGGTAATCATCATTAAATCTATTAGGACATAAGCATATACTATTCATCATGCATTCTCATGGTGAATAAAATTAAGAACTCTTCTCATAAACAACTGGAACTATAGCACAAAGAGAGTAAGAATCTTCATACGCACATTCCATGCATGTGACATCAATCAACCTTCACTTGTTTTCGAATTGTAATAATCTTAAGTCCAATTCAATTAATGCATATAAGTTCTATGGGTTAGTCATACAACACTAACCAATCTCAACTACCAATCATCTTCATGCATCCATGACAAGACTGAATCAAAAATTAGCTATGACAATCAAGTCTCGCTGCTTGACTCATTGCATGTTTTCAATATCTAAGGGTTCTTATAATGTCCTTTTAAAACAATTTGTCATCCTATTCAAGGATGTTCCCCATAATTTATATTCATGCATTGACTCATTAAGTTTTGTTCATTGTAACTTCAATTTTGTTTAATAAATGAATCATTGTTATTGCCATATTTGCAAATCACAAGTTGGTAGTTGATTGTCACTTTCCTCAATAAATGTTCAATATTTTTCTTAAGTGTAATGAGTGTTCAATATTGTTCTTAGGTGTGACAAAAGTTTCATTGTCTTTTATCCTCATCAGGAATCCAATGTTATGAACGTAGTTATGCAACAACTTTATTACTTACTACTCAAAGCAGTTATAAACATGAATCACACCTATCATGCCAAAAGTAGTGTACTACATAAATGAATATGTGAATGATTAAACTCATACCTGAGTTAATGCCTACTGATGGCGTACCTCAATATCCTTTCCGCTTACCAATTCCCAAAGGCGCCAGTACTGCAACCTTTAGCTCTGATACCACTTGTCACAAACCCCGGTAACCTCGCATGTAAAAGGTAGGGAGTTAGAATTTTTATACAAATTACCACAAGTAATTATTCAATTCACAACTCCACATTCATCGTTAACCATTAGATATAAAGTTCATTAGTACATAAAGTAAATACAGTAGAGAACAGTAAGACACATAACCCTTAACAACTACTGCTGTAGTGTAATAACATAAACTGTCTAATGAACCTTGCATCCATTCATGTTTTTCCTTAACCATATTCATTAATCTCTTACGGGCATTATGAGTATCACAACCAGTAAAGAATCATCATCATCAAGTATTCAACATCATCAAATTGACACAAAAGGCAATCACACCATTGAACACCGATGTACCCTAGAAACCCCGTAGGGTGAAAACCAGCAAATGTTTAATATTATTATTAAACGCTCGTGAGGGTTTTCACCCCTCACTCAATGGCTTATAAGGGATTCCATCCCTTAACCATTGTTAATAAAATCTTTACAATGAATTATCATTAAGCTGTCACATAACTAGCTAAAAGCTAATACAATTTTCATGTAATCTTTTATTTACATACCGCCACATACAACATCCCTTGTGGCATGATTGTTCTAGCAATGAACGATCCTACAACTTGAACTCATCTGCATGGGCCAATAATCCTTTTCCTGCCATAATGTTAGACATCACTTTCCTTAGGCACCAACCGCCATCGTTTCCTATCAATGTAGTTGTCAACAAGCTTGGCAACAAGATTAGATACCATAATAATGAATCAATAATCAACCTCTAACAGAGATAGCTGTCAACAAGCTTGGCAACAAGATTAGATACCATAATAAGGAATCAATAATCAACCTCTAACAGAGATCTTTTAGCATCTGTTTATATGCATGAGCAAGCATGACATACTATATAACTAGTGCATATACTCCATGACATACTATATAACTAGTGCATATACTCAAGCAAATATTGTTGGACCTCCACAACGTTTATTTACATTAATGCATAATTCTCTTTAAGAATTCTAACCATTAGTTTTACAAGTCCATGTTGTCATTATCAATATTGACATCATGATTTCATTTAAAAATAATCATATTACTTAGCATTTTCCCTTCGCTTAAGCACATTTTCTTAGAGGACAAAACATTAAGGCATATCCTTGAAGGGACTAACTACAACATCAGTTATAATCTGCTTACATGAAAATTTACATAAACTTTTACCAAAAGAGCTAGTCCTTTAGCCATTACTTTTGTTGCCTGTAAACATGTAAAGCAAACTAACACAGCTTGTTGTCTCTTCCTGCATGCATATGTATACCCTTTCTAATGAAAGCTAACCATATTTATTATGTATATAAAACATACTCTTTCTTTAAGAAAGTTAGTGTGATTACTTATGCGTCTAGAAGCGCATCATTAGAAATTTCCAATCATGCATGCAATGCATATCTATTTCTCAAGAACTTCGAAATCAGCTAACAACACAAAGCATTTAAGCTTATATCCGTTTTCAAGAAAACAACATGTGACTCAACATATAACACAGGGAAATCTTTCAACAATACCCAAATAAAAAAATACTTATATTTATATCTTTCCTTCCAGAAAGCAAGAAAGTTACTTATCTTGTTCATCGCAACCACCTTGCCTCCATCACCGTTGCTTTGGAAGCCAGATCCGCCAGAGACATGGATCTGCAGTTTCTCTGCGGGTTCACGCACAATTGCGAGGTTCCATCACTCATGGACCTTTATCTTCATCGACTTCAATTTACCCTGTTTTATCTTCACTAAATTGTTGGCGTTCAAATCCAAGGCAACGCCGACCCGCCCATTGATTGTGGAAAAGATGATGTTGGTGACCTCAAACACTCCATGTTCGTTGCTCTCTTGCAGGCCCGAAATGTTACCATTGTTACCACCGGGCTTAAACTTGGAGCGCCCATATGAAAGCGATTAGAAATCCATCTGCCCGATGGTAAGAAAGCGATGAGCTTCTGGTTCGATTCGAAATCCATCTGCCCGATGTAAGAAACCGAAGATCTTCTGGTTCGGTTCGTTTCGTCGGGAGCTGAGTGACTAGTGTTGCTGTCGCCGCCAACCAAATGATTATTTTCCATCGCTTCGCTCTCCATCGCACCATAGCAAAACTATAATGCCTGCACAAAGCATAACATCCAAGAAGTTTTCTTAACCCATTCGTTTCTCCTCCTCAAATACCGGGCGCACAAAGATTGGACCCTAAGTATTGAAATTTTGTCGAGCCCAAAGATCAAACCCTCGGACTGCTTCCAAATGGCTGACAATGCCTAAGCTATCGCCATCCCTGAAGCGATCTTTACCGGTATCCTCCCTGTCCACACCAAGACTTCCGTGGAACGCACAATACCCGCCTTCCATCAAGCGTTAAGGTTTCCGTTTTTTTTTTTTTTAACGGTAACGGATATATTTTATTTAAAAATCAGGGTGAGCCAAGACTAATTCAGCTTAATTACATTGCTTTATCTTTCCTACTTCCCGCCTTGGAGGATTCTGCGGGCGTGAGAAAAGCCTGAAACTCTCAGAGCTCTACTCATTTCCGACATAGAGGCTAGATTTGCGGTGTTTTTAGCTGGAAGGCGATGAGGACTGAGACGGTGGATTGCTGGCTGTTGCGGGCGGTTCATATCAGTCTCTGGCCAATGCTTTCCAATGAGAAACCCTGCAGCCTGGCACGATGTCGCTGGCACGGAGGTATCTGGTTTGAGTCCTCCATCCGGTTCCTTTCGGACTACAGAGTCGTCCTCATTGCGGATGTCGATTGAGACCATTTGGATATCGAGGAGAGGTGCTTATGCCGCCTTCAGGGTCAAGAATCTAGACTCCTCTGTTCAGATCTTGAACTTGCAGGCCTCCCTTTTTTCCTGGCTGCGCCTTCCCTGTGCATTGGGATTAAAATAAAATACCCCAGAAGTATCTGTGCCCATTTTGGAGTGGCCAGTTCAGGTAATGTGCCGGAAGTATCAAACATTTTCTTCTCGAGCCTGTGCAGAGTGCTTACTCCAGTCTTCCTGTTTTTTGGTCTGATCTACCCTTGTGCTAAGGTATGTTGTTTGAGGTAGCACTGTTGCCATTGTAGTTGAGAATTCCCGGTGCTAAGAGGCAACCTTTGTTTGCCATTTCATCTGCCTCCTTATTCAAGCTTCTGAGGATGTGGAATATTTTACAGGAGGTGAAATCTTGCAGGATTAGCTTTAGTCTGTTCAGGGACTTGTTGAGGATTGCATTGTTGAACTGATCTTCTGAGTTGATCTTCCTGATGAGGATTTCAGAGTCTCCGAATACTTGGCATTCTTTGATGCCTTCGTCCCTGACTATTTGACAGGCTTTTGTGAGGGCTAGAAGCTCTGCTTGATTGTTTGTGGAGATGCCGAGCCCCCAGCAGAAATGGGCCTTCCTTAGATTGTCAGCGAAGTAAATGACTCCTCCAGCTCCCGCAGCCCCCGGATTTCCTTTGGAGGCACCGTCAAAGAAGATTGAAGTTGTATTTTGGATCTTCCACCAGATTTGAAAGGCATCTTCAGGTTCTCTGATTTTCCAAGGAGGAGGGGGGAGGGGAGGGGGAAGGGGACGGACTTTGCTAGAGGGAGAGGGGCTGTGGAGGTTCAGCCATGCCTTTTTAGAGGGAAGAAGGGAGGATTCAGAGATTTGAGAATGCTGGAGGACAGATTCGATAAGAAGGCCTTTGGCTATTGAGGCGGTTTTTGCAGGAGAGCGGGAGGAGTTATTGAAAATTAAGTCATTCCGGGCAAGCCAAATTTCCCAGCAAACATATTTGGGAATGGAAAGCCATATATGAAGCCACAAGGATTTCTTAGGGATGGGATGAGGGTAGTGTTGGAGCCATCCGGAAAAAAGGTCTGCTATGGAGCTGTGCTGGGGCAGGGAGACAGGCAGTCCAAGTAGAGTTAGTGTCCATACTTCTTTAGCAAAAATGCAGTCAGTAAACAGATGGGGAGCTGTTTCTCCTGAGTTTTTGCACATTGCACATCTGTGAGGCCCAGCAAAGTTACGCTTTGACAAATTGTCCCCTGTGAGCTGTTTATTTTGCATGAGGATCCAAAAAAAGAAATTAACTTTAGGAAGTCCCTTGGTGTTCCATACCTGTTTCCAGAACGCTGGTGTTCTCATGCTGTCTTTTTTGATCTGAAGGGAGGATTAGCCCAAAGATGGCGTGTAAAACCCGGTTTCGCCCCATCCCCATCTGTCTGCTATGTTGCAGTGTACTGGCGCTGCATTTAGGAGCAGAGATTTGAGGATTTCGGTTTGCTGTTGGAGCTGCTCTGGCATAGGAGGGATTGCCCAATCAACCCAATTCCCTCTACTGTCCCACTCAGAAATTTCGTTCAGCTTTCTTATTCCTGCATCGTGGAGCCAGTTTCTGATGTCCCGGATTTCTGTGTGGGAGCTGAGTGGAGGCCTGTTCATTATGCGATCTTTCCAGAGAAAGGTCTTTTCCCCATTACCCGGGATGCGGTATAGGTGTTTGCTGAAACTACTCATGCTTTTCCTACAGAGATTCCAGGTATTTGTGCCTGCTGTTATGTTATTTGTTGTCAGGTGTCTGAGGGAGATCCCCTGCGCATATTTGGCAATGAATGTTTCGTTGATCTGATGAGTAGGATCTGAATATATTTTCCACAGGAGCTTGCATCCAAGAGACAGGTTCGAAAGAGCAGGATCTCTGATCTGAAGCCCGCCTTCCAGAATTGGCTGCTTGACTAATTCCCAGTTTGCCAAATGGATTTTATTTTGATTGCCTCTGCCTCCTTTCCATGGAAAGTATCTTAGAAGGCAAGAGATCTGCTCCATGATGTGTTTCGGGGCCAGAAGAAAGGAGGCTTGATAAATGGGAAGAGCAGATAAGACAGATTTGAGAAGGATGATTTTCCCTCCCTTGGTTAGCCAATAGCCTCCCCAGAAGTTAATCTTATCTTTAATTTTGCTAATGACCCCCTGCCACAGAGATCTGTTATTGACTCCAGGTATGAGGGGAAGGCCTAAATATTTGATGCTGTCCCATTGGGCGAAGCACTCAAATCCTAGGATCTGGGCTATATTATTGAGATTGTGCTGACTCACATTCCATCCGAAAATCGAGCTTTTTCTGTCATTTATCACAGCTCCTGATGCTCTACAATAACTTTTTAAAACAGCATCAAAATTGACTGCTATTCTAGTGGAGGCTCCTCCTAGAAGAATAGAGTCGTCTGCAAAGAGAGCATGATTCATTGGGTTTAGAGCACTTGCGATTCGGATTCCAGGGAGATCACCTGTGTTCATTTCCGCGGACAACTTCCTGCTGAGAGAATCGGCCATAAGAATGTATAAGAAAGGTGAGAGGGGGCAGCCTTGCCTTAATCTGCGGTGAGCTTGAAAGAAGGATGCTGGACGACCGTTGACCATGGGGGCAATCCAAGGGCATGAGATGCATGCTTTGATGAGATTGATGAACTGAGGAGGGAAGCCGAAGGCTCGTAGGACTTGGAGAAGATAGGCATGGTTGACTCTATCAAATGCGTTCGCCATATCAAGCTTGATCAGCATCCCCTTCTCTTTCCTCTGTTTGCTGGAGTGGATAGCTTCCTGCACTTGGATGATATTATCCAAGATGTGTTTGCCTTTGACGAACCCCCCTTGGGCTTTGGATATTAGTTTGTCAAGAAGGGGTTTAATTCTATTTGCCATAATTTTTGACAGAATTTTATAGGAGGCATTGCATAGGGAGATGGGCCTGAACCTGCCAAATGTTTCCGGATTGACCTCTTTTGGTATTAATGCAAGAAAGGTGGAATTGATGCCTCCCCCAATCTTGGCTTTCCCAAAGAATCCGTGTATCATTTTCAGCAGGTCTGTTTTGATGATGTCCCAGCAGACTTTGAAGAAGTGAATTGTGAAGCCGTCCGGCCCGGGGGCCTTGTCTGAGTCCATTGCCCAAATAACCTTGATGATTTCTTCTTCGGATACTGGTTTTAGTAATGCCTGATTGTCCTCATGGTTGATGAGGTGAGGAATATGCGAGAGCAGATTTTCAGTATCCTCTTTGCTTCCTTCATGCCTTGTGCCATAAAGATCTTTGAAGTGATTTTCAGCTGCAATTTTTATTTGGTCAAATTTATTACAGATCTGCCCTTCTTTTTAATCTCTGTAATATGATTCCGAGAGAGACAGGCTTTGTATTGTCGGTGAAAAAAGGAAGTATTTCGGTCTCCTGCCTTTAACCAGAGGCTGCGAGATTTAAGTCTCCAATGCTCTTCTTCCCTTCTGATGGATTGATGGATGTTTCTTTGACAGGCAGCTTCTTTGTTTAAAATTTCCGGGGTGATGTGAAGCCTTTCCATACCTATTTGCAAGGTTTCCAACTGCTGGACATCGATTTTTATCTGATGGCTGGTGGGGTTCTGAAGTTTCCTTAGCCACTTCTTTAGAGCTTGTTTGGTGGCTTTTAATTTTTGCTCCCACACGTAACTTGGTGATCCATTGATGGGGATATCCCAAGCTGATTGGATAGTTTCCATGAACCCTTCTTTTTCGATCCATAATGGGTTAAATTTAAAGGGGATGGGCCCAAGGTCTTCTTCAGGGGCCAGAAGGAGAAGGATAGGCTTGTGATCCGAGGAGAGCTTGGGGAGAATTTTTGTTGATATGAGGAGTTTTTCCATCAGCAGGGAGCTATGAATTAGAAATCTCTCCAGCTGGGCAGCGATGTGATCAGGCCCAGTTCTGTTATTTGTCCAAGTATATTTTCCTCTCACCGAGGAAAAATCTAGAAGATCCCACTATTGCATTATTTCCTCTACCAAAGGGAGCATCTGATCTCTGTTGCTGTTTCCCCCCCTTTTTTCTTTAGGCTTCATGACTAAGTTGAGATCTCCTCCCAGGACAATATTTTTTGGGGAGTGCTGATCTAAAAAGGCTATGAGAGTATTCCAACAGTCTCTTTTTTCTGCATAGTTAACAGGAACATATAAATTGAATAAGGCTATAGATAACTTACTTTCTAAATGCTTTAGCTCCGTGAAGATCCAATGTTGCGTCTCATGGGAGTTTGCCAGATGAAATTGATCTTCCGACCAGAGGGTTGCAACGCCTCCCGAGGTTCCCCTTGAGCTGACTGCTATACCTTCATTCTTTTTCCATTTAGTTTTGCTGATATCCTTGAGAGTTTGCCCATCGATTTTGGTCTCTTGGAGTAGGAGGATGTCTGAGGGTTCTATTTTTATTAGATCTTTGACGGCTTCAATTTTTGGTTGAGTCCCCAGGCCTCTGCAGTTCCAAGAGACTATTCTCATTATTTACCAGGCGAGGGGTTTGGGAATCCTCCCTTGGTGGATCTTCCTCTAGTATTTCTTCCTATGGTCATCTCTATTGTAGATTGACTGCCTTGCATTTTGAGACGCTCTGCTTCCTCCTCCCTGACTGCTTTGTGGGTCTTCCTGCCTGCTTTCTTCGAGGGTCTCTCGTAGGTCTGTTCCTCTGAGGAGTCTGAAGGTTCTGGCAATTTTTTCTTCTTTGTTATATCTGCATATGAGAGCCTGGAGGGGCTGCCCTGAGGAGAGTCTAGCGGTGCTTCTCCACCTTGCTCTTTATTTGCCTGTGGATCTTCGGCCTGTGCTGGTATGATCAGATCCGTTTCTGGGGGTTCTGAAGGAGAGGCTTCTTCAGGATTTGGGATCTCATCCGAATTCTGTTGGGTTTCATTTTCTTTGCTGGGTTTTCCTTGATTGTTCCCCTTTGTGGCTCCTTTCCCTGATGCTTTTGCATTGCCCGATTTCTGGATTGTAGTCCATTGATCTCCCTTGGGGCAATGGCTCTGATCTTCCGATTTTTTCTTGCAGTGTTTTGCGAAGTGGCCATAGTCGTGACAGTGTCTGCATTTAAAGGGGATCTGCTCGTAATCTAGCTCTTGAATATGGGACCATCCTGCCACAGTGAGTTTTATTGCTTCGGGTAGTCCTTCTTCCAGATCTACTTCCACGCATATTCGGGCGCAGGAGTATTGGTCTTTCCTTGCAGCCTGATCAATGTATTTGCCCAGAGAGTTGCCGATGATTTGGAGGGATTTCTGACTCCAGCAATGCAGGGGGAGATGGGGAAGCCGCACCCATACGGGAACCGCAGAGGGGACATCCTGGGTCGGATCGAAATCTGGGGACCATTTATTTAAGTATAGTCCCTGTGGCCCCATGAAATATGGCCCGTTCCTGAAGATGAGGCTCCGATCTTCTGCTAGTTCAAAGACAAAAACAAAGAATCCTTTACCAACGAAGTAAGATTTAATTCCTTCCTTGATCAGAGGGATCCAGTTTCTCTTGATCCAGTCTTCTACAGATTTGGGTGAAGGCCAAAGGCCGGTGAATTGTCCTATGAGCCCTCTGTCTACTAGATTCAGAGCCAAGCGACAGGTTTCTTCCTCAGGGAGAGCCACCGTGGGAATGCAATCTTTTTTTTTGACGAATTTCTGTTGTTGAGCAGAAGGGGGGCGTCTATTGCATGCTTTGATAATTTTCTGAAACTCTATGACTTCTGGAGGGAGGGGGGGAGGATCTGCCTCCCCATCACCAGGCATGGCTGCCCAGGGCTGCTACTGTAACAACGCGGCACCAGGAGGGACGACGCAGGGGGCTAGGTCACACAGAGTGCTGCGCGGTATCAATCCGGGCCTGTCGGAGCTCCAAAATACATGTATGTCACATACCAAGAAAAATGAGATCAGAAATATTTTTTTAAGGTTTCTGATTTTCATAATAACCGCACCATGGAATTAGTTCTCCAAACAGAATACCAAGAATCAGTTTTGAATATCAAGAATCAGTTCCGAAACTAACTAGTAACTATTCATAACTGTTATTTTACGCTGAGTTACTACGGACCTTCGGTTTACAACCAACCCATAAATATTCCATAACGGTTTATTATGATGAGTTATTATGGTAGGGATGTTACAAAATCTTTTCATAATACTTATGTGGACAGAATTTAGGTGGGCTATCAATTCTATTAAATGCAAATCAAGATCAATATTCATAGTATTATCTAATCATTAGGTTTAAAATTAAAATATTATAATTAAAAAATTATTATTTAATATTTTATAAAAAAGCATCAATATCTATTTATAAAATAATATTACATAAATCATAGAATTGAAATATTATAATTAAAAAATTATTATTTATTATTTTATTAAAAAACATTAATACTTATTTATAAAATAACATTACATAAATAATTTCCTTAATTTACAGTTTTGAAATTCATGCTTGCACAGTTTTTTAAGCTTCCATATTTGGTATTCCTGATAGGAAACAGCTAACCAGCCTGCCATTGGGCATTTAATGTCTCTATGGTGACTGGTTCACATACATAAGCACATACATATTGCATAGCCTGATTTGACAACCCATATGATGGTTATACACTTTCTAGAACACCTTCGTGGCTTTCTCCTATTTCTCGGTAGCCCCGCATGCGAACCAAACTGGTGGACAAGACAGGCCCCAAATGAATATTTATTCGTCTAGCTATAGCCAGGCAATGTGCATTAATGCGATGGCGATGCTCTGAAATTCAAATTTTCAATCTAACTCCCGCGTCCAAGAAAATGCTCTCAAATTCAAGTTTTCACGTTTCAGAGTAATATGGAAATCAACTCATGGGGTGAAAATTTGTTTACCAGAGCTCAAAGGCCAGTATTCAATTCCTTGTCAGGCGTATTTCCAGGTTTCTCAATGCTGCAAAGTAGGTCGAGCGGGTTGGATGAGCACCAGTTTACCTCCCTGTCATTCTCAATCTTTGGCTGGACCCTCATGATATGTTATCTGATTTACAGAAAGTACTCTAGAAGCAACAAGGAGTGCGAAAGGAAAATGCATGTTGGCCAGAGGCATTGTGTCTTCCAAGCTTGCTTTAGCCCATGGATTGAACAACAATGAATTCATGTTCATGGGATACTTTGTTGTGGGGTTTCAGAACTGCATGAAGACATCCCCATCGTGCCAGAGATCGTCGTCCTTCGATATTCTGAGCGCCTGTTATTGGGATTCCAGGTCCAAAAGTTTGTTCTTATATGAGAAAACAGTTATTTTCAGGCTCTCAAAAATGAAGCCCTTCATCTCAGACGTGAAGAAGTTGCAGGACATGGCGCCCCAAAGTTTCTGTGGAGTGGAAGTTTACAATGATTTTCTGATACACTTCTTCAAGGGCTCCACCATGTATGTCGGGCAAGCCAAGGATTCAGTGGTCATCGAATTCAATTAGTATCGCGTGGAGAACAGATCACAGACGAGGTTGAATGAAGAAGGGTGGGAGGAGGCTGAGCAAATGGCTTTCTTAAAGCACGACTGGATATTTGTTGCCTTATGAAGGTGGTTCGTCCACTATCAGTTAATAAATCCCGGAGCAGAGCCTGAAAATTAAAAAATGTTGTCCATAACTGCGTCTCAAGAGATCATGTCTAATTATTATATCACCATGAATTTTCTAAACAATCGAATAGCTGATTCAAACAAGGATCTAGTTTATCTTGCATTGTTCTGCGGCGCCATATCTCTGGCGGCACTGGCTTCAGTCCTTCGATGGGACAACATTTGGAGGTCATGGCATGATCATATGGATGACAAATCTTAAAAGCGCTCCCTTGTCTCATTTAGGGAGAATTTATAATGCCACAACTTGCAGCAGTGTGTGTTATCTGCTTGACAGAATTCATGGGAGGAGAAGTTGTGAGATTGTTGTTGAGCTACAACCATGGCTTGTGTAGACAAATGGCTCCGTTCTCACTCTTCTTTCCCTACCTGTAGAAATTGTCTTCATTCTGGCTCTAAAGATGGGGCAGATAACATTCAGCCCCCCAAATTATCTGTCCAGGAAGCACAGACTCATCAGCCGAGAGCTTCTTACGAGCCTGGATCTATCATCGACTTAGAGTTTGGGGTTAAACGGTAGTGGCTACACCAAATTGTGTCTGTGATTTTTGGATGAATTTTAAATCAATTCTCCCATGTTATGGAAAGGCAAATTTTCGTAAGTGTCCAAACAGTTTTATATTTATATTAATATGGAAACTTAGTCGCAGAAAGGAATTAATAAATTATGTAATGTAGAAAGGAATTAATAAATTATGTAATGTAATTGATTCACTAGGATTAAATTTAGTGAAGACCAGGTTCTACCAGGGTTAATAACTTTATTACTGGGTAAAGTAATTATTTTATTTTTCTAAACTGTTTCATCTGTAAAATTTGGCACATTTTTGAATTGGGTTAATAACTTAACTTTAATTTTTTAAACTGTTGATTTGTAAAATTTGGAAGTTTTGAATTTCCAATTTATTAAAAATATAAATATACATTATATCATCATAATTATTTTTCAAAATTGTGCACATTGTAATTCAAAATTGAAAAACATCTCAAAAGAAAACTTTTCCTATTATTTGAAAAAATGTGGAAAGTAAATCCAAAATCTCATAATATAGGTGAATTATAAGTCAAAATAGTTTTGTATGAAAGCCTAATTTCATCATTAATATTTTTTTCATATATTTATATATAGAGCATATTTTTGAATTATTTATTTTTAAATTCAAAAAAAAAATAAACATAATTTTTATTTATTTGTTTTTAATTTAAAATACAAAAAATAATTATATAATTAAATATGAAAGATATGTAATTCTTTCTATGTTTAATTTCAAATTAATGTATATATTTTTAATAAAAATAAATCATTCTTTAATTAAAAAAACAAAATAAACTATAATAAAAAAACATAAACATAGATCCATGCATGGGTTAGTTTTAATAAAAATATTATAAAACATTTGTAATTTTATTGTCATCATGCTTGCTCTATTTGTTGTTGACATTATAATAGGGTATGAATGAGATGAGTCAAGATATTTCACTCTTATTCTTAACCATAAATAAAAAATAATTAACGTTTTTCTCTATATATATATAATCTTTTAAAAATATTTCAATATAAAAAGTAATTTTATATGTATATATATAGAAAAAGAATTGATATATGTGTATAAATAAAAAATAATTTAACGTTTACGATATAAAATATTTTTATATATATATATATATATATATATATATATATATAATATTTTAAAAATATTTCAATATAAAAAGTAATTTTATATGTATATATATAGAGAAAAAGATTGATATATGTGTATAAATACAAAGATATTTTAATGTTTACTATATAAAACATTTTAATGTAAAGAAGAAGTGGTTGAAAGTAAAAAAATGTTCATTTACTTAATACAAAGTTGATAGGATGAATTTAATATTAATAAGAATAATAACAACAATAATAACAAATTCAATGTAGATTATAAATATATTTTCTCAATCTATATGCTTATTTTAAAATATATTAATAAAAGGACAAATATTAATAAAACAACAAATTTAATGTAAAAAAATATTTTACCAGTAGAATATTTCAATTCACAATTAAATATAATATTTCGATTTCAACTATCTATTTATTATATATTATATATTGTTAAAAATAAAGTTTATATATATATATATAATAAACTAATAAATATTTGAATGCATAGGTTAAATATAATATTTTAATTTCAATTATGTATTTATTAAATATGGTTAAAATAAAATCTGTGTACTAAATAAAGCAATAGTAAAAATACATTTTTGTGGGTAAAACATTTTAAGTGGTTTTATTTTTTTACATTTTGGACTATTTTCAAGTATAATTTTTTGATTAATTTTTAAATTAAATAAATCTTTATTGAAATTACAAGTTTAAACTATTTAATTTACACAAGCCAAGTGTCTAAAAAAAATTCATTATACATTTAAAAATACAATTCAATATATATAGTAAGATTAAATTCTTTGAAATATAAATATTTTTTTTCTAAATTTTACACCTTAAAAAAAATTGAAATTTAATCCTTTCAATACTTAACGAATTATATTTAACATAAATCTATACAATTTTGATATTTAAATTCTCTCTCTCTCTCTCTCTCTCTCTCTCTCTCTCTCTCTCTCTCTCTATATATATATATATATATATATATATATATATATATATATATATATATATATATATATATATATATATATATAAAATAAACAAATAAAAATATATTAACTTACTTAAAATTCGCATTAATTCGAAAAAATTAAGTAGAAGAAAGGTTGCGGGGCGGAGGGCAATTTTGGAGCTAGGGTTACAGGTTAGCAGAGTTCGTTCTCCATGGAAGGCCGTAAAGGAGGGAGCTCCACTCCCTCCTACAAGCAGGTAGTAGCTAGTAGAGGAAAAAAACCAGTAGAAGATGATAGAGATCCTTCAGCTAAAAAACAAAGAAACAGAGAAAGGGAGCAGGAAGGCTCTGAATCCAAGGAGAATAACAACAATAAAGAAAGCAAGGAAGTGGACAAGGAACAGGGCACAAAAGACAAAACTCAAAGGGGACCATGCAAACCCAAGACTACTATCACTCCTAGAGTTGTTTTGAATGATCCTGCTCTGCAGGCGCATAGGGACCACATGTAGACTTATGCAATCATTTGTAAGTTCATGGGTTTATGGCCCACTTAAAAAGCATTACAATCTTGGATTAAATACCATTGGAAACCAAAAGGAAGCATAGAACTACATCTTGGGTCAAAGGGAGTCTTTGCAAACATTGAAGATAAGGATAGAGTATTTGAAGGAGGGCCCTACTTTTATGCAGCAGCAGGCCTGTATATGAGACCTTGGATCATGAATTTTGACCCAGAACGTGAAACTCGGTCCTGGTCTGGGTAAGACTCTACTCTCTACCTTTGGATTATTGGCAACTGGAATCCCTTTCTGCCATAGGAAATAAGTTAGGACATTTTGTCCAAGCTTCTGAGGCCACCAAAAGAGGAAAATACACATCCTTTGCAAGAATATGTGTGGAGATGGATCTTTTTGGAGCTCTGTCGAATGAGGTCATATTGGAAGTGTTTGATGAAGAATGGGTACAAACAGTGGATTATGAGCACATCCCATTCAGATGTCATAAATGTCATGAACATGGGCATCTATTCAGAGATTTCCCTCTCAGTAAGACTGAAAATAATAGTAAAACCAATACCATGAAAGACAATGAAAGCTTTCACAAAGTGGTCCAAAAAGGAAAAGGGAGCAAGAGGGGATCGAAGACACATCAAAATGAAAGGAAACAAGCCAGTCAAAATAGGTTTCAAGCACTAGAAGAGGAAGAGGGGATAACAAAAGCAGATCAGGCCAAGGGAGACACTCCAGTGAACGAGGAGAACGAAGAAGAGGATGAGAAAACACAAACCATTAACAAATAGAAAGAAGACATGATGAGTGACACAGAATTGGAGATGGATCTAGAAATGACCCAGAGTGAGATGGAAATGGAAGATCACGAACTACATGAGATTCTTGAGAAAGAGAATCTAGATCTAGAAGGATTCCTGAAACAAGGAACTAGGGAGGGTGTGGATTCGTTGCCTCTAGAGGAGTTCAATAGAGTTCAAAAGCTGTTCTTATGGAAAATTCAAAACACATGGCTGCAAAAACAAGGGACTCATAAAAGGCAGAGCAGCGAAGGTGTGAAAGCTTTGAAAACCACACCGAGCTTGGCACCCAGATACCCAGGAAAGAAAAGAGGCAGGAAAAAGTAGAACAAGCTTTTGATGGAATGTGGAAATCTAATGATAGACTCCGGTAAGATGAAAGACCTATCTGGTTACTCCTTTACAAATCTTTAATAATGAAGTTCACTTCTTGGAATATTAGAGGCCTAGGCAGTAAAACAAAACAAAGGTTACTTAGTAATAGAATGAAACAAGCAGCACCAGATGTAATCTTCATCCAGGAGACTAAATGTTCCATTCAGAAAATAAAAGAGATTCACAATAAATGGCTCAATAAATTTGAGTTTTCGGAAGTCAAAGTAGAGAATACAGCAGGTGGCATTCTCACACTTTGGAACCCCAAAAAAATTGACATTATAGATGTAGAGGCAGCCAGGGATTATCTATCAGTGGTCATACAGCTAGTGGGAGATAAGGAAGCCTACCTAGTAACGAATGTGTATGGTCCCCAAAGATTGGATGGCAAACTCAAGCTTTTAGACTCCCTGCAGGATCTCAGGGAAAGACATGCAAGTATCCCTTGGATCTTGGGGGGTGATTTCAATATGATCAAATCTTTGTCGGAGAAAAAAGGGGGCACTAGAACTCTAAATAAAGATTCTTGTGCTTTCCTTTCTTTCATAGACAATATGAAGTTAGTGGGTATTGGTATGAGTAATGGTACCTTTACTTGGACAATAAAATAGGAGGAGAGAGAAAAGACTAAACATTTGGTACTACAAATACCTCTCCAAGGCAAGCAGACTTACTCTCATTAAAGTTGTTCTAGAGGCCACCCCGATTTACTAGATGTCATTGGCAGGGATCCCCCGAGGTATACTATCTAGAATCCAGGCCTTATGCTGCAGATTCCTTTGGAAGGGACATCAATCAAGAAGAATATTCGCATGGGTAAAATGGGAGGCCTTAAATCTTCCTAAGAAATGGGGAGGATGGGGCCTAAAGAAATTAGAAGACTTCTCCACAACCCTGGCAACGAAACTAGGGTGGAAGCTTATCACAACCAATAGCCTATGGACTAGGGTGGCCTGTTCAAAATATACTACTCCCTCAAACCTGATGGATTGGATAATCCAACCGCAGAGATTACATTCATGGGTTTCAATCATATGGAAGGCAGTAATAAAATCACTTGACATCATCAGGGCCGACATCACCTGGAAAAATTAGTATAGATTGAAAGTGAGGATTGGTCTGGATCCATGGATTGGATGCAGGAATATATATAGGTTGCCAGATGACCTCAAAGCTTTCCGTAGAGACAGCAACATTACCCATATTGGCCACATAGAAGATTTTAATCGCTCCACCCCGTTTTAGCAAGCCTGGAAATCAGCTCAAAGATTAAACATCCCCCATCAGTGGACACAACATTGGAACACCTTCATCAGGGCCCTCACTGAGGCACATATCCAGATTAGTGAGGAAGAAGATGAAGTCATCTGGGCATGCTAAAAAACAGGGAAATACTCACCAAAGGAGGGATATCTAGTTCTAGCTGAAGATTGTTGCCCTCAGGTCATAGAGTCATGGTGGAAGCATCTATGGAAGCTAAAGTCCCCCCCCGCCCCCCCAGGAGTAGACTTCTCATGTGGACTATACTTAAGAACAAAATTCCCACTGGAGACAATCTACTCAAGCAATCTCATCATGGCCCTTTCTGGTGTCACCTATGTAAATGCAATAATGAATCGGCCTCACACCTATTAATTGACTGTATAGCTACCCGAGAGCTATTGGACATTGATCTCAGCCATGATTTCTTCCCTAACAAGGTGGCAAGGCACTTCTGTAAAGGAAGATTGGTCAATTTGGTGGAGAAGCGCTAGGCCTCAAAAACTCAAAAATCTCCCTTTACTTATATGCTGGGGACTGTGGATAGCTCACAACAACCTCATTTTCCAAAACTCCTTGCCACATTGGCCATCCATTGCTTCCTGTATCATCTCCGACTACTCCATCATCCCAGTGCAAGAACCTTAAATCAACCGAGGCTTAGTTACTCCGACTAATCCAATAGAATCCTATCAAATATGTAGATCAAGCCTGATAAGATCCAGGGTCTTTAACTTCTGCTTGGCCTTGGATCGAGTCTAATATCGAGGGGAAGAAGGGCCAGCAACATGTAAAGGAGTGAAGTCAGGGGGGGAATCGGGAGAGATGGAATGGCGGCAGAGAAGGTATGATCAGGTGAGGGGGAGGAGATGGCCAGAGTGGATTGTGAGGGAGGGTTCATGCTTCCATTCAATAAACAAGCAACCGAAAATTCAATTAATCCATCGAAATCATTTAACTTAGAGGGATTAGGAGAGTTTGAAATCATACCCGAAGAAACTGCCAACCTAGCAGCTGCTCTTGCCCTGGTGAGAGGAGGGGAGGGAGGTCGAAGTGGAGGCCCGTCGTGTTTCTTTGGGTTCCCCTACGAGAGATTCATTTCTGTATGAGGTGGGTCACCTTTGTTGCCATATTCTTTGCTATGGGGCTTCTCCCCTTGCTCCTGTTCTGTCTTTGGGGGAATTGTACTTCCAACTTCTCCCTTTTCCTTATTTTTAATGAGAGGGCAGTCCTTGTAGAGATTCCCCACCTTGTGGAATCTCCTGCATCTAAGAGGAACTCCTTCATAATCTAGATTTTGCCTCCGAGAGAAGTTCCTCCATTGGATTGTGATATATTCCTGAAGCCCATCACTAGTGTCAATGTGTACCAATATTCTTGCATACACCATCCTTCCTATCGAGAGGTAGGATTTATCATACTCCAGGTAGGTTCCCAAGGAGTTCCCAATATGCCTAAAAATGTCCTCTGACTAGAACTGAAGGGGCAAGCCAGGTAGTCTGACCCAGAGAGGGCTTGCTCCAAGTTGTTCTCTTTCTGGGTCGAAAAGTGGTGTCCACCTCCGAAGGAGCACCGGTGCTTGTTCTATATTCCAAACTGCTGAAGGTACCTAGTTGGTGTGCTCTGCCCTGGCGAAACGGAGTGCAAACCATCCTTTAAAAAAAGTCTGAACCACCGGTAGTTCGGCGAGATGATTACCCCAAACCTCTGTGGCCCACTGCTTCAATCTAGTGGCACTGTAGAACCGGCCCTTGACTCTTCCAACTAGCACTCGCTCAGCTATGTCCATCCACTCACTCCACTGGAAATCCTCGCCCAAGCTCAGGAATACCTCCAAATCTTTTGGTTTCATGACCCTTTGTTTCTTTACTCGCTAGGTTCCTTCATCACGTTTGGTATTTTGATGAGTGCCTTGGGTAGGGTTGGTCTCAGATGCAGGGACGCCCAGGAGGGATTCAGAAGCAAAAACCCCCGAGATGGGAGGGACTTTCGTAATATTCCGAGATGGGGGGGCCGATGAGGGCGGAACAGGATGCCTTGGATCAGAGGCAGCAAGATCGCTGATGGTCGCTGTTGAGAGGGCGTGGGAGCCGGCGGAGGAAGGGAAAGGTTAGATACCCTCAGAGGAGATGCCCAGACTGGGATCTAAGGTTTGATCCACGAAATTTAGGGTAGAAGGAGACAAAGGTTGTGCAGTGAGATCTAGGATGGAGGGGGAGGCCTCTGAGAGTGTAGCCATCGAGCACGAGGGCCCTGAGATTGAGGGAAGCGAGGCAACGGTGTTAGTGAATTCACATTCGTAATGGTAGCTGCTTGTCGGGTTTACCTGGGGAGATGTCTAGATGGAGGTACCCGCTAGTGGGTCTTCCAAGTAGTCTACTAGGTCCTCCATAACCGTCTCTATATTCCCGCGCCAGCTGCCTTAAGAAAACCAAGGTCGCTTGTCGTTGTAGTGACCGAGTAACAGTTGAGGGTAAGTCGGGGAGGTGGGTAAGGATAAAAACCTAAGCGGAAAAAACGGAGGGAGAGACCGTAACGGCGCAAATGGGGACGGAAGGTGAGTAACGGGGCTGGTGTACGGGAGGGCGGTGAGGTGCAGCCACGTGATCAGACTGTCGTCAGCACTGAGAAGGCTGCAGGGTCCAAACGATACCCTAACCCCATCCTGTTCACCGTTGCGCCTTCATCGCTCCGTCCAAGTGTGTCCCTCAACCTATAATTGTTATGTGAATATAGATAGTTAAATAAAAAGAAATTTCCAACTAACCTAAAAATTACTTAATAAATAAAGAGATCTATAAAAATTATACCCTCTAGTTTTATAATATTTAAAAAATACAAATAAAACTTATTTAACTTCTCACAAAAATAATTAAAATATTATAATATATATGGAAATATTTTAGCCATCAATTAGACATCGAAATTCGTCTTTCAAAATTACTATACTTTTAAATTACTATTTTTCCACTTTCCGCTTAACTTTAAAAATCTTTTCTTTGATTTTCTATATATAATGGAGTCTATTATTTCGTCTCTAATGCCGATTAAGTACATTGCAAAGTTGACATGATACTGATGAAGTGTTGAATTAATGCAAATTTTAAGTAAGTTAATATATTTTTATTTGTTTATTTTATAATATATATATATATATATATATATATATATATATATATATATATTTTTATTTGTTTATTTTATAATATATATATAGAGAGAGAAAGAGAGTGTGTGTGGTGTAGTTGGTAGATAATTTAGATATCAAAATTTTATAGATTTATGTTAAATATAATTTGTTAAGTATTGAAAGGATTAAATTTTATTTTTTTTAAGGTGTAAAATTTAGAAAAAAATATTTATATTTCAAAGAATTTAATCTTGCTATATATATTGAATTGTATTTTTAAATGTATAATGAATTTGATGTTATGATTTTTTCTTAGACACTTGGCTTGTGTAAATTAAATAGTTTAAACTTGTAATTTCAATAAATATTTATTTAATTTAAAAATTAATCAAAAAATTATACTTGAAAATAGTCCAAAATGTAAAAAAATAAAACCACTTAAAATGTTTTACCCACAAAAATATATTCTTACTATTGCTTTATTTAGTAAACAGATTTTAGTTTAACCATATTTAAATATTATATTTAACCTATGCATTGAAATATTTATTAGTTTGTTTAATATTAATATATATATATATATATATATAAACTTTATTTTTAACAATATATAATAAATTAATAAATGGTTGAAATTGAAATATTATATTTAAGTGTGAATTAAAATATTTTATTTGTAAAATATTTTTTTACATTAAATTTGTTGTTTTATTAATATTTGTCTTTTTATTAATATATTTTAAAATAAGCATATTGATCCTATATATTGAAAAAATATATTTATAATCTACATTGAATTTGTTAGTATTGTTGTTATTTTTCTTATTAATATTAAATTCATCATATTAACTTTGTATTAAGTAAATAAACATTTTTTTACTTTCAACCACTTTTTATTTACATTAAAATATTTTATATAGTAAACATTAAAATATCTTTGTATTTATACACATATATCAATCCTTTTTTTCTATATATACATATAAAATTACTTTTTATATTAAAATATTTTTAAAAGATTATTTATATGATGATGATGGTTAACCTCCGTTGAGACCAAACAATGGCCTATCAAACTTAAACAAACAAATTATATATATATAGTAAACATTAAATTATTTTTTTATTTATACACATATATCAATTCTTTTTCTATATACATACATATAAAATTACTTTTTATATTGAAATATTTTTAAAAGATTATATATATAGAGAAAAATGTTGATTATTTTTTATTTATGGTTAAGAATAAGAGTGAAATATCTTGACTAATCTCATTCATACCATATTATAATGTCAACAACAAATAGAGCAAGCATGATGACAATAAAATTACAAGTGTTTTATAATATTTTTATTAAAACTAACCCATGCATGGATCTATGTTTATGTTTTTTTATTATAGTTTATTTTGTTTTTTAATTAAAGAATCATTATTTTTATTAAAAATATATATATTAATTTAAAATTAAACATAAAAAGAATTCTACATCTTTCATATTTAATTATATAATTATTTTTTGTATTTTAAATTAAAAACAAATAAATAAAAATTATGTTTATTTTTTTATTTTAATTTAAAAATAAATAATTCAAAAATATGTTTTCTATTTATAAATATATGAAAAAAATATTAAAGATGAAATTAGGCTTTCATATTTTTGACTTATAATTCACATATGTTATGAGATTTTGGATTTACGTTCCACATTTTTTCAAATAATAGGAAAAGTTTTCTTTTGAGATGTTTTTCAATTTTGAATTACAATGTGCACAATTTTGAAAAATAATTATGATGATATAATATATATTTATATTTTTAATAAATTGGAAATTCAAAAATTCCAAATTTTACAAATGAAACAGTTTAAAAAAATAAATTAAATACTTTACCTAGTAATAAAGTTAAGTTATTAACCCAATTCAAAAATGTTCCAAATTTTACAGATGAAACAGTTTAGAAAAATAAATTAATTACTTTACCGAATAATAAAGTTATTAACCCTGCTAGAACCTGGTCTTCACTAAATTTTATCATAGTGAATCAATTACATTACATAATTTATTAATTCCTTTCTACGACTAAGTTTTCATATTAATATAAATATAAAACTGTTTGGACACTTATGAAAATTTGCCTTTCCATAACATGGGAGAAATAATTTAAAATTCATCCAAAAATCACATAGACACAATTTGGTGTAGCCACTACCGTTTAACCCCAAACTCTAAGTCGATGATAGATCCAGGCTCCTGAGAAGCTCTCGGCTGATGAGTCTGCGCTTCCTGGACAGATAATTTGGCGGGCTGAATGTTGTCTGCCCCATCTTTAGAGCCAGAATGAAGACAATGTCTACAGGTAGGGCAAGAAGAGTGAGAACGGAGCCATTTGTCTACACATGCCATGTGGAAGCCATGGTTGTAGCTCGGCAACAATCTCACATCTTCTCCTCCCACGAATTCTGTCAAGCAGATAACACACACTGCTGCAAGTTGTGGCATAATAAATTCTCCCTAAATGAGACAAGGGAGCGCTTTTATGGATTTGTCGTCCATGCATGTATTAGTCCGTCTGTTGTCCATATGATCATGCCATGACCTCAAAATGTTGTCGCATGGAAGGACTGAACCCAGCCCCGCCAGAGATATGGCGCCGCAGAACAATGCAAGATAAACTAGATCCTTGTTCGAATCAGCTATTCGATTGTTTAGAAAATTCATGGTGATATAATAACTAGATATGATCTCTTGAGACCTAGTTATGGACAACATTTTTTAATTTTCAGGCTCTGCTCCAAAGATTTATTAACTGATAGTGAACGAACCACCTTCACATGGCAACAAATATCCAGTTGTGCTGGAAGAAAGCCATCTGCTCAACCTCCTCGCACCCTTCTTCATTCAACCTCGTATGTGATTTGTTCTCCACGCGATGCTAATTGAATTCGATGATCATTGAATCCTCGGCTTGCCCGAGATACGTGGTGGCGCTTGAGGAAGCGTATCAGAATATCATTATAAACTTCCACTCCACAGAAACTCTGGGGCGCCATGTCCTGCAACTTCTTCACGTCTAAGATGAAGGGCTTCATTTTCGAGAGCCTGAAAATAACAGTTTTCTCATATAAGAACAAACTTTTGGACCTGGAATCCCAATAATAGGCGCTCAGAATGTCGGAGGACGACGATCTCTGGCACGATGGGGATGTCTTCATGCAGTTCTGAAGACCCACAACAAGGTATCCCATGAACATGAATTCATTGTTGTTTAATCCATGGGCCAAAGCGAGCTTTGAAGACACGATGCCTCTGGCCAACATGCATTTTCCTTTCGCACTCCTTGTTGCTTCGAGAGTACATTCTGTAAATCAGATAACATATCATGAGGGTCCAACCAAAGATTGAGAAAGACAGGGAGGTAAACTGGTGCTCATCCAACCCGCTTGACCTACTTTGCAGCCTTGAGAAACCTGGAAATATGCCTGACCAAGAAGTGAATATCGGCCTTTGAGCTCTGGTAAACAAATTTTCGCCCCATGAGTTGATTTCCCTATTACTGTGAAACCTGAAAATTTGAATTTGAGAGCATTTTCTTGGACGCAGGAGTTAGATTGAAAATTTGAATTTCAGAGCATCGCCATCGCATTAATGCACATCGCCTGGTTGTAGCTGGACGAATAAATATTAATCTGGGGCCTCTCTTGTCCGCCAGTTCGGTTCGCATGCGGGGCTACCGGGAAATAGGAGAGAGCCGTGAAGGTGTTCCGGAAAATGTATGACCATCATATGGGCTTTCAAATCAGGCTATGCAATATGTATGTGCTTATGTATGTGAACAAGTCAATATGAAGGCATTAAATGTATGTGAACGAGTCAACATAGAGGCATTAAATGCCCTATGGCAGACTGGTTAGCTCTTGCCCTCCTAATATGCATTTTCAACTTTAACGTCTTTATTTCGTTATGGAAGTGCGAGGTAACCAAAAAAAACACAAAAAGCACTCATATTTGTCCAAAAACGAATCTGGTAGCGGGGCTTAATGCCCTCTTGCACACAAACCGACATACACTAATTTGGGTTTACAAGCTAAAACCTTGCTTTGGAAAATCATGAATAAAAAGTAAAAAGTCAATAATAATGTTTTGTAAAGGTCAATAATAATAAGTAAATATTTGGAGTAGTTGAAATAGAGATTTAGTTGAGTGAAATAAGAATGGTTAAATATTTGGTATATTTAAAATAGAGATTGAGTTTTTCGTATAGATTTATTTAATTATGGTTTAAGTCCCATAGTATGTAAAAAAAAAAAAAAATGTAAATTAAAAAAAAAATACATATTAAGAGATTCGATTATTTTTAGTTTGTGATAAATTCATGATTAAAAGAGATTTAATTACTTTTAATTCTTGATAAATCTATGATTAAAATAGATTTATAGTGTTTTTTGTCCTTTGTAATTTTTCATTGTTTAAATTATATTTTGCAATAATTTATTATTATTAATATTTTATATTAAAATTGGAACCAGTTACATAATTTCCTCTTAAAAAGTAACTAAATTATTTTACTTTTAGTTACTTTTTCCTTTTGAGCATTAAAATATTTTACTAAAGTAAACATTAACACACACATATATAATATTGAAATATATTAGTCAATATGGATATTCAAATAGTTTATTTAAGTTCTATATTGAAATATTTATAAGAAAAATGGAAGTTTTATTTAAATTTTAATTATTTTATATAAAATTATATTATTTAACATATACTTCAAAATATTTTATTTATTACTTGAAGAGTGAAATTGAAATATTAACTAACCAAATGAACACAATGAAAATGTCATTATTAATGTTTTATAATGTTTTAAATTAAAACTAATCAAATATGTATAATTATTTATGTTTTTATTACAACTAACAATGTTTTTTCATCTAAAGTATTTTTTTAAGGGACAAATTATATAATGAGTCTTTCGCTGAATAAATATGATTTTTCTTATAATTTAAGGGATTAGTTTAAGTACAAGTGGTTAATGTTATTAGGCATTTAATTACTCTATCTTAATAGGTAAGAAAATTCAATTTTTTTTGGGTGAAATGTACTAATTTAAAGTTGATAAGTTTATTCTAAGAAAAATCCAAAGCATATCACATTCTCATGTACTTATTTTGATTAAATAACAAAAAAGTTTATTAGAAATGTCATCCACTACTATGATATAAATGTCATCCACTAGTATGATATATATATTTTAAGTTTCCTAAATAAATGTGCACATCAAAATTTATTTGATCTTTATACAAATAAAAATTTAGTAAGTCAAATATCCATGTTTATGACAACATCATAAGACATGTTTGGTTGGGCATTAAATTTGGTGTGATTTCATACGAACTTAAAACCAAGTTGGGCTTACACAATTTTCTACAATTACAACCTTAATTGATATCCATTAGCTATGATTGGGGCCTTATTTTCATCATTTGTGTATAATTTCATGGAACCATTGTCATAGATTGGTTTATTTCATATGGTTTCATTCAATGAGTGCAAACTCTTCCTTTTTAGTCTTTGTACATAGAATCAAATGGGAGGGCACAATCACTTCCATGGAATTCATTCCTTTTAGATGAATTTGGAACTCAATGAAATACTACATATATAACATGTAAATAAAGGGAAAACAAAGCGTACGCAAAATATTACAATTAAGCCCTTTGAATTTGGGTGTACATATGCGAACATAAGGTCTGCCAAGCGTTTGGAAGGGTTGTTGAGTATCATTTCAAAACCAAATAAACCAAACCATGTGCACGAAATTTAAATAAACCAAAAGGCATGACAGAGCTCCATGGCTTAAACAACAACTGAAAGAGCCACGGTATGGTAATTTCAAGCCCATTTGTTGAAGAAAAAGGAAGGCCCATCCCCACCACGAAAAAGGGAGAAAAAGGAAGGCCCCATCCCCACCAAGAAAAAGGAAGCCATGTATGCGCAGATATCAAGCGCTCCCCTTTTGCGCATCTCGCACTTGAAGACAGAGGTAGCGAAAAGATCAACTAAACACATGTAACATCCACAGTTACTTAACTATAGATAAAAACTAATAAAAGCATAACGATACATTAAGTATTAGATTTTAGCAGAGAAACGATCCTGAGGCAAAACCTGCTCAAGTTTATCTACGGTTATTGGATCCGTGGGCGTGACGGCTGAATCCTTACCACTAGCTGCAAGTCAGTTACCCTCCTCAGTCGGTCTCTCCGGATTTTTAAAATGAGAGTAAAATGAGAGGAAACAGTGGCCAGAGCATCCATGATAAGTATAGACAGAACCGGGAACATGGCTACAAACCCAACCAGTATGAAATTGTGCCATGATAAGGATACACTGATAGGAGACTCAAAGGCGCCAGGAAAAACTTGCACCGAGGTAAGTACTCCAACAACAAGAACAAGACCTGCACCAAAAGCCCTAATCACAAAGAATGACATTCTATCCGGCCTGAGAAAAGTGATGGTTCGGCCTAAGAGAGGCAAACATACACCAACTGTAATCCCCACACTAATAATAAAAATTGCTCCCATCTCTACGGGGAAAGTAGTTGTAGGTTTGTTTATGCAATTTTCTCCGTCCTCGCCCGCAGCCACTACAGAAACAGTGTAACATAAAGCTATTGCTGAAACAGCTATGATATATTTCATGTTCCAAGAAAATGCCATTCTTCACGCAAAATGTCTTCAAATCCGGGCTACAGAAGTCTTCAATTCCAACATATCAGAATTCAAACTTCAAGTCTGTTCAACTCCAACCTATCAGAATTCAAACTTCAAGTCTGTTTTGGCATGGATTATGGGGATGTATATATTAGCATATACAGCGCAATATGGGATATGGGGGGCTGTATATTAGCATATACAGCCCAATAGCATAGGATTTATTCGTTACTCAGACGTCATATTGGCATTCTCTTTTGTTTAATGTACTTCACATATTTGACATTTTCGCATTCTCTTTTGTTTAATGTACTTGACGCATGCGCGATTCAAAAAAGTATTTGAATATTTCGTTGACTAAGTTAGATGTTATCCTGTGGCCAATCTCTGCGGTACATTCATTTATTTTAAGCGTCAACGATTAATGCGCTTGCGTGCGTCGAAAACTGCGGAGCCAACACAGGTATTTGAATCCCTCGAGTCGTACATGTTATTAGTGTATTATTAGGTTAGTGATGAGATTTGGTGGGCATCCACATGTTTTGTTGCTCTCCCGCTGCGAGTTTTGTTGTCCATCGGGGGAACATAACGTCACTTTTGTTGCCCATCGAGGGAACATAACGTCACTTTTGATAATAATAAACTCTCTCGTTCATTTTCATGAAAATTTATAATATATTTTTAAAAATAATTTTAAAAAATTATCGGTTTATATTTTTATAATATATTTAGTTAAAAATTATTAGATTTTTATATTTTTATAATATATTTAGTTAAAAGTTAAAAATTAGTAGATTTTTATATTTTTATAGAATTTATTTAAAATATTGAATTTAGAAATATATTTTAAAATATAATTTAAATAATGAAAATTTTCAATTTTAGAGATAATTATATTGTCAAATTTTAATGATAATTGTCACTCTAAGTTCAAGAGTAATAAATAATATATATAAACAATGTATAAAATCATTTTATATCTAATGAAGCCATGCATCCACAAGCACACTTGCTTTTTAAACTAATAAAAAGAAGCAAAAGTCCAAGTTGTTGCTTGAGAACTAAAATACACAATGTAATTAACATCCAAATTCTCTACCATGACAAGCAACCTAGAAATGAGTCATAGTAGCTCTTGAATGAGTTATTCTTAGAACTATTGTGATCACATCAAGAATAAATATTTTTTTCGTAGTCATAATAATCTTCTTATGCCTTACAAATTGGTTTATTGAATAGTTAGAGCTATTGTGATCATATCCAAGATAAATAATTTTTGCATAGCCATAATAATCTTTTAATGCCTTACAACTTGGTCATGACTCCAAATTAGAAATCTTGATAATAATAGCAAACTTCCTTTCTTATATCAACAATTCCAAAGAATTTTCACGTTAACTATAAAAATCCAATCCTTCAACTATATTTTCCTTATCAACAAACTTGACATTATATGATGGAATCACTTGGCTTAAGCTTAGAAACTATTGGGACGACACTCATTGACTCGTGAACACAATGCAATTCTTACATTTACTTCATACCTCACACATCTTCATGCAATCTTTTAATGCATTACCAAATATATTTTATCCCATGAGTGTATTATTCATTCATTTCATTTCTATTCAACATGGCAACTGAATGCATGCACATATTACTAAGATTTTACTAAATCTTTATGTGCTAACTTTTTTTTGCTTCAATCATACCCCTTCTTAGGGATCCATGCAATACATGCATTAAATTTAATAAAAAAAGATATCAAATTCAGCTAGAAAGAGTTCTTACTCAATTCCTTTACATTTTTAGCTTCATTTATTATTTTCCCTACTTACTTGGCTACCATCAACATGCACTCTGAGCTGGAATATTTTCTAGGAGTCCAACTAGCTCTATCTATGATTTTCTTGACTTGCATCTACTATCATAGTCTTCATCATTCATAATTATTCCCCCAAAATAGAACTTCAACAAAGTTCAATCTCGTGTGACTACCTTAGCATACTTGATGTTGTAACACTCAACAACCCTTGAAACAATCTCAATTTCACATGTTAGTCACAACTCTATCATTTAATATACATACACACAAATTTCAATTGATATTCAAAAGGGGCACTTACACTATCTATCTAATTCATGCATTCAAACAATTCCTTCAATCATGCATTCAAACAATCCATTCAATCATGCAACCAAACATGTACATATTGTCATGCATGTGCCATACTTGCACATATTCCATGCTATTCATACACATATCAATTATTTTTCAGTTAATTTATGCATGAGCTGTAACATCTCAATTCAGGAACCAATTCAATCTTACTAAATTTTTATTTCACTAAGTCGATTATATATTTAGACATTTGCAACAAACCAAACCTTTTCATGCTTATCGTGTTTTGAAATTTAGTGTACAACTTGATTTTACCTATTCAAAATATCCCATCTACATTTATTATTGCAAGGGAACTTAACATACTATCATATGCACAAAATTTGATTAGACTCTTTCCTAAGGTCTATATCAACCTTAAAATTAAAAAATCTTTCTAAATTGTTCAAGAGGAACCCTCCCACTTGCATTCCTATGCATGTAGATTACCTTACCTATGCATCATGAGTTATTAAATCTTATAATCCTATCATGGACGTTGCATTGAGTTCTAGATTATATTAGAGATATTTTATGGATGATCACTCATTTCTCTTCACCTCACCACCAAATGTGGGTGACTTGGCCTTCTTAATTTCTCCAAGTACTAGCTAACTCTTGGCAAGCTCTACTATCACTTCTAGGGATTATTTCTATTGACTTCCCATTGTTGTACCAACCTCTAACACAATTATGTATGATTTCTTCATTGAGGTAGTCTCTTGGACATAACATATTTCCTTGCCCTTATGATTCTTGTAAGAGCAGTAACGAAGCAGGTGTTCCTTTTTTTCAGCCCCATCATTTCAAGGTCTTTCTCTTTGATTTACGTGTGTTTTTCTTGATGGTTATTTTCCCATGTGTCAAGAGTTTAAATGGTTTTTCCTTCATTTGTTTCTAGTGAGGCCATTTTGTTGTAGCGCCTACAACCACCCTCCAAATTTTTGGCTCGCATGCAAATTTCGAAGCCTACCTTGCAGGGAAAATTTTAAGGATGGAAATTTATCTTAAAGTCTAGAAACCTTGGTGAATCCCACTAGTCCATAATATGAAATCTATAAAATGTTTGGAGATATTTTTGTAAAAATATTCAAATTTATAATATTTTTATATAGTCTATATATAATTTTTTGGCGATTTTTAGGGTAAAATAATTTCATTCTATAAAATTTGGGGGAATCATTTTTACAAAAAATGGAAATTAGCGAATCTTTTTTTTGGAAAAAGTTTAGAGAATTAGCCCATGGGAAAATATTAGCCCCTAAAATTTTCCCTGCTACGTTGGATCTTGTGATCAATCATCCTTGGTCACTTATTGGTAACTTGATGATTGCAAGCTCCCCTCCTTGATCTTAAGATTTGTTCGTGTTCTCATCCTTATGCAACATGTGTCATTTTCGGGCATAGGGGTTGTTGTTTTTCATGCAAAGGGAATGTTTTCTTGCTTCAAGGGAATTGTGTGTGTATGAGTGGTTGTCATCATATAGACATGTTTCACACTCACTTCACGTGCTTTTGTCACGAAGGTTGTTGCATCAAGAAAAGTCTGTCTTATGCATTATGGATGGTTTATGTTGTTTCACTAAGTGTCAGTGTGCGATCAAAGTCAAGTTCTATCATGTTTACTTATGTTTCACTAATCTCACACTTAGCCATTTTCCCCAGCAACCTAGCCTCATCCATCTTCTCTTAACTATGTGCTTTGCTTCTACAACAATTAACCTTCTACCCTTGCCTGCTAAAACCCCGCAGTGCGTAGAGAAACCCCACAACCCACATAGACCCCAGCCAACACTGATCTCCAGAAATGCACAAAGCAGTCTAGCTACATTACACTCAGAAATTGCGCATACGTGTCCTCCCTGGACCCTTGTCTCGTAGCAATAATTTTGGCCTCAAAAATACGCAGTGTTGTCCAAGTTGTCTTGTCAGTCTTGCATGCAGAAACTATGTCGACTGGCCTCCCATGGCCTCATTATGATAGCAGTCACTGTCTATTGAAATTGCACAGATCTACCTCTCAGTGACTACAGGAAAAGGTGACATGCTGAAATCGATTCCAAGGAGTTGAGGAGAAGGACCAAGGAACCAAGTAATGGAAAAGATCAGGACCGCACGCAAACTCAGATGCATGATCATCTTTAGGGTAAGTATGGTAAGGAACATCTTTCGAAGTACACCTCTTAGCTGAGTTTGTAGGAATTCTTGTCAATGTCGTATCACCCTGTCCTCAGTAACACGCATTTCCACAAATGTGAAAAGTCATCTTATGTGTTTCTTCTACATGTCTTGCTTATTTTTCACCTAGTCGTCGTCTTCCACATGTTGATTTCTATTTCATGCTTGCGACCTCGTTTTGGTGATGTTGAAGGTTGTGTTTAAGTTATGTTCACCATGTACACATCTATCACACTCACACACGATGTTGTATGCACTATCGTGTAAGCGTCGTTGCGGTCATTCAACAATCTATCACAATTATCTTGCTTATCGCTCGCACCGTTGGTAAATCACACTAAGTATATGTTGTGTTGATGGTTTGAGGTGTCTTGTCATTGAGTCGCGTTGAGTGTGTGCTTGCAAGGTTGTGTATGCACAAGTTCACTCACCCACACACTTAGTCATTTTGTTGAAATTCTGACGATCAGATCACCCTCCAACAATCATACCTTTGCTAAGCTACATTGCGTAGTTTCGACCCTCAGTGATCATGTACTACTGCTCAGAATTGCACAGAGCTAGAGGTTGTCTCCTAGACATCCTGCGCTATGCAATATTGGAATCGATCAGACTGACTGTCACCTAGAACAACGCAGAAGTTGCTTAGCAAGAAATTTCAATATGTGTTGCCTGCAAGCACATCAACTAAGCCTCAGGCTGGTCAACCAGAGAGTTTGACTTGGTAGTGACCCCGGGATGCACTCCCCAAAAAAATTGTGCAAAATCTGCAAATATTAGCTGCTCTGCTGACTGAAGAAACTGTGCAAACATGCTGGAAAGACACTCTATGTCCGTCACTGTATCCCTCAAAAAATTGTGCATTTTTTCCAGTGAGTCACCAAGTTAGTTGGCCTGCTGCTCACCTGAAAAAATGTGTTGTTTTCATGAGGACTCACCCAGCTGCCTAGCCTCCCGCTCAGCATAGAAAATGCACAAGGATGATCAGCATCCCAACATCCCAGCCTCCGCAACTCGCTGCCAGCTCCCCAAAAAAATTACCTAATTTTCTCAGGCAAGCCTCTTGCAGCCCGCTGCTAGCTCCGCAGAGAAATTGCACAGTTTTCTCTACCAACCCCTCTGTTACCTGCACTTATTCCCTCAAAATAATTGTGCAGATCTTCCCTCCAACCGAGCTAGATCCCACGGAAAGTCACTGTTGATCCAGATTGCCCATCTCAATCTCCGAGTGACCTTTGCACAATTTTCACTGAAAATTCCTGGAGCCGGCATCTCAGCTTGAAATCAGCCTTGCGCAGTTTCAAGATCCTTGTCCTCTCTCCCGGTCACTTGCATCCGAAAGTGAAAGATAATGCATCATGGTAGACTAGGATATTTGTAGATTTGATGTCATATCGTCATGAGTGATTGCAGATACAGGTACATGGATGAGACATGACGCAATGATGAATGAGATGAACAAGGAGAGAACATGTAAGGAGATTTGTTTCACAAATAAATGAATGAGGAATGCATACAAGGAGATTTATTTGCGAACAGTCGAAAACATCAAGCATGTCAAAGTACAAGCGAAGGAGGAACATGCACATGCAAACATCAAGTGAACACCAAGACCAACAAAGACTTCGCACACCTTGCCATGCGGAGAGGAAGTTATGATACACCAAGATCACATCCATCACTCAACAACACTACGCTCGACATGGAAACCATCAGCAACATGAACATACTAGCATTGTCGTGTCATGAGTCATCTTGACCACATCACTACTGTCGGCCATATTGTTGTAAATCAATATAATGTAACGTGGAAGTCGAAGAGACCCACATGTAAATCTAAAGAGTCATGTAAAGTTGAAGAGTCATGTAAGTCAAATAGTCATGAGGGAAGTCCGATAGTCATAAGGGCCAGTTTTATCCTTGGCTATAAATACCCCTCATTTGTACATGTGAAAGACTTTTCACCTTGGCTCCTCCCACATAACGTTGAGAGTTTGTAATCTTTTCTTTGAGGAGCGAGTAGTGGCTCCAATTCCCCTCTATCATCGTTAGCGATGTAATGGTGTACCGATATGTCTTGGAACTTTCACTTAATTCAGAATCTTATTAATAGGCCAACACATTTTCACACATGTATTGTATTCGTTTGTAACGCTATTCTTTGAGTGCTTGTAATGCATGTTGCTTTAACTTGTATTAAGAGAGTTGAACTATTTTAGTACATATGCTGTCGGAAATGTTTTGTGTCAATTGCTAACGTTTTCTTAGCCGTGTGGGCTATCCCATCGGACACTTGGCAGATTCATTCTTGTAAACTTGTTAAATGCTCGTCACACTCGTGTGGAATATTCTGTTGGGTGTGGTATGTGCTATATATTCACCTTGTGTTTGTGATTGCCGCATCTATGTGGACTACTCCATCGGAAGTTGCGCATGTCATGTTGTGTTGTGTGCCTCTAGCAGAGTTGGGACTATTCCCTTTCAACATGAGACTCACTTCCACCCCCTCCCTCTGCAGTGAGAGAAATTTGACACAAGTTGCACCAAGCATTCACCAAGCATGCGAACCTCGTTGTTCGAAGACAAAGCAGACCACTCTCACATGCTGAGAAACAAGAGCTAAGGCATATATTTAATATAATGACAACTGGGCCATCGTATCGGATGAGACTCCTACACCAAATGGTGTGAGGTCTAGTTGGGACTTCATACCAGGGAGATCCCTTGAATGTTGGAAGGTCCAACACCATCAACATTTCTGGCGCTAGAAGAAGGGCCAGATGACAAGCTAAGTCCTCACAATCTATTTTGAATGTCTACATACTTATCATGACTAAACACATAATTTCTCTTCTGGAATGTATGTCTTATGGAAATGACTTTGAGATCTCAGAAGAGCTCTGGAATAACTTGTCACGTAAAGCATATGATGGTGGAGGCCGAGTAGCCTTGGTTAGACACATGGTTGGCGTTGTAGGATCATGTGAAAGGCATGAAATATTTAAAGATTAGATGACCTACGCGTTGTTCGCATACATGCTTCGAGGGCACCGATTGCATTGGTGTGCCACGTTGCCCAAAAACTTTATTCACTCTCTCCCTCATCTAGTCATAGAGACAAACCGTGATTGCAATCATTTTAACCGTAAAGCACAATAAAGAAATTCTGAATCTACAGAAAGAACCTGATGAATTCGTTGAGAAATTTCATACGCGCTTTTGTAATCTTGCATAGCGGTTTCCTAAAGATGAGATTGATTTGGAATTTCTTGATGGAATTTTTGAGTATCTTCTTTACATATCCGAAAATTCGAAATTTTTAGAATCATTTGAACCCCTCCCAGCACCCCTCAGTGTTAGAGCTGCCAAATCTAAGATGGACGAGGTCACTATCACAAGTGATTATCTATCCTCTCCTCATCAAACATATCTATCCCTACAGTCCGAGGTGGGAGAAGGTGCACGCACATCTGTTTAATTGTCACATCCTCCCACCCTACCTACTCTTGATATCTGCACAAATTTTGTTTGCAAGAATGTTGGTTGTCATGTGGACTTTTTACCTCAACCTCCATCCCTGCACTTTGCCGATCCTCTGGATTGTACTGTTTTGTGTTCTTTTGTTATGGACTCCACACGTATTATGAATGAGGATCAAGTTGTTGACGTAGTTGCTGTTGTGGAGCCAATGCGTGTGTGCGAGAATATAAAGAAGAACTCACGGTAAAGGATGACTCCCTTCCATCTGTGCCTCATCCACTCTATCCTGACATCCCTTGTGATTCTACCACTGTTTATTTCCTGTGTGAAAACTCGTTTCTAGATGTTTCTACTTCCGATCATTCACAGGACAAATCGGGTGTCATTTTGTCATTACATTGTGGAGAGGACACATATTCCTCTAAACACCTATCCCATCTGTCATCTATCATTCCTGAAAACACAGAGGCTGAACATGCTTGCTTCTCATCTACCCCTCTGCACAATTCATCAAATTATGAGGATACCGACGAACATATAGAATTTTCTTATCATGGATGTCATGATCTTTGTACTACTTCATTTTATCATGATGTTGATTCACTCATTAATCTGTCTATGCCACTGGTCTTCGATGATCTACCTATTGATAGAGTGGAAACCTCACAAGCTGTCAAGGTACTTCAGCCTGGGCTGATGGTTATGTTATGTCCTTGTTGTCCTGAGGTTAGTTCCACTTCTGATTAGAAAATTTTCAAAACACCCAAGGCTCCTCATCACTCTCTACTTCGCATTGAAGATCAACCAAACAACCAGATTCTGCTTCCTCCACTCGAATCACACAATCCCATTTCTCAAGATTTGAAGGAATCTTACACAACGAGTGCACTTGCAAAGCATAAGTTGTTGGTATTTCTCATGTTCGCTTGTATGTCATAGTCCAAAGAGAGTTTGTTTTCACCATCTACACGTAATGCGTCGCAACACCATGGTACGTTTGCATAGTGTTTGTTTTGTGCATTCGCTCTTTTCTATTCTGTGGATGTTTTAGAACTTGGATCATGTTCTCTTTGTTGATCTATCTTTCTTGTTTGTTTCTTTACATGCATATCTTTCTTTTTAACCATTCCTTCACCAACATGGGCCAGCCAATGAGCCAGTAACTGCATTGGAAATATCACTTCACGTGAGTAGGCCCATGCATTGTTTAGCGTAGGAGTAGGAATAGTCTTTGCTTCTTGCTTTTCTTTTCTTTTTGATTTGCATGTTTGTTTTTTTGCTTACATGGTTTGGTTTTCTTGCATGCTTTCTTTTATTACTTGTTTTTCTCTCGCTTACTTTTGCTTTTTTCTTTTCACTTTCTTTACTTGCTTGTACCCATAGGTTAACCTCTCGTGAAACCATGTATGGATCTCGAGATAAGCTAGGAAAATCTAAGAGGACCTCTACAACTATAAACACTTGGTTATCTATTGTCCTCTCCTTTTATGAAGAGATTTTTGTCTCTAGTCGATGATTCCTTGATGGGAAATACGTTCCATTCAGAGCGAGTCTTGGTTAAAACATAATGCTTGTGCTCTAAATAACACCACCTACTCTAGCTGGTTGTTTTGGGTTAACCCTTGTCAGCTCAGTCAAGTAGAGTAAGGTGAGGAGGAAAATCTTAACAAGTATGTCAGAGGTATACATAACATACTTCTCTGAAGGAACAACCTCTTCTACTCTCAATAAGTCGGGATCCCTCTTCTGCCTTTGAAATAAATAAGTGCCTACTAATGACAAGATTAATCCTATTTGTGGACAGAGATGGTCCCTCGAGCCTAATGAATGGGTTTATAAATTGAAGTGACAATCAACTAGACATATTCCTAGATTATAATTGAAAACTAGAATGAGAGAGATGACCTGCCTCGCTCTGATGCTATTATGATTTCCTTTGTTGAGATCCTCGAACCGCTTGTGTCACAGACTTGTTCCTACTTCTTTCAGATCTTATGTACCTGTACAAGTGATCAAGCGACAACAAAGCATGCCAAAACCAATAAAAAATCCAATAATAACCTACTTAGCTGATCAAGGAATGCCAAGCTAATACATACATGAACATATATATTTTGGGAATATGAACCAACAATTGTATATTATTTAAAGAATAAAGGGAAGCTTACAACCATAGCCTTGATGTTGAAAGGCTCTCCCTGTGTGGTAATCCAAGTCCAAGCTAAGAAACTCTCCAAACAATCCTTCTCCAAGTCTAATGAATAACCTCTAAGCACAAGCTCAGCATAGGGTGCAAATGGACATAGACCAACACCAGACCAACCATTTGGGAATGGGAGAGGAGGAATTTATAGGTTGGGAGAGGGAGTTAGGACTCATCCAAAGATAGGATTAGGCCCACATATTAAGGAGGTAGCTCATAACAATAAGACAAAGAGGTCAAGTTAGGAGGATTCAACCTCATCTATGCGAAACCACCTCCAGCTCGTTGCTTTGAAAGCTTCTAGATCATGAAGCTTCTCATATTCTTTGGGAAAATTACCTTTTTGGGATCATTGCGGGTATGATAGGGAACAAAGCGATGCCATTGCGGGTCAAACATGATGCAACAGGTGACCATCGCGGTTTTTAGCATCACAAGAGCGATGACCCCCATTTTAGGGTTTTAAGAGCTATTTCTTCAGGGAAAGATCAAGACATTTTCCAAGAAAAGTTAAAGGAGGGATCTCAGTTGTATACATGGATGAGTATACTATATAATGATCATGTTTCAGGCACTTCAGATTATGTCACATGGAAGTGCAGGAGGCATGACAAAATACTGTGTAACACTACGCACAGTTCTTTGAAAAATGAAAAATGAAAATATGAAAATTATGAAAAAATAAATAAGGAGAAAGAAGAGGAAGGATTCCTACACAGAGAGGTGATCCAAGTAAGTCCATCGGGGTACTAACCAGGCTCATTGGCAGCAGAGTGATGCTTGTGTTCCTGCGTGACTCTGCTGGGGTAATGTCCAGGTCTGTTGGTAGCAGAGCAACACCAGACATGAAATTTAAACTCTGACTATCATATTACTTGTGCACCAATATACCCCTCATCCCCAATCAAAAAAATTGGGTTGACTTGGCTTGGAATGTGTGCTGATCGATAAAGAGAATGGCAGGGACTACATCTTTAAACCAATCTAGTGTGGAAACCAAGATGATCAAATAATCGAACAATAATTTTGGAAGGGTTAGACTCACTTTTCACGAAACAAGGTCCATACAGACAGCTAGAGTTATACCAGTGTGTCACCAAGTGTTGTAGCGGCTACAACCACCCTCCAAAATTTTGGCTCGCATGCAAATTTCAGAGCCTGCCTTGGATCCTGCGATCAATCATCCTAGGTCACTTATTAGTAAGTTGATGATTTCAAGCTCCCCTCCTTGATCCTAAGAGTGGTCCGTGTTCTCATCCTTATACAACGTGTGTCATTTTTGGGCATATGGGTTGTCGTTTGTCATCCAAAGGAAATGTTGTGTTGCTTCAAGGGACTTGTGTGCATATGAGTGGTTTTCATCATATAGACATGTTTCACACTCACTTCACGCAATTTTGTCACGAAAGTTGTTACATTAAGAAAAGTATGTATTATGCATTCTAGATGGTTTACGTTGTGTCACTAATTGTCCGTGTGTGATCACAGTGAAGTCCTATCATGTTTACCTATGTTTCACTGATCTCACACTTAGCCATTTTCCAAGCAATCTAGCCTCATCTAGCTTCCTTGGCCTATGTGCTTTGCCTCTGCAACCATTAAGCTTCCTCCCTTGCCTGCCAAAACCCCTTAGTGCACAGAGACACCAACCTCCCTTGCCTGCTGAAATCACGCAGCCTGCAAATGCCCTAGTCAACACTGCTCTCTAGAAATGCACAGAGTAGTCCAGCTGCACTACACTCAAAAATTGTGCAGAGGTGTCCTCCCAAGACCCCTATTCCACAGCAGTGTTTTGAGCCTCAAAACTGCGTAGTGTTGTCCAAGTTGTCTTGTCAGTCTTACATGCAGAAACTACGCAGACAGGCCTCCCAGGATTTCATTCTATTAGCAGTCATTATCTGCTGAAATTGTGCAGATCTACCTCTTAGTGACTACATGTTAAAATCTCTTCCAAGGAGTTGAGGAGAAGGACCAAGGAACTGAGTAATTGAAAACATCAGGACCACATGCAAACTCCATCCAATGCATGATCATCTTGAGGGTAAGTATGGTAAGGAAAATGTTTCAAAGTACACCTCTTAGTTGAGTTTGTAGGACTAGTTTTCATTATCATATCACCCTATCCTCAGTGGCACACATGTGCGCAAACGCGAAAAGTCATCTTATGTGTTTCTTCTACATTTATTTCTTCTTTTTCACTCGTTGGACCAACTATCATTTCTGCATGTTGATTTCTATGTCATGCTTGTGACCTCATTCTAGTGATGTTGAATGTTCTGTTTGAGTTTGTTCGCCATGTACGTATCTATCACACTCACACACGATGTTGTATGCATTTTCATGCAAGGGTCATCGCGATCGTTCAAAGATCTATCACAAGTTTCACGCTTTTCTCTCGCACCATCCGTCAATCACACCGAGTATATGTTGTCTTGATGGTTTGAGGTGTATTTTCATCAAGTCATGTTGAGTGTGTGTTTGCAAGGTCGTGTATGCACAAGTTCACGTGCCCACACACTTGGTCAGTTTGCTAAAATTTTGACGACCAGATCACCCTCCGCCAACCAAACCTTCACTGAGCTGCATTGTGCAGTTTCGGTGCTTAGTGATCATGTAATGTTGCCCAGAATTGTGTAGATATTGAGGCTATCTCCCAAGCATCCTACAATGCGCAATCCTGGAATCGACTAGACTGACTGTCACCCAGAACATCGCAGAAGTTTCTCAGCAAGCCATTTCAATTTGCATTGCCCGCAAGCACATCAACCAAGCCTCTAGCTAGTCAACCAAAGAGTTTGACTAGGCAGTGACCTCGGGACTGACTCCCACAAAAATTCTCACAAAAGCTGCAAGGCTTGCCGAATCTCCTGACTAAAGAAACTACGCAGACATGACGGATATACACTGTGTCTGTCACTATCTCCCTCAAAAAATTGTGCAATTTTTCTAGCTAGTCACCTGGTCAGTCGCCCTACTGCTTAGCCAGAAAACTACGCAGTTTTCATGAGAAATCACACAGTTGACCATCATCCTGCTCAGCCCAAAAAACTGAGCAAGGATGTTCAAGAGGCCAACCTCCCAGTAATTGCGCAGTTCTTTCCAGCAAAATCCCGCAGCCCACTGCCAAGTCCCCAAAAAAATTGCACAATGTTTCCAAGAAAGCCTCCTGCATCTCACTGCTAGCTCCCTGGATAAATTGCGTAAGTTTTGTTGCAAACCCCTATGTTGCCTGCAATAATTCCCTCAAAAAATTGCACATATCTTCCCTCCAGTCGAGCCAGATCCCATGGACAGTCACTGCTGATCCAGATTTTCCATCTCAGTCCCCCAGTGACCTCTGCGCAATTTTCACGGTAGTGCCCGGAGCTCGCATCCTGACTTGAACTCAACCTTGCACAGTTTCAAGAGCCTTTTCCTCTCTCCCGATCACCTACATCCAAAAGTGAAAGATAATGCATCATGGTAGACTAGGAGATTTTTGGATTTGATTTTGTCTTGTCATGAGTGATTACATATATAAGTACATGGATAAGACATGATGTGACGAATGATTTGGTGCCACCTTGTAACATAGTACCAGAGCTCTCGTTTGATCTGTTCTTAAGACTACCCAAGTCTAGTGGTGAACTATACTCTAATACCACTTTGTAACAAACTTGGTGCCTTAATGCTTGATTAAGGATACAATGTATAAATTGTTTTTCTTCTTAACAAGCTTAAAAATTAGCTCTCATACCAATTTGTAACACACCCAACCCCTAATCCTTCATTAGGGCTATGGTGAATCACATTTTCTCTAAACATTTTATCAAATAGTTCTCACACATTGTCTAATCATAAATGGGTGAATGCATGAAGATGATTTACACTTTTGGGCCAAATGTGGTGATGAAAATTCAAATTTTTTCTCTTTTATTGAATTGAAGCCTTCAAAATTCATATAATCATTGTGAATTTTGATTCAGAGTAAAAAGACAATTTGTGAATAATTATGTTGTTGTGCCAATGATATTTTTTGCAAAAGAAACTAGTGCCATATAATTTGTCATTTTCAATTAAATGAAATGCTTGTCCTTGCAAATTTTCACACATCTTAAGAGGTATGTGTGTGTTTCCATAGTATAACTTAGTATAAAATGTGTATTTTAAGATATATATATCTATATATATATATATATATATATATATATATATATATATATATATATATATATATATATATATATATATATTTATTTATTTATGAGCTTGATCTACATAGAGAGATCTAAGATTTTCATATTAGTTATTATTATTATTATTTAATGCAAAATTATACTTTTTATTATTTTTTGAAGTTGGGAAAGTAATATTTCAATTGCATTATGTAGACACATTGTTCGCATAATATTTTTTTCAACTATTTAAATAAATTGAAAAACTAATAGTACCCTTTTGAAGAGGACTCGTAAAAAAACATAGTGGTATTTTTTGAATTTTTTTCATTGTGCATACTTTATGTTATTGATTTTTTATTCAATCCCTTTGAAATTGTCCAAAAAAAATTCAAGCATTATGTTTAAAAGAAATTAGATGAAAAATATCATATGAATGTGAAAGTGTCAAAATCATATGCCATTGGATAGAGGATTCTTTCACAAATCCAACATGATCAACTTCGCGACTTAAAGATAAATTCTACCCTAAATCTGCCAAAGTACAAAATGGTATTGAAAAGAAATCTACAGAAGTTGAGCTAAAACTTAGTTTTTTAGGCCCTCAGCAACTCGATCAAGCACTTGATATAAAATTTCATATAACTCAATTAAGGGTTTAAGAAACCTTTGATCGAGCCCTTAATGAGGTTAAATAAATGCTTGATCTAAATTTAAGGCTCAATTTAGCCTATAGCTCGATCTAGCTTTAAGGTTTGATTGAGCCACTTTTTTAATTCCACTCCTATGTTGTATTGGTGGGAAATTTCAAAAACATGGCTTGATCGAGCCTATTTCTCGATCGAGCTCCCAGATAACCTTGGGTTACATAGGAGCTCGATCGAGGGTTTGTTTGAACACTTGATTGAGCTATCTTTAAGCCCTTAAACATCTCGATCAAGAGTTCACATATTACTCGATCGAACACTTAAAATGAATCGATTGAGTTGTTTTTTTTCACCCAAAATGCACCCTCTCTTGCCAAAAAGTGTAACCTAGCTTTGTGCATAAACCCAACCACAAAACCGTATCTTTTTGGTCATTTCCTCAAATAGTTATTGTGCACTGTTTATTTATATCAAACCTAAATCTTCAATAGAGTATATCTCAAAAATTATAGAGGACCAAAATAAAAATCTCTATCAAAACTACCTTGAGATATTTTCTCTATCTCCTCCAAGTGTTATAGTCTAAAATCTCTCAGAAAGAAATTTATGGCAATAATACCAAACTTATATATTTTAAGATTTTCTTTTAGGAAAACTCAGGACCCCAAATTCCTCAAAGCATATCTCCAAAAATATAGTGAACTAAGATATGAAATATCTACTAGACTTTCCCCTAAATTTCCTGATGTATGGTCTAAGCTTTATCCTATGAAACCACCCAAAAGAAAATTTATAATGAAAATGCAAAACTAAGCTAATTTCAAGAGAATTTTTTTGGAATTATAGCATTTCCATTGATGTCAACTAGTTCTCTGCTTTGTAATCAAGTTTTCTATTCCTTGTATTGGTCCAATGTATGATCTTATATGAGTGTTACAATGTCTTAGGAATGTATTTTTATGTCCTTAAGTTGAGCTGCAAGTTTGGTGGTAGGAGGATACAAACTGGAAGACTTGAGGTATCTTCTTTAGGAAGCGGTTGTGCATAGAGCGAAGATGTTGTTATCTTTGTTGGGATTCCCATACTGTCCTAGTGAACATCTTCTCCGGGAGGCCTATATTGTCCCAACATAGATAGCTTTACAAGGTAAATTCTGATTTGCGCGCACACATAATTTACCATAAGCATTTCCCAAGGTATTTGCCTAATTGTTTTGACAGTTTAAAGTCATTTTGAGTTGGTCTACATTCTACAAGGTGATTGAGTCAAATATAAGTCTCTCATTGATGAATATGATGGTGGATCAATTCAAAGAGAAAAATATTGGAGTATGAACAAGAGTGTTTGTCTCTCCATATCTTTGAGTTATTATTGTTTAATCACTTTAGATTATCTATTTATATGAGATAGCTTCATGTTGGAGAGGATGGTTCCATTGAGAGAGAGATGTTGTAGAGAATTTAAAGCCAATGGAGAGAGAAGCGATATAGGTGTAAAAAATGTTTGATACTCCTACAACATAGTGTGAAAGGATTATTTGTAGAGATGGAGCTCTAGTTGTGTGCATAAATCATGGAACAATATTGATTGTGTCAAAGTTAGAGTGATGGAATTTCTATGGAGTTACTGACATGTTTTTGATTGCAGGGGCTATGTATTATTCAGTAGTTTCTATGCCTTGTAAGGCTATTAGTTTATGTATTGTTGTAGCTGATGGAGTCAATTATCAAAGACCAGATTACTGATGTGTTTGTGTTGTAGGATTTTTATTAGAGAGTTCATTATTGTAGCAATGTTGTAGGTGTTTTTTTATGAATACTAGAGTATTAGTGATGACTGAGTATGATTTGATGAGATGATTTGTTGTGTGAGGTGAATGTATTGCAAAGATATATATTGCAGGGTTGTGTTGTAGGGTTTTGATTTTGTTATTCATGAGTTTATTGTATGCATGGGCCATAGTTTGAAAATAAATGAAAGGAGGTCCATGAGGTGAGCTTGAAGGTTAGGGCCATCAGTGAGAAAGTGGTTGCTTTCCAAGAAAGTGGTGGCTTGCATATTCAAGGTGTAGTTTCATCCTTCAGATAGAGGCCTGAGAACTGGGGATGGTGGCTTCCATCTAGCGATGATTGAGCGAGACTTATTGGGAGTGGTGGCTTTCAGTAGGTGGTTCCCTGCAAAGTCGAGGAAATGGTAGCTTCTTTCAAGTGGTAGCTTACAAAGTTCATATAGGTAGTGGCCTAGAGTGAGTAGCAACTTACATGATGGCAAGTTGTGGCTTGAACACTAGTGGTGGTGAGTGATTATGTGTAAAAGAAATATTTGAAGACAATAAGAAGAAGAAGACGAATACTATCAACCGACAATGATTTTTACCCTTTGGGTTTCCACCTTATATATTGTGTCTCTATGTGTGCATGTTGTATTGTTAATGTATTCCTACTCATGATTACTTGTTCACATGTTTATATGTTTATATGATTTGTTAATGTGATACTAATGGATTACAGTGTGATGTGCTTCTAATAAGCGAATGATTCGGGATTTGTAAGAAAAGGAATCATAATGTAAAATATTCAAGGTATGGCATGAAAATGTGAAATCTCAACTATTAGCTTGTGGATATAACATTTGGAGGTTAGTTTGTGAAGGATGTGGTGAGGATACACTTTCACCTAAAGTAATAAACTAAATTTCTTAAGTGAGACGTATCATTTTTGAGAATCTCCATAATGCAAACTTGGAGAAAATAAGAGATCTAAAATCTTCCAAGGAGATTTGGGACAAAATACAAGTGTTGTTTGAGGTAATAACCAACATTGGAGAGACCAAGAAGAAGAGTAAGAAGAATAAAAAGAAGAAAATTCTAAAAAGAAATAACCTCATCCAAAGAAGATTAGTCTCCCTAATACGAATGATGCAATTGAAAAATTAGAAAATAAAGCTTCAACAAAACCAAGTATGCTTCCACGCAACATATATAAAGGTATAACTACAGATGAATTTATTTTAAGATATCTTTTATACATATTTGATGTTATTCTTGCCAATTTAGATAGTCATGTTGATGAATGTAATAAAATAATGCTTCTTCAAGCAGAATATGAGTCAAATTTAGTGGTTACTGAAAACTTATTTGTTGAAATTAGTAGAATAACCATTGCATGAAAATATCAAGAAAAGTTTTTATAGATTTGTGATTGAAGAGAGAAGGATCTAAAGGAGGATTTATTAGTCTAAGGACCTAGTTTTTAGAATCTAATAGAGTTGAACAAGTTATGAGCAGCTATCAAAAAGAGGAGAGTCTATACAACTTGAAGGTGAAGTTTTCACATTGAGAAAGAAGCTTGAAGAAAAGGACAACCAACTAAGGAAGGAAATGAGTACGAAGGCCTTGGACAGTTTTACTGAGAACCAAAGATCGCCATTAAATAGATCTAGTCTTGGTTTTCAAAAGGGAGAGTCCAACTTGCATGTAGGATGTTAGCACTCCTTTGTTTCCCAAGGTTGAGAAAGGAAGCGAAGGAGGTAACCTCATACCAACTTTCAACTTGGTAGCTGGCCCTACTAAATCAGAGAGGGATCTCTCTAAATCAACCTCATAGCCAATGGAAGTGACTGGAAAATATGAGGATTTTAGGCTAGGTATCAGCCTAGTAGGGTTTGATTAGGGTTTGTTGGATAAGAGCACTAGGTCTGAGAACTAGGTCAAGTATTCCTAAAGAAAAGTTGCATTCATAAGATGGGGCAAGGTAGGTGCAATTAGTGGCACAAATTGGTTTTTCATCGTTGTGTGGTGAGGAGAATATAGTAGGATTTTAAGTGAGCAAAAGCATGAATTCACTTATTCAGAAGGAAAACATTGAATGCTAATCCCAAATAAAATAGAGCATTAGAATGATAATTTATGTTTAAAACTCCCCGGATGCGGGTGACACGACCGAGGATATTGGAATGACACCTGGTCACCATGAGCGATCTCGAGCATAAGAAGGGCATTTACTGCAATCCGCCGTCGGGGATTGCAAGCGTGAGTGCTGGAGCGAGAAAGGACGGCACTTCACTGCCTTGTCCGGGCTTCAATTACGTTTGCAGTGTGCAGTTATGGCATACGAGAATCGAGACAATGCAGAGGAGCATAAGAATGTTGGGGGTATGGAAAATCATGCATTGGGTCGAACTCAGATTTTGGAATTGGGAGTATGGTTGTCGGCTCTCAGAGCTAAGGTTCAAGGCGCCCCTCTGGCAATTGAGGGTGGTATCAAGTCTGCAAGGGTGGGCGACGGTTGTTTCACGCATTCCTTCTCATCTTACCCTGCTCTGTTCCGCTTTCCTGCTTTCAGCGACATCATGGTCAAGCCTCGACAGCGCCTCATCAGCCGTCGAGGCTCTGGCAGAGGCGGATCCTCATGTCCCTCAGTCGCTAATGCCCCCTCTTGCTGCTGCCGCTGTCTCTGCCACCAAGTTGCAGAGGCTCATCCCATCCAGGTGATCCAGTTCATGGATTCGGGCAATCCTGATTCGGGCTCTAATCCACTTCCTGCGTTTGGAACCGCGGTCTTCTCCTTCAGCAATGCCCAGGGAAATTCTCGTATTAACGCCCATGTTTCTGTCCTTTTTTTGGAAGAACCGAAGGAGGAAGGCGGGGAGCCACCCCGCTCACAGTTTCATCAGGCTGAAAGCTCAAGGGCCGCTGAGGGTCTGCCAGAGGATCGCCCAGAGCCGAACATCGACCCACCTACGACTCAGGAAGCGCCTTCGTCAGAGAAAGCCAAGGTCGATTGGGCCCCCCCCAGAAGGTATGTGCTGGATTTATGAAGAGGAGCCGGACGAATAGTCGTCCGCTCGCTCAGTCTCTTCCCTTCAGACGATGCTCTGGTTTTTCCATGAATCGCCATAACGGCTTACTGTATGTCTTGAATGTCTTTGTTTGGTTCGCGAATTATATATTTCAATGTCTGTCTACGCCCCTGCGAGGGATATGGTTGAAGGTTTTCTTTTTCTCGTCTATGCCCCTGAATGGGATGACTATTTTTGCTCTCAATGTTCCTCAATGGTTTAAAGCCTTTGCGTGCGCAATCAGTCACAGTGGTAGCGCCCCACCGTGGGCGTTCTGTATCAATGACGCTGCCCCTGCGCGGGTGATTTGTCTCCAGGATAGGGCCCCTGCGCGGGTATTCAGTCTTAGTGGTGTGGACCCTGTATGGGTGGTATTTTTGAGCACTGTAAGTCCAGAGTGCCATCCTCGGCCTCTAGAAATATGAACTCTTGACTGTAATTGTTTTCCTTTTAATGTATATAATAGAATAGCATAGTCTTAATGAGAAAAAGATAATTTATGTTTAAAACTAATGATATAAAGAATAAGAAAAAAGTATATGGCTAGTAATAATAAAATATATAAAAAAACATATAAAAAATAGAGTCATTGATCACAACATAATAATCCCATAAAAATAGCTGCAACTGTATATTATTTCTGCCAATATCAAGTACACTAGTTCAAAAGTATGAGCTTCAAATATCCAAGCCATCCTTTGACTTCATTCAGCCTAAACATAGATGAAAAACAAGTTCGCCCCTCCAAGGGGTTGAATCCATCTTCCTAGGAATTGCTCTCATGATTCTCTCTAACCATTACCAAATACTAGGGAAAACCAAATCCATTTTTACACTAACTAAATGAGTTTGCTTCTCCAAACATTTATTTACAAGATTCTTTACAATTTAACCCATAACACACTTAATTACATTATATGAACTCATGAAATAATCTATTACATCAATCTAGTTTGACCTTTGACCATTATAAGCAGTGAAACAGTCAAACTCACAAAAACATAGTAAATTAGCAGAAGCGCAACATAAGTTTGGAAAGTGTTTTGGAGGCCTTCTCAGATGCGATTTTGGCTGCAAAAGGTATGGCTGGAAATATGATTAAGTATACTACACCATGGAGTCATCAAGAACTGAAAATACCTACTCCAAACCCTTTTAAAATTGCCTTGAAGTCAAACTATCCCAAAAGCACAACGAGTGGCCTGCAATAGTGGCAGAAAGGTAAAAGATAGGCACTATTTGTCGATTTGTGAAAATATATCAATATCCAATATTCCCCAGGTACTTTCCTAACATTCTTGCATCACTATCCATCTCCACATTCTTGTAAATTTGCATTTTGATCCTCTGAGAAAAAGTGCAACAAGTGCTTGTTGCGTTTTTGTAGGGTTAAATTTCTGTATTTTTTGTAAAAATAAGAATAAAAAATGGAGTTATATCTATTTAAAAATATCACTTTTTACAAAACTGGGAGAATTTTTTATCTATATAGTTTTTTTGAAAAACACCTCTCTCCATTTTGTGAAATTCATTCCCATCTTGTTGTAATCCGTGCCACAAAAGAATGCTTAAAATAAGCAATTAAATTGTAGAATTTGATTTTCTAAAATAGGCCTCCAAGAACGTTTGAATATCCTCCAATACATGAACCCTGTGTAGAAAAAGAAGGCAATTATTGTGATTGGGTCTTTACTTAACAAAAACCTCCTTTGGTTGTCCAAAATTCATCTTCATTTGGTCAGAAACCTCTTTTGAAAATGATGACCAAAAACAGAGTCAAAAGCGTAACGACTCTCTTACAACAACTTGTATTTTGGGCATATCTCCCAAATCATAACATATATTCAAAAATTGAGAGAGATTACTGTTTTGGGTATTTTATGAACAACAACCTCTAGTTTTCAAAAATATATTTCCATTTGTTCCGAATCCAAGCTTGAAGTTGGCGCAGCAAATCTTTGTTGCGTTTCTATAGGATATCAACATAGAGCTAAAAGTGTAGAAATTTGAGGAGAGGGAATGAAGGGGAAGGGGGATAGGATAATTTATGAGGATATTTTGGGAGGTATGGATATTTTTGAAGAAGGCAATGGAAGTGTAATTTCTCAAATTGAGTGAGGGAAGAGGGGTGAAAAATGGAAAACATAGTCCTAGGCCAGAAGCGCAACAACTAGCTAGTGTTGTGAGCGAAAATGATAAAATGAATGATTTTGAGAGTGGGGAATGATAAGGGGTGTTTGATGAGGATATTTAATGGTGTTTAGTCCCATAAACAAGGGGATTTATTCCCAAAAGGAGAAAAAGACCATGAAAAGGGAAAACACAACAAGAAAGCGCAAAAAAACCCTAAGGATAGATTTAAATCAGTTTTTGAGGAAAGAAGATTGCATGGCTGGTTTATGAAGCTTTAATTATTGGTTTAAATAAGCCTTGAAGCATGTGTGAAGAAAATTGAACATTATTTCCCTCCCTTTGGTCTCCAGATGAAAAGTGCAACGACTACCTCCAAAAGCGCAACAACTATCTCCAGAAGTGGAACAAATAGATGAGAGGAGCAGTGGTGGTGAAATTTAGAATTCTGATGGCTATGGAAAGTATCAAACTAGTATAGAGGAGTTCTTTGAGCTCTTTGAAGGATGAAATGAGGTTTTAAAATGCTCTTATTCTCCTTTATATCTTAGAATCTTGATTTTGGCTGAATAGTGGGATGAAATCATGTGTATTTTGATAGAATGACTTGGTGATGTGATTTGTACTGCAACGTCATCTCTTCAATAGGAAGGTTACATCTCCATGTGACATATATGTACTTGGATTCTTTTTGACAAGCTTTATTCCCTAATTGCTAACTCCCATGATGGTGACCATAATGGATGACATGACTCCCTAATGATATTGAGGACTAGTATAATGATGACCGTCAAATGGATACTCTAGACCATGACCTAAATGATGAACCACTAACTCTTTGATGACCTAGGATAGGGAATTATGACATGACCATGATGGGTGATGGTGACCTTGAACAAGTGGAGGTAGTAACAATGATACCTAGACAAATGACTTTGGGACCTTTTGACAACTAGGAGAGATGTCAAATTTTATTTGAAAATATAATAATTTGACCTTAAGACCCTATCAACAACATGAAAGAGGAAATTTCATCACTTTGACTATTAAAAACTAATATTGGCTCCAATGGGGATGAAGGATCCTTTAGGAGGTGTCACGAACACCGTAGATTAGGTAGCCTTATCCATTGGGCAGTGGAGTCATATACAAAATACTTGACACTCAAATGACTGACTAACTAAACTGAGAAAAACAAAAAATGACTTTACTTGACTCAACAACTTGACTATTGACAAAACTTACTTATGGTAGCAGAACATCGAGATCTTAGGGCCTTCACTTCAGGCTTCAAATCATGATGATAACTTCCCAATTGCTGAAGATATATATACAATCATGTGAAATGATCCCTCCAGTGTAACCAATCCAACAAATGGCTACTTACTTGAATCCTGCTCACACTTTCCTTGAGTAGGCAAAAAATACAAAAGCTAGGAAACTCAAAGTGTCTATTGAACATGTGCTCATGATCCATGAATACAAGAAAAGTCATCTTCCCATATGGCTGCAACAAATTGGCAATAGGGTATTCAAACAAATGTGCACTAAGGTTTAGCTCATCCAACAAATTGTAATTCTACTCTAGGTGGTATTTATACCATGAATATAAAATTTTATTTTCATCCTTACTCTCGTGCACTTATAACTTGTAGATGTCTTGATATGACTATAAATTTTTGGATGAGCTTTGTAATGAGACTCCTGCAGAAAGGGACAGTGAAGCTCAATGCTAAACTAAATCTTTATCAACCCTCTCTTCAAACTCACAACTAGCTGAAGGATGAGAATTTTGAATACAAAGATCGTCCATATAATTGCCCATTGGGTCATTGAAAATATGAGAAAGTTGTTGTAACCTATTGTGGATCGGTTCTTTATATGAAACTGCATGATCTTGTATAAACTCTTCATGTTCCACACTTTCAACTAAATTTTCAAACTAAATTTTGCTTGGTAACTGTGATTGTGGACTGAAAAAAGGCTCTATATTACAAACAACATTCTCAACAACTTCAGGAGAAGGTTGCCAACTGCTGTCAACTTGCTTATTTGCTTCCTTGGCAACCTTATAGTTTTCTCTTATTTTTTCAAATGAAGAGAAACAAAAATGTAATGAGCCCCAATCAGGAAGTTCATTGTCTTTTTTGTGCTCAATATCAAAACTGAAAGACTATTGATTTCTAATCTTAGGAAAATTTTCTCTCAGTAATTGAAATGAATTAAAACATAAAGGCAAATACCTTTCACCTTCTTTAAAATTTTCTGCATTTTCTCCATTGCTTTCATGATTGCTATGCATAGCTGAGTGCTATATTTGAGTTGTTGTAATTGAACTTCCTCCTCCCAAAAACATGCCATTGATTTCTTTGAAGAGTCAGCCTCGACTTCGACAACATAGTCATCATCATACTGATCATACTTGGGTAAATCATCAATATAAGGAATGTCATCAAGCATACACATTGGATTAGAAGATTTCTTCTCCGTAGGTTGATCTACAAATCCATTTTCATGGCTGTCCATAAATGAATACAAAAAACAATAATTTTATGATGTATGGCAACTAGGATTAGTAGGAAAATGGTTAGGGTCAACAACCTTTCCTTCTTCTAAAATAAGTGGGTCATGGTTTTCTTGAACATAAAATTCATCTCTCATGGTGATGTTTTGCATCATTTATTCCATTTTTCTTACCAAAATGTCAAGTTTCACTTCTGAAGATGTCAGGTGCTCCTTCTCTATGTTCTCTGTTTCTTCTGCCTTCAACTTTTACCTTTTGACCAACATGTTAGCTTCCACATCTATTGCATTGTCCTGCATTTTTTTGAGTGTTGTAGTGTTCCTTTCTCTCAATTGAAACACCATTTCTAGATCAAATGCATCCAGGTAGTGTATGAGAGCTAAACCAGGAGGGAGTTTTATATGAAAAGGCATTGAATAGTATACTTGATTGAACGTGGCAGAAAAGTGTTGCACTGTTTCTCCTGGCTGTCTTTTCAAATGATTATATTATTCTAAAATTAGAAAAGGATTTCTCTTGATTGGCCATTTATCAAGGAAGAATTTCACAAACTGATGGAAACTGAAAATGCTTGCAACTAGAATATTTTTTGACCATTTCTTAGCTTCGCCTTGTAAAGATAGAGAAAAAATATTGATACTGACATCATCTTCTTCAACCTCAAAAAGGTCGAGAAAAATTTCAAAACTATAAATGTGTTTTTTAGTAGTGATGTTACTATATTCTCCATCAAACCTAGGAAGATATTTGTAATACTTTTAAGGGAAATCATGGAGTATAGGAGGTAAGATGAGAGGCTTATATCTATCTGGAATTTTACAAGGTATAGGAGTATGTATAGAAGTTCTAAGATTAGTCTTTATCCCTTGAGGCTCATCAAGTTGAATATGATCAACATAAGTTTCAGAAGAAGGGTCTTGACCAAGATAAAAAAACGTAAGGAGAATTTGGATTCACAATTTTCAAAGGAAAGGAATCAAATGAAGGTTTGTGATCTTTTCTCAAATATAGTATACATTGGAAAACCTTCTTGACATTCTCAGGAAAAGAGAAGAAATAATTTATGACAAAGAACATGATGTCTTGGATGAAAGTCCAAGTTGAATACCTAATCTTTCCATATTGTCTTTTCATGTTTCTGTTGGTAAGGTTCATCCAACAGTGGAGTCTTCAAATTTGGTTGAAAGTTGATTGGAGTTGTTAGGTGAATGGTTCAACCTTCATATGTGTTCGACCATTGTCCACCATCAGAAAATAAGATCTGATCCCTTTTTTTCATACCCATGGAAAATGTTACGTTTCGCTTCCCCGAAAAAAATACCAAAATGTTAGCGTTCCTTAGTTTCCCAAGGCTAAGAAAGGAAGTAAATGAGGTAACCTCATACCAACTTTGGAATTGGTAGCTAGCCCTACTAAATCAGAGAGTGATATCTCTAAATCAACCTCACAACCAATGGAAGTGACAAGAGAATATGAGGATTTTAGGCTAGGTACCAGCTCAGTAGGGTTTGATTAGGGTTTGTTTGATAAGAGCACTAGGTCTGAGAACTAGGTCAAGTATTCCTAAAGATCAGTTGTAGTCATAAGATGGGGGAAGGTAGGTGCAACCAATGGAACATATTGGTTTGTTAGTGTAGTGTGGTGAGGAGAATATAGTAGGAGTTTAAGTGGGCAAAAACATGAATTCACTCATCTAGAAGGAAAACATTGAATGTTAATCACAAACAAAATAGAGCATTAAAATGATGATTTATGTTTAAAACTCATGATATAAAGCATAAGAAGAAGGTAGATGGCTGATAATAATCAAATATATAAGAAAACATAGGAAAAATAGAGTCACTAATCACAACACAAGAATCCCATAAAAATAAGTACAACTGTATATTATTTCTGCCAATATCAAGTACAATGGTTCAAAAGTATGAGCTTCCAATATCCAAACCCTCATTTGACTTCATTCATCCTACATATGGATGAAAAAAAAGTTTCCCCCTCCAATGGGTTGAATCCATCTTCCTAGGAACTTCTCTCATGATTCTCTCTAACCATTACCAAATACTACGGAAGTTAGAAACCAATTCCCTTTTTACACTAAATGAATGAGTTTGTTTCTCCAAGCATTTATTTACAAGATTCTTTACAATTTAACCCCTAACACACTCAATTACATTAGATTAACCCATGAAGTAACCTATTACATCAATATAGTTTGACCTTTGACCATTATAAGCAGTGAAACTGTCAAACTCACAAAAACACAGTAAATTAGCAGAAGCGCAACAGAAGTTTGGAGAGTGTTTTGTTTGCCTTCCTGGATGATTTATTGGCTAAAAAAGGTATGGTTGGAAATATGATTATTTCTACTACACCATGGAGTCATCAAGAACTAAAAGTACATGCTCCAAACCCTTTGAAAAATTCCTTGAAGTTAAACTATCCCAAAAGTGCGGTGAGTGCCCTGCAATAGTGGTAGAAAGGTCAAAATTAGGCAATATTTTTTCAATTTATAAAATATATGAATCTCCAAGATTCTCCAGGTACTTTTCTAACATCCATGCATCATTATCCATCTCCACATGCTTGCAAATTTTCATTTTGACCCTCTTATAAAAGGTTGTAGGGTTAAATTTCTGCATTTTGTGTAAAAATAAGGATCAAAGATGGAGTGATATATCTTTAAACATAACATTGTTTAGAAACCAGAGAGACATTTTTGTATATAAGTTTGTTTTGAAGAAAAACCTCTCTCATTTTTGTTAAATTCATTCACATATTCTTGGAATCCATGCCACAAAAGAATGATTAAAACATGCAATTAAATTGGATAATTTGATTTTCTGAAATAGGCCTCCAATAACATTTTCATATCTCCCAATCCGTGAAAACAGTGTAGAAATAGGAGGAGGTTATTGTGAATGCGTATGGCCTTAACCAAAAACTCCTTTTTTTTCTTTCTAAAATTCATCTTCATTGGGTCATAAAACGCTTTTGAAAATGATGACCAAAAACAGAGTCAAAAGCGCAACGACTCTCTCGTACCAACTTGTATTTTAGGCATATCTCCCAAATGAAAACATATATTCAAAAACTGAGAGAGGTTGTTGTTTTTGGGTATCTTTTGAACAACAGCATCTCCATGTTTCAAAAATAAATTTTCATTTGTTCCTAATCAAATCTTGAAGTTGGTGTAGCAAATACTTGTTGCGTTTTTTGTAGGATAACGACATAGAGCTAAAAGCACAACAACTTGAGGAGAAGGAATGAAGGGGAAGGGGGATAGGATAATTTATGAGTAAATTATTTGGGGTAGGGATATGTGTGAGGAAGGCAATGGAAGTGTAATTTCTAAAATTGATTGAGGAAAGAGGGGTGAAAAATGGACACATAGTTCTAGGCCAGAAGCGCAGCAACTAGCTAGGGTTGTGAGGGAAAATGATAAAATGAGTGAGTTTTAGTGTGGGTGATGATAAGGGGTATTTCATGAGGGTAGTTAAGGGTGTGTAGTCTCAGAAACAAGGGATTTCTTCTCAAAAGGAGAAAAATACCATGAAAAGGAAAAACACAGCATGAAAGTGCAACAAAACCCTAGGGATAGATTTCAATCAATTTTTGAAGAAAGAAGACTACATGGATGGTTTATGAAGCTTTACTTACTGGTTTGAAGAGGCCTTGAATCATGTGTGATGAAAACGAAACCTGTTTTCCCTCCCTTTTGTCTCCAAATGAAAAGCGCAATGACTACCTCTAGAAGCGCAACGATAACTCTAGAAGCACAACACACAGATGTGAGGAGAAGTGGTGGTGAAATTTGGAATTCTGATGGATATGGAAAGTATCAAACTGGTAGAGAGGAGTTCTTGGAGCTCTTGGAAGGATGCAATTAGGTTTTAAAACTATTTTATGCTCCTTTATAGCTTAGAAACTCGATTTTGGTTTGATAGTGGGATGACATCATATGTATTTTGATAGAATGACTTGGTGATGTGATTTGTACTGCAACATCATTTCTTCAATTGGAAGGTTACATATCCATGTGACATAGATGTACTTGGAATTTTTTTGACAAAATTTATCCCCTAATTGCTAAGTCCCATGATGGTGACCATAATGGATGACATGAATCCCTAATGATATTGATGAATAGTATAATGACGATCATCAAATGGATACTCTAGACCATGACCTAAATGATGACCAACTAACTCTTTTGATGACCTAGGACAGGGAATGATGACATGACCATGATGGGTGATGGCGACCTTGAAAAAGTGGACAGAGTAACAATGATACCTAGACAAATGACTTTGGGACCTTTTGACAACTAGGAGAGATGTCAAATTTTATTTGAAAATATAATAATTTGACCCTAAGACACTATCAAAAACATGAAAGAGTACATTTGATCACTATGACTATTAGACACTAACATGGGAAAAAATAGCAATGTAGATCCAAAAAGGCTTGAAGGAAACCATAACAACAACAAGAGTAGCAAAGGGAAGCAACAAATCCAACAACAACATAAAAGAAGACCTTAATGAGCACCTACATTTAGAAGACCATTTTCTCTTAGACAAGACTATGAAAAATCTATCAAATTTCAAAGGAATCAAAGCCCCTTTCATCCTTTGATGGACGAGGTAGAGTTCTACAACTACCACAAGTTTTGACATGGTGCAACCAACTACAGGAGCAAAGTGTATACATATAGTGATCATAGATTGCAACAATATGGTCATCCAAGGAGATTATCCATCATGTATAATTGTGATTTTAATGGTTATTTTTACTCATGCAGTCTATCTGGCCATAAGGCAATTGACTGCAGATCTAGCCCATGGAGGAGAGGCACATTTCATGTGAGGCATATATATATATATATATATATATATATATATATATATATATATATATATATATATATATATATATATATCATGAGAAATAGGAGATTTGATCCTGTTGCTTCATATATTTTCCATGTGGGGTGTTATACATGTCACAAATTTGGCAATATGGTGAGAGACTATATGTTGCATAGTTCTTCAAAGAAAATATGACAAAAGCAACAACACAACCAAAGGAGACCTAGCAAAAAGTTAGAGAAGAATAAAAAGAAGCAACCTAGCATGGTGTGGAGGAAGAAAGAGAAGAAGCCTATGACATAGAGATATTAACCCCGTTCTATAGTCCATTAGCCATCAGTTGATTATTTAGAAAGGAATACAAAATTTTATGAGAGGTGCATAGCCTCAAAGGGAGTGTATTGTAGTAGTATGGAAACATGATAAGTTGTTTGAGTACGAGTTGTAGTAGCAACATCTTGATATGTTCATGAACCTCATTTCATATTTAGGTCTGTGGGATCAACCTGACTATTGGACGTTTAATGAGCTTAGGGGGATCTATGCATGGTACGAGGTTTGCATGGATTATATATAATTTTATTCATTACTTTCACTCATTCATTCGTAGCATCCTTACACATGTTTCCTAACTGAAATAGTACATTTTTTTAGCCATATATGTGTTGTTGGTTCTCATTGACAATTGGTTGAAGATTTTATGTCCCAACCATGCATAAAAGAAGACCATTTATTCAACCATGTGTAGAAGAAGATGATACCTTCAATCAATCATTTCTACATGTTCCTTTGATATTATCGCTGAAATGGTCAATGTACATGCCTTGTATTCGATACATTGTTTCAGTAACACTTGATGTTGGTCATGCTTTGGAGTGAGAGTTATAATGTATTGTTGCAACCAAGTATGGAATGTAGGGTAGCATGATTCAGTCATGTACTTATATTATTATGGCTATGTACTATGTATGATGGGTCATGTCCTGGTGAGAAATCATGGTGTTAAGCATGAATTGTAGTAGAGAATTTAAATCGTCCATGTATGCACTCATTTGAGCAAGATCAACCCTGTAACATTGTTGCATTCATCATTTGGTCTAGTTGATTAACTAATCTTGATGTCAAGCATGTTTTGAGGAGAGCCTTGAGATGATTCAACCATAAGTGGGCATATGGAGTTATGGTACAACCATGTATTTTTATTGATTAAGCCTTGTATCTCATGTATTAGTCTTGTACTTTCGTTATGTATCATTTGGACATTGAGGTGTATGGAGTCTTTGGCATGAAGAGTTGTCTTTTGCTTGCTTCAAAGAGGTATTTGCAATAACTAACATTGATGAATAACAATGTGGAAAAGATGGTTACAACCTCATTACATGAATGAGGATTATATTCAACTTGGAGAAGGCATGGTGTTGATCCTATTATTATTGCTACAACCATAACTCATGTATCTCATTGATCTTTTCATGACGTTGATTTAGACAAAACCATAGAAATGAAAGTAAGTTTTTCATAATATTATCTTGTCATTTTGTTTTAAATTAAATTATTATAATTAAAAATATATTATTTTATTTTTTCATTAAAAAAACATAAATAATTATTTATAAAAACTATTTTTTATTTTAAAATATAGTATTATATAAATCATTTTTCTCAATTTAAATAATTTTGAAATTTGAATTTTAAATGTAATGTTACATCAATAATTACCCTAATTTACAATGGAGTATTCGAAATAGAGATTTAGTTTGTCTATTAATATGGATAAATATGGTGTTCCATCTAATTTAAGAATTTAGTTTAATAGAAACAGTTAATGTTATTTGGTATTTGATTAACTATATCTGAATACGTAAGCAATTCAAATAATTTTGGATGAGAAGCGCTAGTTTAAATTGATAAGTTAATTAGATATATCATTTACCAAAGTGATTATATCTTTTAAGTTTTCTAAATAAAAAACTTCACGCCCAAGTTTATTTGATCTTTGTATCTATAGAAATTTGGAATATTTTAGTTTGTATATCAGTATGGATAAACATGACTTTCCATATAATTTAAGGACTTAGTGTAATTAGAGGTAGTTAATGTTATTGGGTATTTTATTAGTTTAATTTTAATAGGAAAACAATTCAAATATTTTATACGAGATATAGTAATCTAATAAATTTATTAGAAATGTCATCTACAAATATGTTATCATGTACCCATAAAAAATCTAGACATGTACCCATTAAAAAAACCTCTCGAACATAAAGTTATATAATCTTTTTTTATCGAAAACCTTATAAATGTGTAACTTATCACTTTCATATATTGAAAAAAAAAATTCAAAATTCCATATAAAGTAAACCTTTTCCATATTTAACTCGAGTTTTGAAGGATGATTCAGAGAGACAAATTACTAAAAAAAAAAAAGAGACAAATTACTTTGAAGGATGATTCAGAGAGACAAATTACTAAAAAAAAGGACAAATTACTTAAAAAAAAGAGACAAATTACTAATTATTACACGTTTGTGAAACAAAATTTCATAATTTTATATCATAATTTTTTTTATATATATTTTCACCTATATAGAAATATTTTCACTTATATATGAATGAATGGACTCCTTTTGATTATATTTACCAATTATATTTTTTAATAATAATTTTTCTTTTCAACGTTTAAACAAACATACATATAAGATATAAGAGAGAAGGGAATGTTACAATTTTTTTATTATTGAATGAAGATTAACACTTTTATTTATATTTATAATTTCAATTAAAAATGATATTTTTTTTCAATATATATATGAGAATTTCAATATATATGAGAAAAAAAAGACAATGTTTTATTGTATATAATTTTAGTAAATTTATGTTTTTAGTATCTTTTTTAATTCAAAAAAAAAAATTCAGTATAAAATCTCTTTCCGATGAAATCAACTTCTATATTACAATGAATTCCTTCCAATTTTGGTATACATATGCAAAGACAAGGTCTAACAAGTGTTTGGAAGAGTTGTTGAGTATCCCTCCCAGAATCCAAAGTCCTGTGGAGATGTACACGCAATTTAAATAAATGAAAAAGCATGACAGAGAACCATGGCTCAACCAACAAATGAAATGGCCATGGTATGGTAATTTCAACCCCATTTGCTGAGAAGAAATTAAAAATAGACTCTGACAAAAGATCCACCAAAGACATGTAAAGTTGCCTAATAACTATAAATAAAAACTAAAACAACAATAAGATACATTAAAGTATTGATTTTAGCAGAGAAACAACCCTAACGCGAGTTGTGAAACCTGCTATCTTTATTTTTATTTATGCTATTGGATCTGTAGGCATTGTAAAATAGTCCTTCAAGATTGTTATTATACAATATGTAATTAGTTTTTCATTCTGTTTTTACAATTAATAAGTTACCAAGACACAATTGTTTTGTACCTAGATTGCACATGTATAAATAAGTAATTTTATTATTAATATGATGCTCTTTCGTTGTGGAGTTTATTTGGGTTTGTACAATGGTATCAGGGCCCTGATTGAGTTGTTTTTAAACTCCATGTATTTGAAGCCTGTGGCTTAAAGGATACGCAGAGCGTGAAGATTGTGAGGATAGCTGAGTGCAGCAAAATGATAGCCTAGTGGAGTAGTGCAATGGGATGCCCATTGACTCTTTGTAAGTTTTATATCTTTCCATAATAATGAAAGACGATTGGAGAAATTCAGTGGTACAAAGGTTTTTTTAAACATATACTTTGAAGTTAGAATACATGTTGGAGTTTTGAGTACTTGTTCTTCTCAATAAAAATTTCCAAGACTGAGTTGAATGCCCATAATCGTTGGAAGATAATGATTCATTGAAAAGTGCTTTTGAAATAAAAGCCATTTTTCATGATATAAAAGCCACTGGAATTGAAGTAGATTTACAACTTACATCTTTTATAAAAGTCCTTCATGTTGTCTATTCACACTATTTGAAATCTCTCCAAGTGAGTGGGTAGTGAAATGGATTACATTTGATAAAATTGTAAACAAAATAGTTGAGAGAGAAAAGGATTTTGGGAAGAAAGAGGCCCCATCTAACTCTAATGTAGAAACTTTGTGCCTTTCACAAAAGGATCAAAAGTCTCATATTGAAACTTCTATAGGTGATAAAAGTAGTAGAGGTCGTGGTAGAATAAATTGATGATGATGATGACGATGGTGGTGGTTAACGTCCACTGAGACCAAATTGGTCTGTCAGACCTATAGTTTTCTTAGTTTTTAATTGTCTGGCTCCTCGTCTTTCTTGGCGAGATTGACATTGTAGCTTTCTTTTTCTTCTCTACGGTCTTCCAACTTTCTGTATCTTGCATCTCCTTCATCTCTTCTGGTTCTTGGGACATCGGTGTCTTAGCTTCGCAATCTATTGTGTTCGTCCTCTTGAAGATAGACGGAGAAGAAGTTTGGTCTAGGAGATCTGATTTGATGTTAAATGAAGATTTATTTTGTGCAGTATTCGAATCCTCATGACAATTGATGCTTGAGGGGTTGTCAAGTTCACTTTTTGGTTGTTGGGCAGGGTTTTCTCCCTGCTTGTCTTGAGAGTTGTTTCTTTCTTCTGATTCAGAGTTTTCTCTAGAGTATTCTTCTTTGATGACAGTTTAGTGTTCTTTTTGTGCTCCTTCCCACCATGTAGATCTGTGGTGGTTTTTTCTAGCAGAATTTTTCTGGGAGGCTTTTGGGCAATTTTTGGCTAGATGCCCCGTCTCAAGCAGGATCGACATCTGAAGAGGACACTTTCATAATTGAGTTTCTAGTTCCACACATAGTCTTTACTTGTTAGGTTTATTTGTTATATACCTAGGGGGGATAATATGGGGTACCAAGGGAGGTACCCAAGGTAATAATGTAATAATGGGATGGGCCATAGTAATAAATAAGGTGGTTAACCCATGTCATGTAAGGGACCACAAGTAGTTAATAATAATGTAATGGGCCCATGGTATTAGTTGATGGTATGAGGGAACCATGGTAATGATGCATGGTATTGTATGTATGAGGCCTATATAGAGGCTAAAGACTCCACATGGAGAGATATGAAGTGAAGGATTATTGCATGAACATGCATATGGCTTGTGGAGTGTTCTCCATCCTTAAGGAGTGAATGTATGGTGTTGCCCTACCTTAAGGGTTTGATCAATAAAGAATCATTTCATCTTATTTCTATCTTGTTATTCTTGGGTATATTTATATTTTGGGTTAGATCGACAACAATTGGTATCAGATCTACAACAATTGGTATCAGAGCTACAACAATTGGTATCATCCATTTCCTTGTCAAACAAAGCAGGATGTTGTAGATCTAACCCGGAAATATATGAGAATAGAGAATAACCCAATAATAACAAGATCAAAATATAGATAAATGCTTCTTTATTAATCTCAAAACCCTTAAGGTAGGACAACACCATATATTCACTCCTTAAGGAAGGAGAACACTCCACAAGCCATATGCCTGTTCATACAATAATCCTTCACTTCATATCCTCCATGTGGAGTCTCTAGCCTCTATATAGGCCTCATACATAAAATACCATGGGTCATTACCGTGGTTCCATCATACCATCAACTAATACCATGGGCCCATTACATTATTATTAACTACTTGTGGTCCCTTACATGACATGGGTTAACCACCTTATTTACTACTATGGCCCATCCCATTATTACATTATTACCTTGGGTACCTCCCTTGGTACTCCATATTATCCCCCTAGGTATATAACAGTTTCCTGATCTTGCACGAGGTTATGAAAATAGAATTCACATAGAAATCTCTGAACCTTCACTCCATAATGTTTCCAACAGTCTATAAAGTCATTGACAGTATTAATTTGTATTGGGGCACATGCTTTAATAGCCTTTATCTTTAATTGCAAGTATCGCTCCAATAAAAACAAAGCATAATTTTTGGCAGGGGCCCTACATGCTAAAACGTCATTGTATAAAGAACATAAGGTATCCATCTGTTTGATAACAGTATCTAACCTACAGGTTACCTTTGCAACTTTATCCTGTTCCTTTTTCCACCCTTCAAAGGCCTGGCTTTCAGATTGATTAACATTCCGTAGTTGCTGTTGGAGTTCTTCATACTTCTCACGAGGGACTGTCTGCTCTCTAAGCCTCTCCATCTCTTGCTGAGCCTCTTTCAATCCTTTGTGCAGGGTCCTTGTCTTTGGATCTCTTTTCCATGCATCAGTGGAGGCCGGGAGTTTTACCTGAACTTTCTTATTTCGTTGCTTTGAGTTCAGAACCCTTATCACCCTTGAGGGTGGTGCCTCTGTTTGAATCTCCTTGTTGTCTTTTTCTATTTTAACACGAATACCGGTTGGCAGTTGTTCCTTTTCAAATGGAACAACAGTCTGTCCCTCAGCTTTATTTGGAACAGCAGCAGAACTTTCAGCTTCATTTTGAACAGTAGTTGGGCCCTCAGCTTGATTTGGAATGTCAGCTGGGCCTTCGGCTTCATTTGGAACAGCAGCTGGGCCTTCAACTTCAATTGGAACAGCAGTTGGATTTTGGGCAGGGTTTTGATCAACAGAGCAATTTTTAGTCCTTCGCCGTTTTATCCTGCGGTTTCTTACTGCAGTGGGCATATTTTTCTTACTGGCGGTCTTCCTTGTCCTCTACCTTGTTTTCAGAATCCTGATCTACTGGTGGAGCTGGGCTATTATGCTCAATAACCTCTGTTGTTCCTTTCGTAATTCTCGAATTTCCAATGTTTTGTTAGAAGGAACAGCGGGCTTTTTGTTGCGTTCTGGGCCTTGACTAGTCCCTTGATTTTTCTCCTGGGGTACTTCTTCACTATGTTGTGCTGGCTGCTCCGGGGTAAGAACACTAACTGATTCCGTGGCTTTGCTTTCTATTCTCACTTCTTCTGGAATTTCTTCTGGTGCCACGGAAACAGATTGTTCCCTCTCGGTATCTCCCATCTCTTTTTCATCATGAACGGGCAGATTTCCTTCCTCTGCCTCTTCTGCATGTGGTTTTTCAGGTGCATCTTCTTCCTGGGGTTTGTCGCGGAGGTATGGTGGAGTGGAAGGTTGGCCATACTCACCCATATTGGCCAAAATTGCAGCCAATTCCTCTTCTCCCACTGGGTCTTGTGGTGGGCTACCTCCCTGCTCTCCCATTTCCTCCTCTTGCCTGGATTGTCCATCTTCTGCCTCAGGATGCTCAATTTCTATTTCAGGGTTCTCGGCTTCTATCTCAGGGTGTTCAACTTCTGTCTCAGGGGGCTCGGCTACTTCATCATTTTCTTCTTCGGATCGCTTAGCCTTCTCGGCCTCCCCTTCCTTTTCTCCTTCAACTTGTTCTTCTTCTATCTCTGGTCGTGTGGGTTGTTCAACCTCAATTACCACTGGCTGGCTAGTGCTTTCTTGGAGTTTTTCTAGCCTTCCTCTTATTCGGGCTAACCGGACTGATTTTCTGCGTTTCTCTGGCTGTTCCAGTGTCTCAGTGTCATGCTTCCATTTTTCTAACTCCTGGCGGGTTTCTGGTCGTTCAGATGTGCTTGCAACAGGTTTTTTCTTTCTCAATTCTCTGCGTTTTTCCGATCGTTCTGGTGTGCTTAGAGTTTGTTTACGTTTTGGGGAAGGTGCTGTCGCTCTCCCCTCGATTATTGAAATTAATTCTTTCCAGCTGCTTTGCTGCTAGGTGAGATTATGACTAACTATTAGTCGGATTAGTCCATGGTGGCTGACAACTGATTCTACATGCTGTGCCTTTTTCAGGCTTTGTGCGGCATCATGGAGTAAAGAATTCAAAAGTGCAGGAAGGTTTACAGAGCATTTCTGTCTTAAAACAGCTAAGAGTTTAAGATGTCATGGCCTTACCACGTCTTTTCTCCCCTCGCAGGTAATGTAGCTTTGCACTGTTCTTGCTAGTTCCACCCAGGGTTCTCCTAGCGTTGCTGGCAGGACTCCCTTCCCTTTAACTGTTAAGCTCTGGCCTTCGTCCTAGAAAATTTCCATGATCTTCTAGAGTCTTTCCTTCTTCAATGTCCATACAGGTCCGGTGGCTGGTAGTCCCGAGACTTCGGCAATTATATCGTCGGTGACTGCTATTTGCTTCCCCCGCACCGTGGAGTGATCCTCCTACAGATTCTGCAGAAATTCCATTGCTACTATTTCATTGGACTCCTTCAGGCGACTGAGATAAGTCAGCCACCCTGCTCTTTCCAGGATCTCCTGAGCAGCAGTGGAGACTGTCAACTTTTGTGGTTCGCTTCGAACTGCCCTGCCTCCCATGGTTTCACTATGGATTCATAATGGAACAGCAGCTGCTTGTGAAGTTTGAAACACAGAGAGAGTAGTGATCATCAAGTTTGGAAAAAAACACAGAGTATGCAACAGAAATGAGTTATGAACAACAACTTGTATAGAAAAAATAGAAATGTCATGCCGTTAAACCGTGCCATTTCCTGGTATGCTATCTTTCCCGAATAGTGAGCTGACACATAACCTGGGGAATCATGAGGTGAACCTCCCCCCCGCAATGCGATAGGCTACCCCAGCCGTCAAAGAGAGGAGCGGCAACCCGATCTATAACCAAGTCATAAAGGAACAATGTATGAAAATATGCCATGTTTAGAAAAACAACGGTTTTCCGAAATCGAGGCATAAAGTTGGATCGCATATTATGTAAGAGGCTGTTGTGATATGATGCGAGGCTAGGGATAGGACGTCTGTCGTACTTGCCAAATCTGAAGTGGTCATTGTCACCTCCTTTTCCATGATTGGTGTAATAAATTTCCATGTGGTATATAAATGGGAGATAATGTATGATTAGTGCCTAGGATATAAGAAACAAAAGAGTATTAGTATCCTACCTATTGGTGTAATTAATGTGACCTCGATACCATTAATAGTGCTCTGCTGCCGACAGGTGTCCATAACCTTGGCAGAGTTGTTTATTTCACCCGCGGAACCATGATCCTTTGTGTGCATATTAAGGAATGCGATGTCAAAGTGTAGGTCATTATGCTGGCTTGGTAACCAGGTAGCCATAATGCCATTCACGAGGAGGGGGCGAAAAGTGGGCAGGCTGGCTCGTGATGAGACCTCCTGTTCCAAGGTTTTTTCTTTTACTATACCTTTTGGACCATATCCCTGGTGTGGTGGCCATAGTGGGAATGCCACTTCGCTTCCATCCTCATGATCATGGTAGGTTGGCTCTTGATGAGACCCCCTATCCTACATTTGACAATTTATAATTCATTTGTTTTTTCTTTCTCTTTCTTTTTTTTTTTTGATAAAGCACTATTCCTTATATATCCACAAAGGGTGGTTCAACACTCCTTAAGAGTAGGAATGGTGGAAGAAGTCTTATCATCTCAATAGGAGGATATAAACCTTTTGCTCTTATTCCTAAACAAAATCAAAGAAAAGAATGGCATGATAAAAGATAACCAATCGGGGCAAAATTAGTAATACAATGATAGAAAAATATAAGTACATCCTTCCTTCTGTCCTCTTACCAATACATAGCCTTATAAAGATAGTGATTTATAATTGCCTGATTTCAGTGTGTTGTGATTTGGATTCATTGCATAAGTGCATTGCTTGTCTCTAAAAGACTTTTGAAAGAATAGGGGTAAGAAGCATCCTTACTTGGACTAGCAAGAGGTTAGCTGTGTCAAAAAGAGAGAAGAAGTATACTAGATGAATAAAGGAGCATGAGTTCAAAAAGTGCAATGTCGTTCCTTTTGAAAAAGAAACAGCAGAACAAAGCAATGTCGTTCCTTTTGAAAAAGGAACAACAAAAAATCAAAATGTGTTGTTCCTTTTGAAAAGGAACAACAGAAAATCCAAACATGCTGTTCCTTTTGAAAAGGAACAGCAGAAAATCTAAATGTGTTGTTCCTTTTGAAAAGGAACAGCAGAAAATCAAAACATGTTGTTCCTTTTGAAAAGGAATAGCAGAAAATCAAAACGTGTTGTTCCTTTGAAAAGGAACAGCAAAAAATCAAAACGTGTTGTTCCTTTTGAAAAGGAACAGGAGAAAATCACAACGTGTTGTTCCTTTTGAAAAGAAATAGCAGAAAATCAACAAGTGTTGTTCCTTTTGAAAAGGAACAACAGAAAATCAACAAGTGTTGTTCCTTTTGAAAAGGAACAGCAGAAAATCAACAAGTGTTGTTCCTTTTGAAAAGGAACAACAGAAAATCAAAAAGTGTTGTTCCTTTTGAAAAGGAACAGCAGAAACATGCAAATGCCATTCGACAGAAAAATTGAAATCTATGTATGCACAACAAGTTTGAAAAAAAAAAGATTATGTACAAATTGTGAAAAGAAATAAATTCCTTAATGAATTACGGATGAGGAAGATTTCTCTTCCTCCCCTAAGATCTCCATATCAGCGTCTCTGCGTAGCTGTTGGCAGAAGGATTCCCGAGTGAGTGGTTTACGATAAAGACGAACCCAGTGGCCATTCACTTTGAAGGTATATCCAGAACCGTCAATGGTAGTTAAATTGATGGTCCCATTGTCATGTACCTTCTGGATTTCGTATGGTCCTAACCAATGAGTTTGGAGTTTCCTAGGGAAATCCTGAAACCGAGAGTCATATAATAGGGCCCAATCTCCTTCATGAAAGACTTTGTTTTTGATAAGGGCATCATGCCATTTAGCTCGCTGTTGTTGAATCAATGTTGTATTTTGTAGTGCAGAGAGCCTGATTTCGTCCAATTCATTGATCTGTTGTAGTCGATTAATCTGTGCCTCAGTTAAATCTAAGCTGACTTCCTGTGTTGTTCGTAATGTTTGGATTTCAAACTCTATAGGGAAAATGGGTTGTTTTCCAAACACTAGTTGATAAGGTGAGTAACTAGTGGTGCTTCTCCATGTTGTTCTATAGGCCCAAAGTGCTTCAGGTAGTCAGGCAGTCCAATCACGCCTATGTGAGGCAATGGTTTTTGTTAGGATCGATTCTATTATCTTATTGTTGCTTTCTACTTGTCCGTTCACCTGTGGGTGATATGGAGTAGTAATTTTGTGCTGGCCATGATAATTATTAAGTGTTGCTGCTAATCTATGGCCAATAAATTGTGGTCCTTTGTCTGTGATTATTTCCCTTGGAAGGCCATAACGCACAAATAGATGGAAGAGGAACTGTATAACAGAGTCTTCTGTGGCCCGAGGCAATGCTTCTGCTTCAACCCACTTGGTGACATATTCTGTTGCCACCAAGATATATGTTCTCTGATTTGATGAGGGTTTGATGGGTCCAACAAAATCAAGAGCCCATCGCTCAAATGGTTCGATGACTAACTGAGGTTTAAGGGGCATCTCATCAGCTTGACCAGGACGTCCTGCTCGCTGGCAGCTGTCACAGGCTTGGACAAATTTCTTTGCATCTCTAAAAATTGTGGGCCAGTAATATCGTGTCTGTAATACTTTGTGTCCCATTCTACACTCAGTGAAGTCTCCCCCACATGGTCCATCGTGACAGGATTTTAGGATGTCGAAGATTTCATCTTCTCGAACACATCTCCTAATATGCATGTCTGCCCCTGTATGAAACAGATAGCCCCCAATCCAGGAAAATCGAGCACTCTTCTGAAAAATCTGTTTTCGCTCATTAGAGGTTAAGTGTTTTGGTAGTTTACCTACTGCAAGGTAATTGGAAACATCGGCATACCAGGGTGTTCGAACGGCAACAGCAAACAGATGTTCATCCGGAAATTGATCTTCAACTGCTGCTGCATCAACTGGCTTTGGCATTCTTGAGAGAAAATCAGCTACAGGGTTCTCTTTGCCAGGCCAGTCCTTGATTGTGATATTGAATTCCTGCAATAAAATCAACCATCTAGTTATTCTGGCATTTGTGACAGGCTTATTTGCTAAGTATTTTATGGCGGAATGATCCGTATACAAAATAACAGGATAGCCTGTAATATAATGTCTAAATTTATTGACAGCATGTATTACAGCTAGGAATTCCTTTTCAGTAACAGTGTAATTTAATTAAGCAGGGGATAATTTTTTGCTGATATAATAGATAGCATATGGTTTTCTATTTTCTTCCTACCCAAGGACTGCGCCAATGGCTGTATCTGAGGCATCAACTGATATTTGAAATGGCAGGTCCTAGTTTGGTCCTCGCAGGACTGGGGCTGTAGATACAAGCTTCTTCAAATCCTTGAAAGCACGTTCACATTTGTCTATCCATAGAAAATCAATGTTACCAGTTAGTGCATATAAAGGTGCAGCAATATGTGAATAATGTTCTATAAATCGTCTATAATATCCAGAAAATCCAAGAAAGCTGCGTACCTCTGTTTGAGTAGTAGGAGTGGGAATAAGCAAAAGTATTTGGATATTGGCCGGGTCTACCTGAATGTCGGCTGCTGAAATATAATGTCCTAGAATAAGTCCTTTAGTCATCATCATGTAACATTTTTCGTGACTTAAGCAGAGCCTGGTAGCTATACAGCGTTGTAGAACTTTTTCTAGGGTATTTAGTGCTGGATCAAAATCATCTCCATAGGGTGTAAAGTCATCCATATACACTTCAAGTCCATCATTTATTAGATCTGCAAAAATGCTAAGGATAGCCCTTTGGAATGTGGCGGGAGCATTACATAGGCCAAATGGTAGGACTCGGTAGGCAAATGTCCCCCAAGGACAAGTGAAAGTTGTTTTGTCCTGGTCTTCAGGGGCAATCTGAATCTGATTATATCCACTAAAGCCAACCAGGAAGGAAAAGAATTTTTTCCCTGCCAGAGTATCTAGCACTTGGTCTATGAATGTGAGTGGAAAGTGGTCTTTTTGTGTTGCTTTATTGAGTTCTCTGTAATCCACACAAATTCTCCATTTCCCATTCTTTTTTGGTACGACCACAAGTGGAGAGACCCATTTACTGTCAGAAATAGGATAAATAAAATTAACATCTAACAGTTTTTGAAGCTCCGCTTTAACCACATCTTTTAAATGAGGATTGAGTCTTCTCTGCGGTTAACAGACAGGTCTAGCATCTTTTTCTATATAAATGTGGTGTGTACACAAATGTGGGTCGATTCCTTTCATATTAGGGTAATCCCATGCAAATGCCTGTTGATATTTTCTTAATACATGGATGAGCTTAGTTTCTTGTTCAGGTGTGAGGTTGGCATTGATATTTAAAGTTTTTCCCGGTTCAATTTCCACAATTTTACTATTTGCAACAGAAGTAACAGGTATTGTTTGATCATGTGTGTCTTTCAGAGGATCTTCCTCTAATTCATTATCAAATGCTGCTTCTATCATGTGACGTTGTGTGCAGGATTCAGTTTGACTGATGAAATTATTAATGGCATCATCTTCTGTTTGATCTTTAAAATCAAGTGCCTCTTGTAAGGTCAATGGAGATATAATGTTATCAGTAAGGTATGATACAGGATACTTGTTAGTTCTAATTATTGTGAGACTTGGCTGTGCTGGAGGGTATAGAACCAAATTCTTAATATCGAGTCCTTTAGTTATGGTCATATTTCCTTGCCGGCAACCAATGTAAGCATCGGCGGTGGCAAGCCAAGGCCTTCCTAGGATTAGCGGGTGTCCATCAAGTCGGGTTTTTGGATTAATTATCAGGAAATCGGTCGGATATTCCCAGGAGTCTACAGAGACCATGACATCGTGTAGAGTACCTTCCGGTCTAATCACAGATCGGTCAGCTAATTCTAACAAAGTATAGGTAGGTTCTACAGATGTAATGCCGAGCTTTTGACAGGTGGTGATTGTTAAAATATTGATTGCAGCTCCTAGATCAACTAAGGCGTTAGACAAGGTCTGACCGTAAATTTGAATAGTTATAATTGGATTTCCTGGGTCTTCATATTTGATGGGTGTTTCTTTCCCGGATAAGAGATAAGATAAAGTGCCGACTACTTGGACTCTTGGATTAGTTGTTATATTCCTCCTTGGTTTCTTTATGCACAATTCTTTAATAGTTTTTGCATATATAGGAATGTCTTGAATGGCTTGGAGGAATGGGATTTTTATGTACAAATTTTTTAATTCCCCCAGAATTTCAAAGTCAGGGTACTGTAAAGGTCGAGGTATGACTAATCGTTCTGGGAATGGGGGAGAGGATGTGGTTGCTTGATTATGAGACTGTTGATTATTTACATCCTCTTGTTGCAATTGATGTTCTCTTACTAACTGATCTTCATTATGAACTGTTTTATCCCCCTCATTTTGAATGATACGTCCAGATCGTAATTGAAGATCATTATACTCCCACAGATCAGGTCCTATTTCTGGTGATTCAATGATTTGAAGAGATTGGACTGGTCTGTTATTTGGATTGGGGTTGGGCTGGGCTGGGAGTTGCTGTTATGAAACCAGCTCAAGAAAAGAGAGAAAAGATAGATCAACGCCTTAGAATTTAGCCTCTTCGAGGGGGAAACCTCCTTTACATTACATAAATGAACAATTCTTGGATGATACAAATGAAAAGACCTCATTTCTATATATATGAGTCTAAGGGGTTATAACATAATCATAACCGACATAACAATAATAATGTAAGGGCACAATAATAACAATAGTGGGCTTCTATGGGGCACAATAGTAACAATATGGGCACTACATGGGTACATCAATATAATAAGTGGGTTATACTAATAACAATAAGGGGTTACACTAGTAGTATAGGGGCCTAACATGCCCCTCTCCTTCAAAAAGCGTTGTCCTCAACGCTTGAGTAGTTCTTGATGCTTCTGTATAAAATTCTTATCTTCCCATGTGGAATAGTCAGCGGGTAAGTTCTTCCACTTGATGAGATACTCTGAAATTGATCGATTTCATAGTTGTCGGGTTCTTGTTTCTGTGACTGCTCCAGGTTCCAATATGATTTTTCCTTCCTCTTCAATTTCTGGCAATATTGCTTGAATTGGGATCTTTTGCAACTTTTGAACAAGTGGCCATACTTCTTCGTCCTTCTTCCATTCATCCCTTGCTTCGTTTATCCAATCTGGTTGGATAATATAAATAGCACAAAACAATGCTTCCACATCCTCATCCTTGAAGAGTCTTCCCATTCGGTAAGGTCGCCATTTTTTAAGTGCATGTAGTATTGCCAACATTTCCTTCTCATAAATATCTTGCTTGAGATGTAGCAATAAAAATACCCAATCACCTACATCAAAAAAAATTTCACTACGATGTTGATCTACCTGTTGTTTCGTTTGATTTTGCACCGAAGTGGCATTATCCTTTAAAAGTTGGAGAACTTGCTGTTGATGCTCGATGTGATCTTTCTTTGCTTGAACCTTTTTCTTCTTGATATGTCCTTCTATCTTTTGAGGAGTGGTAATTTCTTCCAGTCTTTTACAAGATATGGTCGGATTCATTTCTTGATGCTCGATGTGATCTTTCACTTCTTGAACATTTTTCTTCTTGATGTGTCCTTCTATCTTGATAGTTTGAGGAGTGGTAATTTCGTCCATTGAATTACAAGATATGGTTGGATTCATTTCTTCTTTCTCGATGTGATCTTTCATTTCTTGCACCTTTTTCTTCTTGATATGTCCTTCTATCTTGAGAGTTTTAGGAGTGGTAATTCTTGCCAATGCTTTACAAGATATGGTCTGATTCATTTCTTCTTTCTCTGGCGTGGTGTCCTGGCATATATCCTCTTCTTTTGATGTTTCTTGATCCTTTTCTTCCTCCTCTTCATATTCTATGTAAAATAATTTCTTCTCAGCACACCTATGACCTTTAGTGCATTTGCTATCACAATTGTAACAAAGCCCTTTTTCTCTTTTTTCTTCCAATTGTTGTGGTGTAACCCTTGTAGGTTGTGGAAGGCTGGGAGAAACAACACTTCCATATTTATAGTTGTGAGGGGTATGCTTCCTGGTTTCCATAATTTTGCTTTCAATTATGTCACAAAGCCCTTTTACTCTTTCCAATTGTTGTGGTGTTGCTCTAAAGAAGGTGTTGCTCTTTGTATCCTCATAATGTGCTATCATTTCCTCCGTGAAAATTGACCACGTAACAAGTTTTTTACGAGAACGAAGCCCTTCATACAATAAAAATTGATCTGGTTCTAAATATGAAGATGCAATACATACCTTTTGTAACAGTTTTACACCATGTAGATCAAAATATTGCTCCATCTGAAGCATCCAATTTACCGGATCGTTGCCATCAAACTTCCTCATCTTGCTTTTTCTTGATTTTAGGAGCTCGACCTTGAAACGACTGTAACTCTGTACTTTCATATCTTTAAGTTTTGAAATTGTGAACTATAGTAGCCCTCTGTGTTCTATTTCCAATGCCACTAGTCTGATCCAAATTGGATTCTCTAATAAAGAGTTATGCACAATCTCCCAAGATGACCTGATTATAGACCTTTCGAGAAGAGTGAAATTGTATGAAGTGCCATGTGTCACTGTTTCAACCTTTGGATCTAAAAAATTCATACAAGAAACTATAGTCCGTCCTCTTTCTTTACCTTCTTATAAAATTTCAATCCAATCCCCAGAGAGAAAGTTATGACGATTTTCCCTAGGTCACCTGTGTTGAATGTAATTCAGGAGTCTGCAAAAAGACCAACTTCCTCATATCATATCTCCGCACATATTGCGTGAAAAGCTTTGAAATTCGGATCCAAGGTTCAACGCAATTTCTTCTCAAATGGGTTTTTTTTGCGACTTCTGAAACATCACAGAAAACAATTTATAGCGAAAATGCCATGATGACTTGTTTGGAGCAGCGAAACCCTAGAATCGAAAGCTCTGATACCAAATGTTATGAAACCAGCTCAGGAAAAGAGAGAAAAGATAGATCAACGCCTTATAATTTAGCCTCTTTGAGGGGGAAACCTCCTTTACATTACATAAATGAACAATTCTTGGATGATACAAATGAAAAGACCTCCTTTCTATATATATGAGTCTAAGGGGTTATAACATAATCAGAGCCGACTTAACAATAATAATGTAAGGGCACAATAATAACAATAGTGGGCTTCTATGGGGCACAATAGTAACAATATGGGCACTACATGGGTACATCAATATAATAAGTGGGTTATACTAATAACAATAAGGGGTTACACTAATAACAATAAGGGGTTACACTAGTAGTATAGGGGCCTAACAATTGCGGTCTCAAATTAGACTGGGGATTTCGTTGTAGAGATGGCAGAGTAGGTTGAGGGAGCGGAATAGTTCCTACTGGCTATTGCATCGGTCTTTGCCAGTTCGTCTGCCAGGATGAACCTTGTGAAGTAGGGGGAGTCCATTGCGGAGGATATGGGCTATTCTGCCAATATGGTGAATTATAAAGGAAATTCGGCCAACTAGATTGAATTGGATGATTCAGCCATGGGTTTGAAGAAGGAAATAGTGGTGGTGACCAATTTGTGAATGGAGGTGGGGGCTGATTTGTCCACATATTATATTGTTGAGCGTTATATTGTGGAGGCTGAAAATAAGAGGTTGGGTCTGAAAACATACCGGATTGTCTTTGCTGCCACTGGCGGCACTGGTTGATCAAGTACACTGATTCTGGTTCTTCCTCTGCTTCCTTATATACTGCCTTTAATCCAGGAAGTGAGGGGTAGCTTTCCGTAAGATGATCGTTTGTACAGATGGCACATGTTTGGACTGTATCCAGTGGACACTCCTTGTGGCTATGTTTTTTTTCTGCATCGGGGGCAGAAGATTGCCAAATTTTGTTCTGCCTCCATCTGCTTCTGCTTGGCCTGCAAAATATCAAGTTGTTTTGTTAGTGTCCCTAGAATATCAGTTTTAAAATTTTCTAATAAATTTCCAATCTCCACACGCGTTACTCCTTCTGTTGCTATCTTATTGTCTCTTGCAAACCGATCATATTCTACCGGTTTTATTCTTGTGATGCCTCTCGAACTCCTGATACATAGATCAATAATGTCAGCAAAATTCTCTTGATAAATATCCCCTTTTCCCATAATGTTTAATGTTTCGATCCATTGTTCTTTCATGCCCCTTATCAATGCAGTTTTTAACACATTATCAGGTAGAGGTAGTGATGCATAAGGAGATCTTCGTAAATTATATTGAAAACGTTCCACATATTGCTCTAATGTTTCGTTTGGTTTGGCTGTCATTTGAAATATTTCATCTTTCAATTCTCTAGACCTACAATAATCCTGATATTTTTTTAAGAAGGATTCTTTCATCTGATCCCAATTGTTGATGACCCCACCACCTAGCCCCATAAACCATCTTAGAGCAGCCCCTTTTAATGTTGAGGGGAATAGTTTCAATTTCTGGGGATCGATGGTGTAATCATATCCCCTACACAGCACATTGAATTCGAATAAAAATGCATCCAGATCTTCTGATGTAAGACCGTGAAAGGTTGGGATATGTTGAAGAGGGATAGCTTTCATGGGTGCATTTGCTGCAGAATCCACTATAGGATATTGTAATGTAGAGGTTTGAGTATTTGGCTGATTCTGAGCCATAGGATCAAATATGTGCCAATAACCTTCTGGGATATCTAGGATGGTATTCCTAGGTTGAGAGGGAACGATCTTAGCAGGGATAGTTTTAACAGCACTTCCTTTATCTGGGATAAGAGGAATACCTTATGTTTGAGGGGATTGAATTCCTTCAACAATGATTTTCGCAGCACTCCCCTTATCTGGGATGTTTACTAGTTGATCTGTTCCAATGAGAGATTTTGGTTCTTCTGTTTCCCCTGTTTCTCCTTCTCCTTCACAAAAGTTACTGAAATTCCCTTCCTGCAATAGTTCTAGAGTAGAATTTTCAATTTCCTGAAAGTCCTGCTCTTCCGTTTGACCATGCACCTCAGCAAAGGCTACAGATGGTGATCCTGTGGCCTGAAGGGAACTAGTAGGCTTCTTAGAAATGGTTTTCTTGAAACCTTCTGATGGTTGAGATTCTGTTTTCTTATAGATTTCGTCTATGAAAGTTGTTCAGCCAAGGGTCACCAGCCCCTTGGCTTTTTCAGGTTTGGATGGAAGCTTGATGTTCTTTTCTGGTATTTTCTGCTTAGTCATGCACTCAAATAAACTGCTAAATTCTATTCAATCAAAGCAAAAGCAAATCTGTCAGGAAAGCAGACAATGGAGCAGGGCTTTTACATGCTCCGTACGCAGGTTCTTACCTTTCGTTTTTAAAATCCAACTCTTTCCCAACAGGTTTGTACACCACTCTGAAAAAAGAAATGGCTACACTCTTTCCCTGGCAACAACGCCAAAATGTAGAGCTATAAAAAGGGTCTCTTTCACCTCTAATTACCTCACATTAATATGTCAATCAGGGAACGTTTGGTTATTTCAAAGAGTGACTCAATCTGAGGCTATTTGTCAGAGTAATGCAAGTAGTACAACGTCCTACAAAATACAAGAGTAAACTGATGCTTGTCTATAACTAAGTTCCTTCAAATGACTAAAGCACACACTCTCAAAATATCAGTCAAGGGTCCGACAGCAGTAGTCCATCCCTTTGGAAACTGATGGAAAAGGAAACTAGAGCATGGATCACGGGTCTGGGAGCAAGGCAGTAAATGCAGAGGCTCACTACAGCCACAGATCGTCTCTCACACCAAATGCGAGTAAATGAAATGGCAGATAGAAATGGAATGGCAAATAGGAAATTAAACAGTAAATCTAGAAAGGAACAACAATGCTTAAAATGGAACAACAATTCTGAAATGGAACAACAATCACTAAAACTAAACCTCGCGAGTAACAATCACACTTTATACTATCAACTCAAAAGCTCTTATCGTAATCAAAACTCCAATCTTTCATTCTCCAAGAAAATCACACAATCCACTTAAAGGAACATCAATAATTCTCAATTATGGAACAGCATGTGAAAGTCATACACACAACATTCTAAGAAGGTAATCTGACTTTAATCCTAATCATCAACAGGAATTATAACTGTGTTTCCAAATGGAACAGCATGAACTCTGAATCATAAAGAACACTTCTTTGAGATAATTACCTTAACACACATACTTAGCATAGAAGCTTCATAACACAAGGATAACACTGTTCAGTTGAATCCAATAAGATTTCATCCACTCTGAAAGTATTGATAATATAACACAGAGTCAATGGAAAGAACATTAATGAATGAATCTTAGCAGAGCATGTAATGTAACTTATAAAGCATATCAGATTACCAACTAGTGATGATAAACAAACCACGCAGAAATCAAATCGTAGTGATACAGCAACAAGTGTCCTCCGGGGCCGGGTCCTTAGCCTCAAGGGTACACCGCTTTAAGCTAATCCAGACACAAAGATGAGATAATCACCAAGTTTATATTAATACATAAAACAGAAAGTACAATGAGCCAAGTTCAATGAGACTCGATGATCACAGTTAAGTCTTTAACAAAAAGTTACATAAAAGCCTCTCCCCTTGATTAACAGTGCCGCCCCTTTATATAAGGATAACGGTGGAGATGTCTAAGTGGTAAGATAAATAAAGTAGTGATCCCTCAGGATCGAAGATCCTGAGGGATTTGCAAAACTGTTAATCCCTAATTACTTCTTTCTCTTCCGCCAAGCTGGTGCCTTTTCCTCCTTTTCCGGACCGGTTTGCTTCAGCTTGCTTTGCCTTGTCTGCACTCGGTCCTTCGTCAAAGGGACAACAGTTACCCTGTTCTTATCTTCTTCTTTGGAACAACAGCTCCTCGTTTCTACCCTTTCCTGCACAGGAAAATGACAATTATCAGCGGATAAGTCTTTGCATACTAATTCCACGTATTCTACCACAATTCACTATTGTTTTCCTCATTAATGATGTGAAAGATTCATAAGTCCTATAGAAAATCCACTAAAATGATCATTAAAAACATACCTTTTTTAGTACTCCACAGGTGGTCCAAACACCTACGAAATCCAGTGTATGACTTCTCTAGGGAATTCCTCCTAGAAGAATTCCCTTACAAATGAGAAACATCTTCTTTCAATGGTAAGCTAGAGAGAACCCAAAGGTTTGTAATAATGACACTAGCTAGATGGATTAGAGCATATGAGATAGAAAAGGAGGAGTTTGCATAAATGTTCGATTGAAATGGGGAACCTATGTTCAATGATCCATATTTCTTCACCTATGTTGAGAAATTTCCCATTGGGATGAAAATCGTCATTTATGAGCTCCCGTACTGGGAGCATATTAAGATTTCCCACTTACTAGATCCCATGTATATATTTAAAAATGTTTCATCTTCTTTATGGAGGAACATATCATTGAAACAAAGTGACACATTGGTTTTTAGGAGAGATCTTATTTCTTCAAAACCTAAAAAGAAGCATTTGCCAAGACAAGAAATTAGAGGAAAGGTTGGCCCCTCTTGGTCTTTCAAAGAAGGTGATGTCCCACGAGTTTTTAAAGAAATATGATCTTTCTTTGGCAAAGGAAGTTATAATGAATGTGAGGGTGCCTTCTTTATATGGGTCTTCACTAAAGTGTTGCTTCATTGTGGATGACCACTTGTCGGGGTTGAAATGACATGACTATTTGAACCTTCTAAGAGTACGTATGTCAATTTTTTTATTTTTTTTTATGTAATGGGATATTTTATAATTATTTTTTGTATAATGTAATATGTACTATTCAGTGTCATTATCCTCTGCTCGTGCATGAGTGTATGAACCATGACTTCCCCCAAGACATATGACGTGCCATATCTAAATTATCTTCATTTGTACATTGGATCACATCAAAGGAGATTCATATGGCTAGCATTCCATGGTAGCGTCAAGAGATAGATGAGATTATTTGTATGTTTTAGAAGGATCTACCGATGAGACTCATGGACTTGCAAGTTCATATTCTAATTCACCTAGTAGATGAGGTTGAATTAGTAGGGGTCATTTCATGTCGTTGGTTGTTCTTCTTAAAGAGGTACATGAAAAAATTGAAAGGTTTTCTTCAACAAAGGGAAAAACTTGAGGGGTTTATGGTATAGGGGTATATATCATATGAGTCTTTCTATTATGCCAGTGAGTACATAAAGAATATCAATGACACACCAGGTGCAGATATTTGGAAGGATGAAAGGGATGAAGAAGAAAGAGAAGGGGAGCTTCTAAAAACAAATGGAAAGAGGCACATGATAAAGAGTAAGTGCAGGATTATCATTTTTTAAATTACTACACTATAACCATTCATAATGAAATTCATATTAATGTTGTTATCACTCCTCCAAATCTCCAAGGCTGAGGAAGAGTCCATCTGAGGTAACCATAGACCAATCTTTTGACTTGGTAGCTAGCCCTACCAAGCCGAAGAGGGCTCTCTCCAAAGGATCACATCCAAGGGGGCTAGATGGATTATGGTTTTAGGCTAGATATAGTATCTCAAGGTTTTGATTTGATTTGATTGGGATAGTCACTAGATGAGTGAATTAGGTCAGAGAGTGAACTAGGTGAAGGCATGAGAGAATCAAAATTGCAGACATCTAATGGGGCAAGGTAGGAAAGTAATTTAATACTTTGCAGTATATTGATGAGGTGCTAAAAAGGGCATGGAATTTATGAATTCTTTTTAAACTGAAGAAATGAAATACATTATAATGATTTTCCCAAAACAAAGCATAGAAGATGAATTCTTCTTATCACACCTTGAAAATAAAACATATTTAGAAGTGAAATGGATAATGGAAGATACAAAAAATTCACACACATGTAACTGAAGAAGAAACAATATCAAAATGCCATGCCACAGGAATCCCACCAAAATAGTTGCAACTCATCCAATATATTCCATGACAAAGTCTGAAACACTAATACAATATCCAATGAAGTCCCACCTGTAGAATGACTAAAAAATTACATGATATAGGCCTCAAAACAACTCATCCTAGCCTCAGGGTTCAAATCCATGAGAGGAGGAGCAGTTACAACAAAAAATGAATTGATAGCTAGAGTGTAGGGTGGTCGAATTGACTCATCCCTAACTTAAGTGAACTGATTCATTACATCTCATGGAGGCCATTTACCTAATGTAATTACCATAGGTAGCAGTAAAACATGATAATTACATCAATCATGTCAATCACATCAGTAAGATATTGATTTCCCATAGGTAAAAATCAAATTTGGAGAAGAACAGTGAAAAATTAGGCTAGTGTCAAACGCTCAGCGCTAGTGTCAAGCGTGTAGTGCCATATTAAGACCAACTTTTGCCTACCTTCCTAGTGTCAAAAGTGAGTACCGGATAGCTCATCGGAAATATTATCCAGTATAGTTTCCAAATATGTCTTTATATTTCAAAATGGGCTTGATTTGAGCCTCCAAAACGTCATTCTCCCAAGACTGGTCAAAAAGTGCAGAATGAGGGTGAAAAAAAGAAGTGTTCTCTTGAAGGAAGCTTTTGGAGGCCTTCCACTCCTCCAAATTGAGCTCATGATATCTCATTGGAAATATATTTTTGTATAGTTATCATTTGAATCATCATGAAAGTCATTTGGACAATAAAGCTAGGAGAAAAATATAGTTTACCAAGGGAACTCCAAAATTGCAGTAACTCTCTTGTAGAAACTGTATTTTTTCCATTTCTCCAAAACCATGACACCTCTGGAAAAAATGAATGATCTTTTTCATCCTTGGACTATTATGGACAAAAACCTCTATCACGTTTGTAAAATTCATCTCTATTTGGTTGCAAACATACTTTGAAGCAAAACAGGCCCTATGTGTGGCAAATGATTTGTCCCTTGGAATGAATTCTTGAAAACTGATGGAGACATGTTGTTCATGAGTTGGAATGGCCTCATGATTCCTGAAATGACCTCTGTTAGGCCTCCTCTACTCAGATGTATCTGATTCCATAGCCAACCCTAGATCCGTGGGAGAGGAAATTAGGCCTTAATGTAGGCAAAACAAGGGATTTGGGAAATTTATAGGAATGAAGGGAAATAAAGCGGATAGGGGGCTTCTAAATTCTTAGGAAAATTTTGGGGAGGTAGGGGGAGATGTTAGGATGTAATGGAAACTGGAATTTTAAGGATTGAGTGAGGGGAAGGGGTCCAAAAGGGCGAAACACAGACCTAGTCTAGAAAAGTGTCAAAAGCATAGCAATAGGCTAGGGTTTGTAGAAAAATGATTATTTTGAGTGATAGGAGTGATGGGAAGTTTTTAGGAAGGCATATTAAGTATAGGGGAAGGTGTAAGAGCATCAGGATACAATTTTTGTTGATGATTTAACCATGGAGGTCATGAAACCAAGAAAAATGTCCTCAAAACCCTAGGAGAGGGAAATGAGAGGAATGGGCATGGGAAAAGGTCAAGGGAGGTAGATGGAGTGTAGGTGAGTGAGGGTTGTTTTACTAGGGCGACCATCAGTGAGTAAATTTTTGAATGAGGACCTAGGTGGAATGACAAAAATTTCTAAGCGAGACCCTAATATGAATATGAAAAGAGGAGTTTTGATCATTGATGGCAGTATGAAAATACTGACACTAACAAATGCATATATTGATCTCATACGTACTGTTGTATTGTTTTCTATCACCTGTAGCACAAGTGCTTATGGAAATATAGAAGCCTCCTAGATGCAACCTCAAATTCCAATTTGAACGAGAGGGGAATCCTTCTACCCTCTGGAGATATCAACAATACTCTGACTCCATTTCCTTCTTTAGAATTTACACCATCAAAATACAACTTCCAAACTTTTCTACAATATCTGAGCTACTAATCTAGTCTAGCTGCAAGTTGTACCTTTGTTTCTTCTAAAATAAAGTCATCTTCTTCGAGCATTAAGCAAGAGATATCTCTTTCGTTCCCATAGACAAGAGAATTATTTGGGCAATCAACTCTTGTGATTGTTTTGACGAACCTTGATTCGTTGTACATCTGCCTTTCTTCTTCACCAAAGATAGGGATGGTAGCATAAGTAAGATGTAGTTTGATGGAAACTCCAATATTTGATCCCCAAGATCTGGACAAAAGCATACTGAACCTTGCATGGATATCGGCTACTATAATGTCCATCAATACACTTTTCACTAGGGTTTGGGCCAAATTCACCACCAATTCCTCTATCATACCTAATCACCTTACCCCCTTAGAGTCAAAAGAGTAGAGGTCGATGTATGGTATGGTTATCTCCAAACATAGTTTCTCCATTACTGATAGTGGCATCAAATTATGAGAAGCGTCTGATTCCAACATACACTTATGGAGCAAGAGATCATGTACAAGTAGAGTAACATAGAAAGGTGGTGTGGAGGGATCTTGTTCTTCGACATGGGGTCCAAAGATGACCATTAGCCTTTCTTCTTAGATGTTTAAACTATTAGAAGGTTGCGCTGAAGCAGATGGAAACATGAACTGAGAAACTTAGGCCTTATAGGCAGATTTTTTTAGGAGTTCAGATAGTGGGACTGGGATCTTGACTTTCTCAAGCTCTTTTTGAAGATTAAAGATGGAAGGGCCTTTTTCTGCGGTGCTAGCTTCTAACATCTCCTTTTATTTTTCATAGATGGGCTTGGAAGGGGGAGGTGATTTATCTTCTTGGCGGGCTTTGGGCGCATGGAATTTTGGGTCTAAGGACCCCTTCCTTTTTCGAATAATTGACTCTAAAAGCCCCTTTCCCTTATCAGTTAATGTAGGAGGCTCTAGGTAGGAATTACCTTCATTTTGATCTTTCCCCCTCGATCTCTTTCTAGATGACCATAGATTTTATTTCTTGTGCAGATGAGCTTGCATGAAATCAGCGAACTGTTTGCATTAGTCATTGATCTCATCATCGTTTAGAGTTGAATCAAGCTCATCCTCCTCTTCTTCATATGTTTTGAGTTCTTGTTCTTCACTCGAGAAAGAGGAATACCAGTTCCGCTGAACGTCATTTGCAACTGGTATATGCTCCTTCGGATCGTCTTCTATATATAGTGGAGGATTGTTTGCTTGATTTGGGATAACCCAGGTTCGATCAATATTGTGCACCGACAAAACCCTTGATCACTGGCCCTTTCGGCAATGACCTGCAAGAAATTCATAGTCTCACCCGAAGTGATTATGGGAGGATGCAGAACTAGGTTTCTGAAGCCTTGAGGGACTAGAAGATGTATTATTATTATGTTATCTTATTCTTAGCATTTATAAATCACTTCGCTACATTAGATTAATCACTTAAACATGCCATATAAAACCATAATCTATTTCTAAGCTGAAGTAAAATGCAACTGTAATAACTACTACTCTACAACATATAATAAGCAAATATACACATCAAAAGACCAAATTAACGTGGTTCACCCCAGTGTAGGGATACGTCAATAAGAACTTTTGCTTAATATAATAAATATTTGAACAACAACCAGTTATTGTCCTGCGCACTATGCTACAGGTTAACTGCGTACTCAGCTGCAGACTCTTCTCTAGGCCTCTTCGCACTCATCTGCAAAGCTTCTCCTTTTCTACCAAATTACAGATCACAATATTAATTCACCCATAATAGTGATCTGGATCAAAACTGATTGATATATCTTCTTATTATTTTACCCTATATATACTATTAAATTATAGGGTTATATAATCAAAATATCATGGTCCAAATACCATGGACTCCTCAAAACAAGCAACTATGGCCCCAAAAACCATTGATCCCTTACAAAATAGCACGCTTTTAGAAAAAGGAGGGGCTTTGACCCACACCTAAGCCCTTACGACACTGCGTGGTATAAATGTGTTCCACTACATGCTCTATTGCACGCACGCCCCACAAAATTATAGTCTTTCCAAAATCTAGGCCAAGTTGGGTTGCGCCCAATAGGCCCCGAATACTCACATGTGACTCATCCTAAGTCACTTGGCTTATTTGCCTCTAATATTCGCTATAATGTTGTTTTAGGCGCTATTGAAATGTTGTAGAATGTTTGTGACCTGCTTCTCATCGCTGCGTACTTCTTCCAACAGTGCTTCTATCGTCGGTCCAGTAGCCTTTTGCATCACTACCTTCCCTCTCTGTCGAACCTCTTGAAGCTTCTTATCCACTAATTGGGAGAGTTGGAGAGCCTCATTTTTCCATGGTTATGTTCTCTTTGTCAAAGTCTTCTCTTCCTTCCTCAACTCCTCTATCTTCTTCTGGAGGGCATTTCCGTCATTGACCTTTGCAAGCTTCTTTGAGATTGGCAAGGTTCTCACACTTGCCCAGATCTCCTCTAGCTATTGTTGCTTCTATTGAATATCCTCTTGTATTTTTTGTGCATTTGGATCTTCCTGTAGTGAAGTACAAATCTATAATCTCTCATCCAATAGCTTCCCACAATATGCCATTGTTTTAGAGGTTTCGTCCATTGCAGCCTTCAGGTCAACCTCCCTCTTCTCTCACATTTCCTTTGGTGTGGTTGGGTGTAGCTTGCTGATCTTCATCTCATATGTAAATTGCATGTCTCGATCTTATCCTTGTGTCCTTTTACTACAAGTTCAAGCTTTTCGACCTTGTCCTCCACTGGTTCCTCTTCTCAAACATCAATGTCTGGAACCTCACAGCATGTTACTTCAACCACCTCCTTCAGCTTCTGTTGTTGTTGTACTCCCTGATCCCTCTCCTGGATTGCCTGGTCAAGCTTCTGCTTCAGTGAAGCTCGCTCTCTCTCTACCTGAATGTTTAACTTCGAAGTGAGTTGTTGACATTGCTTCAGCTTATCTATGATCTCCTGATGCAACTTGTGTAGTCTCTGAAGTGGTACTACTGCAATGTTCATATTCATGTACCTCCACTCTTTGGCTTGTTGTTGTACATCGACAGATTCAAAATACAGGACTCTGGTAGGTATCAACAATATCTATGCCCCAAGTGTTGGCCCTAAAGGTCTTTCCTCTCCAAGCTTCTCCTCTAACTACATTAGTTATCTAACTATTTGTGCCAATGTCTTCAGTTCTGCAATGCACTCCACGACACTTGTTAGAAGTGTGGCGTAGTGATCATCTAGATTGTTCCATGATTCTGTCATTACTTCCTAAATTTTGTCCTCAGTCTAGTCCAAGTTCCCATCAATGAGGACCAATGGTGTTATGTCCTTTGTCTTTTCTACATTCTGCTTATTTTTTCTTCTTGTGGCGACTTCAGCGTGTGCCTTCCTTTTGTCTGCAACAGTTGGGTCTATCTATATCTTTTTGAACTCTCTGTTCTACTCATCACCTCCAGGAGGATCCTGGAGACCCTCATCATATTTCTCCTATTGTTCTGACTCTTTCTCATACTTATCCTTCCCACTCGCCTCCCCGAGTTATGTCGTTTCCTCCTCTATCAGAGTATCCTCCATATGTGTCTCCAGTTTAGTGATGCACTCTGCGGGCCACTACTACATCTATTCTAGGCGATCATCTTTTGTCACTAAATATAGCAGGGGATGCCATGTACTCCTTATCGCCCTGTGATCTTATATGTAAATTTTGTGGAAGTCAACCTTAAACTTCAAAAAAGAGCTATACTTCTCATATAGGCTCGATGAAAGGTGAGAGTGTTGGTTCACCAACATGTGTAAGTCCATATGGTATAAAACAAAAAACATTTTGTTATCCTATGCTTGCACCATGTTGTTGCTATTTCTTGCACCTGTAGCACAAGTGCAACAGGAGGCATGGAAAGCTCCCTAGAGAAAGCCTATGGGTTGATTATAGACCAGTGCCTAGGACATCTTAAATAGAGGGGTGCATGTAAGGTTATATGTAAGGGGTATGCAACACCCTAATTGTCACGTAATGAAAGATAATGAGGGGGCTTGGTTCATTTATCCAAAGGTACTTGTTATGGATTTCAGGTCTACCTTCAGACACAAAGTTCCCAGTAGTACCACATAGAACAACGAAGGCCGATTAACTAAAAGGGGATTACAACTTGATCAGATTTGTTGAGAAAATGAGAGAGGATTAGGAGAGAGAGAATAACTCATCATATAGAGCCCAAAACATCCAGAATTCTATGTTGAAAACATAGATTCGCAAGCAATGGGAAATTCTACACTTGTTTGAGTTACAAGCAGAAATAATGGACTGAAAAGAGGATGGGTGCTATGATTCTTATAGAGAAGTTTAAAGATATACTTTAGCCCTTCATACAACCATTATGCATTAGTAAATCAACACACATGGATCTGTAAGGAAGCATGAAATAATTTCTAGCAGCTATTGTAACACACATGCAGAGAAGAATATGAACATAATGGAATTAACAGAAGGAAAGACATATTGTAATGCTAAGAAGGAGGAATCACCACCATTTCTATGATAGTTTTAAACGATTCCTATGTAAATTAATACAATCTAGGATAACAGTCATTCATTTACAGATTTATGAGACAAAATATGGTGTCAGAGAGTTCAGCCCTCTCGGGTCATAAATTCTAGAATCGAAAACCTCTGTATTATGTTTCATCCCCCTATTTATAAGAAGAGGAGGAGAGATTTTAATTATAATCAAAATATCTAAGCTTGAGCCCAAGCTTTCATGCTAGACTAGCTGTCTCGGCTCTATCAGGCTCTGCTACCACCTACCTAAGATTACAACAGGGATCAAAACCCTTTCTTGGAAACAGAAAATACAGAAAGTCAAGGAGGAATAGGAGGACGAATGGAGGAGGGGTCCTCTTTTGTCTCATTGAGAGATCCAGAATAGGCCCCATCTCTGTCACAGTGTTATTCCCATGTTGCTTGGCTTGCTTCTGTCTCTTCTCTCATTACTGATTATGGCACCGACTTGTGGAGGCGTGTTGTAGGTTGAGTCCTTCCACGAATGATGGCCATACCTTCCTTTACCATCCCAACTGCTGACCCATCCACCATTTAATGCTCTTCGTAGTCCTATATTGTGGCAAATAGTTGTGTGGTCGCGAGCCTTTTAACACTGAATGGATGGAACATGCGGGCATTTGTAACCCTTAGGCCCTCATTTTTATAGCCCCTTTTATGAATTTCTGCATATGACCAGGGGCTGGGACTGTGTGCTAAACCCTCAGGTGCTAAGGCCTTTAGATCCATGTCTGGAAGCCTTCTCCTTTGTTATAACCTTCTCCCGCATATTGCAAAAGTCCCATATGAACGCTTTAAACTATGCTTTAAAATCTTCCTTGGCGTAGGCCAATACTTCGGATGCGAGGTCCTTATAGACCCTGCCCTAGTCATTTATCACATCCAGGGGAGGATTCCCACATATCACAATTGCAGCCAGGAAGGAGAAGGCCCCTTACCCTTTTCCTTGGAGTGGGCCGATAGTCCAGACGTGAGGTCCTTATAGACCCTTCCATAATACTTTATCTCATCCCAAAGGGAAGTTCTGCATATTGCAATCGCATTGCACCATTTCTTAAGCATTTACCCCTTAACCACTGCAATCATCGATAAACCTGCTGAACCCGAAAACAACCCCATAGGACCCCTGAAAATGCCAAAAATGAGTGATACGTGTCCTTTGCCACATTATCTTCTGTACTTGCCAGATTATTATTGACGTCAGCTTCCATGTCAACTCGGTGAACCAATTAGAGGCCACCATGTGGCCCCATGGAGGAGAGAGAAAGAGCCCCGCCGAGCCCTATTTTTCCATGCCTTCCTTTGTATTTAAAAATTAGTCCTCCCCGACGATTTTGGTCCATATTGCGATATCAACCTCCCTTTGTTGGTTTAGGACTCAAACTCAGCCTATATGTGATAATCCAAGATTGCGCCACATGGAGGAGAGAGAAGGGGAGGCCCGGCCCTTGGTTGGTACAACTATTTCCTTTCTAACTCAAAATCAACCCCTCATGGCATTACAACACTGTATCGCAATCGGCCCCTGCAAAGTCTTTGAATTTTTAGATTACGAGACTGCTGTGACGCGGGATGCATGATGCAGGATTGTGCCACGTGGAGGAGAAGGAAGGGGGGCAACCTAACCTTTGTTTTTCCATGAAATTCCTTTATAAATCATTTCTCAGCCTCCCCTGCGATGCACCACTTCATCGCAAGATCAACAATTTATAGGTCTTTTAAGTTTCAGAACCCCTTCCATCTGTCGATCGCCTATATCGCAAGACTGCGGAACTCGGATATCGACCTTCGGCCCCAATAACCACCAACAATTGTAGTTTTGTGCCCCAAGGATCCTGCCAATGGCCAATATGTGATATATGATGTGCCTAGACTCACCGACTAGCGATATGCAATATCGACTAACGGTGGATCAATATTCCTCCTTCTATCGGTGCTCTTTACCCCCTGGACCCTGCCGATACTGATATGAGATTGTGATGAACTATCCCAAGTCCCGATTGTGATTTTTCTTCAACACTTAGCCATTTTTTGGGTTTTCTAAGCTTTCTAAAGGGATTCTTCAGCAGGTTCTAACTTCTGATCCAGGAACCCTTTTTTGGACTTCTATATACCACCAGAAAGCTCTTTCTGAGCACTACGCACTGGAGAGTGTCCCATCTCATTCCGATAGCTTATGTGGCTCAAAATTTGGCATAAAAAATCACTGGTATTTGGCTTCTGAAGCCACCAGTGATTGGAAAAGTAGTGAGTGACAACATTGGCTCCTACCAGGGACAGCGCCTTGCTAGCAAGGTGCTGAGAACCTGCAGACTAGTATCCTTCACCATTAGGCATGGAGTCAGTAATAAATGCATATTTGTAATGAGAAAAATCTCCATGGGACTTTCCTCCTCAATCTAGAATGAAGAAATAAAAATTATAACAACTAAAAGGTAAATCCTTAGCTTGTGAGCTTATTTATGTACAATCCTACTTATGCACAGTACTTGATTAAGCTAATTATGTTCAATCCTCCAATAGATCCAAGCCAGCATAAGAGTACTAGACCACATGCCTTCATACCACTGAAAAAGAAAAATTAGAACAAGCATGCAACATGAAAAATTTGAAAATATGGGCTACATGTTCTTGAAATGACCTCTAGTGCTGACTGAAGAATAGTCTTATGTACTTGGCCACAGGGTCATGGAATAGAAAAGGAATGTTTGTTGTAGTCTTCTTCACATATAGTCTGCTAACCGATGTGTTTTTGGTCATGGCAGCCACAAACACCACTTGGCTCTTTGGCTTCTTCACATATGGGCCAGGAAGGGGAGGGTGACTTCTCTTCTTTGAGGACTTCGGGTTTAAAGCCATTTGTATCTAGAAGCCCCATTCCCTTTTCAGTTGGGCTAGGAGGCTCCTTGGAGGAAGTGCCTTCATCTTGGTCATTTCCCATGGTTGTCTTTCTAGATAACTGGAGATCACTTATTTTGTGAAACTGAGCCATCATGAAAATAGAGAACTGCTTGCAGCAATCATCCATCTCATCATCATTTAGCATTACATCAAGCTCATCCTCCTCTTCTTCATGCGTTATTACTTCTTATTATTTGTCAGAGAAAGAATAATACTATCATCTAAGTCTTATATTTTCTAAATCCAATTTCATTAGTCTATATAAGGAGCTCTTTATTAATTTAACCTTCTCTTGCATCGTCTCTTCCATTCTTGACAAATGTAGTCACCATAATGTTTATAATTAATATTCAGACATTGGAGTTGCCAGTATGTTTACCATAAAATTAATCAGTGGAGTTGCCAAGGTGAGATATCTTCAACCCACACTTCCCTAGATCACCTAACAGGGGAAATGTAAAAATTTGTCATACCCAAGGAAAAATATTCTAATTTGTTCCCTGGAAATAGTGCCAGAAAGATGTTGTCGGTATTTCTTGCACCTGCAGCACAAGTGCAGCAGGAGGCAAGGAAACCTCCCTAGAGACATCCTATGGGTTGATTGTAGACCTGGGTGTATGACATATTAAATAGAGGGAATATTGTAAGGTTATATGTGAGGGGTTTGCAGCACTCCAATTATCAGGTAATGAAAGATAATGAGGGCCTTGGTTCATTTCTCCAAAGGTATGAGTTATGGATTTTAGGTACTCCCTCACACACACAGTTCCCAGTAGTATCACATAAAACAACTGAGGTCAATTACTTCAAAGGGGATTAAAACTTAATAGGCTTTGTTTAGTAAATGATAGAGGATTAGGAGAGAGTGCATAACTCATCAAATAGAGCCCAAAACATCCTGAATTCTATGTTGAAAACATATAGCCGCAAGCAATGGGAGATTCTACACTTGGTTGAATTACAAGTAGAAATAATGGATTGAAAAGAGGATGGGTGCTATGATTATTATAGAGAAGTTTAAAGATATAATTCAACCCTTCATACATGTATTATGCGTTAGTAAATCAACACACATGGATATGTAAGGAAGCATGAAATAATTTCTAGCAGCTATTGTAGCACACATGTAAAGAAGAATATGAACATAATGGAATTAACAGAAGGAAAGACATACTGTAATGCTAAGAAGGAGGAATCGCCACCATTTCTGTGATATTATAAAGATTAGCCTGTGTAAAGTAATATAATCTAAGATAACAGTTATTCACTCAGAGAGTTATCGACCAAAATATGGTATCACGGAGTTCAGCCCTCTTAGGTCCGAAATTCTAGAACCAGAACCCTCTGTATTGTGTTTCATCCCCTTTATTATAAGAAGAGGGGGAAAGCTTTGAGTTACAATCAAAATATCTGAGCCTAAGCCGCAGCTGTCATGCTAGACTAGCTATCTCGGCTCTTTGAGGCTCTACTAGCACCTACCTAATATTAAAACAAGGATCGAATCCCTTTCTTGGAAACAAAAAATAAAGAAAGTCGGGGAATAGGAGGAAGAATGGAGGAGGGGTCCTCTTATCTCTATGTGAGAGCTCTAGGACAGGCCTTATATTTGTCGCAGTGTGCTTCCCATGCTACTCAGCCTGCTTCTGTCTCTTCTCTCCTGACTGATTACGACACTGACTTGTGGAGGCATGTTGTAGGCTGAGTCCTTCCACGAATGATGCCCATACCTTCCTTTACCATCCTAGCTGCCGACCCATCCACCATTTAATGCTCTGCATAGTCCTCTGTTGTGGCAGGCAGTTGTGTGGTCGCGGGCCTTTTAACATTGAACGGATGGAACACTCAGGCATTTTTAATTAACCCTGAGGCCCCCCTTTTTATAGCCCATTTTATGAATTTCTGCATGTGACCAGGGGCTGGGAACGGGTGTTGAACCCTCAGGTGCTAAGTCCTTCGAAACCATGTTTGAAGGCCTTCTCCTTTGTTATAGCCTTATCCCACTTTTTGCGAAAGTTCCATGTCGACACTTTAAATTGTTCTTTAACCTTTTCCTTGGAGCGAGTCGAAAAACCAGACGTGAGGTCCTTATAGACCTTACCCTAGTCATTTATTGTATTCAGGGGAGGAGTCCCATATATCACAATTGCAGTTGAGGAGGAGAAGGCCCCTTACCCTTTTCCTTGGGGTGGGCTGATAGTCCGGATGTGAGGTCCTTATAGACCTTGCCATAATAGTTTATGACGTTTGAAAGGGAAGTCCTACATATCGCAATCACATTGCATCATTGTTGATCTAAAAATCACTCTTGAGTGACCTCAGTTAAAGAATTAATTAATGAATGAAGGTATCAAAGACTCATGTGTTGGTGTGTGTCTATGTTATCTTAGGAAACGAATCGATCAAATTGCAAAATACATAGACATTGGAAGTATGGAAAACAACAAGAGAAACACAGTAAGAAAATACAAGAACACAACAACTAATAAGGATTTCACCCTATCCTCCAGGGCTATGTCTCCGGTCCAGCTTTCAGTGGTGGCCTTCTTTTATTGTGTCTTTAAAGTAGAGAATTACAATGAGGAGCTCAATCTGAGTCTCCTGAAACAAAATTTCTTGGTAGGGTGGTTCTTGGATTCCCCAAGCCACTAGAGTACACAAACTCTTTTCCTTACCAGCTCTTGACCTCTCTGGTATTTAATGGAAGGAGCCCAATGTAGTGCTCAATTCCTGGCAGATCCTCTCAGGGATTGCTTGATGATGCCTTTTACTGTAGGTCAGCTCGGCTCTCTATCTTTCTACTCTTTGCTTCATTGTCTCTTCTTTTCTTTGTCTTCGTCTTCTTCTCTCTCGGTTCTTCCTCGGTGTCCTCTGTTCTCTATCTCTATTCATGGCTTTAAATCCAATCGATCTCATGACTGCTCACTTCCTCTTCCACCCCACATCAGATCGCCTTCTGCTGCTCGCCTGGAGTTCCCTGTCTTCTACGTCATCATCAATGGATCACAGGGAGTGGCCACTTGTCATCCTACGAACTGCGCCAGCTCTTCCCTGTCGATTCGGTTTTCTAGTTTCACTATGGAATGACTCATCCACCACCTCAGCGATCAAATCGGACCTCAAATCCTTATATATCGCGGCTTAATCCCCTATCAAATCCAATTTCTTCATTGGGCGTGGTCTCAACCGTTAGATCTAGAGCCCCTAGATCCAACGTCATTCGCTCATTTCACACAATTGACTTGCTCAACCGTTATCACGCAATGAGTAGCGGTTTTCTCTCTCCTCCACCTACCACACGTCGGCCGCTGAATGGAATCACTCATTTTTCTCCAAATCCGCTTACCACCCAAGGGTGCCCCCGATATACTGCCGATTTTGGAGCGTGGGTCTCGCCTTTAGCCTTTAGAATTTTCCCCATGGTTTTCTCGGCTTCCATGCGACCAAGCGCGTCGAGGGCTTCCTTCTCGATGCGTTTTGCATAGCGATGCGCAATTAGTACTAAGCACTAATCGTGCATCAGAAATGGCCTCCTTTTCCTAATCCGGGCTTCCCAAGTGCCAGTTTCGCCTCCTGTGCGGTCTCCATGGGCCTTGGTCAGCGCGCTTTGATTGAGGTCCTCGTCCTTCCTCACTGGCTGCCAACAGCCACTATTTAGAGGTCTTCCTAATCGCTCTCTGCTTCTTGAATTTGAAGTTTTGTCCTAATTTGATACAGTCATGGTATTGTGATAATCTTCATGGATCTAATTCAGATCACGCCCTTCCCACTGAAAAAGATTTTGGACCACCAAAAGTTGGTTTTCAAGCATCGACTAAGTGAGGGTACAATTGTCTCACTCGTTCAACCTCTATCCACTTTACACTGCTCGGCTTTGAACCCTTGAGTCCAATTCTGAGGTACTCAACATCTCCCCTCCACATCGTCCTCACCTTCTTGTCGAAGACTGTGTCTTCCTGCAATTCATTAAGATATTCAGGTAGCAAGTCATCAATAGAAGGTAATTGACTCTACTCTTCGGGATCCTCGATCAGTGAGGGTTCAAACAATCTCAAGCAATATGCATTTATGACTGAGTAGATGTGCATGTACGCTGGTAGATCAAGGCAAAAAGCATTTTCACCAATCTTCTCAAGTATTTTGAAAGGTCCATACCTGATAGGCTTTAGCTTTTTACCTTCACCTTACATCCTGTCCTTGCTGATATACAGCCAGACTTGGTCACCAACTTGGAAACTATGCTCCATCCGATGCTTGTCATGCCTAGCCTTGTATTTGGCTTGGCTCTTTTCTAGCTGTTCCTGTACTGCCTGGTGGATCTCCTGGATTTGTTCAATGAACCTAGTTTCCCTATCCACATCATTTTGTCCCTCAACTATGGTATCTTTACCAAAGAAAAAATCCAAAGGAGACCTTGGTGTGAAACCAAAACAGGTCTCAAAAGGAGATCTCTGTGTAGAAGAGTGTTTTTCTCTGTTGTAAGCATGCTGCACATAACACAAATGTTCATCCCAAAGCTTAGGATGTTTGCTGCAATATCCTCTGAGTAACTGGATCATTGTCCTGTTAACTACTTCTATCTGGCCATCAGTTTCTGGATGAAAGGCTGTGCTTTTCTTCAGTTTGGTGTCCATCAATTCCCACAGACTTGACCAAAACTTCTCCACAAATCGGGTGTCTCAATCAGATACAATAGAAGTGGGTAATCCAAAATGAACCCATACATGTTGAAAGAACAGTTTTGAAATTTGTTCAGTTGTAATATGTTTGTTACAAGGTACCAAAATAGACATTTTTCTGAACCTATCCACAACAACATATAGATAATCATGACCTTTCCTAGATTTAGGCAGTCCTCCAACAAAATCCATGGAAAAACTTTCCCAAGGGTGAGAAGGAACTGGTAATGGAGTGTACAAGCCTAGTTTTCTATTGCTGGGCTTGCTTTTAGCACACATAGTACACCATCTTACATATCTAGAAGCTGTCTCATTCATTTTTGGCCAATAACAAAATCTTTGCAACTATGCAACTGTTTTACTTACCCCAAAGTGACATGATATCAGAGAAGTGTGTGCTTCTCTAATTATCTTTACTCTCGCAGTTTATGGAATACAGAGTTTCCCACAATGGTATAAGAGTCGGTCCTTCACATGATAATCCAATTCTTCTACTCGTTTGCCTTGACTCAAAGTTGCATATACATCTTTGAAGTCTATATCTTGAGCATATTGTTCAATGTAGCTTTCATGTAGCACAAAATTATGCTTAAGTATAGTAGATGCATTTGTAATGGGTCTAGATAACATGTCTACAACTTTATTATGTATGCCCTTTTTATATCTGATGACTAAATGAAATTGTTGTAGAAAACCCAACCATCTATAGTGTCTTGATTGCTGCAACTTACTTTGGGAGTGTAGATATTGAAGTGGTTGATGATCAGTATGTATTACTGTCTATTTTCCCATTAAGTAATGTTTCCACTTTTTCACACTCTGAACTAATGCATACAATTCTTTATCATATGTAGGATAGTTAACTACTGCAGGATTAAAAGTCTCAAAATGATAACATATGGGTTTACCGTACTGTGTCAACACTTCTCCCATGGCATAGTCACTGGCATTTGTTTGGATCTCAAATGGTCTTTGTAGATCAAGCAATGCTATTAGAGGTGTTGTACTAATCTTTTCTTTTAAGGTGTCAAAGGCTTTCTACTATTTGCCTCCCCACTGAAACACATTGTTCAATCGTGTTAAATCATGTAAGGGAGCTGCAATTGAGGAAAAGGTTAGAAATGAACTTCCTCCAATACTGTGCTGCCCCTAAGAAGCTTCTCACTGTTGTAGCAGAATTAGGTTTATGCTAGTTTACAGTGAGTGCCACCTTAGAGGGATCTATTTTCTATTCACCACCCCCTAGTATATGACCCAAATAATTTAGAGATGTTTTTCCAAATTCACATTTTGAGAGTTTAACATGAAGTCTTTCTCATTTCAAAACATCTAGTGTCTGCTTAACATGCTTTAAGTGTTCCTCCCACGTTTTACTAAAAATCATAATGTCATCCAGATACACAATAACAAAATCATCAAGAAAAGGTATGAGTACATCATTCACTAATCTCATGAAAGTAGAGTGAGCATTAGTTAAGCCAAAACGCATAACCAACCACTCATACAATCCCTGCTTTGTCTTGAAAGCAATCTTCCATGCATCTTGTTCTGCAACTCTGACCTGATGGTATCCACTGTGCAAGTCTAGCTTGGTGAAATAGACAACTTCTTTCAATTAATCTAAAAGATCATCTATGCGAGGAAGGGGATAATGATTTTTTATTGTTATATTATTCAGTGCTCGATAGTCAATGCACATTCTCCATGAGCCAGCTTTCTTTCTCACCAAAACGATTGGTGACCCACATGGTGATGTGCTAGGCCTAATGAAACCCTTCTCGAGAAACTCCTGCACCTGCTTCTTGATTTCAAAATTCTCTAAAGCAAACAACTTGTACATTCCAATGTTAGGCAATGGAGCATCTTGCTGCAAAATAATATCATGCACTATTTCCTTTTTGGGTGGCAGACCTTTAGGTTCTTGAAACAAGATATCATACTTTGAAACAACCTTTTCTAAATCAGGTTGTTGTTTAACATTACAACCCTAAAATACATTGGTTTTATCAGTTTTCTTTTCCTTTACAACCATCAGTAAGAATTGTTTGCATGAATTTATCATTCTTTTCATCTGCCCTGAGTTTATGAGAGTATAATTATTCTTGAGCTTATGAGCTCTTACAAAGTATTTGATTCCATCTTTAACAAGTAGATACTTGTTCTTAGCTCTATAGAAAATAGCTTTTCTATCATACAAGTAAGGACTTCCTAAAAAATTCCACATATATACAAAGCAATTATGTCTAACTCAACCTCATCTACAAATGCTGACCCAAAAGAAAACTTGAGTTTGCACTGTCTAGTCACTTGTAGTTGTGCTTTATCATTCAACCATCCTAATGGGTATGGTTTCTTGTGAGGTGCAGTTGCTAATCCCAATTTCTTTACAATTGCTTCAGAAATCAAATTTACTTGTGAGCAACTATCAAACAAAGTATCAATCTTTTGATGTTTTGAAATAACTCGAATATGGAAAAGCTAATGTCTTTTTCTCTCATTTTCTTCATCAGTAATAGATTGTGCAGAATTACTAGTAAATTATTCAGAATTTTTACCTTTTATACCTATGGCTGCAATGGTTGTTTCATCTCCCGATTCTGACCCCAAATCTTTCTGAATAGCTACAACAGTCTTCTTCTTCTTTCCCTTGAACTTCTTAGGTCTCAGCTCTGGATGCAGAATCCAACAATTATCATCATCATGCCCATCCTTTTTATAGTGAGTGCATGAACCTTTGATTTTCTGTGCAGTGTTATCCTTCCTTGCTTTCCACTTCTGCTTTCTTTTCTCCTTTCTCTTGCTTGCAGTAGGTTGGGATGGTCCCCCAACTTCTGGATTTCCATTCTTTCCTCTAGCTTCTATATGAGTAGCATGTACAGATACCTCATCTATAATAGTGGGATTAAACATGAGGATGGTATGCCTCATGTAGCTGTGTAGACCACCAATGTACTTCAAAAGAGTTTTAGGTGAGTCTAATGAGATTCCTAGAATCAATGCTCTCTTTCTAAATTCTTGAGTGTACCCTTGCACACTTTGCCCTTTCAACTACCGAAGAGTTTGCCAAATCATCATGGCTTGTTGCATGTAGGCCAATGGATAGAATTGATTTTTGGTTACAGAAACAAATTCACTCCAAACAGAGATAGTCTTAACATGTATTTTCATGTCAGCTTGGGTTCTACCTTCCCACCAAACCAAGGTAGTGCCTCCAAGGCATAGGCTTGCCAGCTGAATCTTGCTCTTATTTGAATCGATGTTCTGTACTCTACAATAAACATCAATTTGTCTAAAACAATTGTCCAACTTTTCTGCATTTAGCTCTCCATCATATATAGGTAGATCAAATTAACATCTAGTTTGATCAAAGATGCTTTCTATTTGTGTTCAAGGTTGTTAGGAGCTGTGAGAAAGCTTTCCTCTTTACCCTTTCCTTTGGAGTGGTCATGGAATTGAGACTTATCTTCTCCTTTGTCTTGTTTAGAGCCCGATGAATCTTCATCCTTGTGTTTTTTAAAGTCCCTATACATTTCTTCTACCATGGACTTTATGGCTAGGAAATTTTCTATGAATTGAGGGTCTAGCCCCGTTGAACCTTCCTTTGACATTGTCTTCCGAGGATAGACTCTCCCAATTTCAGGATTAGTTTCGACCAACTCTCCTCTTAATTTGATCTTTGATCTAGTGAGCATTCAACAGCTAAACCAACACAAGCTTGTCTAACCTTACAACCTAGAGCTCTGATAGCACTTAATCTGAAAATCACCCTTGAGTGACCTCGGTTAAAGAATTAATTAATGAATGAAGGTATTACAGACTCATGTGTTGGTGTGTGTCTATGTTATCTTAGGCAACGAATCGATCAGATTGAAAAATACACAGACACTGGAAATATGGAAAATAGCAAGAGAAACACAGTAAGGAAATACAACAACACAAAAATTAATAAGGAGTTCACCCTATCCTCCAGGGCTACGTCTTCGGTCCAGCTTTTAGTGGTGGCCTTCTTTTATTGTGTCTTACCAGCAAAGAATTACAATGAGGAGCTCAATCTGAGTCTCCTGAAACATAATTGCTTGGCATGGTGGTTCTTGGATTCCCCAAGCCACTAGAGTGCACAAACTCTTTTCCTTACCAGCTCTTGACCTCTTTGGTCTTTAATGGAAGGAGCCCAATGTGGTGCTCAGTTCCCGACAGATCCTCTCAGGGATTGATCGATGCTGCCTTATGCTGCAGGTCAGCTCGGCTCTCTGTCTTTCTCTTCTTTGCTTCACTGTCTCTTCTTTTCTCTGTCTTTGTCTTCTTCTCTCTCGGTTCACCCTCTCGGTGTCCTCTGTTCTCTGTCTCTGTTCATGGCTTTAAAGCCAATCGATCTCACGACTGATCGCTTCCTCTTATGCCCCTCATCGAATCACCTACAGCTTCTCGCTTGGAGTTCCCTATCTTCTGTGTCACCAGCAATGGCTCACAGGGAGTGGCCACTTGTCCTCCTATGAACTGCGCCAGCTCTTCCCCATCGGTTCAATTTTCCAGTTTCACTATGGAATGACTCATCCGCCACCTCAGTGGTCAAATCATACCTCAAATCCTTATATATCACGCCTTAATCCCCTGTCAAATCTGGTTTCTCCATCGGGCGCGATCTCAACCATTACATCTGGAGCCCCCAAATCCGACGTCATTCACTCATTTCGCGCAGTTGACTTGCTTGACCATTATCGTGCGATGAGCGGCAATTTTCTCTCTCCTCCGCCTGCCATGCATCAGCCGCTGAATGGAATCGCTCGTTTTTCTCCAAATCCACTTACCGCCCAAGGGTACCCCCGATATACCACCGGTTTTGGACTGCGGATCCCGCCTTTAGCCTTTAACATTTTCCCCACAATTTTCCCGACTTCCATGCGACTAAGCACTTTGGGGATTTCCTTCTCTAGGGGTTTTGCCCAGCGATGTGCGATAAGCGCTAATCGTGCATCAGAAATGGCCTCCTTTTCCCAATCCGGGCTTCCCAAATGCCATTTTTGCCTCCTGCACAGTCTCCATGGGCCTCGGTCAGCGTGCTTTGACCGAGGTCCTCGTCGTTCCTTGCTGGCTGCCAACAACCACTATTTAGAGGTGTTCCTAATCGCTTTGTTCTTCTTGAATTTGAAGTATTGTCCTGATTTGATACAGTCATGGTACTATGATAATCTTCATGGATCCAATTCGGATCAGTTGCTTAAGCCTTTACCCCTTAACCACCGCAATCACTGATAAACCTGTTGACGCCATCACTACCATGTCACCTACTGACATCATCACTTCCACGTGTCACCCTATGAGTGGTGACATGTGGCACTCGTAAAAAACCCCATAGGACCCCTGAAAACACCATAAATGAGTGACACATATCCTCTGCCACGTCATCTTCTATACTTGCCACATTATTGCTAACGCCAACTTCCATGTCAGCTCGGTGAACCAATCAAAGGCCGCCACATGGATCCCTAAAGGAGAGAGAAAGACGCTCATCAAGCCTTATTTTCCATGTCTTCTTTTGTATTTAAAAATCATCCCTCCCTGATGATTTTGGTACATATCATGATATCTGCCTCCCTTCTCTATTTTGGGACTCAAACCTCACTGTTATGTGATAATTTGGTATTACACCACGTGGAGGAGAGAGAAGGGGAGGCCTGACCCTTCGTTGGTACAACCATTTTCTTTGTAACTCAGAATCAACCCCTCTTGGCAGGACAACACTCTATCACAATCGACACCCACAAGGTCTTTGAAGTTTTAGATTACGAGATTGTTGTGATGCGGGATGCGAGATGCGATATTTTGCCACGTGGAGGGGAGGGAAGGGAGGTGGCCTAGCCTTTTTTTTCTATGAAATTCCCTTATAAATCATTTCTCAGCCTCCGCGACAATGCACCACTGCATCGCAATATCGACGATTTACAAGTCTTTTAACTTTTGGAACCCCGCTGATCCATCGATCGCTGATACCGCGGGACTGCGATATTGGCCTTCGACACTAAGAACCGTTGGCAACCATAGTTCTATTCCCCAGGGATCTTTTCGATGGCCGATATGCATTATATGATGCGCCCAAACCCGTCAACTATCGATTTGCAGTATCAGTGATCATTAGATTGCTATTCCTCCTTCCGCTGGTGCTCTATACCTCCTAGACCCTGCCGATATCGATATGCAATTGCAATGAAATGTCCCAAGTCCCGATTGTGATTTTTCTTCAATACTTAGCCAGTTTTTGTTGGGTGTGGAGACTGATTATCTTCTTTATTCAAAGGTATCACCACATTGGACCCCAGTTCATAATGTGGTGACAATGCCACCCATAATATTTGCGCTGCAAGGGGGGGTGGCTGCGATCTTTGGGAGACCGCCCCCCCTCAACGGGGGATCGGGGGTAACGCCCCCGAAGCTAAAAATAGATGTAAAATTGCCTTGTAAAATGTTGTAATTTCACAGTCAATCTGGGTCGTTCATTAGGTGGAGATCTGATGTAGAAGTTATGTTTAATTTAGGGTTTTTTGACCTAGAAGGCAACCCCTCACTACATATGAGGGAATTGTATTGCATCTACGAAGATCTGTATTCGGAGTGAGAAAGAGAGAGGAGATTGAGCGAACGAGAAGAGGGAATTACAGTGAATCTGTTCTAGGTTGTATCTCTTCAATTTGTTGGATAATATAAAAGGAAGGATTGGCTGTTTCCCGTGGACGTATCCCAAAATGGGTGAACCACGTATATCTGTGTCTCTCTTGTTTTATGTGTTTTATGTGTTTATATTTCTGCAATATATTTAATGTGTTCCATTGCTCTATAATACATAATTTTCTAACAACTGGTATCAGAGTCAAAGGCCTATTTGGCTGATAAACTCGCAGGAGAGAAGGGTTCCCAGTTCGAGTGGGAGAAATGGCAGCAGATGGTAGGTTTAGGGTTGAAAAATTTAACAGCCAAAATTACCAAATGTGAAAGATGCAGATGGAATATTATCTGTATCAGAAAGATCTATTCCTACCATTGGGCGAAAAGACAAAGAAGTCGACGAGTATGACAAACATAGAATGGGATATTCTCGACAAAAAGGCACTTGGAACAATACAGTTGTGCCTAGCAACATCGGTAGCTTTTAATATTTCAAAGGAAACGACAACAAAGCGTTTAATGTCAGCATTGGCGAATCTATATGAAAAACCCTTGACCTCAAATAAGGTATTTCTTATGAAGCGTTTATTTAATATGAGGATGTTAGAAGGGGGATCTGTCGCTGATCATTTAAATGGATTTAATACAGTTACGAGTCAGTTAATTTTTGTAGGGGTAACTTTTGATGATGAAGTTAGGGCTCTATTATTTCTATTCTCATTTCCAGAAAGTTAAATGGTTTAGTTATGGGCATTAGTAACTCTATCTCTGGATCTAGTACTTTAAAATTTGATGATGTTGCCGGTGCAATCCTTAGCAAGGAAATGTGACAGAAAAGCTCTGGTGAGACATCAGGTAATGCATTGACTGCAGAGACTAGGGGAACAAAAATGGAAAGAGGAAAGAGCCCAAGATATTGCAGCAAGTCAAGGAAAGGCAGATCCAAGTTGAGATCGGGGATAGTGTGCTAAAAATGTGGGAAGAAAGGACACTTGAAGAAAGACTCCAAGTCACGGAAGGGAAAAGAAGGAGATGCGCATCAAGAAAACTATCATAAAGCGAATTTGACAGGCGATGTGTTGCAATATGCTTTGATTCTTTCATTAGAAAATATTATTGATGCCTGGGTGGTAGATTCGGGGGCCTCATTCCATGCCACACTTGATAGGAAACATTTTCATGATTATGTTCATGGAGATTTTGGGCAAGTTCGATTGGGTGATGATAAACCCTGTAAAATGATTGGAATGGGTACAATTTTCATAAAATAGCAGAATGGAAATCAATGGCTATTGAAGGAGGTAAGGCATGTTCCAGATATGAAGACAAATCTAATTTCAACAAGGCAGTTGGGAGGTGAAGGTTGTGTAACTAGTTTTACAGATAAAACCTGGAAGGTCACTAAAGGAGCCCTAGTAATAGCAAAAAGAGAAAAGGTTGGTACATTGTATTTATGTAATGGTACTTCTAATTTTGTTAATGCTTTAACCTCTATAGGAGAAGATAAGGCATTGTGGCATCATAGGCTTGGGCACATGAGTGAGAAGGGGATGCAGATTCTTCACTCAAGAAATTTGTTGTCAGGTTTGAAGCATGTTAATTGAAAATTCTATGAGAATTGTGTTTATCGAAAACAGAAGAGAGTCATATTCCTCAGAGTGGGGAAAGAAAAGAAGAGCAAAGAAATAGAGCTTGTGGATACAGATGTATGGGGACCTGCTCAGGTATCATCTCTCAGTGGCTCTCGTTATTATGTTACTTTTATTGATGATGCAACCAGAAAGACCTGTATTTATTAGATTTGAAATAAATGTGATGTATTTGATACTTTCAAGAGATGGAAATCTTTGGTTGAAAATGAGACAGGAAAAAGGTTGAAGTGTCCCATATCAGACAATGGAGGTGAATATTGCAACAAAGAGTTTGATAGGTACTATTTAGAGAATGGAATTCTGAGAGAGAAGATAGTTCCAAGAACACCACAAGAAAATGGTGTGTCAGAAAGGATGAACAAGACAATCATGGAGCATGCAAGGTGCAGGAGATTGCATGCAGGATTGACTTTACAATTTTGGGTAGATGTTGTAGATACTGTTGTTTATCTAATAAACAGAGGGCCTTCAAGTTCATTGGATGGTGGTATTCCACAGGAGGCATGGACAGGTAAAAAGGTAAACTACTCATTTTTAAAGACTTTTGGTTGTGAAGCCTTTATCCACATTAATAAATAAAATCGAACAAAGCTTGAGGCAAAATCAAAGAAATGTACCTTTATTGGATATGGTGTTAATGATTTGGGTTATTGCTTTTATGATTATGAAAAACACAAAATCATTAGAAGTAGAGATGTCATATTCAATGAAAAGGTTTTGTTTAAGGATCAACTACAGGAAAAGAAACAGAAAAAGAAAACAAAGAATACACACTGCTTGATGAGGTCACAGAAAAAGTGATGGTGCCTGAAAATAATAATGATCAACAACTAGAACAACAACAACAACAACAACAGTAACAACAACAAGCACCTCAAACACCTAAAAGTGGTGTTAGAAGATCTACCAGGATAAGTAGACCCCCTGAACGATACTCTCCTTCATTATATTATGTATTGTTGATTGATTTTGGTGAATCAGAATGCTATGAAGAAGCAGTGCAAGTAGAAACCAAGAAGAAGTGGGAGAAAGCCATGAAAGAAGAGATGGACTGCTTAGCACATAACCAGACTTGGGACTTAGTAAGGTTGCCTGCAGGTAAAAAAACATTGCAGAATAAATGGGTTTACAAGTTGAAGGAAGAAGATGGAGGTAGAAAAAGGTATAAAGCTAAACTTGTGGTGAAGGGTTTTGCACAAAAAAGGGTATAGATTTTGATGAGATATTTTCTTTTTCTGTTAAAATGACTTCAATCAGAACTATTTTAAGTCTAGTAGTAGCTAAAGATTTGCATCTTGAGTAGTTAGGTGTAAAGACAACCATTCTCCATGGGGATTTGGAGGAAGAGATATATATGCAGCAGCCACAAGGATATGAGGTAAAAGGGAAGGAGAAACTAGTGTGCAGGTTGAAGAAGAGCTTATATGGCTTACAACAGGCTCCAAGGTAGTGGTATCTAAAATTTGACAGGTTTATGTTTGAACAAGTTTATGCTACATGTCACTCTGATAATTGTGTCTATCTCAAAAGGAAAAATGATGATAGCTATATTATATTGTTATTGTATGTAGATGACATGCTTGTTGTAGCTTCTAACATGTAGGAAATAAATTTTCTCAAAAGAAAATTGGTGAACTCATTTGCAATGAAGGATTTGGGTGTTGCAAAACAAATCCTTGGTATGAAAATAACTAAAGACAAGAAGAATCGAAAATTAGCATTGTCTCAGAGTGAGTACATAGAAAAGGTGTTGAAAAGACTTAATATGAAAAATGAAAAACCAATTAGTATATCTTTAGTTAGCCATTTCAAACTAAGTAAGGAGGTGTGTCCCAAGGCTCAGGAAGAAATGGCTCATATGTCTAAAGTTTCATATGCATCAATAGTTGGAAGCTTAATGTGTGAAATGGTCTACACAAGGCCTGATATTGCACATGCAGTGGGAGTTGTAAGCAGGTACATGAAAAATCCAGGAAAAGAACATTGGATGGCGGTGAAGTGGATTCTCAGGTATTTGAGAGGTACCACAAATCAAGAATTATGCTTTGGTGGTTCAAACATTGCTCTACAGGGATATGTTGATGCAGACATGGTAGGTGATAGAGATAACGGGAGGAGCACAATACGATATGTGTTTACTATAGGTGGAACAAATGTCAGTTGGGTTTCAAAAATACAAAGTGTTGTTGCACTCTCAACAATGGAAGCAGAGTATGTCGCTGCTATAGAGGCTAGTAAAGAAATGATTTGGTTACAAAGGTTTCTAGATGAATTGGATAAGATGAAGGAGTTGGGTAGGTTATACAGTGACAACCAAAGTGACAATGTACATCTTGCAAAGAAATTTGCATTTCATTCCAAGACTAAACATATACATCTCAAGTACCATTTCATATGGTCAACAATGGAAAATGGACAGTTGAAGCTAGAAAAGATACACACTAGCTAGAATCCTGCAGATATGTTAACAAAAGTTGTAACCAGGGAGAAACTGAGATTATGCTCAGTTTCAATTGGTCTTCAAGTATGGTGAAGAAGACAAGAAACATCTAGGTCCAAAGTGGAGTCATTGTCCAACAAATGAAGTAGCGGTGGAGTTGCTATAATCAATCTCCAAGTGGGAGATTGTTGGGTGTGGAGCCTAATTATCTTCTTTATTCATAGGTATTACTGCATTGGACCCCAGTTCATAATGTGGCCAAAACTCTAACCGTAATATTTGCACTGTAAGGGGGGTCTAGGGGGGGCGGTTGTGATCTTTGGGAGCCCCCCCCCCCCCGCTGGCGGGGGATCGAGGGCAGTGCCCTCAAAGCTAAAAATAGATGTAAAATTTCCTTGTCAAATGTTGTAATTTCGTAGTCAATCTGGGTCTCTCATTAGACAAAGATCTGATGGTAGAAGTTATGTTTAATTTAGGGGTTTTTTCCTAGAAGGCAACCCCTCGCTATATATGAGCGAATCGTATTGCGTCTATGCAGATCTGTATTCGGAGTGAGAAAGAGAGAGGAGATTGAGCGAGAGAGAAGAGGGAATTACAATGGATCTATTGTAGGTTGTATCTCTTCAGTTTGCTGGATCATATAAAAGGAATGACTAGTTGTTTCTCATGGACGTAGCCCAAATTGGGTGAACCACGTAACTATGTGTCTCTCTTGTTTTATGTGTTTTCTGTGTTTATATTTCTGCAATATATTTTATGTGTTCCATTACTTTGTAATATATATTTTTCTAATAGTTTTTGGCTTTTCTGAGCTTTCTAAATGGATTCTTCAGCATGTTCTAACTTCTGATCCAGGAACCCTTTTCTGGACTTCTATACACCACTATAAAGTGCTTTCCAAGAGTACACGCTGGAGAGGGTCCCATCTCGTTCTGATAGCTTCCGTGGCTCAAAATTTCGCATCAAACGTCACTACTATTTGGCTTCTGAAGCCACTTGTCACTGAAAAAGAAGTGAGTCACAATGTGCTGGATCAGTGGTATACCACAATGAGGCATATCGAGTGGCTTCAAAAACATCCGAGGCTAGCAAAGGGAACTATGAATCTTCCGACTCTCTCCATACAAGCATCACAATTATCTGAATTAACCATGCATAGTGAAACCGAGTACCTTTCTCCTAAGCCTCACAACAATCATCTAGAAACTCTTATCATAGATATGTGGCCCAGTTGTATTGGACCCCATTAGTGCACTGCGCAAATAATGAAACCATTGGTGTAGCGACTTAATTAGCCCGACACTTCCTCATGGTTTTTCCAGCCAATACACATGTTGCCAAGTGAACTCCTTTGTCATTGATTGAGTTGATATCATAACCTCACTTCCCTTGTATCAGTCTAAACCTTTTCTTCATGTTTTCTTCTATGGCTCTGTCCTGATCTTTTCCAACAATCTCCTCTACGGGGTTCACCCATTAATAAGGCCACCTTTTTATTCTCCATATTAACATTGGGTCAATATGTATCCTCTTCCCCATCCATGGGCATCCATCATGCACCAGGATGGGCAATTTCTCACACAAGTTACGCTTCTTGGATGTTTGTCAGAAACTGGCACATTCAACATATTCAAATAACCTTCTCACACCACTCTTAGGGTAGTGCACTTGTTTTAAGTATTTTTCGGGTGCCAACTGCAAATATTTCTTTCTATCATTGCAATCATTGTCCTTCAACTTCATATGTAGAATCTTCCCAAGGGTTTCTCCAATAAATCGTACTGACTCCGAAATAAAGGTGTGAAGGTGCCATACTTTTCATCCTTCGACTCTGTCACTAGTGTTACATCTTTTTGTCTTGGTGGAATATATGGTGGAAGGGGCAATGGAAACACTACACCATCCATTTCCATTCATGCTCTCTTTTCTTTTTCCTCATCATCTCTCACATGTTTGCGCTCTTTCTGAGGCTCAAAAGGTCTCTTTTCTTGTTTCTTCTTCATTCTTTCCTCTCTGGTCATTTTCTTTCATGGAGATCTCCACTGTGTGTGTGATGATGCTTCTATAGGTGGTGATGTTGTTGCGGGCATATTAGATGATGATTCCATGACTCTGGCTAAGCCCTTCTCACTAAATATACGAATCAATACTTTAGGCATCATATGATAGTCAAAATATCTGAAACTTCTCTATAATATCAATATTCTAACTCTCAGTAAAGTGCCAAATCTGGGTGGGATGCGGCTTTTTATAACAAATATGAATTTCTAACCCCATCATTAGCTCAGATTGTGTTCACTAATTGCATATCTATCGTTGAATCCACGCAATCTGTCCCCATAAATGCATCACTCCATGTGTTTCAACGAAAAATTTCCTTTTCAACGGTCGCATTTTCCTCACGAACCTCGACACAGGTGCGACAGCAGCAAAAATTATTTTTGAGTATGTCCTGATGAGATTCGAGTGTCCAAAGATCTTGATGAGCGATCTCAGTACGCACTTTCTTAACAAAACAATGAGCGCGTTGATAGAGGAATTTCATGTGTATTGTCAGAAAAGTATCCCTTATCATCCGCAGGCTAATGGGATAATGGAAGCATTCAATAATATATTGGAGAGTGCACTAACGAACATCTACAATGCTCAGGGAAATGACTAGGATGTGTGCGTACCCGCGGTGCTATGGGCCTACAGAACAACATGCAAGAAGCTCACTAGACACCCACCTTTTAGACTCATGTATGGTGTAGAAGCTATGATGCCAATGGAATACATTGTACCTATTCTGCGCATAGTGGCACTCAGAGGAATGGAGGGTACGGAGCACTGGAAGAGAGGCTCCCGTAGCTAGAGGAGCTTGAGGAGGACCGATTTCTAGCTAGATTTCATCAACAAGTTCAAAAGGAGCGCAAAAAGGCATGGGATGATCGACACATCAAACTACGCACCTTCAAGGTAAATGATCTGGTCCTATTATATGACAAAAAATTTGATAAATTTCCAGGGAAATTTAGGATGCACTAGCTAGGGCCATATGTCATCAAGGAGATTACCGATGGTGGAGCAGTTTAGCTAGTCAAATTGAATGGAGAACTCTTCCCAGGGAAGGTGAATGGCAGCTGATTGAAGCCATACACCATGATCCATCTAGGTGATTATATGAGGGAAGCACAATATTAGCGCTCCAGGTAGTTGAAAGGAAGCGCGGGACTATAAACTACACTACCTGGGTTAGAGGGTTGTGTGATCGGGAAACTGCACAAAATGAAGAAATGTCACAGAGCCAGCAGAAGCACACAAGGAGTTGTGCTACCAAAGGTAAAACCATGCAAGATAGCCAGAAAGTGACCGTTAAAGTCACTTTTCATGATTTGACGATGAAAAAATGACCAAATGGAGCTGGGGGTGGCATTTAAGTCAGAATTTAGGGACTAGATCTTTGAAAATCTACTGCCAATCTAGCGTTAATGTGCTACACAGTAATTTGTCACCATCCCTGTTACTCCTCTTGTCGTACCTTGGAGGACCCATCCCGGGAGTTATAAGAAGTGACAAAGGCTAAAAACACTTGCATTATGTTCCCCTGAGTATGTACTCCATGTTCCCTGAAGACATCTTCTGCAGATTATCCCTGAAAAGTGATCTTTTTCCATTGGCGCAAGTCCACAGTATTCTACCCGCGCCAATGGTGGAGATCCTCAAAAGAGGGCGCGACCATTGGCGCTCTACCTTAGAGCAACAGTCGCGCCAACCAAATTTAGTCGTGCTTTTTGATTTAACGCACGTCCGACTATTGTTTCCTTCATTACATGGAGCTTTTCTGAGGATAAAAAATCAGTCTTTTGTCGAGCTTTATCCATCTTTATGGCTTTTGAGGATAATGCTAATCCGCAAAAGGTGTCCTGGTTCATCGTATCCTCCTCCCTTCTTCATCTATATAAGCTTGTCATTATGCATTGGACAAGCTAGTGCTAGTGATTTAGTGATTGAGTGATAGTAGTGATGATTATTGGTCATGGAGTGTTAGATGTTGAGTTCTTGAGTTCTTGGAGGAATGCTAGTGAGTGCTAGAGAGGTTATGCTACCGGAGAGGAGATGCATTGCAAGACACATATAGTTACTCGCCCAGCCAGGAGAAGGGTCGACGTCAGAACAATGGTTGTAACTTTTCCTGTTTATTAATTGATGAGCGAGTGCTATTATAGTTCCAATCTCATTATCTATCATGGTGATGTGTTGATTTATTTCCTTTCTGACTGAAATATAGTTGTGCCTTGGTAGTTTTTATGTTGGTATCTGTCTCTTCCTTTGCATGTGCAGGTGTTCGTTTGTGATCTGTTGGAGCAAGGGAGCGGGGATATCAACTCTGCTTCAATCATAGCGTTGGACTCCAGGTTAGTCTTCTTGATTCACCTTTGATGCATAACTAGGAACTTGCGTAGCAACGTGGTTTGATTGTGGCTAGTTCTGTTATAGGCTAGTGGGATCGCCTCTGTCCGCAGAGGGGATTTACCTGACCAACAAATTGGCGACTCCGCTGGGGAGTAACTATTTGATTTTTGTCTTGAATGTTATGTTTCTTCTGCTTGCTTGAGTGAATGAGCTTCCTGATTCAGTTTACAGTTTATTCTTTACTGTTTGACCCATCTGGGCACTGTCAACCCGACCTGAGGTCGTATCATTTATTTTTCTAGTTGGCAAGCTTAATTGGCGCGGTTATTTCTCTGACAGTCGTGCCAGTTGGCGCATGTTGCTCAAAAGCAACTCATGCCAATCCTGTGGTAGCGCAAGTTGCAGGCTGACAGTCACGCCAGCTCTGTGAATTTTTCCTGTGTGTGGGTGGAAAGCTCATTCAGTCTCTTTATATATCTCTTTCAGCCTCTGGAACTGTGTTGAACCTCTGCTTGACTGGTCTTAGCCTGTATCCCTCAGCTGTTTGCTCATTTCTATTGATTTTCATCTCAGCCCTAGGATATCTAGTGACTTTGCATGTCTAGCCTTCTGTGGGAAGTTTCGATCTCTTGATTATCCAGTCAACTTGTTGGTTGTGTTCTGCACCTATCCAGTGCTTTGTTAAAGCCTGATCTTCTATACTCTGAATACTTCACTTCTAGCCTCGTTGGAGTTCACTAGTCTTTGTGTTTTTCCTTGCTTGCATGGTTCATTTTAGTGTTTCAGAATTGGTTCTATTTCATTGACTGAACTTGGATTGTGTATATCTCTTAGAATTTGTTTACATGCATCATGCCATCTTAAAGGAAAGAAAAACAAAAAATCTCTTGCATCATAGTAGTTAGCATTTATTGTTATTTGTTGCTATTAAAAAGAAAAAGACAAAATTTCGTTTCTTGTTATTAGCTGCATTAGGATCTTTGTTGTTTGTTGAAGTGATCATTTCGTTTGTGAAAAAGATCTCAACCCTCCTGTAGATAGAATTCATCGAATCAAATGATTTAATTTTGGCATATAGTTTGCATGTAAGAAGTTTTTGAGATATCACATACGGTAGGACCAAAAAAATGAAACATAATCAAAGATAAACTTTAAAATGAACTCAATGAACATAACAATGCATTGGAACATAACGCAAACACTCTAGAGGTCTAGGTTAGAGACGTGTTCCGACGTCTTTAAACCTGGTAGTTTATCGTCGAGTGGTTGGGTGATTCCTCCACGGTGAAACGATAGCTGCCAATACGGACTGTGCTCCCACGTACCGTCGAGTATATATTGGGAGACCCCTATAGGAATAAAGCCTTTATCCATAGGAAGTCGTGTCAGCCGCCCTACGATTCGCAATGCAGTGAACACAGCATTCACGAAGATCGACCACCCGTACCCTAAAAAGTATTCTATGGTTTTGCGAAAAGTTTGGCACACCCTCTACCTAGAATTCCAGAGCAGTCACTTTTGATCCTTTTCGGACTCCCTAAACGAAAAGGTGCCTGTTGTCACTTCGTGCTCATTAAATATTCGAAGGAGACTAGAGTCATCTTTTATCCTTTTCTCGACTCTTAAAAAATGAAAAGGTTAAGTTCAATGTCTTAAAAATTATTGGCCACGATAACATCTACCCAATTAGCTTTCGTTTGTGTCAGTCCGAAGTAGGAGTTATCTCGATAAACTTCTCAAGTTTCATCCTGGCAGAATTACCAGTTTCGTCTTCTACCGAAACACCGGTGGTGAGTCTTCCTGTGGTTCTAAGTATACAACCACTTAGTTCTCGTGCCCCGGGTGACGAGACTTACCAGTTTCATTGGAACCCTACGTGGGAACCTTTTGAGGACGGTATCCCTTTTTGGGACCATCCTTCTCCTCGTGGGTCAGTCCCACCAGTTTCATCCGACATGGATGATTTGTCTCCTACAACGACCGATGAGTCCGTTGCAATGAGCGGTGAAATTCCCACCTCAACGGACCCTATACATGTTAGTAGTACGCCTACTACTACAAATTTACCACTGCGCTATAAAGCTTTGAGAGATGCTACGCCTTCTGGAACTCTGTTCACAGGTCCCATTTGGTCATCACACACTTTTCCTGCTACGGAGCCTTTTACTCCACCAAGTCGCAGTCTATCTGTTACCTCTGTCACAACCGCTCCAACGGTATGGGCAGCCCCCTTGACTTCTATTTCTAGTCGTCCCTCAGCTTCTTTGTTTGGAGTCTTTGACCCCATGACAAATGTCCCAATGCAGGAGCCATATGATCCATATTTTTTATCTCAACCGGTTTTTGAGGTATCGGTCCCATTGTCAATTGATTGGACCTCCACCTCTTTCCATGGTGGTCAAGTTTTATCTGCGCAATCTCCAATACAACCCCCCCAAGACCAACTAGGGCAATCCGTTCATGGAAACCCTTTCATTACTGTTGCTCCTTTTTCCTCTTCTTAGATGCAAACTTCTGGTAACTCAGGTCAGTCGTCTTTTAAACAAGTCCAACCTGGTATCCAGCAAGGCTATCCCGCTGGACAAAGTGGTCAACAAAGTATTAACCCAAACCAATCCAATGTCCAGTATAGTCCAATGTGTGGACAAGTTACTCAACCACTCGGTCAACCTACTGTCCAGTATTCACAGCCCTCTGGGCAGGTTGGTCAGCCTCAAACACAGTTGGGCCAACCAACTGCCCAGTCCCCTCAACCATCTAGTCTACTAGGAAAACCTTCAACTGCGCAACAACAGTTCCAGCAGGTAGGCCAACCTCAGTATCAGCAGGTACAACCTTCTGGACAGATCGGCCAACCTCACCATCAACAAGGTTTTCCTTCTGGCCAGATAGTCCAACCTATAGGACAGTCTATTGGCGCTGCTCAATCCGGTCCATGGCCCCAAATGGGACCCCAATACCCATCTGGTCTTCAAATGCAGGCTGGGTCTCAATCACAAACTTTTTATCCAACCCAGCCTGGTCCTTCAACTCAATTCGGAGCCCCACCACTGTATGGCTACCAACAACCTCAAGGGAAATTTTCGTTTGCCCCGTACCAGAACTACCAGCAACCGCAAGCGAATCCCTCGCAAACTTATCAACAGTAATACGGCACACCTGCAGCATCATTTGGTAATCCTTATGCTGGGGGGCACTATACAAATCCCTACGGCCAATCCACTATGGGGCCAAATCCTTCCGGACAAACTCTATGGGGGCAACCACCACCTAGCTGGAACCCTGGTGCTCCACCCTACCAACAGCCCCAGATGCCTTTCAATCCTCAATTACCATTCTTAGCGACTTTAGAATTACCAGATGTATCCAAATTAACCAATGATCCTATTCTTCATAATCCTTATTGGCCTCTAGTCCCAACTAAAATACCTGGTGACTGTCCAAAATTCGATGGTAAAGCCAATGAAGACCCACAAGCCCATATTATGACCTATCATTTGTGGTGTTCATCTAATTCATGGATTGACGATTCAATTCGGCTTCGCCTTTTTCAAAGGACTCTCACTAGCTCTGCCGCTAAGTGGTATATCGAACTTCATCGCGGGTCCTTTCAAGATTTCAATTCCTTGGCTATGGCATTTCTCACTCACTTCCAGTTACCCATTCGATACGAAACGGGTACGCACCTCCTCACTTCCTTAAGACAAATGACAGCTACGCATATCTCTGATCATATCCATGAATGGAGATGGCGTAGACGTATGATCAAATTTTGGATTCCTGACCAACTTCTTACCGATTGGTTTACGACTTCGTTCGTGCCTCTGATAGCTCGGGATATTGTCATGGGGGTGTGTGTCACTGAAGAGCAAGCTATTGCTCGAGCTCAGTACCTTGACTTGGTTTATTCTCAGTCAGGTACATTATATGATTATCTGCCTGATGTCCCAAGACAAGGAACATCTAAAGCCCCGCCAACACCCACTATTGACGGTATCATTGGTTTGGTTAATTCATCCTCAAAGAAAAATTCGACGAACCCTACAAAGCAAAAAACATCTGCTTTGAATGGACAACCTTCCCAGGCATCGCCTGGTTCGAATGTTACTTCTGAGGTTAATGCCGTCCAATCTAATACGGCAAACAAGGCTTCGAAAGAGAAGAAAAAAGGGAAAGCGAAAAATAAGCCGGAGCAACCTAAGCAGGAAACCCCAAAACCTCAACCTGAGGACAGCACTAAACGCAAACCCAAATATCCTTGTCTTATTTGCGATGAAAATCACTTTACCAAGGATCGCCCGAGGCGGCCCGAAGTTAGTCGTTTATTAAAAGGCACCTCTGGGACTCCTGCGGTGCTCAAAGAGACCTTTCCCACCCAACACACTCAAAAAACTCAAATGGTGGCTGACCCTACTCAGCCTCCCTCTTCCTTTGGTTCTCAAGTGTTTATGGCTGGTACAATACCCATTAATATCAGTACTCAAACGAAAGATTATTCGTCATCTGCTGGGAAGGAGCCTGAGGTTCCCCCAAGTGCTCCCCCGTTCAGTTCAGGTCCGCTCCACATCGAGAGACCTACCACTGAAATGCCTCTTCGACCCCCTCCAAAAGGAGTACTCCGGAAATCCTCGTATAATCCGAATGCTCGTGCTGCACAGCACTACAACATCGTTGAGGACTTAGCACAGACTCCATCGGCTATGTCCGCTTTAGAGGTTCTCCAGAGCTGCCCTTCTCAGAGGAAGTCCATGCTATCTGCCATTGGTGGCATAGACCCGGCCGATTCGGATTTAATAACTTTTGACTTAGAACGCCACACTCTAAGACTACCTCCCCAAATCGCCTTCCTCATACAGGTAATTACTGATTCCAAGAAGATTCATCGTACAGTTATTGATGAAGGTGCCTCAACTTGCATCATGTCCGTTTCCTGTTGGAAAGCTATTGGATCTCCGACGTTGAGTCAATCTCCCACTACCTTGGAAGCTTTTGATGGAAGAGCGTCCCGTCCTTATGGTATACTCCAACGTTTACCAATCTCTTTGGAAGGGAAGACGGTCGAGATGGAAGTTGAAGTCGTTGATGCTACTCTAACCTACAACCTCCTTCTCGGACGTAGTTGGATATACGCAATGCAAGCTGTTTCTTCATCTTTCTTCCGAATCATCCGTTTTCCTCATCAAGGGAAGATCGTTACTGTTGACCAGCTCTCTTTTTTTGCTTCTTCTTCTGAAGGCACCATCCCGTTCGTGGACCATACCTCCAAATTACCTAAGACTCTGGGAGCTGGACTTTTCAAAGATCCTGATCTTATGGGTGTTTTTCCACTCCCTCCTCTAAATGTCGCCTCTGTCAATATGATCGCTATTGGCTCTGATCCGTGGCTCGTACCCCCTACAGACCAAGTATATTCCTGGGGCGACCATATGCCATTGAGTCCCGCCGAGTTTAATTATGTTGAAATCATTGCTGCCTCGGCTCCCTCCTCTATGCTTACTCCATCCTCAGGACTTCTCGATAAGGCTTCTTCGGATTCTCTAGGAGAAATATTCCTCTCCGATGAAGCTATTAGTGAGACTATGTCTCTAGAGGAACCTCCCTGGTACAGTTCTCACCATTGTTCCTCATTTCTCCGTGCCTCGCAGCATTTCCTGACATGCCTCGAGCGGTTTTCTCCTTGTCTACCATCACAAATCCTTCAAACACCTATTCAAATTGATCAGGTTTTTTCTGAAGGAAATATGGCAAACATTACACGAACCCAACCCCTCAACATCTCTGTTAAACCCGGGATAGTCGAGCATCTTCATATCGGAGTCACTTGTACTCCAGTGGAGATTCAACTTTATTCCAAACTTTTTCGTGAATTTCGTGATGTTTTCGCTTGGTCCTATGAAGAAATGCCTGGCATTGATTCTAGTATAGTGATGCATGAAATAATCACGTACCCAGATGCTAAGCCTGTTCGTCAACGTCTACGCCCTGTACACCCTCGGAAGGCTGCGGCGATTAAGGCCGAAGTAGAAAAGCTTCTTAACACCGGTTTTATTTACCCTATTCCTCTTACAGATTGGGTTTCTAACATAGTCCCTGTAACTAAAAAACAAGGTACAATATGGGTTTCTGTCGATTACCGTGATATAAACAAAGCCTGTCCTAAAAATAATTTTCCCACACCATTCATTGATCAGATCATTGACGAGTGTGCCGGCAGTGAAATGTATTCTTTTATGGATGGTTTCTCCGGTTATAACCAGATCAATATTGCTCCTGTTGATCAACACAAAACGGCCTTTATTTGCCCATGGGGGACTTTTGCCTATAAGAAGCTCCCTTTCGGTCTTAAAAATGCCGGTGCTACCTTCCAGCGCGCAATGTCGTATGCATTTCATGACATTCGGCATATTGTGCAACCTTATCTGGATGATCTTCCTGCTCATTCAGCTAAACGTCAGGACCACCCTAAACACCTTCGCGAAATCTTTCTTCGCTGTCGGTACTACCGAATCCGTCTAAATCCCCACAAATGTGTCTTCTGCGTTGAATCTGGCAGAATTCTCGGTTTAATCGTTTCTAGAGAAGGCATCCGTTTGGATCCCCTTAAAGTCGAAGCCATCGTCAATCTCCCTCCCCCAAATTCTTTGCATCAGTTGCAAAGTTTGCAGGGGAATGCCAATTTTTTACGCCGTTTTGTTCCCAACTATGCCGAGGTAGCTAAAGGTTTTACGCGATTACTGAAGCGTGATATCCCTTTCCATTGGGATGTCACAGCTCAGGAATCTTTTGAACGTCTCAAGAGTTTACTTGTTTCTGCTCCATTGCTTCGTCCTCCGAATTATTATCGCAACTACACCTTGTATTTGGCTGCCGCCGATACCACTATCGGCATGGTTCTTGTCCAAACTGATGATGATAACACTGAACATGTTATTTACTATCTCAGCCACAACCTGTTAGACACGGAAACTCGATATGCTTATATCGAAAAGTTGGCACTAGCCGCCGTTTGTGCTGTACAACGCTTCCGTCATTATATTCTTTTGCGTACTACTACTGTGATTTCTGATTGCAGCCCCATGACGTATATATTGTCACGCCAGTTACTAGGGGGCAAATACTCAAAGTGGATTGTTATCCTCCAAGAGTTTGACTTGGAATTTACCACTGCCAAGTCTAAGAAATCCCTTGTGTTTGCTGAGTTAATTTTCTCTTTGCCATCTTCTTCCTCAACCTCGCCTGTAGAAGACCAAATACCAGATGAAACCCTGTTCCTCATTAGCACCCTCGATCCATGGTACGGAGATATAATCACATATCTGCAAACATCCTCCTTCCGCCCGGGTGTGTCTAAAGACGCTCGGCGGAGGATTCGTCATCAATCTCAACCCTACCGTATCATTGGAGATACATTATATCGTCTTGGTGCAGACTCCGTTCTCCACCGTTGTCTTACTCTATAGGAAGGTGAACGGGTTCTAAATGACTGCCACTCTGGCGCTTGTGGCGGACATATGTCCGGATATGCTACAGCCCAAAAAATCCTTCGTGCTGGCTATTTTTGGCCCTCTATTTTCAAGGATTGCATCCTTGCCGTCCGTTCTTGTCATGAGTGCCAGATATACCAGCGGAAAATGCGAGCGCCTTCTGCTCCGTTGCACCCTGTGGTTTCCGTCGGTCCCTTTGCAAAATGGGGAATTGATTATATGACCTGTAACCCTCGCTCGGCCGGGGGGCATGGGTTTGTCATCGTTGCCATCGATTACTTTACTAAATGGGCAGAGGCGATGCCTACATTAACTGAAGACGGTCACACTGCGGCGCAATTTTTATTCAATCATGTTATTTCGCGATTCGGCGTCCCTCAAGCCATTGTCACTGATCACGGAAAGCATTTCCGTAATCATATGATGTCAGAATTAACAACCCAGCTAGGCTTGCAACATGATAGTTCAACTCCATACTACCCTCAGTCCAATGGTCAAGTTGAAGTTGTCAATAAAATCTGGGTTACAATGCTTCAACGTATCGTTGGTGTGCATAAATCTAACTGGCATTTGATGTTATTCCCTGCCTTATGGGCTTACCGAACCTCCGTGAAGGATGCCACTGGTTTCACTCCATTTCAACTAGTTTATGGACTAGAGGCTACCCTTCCAATTGAATGTGAGATCCCTTCATTGAAATTAGCCATCGAACTGCTTCCCAACACTACCCCGTTAGAAGAACGCCTTCTTTACCTAGAACGGTTAGATGAGACTCGTCGCCTGGCCTCTTTGGCCATCGAAACACAAAAGAGGCAAGTCAAGACTCACTTCGATCAGACCGTCCATCCGCGTTCTTTCGTTGAGGGAGACTTGGTCCTACTCTATGATCAAGCGAAAGATAAGCTAGGCGCAGGAAAGCTCGAGTCTATGTGGCTAGGCCCTTATATTGTCAAGAGAGTCCTGTAGAAAGGGGCCTACGAGCTGATTGATTATGAAGGAAACCCTCTTGGGAAGCCCCGAAATGGGCTTTACTTGAAAAAGTACTATGCGTGATGCTGGTACATTTTATTGTGTACATACATGTACTTTGGTGTATTGTGTGTCGCTTTTCGAGACATAGCTACCACTTATTGTGTTTTTCGCTTCTTGTGCAGATGCCGGATGCACCTTATGTTGGTTTCGTTGATGGTGCCTACCGCAGTACTCGCGATTTGTCTTCTGAGGCATGGGTAATCTACGATCCTCATAGCGAGCTAATAGATTGCCAGGGTGTGTGTTTAGGCCGTACTACTAACAATGTCGCCGAATACTGTGCTGTAATCGAGCTACTTGCTAGAGCAATTAATTTCGGTATTCGCACATTGATAGTAAACCTGGACTCTCAACTTGTTGTCCACCAGCTCAACGGGAAATATTCCGTCAGAAACCATCATATACTAAGGTTGTATTTACGTGTAAGGTTGTTAGAAATGCATTTTGATTTTATTACATATCAACATGTTCCGAGACAATTAAACACATTATCTGATGCATTGGCCAATCATGTATTAGATAGACATCTGCATAATTTGTAATTAAAACATTATGTAAGCAAGCACATGAAAACACAATAATGAACCATGAACATATGTATATATATATATATATATATATATATATATATATATATATATATATATATATATATATATATATATATATATATATGTGTGTGTGTGTGTGTGTGTGTCAAAATGTTTGCACCCCGCGCATTACATAATCCAAAAAATAATACATGTCCGAAACTCATACAGCCGTCGACAACATGTCTCTCAAAAACGTGCTAAAAATGAAACCTAGGCGTCTAATCGCGGTGATGCTCATGATAGCATGTCACTGCCCGCACCAAACGTCTCAACAGACGATGGACGCGAGTAGATACTCCCACCGTATGCCTTTGGTACGCTCTAGGCATGTCCTCCAGTCTGCCATAATCTGGGATCCCTCGAGTAAGTGCCTCGAGGTTCTGTACTAGGTCATCATTGTCACCCTCTGCCTGAGGGTCCGCTGCCGGTTGTACTCTTCGTACGTTGTGAGGCAAGTCGGCCGGTCGTTCTGCACCAACGTCTGCATACATATATAGGTGCCGTAAGAAATAGACATGAATTATAAAAACTTGAATATGTTAAAATATTAAAAACATAAAAGGTCCTTACCTAGCTCCTCGTCCCAGTCCTCTCCCTCGGGTAACGGGAGGTCTGGATCTCCAATAAAATCAGTGCCCGCATAGGGCCAGTCCTCCACGACGATCAATTGGTGTTGGAGCCAAATGAAGAACTCGGGCCTCCAGGCCATCTGCTGGCCCCCACCTCCTCTGGGCATAAGTGGTGCCCATCGAGCCAACCTCGGCTCCCGTGGCACTGGATCTACCACTATACCTCCCGGGATCCGGAATATCGGTAGTCGCTTCAAGAAAAACGATACTATGATGGATCCATATCCGAACTGTTTATTGCCATCACGCTTACATTTGGTAAGCTGCCTCTTGATATTTGTTGTTACTGCTGTGGCCCAATCAAATAATTTAGGGTGTAGGCACTCAGTTGCCAGCAGCAAGTGATTCTTGCTAGCCTCATGGGGTGCCTGTACCCCAGTCGTCCGAGTGATAGTGAATAGTACCACTTGTAGCACCAAATCTGGGATAGTGACAATGTCCACCTTGGCACTATTGGATCCAAAATGGGCCCCAGGACAAACTCTGGCCATTACCTCCCCCATCTTTTCCCCAGAAGGTCTACTACCGGTCAATATGGGCCGTGCGCCCCGCCGAGATAGTCCAGTAATAAAATAGACATCAGAGACATCCAACTCCAATGTCTGGTCTTTCAAGCGGAATACCTGATCCTCAATATCCCAGGCATCCACAATAAACCTTAGTAACTCGGGCTGTGCACGTAGATATGAGGTAAGGAAGAATTTTTTCAAGCCACAACCTTGCAAAGCATCCATGCATGCGTCATCTTCCAATGCCAAAGCATCTATGGCCTCATGTTCCCTTTATCTCCATTCTATAGCCATTTTGACCAATTCCTGCAACCAAAACACCAAAATGACATCATGAGATCAATGGTGAAACCAAAAATCAAAGAAAATTGCAGGTTCAACGGTCAAAATTATGTGAAAATTGGTTCACGCGATTGGCGCGACTGTTTTCAAAATAGTCGCGCCAATGGCGCGTCTCCTTTAGAGAAAATTGCCCATTGGCGCGGTCCCGTGAGGAAAACTCGCGCCAATGGGCGCAACCCTAATTTTTGCAATCCTCCTTGCAGAAGATCATTCTGTGGAAGAAAAAGTAAATAAATTGAATAGAAATGGAGCTAAAGATGAGGCCTCTTACCTGTTTCAAACGGCGGCTCGAATGGTCCCCTGGATTGGTCGCAATCAGCAGTTGAAGTTTGCACCCAAAACCCTCCAACGATAAACTTACAAGGTAAAAAGTGAAAAGTAATTTTATTTTTTACTATTTCACTATTTATAACTTCTTTTGGCTTAAAAAACACATTAAAATCATGTTTTTGTGAATATTTTTATGTCAAAGTAGGATTTTACGCTGTTTTTGTATGTTGACAGGGATTAGTGCCACTCAAGCAACTTAACGAGCTCCTTTTTTCGGTTTTTCGAGCTCGGTAAAACACGAAAAAGGTTACTTCAAGGTCCGCTTTCAGCTCTTTTCTGACCATTTAAAGAGGAAAAGATTGCCGAGTCGCTCCTCTTGACTCGTTAAATAGTGATAAGGGGCAGTCGTTTTAAGTTCTTTTTGTCGACCGTTAAAACATAAAAAGATTACCGGGTTTTTGTCGTTTCAAACTCGTTAGTGGTTACGAAACGACGTGGTTTTGACCGCTTTTTTACTTTTTCAGGTCGAAGTCACTAATCATGAAAAGTACTCCTCGATCGTAATGATCGGGCGGTTCTTTCGGGTATTATTTTATACTTTTTCGGGCCCGAGAGACACAACTTTACGAAAAAGGACATCCCTGGAGTTTCCTTTTCTGCTGTCTTTTCAAACTCTCTAAACATGAAAAGACGCCGAGTTCTTCCTTTGTTAGACTCGTTAAAACTTAATGACATCGGATTTTGTCACAACACAAGCATATGCTATCCCCATCAAGCTTGTTAAAAATAACTGGGGTACTCGCCAGAAATGGCGGGGGGGGGGGGGGGGGGGGAAAGAAAATTTTTGAACCATAATTATTACCGTAACGGCAGTATGTCACTCTTGAACATGGCACTTTTTGCTTTCGTGTCCGGGGTGGGGATATTTCATCTCATATCTTTCACTTGCTTCCATGGACTTGGGTACCCTATTTGACCTCTCATTCACTCATTGCCTCGTCATCATGACCTTTGATACATTGATGTCAAATACTGCCAATTCCGTTAATGTGCCGCCGATATGTTCAAGAGAAGTTGACCTCTGCAAAACAACCTCCCTCTGATAGTTCGCACAATCTTGATTCACAACTTCATCTCTCTGTCTCGTGTCGATGATGTGGGAAACATTATGGCCACCTTCGATCAAGGTCACTCCCTGTCGACTTCAACTCATTATCCAGGGAATTGATCTAGAGACTCCTTTCCGGTGCCTTGGAGCCTGCATGCCTCAATGGCAGGTTCTTCGTGTTCGACGTGAGGTTTTCATCATTGTCCTCCGATCGAATGATTCTACGGGTGTTCGACTTCAGACCATTGATTCACACGCCGTAGATTGTACCTATAGTACCTTGAGGGCCATTGTCATTATTGGTGGTACCTCTCGCGTCTGTTAACAGTTTCCATTATTGACTGGTAATCAGACGATGTTCATGCATGTTCGACTTCAGCTCATATATTCACATGCTTGGACTTGTACTCTTGTTCGGGTCGAGATGGAGCGCAAGACCCTGGATTGTGTCTGTTGTAATCCAAGCGTGATTCTTGGTACTTGACTCATTCACTGGATGGCTGCGACCATACCTGAGTCAGTTCATTGATCCTAACCGGATGGCTGCGACCATACCTGAGTCAGTTCATTGATCCTAACCGGATGGCTGCGACCATACCACGTACATCATGTAATTGAACTATCAGTCATGTCTCTTAATACAGCTCCTCGGCGGCAGTAACTATATGTGCTCTTATGTGTTCTTATGTGTGTTCTTGTAAAGCATTTCACCCCTCTCCACCTCTCGGACTTCATGCTTTAGGGGGCATCTGTTACACAGTAATTTGTCACCATCCCTGTTACTCCTCTTGTCGTACCTTGGAGGACCCATCCCGGGAGTTATAAGAAGTGACAAAGGCTAAAAACACTTGCATTATGTTCCCCTGAGATTGTACTCCATGTTCCCTGAAGACATATTCTGCAGATTATCCCTGAAAAGTGATCTTTTTCCATTGCCGCAAGTCCACAGTATTCTACCCGCGCCAATGGTGGAGATCCTCAAAAGAGGGCGCGACCATTGGCGCTCTGTCTTAGAGCAACAGTCGCGCCAACCAAATTTAGTCGTGCTTTTTTCTTTAACGCACGTCCGACTGTTGTTTCCTTCATTACATGGAGCTTTTCTGAGGATAAAAAATCAGTCTTTTGTCGAGCTTTATCCATCTTTATGGCTTTTGAGGATAATGCTAATCCGCAAAAGGTGTCCCTGTTCATCGTATCCTCCTCCCTTCTTCATCTATATAAGCTTGTCATTATGCATTGGACAAGCTAGTGCTAGTGATTTAGTGATTGAGTGATAGTAGTGATGATTATTGGTCATGGAGTGTTAGATGTTGAGTTCTTGAGTTCTTGGAGGAATGCTAGTGAGTGCTAGAGAGGTTATGCTGCCGGAGAGGAGATGCATTGCAAGACACATATAGTTACTCGCCCAGCCAGGAGAAGGGTCGACATCAGAACAATGGTTGTAACTTTTCCTGTTTATTAATTGATGAGCGACTGCTATTATAGTTCCAATCTCATTATCTATCATGGTGATGTGTTGATTTATTTCCTTCTGACTGAAATATAGTTGTGCCTTGGTAGTTTTTATGTTGGTATCTGTCTCTTCCTTTGCATGTGCAGGTGTTCGTTTGTGATCTGTTGGAGCAAGGGAGCGGAGATACCAACTCTGCTTCAATCATAGCGTTGGACTCCAGGTTAGTCTTCTTGATTCACCTTTGATGCATAACTAGGAACTTGCGTAGCAGCGTGGTTTGATTGTGGCTAGTTCTGTTATAGGCTAGTGGGATCGCCTCTGTCCGCAGAGGGGATTTACCTTACCAACAAATGAACTGATTGTGGGGGGAACAGTCGGATTTGAATTTGAAAATGCCTATAAATTACAAAGGTTTTCCCAGCAGAAAACACTTGGAATTTTGAGAATTGAGTTGTTGAGATCTCAGGCGCAAATGAACCGTGAAAAATTTGAATTTTTGATAGCAAGTTCAGTGTTTCAGACGTTTCCAAAAGAGGCACAGGAGTTTTTGCATAGCATCATGTCGACGCTAGCTGAGACTGTAAATGTTGGGGAAGCAATGACGGCCAAAGGATCTGTTCCAGATGTAGCCATGGCAGGCGAGGGAGATGCCCCAAATGTTGTAACTCTGTAAGTACCAGTTGAAGTACCTAAGTCACCATAGTCACCTAGGCCGAGGCCTATCCCGACAAAGGAGGGTTCGAAGAACAAGAAAGGCAAGCAAGCCATGACACTGCAGCCAGTGCGGGCATCACCTAGAAAGCACTGACAGAAGGATAACCCCACCGCACAGGAAAATGGAAAGGTGATTGAATTAGAGCTGGTAGAAGAGGTCAAAGAAATCCCCATGGATGATGAAGATATTGCAATGGAAATGAACGATGCTGAGGTTGAGGGGTCTGACCCTATTTCTAAGCTACCTGAGTACATTCATCTGCGCAGGGGAAAGAAAAAGGTGCGAAGGATATAGTTGAGAGTAAGGTCACCCTGCAAACACCCCTACTGCCAGAGAAAATTTTCTTTGAGGCACCGTGCTTGGGGCGTGTCCACCTTTTAAAATTGGAAGACTAGGATTTAGTTGACACGAAGATTTTCTCTCATTTAGTGACAAACCAACCTATGCAATGTATCTTCCACAAAAACACTGGAGTGACCACTTTGGAGCCGAGGAAGTGGCTGAAAGGTGTGGACAATGCAAGCCTACTAAACCTATTGTTGGTGCCGCATTACAACCATGCGCCGATCAAGATGATCGTGATCAGGAAACTGTTGTGCTTGGTGTAGGATGGGTGTTTGTGGCTGGAAGAGCCGATACCCATCACTAACATGCTAATCCATAGGGTCACGTGGCTGTTGCACTCAAGAGAAAATCCAGCCATGTCATTTGGTGGAAAGGCCAATGAACATGCCCTTGTTGAGGCAAAGAAGGAAAAATTCAAGCTAGTATAGAAGTTGTGCGGCTATGCCATCATGAGTATCTATGACCCCGCGGTCAAAGTGGTGACACAAATTTTGGTAGGAAAGGTCATGACAAAGTGTGGCACAAATGAAGTGTCGGCACCAATGATAGCCTTGGCATCCCAGTGCGTGGAGGGCGGACAGTTTAACTGGGTGCACTACCTCTATGGCGAGGTCCCTGTGAACTACCACGAGGCGCAGGATCATAGTAAGACATTCCACTATGCATGGCTACTGTTGTCCATAGTGTTAGTTGTGTAGGAGCTACCTGAGGATAGCCAATTTCCTCCGGTCTTGCTAGACCTATCGGAAGTAGCGAAGTTTGCTTCGCTATGGGCTATGAAGGGTCCTCAGCAGATCAAGGACAACAAGATCTTCTGGATCTTGATGGAGATGAGCACCCATATGGCTATCAATCGCAAGCCATGGTTGTCACCAACAAATTTTGATAAGATGCAAGAGTACGTGGAATTCAAGGCCGACTTCCACCATGTCTCAATACGTGCATGAAAGGACCCTAAATAGAAGTGGCATGACCTACCATACTTGGCCATAGATGACACGATTGCAGTGGTCCTCGACCGCTAGCTAGTATATTAGCACACTATCACGAACTTAACAACAAGATCCAACAAGTCCACCACACAACGAAAAAAGGAAGAAGTGAAGCTGAAGATGGAACAATTGGCCGCAAAGAAAAGAAAGGAGACCAAGGACAAGGCCAAGGCAGAGTGCACTACCGTGAAGCAAACAAGTGGGTAAGCAGACGAAGAGGAGTGTGGCTCTAACCAGAGTCAGAAGTCGCCTTCCCCGAAGCCAGAATAAGAGGACGAATAGATGGGGTAGGGAGGAGTAGACCTGGAGACGAGTTCGTTCCGCGCCAAGTGCACTAGAGATCCAGAGAAAGTAGGGTGGTGGAAGAAATCCAAGGCTAGCAAGATGTATCTCGACCCGATCACCTTAACGGAGGGGGACTTGAATGACATCGGTGATATGGTGAGGGATGCCACTATGGAATTACTGTAGCAGTTCAAACATCAACAACCAAAGGCTTTGGGTTCTATCCAGATGGGTCTACATGAGCTGCAAATCCACGCAACATAGGTACAGACCGGCGCGGTGTCAACCATTTTGGCGCTTGGCACCTCCGAAGCCGCAGGGATGTTGCACACACGAGATCCCCAAGAAATAGTGCTTCCATATGGAGCACTGACTAAAGATATAGAAGCTAACATGCCCACTGTCAGCACCCTCAAGGGAGTTGGACTTAACTTGACCGCGCTTCCTAGTGAGGACCTTCACCTTTTGCAGGATGGTGTGATCATGGAACTATAAGCCCATGAATAGTGTGCATTATAGGTCATCAGTGATCAGAATATCAACAACGCCCAGATGGCTATACAATAAGACTCTGCCATTAACCTCGTCAAATACCTTACGGACAAGAGTCAGTGCATGGCTAAGGTCGTGGCTGAGGCATGCAGATATGTCCCACAGCGGGACATTCTCAAGGCTGAGCCAGTAGATGTGCAGGATCGGAAGCTCGCTGCTAGAGTTCGTGACGCACGCAAAGCACTGGAAAATATCCATTTGGAACAGAACCTCAAAATCGAAGAGTTGCAGTTGAAGGCCTAGCCTTCGACTCCACTAGAAATCAGAGAACAATACGAGTCAGCTATGAAAGACGCTGTAGCAGTAGTAGACAGTGTAGTAAACGCGTGCATGACACTTTTCGAGCAGTCGCTAGAGGTGGTTACCAACCTGCAGGAAGACCCACTATGCAGAGGCTGGAAACAGAAGTGCGGGAGCTGCAGCAGTGCTATGACGAAGTTAAAGCGATGACACACATTGTCACCATCACACAGAGACTGGTAAAGCTGCAGGATGCCAAGGCTTTGAAAGAGTAGGGAGATGTAGCTCAACACAAGGAAGTAGTGTTGAAGGCTCGCTTACAGCCTTAAGTGGATGAGACCTATTTGATCATGGCTACAATTGAAGGCAAGATGGCTAGTCTGCAGAAGATTCAGTAGAAGATTTAGCCATACAGTGCAGGGCAAACCATGGAGCTGGTTGTTGAGGCAATGAAGTAGTCAGCAACACAGTGTACCGCCAAAGTTGCAGTAGTCCAAGTCGAGCTGAGAGGTCTTCGCGACAAGATCTTCGCGCTAACTGAGTGACTCGAGGGCGAGTCACCAAGTTTGTGTTGGGGGGCTATTGGGAATAGGTCCCCTGGGGGTCAATTTTGGGGTTAAAAACACAAGTTTTGGGGAAAAATGCCTGAAATTTGTATAAAGAAATGTAAAGTCTCCACATTTTGTGGTTTCGAAGCGCGAAGATATCAACAGTCAAAAATGGTTTTCTGCCCTTAGTATAGGTAAGTTGTGTCAGTTTTAGAGATCCTCCCTCGGTCCGTGGACCATGGGATTATATAAAAAGGAGGTCTAGAGGAGTCTAAGGGGAGAAAGGAGATAAAATAGAAGTGTTTGATGAGTCTATGAAGAGCTAAGAGCAAGAGTCTTAGCATAGGAAGAGGCGCTGCAGCTGAGTGTGCAGAGGCCTAGGTCAGAAGTCTGTAGCTGAGTGTGCAGACCCTTGCAGCTGTATGCGTAGGGTAGATAGACTCTGTATTGGAAATCTAAATCATCAATAAAGAGAAGTATTATGAAATTACTGTGTATCTTTCCTTTGTGGATTGCATGTGATCATGTTATGTTAAGTTCTAGGTTTATGTTATAATGCTAATTTGACGCGCGAATGTATATGTTTCTATCTGTTATATGAACACAAATAACAATATATGTTTACGCGAAGGCAATCTTAATTACATGGTAAAATCGGTGAACACTTAAGATAATTCAGGAAATCATACAATAACACAGTAACAAAGGTGCGTAACTACCTAAGCCACTAGTTAGGTTTGTGCGAAGGACGATCGTATAACTTCGCGGAGGTCCTAAGAGATGAAAGAGAAAGTACATCGATAAGCCCTAAAGGCTTATCGATCTGCATGAAGGAAGGGGTTAAGGTATAAAACCGAAATCACAACCATCTCAAGGTACAAAACCTTGGTTCTTGCATCCCCCCATACTGCTTCGGGTGAGACTTCGGTCCGCGCTCTGCGGACTGATGCCGAAAGGGCCAGCAGTGTAGGGATTTTCTTGGCTGACTAACACTAAACCCAGGTCAGGGCCCATCAAGCCAATAATGAGACATCACACATCTCTTTATGTAGATCCCAATCTTAGCAACAGAACCATTTGTTGGCTTAATGGGCCCTAACCCAGGTTCAGTGTTAATTAGCCAAGCAAATCCCTACACTATTGGCCCTTTTGGCATCACTCCGCGAAGAGTGGACTAAAGTCTCACCTGAAGCAGTATGGGGGGATGTAGGAACCAAGTTTCCGCACCCAGAAATGGTAGTGATATCATTTTATTCCCTAAACCTTCCTTCGTGCAGATCGATAAGCCTTTTAGGGCTTATCAATATAATTCTCTTATTTGGCCTCTAGACCTTCACGAAGGTCTAAGATCACATTTTGCAAACCCTAAATAGGTGGATCAACCCTTTACATTCCTCTGTAATTACTCTTGTGTATTTACCCAGATTATCTTATGTATCTGATAACTTCAACATGCATTAAGATGTTCTTCGCGTAAACATATATTATTACTTGTGTTCATATAACAAAGTAAAACATATGGATTCACGCATCAATATAGCATTAAACAATGAACCCAATATTCATCATATCATAAACACATGCATTTGTAACAGAAGTAAATAGATCAAACACATGTAATTCTAGAATAATTCTCTTTATTAATGCTTCATATCTCCTTCACAAACTCTAACTACCCTGCACACACAGTTGTAGGGGTCCACACACTTCATTGTGGACTTCTACCCTAGGCCTCTGCGCACACAGCTGCAGAGCCTCTTTCCTACGCTAATACTCTTCGTTATTATCTCTTACTGACCCATTACATCAACATCAATTACCAAAATCTCTTTTGCCTTAGACTCTTCTCTTTATATAATCCCATGGTTCGTGGACCATGAGTAGATCTCCTAAAGACGACATGACTTACATAAAAGAAGGGCGGAAACCATTTATAACACTTTACATCTTCACACTCTGCGACCACAGAATATGGAGACTTTACACTTTACATACAAAAACTTGGTCTTTCTGCCCCAAAACTTGGGCTTTTAACCCCGAAATTGACTCTAGGGGACCCATTCCCAACACATGGTCACCTCTTCTAGCCACACAATTTTATTTTTGGCTTATTAAATGGGAATTCAAGTGGCAAGCCTCATTGAACATTTCAAGAGAGTGGTGTATTTTCTATTTATTCTCTTGCAGGTGGGATCTGGGGTGGTTCATCTCGGTTGCGGAGTTAAGAGCCTCGAGAAGAAGAATGGATTTATGGCAGTCATAGGTGGGATCCATAGTGGCTTATCTTAGTTGTAGAGTTAAGAGCCTAAAGAAGAAGAATAGAGTTATGATATTCATCTGACACCACTCCTTGTCAATTCTTTGTCAACTAAAATTTGGGCCATGGAGAGAGATCTCATGATGATGTGTGGCTTGTCTATTAGTAATATTCCCATCTATGTATGGAGTCTCTATTTTTCTCATATCATTATTGGGATATCATTGTGGGTTTTTCCATCATCTATGAACATTATAGTTGGGTGCACAACTCAGGATTCACAATGGCCATTTCACTCGTTCCTCCAGATAATATTGATGCCAGTATGGTCTTAGATAGATTGTTGGACACTTCATAGGTGTTGTGAATCTCCATCAAGAAGCTTGAGGATATGGTTTAAAGACAGAGGATGTTGTTCCATCTTTTCCTAGAAGCCAAGCTACTTCGTCATTGGGAAGAAATGGAGCAAATGGTTGATGGACTCAATGATGAAGTTTGGGCATTAGGTGTTCGACTGAAACCTTTTGAAATCAATGGAATTGGAAATTTGCAAATGACTCTTAGAGAGGAACGTCCCAAATTCACTACTGGAGGGAAAAGAACTCATTGAGACAGTTCAATGCAAATAACCACTACTAAGCTCATGATATGAAGCTTTGTATCGATTTTTCATATGATTCTATGTAAATTTTGTCTTATCTTGGGCAGTCGTTATTGAATTTACAGGGTCAAGGTATTTAGTCTAACATGGAACAACAATACCAAAGGTTGCAATTCTTTTGAACACTCTTTTATTAACAAAAAAAATGTACTGGAAAAAGCATGTAATGATTCTTATCCCTAATCCAATTTTATTAATATAAGAACCCTTACCCGTTTTTTTATATATACATATTAAATCTATTTTAACAAGGAATATATATATATATATATATATATATATATATATAGATAGATATATACTGTTGACACCTAATCATAGGGATTGGGTGAACAACTGTAATTAGTGTAAATAAATAATAGAGAAAATGGAGAGTCATCGGGAGATGAACTGAATAGTCACTCCCTCTTGTATATAATAATGAACAACTTGAATGAATAATACGATTACATTTTGAGGAGTTACCTCCTGGTCTAACATGGTATTAGAGCCAGTGCCATTTTTGGCTTCCCTCTCTGCTCTGTAACTCCCTTCTGCCTATGTTCTGCCTATTTTGCAGAATTGACCTCTTGCAACCACTCCATAGGTGTGCCTCTCTCAAGAATTTGATAACCGTTCTACAGGTTTTCCCCTCTCTCGCAACTGCTGCCCCTCTCTAGCAATTACTGCAGATGTTTGGCTGGTTACGCGAGGTATTTTTCTCTGTTCATACATTTTATTTATAAATCACAGTTAATTAGTGTTGAGCTTTAATACTGAGTTTAATCACTAAACCTTTCCTTAAGCGCCTTTATTAAAAGTATGAATTAAGCACATGGGTAGTATTGATAAGTGGGAAGCGATATCTCACACGCCCTAAAGGCTGTAAATAGTATTCCTAAAATTCACGCGATTGACCTTAGCGGGCGACATGTAGCACGGGAAAACCACTTTTCTCACACTCTCTCAACCTGATATCGGTTGTGCAAGATTTCGCGCGAGATTGCACGACGACTGTTTGATTGGACGAGTCACATCGACGGTGGAGATCGTCCAGGTTAGTTGGTGAGCGGACAATGAGATATCCATTGGATCTGGAGAAATGAGATCAATGACGCGGATTGAAGCACTTGATAAATGGAGAAGTTAATTAGGGACCGACAATGATTGGTCAGATAAAAGGGACTCTCAAGGGGAAAATCCACATACAGAACCATATTTAAGAAGATCCAGGATGATCACATAGGAACTTGCAAGAAAGTTACCTCGGCTAGCGGACCTGATAAAATCATTAAAAGGAGTTTAAGGTTCAGAGTGATCGGACCGTCCGTTTAATGGGTAATAAGACACACATCGCGTCAAAAGATGCATGTGAGTTAATTTAAATTTCAGAGGCGATAAGGTTATACAACGAGATTAAAACGTCATTGAGTTCCGGCCATCATGACCATTCGTTGGTTGATTAATCAGGCGATAATCACATCACAACATGCATATAAGTTAACATTTCTGGCGGATGTGAAATGATCATAAAGAAGATTAAATTTATTTGGGTTCTGGTCATAAACGATTCAAGAAATCATGTTCATTCTAGCTATGATAAATAAATTAATAAAATGTTGTGGGCCCATAACCCACAGGTCTACAAATTGTGTAAAGATGCAGCTTTGCTGATGAGGTTACAAAGTTAACTAGTAGTCGAATTACCGATTACCACCTCATTTCTGTCAACCTCCTGCGTCATTTTTTTACCAGCAGAAGAGAGATTTTTTTTTACACAGTACATATTTTTAAAGTGCACTCATTGATATCTATTGTGGGAGTGGTTCTCAATGGGAAGGAGAACTATCCTGAGTGGTCTTGAAAAATCCAACACACTCTCATTTTTAATGAGTTGTGAAAAGGAGTGTGTGTTGGAAATGGAGTCAAACAGCCAGAACAACCAACCTCAGACAAATAATTCGTCATTTGGGAAAATAGGAACAACAAGGATTGTGCATTGATTGCAGCATTAGTAAATGAGGAGGTGAGTCGCCATATTTCACCATTTTCAAATGCTTTCGAAGCCTTACAAAAATTGAAGGAACTCTATGACTCACACTTTGCACTTGAAGTTGTTCAACTCATGATTAAATTTTTCACCCTTGAATTACATAATAATGATCCTCTTGCTCTTGCATCAGAAGTAAAATCTATTATGCATGATATCAAAGTCACTAATGTTGAACTGGAAATTCCTCTGATAGATTTTCTCAAGGCATTTTATCCCACTTACTCAAATTATCTTGAGTCATTACACGCAAATGGAAACCTCAAAGATATTACCTTTGACTCCCTTGTGAAAACATTTGCTGAAAGAGAGAAAGCTTTTGGGAATAAGACAACTCCTCAGTCTTCTGAAGAGGTTGTGTGCCTTGCACATAGAGAGAAGAATCTTGCTCAAAATTCTTCGAGAGAAAGAGGTTGTCAAAGAGGAAGAGCAAGAAATTTCAGAGGCAAGGGGGGCAGACACTCTCAAGGAGAAAAGTCATATTTGCACTACATACTCTACAAAAGAGATGGATCACATGGTGCATCTACATGCAAGTTTCCTTGGGACAGAATTGAGCATGAAGGAAACCAACCCAAAGGTAAAACTAATGACAAATAGAAAGGTATAGCACCTGAATCTGCTCACTATGTTGTGGCACACTGTAATATTGGAGTAAATGAAGACTTATTTAATGCTTCACTTACTTCTTGGAAAAATGATTGGTTGCTTGATTTAGAAGCAACCTGCCATATGACTTTTAGAAGAGATTTTTTTAAAGAATTTATTGACAATGTTGATGGAGCAGTATACTTTGCAGACAAATCAAAACTCAAGCCAACAGGGCTTGGTACAATCAGGCTTAAATTTCCTGGTCTTCTAGATTTTCTTTTGCATCATGTTTTATATCTCCCACGACTGAGGAGAAATTTGTTGTCCTTAGTCCACATACGCCAGCAAGGAAACTCCATTCATATGTTTGATGGGAAGCTTGAGGTGATAAAAGCATCAGAACACTCACTTGTCATGTCGGGGATAGAAGAAGAAAGGCTTCTCAAGCTGCAGGGTACCTCTGCTCATGTACAAAATTTCTCATGCAATTATCATTATGAAGAAGTTACATTTCCATCAAATTTATTATGGCATGCTAGATTTGGACACTTGAACTATGAAAACCTCCGCTTGTTGAAGAAAAATGGTGTTAGTAGTTTTCCTACAATTCCTAGGAAACTTAAGCAATGTGATGCTTTCATTCTAGGAAAGCATAACAAACCGTGTTTTCATGATTCACATTCCAGAGCACATAGAAAACTTGAACTCATTAATTCAGATTTATGTGGTCTAATGCCTGTTCCTACTGCAAATGGAAATAAATATATGATGACATTTATTGATGACTACACCAAATGTTTTGGATTTATTTATTGAAGAACAAATCTGATGCTTTTCAAACATTCGAGAACTTTCATACATGGATTGAAAATGATGCACAATCTCATATTGGCTCTATTCGCACTGATAATGGAAAAGAATACACTTCAAATTAATTTGAAAACTATCTTCGCCAACATGGGATCAAACATCAAACAACTATGCCTTATAATCCCCAACATAACGGAGTAGCTGAAAGAATGAATAGGACAATCTTAAATATGGTGCGCTCCATGATGTTTTTCAAAAATGTAAAAATGATGTTTTGGGTTGATGCAGTTCTATATGTTGTATATGTAAAAAATATATGTCCATCTAATGCTATTAGAAACAAGACTCATGAAATGTGGTATGGGCACATTCCTTCGGTAAATCATCTCAGGGTCTTTGGTTCCACATGTTATGCCTTGATACCAAAGGTACATAGAAATAAAATTGGTGCAAGAAGTCGTAAGTGTATCTTCCTGGGGTATTCAAACACCTCCAAAGCATACTGTCTCTACAGGGAAAATTGTAAGAACCCCCCCTAAATTTATAAATATAATAAATGGGCGAATCTCCATGGTATATAGGAAAAATGGAAGGCGATTTTATCAATAATATAATATGTATATATAATTTTTGGGCGAATATTTTACTCAATTATAAAATATTGTAAGATCTCGGCGAGTCTTTCACTAAATAATAAAACTTTGTAAAGTCCTAGTGAATCTTAGCATAGGCTACATGATGGTTTAATTCCCCCATTGAAATAGGCTACATTCCAGGTGAATACCATGGGTCAATACCATGTGCCATTTTGGTGAATACCATGGGTCAATACCATGTGCCATTTTTATTTTTATTAATTCTAATATTAGGGTTAATAATGGTTTTTTTCATGGTATTAATAACAATCTAGTCCATGGTATTTCTCCCATAGTATTTTGGCCATAGGTTTCACCTAAATATAACCCATTTTCTGAGTATTCGTAAATATAAGGTAACTTATGGAGTAAATATAAAAAAATGTTTTATTTCTTTACCATACCTCTCATTTTTATTAATTTACCATACCTCTTTTACAAATATGGTATTTGGCCCATAGGATTCACTTAAATAAAACCTCTTTCTTGAGGCTTCATAAATAGAACGAGGGTTATGGACTAAATATAAAAAGAGGTTTTATTTATTTACGATACGTCTAATTTATTTATATTTTTATTTATTTACCATACCTTTTGAGTAAGTATAAAAAGAAGTTTTATTTATTTACCATACCTCCACTTTACTTATATTTTTATTTGTTTACACCCTTGCATGTATATAAGGTGACTTATGGAGTAAATATAAAAAATGTAATATTTATTTACCATATCTCTCATTTATTTAAATTTTTATTAATTTACCATACCTCTTTTATAAATATGGTATTTGGCCCATAGGATTCACTTAAATAAAACCTATTCTTGAAAATGGGCGAATGGATTCACTTAAATAAAACCTATTCTTGAAAATGGGCGAATGGAAGGTTGTAAGTCCTAATTTCATGGGCTAAATTTACCTTTTTTACCCTCTCCCTTAAAATAAGGTGGGCTATTTGAGGTGATTTGTAAAAATGTACTATGATACAAAATATTCGCCCACTAAAAATTTAAAACCCCTTAATTTCGCCAAAGGGCGAACATTCGCCCCTAAAATTATCCTTGTGTCTCTATGATGAAGTCAATAAAAAGTTTGTTGTATCTAGAGATGTAATCTTTCTTGAATCATCCAAAACTGACAATGTTGTTGAGCAGTAACTTGATTGCTTGGATAGATTTGCAAATGCAAAATCATTTCAAGAATTTGATAATTAGATTCCACATCTTGAAGGGGGGATTCCTATACTAGATCAACCTATGGAATCTTCTTTTGAAGCACTCACTCCCTCGCATGAAATTCCAACAACGGATGATACTTTGAGTGATGTGATTGACAGAATTGGGAGACTCAATCTTGATTCAGTCCCAACTCAATCCAATAAGAAGCTTGGACCATCTCATAAAGGTCCCCCAAAGTGGTTGATAAAGACACTTGAAATTGTTCATCTTGATGAGGTTGGAAAGACAGGAACTAGAAATTCAACCCAACAAAATGGAGGTGATGTAGATGACTTTGATTCACCTGTTGATATGGATGTTTCTTATGATTGTGAATTGAATTTATCTACAAATTTTGTACCAACTTCCTTCAAAGAAGTTTCTTCTCATAATGAATGAAAAGAAGCAATGAAAAAGGAGTATGATGTCGTGATAAATAATGGAACTTGGAAACTGGTTGATCCTCCATTGGGAACCAAACCAATTGGTTGTAAGTGGGTCTACAAGAACAAGTATAAAGTTGATGGCTCACTTGAAAAGCACAAAGAAAGGCTTGTGGAAAAAGGTTTTGCACAAAAGGAAGGGGTAGATTATGAGGAGACTTTTGTCCCCACAACAAAATGGGCTACCATCCAAACACTCTTTTCCCTAATAGCTCAGAATGGTTGGAAAGTCCATCAAATGGATGTAAAAACTGCTTTCTTGAATGGAGATCTAAAAGACAATGTTTTTATGTCCTAGCCTGAAGGATTTTCTGTAAAAGGACATGAACATAAAGTATGCAAACTTGTGAAATCCTTGTATGGCCTCAAACAAGCATCGCGAGCCTGGTATGAAAAGCTAATTGAGCATCTTCTGAAACTCAATTTCAAACATTATGATCTTGATGATGCAACTTTGTTTGTCAAGAAGGTTGGAAAAATAGTTGTATATCTTGGGGTATATGTAGATGATCTTTTGATGACAGGGAACAATGAGAGCTACATTGGATCAATAAAGAAGGAATTGAGGAAAGGTTTTGAAATGACTGATTTGGGCTATGTTCATTACTATTTTGGTATTGAAGTAACTCAACATCCGAAGTCCATATTCCTTTCTCAAAAGAAGTACAATGGAGATCTGTCGAACGAGTTTTGCATGACTGAATGCAATCCTCTGACTACTCCAATGGAACAAAACTTAAAGCTCACATCCATTGAAGGAAAATAATTTGAGGATGCAACAAAGTATAGACAGCTTGTAGGAAGTCTCAACTACCTAACTACTACCAAACCAGACATTTTGTTTTTTGTTGGAATTCTCTCCAGGTTTATGCAAAAGCCTTGTGAGGGACATTAGTCTGCTGAAAAAAGAGTTCTAAATTACTTGAAGGGAACTCAAGACTTTGGAATCAAGTATACACAGGTGGGCGACTTGAGCTTGATTGGATACTCTGATTCAGACTTTGAGGGAGACAAAGAAACTCGGGTATCTACTTTCGGTTATGCTATGAGTCTTGGATCAAGAGCTATCTCCTGGAGATCACACAAATAATCAGTTCCAACGGATTCCACAATAGAGGCAGAATATGTGGCAGCAGCTGAGGCAACAAAAGAAATTGTGTGGCTCAAGAAAATTCTGGAATATTTGCAGGTAAAACAAGTACAATCAACTCCACTCATGATTGACAATACCTCGGAAATAAAGTTGACCAAGAACCCAAAGTTCCATTATCGAATGAAGCACATCAATACAAAATATCATCTCATTCGACATCTTGTTGAGGCCAAAACAATCCATCTTCGCCATTGTTCCACTAATGAGCAGATTGCAGACATCTTCACCAAAGCGCTTGGAATATAAAATCTTGAAAGATTCAGAGCGATGCTTGGAATCACCAACATCCCTTCAGATTAAGGGGGGGAATGTTGACACCTAATCATAGGGATTGGGTGAACAACTATAATTTTTGTAAATAGATAATAGAGAAAACGGAGAGTCATCGGGAGATGCACTGAACAGACACTCCCTCTTGTATATAATAATGAACAACCTAAATGAATAATACGATTACGTTTTGAGGAGTTACCTCCTGGTCTGACATATATATATATATATATATATATATAATTTTGTAGTAAATCCCTTTAACGAGGATAAAATCTCTTAAGGTTTGAATTACACCTCAAAATATATGATCCCTCTCAACACTAGATAGATCAGACATTAAAATAGATCTATGTTGCGTACTATAGGTGTCTTTATTTTGGAATAGGACTTTTATAATTTTAATTTAATTATCAATACTCATTATGTAAATGGTAGGGAGTTAACCTTGAGGAAATATTCTATAATATTCATAATAGTATACAATAACCAAAGGTTGAGATTTGTCTCCAAAGTAGTTATGACCTTGTTTTTGTCATATGAATAAGTGTCTTTTGAAGTGAGTTATGGTTTCTTGGGAAAATGGTATTGATAATTCATGGTATTAGTCCATGGTATTGTAACAAAGTCTATTTACAAATTAAGAATCTCCATAATAAAATGGGGTAAATCTCCATAATTAAGAATCGTGTTCCATGTTTAAAATTTTTTTTGGGAGGATGTCTAGATGCAATACCCCAAGCTAAGCCAAAAGGAGAACCTAAAGGAAATTCAGGTATTCACCTCTCAACTAGGAACAATGCGCATTAATATTTTTGGTAGGATAATAATAGGTTGGAAAAATGGAGAGTGTGGAAGTCTCATGTGCATTGGCTAGATCATGATCCCCCTTCGCCTGGGAAGCATTTTCCTCGATTCTCCAGCAATACCCTATACTAAACGATGGCGATCCTGATAAACTCAGATGGGGTCATATTCCTTGAGGTATGTAATCTCTCAAGGAAGCATATACCATTCTCTCCACTTCATAAGATATGACACAAGATCCTCTTTGGAAAAAGATTTGGTACTGAGGGATATTGCGAAAAGTCTCCTTTTTCATGTGGCTCACCAGTCGTGGAAAACTTTTAACTTGGGATAAGCTATAGAAAAAAGGCTTTTTAAGTCCTTCCCATTGTCCACCTTTTGCTAGTGTGGGGGAAATAACGGATCATCTCCTCAACGTTTTCTCTGTGGCAGTAGACCATTTGAATCATAAATTATCATTATTCGGGGTTGTTGATCGATCTAAGAACAATATGAGAGAATCGCTGGAATTATGGTGCTGGAATCCCTTCAAGAAACCCATAGTAAAAAAATAATGGTGCCTCTCTTAGAGATTTTTCTTTTGGAATCTCTAGAAATCCATAAACCAGGTGGTGTTCACCGAGAGGTCATTAGGACCCACCCGATTTGGGAAGTAACAAAGCGCAGTATCATAGAATATATCCTAGTTGATCATTGATCCGAGGAGGATTGGAAGGTTGAGGATTGAGAGATCACTATTCTTAGGGATCTGGATCTCAACCCAGACTTAATCACCCAGGTTCCACTCGCCCGCTCTCCATGAGGGGGAGCTTGATAAATACTTTTCTCCAACCTCCGCTAGGCTTCTTCAAGAAAATTTTTGACAAAGTATCTAAAGAAAATTCGAGCCCTATGGGTTTTGGATTGATTTAGAATGTGATCCAAAATTAAACAAGAACACAACAAATTACAGATATAACCATAAATATATAGATGCAGCAAAAATAACACTTCATTTCATTAATATCAAAATACTGAAATATGCTTACAAATATAATGGAAATCAACCAGTTCAGGCGACGATAGCTTATCTCTAAGAAGAGATGTGATGGCTACATGCCTCTAAACTGTGTTACAATGAGGCTCAAGGGCCTATTTATTATTGAACAACAAGGTAAAATCCTAAACAACCAAAACCGTAACCCCAAGAGATGGAACAGTAAGAGTTTGTGGGCCCCATTGGGGTTACTTGGGTAGCCAACTTCCCGGGGTTGTAACTTGGTCATATTATCTCCATTTGGTGTGTACGATACCTTGATGGAAATATCTCTCTGAATACTATAGGATTTGTGATAGGCCCTTTCCTATTTCCATGTGCCTACAACAAACCTAAAAAAAACGTCGTTAAGGGGGTCAAAACTACTTCGGAAGTTCACAACCCAAAAAACTGCTAAACATAGTAAATGATGAAATAAACAAGGAAATAGATGAAACCAAATGGAGGTCTAGGTGGAATAGGTGAATGGCCACCAATATCCACCTCAATCTATCCTCCCTCCTTAGGAAGAAATGGTCCCCATTGCATGTAGAGCCTCCATGAGGTGAGGAAATTTCTATTCAACCTCGTCCCTAGTGAATCACTTGCCCTAATGAAGGAGTTGGCATGATTTGAAAAATTGATATAGATGGATCCTTTGCTGACGATTGTTCTTCATCTATGTATCTATGATCTGATTAGTTGTGGCCCATTCCATGCAATCAAGGTTTAGCTCTGTTGGAGTGAGTTGTTCTGCAATGTCGAATGTGTCCAACAATGGTGGAAAGTATGGCCGAAGGCTCTCTACATTGAACATTGGGTGTAGAAGAAGGAACAATGTGATTTGAATTTAAACAGGAACACAAAAAATTACAGATGTAACCATAAACACAAATATGTAGGAAAAATAACACTTCATTCAAATACTAAAATATGCTTACAAACATAATGGAAATAAGAATAGCTCGGGCGATAGTAGCTTATCTTTGAGAAGCGATGTGGTCATTGCATGCATCTAAGCTATATTACAATGAGGCTCAAAGCCGCATTTATTATTGAGAAATAGTGGGAAACCCTAAACATCCAAAAACCTAAACATAGGAGATGAAGCACTAAACTATGGGCCTCATTTGGGTAAATTGATACATCAACTTCTCGAGGTCGTAACTTTGGCATATGATCTCCATTTGACGTGCACAATACCTCATTAGAAATATCTATCCGAGGAATGCAACTTTAGAGTGACCAACATTAGTCCATAACCTATGTTGGCCCTGGATTTCCTAAGAAGAACATCATTTAGGACCTCAAAACATCTTCAGAAGTTCAGAACCTGAAACAACTACCAAAAGTAGTAAATTGTGCTACAATAGAGGAAACTGAAAAAAAAGAAAGAGACAGTGGTGGGGGTTCCCAGTGGGAAAAAGCAGATGGCCACCAACATACACCTAGATCAATCCTCCCACCTTAGGAATCAATGGTCCCCATTGCTTTGAGTGCTTCCAGGAGATGGGAAAACTTCTACTGGTGTGAACTATTCTTCAATGTTTGATGTGTCCAGTAATTATGGGAAGCATGGACGAAGGCAGTCCACATTGAACATTGGGTGCAAGCCAAGGAATGGGGGAATGTTGTGCTCCAAAGAATTGTCTCCCACAACCTTGGTAATGGTGTAAAGACCATATCAGAGTGGTTTAAGCTTTCGATGGGCTCTGGTAAGGCATTCTTTCTACAAATGCAACCAAACTTTTTTACCCACCTGAAACTTGCGTGGCACCTGTTAGCCTTGTTGGCAAATGGCCCAAAAATGGATCCAAATATGCCCCAAAGTCTCCAAATTTGCTTAAAATCATGCCAATGGATCCAAAAATTCTCTTGAAATCTTCAATATTTGCTTAAGATCATCCAAAGTTCAAAATAGGCACAAGAGGAGAGCCCTTGGAAGGTCAGAAATACACTATCAAGAGGCAAAAAACACTCAAAAACCATGAAAAGTAGTCAAGGCACAACAACCGCTAGATCTGGCCAATCAATGGACTTGATCTAAGCGACAAATTGCAATTGGCGCTATAGGGAGGACAACTTAAATAAGGGGTGCAAGACATCGCCGATCAATGATCTCCGACGATCGGATCAGTGGTTTGCATCAGCGGAGGCATCGGCGATGGCATCGGAAATTTAAGTAAGCACCCTGGGCATGAGCGATAAGTGATTGTGATTAGATCGCATCGCTATATCGCAATGGAGTAGCACCAAGGGGCGGAGCCTTTATACCTTTGTATGGCCGATGCGATGATGCAGACCCGACGGGATTCTAAATAGTATTTGATAATATTTGAGGTCGCAGAAAGTCCAGTTTCAATGCATTTTCAATGTATTTCGTTATATAACGAAATACAATGGGAAACTTGGCAGCGCCGATAGCAACAAAGCCCAGACTAAAAAGGGTTCGGGAAGTGAAATATATAATATTTGAAGTCCGCCAAAGGCCATTTTCAAGTGTTTTCAGAGTTTTTGAAGCGTAATTCAAAATATAAAGGAAGCAAGGGACCAATCCACTTGCGATAGGCGACAGCGACCTGAAGGGTGGAACCCGTAGAGGAATAAACTTTTTTTGAGGATTTTTGAAGTCCAAAAAGGACAGAGAGGGGCGGTATTTCTTAATGTTGCTGTGTTTTCTGTTTAAAACAGAAACAGTCATTATTTTCAACAGAAGTCCACAATATGGCAATGTTGTTCTATGTTAACAGAAAGCATGCATTACTAAAAATTTGAAAGGGCCACATCACGTGCATCTCATCCCAAACCAACAAAGCAGTTTGGAGCAGCACAACATAACACAGCATGCTCAGCTTACCCAAAACAAACAGAAGAATCAACAGCCCACCGCAACTCATCAAAACAAACATCATGGAACATCTCTGGCACGAGAGAGATCGCAGACAGTGCATTAAACTACCTGAATGTGGTTATTTCTCTGTCAGAAGGAGAAAACCTCTGAGCCATGCTGGCCTACTCAGGGAATCAAACAATTAAGGGACAGAGAGGATAGATTAAGACTACGAGCCTTTGAGAGCTCAGGAGCATTGTAAAAGGCCTATAAAAGGCTGAAAGCAAAATGTAACAAGGGTTCAACTTCTAGAGACTATTGAGACTTTGCTACTCAAGCTTCTCATCTTCATTCTAGCAAATATAAGCTTCTTTTGATGTTATATGTTCATTGTTCATTTCCTCTTTTGTTCTAAGCTTGCACTTGAACAGGTTGTTCATGTTTTCTTTTGTATCTAATGCCAGATAATTGTCATCTTATCTTTACGTTGATAAATTAGATCTGCAAGCTTCTTTTACTACCTGTAGCTAGCCATTCATATGTGTCTATATATATGCATCTGCTAGTATGGTCAGTATTCTCCATCTATCCGTTGAATCTACAAACTATCGAGCATTAGTGGTCTAAAGCCTTCTCAAGCTGAGGGTGTTCACGCATGTCTTGAGTAAAAAATAGAGTTGAAATGGTTATCTGGCTTGATCCAAACCATCATTCATTCCAATAGTTCAGAGAAAAATATTGAAGATTTCCTGGAGTGATAACATAATTGGCGATGTTGTTGGGGATAGGAAATTGAAGCTCAGCGTCCCTAGGAAATGACACAGATCCAGCTTTGATGATAGACAAAGTCTGGGCATGTTTTTGGTTGTAATCATCTATCTAGCAACTCTACTGGAGGCCGAACCTCTTGGCGACTCCACTTCATAGTTTTGGCTCAGTTTGTGAGGCATACTCGGAGAAATCCTCAGAAATTACCAGTTGATCCAGTATCTGACCCTAAAAAAATCATCAAAGAAAGAAAGGCATTGTAGAAAGGAGCATCAGGTTCAGGTAAACCTAAACAATATTCTATATCTCTTCATGAAATACATGTTGAGAGTATAGCATCTAATACTAGCAGTGAAGAAAAACTGCTCCTTATTCTTTAGGTCCTCCTTTTGTTGTAAGCCCAAAGGAAACCTCACCTCCTATCCATCATACTCCTTTAGTCTTATCAGTCACTCATCAACCCTCTATCATTCAGACTTCCAGTACTCTTTTAGCCACCACAGCTATGGCAGGTCCACAAGCACCCACCAAAATGGAAAGAATCATAGCTGCTAGGTATGGACCTCTAGTACTGCCCACTCCTTTGAATGCCATGCCTACTGGAGAATATCAGAAGTATATGCCTAAGTTCACTGGGAATGAAGATGTTACAACTGAAGAACATCTTGAGTAATTCTATAGCTATGCTGATAACCTTGACATTAGTGAAGATGATGTTTGAATGAGAGTCTTTGTCTAAAGCCTAGATGGAGAGGCTAGAAAATGGTTCAGAGAACTAACCCCAAGATCTATAGCAGATATTGAGGCTTTAGATGATGAATTCCTAAAGCATTAGGGTGATAAGAAGGATCTCCTCTACTACCACACTGAGTTTGGGAACTTAAAGAGGTAAAATGGTGAGTTTCTGTCTGATTTTAATAAGAGATTTAACTGCATGTACAGCAAGATACCAGCTGAAGTAAAACCCACCACTACCTCTGTTAGACTCATCTATGCCAGTGCCTTTGATTCTAAATTCTGTTTACTGTTGAGGGAGACGCAATGTGCTTCTTTGGCTGACACGCAGGATGCAGCCTGGGAAGTAGAATCAAACATCATGGATGCTGAGAAGCTCAAGGGAAATGCTAATAGAAGGAGACAAAGGGACAAATCCTCATCACCTTCAGATCCCAAGATCGATAAAATGACCAAGATGATAGAGTCATTAGCCTCCGATATTTCCAAATTAAAGGTTGAGTAGCACTCTGGGAAAGGAAGGGTTCCTAATACCTTTGCTCCTCCAAATCCAAATCCATATAGAAGGGAAAATGAGCAGTTGCAGATTTTGCAAAGAAGCAAAGATGCCAATGAAGACCAAAGGGTGAAGACCCCTTTTAAGAATGCAGTCATGGAAGAAGAGCAATTTGAAGAATATGAGGAGATCCATTGTATGGAAGACAAAGGCGATGCCCCTTTTTTTACCAAAGTTGCCAATGAAAAGTCATTCTTTAATGACCAGATCAGCCAAGAGTGGGACGGTGAAGCGTTCTACAAACTAAAGATCAGCAAAGATATAATCTGAGGTCAAAGATGAATAGTCCCAAGGAAACTCCTATTCAAAGAGCTATTGTCCCTGCAAAACAGTAAGCTAATAAGCAAAAGCAACCAGCAGTTGATCTTATCATCCTCAAAGCTCCAGCCATAGAGGTAAGAGGCCTTGACAAGTCCCCTTCTTCTTTCAGTTTTCAATCAGAAATTCAGAAGCTAAGAATACATATGCCTCTGATTAAAATAGTGAAGAATGAGTCCTTCAAGAAATCTATACTTGAGGCTCTTGAGCCTAAAGCCATCCAAGCCTACACTGACTATGTAAATCTGCAAGATGACCAACCAATTGTTATTCTCAGCCTAATGATTGAAAATTGTGAAGACAACTCCCCATCATTCTATGTTTCTCTATTTATTCATGATAAAATCCTTCACAATTTCCTTCTAGACACTAGAGCCAACCATAATCTAATGCCCAAGGATGTCATGGATAAATTTGGTCTTGACATTACCAAGCCTTACCATGACCTGTTTTATTTTGACTCTAGAAAAGTGGAATGTCTGGGACTAATCAAGGATCTAGCTTTCACTTTGTCTTAGCTGCCTGTGAAGAGCATGATGATGGATATTGTGGTAACAGATGTTCCCCACAAGTTTGGCATGTTACTTTCCAGAGGCTGGATCAAGAGATTAGGTGGAACATTGCAAAATGATCTATCCTATGCTATTGTCCTAGTTTTTGGAGGTGAAAGCAGGAGGTTATACAGAGAAGCTTAGTTGGCTTATATAATCAGTGATGAAAGGAATCCTACCAATCATCCCATCTATGCCGTTGACACTGATTTTGGAGATTGTTTTCTTCAGATTGAGGAATCTCAGTTGGCCTCTACGCAGCTTAAAAAACCAGTTTTCCAGGTCACAGAGGAAGAAGGCCCACAGATTTGGGAAATGTTCTTTGAAGGAGATTTCTCTAAAGAAGCTGCAGGGTTAGGTGTAGTCCTTGTGTCCCCCACACAAGAATGCATTGATTCCTATTATATATTAACTTTTCAAGTCACAAATGACACAACAGAGTATAAAGCTGACCTTATTATTCAGCAGGTGTACAAAACCTTCCAAGAAAAACATCCAAGGATGAAAGCATACAGAGATGAGGTGAAATATAGACCATCTCTGCCTGATAATGTCAAATGCTAGAAATTTTTTGAAGTGGATGATCAAATTAATAGGCTTTCGCAAGTCTTTGATGAATTTTTTCATATGCACATTGACCAAGAGAAAGAAACCTTTGATAGAAAGGTAAAAAGGGTCAATTTTTAGTTTGGTGAATGTTTTCTCAAAAGGGATGCATTAAAGGAAGGCGGAGATGTTTTTGACAGCCTAGTCATGGGCTATTCTTCAAACTTTATTTCAGTTAAGGCTTTCAAGCCTTGGTATTGTAAATATGTTTTTTCAAGTTTTTATTTCATGCTAAATAGACTCCATGCCCAATGCAACACTAGGAGGAAGATTTGATCTTGTTTTTTATAGGAAAGCGTTTTTCTGTAATTCTTGAAACCTCACAGAGAGGCTTTCATCCCCAGAAGGAGCCAGTGTCAGCCTTGTTGGAAAATGGCCCAAAAATGGATCCAAATATGCCCAAGAGTCTCCAAATTTTCTTAAAATCATGCCAATGGATCGAAAAATGCTCTTGAAATCTTCAAGATTTTCTTAAGATCATCCAAAGGTCAAAATAAGCGCAAGAGGAGAGCCCTTGGAAAGGTGGAAATACACTATCGGGAGGCAAAAAACACTCCAAAACCATGAAAAAACCATGAAAAACAGTCAAGGCACAACAGCCACTAGATCTGGTCGATCAACGGCCCAGTTCTAAGCGGCAAATCACAATCGGTGCTGGAAAGAGGACAACTTAAAGAAGGGGCGCAAGACATTGCCGATCAACGATCTCTGATGATCGGATCAGCAGTCGCATCAGCAGATGCATCGACGATTTAAGTAAGCGCCCTGGGCATGAGCGATAAGTGATTGCGATCAAATCGCATCGCTATATCATAATGGAGCAGCACCAAGGGGCGGAGCCTTTATACCTTCGTATGGGCGATGTGATGATGCAGACCCGACGGGATTCTAAATAGTATTTGATAATATTTGAGGTCCACAGAAAGTCCAGTTTCAATGAATTTTCAATGTATTTCGTTATATAACGAAATACAAAGGGAAACTTGGCAGCGTGAAATATATAATATTTCAAGTCCGCCAAAGGCCATTTTCAAGTGTTTTCTGAGTTTTTCAAGCGTAATTCAAAATACAAAGGAATCAAGGGACTAGGCCACTTGCGATAGGTGATAGCGACCCCAAGGGTGGACCCGATAGAGGAATCAACCATTTTTTAGGATTTTTGAATTCCGAAAAGGACAGAGAGGGGCGAGATTTCTCAATGTTGCTGTGCTTTTTGTTTAAAACAGAAACAGTCATTATTTTTGGCAGAAGTCCACAATATGGCATTGTTGTTCTGTGTTAACAGAAAGCATTCATTGCTAAACATTTGAAATGGCCACAACACACGCAGCTCATCCCAAACCAACAAAGTAGTCGTGGAGTAGCACAGTGTAACACAGTACGCGCAGCTTGCCCAAAAAAAACAGAAGCATCAACAATGCAACACAGCTCATCAAAAAAAAACATCATGGGGCATATCTGGCACGAGAGAGCTCCCAGACAGCATATCAAACTACTTGAAAGTGGTTATTCCTCTATCAGAAGGAGAAAACCTCCGAGCCATGCTTGCCTACTCAGAGAATCAAATAGTTAAGGGACAAAGAGGATAGATTAAGACTCCGAGCCCTTGAGAGCTCAGGAGCATTGTAAAAGGCTTATAAAAGGCTGAAAGAAAAATGTAATAAGGGTTCAACTTCTAGAGACTATTGTGACTTTGCTACTAAAGCTCCTCATCTTCATTCTAGCGAATACAAGCTTCTTTTGATGTTACATATACAATGTTCATTTCTTCTTCTGTTCTAAGCTTGCACTTTAACAGGTTTTTCATGTTTTCTTTTGTATCTAATGCCAGATAACTATCATCTTATCTCTGCGTTGATAAATTAGATTTGCAAGATTCTTCTACTACCTGTAGCTAGCCATTAATATGTGTTTTATATATGCATCTGCCGGTACAGTCAGTATTCTTCCTTTTCTACCTGTAGCTAGCCATTCATATGTGTCTATATATATGCATCTGCCGGTATGGTCAATATTCTCCATCTATCCATTGAATCTACAAACTATTGAGCATTAGTGGTCTAAAGCCTTGTCAAGTTGAGGGTGTTCATTCATGTCTTGAGTAAAAAATAGAGTTGAGATGGTTATCTGGCTTGATCCAACCCATCATTCATTCCAATAGTTCAGAGAACAATATTGAAGATTATATGTTACCAGGCATCTCCGATCTGCAACCTAGGAGATTTTTCTGGAGTGATAACAACACCCAATGTTGATCATGTTGCTTCTTGTACTTTGCATTTGAATTCTCCAAGATGTCATGAACCTGCTACCAGATATATCCTGTTTGCAACAAACCCTGGATTTGTCCTTTGATCTCTTCATTTTCCATAATGGAGTGGCGATATATATTCCCATTGGGTAGAGGTGCTCCGGGAGTCAGATCAAACAAATGCTTGACCTCACAATGCAATAGTACCCCTATGGGCGAGGAGAAGATGTACCTATATTATCTCATGACCATATCCACATGCTTCTACTGCGTGGAGGAACCCTTCCTAGGGGCCAAGGATGTGGCTACAATTTTTCCCTTACTTTGAGAGTGAACCAGAAAGAAAATAAATTTTGTAGTCTAGGAGATGATCTTACTGCATTTCTTAGCAGAGATCAAAGAGGTGGAAGTAGGTGGGGCTACCTCCGATATCCTGTCTAACGTATTACCTAAAGAAATAATCACATAGCAAGGTCTAGACTCATATACAACATGTCACTTCCACAAGTATGGTTTACCTAATAATACATCACAAACGTTAAGAGGAGCAACATCGGACAATACCTCATCTGTGAAGGGCTTGATGATGTAGGGAAGGCGACACCGCTGGTTGACTTGGAGATCTCATCCTTGGTTAAGCCACATGATAATGTATGGCTATGATTGTGGTGTAGACGGTAGGCCCAACCACTTCACCACCTCTAATAAAATGAGGTTGTTTTGGCTCCCACTGTCGATAATGAATTGTATCCAGGAACCCTTCACCCGCATCACTGAGTGGAAGATACGCTCCCCCTCCTTTGGATATTTAATTTCATTCTTATGTATCATGATGGTGGCAACAATGGTGCTAGGCTTCACAATAATATTCTTCCCTTTTTCTTTCCTCTTGTCAGTTTATGACTCAGAGGAAAAACATGAATATTATTCTGAAGCCTTCAACTTAACCACCAATGACTGCTTGGAATGACACTCACTTGCGTTGTGAGCTGGGATCTTATGGAACTCAAACAACTTTCCTGTGTATTTCTTTGACTTCATGGTGTTTCTCGTTTCTTGTGGCTTTGACAGGTTACCTTGGGTCACTCCACCTTGGCTTTGTCCTTTGTTCTCTAGTTTGGGGGCACCTTTCCCTTACTTCAGATCCGTAGATCCAAAGTCTCTCTTCTTTTGTTTAAACTTCTACTCAATCTTAACAGTGTATCAGTATGTCATGTCGAGCGAGGAGATGTCTAGGAACTCCATCTCATCCTAGATGTACCTGTGAAGGCAGCCATGATATTACTCAAATGCCACTCAGAATCATTGATACCAAACTTCATCCGAACGGTATGAAAAATATTGGTAAACTCTGGCACGTCTTGGTCCCTTGCCTCCCACAACATGGTCGACTTTATGTATTTATCCTCATAGTTCCCGACAGGGTAGTACTACTCCTTGATGGCGTCCTAGAATGAATTACAAGTGGGTGCGGATGAAAAGAGTGAGGGTTTCTTCTCGTCCTTCTGCTCACAGTAGGTTTCCCACTAGTCCTTGACATGGGGGGCATCTTTGAGAAGTGCAAAAGTAATATTTTCCCAGCTAGAAAAATCATGAACAGAAAAATATCCTTCTAGTAGATTTAACCATTTATCCACGACTTCTACATCTATTTGACCTTCAAATATGGGGATGTCAAAGTTAACTTGTACCTTAAAGGGTGTGACACTTCCATAGTAGCTGCCGGAAGTAGATGTGTCACCTTTAGGTAGTCGTTGAAGGATCTAGGCAAAGTTGACCATCATCACATTCATTTGTCACTCGACAGCTTCTTCGAGCAAGATTTTGAAAGGATCTCCTGACCCCTCATCTTTCTTCTCTTCTACCATGGGAGGTCGTTGGGATTTGCGAGGTTGGTCTTGCAAAGGTTCGACCAGTTCAAGCCCTAACTCCTTATATCCCGGACTCGTTGGGGACATGCAAAGAAAAACAGAGAAAGAGAAAACCACTCTAATACCAATGCTCTGAATATAAACAAGAATACAAAAAATTACTAATATAAGCATAAACACAAAGATGCAACAAAAATAACACTTCATTTCATTGATATCAAATACTGAAATATGCTTACAAACATAATCGAAATAAGACTAGCTCGGGTGATAGTAGCTTATCTCTAAGAAGAGATGTGGCGGCTACATGCATATGAACTGTGTTACAATGAGGCTCAAAGCCCTATTTATTATTGAGAAACAGTGGGAAACCCTAAACATCCAAAAACCTAACCCTAGGAGATGAAGCACCAAACTATGGGCCCCTTTTGGGTAAATTGGTACATCAACTTCCAGGGGTTGTAACTTTGGCATACAATCTTCATTTGATGCGCATAATACCTCGTTAGAAAGATCTATCTAAGGAATACACCTTTTGAGTGGCCAAAATTAATCCATGACCCATGTTGGCCCCGATTTTCCCAAAAAATATAGAGCCCCAAAATGTCTTCGTAAGTTTAGGACTCGAAAATACTGCCAAAAATAGTAAATTGTGCTACAATTAAGGAAACAAAAAACTAAGAGAGACTATGGTGGGGGGTCCTAGTGGAATAGGTGGATGGCCACCCACATCCACCTGGATAATGGTGGGATGTTGAGCTTGAAGAAATTGTCTCCTACAGCCTTGGTAATGGTGTATGGCCCATATCGGAGCAGGCGAAGCTTACGGTCCAGTCTAGTGAGGCGCTCTTTCTGCAAATGTAGCCAAAGTTTGTAGCCCACTTGGAACTTGTGTGGCACACGATGTTGATCATGGCGCTACTTGTACTTAGCATTGAATCTGTCCAATATATCATGGACCTACTGGCAGATGCATTAAATGTGCTCAATATAGTTGTTAGCCCTGTCGACTTCAGACTTAACATGAACCAAATTTGCCTGAGTAGCTACAAATGGTATGGATACATCAATGGGACGTAATGGCTGAAATCCAAACCCTACTTGAAAGGGGTTATGGCATGTTGTCCTATGGAGAGCTCTGTTGTAACTGTGCATGGACATAATGGAGGCTTTCATCCCATGTGCATGGATGCTTTGAGTTATGCATACAGAGAATGTGTATGATCATCCTGTTGGTGACCTCTGTTTGGCCATCAATTTAGGGGTGGAATATCATGGACTTAGTAAGTTTGGTATCCAACATCAATCATAGACTTGACCAAAATGCACTCGAGAATCTATTTTCCCGATCAGAGATAATGGATTATGGGATCCCAAAGTGTACCCACACTTTCTCAAAGAAGAGCTTAGTAGTGGCATCTACTATGATAATCTTCTTGCAGGCCACTATGATGGCCATCTTAGAGAATTTGTAGACGACCACGAAAACACATTCACTGTCGTGCTTAGTAGAAGGAAGGCCCAACATGTAATCCATGGAGATGGATTCCCAAGGTCGACTAGGAGTAGGAAGAGGAGTGTATAGGCCTTGCTTCTTGTTGGTTGGTTTGGCAATGGCGCAGGCAGTGCAGGACCTAATGTACTTCCCAACATCTTGACAAAGTTTCAGCCAGCAAAAATACTTCTGCAGTACTTCCACTATTTTCTCTACTCTGAAAAGTCCAATGACCCGATTGTGGTGAGCCTCCCAAATCCTCTTTGCACACTCACTTGAAGGAACACAGATGTGTCCTAGGTGGCATAACAGTGTGTCTTGGAGGTGAAAATTTGGAACTTTCTTACTTTCCTGGAGTGTCTGGTATGTGCTACCGAATTCTGGATCGCTCTTGTAAAGATGTGTCCACCCCGAAGTCTCATGCCCACAGAAGTCAAGCACAATGATTAGCGCGATGAGTGGTGGTCGAATAAGCAATATGCAACATTATTGGTGCTTGCCTTCTTGTACTTAATGTTCAAATGGAACTATTGCAGGTATGTAAACCATTTTTGATGGAGATCATTCTCTAAATTCCCTTGAGTCTGAATGAACTACAAGGGTTGGTGGTCTGTGTGGATGACCGTTTCCTTCCCCAGAATGTAATGCTTCCATTGAAGACAGACCTACACAATGGAATACATTTCTTTGTCATACGTGGGTTACTTTTGGACTATGTCTGAAAGTGTCTCATTGTGGTAAGCCACTAGATGCCCCTACTAAGTCACAACTACACCAATAGCATAGGCTGAGGCATCTGTCTCAATCTCAAATGGTTGTTGTAGGTCTGATAATGTGAGCACTGGTGCAAAATAGAGGCGATGCTTGAAATCAGAAAATGCCTTCTGTTGGGTTTCAAACCAATTTTTTTTCTTTCACTCCTCCGTTAGTGACTTGACTTAAAGGTCAAGAGATATGAGAGAACCCCAACACAAACTTGCGATAGAGATTGGAAAGAGCCAGAAAGTTGTAGAGTTTTGTTAGAGTTTTTAGGGCTGGCCAATCTCAAATGACTTGTATATTGGTTGGATCCACATGAACACCCTCCTCATCAATGATGTACCCCATATATTGAACCTAGGTCATGCTAAAAGTGCATTTCTCCAAATTCGCACACAACTTGTGTTGTCACAGGGTTTGAAGGACCTACCGAATATGGTGGAGGTGCTCTTCCCAACTTTGGCTGAAGATCAAGATGTCATCTAAATACACCACCACAAAAGCATTGGTAAAGGGTCGTAATATGTCATCCATCAATATCATGAAGGTTGCGGGGGCATTCGTTAACTCGAAAGGCATAACCAACCATTTGAAAAGGCCCTCCTTAGATTTGAAGGAAATATTCCACACATCAGAGGGTTCAATAGGAACCTAGTGATAACCAAACTTTAAGTCAATCATGCTGAGATATTTTCCCCCCTTGAGCTGGTCCAGAAGGTCATCAATCCATGGGATACAGTCTCCAGGTCTCGTCCTTATTTTATACCAATACAGTTGAGCTCCCATAGGGTGATGAGCTTGTATTGATGTGACCTTTCTACAACAATTCCTAAATTTTCCTCTTGTTCTCATCGTTCTCCAGAAAAGAGTTTCCATAGATCAGTCAATTGGGTAGCATCACACATGGGGTCAGATCGATGGAGTGCTTGAGCTAACAGTGCAGAGGTACCCCTATAGGTGAGGCAAAAATATCCTTTTACACCTCCACGACCTTTTCCATCTACTGCTGGTCTACAGAGGAGCCCTTTCTATAAGTTGTGGCTACAACCTTCTTCTTTCCCTGAGGGCGAATTATAAGGAAAACAAATTTCTTGGTTTGGAAAATGAACTTATTGCATTGCTTTGCAGTGATCAAAGATATGGTGGTAGGCAGGGCTACCTCCATTATCTTGTACAACTTATTGCAAAAATTAGTAATCACAGAGCGAGGTCTAGAATCATATACATCATGTCACTTCCACAAGTATGATTTTCCTAATAATACATCACAAACTTCATGAGGAGAAACATCACACAATACCTCATTCGTGAAGGGCTTGATGTTGTAAGGAAGGCAACACTGTTGGCTGATGCAAAGATCCCGTCCTTGGTGAAGCCACCTGAGGGTGTACAGTTGTGGATGTGTTGTAGTCGGGAGACCCAGCCACTTCATGACATCTGCTAAACTGAGGTTATTTTGTCTCCTATTGTCAACAATAAACTGCAAAATAGAACCCTTCACCCACATCTGTGAGTGGAAGAGGCGCTCCCCCTCCTCTAGATATTCAAGCTCATTCTCTTGGATCTTGGTAGTGGCCACGGTGGCATTAGGCTCCACGTCAATGATTTTCTTCCCTTTGTCATTCCCCTTTCCGGGTTCTGACTCAAAGTTGGAACATGTGTCTGATTCGGAAGCCTTCAAATCGGCCACCAATGATTGCTTGGCTCACCACTCACTTGTGTTGTGAGTGGAGCTCTTATGGAACTCACACCATTTTCCCATGTCCTTATTTAAACTTCTGCTCAACCTTGACAACATATTGGTACGCCTTTTCAAGAGAGGAGATGTCTAGGAACTCCATCTCATTCTGGATGTACTTATGTAGACAGTCGCGGTACTTGAGTACCAAATTCCGCTCAAAATCCTTAATACCCATATTTGTATGAATAGTATGAAAAACATTTGTGAACTCTGGAACATCTTGGTCCCTTCCCTGCCATACCGTGGTCCACTTGATGTATTTATCTTCATAGCTTCTGACAGGATAATATTGTTCCTTGATGGCATCTCCGAAAGAATCCCAAGTGGGTGCAGCTGAAAACTGTAAGGATTCCCTCTCATCCTTTTGTTCACAGTAGGTATCCCACCAGTCCTTGATGTCTGAGGCGGTTTTGAGAAGTGAAAAAAATAATATTTTCCCGATTGGAAAAGTCATGAACTAAAAAATATCCTTCCAATAGATTTAACCATTTATCTACGATGTTTGCATCTATTTTGCCCTCAAATATGGGAATATCAAATTTAACTTGTACTTTAAAAGGATTGGTGCCTCCAGAGTGGCTGTTGGATGAAGATGCGTCGCTTGTGGGTAGTCGTAGAAGAATCTAGGTAAAGTTATCCATCATCCTATTCCTCTGTCACTCGAGGGCTTCCTCGAGCAGTATTTTGAAAATATATCCTACCCCTTCATATTTATTTTCTTCCACCATGGGAGGTCGTCGTCGTTTGTGAGGCTAATCTCACAAAGGTTCAACTAGTTTGATCCCTAACTCCTTATACCTTGACCTTGTTGGTGACATGCAAACAAAAACAGAGAAAGAGTAGACTGTCAAATTTAGTTGTTAGTCAATATAGTTGTTGCCTGGTCAGCAATTATAGTTATTGGAGGTCTGCTCTGTCTATTTAACATGCATAGCTTGATCTGTTTCTTCAACTTGTCCTGACGATGAACCACATTGGTTGGTTCGAAACACGTCGACAAATGAAATATCATGTGATTTACGCTAAAAAAATCTCTCATAAACTTGATATGGATCACCGAAGCCTCAATTCAACAAAAGAGTAGACTGCTCTGATGTCACTGATCCAAACCTAAATAGGAATGCAACAAATTACAAATATAACCATAAATATAGAGATGCAGTAGAAATAACACTTCAGTTCATTAATCTCAAAATATTGAAATATGCTTACAAATAGAATGGAAATCATCTAGCTCGGATGATGGTAGCTTATCTCTGAGAAGAGATGTGATGGCTACATGCCTCTGAACTATGTTACAATGAGGCTCAAGGGCCTATTTATTATTTAAAAGCAAGGGAAAACCCTAAACAACCAAAACCCTAACCCCGGGAGATGGAACGCCAAGAGTTTGTGGGCCCCGTTGGGGTTAGTTGGGTAGCCAACTTCCCGAGGTCGTAACTTGGGCATATTATCTCTGTTTCGCATGTATGATACATTGTTGGAAATATATCTCCAAGGACTATAGGAATTGTGACAAGATTTTTCCTATGGAAATGGGCCTACAACAGACATCAAAAAAACGTCTTTTAAGGGGTCAAAACTGCTCTGGAAGTTAAGAACCCACAAAATTGCTAAAAATAGTAAATGCTGAAATAAAAAAGGCAACAGATGAAACCGACTAGAGGTCTAGGTGGAATTGGAGGGTGGCCACCAATATCCACCAAGATTAGAATGACAAGGGGAAGGTGGTGAAATTCTTTGCTGCATCATGCGGTAACACCACCAATAATGTAGTTGAATTTCTAACACTTGACAAGGGGCTCCAAATTTCTGTTGAGATGGGATTGGAAAATTTGTAGGTCTCCAGAGATTCTCAAATACTTGTCTCTATCCTGCAGAAACTTATCAATGGATCTCTCATACAAAGGTGGTCAACAGTTGGAGTTTGCAGCTCATCTACGAGAAAATCCATTCGCTATTATCCTCCCTTGATTGTGTAGTAACGAAACTTGTGAGAAGAGAGGGGAATCAAGTAGCTGAAAAACCTGAAAATTGGAGAAGTGAAAATCAAAGCCAAGAATTGATCCATGACTAGCCTTTTAGTTCTTAGTACCCTCATTTATATGGGTTCCTCCAAGTAGTAGTTAATGAGGAGGATTCCCTAATGAGGGTGTCGATCTCCGAGACCTGCTCGATGTGTGGGCAATGAAAGGTCATATACGAAACATGGGGAGGGCGATAGATCATATGACCTCCCATTATGCAAGATGTAAGGTGAAAGTATTTGTGTGGCGTGTGAGACTTCATTTTCCCTCCATAGAAATTTGTGTTGGTAAGGTAAGGTGTTTAATGCCACATGTTAGGGTTGGTGTAGATTAGATGGGGATTTTTGAGTGGAGGTTGCTCGACGTTGGTCTGAGCTACTGCAGTGTGGTTGGGTTCTTCGGTCCTCAGGCATTCTTGTAGTGGTGGAAAATGCGACGACATTTCTCCCTCCCCTATGGGTAGACATCAAAAGATTCAAGTTTGTTTTCATGTGCCCATTTTTTCACTCACGTCAGTGGGTTGTAGACATTTGTAGGGTAGGGTGGCTAGTCTTGGATTCCATTCTTGTAATGCTCTGTAGATTGTTGCTTGAGTGTTTTTTGTGGTTGGGGTGGTTCCTGAGTCCTTCACTTATGTTGATTCTTTTTTTCATCCTCCTCTCTCTGGTGTTATCTTCGTCCTGGCTCTCTATGACACATGCTTATTGGGGTATTCTCTCGTGGGTCTTGGGGTGGAATTTTGTTGGTAAAGGATGTAGCAGGGTTTTGTCTTGGACGGTTTCAAGTGTGGTCAGAAGCTTGGGTGGGGGTTTGCTAAAATGGGTGATTATCATTCGATATCAGAGATCTTTGAGGGGTTTGGTGGTGTTTTCTCCAGATTCAATTTGTCTCTCGTTAGTCTCTCGGGGTTCTAGGTCCTGGGGTGTAGTCAGTTGGCCCACAACGCTACTTCCTGGTGTTTCGCCTATCAGTGGAGAGGAATAGACATTGGTATAGATAGTGTGGAATTCATTTGTGGTTGAAGCCTTCTCCTTCCTCACTTGAGTGTGGTGGCTGATAGTTTCACAGGCGTGGCTTCTGCTTGTTAATTCAGGGCTAACGTCAAGCCTTCTTTGGCTCACAATTTTGCGGAAGGGTCTGAGGAATGTAGTAGGTCTCATCTTGGGAGTGTCATCCTATGCACTCATCATGCATCCGGTTCCATGGATTTCTCACTCCCAACTCTTGAGGATGGGCGTCTCGACCTTTCGTGTTGGCTCGGGAAGCACATTAGAGGTGGAAAAGGGGGACAGGACTATTGCAAGATCCAAGTGGGGAGGGCATGTTGCTGTCAATGTGGTTGGGGCATCATCTGGAGCTTGAGTTGGAAAGGAGGGTATGAGCTCCAGGTGGGGTGTCCATGCAGCTAGCAACAACAACGAAGGGAATGTGGCTCATGGAAGTGGAGCAGGTGTGAGAGGTCTAAGCAACAGGAAGAGGCATTCAGGTCTTTCAGGGCGTTCAGTTGTTGGCCACTTGGTTCGTCCTGCTATCCTTCACGACATGTTCCATTCTATTATGGATTGTTTGGAAGCATACAACATGACTGGAAAGGAAGAGCATGAGGTTGGAATCACCATGACTAATTAATTGCATTACTTTCAATGCCATGTCAGAGAAAGGATTGTGGCAGTTTGGCGGGGAGAAAATTTGATAGTAGAAAAGGTTGAGAAGCTGGAATTGTGGTTGGCTCCCTTTGAGCAACATGTTAGTTGTCCCTATCACCCCCCTCCCCCTCTAGGGACTAGGCCGAATAATTCAGCGTCAATTACTTCTAGTGATTAAGTATGGTCACTGGTTTCCTTCTGGTTTTGTTTGACTTTTGGTGCTTTTGGCCTGTTAGGCTTTCGACTTATAATCTTCTTCTCCTACTATTTATTTGTAATATGGTGATAGAATTGGTCAAATAACCCGTTTTGGGTGATACCACCTGCATTTTGATATCTATGTACTGTCTTTTTTATTAATGAATAGAATATATACTTAACAAAAAAATAAAAAATTTGTTCCGTGTTTTTTAAATGTATATATGTTTAATTTATATGTTAATTCTTTTATAATAACAATAATATAATTGATTTTTTTAATTGTTTTAATTTTTAACAATATGAGATGTATTATGAAGGTTTTGATGTGTCTATGGGTTAATGTTTATCGGAATTTACCAACCATTTAACTTATATAGTTACACTAGTATATAATTTTAAAAAAAATAATACACATAAAAGTCAGCCTAGATCCATCTTAACTCTAGATTTACCAAGTGTCGAGAGGTATCAAACCTCTTTTCAATCTAAGATAGGTTTTCACCTCAAGGGATTTGACCTCTCTCGACCCTTGGTAGATCCAGAGATCTGAAGTTAAGATGGATCTGAGTTGGTTAAATTATTAATATTTGATACTTATAATTTATTTATTTTTGTTAAGCTTGGAAGGACCATTCCATTTTCTATTAAACAAAAGCAAGTTTATACCACAAATATTGACCAGGTGGCCTCAACTTACCCTGAAGGGAAATGAAGTCTGTTAGCCACCTATCCGCTTTGTAAGTCATCCAAAAACAATAAAGTCTTAATCTCTCTAGCCAAGATAGATATGTATTTGTTTCATGTTCATACACTTTATAACTATCTAAACTGATATTTTCATCCTAGAAATTAAAATCTATCCTCATAAAACAAAATTATGCATAGATAAGAGTCTATCCCTTCTGCTCCTCTAAGGCAGATTCAACAGGTGTCGGATCCTTGGCGGATGCCCAAGGCATGTCATTCAGTTCCATTATGTAAGGGATGTGGCGGTCAATTCTATCCAATCTAATGTCTTGTTTATGAAACTGAAAGAGGATTTTCTGCAATTCCTGCTTGTAACTTGGCATATCCTGGAGTTTCACTACCATTCCCACTAAAATATATTCCATTGCCTTTCCTAATAAACTCTTCATTAACCAATAAAGGTAAAGAGTTTGCTTAAACTACTTGATTCTTCCTCGGTTGTTACCCAGATCTGGGACTAAGGTCCTCCAATTTTCCATTTATTCCTTTCTCTCACTGCCTTGTTTTATGTCCTCCTCCCACTCTTCTAACAGTTTCCAGATTCCTACATCTGTCCCCTCACGGTAAGCCTCCACCACTTCACTGATAATGTGTTCTACCGACTTCCTGCCCCTTATCGGTTCTGATGCTCTTGGCTCCTTATCTTTCCTAGGTGTCGGGCCTCTCCTTCCACGACCGCATCCCCTCATAGCATGAGCCATGACCTGCTTACCAGAGCCCTAGTGACAAGAACAGTTAGTTAAACCAAAACACAGCATTGCAGTTATGTGTTGCCCCTTGGTGACTCTTTCCTGAATTGCTTTTCCATCGTTATGTGCCACCCCCTGCTTCTCCTCTCTGCCTTCTCTCACAGATTCAGAGTTGGGGTGGTCATTACACTGTGAATGACAATGGGAAGGTCCATAGACCAAGCCTATTCTCACAGCCCTTTTCCAATCCCCATTACTTTCATTCACATGCAGGTTAGCCGACCCTTGCCTAAACCACTCTCACAGTCCTGTCTTTCTTCTTACAGTTTTCCCGGAGTAATTCAAGTCCCTTTCCTCCTCTACCTAGGGATTAGTAGCGCTACCCCTTAGTTCCACCCAATTGGCTTTCCAATCAGAGTCTCTAGCCTTGTCATCGGTCTGAGAGGAATTCTGATTAACCTAGCACTTGCTTTGCATGCAACGATAATGGTTACTCCCCATGCATCCTACAAACTTCTTCCCCCTACCCCCTTCTTCCATCTCGTGCCCCTCATTCATTCGCTTGCAACAATCAACCTCACCCCAAGCATAGTTTGAGGAGCGCGGCACATCAAAACCTAGCAACATGCAATTATACCCCCTGACAGTCATAGGCACTACCTATCTGGCAGAGGGTATGGATACAAAACCAGGAAATTTCCAGCAATTTCCTTCCCCATTGCCACCAGTAGTTCTCTACCCCCCAGGCCTTCTTCCTATTTACCCTCCTCTCTCCCCAACAAAACCCCAACCATAACATAATTACAGTGGAGGAGCGAAGCCGAATAACATACCCGGGATCAAAAGGCATTCGTCATCGAGCTTGTCATCTCTAGTTCCTCCTTCCTCCAGCTCCACTACAATACCCCCTTCCTCCACAAGCTAACACTCCAACACTAGATGCTTTCCTCCCTCGCCTGCCTATATTCCTCACCTTACCTTTGTCCCACCACCTTTCCTACCTCTCAGCATGCATTCGTGCCAAGGGTCGTCGCACCCATTTCCTTGAGCATGTGGGGGCAGTGGTACTAATTTCTATGGTACCAATCATTACTACAACCAGCATGTCCCAACTGTCGGCCCGCATCCCAATCAGGGTTGATACTTATAATTATTTATTTTATTTTATTTTTGTTTTTATGTAATTTGACCTAGTCAAAATATTTTAATTAATAATTATAATTGTTAGTTTTATTTTTATATTTATTTAATTTTTTAATTGTATTTTATTTCTATTTTTTTTGTTATGTAATTTGACCAAGTCAAATTTCTTACATAACCTTACAACATCTTTTCCTAGGGTCAATAAATCCATTTTTTTTAAATATTTAAATTTTTGCAAAAGTCAAAAAAGTTATTTTAAGTAGTATCCTTTCTAAAAGATAACTATAATAAGTGTTGTCGAGTAGCTTAGTCCATGCCAGTGTGGAAATTATGCATTTAGAAAAATTCCAAATTGATATATAAAGTGGAAAAATTAATTGCCTACTAAGGGGTAAGAACTTGCATAAATTTTGGCTGGTAGTAACCACTAGAAAATATGAAAATATGAATTCATTTATATTTTTACTCCTACTTATTAAAGAGTTAAAGAAAACATAAATAATGACGGGTAGTAACTCCTAGTAAGAATACCTATTAGTCCCTGCCATGAAAAGACCATAGCAACCGATTCACCTCTTTACCATTATTAGTTTAGTGTTGACCAATCCAAGTTATAAACATTTGTGTGAGATTGTTTCGCCATAATTTATGGATGTAGTTGCAATATTTATGCCATGATTTTTAAATATTTGTGGATTGACTTTCCATTGTTAAGTTTGATAATTAAAATCCTTGAAAATAGCTCATACTCAGGTAATAACCTATTTACCATCAGTTACAACCCATCATAATTTAAGAAAGTGTTGGCATAAAAATGAATAGAAACAACATGGAAATAAATATATCTACAGTGAGTTACTACCTACCATTATTTAGGTTTTCTTCAATGTTTTAACATGTAGGAGAAAAAGTGTAAATGTGTCAACTTAGTAGTGGTTACTACCTACCAAAAATTTATTCAAGTTCATATCCTTAGTAGGAAATTAAATTTTCTACTTCATATACTAATTTGCCATTTTTCTAAAAGCATAACATCCACTTCAGTGATAGGGACTACGTTGTCATGCAACACTTGTTTACGTTTGGTTCCTATCCACTTTTTATGAAGATACTTGCTTAAATTATCATGAGCAATAGTTCCTATCCACTTTTTATGCATATACTTGCTTAAATTATCATGAGCAATAACCAATAGTAAATATGTTATTCACGTGAGTATGAGCTATTTTGAAGGACTTTAATTTTGGGTGGTCTTCTTATGAATATTAACAATGAAAAGTTATTGCACAAATATCTAAAGTTCACAGTATAAATATTGCAACTGCATCAAAAAATTATGGCAAAAAATTTGAGGAAGTTATCCACATGGAATTATATTGTGTGAAGGTTGGAATAGGACCTTCAAGTTATAGTCCAATGAAATGTTTCGAAAAAAAAATCAATACTATTGATTTTTTTTTCAAAGTTAAACATTATAACTTATATTGCTTAGTAAACTAATAGTGCTCAACAGGGAAATCCATTGCTAGAGTGTTTCCTTGGCAGGGGCCACCATATAAATTGAATGGTTGGTAAATGAAGATAAACATCAATCAATAATAAACATCAAAACATTTATTTCATCATTCAGAAACTAGTTAAGTTATAACTTTATTTTAAATTATAATTATTATTTATAAAAGGAATTAATATATAAGTTAAACATATACACATTTAAAAAAACCTGGAACAAGATACTTAACCTCTTACATTTATGCCCACTCTATTATGGAAACTCTTAATTTATGAATATACTTTGTTACAATACCATGGTTTATCAATTCCACAAAACCCAAAAAAGCATAAGTCACTTTATATGGCACTTGGTCATATGATATCTTTTTGAATTAATCAATTTAATTAAAATAGTAAAAATGACAGATGTATTTTGAGAGTGCAGATTTCCACATTTATTCATAGAAAACTTTGTATATATTTACCCTGAAATTTCGAGTGGACACTCCACCCATTATAAGGGATGAAAAAGCAAACAGATAGTAAGCATGAGAGTTTATTAGAACTATAAATAATGAGAGGATGGAGACTGAGACAATAATTACAAGGATAAAAATATATTAAAAGAAGAGGATGAACTATCAAAATATTAGAAAATATTTTTATAATTAAAGAAATTGGTAAAAGGATTTGATAGGTAAAATTACAATTGAGAATGTAGTCAAAAAGTAAAATAAAACAGTACATTTATTTATTTATTTAAAAATTTATATTAATAGGTCATAAATTTATAATTTTTAATGAAAATAGACGTTGTTAATAAATTATTATTATTATTATTATTATTATTTATTTAATAAAAATATAAATGTATATATTTTATTGTTACTATATAATTTAACTGCTAACTTAGCTATTAATTTAAAATATAAAACAATTTTTCATATTTGCTTAATATCTTAGAATATATAAATAATAGTTAGTTATATATAGATTTATTGATTTATTTATGGGAAAAATATAATAGGGTTAATAGGATGAAATAAAATATTTAAATATATCTTGGGCCATAAGGGAAGCTTTGGAAATTGAAAAGCACCCAAATAATTACAATAAGGAAGATGGCTTATTGAAATGAATAAGGAAGATGGCTTATTGAAATTATTGGGGTGCTTTTCAATTTCCAAAGCTTCCATGATGATGTGAGATATGTTTAAATATCTCTTTTCATCCTATTTAACTCTATTATATTATTCCCATAAATAAATAAATGAATCTATATATCTTTAAATAATAAATATAAAATAATATATTTTTTAAATATAACCCCCTTCCCTCATAAACAATTTAATACATATAACTAAATATTATTTATATTAACAATTGTTTTATATTATCGATTTGAGGCTTCTACGATCTATATTCTGTGTAGTGTTATTTTTTGGAGTCATTGCATTCATGTTTGTTTGAATCCACGTTTTGAATCAGCCTATGTGGTTCATCATCAAGATTAGATCCATGAGTGAAATAAGTCAGAACTCAATGAGGTTTAAATAAGGCTAGGATATTTTCTAATCTTTTGAGGTTCATTCCCATCCCAACCCTAGCCTTATTTAAACCTCATTGAGTTCTGAATTGTTTTATATTTTAAATTAACAATAAAGTTAACAATTAAATCATAGAGTAACAATTAAATATATACATATATTTTTATTAAATAATAATAATAATAACAACATCTATTTTGATTAAAAAATTATAAATTACTCACTTATTAATATAATTTTTTAAATAAATAAATAACTATGTTATTTGATTTTATTTTTTTGACTACATTCTCAATTGTAATTTACCTCATCAAATCCTTTTACCAATTTATTTTATTACAAAAATATTTTCTCATCTTTTGACCATTCATCCTCCTCTTTTAATATATTTTTATCCTTGTAACTATTATTCGAGTCTCCATCCTCTTGTAGTTTATAGTTCTAATCAGCGTTCGTGCTTACTATCTGTTTTCTTTCTAGTCCCTGATGATGGGTGGAGTGTCCACCGGAAACATCGGACAAGATAAACATATACACAATTTTCTCTCGAAGATTCAAGCAAAATGACAAATGTACTTTGGAGATAAATTTCAACATTTGATTGTGTATACTACTCAAAATATTCTAGGAAGATTAAATCCCTACCATTCACATAATAATTAGTGATTATTAAATTAAAATTTTAAAAACAATAGATATATATATATATATGAACGGGTAAATTATTTTAATCAAACTAGTAAATGGGTAAGTATCCTTACATGCACAAACTGTTCATCATATACTGAGTTCCAAAACTGATCAAAATATATTCTACCACTAGCTTGCCTATGCCCTACTATGCTTATTACCAAATTTATCTTATATATTCTCCAAAATATGTCATTATATAGTATTGATTTACCTAACATTTATCAAAAAAAAGTAATGCTAAATGATGATTACATTCCTGGGGTGCATTTTCTTCCATCACATTGTCATTTTCTTCCCTTTTTTGCACTGGAATCTCTGAGTTCACCAGCTCCACAGGCTCGCCTGGAATTTTTTCTTCAAGAGAAGGTGGGTCCTGGAGACCAAAGACTTCTTTAAGCACACCAATGATTGTCGCATCCACAGTTACCTCAAGTCCTTCCTCCTTCGCAGAGAGATTGTCGACCTTAGTGGCCAGATTCACCATGATTAACCAAAGCCTCTTCACATCCTCCCTCAAGACTTCCACCTTTTGCATCAACAGAGAGAAATTATATCTCGCTTCCTCAACTAATCCTGTACCAATGTTGTCCAATTTGCACAAATTTCCTCCACCAACGCTGCTTCATAGGACTATCCCTAAGTTTTCTGCGCCTGCCTCGGTTGAGAATGCCATTCTTGACAACAAAGGAATTTTTACTGTGACTCGACGTGATTCCATTCTAGCTTCTATCCATTTATAACTAGGCTTGTTTCCAATTCCAAGATCTGTTATCATTGCCTTGCATTGAATGCCCCTGTCGCACATTCACCCAATTATTTTACCTCTATCCTGAAACATTTCCATAAACCAACGATTAGACCTGTCACATTTACTCTGTTGTATAAGAATGAAGAACATGCGTGAGGGGTGATACATACCATGGTGCATTCACATGAAGAATGATATCATATTTCCTTGATTATGACATTGATTCCAACTTTTAACCACCTGGAGGGCTTTTCTATCCTTGTTTCCATTACCAAGAGTCGTCGCTTCATTCCCATCCTTGGTACCTTAACCATAACATTTATTATAGCAAGGACATTCCTTAGGTCCCGTTCATTTCATCACATCATATAATGTAGAATAATCTTTGCAATATTTTTAACATAACCTTTGAGCATCATGCAATACGATGAAATGTTAGATCTCCTTGATCTAGGAGTAGAACACCTTGTTCAAGGCATGCCCCTTTGTTTTCCTGCTCATCAGCAATTTTTTTGTTCTCTCTTCTAATATGATAGAAGACAATGGACTCAAAATTTGTAATTTTCTCCCTGATTCTTATATCCAAAGGAAGCCAATCTTGTTCACTAGGATATTTAGGTTTATGAAATTTTTGGATGATTAATATCAAATCGCCCAAAACAATTAATTGATGTACACCTTTTGTGATGGATAGCTTCATGCCTTGCCGTAGAGGAAACGTTTTTTCCTAATTGTTGGTAGAAGTCCCTAGTCCCAAGCATATGTTATATCTATATTTTTCTCAAGGCGATAAATTACTCTTCCCGCTCCTGCCTTTGCCAAGCCATATTTTGAAATAAACATACCTATACCTATTAAATTGATGATATAATTTCTCTTTAAATATGAAAATTACAATATTATATGAAAATTTATTTAAAACTCTTTTCACAATTTTAAGTCCTTTAAAATAAAAATATTATATATACATGTAATTTATATAAAATAAAAAGTATGCATGTAATTTGTATAAAATAAAAAGTTGAAAGAAGAACTTTGGCGTAAATCACATGTAGAAAGACCTTTGTCGACGCGTTTCGAACCAACCAGTGTGATTCATCGTCAGGACAAGTTAAAGACATAGATCCAGCTTTGCATGTTAAATAGTCTGAGCAGAGCCTCCAACGGCTATCTTGATCAACAGCTAATTTTGACTTAGGGACCAGAGTCAAAAAGTCATTTTTATAATTTAGTTATATTTGGTGACCATATCTTTAAAAATATTTTATAAATAAATAAAATAATTGGTGCTTACGTTAATAGTTAGTTAAAAAGGTATTATTTAATAATTAAAAATTATAAGCTATTAGAAATATTCAGTTATATGGAAGACCTTAAAAATATATATAGGGTGTTCCTAAGATAATAGTTAGTTAGAATGAAAATATAATAAAAAAATAAAAATAAAAATAAATAAATAAATAAAATAAAATTATTAAAAATAAATAAATATATAATAAAATAATAAAATAAAATAAAATAATAAACATAAAATAAAATAAATAAATACATAAACAAATATATAAAAATATAAATAAATTTAATTAAGAACGTATCTAGTAAAGGTAAAAGTTAGTTGAAAAAAAATAAAATAAAAAAAAATAAAAATAAAAATAAATAAATAAATAAATAACAAAATAATAAAAAAAAAATAAATTAAATTAAATAAAATAAAAAAAAATAATAATAATTAAATAAATTAATAATAATAAATTTAAATTTAAAAAAAAAAACGGGGGGAAGAAAGACTAAGACGAAAGGGCAGGGATCCAACAGCTACTGATCTTCCAGCCATCATCTCTATTGAGATTGTTAGGCCTTCTTTCAATCTCAATAGCTTCCCTGAATTTACGATGATGGAACTGAGCAACTTTGGCAACAACCTTGGCCTCCTCTATACAAACCTATATAACTAAATTATAAAAATGACTTTTTGACTCTGGTCCCTAAGTCAAAATTATTCGTGATCAAGATAGCCGTTGGAGGCTCTGCTCAGACTATTTAACATGCAAATCTGGATCTATGTCTTTAACTTGTCCTGGCGATGAACCACACTGGTTGGTTCGAAACGTGTCGACAAAGGTCTTTTTACATGTGATTTACGGCGAAGTTCTTCTTTCAACTATTATGGATCACAAAAGCCTCAACTCAACAAAATAAAAAGTATCGAAACGCATCCTAATGATGAACCACACTAGTTGGTTCAAAACGCATCGACAAAACTTCTCCTATGTGATTATTACCGAAAGTTTCTAAATAATTCAAAAAGTATCAGTATTTCGAAAAACACAGTGAACTAATTATTAAATTATTGAATGGTGTTAATGGTGTGTTTTCAATGCAACAAACACACTCCAAAATTTGGTAAACACTTGAATTTTGGAGCCTACTGTCGATCTTCTGATCATTTTTTCCATAGTCACTTTATGGTCATTTGATGCTTTGTTAAGTATTCCAGTCTTCTTCTAAATTTGTGAGTGTCAAAGTCACCAAATCAAAAATAATCATTCTGTAACAAGTTCATGAGCACGCTCTTTTATGCAAGCTTGAATAGGCATGGAACACGTCTAGCAAAATAGTGCTTGTGTAATGTTCAACCTATGTCTATAGTCAATGTGCACTTTCATCAAAAATCCCTCAGTTTTGGTTGCAATTGTTCTTCTATTTCGATGAGTTTTTCCAACTGTCGCTTTTTCTCACCTTCGATTTCACAAGTATTTCTTTCATGTTTACGACTGTCACTTTTTCTTGTTTTCACTTTTATACGTGTCATTTACATGTTATGTTTTCCCTGACATGTGTCATTTTCAATGTCATTTGCATTTTGCGAGTGTCATTTTCACTTTCCTCTTACTGTCCACAAGTGTCATCTTTTAGTATGACATGCATCACACATATGTAGTTTTGGTTTGTTTCAAGGGCTATCCTTAGTGTTAATGAGCCATTCCTATCATGTAGAAATGGATTACACTCATTCCCAAAGTTTTAAGCACTGTCGCATAAGTGTCGTCACCATTATCGCAAAGTGTACTTTTTGTGTCTCCCTTGGGGAAAGTTGTCGCAAAGTTATCACATTGGGGGGAATATGTTTTTCATGTGTTCTGAATGATAAATTTTGTGCTTTCAACGGTTCTAAATGTGTGAGAATTATCAAGCTTTTTCACACTTAGGAAAATCTAGAAAAGTTCATTCTCAAGCAACTTAACCTCACTCAACCTTCCTAAACTACACATTGCACAATATCAACCCTCAATCGTAGACCTTACCTCTTTGAACTACACAATGTGAAATCCCTACCATCCAGAATAGTGTGGTGCATAGTCTCAGTACTCAGTCTCGACCCTTGAGCTCTAGAATTGCACATCTTCTGCCTTTATCCACCCTCTTTTGCACATTGTGTAGTCTCAAGCGAAAAGCCTCAACCATGACCTATTGAATTGTGCAACTGCACATTCCCTTAGCCTTTGTTCCTCCAGAAAGACACAGTGGGAAACCTCAAGCCTCAAGGCTTCAGCGTAAACCCTTAAGCCCCTCAACTTCACAGTTGTCTAGGCCTGGTCTGCCTACACTGTGCACTGCGTAGTCTCAAGGTTTAGTCTTGAACCTTCACCTCCTGAGCTACACAACTACACAATCCCTGAGACTATCTCCAATCCTATCACCCGGTTCCATCTCAAACAATGGTTTTCATGAAGCATGTTAGACTATGGGTTTATCATACTAATTTCATCTTGTCATGAGTAGATTTCAGCTGCAAGTATTACATCATGTTATGACAGGATGATGATGAATTAGATGAAGAAGGAGACCCAGCTAGAAGACACCTTTGAAGCTGTAAAGACAATTCAATTAATCAAGAAATACAAAGGGACACTAGATTGTGACAAAAACTGGAGATCAAGATGACACCAAAGACTCCCTATCTTCAAGTCTTATGGAGGATGAAAGGGAAGAACATTTTCTATCTTTCAAGAAGATACAAATATAGCAGCAACAAAGAATGACTAGACATTTCCATGTCATCATACAATTTGTGTCATCAATGTCATGCCATGTCATGTCACGAGTCATCATTTTCCACATCATTTGTGGATTATGTAATTTCAATATTGGAGAAATGTAATGTAAAGTGGAATTCCAAGAGTCATCCATAGAATGTGAAAAGTCATGAAGGAGTCAAAGAGTCATAGAGAAGTCAAACAATCATGAGGGTAGTCCAAGAGTCACAAGGGAGGTGAATGGTCACCTCATTTTTTATATATACACCCTCATAGCTCATGAAAAGTACTTTTCACCTTGGCTCCTCCTACCAAGAATTAGAGAAGAAAATAGTTCTTTTGGAGGAGCAAGTGGTTTCTCTAACACTCCACTATTGGGGCTAGTGGTGTTCATTTTTTTGATGTATATTGGAACTTTTTCTTAATTCAGAAGCAAGTTAATCCAGCACACTTTTATGTGAATTTCGTAAATATTTTAAGACTATTCTTTGAATGTTTACGGTGTATGTAGTTTCCATATGTACTAAGGAAATTGAAATATTTTTATGGATTCAGTACTTATCTTCTTGAAGGTTTGTTGTATGTGTTTTAACAGTCATTTCTTCTATGTGAACTATTTTGGTATTTTTCCAACGATTCATTCATATGTAAATTATTTGTGCCTTTTCTAAGTTAGCAATATTACTTGTCTTTTAAACCCTCACTTTCCTTTCCCCTTTCTGTAGAAGAACATTAATACATTCCATAGATGAACATTCCAAGAGGAATACTCACTTTCTAATCTGAAAGCATCTGTTCCTTACTCTCTTTTGATGAACATTATAGCTAAGGCATATCTCTTAGAAAATATGGTAGTCGAGCCTTATTTCTAGAAGGGCTCCCACACCAAACGGTGTGAAGTCTGATTGAGACTTTTCATCGGGGAGACCCCGTTAGTTGACGTATTTCTAACACCATCAATAAATGGTGCTAGAAGGAGGGCCAAATGACAGTTTGTTCCCATTGAGTATGTTTTGAATCTTTTATCTTAAATGTCTCTTCCCCAAATCACAATCCCAGAATGTTTCTCTAACCTATCCCCTGTTAAACTTTTCATCTTCGTGGAACAATTTGATGACTTGTCACAATTTAAGTTTGATAGTGAGGGTGATACATCCATTACTGAGCATGCATATATTTTTATTAAGTTCTATGAATACTATGAAATTAACTGTGAAGATGTGGCTTGTATTCTTTTCTCCCTCATACTTGAAGGCTGAGTTATCTAATGGTTTCATACCCTACCACCCGCTTCCATTCACTCTTTTGAGCACCTTGTCAAAGAGATTCACTTAGAATATGATAGTTATGATTACTAAGATATACTTAAAATAATTAATCAACTAATAATAAAGCCTAATTAATCAATTGAGGATTTCTCTAATTTATTCCTTCACCTTTGTTATGAATTTCTTGAAGAAGACATAGATTGAGATTTCTTTAAACAAAATTTTGAGTGTTTGGTTCATATCTCTTTGCACGGTGAATCTAAACCTCCTGATGTTTCTACTTCCCCAACTCTTGTAAATCATGAGACACCTCTAGCTTCAAAGGAGGAACCTGTTACTCTTTATGTTCCTTGTCCTCCTCTTTTTCTATTACTGATAGGGGTGCCTCTATGCGTTAATGTTGAAGTTGGGAAATCCACAAATCAGATTACTAATCTGTCTCTTCAACCTTCATCCACCTCTCATGATTCAGATCCAATGGAGGAAACCTTGGAATGGTTCATGGAGCCTAGGGTGAAGACTAATCCTTTCATTCCTCAAGATGACATTAGCGCTCTTAACCTCAATCTTGAATCTGGTTCCACTAAAATTGTTACTTCTTCAAGGGACATTTGTTATCCTCTATCATCTACATGCCATGACTCTTTGTATCACAAACTTCCTAATCAATATGCTCCACCAACTAGTTCTTCACACTCTCTTGATTTTCAAGTTGTTGGTTCAAATTGCAATAAGGTACAAGGCAGTCACACTACACAAAAAAAGGAACAAAAAGGTGAGGAGACTTTTGACCTATCTTCCCTCTTTTAAAACCTACTATGTCAAGATGTTGTTCCCTCATTCTTGGATGATTTTCAATATGATAACCTCAGTAGTGAATCAAGTGAAATCAATTTTTTTAGATACATACTCTTGGGAAAAAATTAGTCTAATTGACTTTGTTGATGTATGTGATGATGAATGCCCAAGTGCACTAGTTGATTTTCTAATTTCTCGGGAATATTTTGATTTAAAAGATTAATATCTAGAATCTGATTCGATAAAAGAATATGTTCTTATGGAAACTTCCTCTTCATCTCGTTGTCCCTTGTGTCCTACAGTTTTTGATGCATCTATCAACGATGAAGATACTCCATACTCTTCAATTTCTTCATTTGATGGGTTAACTTCTCAATTGACACGAGGTAGTGAGGTTATCCGTGACGAAAAAGAAAACAATCAAATCATTGAGTATTCTCCCCATCCCTTATCATCCCCTATTTTTCATGAGAACGACTCTTCAAATCAATTTGCTCATGAAATTCCTCTAATTCATACATCTTTAGATTTCCGATCGAAAGAATCTTTCGACTTAAGTAATCTAGTTGTTGAAGTCATAAATTATGATCAAATTAGTGTCTTCTTGAAATCAACGGAAGTAGCTATCCTAACACCATGCATGATCTGATTCAATCCGGTAATTGTCAGGAAGTCAAGGTACTTCAAATTCTCTTGATGGTTATGTTAGGACCTCGCGACTTTGGTAAGATCCCTGAACTAAGTCAGATCTGGTTTTTCTCGCAAAATAATTTTGTTTGCATGCTTTCAATGGATGTAAGTTTCATCTTGAAATATGTTTTACATTTTAGATGTAGTCTTTTGAAATTTCAAGATTTGATTTCTAGTCGGATTCAAGATTATATTTCAGTTGATTCATCTCCATACAAGGCTTTTGTACTTAACATGGGTTTGGAGTGTGTATTTCTCATAGGGGCATGAAACTACGAAGACAATCATTTCAAAGACTATATTTGGCTGAAGGAATCATGTCTATCATATGCATTTCAAAATAGTTAGCTTTTTGTTTTTCTTGTGAATTTTATATTGCGAATTTTTTTCTTCGTTGCACTTGAAATCCTCTTGAGTGATAATGAATGCATGGGTTATTTAGTGAATCAAATTATTCTTCACTCATTGTATCTTAACTGGTTTCATGTACTGGCATCCCTTTTCACTTCCAATGATTACGACGCTAATGTAGTGTGTAACTAGTTACACGGAAATAGTTTTTTATACTTATCATGCAAGGAATATGATTCTCTTGTTCAAGGCATTCGTAAAGTTGTTCAAACTAATCTATCTTTGTTGTCTTCTAACTAAGAATCTCATGCTACAAACTTTCCATCTAATCATAATGTTAATTGTCATTTGTTTGATCATTTTCTTATTAGTATACCCAATGACAGTTGTTTTACATTCTTTAATCTTTATGGTCTATCGCACTATTTAGATACTTTTCAAGTAGTTGAGGCACTTTAGCCTTCGCTGATGGTTATGTCAGGTCATCACTATCTTGATAAGCCTTCTGAACATGATCAATTTCATTTTCCTTCACAAGATTCTCATATTGATCTCATAACTTTAATGGAAAATTCATCTTTTCAAGGAGCTTCGGGTTTTCAAGAGGATTGTTTTGAATTTCTCGATCCAATCGCTAAATGGTTGGAGAAATATTACTTGGAAAGCTCCGTTGCAAATAAAAAGTTTTGATCTTTCCTCATACTTGCTAAGGAGTATAGTGTAGATGAAGATACATTCGCAAGAAGATTTTGAGGTTTGTTTAATTATGGTTTTCATAAAACAGGTAAGAATGCGAGCTGGTTAGAAGTAGTGGATATGACATATCTTTCAACTGACAAGAAAGACCTTCAATTTTTTGTGTAAGATATGTTGTATCTCTGAGATAATGATGGTCAATTATTATGCTAGAGCATCTAAGATAATTTTTTTGGGGATTTTGTTTTAATTTGGGAGACCAATGGATGAAATAGATATAGAACTAATGTGCCTAACCTCTTGAATAATATCAATATCTCAGCAGAGGGCTGCTATAAATATTTACACAGTGACAGCGCTTTTATGGTGATGAGAAGAAACATGAAAGTAATATGATTTCCATAGTTTTCAAATTGAAAGCTAAATAATCATAAGTATGAAAACCTTTAAACTATGTTTAAAGGTCTAAGAAAATACACATGAGCTTACAAAAGATGCTAATGATTTATTGATTTTGAGGGAATTAATTAAACAAACAGTCTTAATTCATTATCTTTATAGATTATCACTTCAGAAACTTATAGGAATAGATTGAAATACAATTATTCCTACCTAGTTATCTCTACAAGACACAAGTATATGAAGAAAAAACATAATGAATGACACTAGAAAAACTTACAGGAAACACAAACTATGTAAAATAGAATTCAGAATCCTTTGCTTCATATTAATGATCCAGAAATATTAATTACATCAGATGTCTAGAAATTCTTCTTCAAGGGTGCAACCCTTAATAACTCGTGAAGGGAGTTATTTATACAACAATAGGACGAAAAATATCATGAACTTCTTTTACAAAAATAGATTATTAACAATAAAAAATAAAACTGCTTAATGATCTGGCACTATTTTGGTGTTGCGTTGTTTGATGACTATTACTAAAAAAGTTGAAAAATGGTTGAAGCTGGCTCACTGTTCCCTCAAAAATTGAATGATGTTCAATTATCCTTAATCAAGTAAATCTGTTAATTCTTCCCAGCATTTCTTATCTGGGATATAAATCTTTGTTACCCTCCTGTAGATTTCATCAATCTCGGTGTATTTAATAAAAGTTGGTTTTACCAAAAATATATGCTTGATTTCATCCAGGATGAAGAAAGAATCCCTAAGCGTTTTTACTGTGAGAGCTGGTGTTGCTGATCCTTTGATATTGGAAACTGAAGCTACATGGGTGCCCACCTCTATTAACTTCTTGACATAATCCTCAATTGCAATTAATTTATCATTAATAACCATCATAGAAGGTAAACCCTTGCTGACCAAAGGTTCAATCTTGTTGAAAAATCTCTGAACTATGTTGTTAACATTGTTGCACTTTTCTTGTAGCTGCAGAGTGAGATTTTTCTTAGTAATAATCTTCTTTACCTCTAATATCATTGCAGTTTTTTCGTTTATTCTTAATTCCTCAAGCTCATAGTCATCCTTGGAATTTAGAAATTTTATTATATCAGAGGCAATCTCTAGCATATCCTCCAGCTACTTTGTTATGGTTTCCACTGCTTCCTGAGCTTTTTCCAAGAGATATTTCTGATTGAATATTATCTTAATGGAGGGCCAAATCTCCTTGATTACTTCTGTGATTTCTTCCCACAAAATTTCTTTTGCTAAACCCAACTTGTTTCCTATGAAGGAATTTGTGAGTTTTCTCTGCAACATTTCCACTTGACCTTTGACTCTATTTGTTTCAGTTGTATGTGAACTGTCTGATATAGACTTCATAAGTTGTAATTATTTGAGTTCATACTTTAGTTTATTGATTTCTCCTGTCTGGATAGACAGGTTCTAAACAGCTTCAATAAGCTGTTCAACTCCTTCTACTATACCTGTTGCTGATGTAGTGGCTGAAGTAGAAACTCTGGTGATTGGAACTGCTGTAAGAGAGACTATATCCATTGAAGTTTGAATGTTCTTGATAACTTCCTCCTTCTCCTTAACCAATTTCTCCATATGCTCCTCCATTTGTTTTATTTGCAAATTATGTTCTATGATGAGCTTCATCATATCTAACTTTTGAGTCTCCGTCTCCTCGATTTCTTTGGCCATTTGATCTTCAGATGCTGGGAGTTTCAACGGTTTCTTTAATGTTTCAACCTCAGTGTTATTTTTCTTAATGAGCTCCTCTGTAGCATTTATGTTTGAGGGATCATACCCGATCCTTAGCACTAGGTTTTCCAAGGATTGAATGTTGGTATCCTTTGCTAAAGAGGAGACCTTCTCCAACTTTAATTGTGACTGAATGTTGGCCAATGTAACCTGCATTTTTTACAAACTCATAGCAAGGTTGAAGCAATCATCTGTCCAGTTTGTTTGTGCATCTCAATTTGATGAATTGGATGCATATCCTTGACATTAAACTCAAAAGAAGTGTGTTTTTGGTATTGTGCTGCAGTCTTAGGCTGAGGAACTTGGGCCTGCAACAAAGCCATTTGCATCTTTCCCTTCTTAGAGTCGAAGACTGAAAGAAGCCTGGCTTGAGAGCTGGAAGAATGCTTCCAGAACTAGGTGTAAGTATTTAACTTCAATTATTCATTCTTTTTTTTTTATTTCACTAAAAACATGGAAGATGTATTCCTATTTATTCTCTGGAATGCCTCCAACAATTTGGACTATCTGTTGTTCATGAGAAGTGGTAGATTGAGTTGGAGATTGTATAGATTGTCCACTAGACTATGAATCAATATTCATAGAGACCCTTTGTTTCTTTTTCCTGTGAAAAACCTTGAAGCCTTGGCTTGTTGCCTCTGTTGCAGGTGAATATTGTTCTTCCCTCCCTCTCTTGGTTGTCTTTTCTTGTGCAATTGGAGTTTGCATATTAGATGTAGAGACTGCTTGCTCCTCAGCCTCTTGGAGGGTATTCTTTGTCCATTCCAACTAATTCTTGAACTGTTCTATCTCAGGCCTAGCTGTATGATGATATGGTGTGAACTTATTTTCCACCCTGAGTTTGGAGATGACTCCCAATGGGTCATATGACCAAGAGAAACTGAGAGCAAATTTCATTTCTTTTAACAACTTATCAGCTTCCTCCCCTGCTGCCCTGGTATTACAAATGAAGGGACCAACTTGAGCTTTAAGCTTAAATTGTGATTTCTTTTTGGCAGCTACAAAATGTACTTCATCTGCATTCAATATTTTCCTCAAGTACTCCAGTGCAAAGATTCTAACAGGGAGGTACTTTGGCAGTTTGTAGGGTGGAAGCTCATAGCCAAAAACCCTGATTTCTATGTAGTTTTGGTAGCAATACCAATCTCCTGTTGCAGCTTGATCTATGAACTAAAGTTCTTTGACAATATCCTCATTGATCCTTGGTAATGGAGTGTTGCTCATAAGGCTGAGGGCTGGATGAATAAATAGTTCTATGAACTGCTTGTATGTGAATTCTTCTTTCTCCTTCATCCCCATTGAAGTCCAGAAAATCACTGACTGTTGTTGTCCTTCTTCATCAAGTTTCTGCAAAGGAAATGGGAATTTGTCTCCCTGAAAATATATAAAAATATACACAAGTACTGAAGCATACTTGAATACTTCTTCAGTGTTAAATTTGACAAACTGCTCATGTATGGTTTCAGCTATGAAATGACTGAAATCATAAATAATAGTAGGCTTAGAATCAGAAGAAAACATGGATAAGAAACCAAGGATGGCTTCATTGATAGATTGATCAGAGTGATAACCAAGCAAATAGGACAGGATAGTAGTAATATTCCTGGTTCTATCAGGAAACATAGATGAATCATAAGGGGGATTTCTCTTTGGTAGAGGACTACCAATTGCTAAAAATAGTTCCAGGGTCTGGGATCTCTTGGTAAAGTCCAATTTATTATAAGCTTCTATCAGGTTTTCATGGGAAAAAGGATGAGTTGGTGTAGTGGCAGGGGCCTGCAGCATTTTCTCAATTGAATTGGCGTTAATGGGACAAAGGATTTCTCTAGTAGGTGAGATAATTGCTCTCTGGCTGGGATCATAAGATTCATGGCATTTTCTCACAAACTCTGGAGCTCTGTGTATTTGTGGAAAAATATAGTGGGGTAATTGGGATTCCCAAAGCCCAATTTCATCACTCTAGTCAATTAGCTACTCTTCCCACTAGCAATAAATTTCAAATAAATCAAATTAAGAACAAGTCTCAATAATTTTGCAATCCTTGTCGACTAATGGAGTATGATGGAAATCAACCTATGGGTGAATTAAAGGATTTGAAACTTCTGCAATTGTTTTTCCCTTGGGAGGAATTTTTTCAGATGAAACTGTGTACTGTAAATGACAAAATGGTAAAAGGAGTTACCAGAGTGGAGACAGGAAACTAACAAGTGGACCTGGAAGATGTGCTTGTGAATAGGGCAAGTGGCTGAGTTGTATGAGCATGCGGGCTTGAAGAATAATCTCGGTCACAGAAGTTAACTGTGTAACCTTTGAAATGCATGACAGCGTGTTTATAAAGAGAAAAATGGAGTGGGAGGGTGGCGCCAAACATTTGAAAATGCATTAATTATCCAACAGGTTAATTAACGGACATTTGGTTATAAATGTGCGGGAGCAGAAATGAATGGGCAACGGATAGGCGATAGATGATTGGACAGGAGAAATGAAGTGAAACGTGACGTGTGGTGGCAGTAAATGACTATGAAGGATACTGCGTTCAGGGGTGAGATGGAGTGGTTTGTGGTTTTGGGATTTCTAGTCCCGAAATACTAAAAGGCAATTTTTGTGGTTTATGTAGGCAGTATTAAAGACTGCCCATTTCGCAACCCCCCCCCCTTCCCCAGCCGATAAACTTCGGACAACAAATGAGGGCCGAGAGGGAGTGTGAGCCGTATGATTGTGGAGGAGTGTACAGGATGAGAGGTGAGGTCGAGGCAATTTAACATGTGAGCGAGGAATGAATGGTGGGGTCATGATATGATAGGCGGACGCGGAGGCTGTGGGTCCGGGTGATTTAACAAATGGAGTGATAGCATATGAATGAAATAACATAAAGTCAAAACTTTGGTTATTCGAAAACCCATCATCAATATGTCTCCTAATGTTTTTATCTTTAGGATAACCATTTCAACATCTCAAACTTTCACATTTCTACCTACCCTTCTATTCCTAACATTTTTACTTATCCTTCTAGAGTGCATTTAAACTAGCAACCCAATATTTTCTTTTTATGAACAATCTATCTCTATACCTTATTCCCTCCATTGGCTCAGATTAAACTAATGAGCCAATTTATTTTCTACCTATGAGAATTAATTTAAAACAAATCCAATCATGATGCAACTGTATAATTGGATAAAATAACCTAGTGTGGCATCTAAACAAACCACACACTACTTATTATTTTCAAACTGAATTTAGAACAAAGTAGTGGCATTTAGATTTGCGACACTTTTAGAATTGATTTCTTTTTCTTTTCTGTCTAACTTAACATTTTATTTTTGCCTTCATTTTTTAGGGCATGTACCCTAACATTTTCTTTGATATGGACATATTTATCAAAATATTTTCCTAACATTTTTTATTCAATATTCTTTCTGTCCACATCCTATCTTAACATTTTGTAAATATATTTTCATTTTTTGTCTAATTTATTCTAACTTATTGGTGGGCCCCAGTATTGCAGCAATAATGCTGCAACTCCTAGGACTCCCTTCTTTACTTTTATCAACCCGGTAGTTCGTAACAAACTTGGAAGCGACGGTGCTGTATGCATAAGTACTAGCTCTTGCCGCAGTTGTCACTTGGTCAGCTGGCACAAGTCCGCTAGGAGCTTAAGCCAACTTCTATGAGCTCTTAGAAGAAGCTTTTTAACTGATGGATGAAAGCTAACTCAAAGGAGGCTAATCTACTTGTAGAAAGAAGCAAAAAGCGGAAAGGAAATGTAAACCCTAGCAAACCCTAGTTTTACTGACTAACCCTACTAGTGCAAGAAAAATAATGAAAGCTACAGAAAGGAATGCCATTGACTCTTAGAAAGGTAAAATGCATGTGGCTAAGCTACTTCTGAAGAGAAATCTGAAAATAAACATCTTTTTGTATTTTTGAGTAAGTTGGCAGAATTATTGTGCATGTGCTTTAACTGTTTTTTACTATGCAGAGGTGGATTGGCGAAATGAAATTCTTGCAGGAGGTTGGGAAGGTTAGAAGAGGGCCTACGGGGTCCCTAGCACCCTTCCAGAAAGTTTCACAGTGATTGGATCTCAATAAATCACTTTCGTAAGCTTCTACAGGAAGTCTGCAGGGGTTCTACAGGATGTTCTGTAATTTTCTACAGGATGTTCCGAAAAGAGGATTTTGGAGGGTTTATGGAGGAAAAGTGGTGGTAAAGTGGAAATGGAGGTTGGATAATGGTGTTAAGGGGTCTAGGACCTGGTGGATGAGGTTAAGGAGTGATTGGATTTGTTCGAGGATGGAGGAAGCGATGATGCACAAGAATATAGAAATTAGGGCAAGGTGGGAAAATTATGGCAAACGAAGGGTAGGAATCATGGACTAAGGGTTGGAGCAGATTATCTGATGGAGGAAAGATAGATAGAGAGGTAATACAGGTGCTCTGCAAGTTATTTCTCAAACTGAACAAACAAAGACTCAGAAAAACAAGGACCTAGCTACTTTAACCTAATCTGATCTAAATAACAGCAAAGAAAATGAATAGCAGTTTATCTTGTGAAATGGCTATGCAAACTAAGCAATCATGAACCTAATCATGTAACGACAACTAGTATCAACTTCTGAAAATGAGAATCTAACACTAATAATTGCATGATGAAGCAAAAACAGTGTTTTTGGTGGCATCAAGGACACCTTGGTCCCAACTCATGGTCCCACTGAGGGAGAGGTGAGATCAGAGGTGCTTGATAGCCTTTTTTTGAAGATCTTCTCTGTTATTAACCTATCAAATCAATCTGAACATGAAAAGCCTTTTTAATCATCAAAAGCAACCTAAATAACAAAACAAGATTTAAATCTAAATAGCAGATTTTATTCTAAGAATGCAGCAAAAACACATGAAAGTAAACAAAGGAGGTACTGGGCACTTGAGTTGGGCCCAACCCTAAGAGCTACAGCCTCCTAAGGAATATCAAAGCTGGTGCAAAGCTAGATTCATCTTTATTGAGCAAGAAGTAATAGTTACATCAAAAACTGTCCACAAGGGAAAGCTTGAAAGTGTGCTAAAATGCAGAGCTAATCTACTGCCTAAAAAATGACTAAAAGAATGACTAAAATCGAACTACAAACTAGCTAACTTCTGCCTACAAAGTGACTAACTGAAATGAGGCCCTAAGCCTTCTTATTTATACAAATTGAGGACCCCAACAGTCCTCCTAAACTTTAGGAACTCAGCTGCCAAAACTTGTAGTTAACAGCAACTTTACTAGCCCTTGCTCGGCTGCCCTTGTGATAATCGATTTGGTGGCCCTTGAACTCCGAGCTGATGGTGGAGAATTTGAGGTAAGGGCCCATAAATGAAGGGGACACCTTCCTACAAATCCTCTCCACGAATTTGGCTGCCAAGTGCTCATTTAAACCTTTGATTTTGTCTCCAAATTGACCAAAAATACTGCATAAAGCACACATTAGACTTGTTGGCATGATGACTAACCCAATTCACTCTATTAGCATAAATATAATTAAAAACATGAAATAAACTAATGAGAATGGTGGATTAAGTCAAATTAGGAGGCTGAATGAGCCCATATAATTATCCATTTTTGGGGCTCATCATCACCCCCCTACTGAAAGTGTTGCTCATCCTCTGAGCAACTAATCTATCTCTTCATCTTTGATGGCCCTGGTGGCCTCCTTGTCATGCCAAGCTTTTGAAGTGATGTCCTCTTCTCGGTCATGAAACCATGCTTTTCTCTCTACTTCTTCCCACTGCCTGTGCTCCTTTTCTTGTAGCAGTTTTGTTAGTGCCTCAACCTTAGCCGGCAGCTTGTCCTCTCTTTGTTGTTCATCAGATGTTTCCTTGTCTTTCCTTCTTCCTGTGATTGTTTGGCCGCCTTTTCCTCCAATTTCTCGGTCTCTCTTAGCTTAGCCCGAGTTTCCTGTAGAGAATTCTCAGCTTCCTGTAGAACTATCTCAGCTTCCTGTAGAGCTGTCTTTGAGTCCATCATCTGAATTCTCTTTTTCCAAGTGAAGGTTTTTGGCTTCCTCATTCATATGTGATGGATATCTTTGAAGGAGACTCCTCCTTTTGTTTCGTTGTTGTGTCCTTAATGACAATTTGCTCCTTTGACTGTGGCTCGGGTCTGCCAGTTTTTATCCGCATGCTCCTTCTTGCCATAAAATACATGGAAGGCTCCCTCTTTCGCTTCCCTTTTTGCTTTGGAGATGTGCTTAGGGTAGCCAGCACAGCTGCTGCCTCCCTGGCTAAAATCTCAGGCGATTTCTCCTTTTGTTGCCTTATTTCCATGCTTCCTGTAGAAATCCTTGTGTCCACTGTTTTCTGGCTTCCTATAGAAACTATTTCGGTTTGTTTCACTGATATCTCATGGTGTGTCTCTTCCTCCTTTTTTCCTCTTCTTTTGTCTTCTCTGCCTCTGTTAGCTTGCTTCCTCATGCTCTGTTTTGGCTTTCTTCTCATCTTGTTTAGTTTCTGCCTTCTCTGCTTTAGTCTTTTTCTTTTCTGTTTTGGATCTTCCCTCTCATCTTCTGTTTTGATTTCCTCCTTTGTTTCAAGTTCTTCTTTCTCCATTTTGGTCTTTTCCTCTTTTTCTATTTCCTCCTCATCTTCCCCTGCCATATTTCTGAAAATCTCCCTATCATGATGTGTGGTGACTGCTGGAAATGTTCAGGTGAGGAGGGAGGAAACAAACTTTCAAAACCGGAAATAGAGAAATGGCTGAGGTTTGTCTTTCTAGAGTCAGGAATTTCTCATGTTCTTCTTTTTCACGACATCAATTTGCAATTTTTTCTTCGAACTGTTTCCAACTTGAATGTGCTTCTCAGTTTTTGATAAAAATCAATACCTTTGACAGAACAGAGAATATTTATAACACAATATTTTGCTTCAGAGAGTGGACAGCCTTGCAAATTTGGTTTCTCATAGGTTGGCTTCTATGGTTGCATCCCTTTTTTCAAAAGAATGTGAGAAAGAAAAAGGCATATTTTGGATGCAGAGCAGGAAAACGAAGAGACTGTGTATAATCCAAGAAAGGAAAAAAACACAGGAAGTCTTTTAAGCTTCACTTTCCTTTCTTTCAACCCAATATTGTGTTTTTAATCCTCCACCTTATATAAATACATCATATGCGGAGCAGTTTCCTGAGCCTACCTCTTTTCAAGCTCCAAATTCGACGTGGAAAAGTCCAGGCTTCCCTACTCTGGAAAGTTGTGCCGTACTTCCTATAGAACTTCTTCCTGTAGAACGCCGATAAGTAGGAGGGTTTTTAAAAAATGGGCAAGAAAGCTTGGTTTGCTACTATGGAGGTGGTATGGAGCTTGTTGCAGCTGCAAGGATGATGATAAACTGGAAACAATAGTGGTGAGAGTTCGATTAGCTGTTTATGAAGATTTCCATTGATGGAGGGTGAGTTGGCCAACTGCACGTTGGCCCCATGCAGACTGTTGGTCCCCACTGCAGTGTTTAACTATTTGTTCTCTGCCTGTAATCACATCCATCAATCACGCTGAAGTTTAAACGGTCACCACTACCTGTTTCCAGATTTCCTCCTGAGATGGCTGAGCACACGTGTCGTATTCACCCACCGAGAACTGTTTGAACTAGATGAGGGTGGCCAGTTAGCTGACCACAAATTTTTTTAATCATAGCCATCTCATTGCTCACGCAGTTTTCAAATTACATTCATGCAATAAGAGGAACGAGTTTAGTCACGTACCTGGAAGTCGAATGTGGCTGCTGTGAGGTGATTTTTGTTGCTACATGCATTTGTTTCTGTGGTTGCATGATAGCTTGGTTGCTGATTCATGGTTGTTTTTCTTGTTCAGGTATCCTCTGGCCGGATCTACGCTGCAGGAGTTTGTTTCCACGTTCAGACTCGCACCCTCAAGCTGTTGATGTTGAATTTTTACAAGACAACGACTTATTTTCTCCACAGCTCCCAAACGATAGACCGGATTGATCTGAAACTTTCTAAGCATGTTTCTATCATCATTATGCGCCTCCCATAGCAAAATTGCGATCAATGGATGCATAGATTTCGAGAAAAATGGAAAATGGATGAAGATTACAGAGGTCAATTTCTCGGAAACCGTGCATCGGAATCAGCTGAAACTGCTTGGGTAGGTTACTATCACCCATATGCATCTCCCCATGAAACAGGTTTTGAAACGGATGCACGGATATGGAGAAAATGCAAAAATGGCTGAAGGTGATGGAGGCTGGTTTCTTGGAAATCGTGCATCGGAATTGGCTGAAATTGCTCGGGCATGTTGCCATCATCCCTATACAACTCCTCATGGAATAGTTTTTCAAATGGATGCACGGTTTTCAAGTTAGGGAAAAAACAATTTTCATCACCATGTATTTTTGCTTCGAAGCATTTTGCAGTTTTTTGCATGGTAAGAAAAATGAGCTTGGGCTATAATGCAGACTTGGAATTCGTTGATGCAGAGTCTAGATGGAGCTTGGACAGGTAGAGCGTGCGATACTTCATTGCTTGACTTGTCACTTAAGAATTCTTGCTGTCAATCTAAGGCAAACAGGGTTTCTTGTATGACTATGCAGGAACACATGACTAGGTGGGTGCAATGGAGGTGGAAAGAGATGAAACAGGGGTGACATATGATGATGGATGGAAACAAGGGTGGCTGTAGGCCTAAAAAACATATTCCTATCTTCAGATTCCCTTTCAAAATCGAATTTGGCTCGCCTAAAGGTTCTACAGGATGTTTCCTGTAGAAATACAAAACTTCCTGTAGAATGCCCAGAACTTTCCATAGAAAGCCAAGAACTTCCTGTAGAAGGTGGAATCTCGACCTGAATGTGATCAAGTCTTAGGAAAGGCGAGTGGCCATGGAAGGAATGTCTGTAGGGATGTCCTGTAGCCTGGTATGGACCCCTATCCTCGTTTTGTGCGACCCTCCTTACCTGCAATGTATTCTCTGCAACCTAAAATTATTCCATGGAGATTAGGCCTGTTTTTTCTTTTTTTTCCTTTTTTCTTTGAAAACAACTAGGGCGCCTCATGGAGGTTTTCACCCTAACTGCCTGCCCTGGGCGCCTCCAAGGGAGGTTTTCACCCAGGGATCTTATTCTTTTTCTTTTCTCTTTTTTCCAACCCATTGACCGCCTCATGGAGGTTTTCAATCAATGAGCCAATCTGAGGCACCTCCGAGGAGGTTTTCACCTTAGATTTTTATTTTCTTCTTATTTTCATTTTTTTTTTCTTTTTTCCTACCCTACCCTACTTGAAAAACAAAATAATTTTCAAGTATAAGAATACTTCCAATGGATCCATGTGCACATCGAGATTAGAGACAAAATGATGTGGAGGCTTGAAATGCATGCTTTGATAGGGATCCGGATTTCAGAGACCAAATGATCTAACTTTGAAGGGATCAAACATAGTTGAGGAAGAGAGTATTGCTGCCACTTAGTGACCACCTGGAACCATATCTCAATATAGCTTTGATATCCTTGGTCCTTTTGTTGATCTGGATCATTCTTCATGTCACCTTATATCATGACCTTCACATCTTCCTCTTTTTGTTGATTTTTCTCTTGACCACATGGAGGGTTTGATGGTAACCATGAGGGAGCTTTCTTGATCTCTGCTTCTGATGTCTTCTCTTCATCAAGTGCAGCCCATGGTGCCTTGATCTCCTCTTTTGAATCTTCTTTTGCCTTTAGTCCTTCAATGTTGTCAATATAATCTCTGTTTTGCAATACTCTTCCTAAGCTATGGTGAAGATCATTGAGCTCAAGAGGAGTCATTTGGACATGTTGTGCCTCAGCTTTGAAATTGGGTTGAGCTATTCCAATGTGTGGGTTTGGAGATGGTGGTACGGGTAGTTGAGTGGGGGTGTATTTTTGAGATGGATGTGGATGGGGTTGTGGTTGGGCAGGTGGTGGAGGAAAATGAGCGGGAGGAGAGTTGTACTGGGGCCTCCACCCCTGATGAGGTGCATTTCACTGAGGTTGTGGCTAAGCATAAGAGTGAAACAAATGAGTAACTGGAGGAGCATGGTATTGAGGAGAATACGACCAAGGAGGGCGTGTGGACCAGGAAGGACGAGCAGGGGGACCCCAAGAAGGCATGGAAGTGGCTTGATAGGAGTCGTAATAGGTCTGGAATGTCCCTTGCATTCCCTGCTGGTAAGTTATGGGTCCATGTGGCCTCCTTTGATTCATATAATAGAGTGGTTCAGTGACTCCTTTGGCCCTCTGATATGTAGTTTTAATTCCAGGCAAGGAAGGGCACTGATTCGTAGGATGGTCTCTTTCACAGACAAAACACACTTCTATGGAGTGCAATGGACATTCGTTCCTAGGATGCTTTCTAGTGCACCTGGGACAAAAGATGGCCAAAGCCCTCTTGGCTTCCTCTTGCTTCCTTTGGATCTGCAAGATATCCAGTTGCATGGCAAGAAACTGCCTCATCTCGCTCTTGAAATCTTCCATCTGATTTTCAAATTCATTTTTGGATAAGGTACTGCTCCCAACATTTCTGCTTGTAGCTATTTGCTCCAGAGGAATGTTTTCTTCTTCTCCTCCCCTAGAGGTTATTCAAATATGCCTTGATTTCCACCTAGGGGTTCTTCTTACTCACAGCCATCGAGGAAGAGAGAAGGTTGGTTGTGTGAAGCAGTGGGGGGTGTTGTGCAAACATTTTTCTGACTTATCTCTACTCCTACAAGGCATGAAAGGAAATATTTTTGGTTGCTTTTATTTTTTCTACTTGTACCTGCAAAACTGAAATAGATTGAACTGCAACTAACTATCTTGCCGAAATAAAAATGCGGAATTGAAATGAAAGCAGGAAAGGACTAATTTATTTTGCTGAAATGAAATTGCAGGAATGAAATGCTATGCTACGCTTGCAGAATTGAAATTGTGGAATTGAAATGCTAATCCATGCTTGCAACATTGAATTGCGGAATTGAAATGCTAATCTATAAAAGCAGGAAATGTCTAATCTACTTTTGCGGAAATAAAATTGCAGAATGGAAATGAAACAATCTACTCTATGCTTGCTGAAATAAACTACTTAGCAGAAGGTTGTAGTAGAAAATAGAGGAAAAGCAGCAATCACCAATACTCTGACGCTTCCCCGGCAACGGTGCCAAAAAGATGGTGGGCCCCAGTTTGCAGCAATAATGTTGCAACTCCTGGGACTCCCTTCTTTACTTTTATCAGACCGGTAGTTCGTAACAAACTTGGAAGCGACGATGCTGTATGCACAAGTACTAGCTCTTGTCGCAGCTGTCACTTGGTCAGCTGGCACAAGTCCGCTAGGAGCTTAAGCCAACTTCTATGAGCTCTTAGAAGAAGCTTTTTAACTGATGGATGAAAGCTAACTCAAAGGAGGTTAATCTACTTGCAGAAAGGAGCAAAAAGCGGAAAGGAAATGTAAACCCTAGCAAACCCTAGTTTTATCGACTAACCCTACTGGTGCAAGAAAAATGATGAAAGCTACAGAAAGGAATGACATTGACTCTTAGAAAGGTAAAATGCATGTGATAAGCTACTTCTGAAGTGAAATATGAAAAGAAACATCTTTTTGTATTTTTGAGTAAGTTGGCAGAATTATTGTGCATGTGCTTTAACTGTTTTTGACTGTGCGGAGGTGGATTGGCGAAAGGAAATACTTGCAGGAGGTTGGGAAGGTTAGAAGAGGGCCTAAGGGATCCCTAGCACCCTTCCAGAAAGTTTTGGAGTGATTGGATCTCAATAAATCACTTTCGTGAGCTTCTACAGGAAGTCTGCAGGGGTTCTACAGGATGTTCTGTAATTTTCTACAGGATGTTCCGAAAAGAGGATTTTGGAGGGTTGATGGAGGAAAAGTGGTGGTAAAGTGGAAATGGAGGTTGGATAATGGTATTAAGGGGTCTAGGACCTGGTGGATGAGGCTAAGGAGCGATTTGATTTGTTTGAGGATGGAGGAAGCGATGATGCACAAGAATATAGAAATTAGGGCAAGGTGGGAAAAGTATGGCAAACGAAGGGTAGGAATCATGGACTAAGGGTTGGAGCAGATTATCTGATGGAGGAAAGGTAGATAGAGAGGTAATACAGGTGCTCTGCAAGTTATTTCTCAAACTGAACAAACAAAGACTCGGAAAATCAAGGACCTAGCTACTTTAACCTAATCTGATCTAAATAACAACAAAGAAAATGAACAACAGTTTATCATGTGAAATAGCTATGCAAACTAAGCAATCATGAACCTGAGCATGTAACCACAACTAGTATCAACTTCTACAAATGAGAATCTAACACTAATAATTGCATGATGAAGCAAAAACAGTGTTTTTGGTGGCAGCAAGGACACCTTGGTCCCAACTCATGGTCCCACTGAGGGAGAGGTGAGATCAGAGGTGCTTGATAGCCTTTTTCTGAAGATCTTCTTTGTTATTAACCTATCAAATCAATCTGAAATGAAAAGTCTTTTTAACCATAAAAAGAAACCTAAATAACAAAACAAGATTTAAATCTAAATAGCAGATTTTATTCTAAGAATGCAGCAAAAACACATGAAAGTAAACAAAGGAGGTACTGGGCACTTGAATTGGGCCCAACCCCAAGAGCTACAGACTCCTAAGGAATATCAAAGCTGGTGCAAATCTGGATTCATCTTTATTTAGCAAGAAATAATAGTTACATCAAAAACTGTCCACAAGGGAAAGCTTGAAAGTGTACTGAAATGCAGAGCTAATCTACTGCCTAAAAATGACTAAAAGGATGACTAAAATCGAAATACAGACTAGCTAACTTCTGCCTACAAAGGGACTAACTGAAATGAGGCTCTAAGCCTTCTTATTTATACAAATTGAGGACCCCAACAGTCCTCCTAAACTTTAGGAACTCAGCTGCCAAAACTTGTAGTTAACAGCAACTTTACTAGCCCTTGCTCGGCTGCCCTTGTGATAATTGATTTGGTGGCCCTTGAACTTCGAGCTGATGGTGGAGAATTTGAGGTAAGGGCCCATAAATGAAGGGGACACCTTCCTACAAATCCTCTCCACGAATTTGGCTGCCAAGTGCTCATTTAAACCTTTGATTTCGTCTCCAAATTGACCAAAAAGATTGCATAAAGCACACATTAGACTTGTTGGCATAATGACTAACCCAATTCACTCTATTATCATAAATATAATAAAAAACATGCAATAAACTAATGAGAATGGTGGATTAAGTCGAATTAGGAGGCTGAATGAGCCCATATAATTATCCATTTTTGGGGCTCATCACTTATCAAATCCAAAAAATGCTACAAAAAGATATTCAAGCTCTTATATTTTCCATCGCGCACTATTTTATATATGTTTTAATTTCTTGTATCTTTGTGTATGCAGGTCGAGAGTGGCTATGGTGGATACATTGTCAATTTCTTTATATGTGACCCTTACCTTCTAGTTAGTTAGGTTAGGAGTAGGTCTAGTTTCATATTAGTTTCTATTGACGGTGTTGGACCCACCAAAATTCATGGGATCACCTCGGTATGAAGTCCCAAGTAGACCTCACACCATTTGGTGTGGGAGTCCCATCAGGTACAATGGCCCGGTTGCCATTATCTTAAATATTTGCCTCAGCTCTTGCTTGTCAGCACAAGAGAGTGGTCTGCTTTGTCTTCGAGCAGTGAGGTTTTCATGCCTGGTGATTGCTAATATTACTTGTCTCAATGGTTCTTTCACTGTAGAGGGAAAGGATAGGAGTGAGTCCCAAGTCAGATGGGAGGAAGCCCCAACTCTGTTAGGAACACACAACACAACAGGACGTGCACAACTTCTGGAATAGCAGTCCACACAGATGTGGCAGTCACAACACACAAGGAATGATAATAAATACAACACACAGTAGAGGAGTCCGCGCGAGTGTGACGGTTATTATAACAAGTTTACGTGAAAGGTCTGTCTGATGTCCGGGGAGGTAACCAACACAGGTAGGACAATGTTAACATCTCATACAACACGTTTTCATTAATATATATGTATTAAAATAATCAAATGAGTTCAAGTGTTAAACACAAGTTAAAGCAACATGCATTACAAGTGTTCAAGATTAGTCTTACAATAGTTACAATACATGTGTGAAAACGTGCTAGCCTATTAGCATGCTTCTGAATTAAGAGAAAGTTCTAAGACACATCGTTACACCATACATCACTAACCCCATGGGAAGGGCATTGGAGCCACTACTTACTCCTCAAACAAAATATTACAGACTATCAACGCTATGTGGGAGTAGCCAAGGTTAAAAGTCCCCTTGCTTTTACAAATGAGGGGGTATTTATAGTCAAGGGTGAAACTAACCCTTATGGTTGTTTGACTACCCTCATGACTGTTTGACTTCCATGACCTTTTGACTTTACATGACTCTTCATATGACAAGTGGGTCTCTTGGACTTCCACGTTACATTACATTGATTGATAGTATGGCCCACAGTAGAGATGTGGACGACATGACTCATGACAAGACTCAACATGACAGTGTTGGTACATTCGTGTTGTTGCTAGTGTGCATGTCGAGCTGCAGTGTTGCTGGGTGATGGATGTCCTCATGGTGTGTCACAACTTCACCTTTGCATGGAAAAGTGCGCAGAGTCTTCGATGGTCATTGGGTTCACTTGATGTTTCATTCGCACGTTGCTCCTTGCTTGTATGTTGGCATGCTTGACAGGTTCGTCCATTCGTGAAAAGTGCATGTTCATCCGTCCATCTGTGTGCGAACACATCCTTTCATGTTCGTCCGTCCGTCCATCCGCAAACACATCTTTGCATGATCATCCTTTCACGAGCACATCTCTTTGCATGCACCATTTGTTGGTATGTTAGCGAACATGTCCTTTTACATGTACTCCCTTTTTTCATCCCATCCGTCGTCATGCCATGTTTGTTCGTGTACCTATATCTACATTCACTCATGATGAGATGACATCAAATCCATAAACCTCCTAGTCTACCACGGTGCATGATCTTTGCGGATGTAGGTGACTGGGAGAGGATACAAGGTTACGAGGTGTGAGATGGGATGGAGGCTCCAGGCACTACTGGTGAAAATTGCGCAGGAGTCACTGGTGATGGAGAAGGGCAATCCGAATCGACATTGACTGTCTTTGGGATCTGGCTCAGCTAGAGGAAAAAAATGAACATTTTTTGAGAGGAGCAGTCTCGGCTATGGGAAGGTTCGGCAAACAAAATCTGTGCAATTTTCAGAAGGAGCAAGCAGCGGGAGCCTGGAAGCCAAAACTACGCAACTCCTAGAGGTAAATGGCAGTCAGATACTAGGACACTGGCAGCAAAAACTGCACAATTCCTGAGGGGAACTGGAAATTAGCGATCGAGAGCTTGACAGAAAAAACTATGCAATTCCTGGAGGGAACTAGAAGTCAGCTGCTATATCTTGGTAGCAAAACCTGTGCAATTCCTGGAGGGAACTGGCAGTCAGCTACTAGGAGTTGCTGGCAGGAAAATCTGCAGTAATGCTGGGAGGCTAGCCTACTAATCACCTTTGGGCAGCTTCTGAGCTGAGTGGACTGCTTGGTAGCAAAGGGATTGCTCATGAAATCTGCATAGTTTTCTGGGTGAGCAGCTAGTCAACTGACTCGAGGGATGGCCGAAAAAACTGCGCAATTTTATGAGGGAGACAAGAACGTGCACTAGGTGTCTGTTCGGCTTGTCTACGCAGTTTTCTCAGTCAACCGAGCGAGCAAGGTTTGCAACCTCTGTGAAATTTTGGAGGGGAGTCAGTCCCAAGGTGACTACCAGGTCAAAATATCTGGTTGACCAACATGAAGCTTGATTGATCATCTTGCGGTCAACGTAGCTTGAAATGGCTTGCTTGGTGCTTCTTCGCTATTCTGGGTAACATTCGATCGAGTCGATGGCAGGGTGAAGGTTCAGCTGTCAGAGGGGAATCTGGTCATCAAAACTTTAGCAAAATGACTAAGTGTGTGAATGAGTGGAAAGGTGCATACATGATCTTGCAGACACACACTTACATGACTTTATGACAAGACGACTCAAACCATCCAGACACATATTCTCAACATGACTGACTGACTGACAGTGTGAGCGATAAGCGCGATGCTTGTGATTGATAATTGGATGACCACGACGACGCCTACGCAACAGTGAATATGACTCCGTGTGTGAATGCAACAAATGTTTACATACTGAACACAACATGTACACACAAATTAAGACCTTGAGTATGACCAGAACATGGTCGCAAGCATGACATTGACATCAACATGCAAAATTTGTTGGTGGAATGATCAAGTAAGGTGGGTGCGAAGACTCACACAAGCGGACGGAGTGAACTCGAGTGCATGCAGTCATCAAGTAAAATTCACAAAGGAGGCTCAAAAATTAGATGCAAGCCAAAGTTTTGGAGGGTGTTGCAGTGGCTACAACACTTGGTGACACACTGGTAGAACTCTAGCTTCTCTATTTTAGTTCATTGTCAACACAGGGCCTTGGTATTTCGGGGAGTATTGAATCGCTATGCGGGTTACTTCGTCTTCCCCACTTAACCAATGGACATACATGGTTCACCTTTTTCCAACTCAGTCAAACACAATCAAAAGTTCATCTTGATCATAGTGTTTCAAAATCGAGAAGGGTATTTTAGCTCGCGAGTTGAATATTTTCAGAGTATAAGTTTTCATCTCTGGTGTTGCTCCCCTACCAGTAGGCCTGGTCAGTACCCCCACGGAGTCACGCAGGAACACACGCATTGCTCCATTGCCAGCAAGCTTGTTCAGTACCCCGATGGAGTTGCATGCTTCACCTCTCTGCACAGGAATCCTTTCTCTTCTTTCGCCTTTGTATTTTTTTAAGAGGACTGTGGATAGGAACTTAGTTATTCTTGGGGTGGAAGAGGGATCCCAACTTATTGAGAGCAGAAGAGGTTGTTCCTTTAGAGAAGCATGTAAGACCTCTGATGTAGGTTTTCTCGTCTATATTTTCCCCTTCTCCGTTTCTACTAATTGGATGAAATTGAACACACAGAGCAGAAGGTTGAGTACAGGCCTGGGGCTTCCCAATGTGGACATAGGTTCATGGTTGGACCAAAACTTCCCTTGCAGATAGCTCATATTTTCCTTCAAGACTTCATCGGTCGAAGGTTATAACCAAGCATGGAGAAGACATATAGAATACTGGCCAAGTATTGCAGTGTCACAAGTCTCTTCTTATCTCAGCCACATACTCATTCAAAAGCCAGAACGTAGTAGATGGCATCCCTTATTTCCGAAAAACAAGAATAGCAAGGTATTAAGCAACTCAAACAAATGAAAACAAAAATAGTAGGTGAAGCAAACCAAATAAAAAAATGATAATAAGAAAGGAAAACAAAATGAAAACAAGAAGTAGTAAGCAGGCTATGTACATGGCACGGGGTGTGGCGTGACCTATTGGAAGTAATGCTTGAGATCTTGGTCATTGACAGGGAGGTTTTCAATCCTCCCGTCAAGTGATCGCAGACGGTATGTGTGTGGGCCAAGCTTCTCATGAACTATGTACGGACCAATCCATAGGGATTGGAACTTTGTATGCTTGCCTTTGTCTTCATGGGACTTATCCCATTTCATAACCAAGTCACTGACACCGAAGTTAGCTTTCCCTACACACTTATTATTGAACCATCTCTTGATACGGTTCTAATGGAGTGTGAATTTTTCTTTTGCTTTCATCCTTTCCTCCTGAAGCTTGTGGAGTGTATCCATCCTATGCTGAACTAGCTAGTAAGGCTTGCCTTGGGACTCTTGGGATAGCCGAAGTGCAAGCAAGTAGATATTAGGTGGAAGGATGGCTTCTTTACGATAGACTAGGAAGTACAGTGAGGTATTCAGAGAAGGTTTGGGTGTTACATGGTCAGCCCATAATGCATTTGTCAGGGCGGTATGTCAGTTGGGCTGCTCAGAGAAAACGGTATTTTTTATTATGTAGATGAGGTTTTTATTCATGGTGTAGAAAAAGCTGTAGATTCACAAGCTAATGCAATTTTCTAAAGCCAGAGACAAGAATCCACTTCTACTCTTTACAATGAAAGCCCATAAACATCGAGAAAACAATAATCAATAAAGAATCAACATGCACCTAGTTAAGGATAGCTATCCTTAAATACAAGTTATCCTTAACTAGGTCTTTCTTAGAATCAACATGCACGAGTTTCTGATGGTGGAATCTTCAAATAACTAGAGTAGCACTAATTAGGTCATTAGTGTCCCAATTCTCTGTTTACTCACTATTAGTTCCTAAAACTGATTGGAACTAATTTAACTGGACTTAACTCAATAAACTGAGTTAACTAATTACAACTCATTAATAACTCATCCTTAACTCCTATAAGTTAGGGAGAAAATATACATGTCTTCCTAAAGACTTCCAATTTGAATTTCCTAAATTAATTAAGTTATTTAAACTTAATTAATTATTTTCAAATTTCTATGAGAAAATAATTCTATTTTAATTCACAGTTTAATTCAAGGACAAATTAAACTAGAATTTCTTGTTTCCATTTCTCAACACTCCCTCTCAACAAGAAAGGGATTATCCACTACCCCAATCTACCTTTGTGAAACTCGAATTTACATCTTGGTAATGCATTTGTCAAGATGTCAACATCTTGCTTCTCCATGGGAATGTAATCTACCAACATGACCTGCCTTAATACACAATCTCTGAGATGATGATACCAGATATCTATATGCGTGGACCGATCATGAAAAATTGGATCTGTAGAGAGTTTGATACAACTCTGATTATCACAATAAATCATTGTCGGGTCCATGTGTTGACCAAACAAACCAAACGGGATCTTCCTCATCCAGATAGCCTCACATGCTGCTTGACTTGCAACCATATACTCTGCCTCTGCCAAACTAAGTGCAACCGATATTTGTTTCCTAATGTACCAAGAAATTGTAGCTGACCCAATACTAAATATCCCTCCTGATGTGCTCCTCCTATCAGATGGACTCCTCGCCCAATCTACATTAGTGAAGCCTTGAAGCTTCACTCCCTTTTTCTATCTGTACCACAACCCAAACTGAGTGGTGCCTCTGAGGTATCTCAATACATGCTTTTCCACTTTCCAATACAACTTGGTAGGCCTAACTATCGCTTGACTAAGCTGGTTAACTGCATAACGCATATCTGGTCGTGTGTTCACCAAATACATGAGTGAACCCACAAGCTGCCCATAAACAGTAGCTTCCACTACTTCTCCTGAAGTAGCATCCTCCTTCCCCCATTTACCAGCTAGAGGAGTCTCCATAGGTTTACTGCTCTCCATGCGGAAGCTCTTGAGTATCTCATTGGCATAGTCACCTTGAGAAACAAACAACTAATTCGGTGAGACCATTTCCTTGCGAGCAGCAGTTAGATGATTTTTTCAGCACAATACCATTTTGTAATGCAAAATCATAAAGTTTCAAAGACGAAAAGTACATTGCATTATCAAAAACAAGTGATACCGGAATGTCGAAGCGTGAGATGATGTTCTGCTAGAGGAAGTTGATGACCTCCTAGTCGTTCACTTATTTGAGCGGAATTGCTTCTGTCCACCGTGTGAAGTAATCAGTTGTTGTTAGAATGTAGTGGTGTTGTTTTGATGAATGTGGGAAAATTTACCCAATGATGTCCAGGCCCCACTGTTGGAATGGTTCGGTCAGTGCAACAGGGTGCAGTGGGGCTGTTGACCTTCGTGCTTTGTCGGCGCATCCCACATAGACCGAGCGCTTGCAAGAATAAGCATATGCATCCTTGAATAATGTGGGCTAGTAGAAACCATCTCGCATAACTTTGTGCGCAGAGGTGTTTCCCACAAAGTGACCCCCAACAGGTCCATCATGCAGATCTTGTAATACCTTCTCTGATTCATGTGCCTCCGGCACCTGAGAAAAACTTTGTTGCTATGCTTCTTGTAAAGCACTCCATGCACCAACTGATATACTAAAGCATTGAGGTGTAATTCCCTCTTCTGTCTGATGGAAAAGTGAGAGGTTATAGTGTCATTCTTAAGGTAATAGTGCACATCTACATACCAAGAGGTTCCGTCTTCAGTGGGTGTTTCTTGCCTTATATCATACATTTCAACTTCCTGCTCCCAGCCAGTGAGCTCTTCTTCATTCTTCAAGGAATGTACTGCTTCAGCTGCAAGTCTGCAAAGCCCATGTCCTTTGACCGTGTGAACTGGCTTGATTTCAAGATCATACTCTTGCAAGCCTGTCATCCAGTTCGCACGTCATTCACCTAGTTCTTGTTGTACAAGCAGTGTGCAGAATTTTGGGTGAGGGAGGTAGACTCTGTTGTGGTTCTTCAGCAAGTAGGGCCTAAAGTGTTTCACCGCCTTGTAAACTACATATGCTTGCTTGTCAATGGCAGGGTAGTTGAGTTCTGGTCCCTGCATGCTTGTGCTCATGAAGGAGATGGGACGTTCATCATTCATTTCATCCTTCTAAGTGAGTATTGCAGCAAGCGAATTATCGAAGGCGAAGGTGTATAGCAGGAAATATTTCTTGAAGTCTGGGCTATAGAGTGCAGGTGCTTCTACAATAGCCTACTTGATCTAGGTGAATGCATACTTTTCCCTCTTTCCCCAGTTGTAGACTGCATCTTTCTTGATCATGTCCTGCATGGGCTTGACTATCTGCGCATAATCTGAGATGAACTTCTGGAGGAAGTTTATCTTGCCCAAGAAGGATTGCATGGCTTTCTTGTTGGCTGGGTGAGGGATCTGTGTAATAGTTTGGACCTGGACCAAATCCAACTTAATCCCACTTTTTGAAACAATGTGTTCGAGAAGGTTCCCCTCAAACATTCTCAATATGCTCTTTTTGGGATTCAAGGAAATCCCGTATTTCTAGCATCGCTCAAAAATTTTCTTCAGATGGCGTATGTGGTCCTCATGTCTTCTTGAGAACACAATCACGTCGTTGAGGTATACCACTATGCTTTGTTGGATGAGTCTGCAGAAACCGATGTCCATGGCGCGCTGAAAGGTTTCTCCTGCATTCACAACCCCAAATGGCATTCATTTGTAAGCGAACGTACCCCACTTGGTACGAAAGGTAGTTTTAAGTCTATCAGGTTCTACTACCAAAACTTGATTGTATCCTTAAAAACCGTCGTGAATGGAAAACATCAGTGCCCCAGATACTGTTTGCATAATGTTGTCCATAGACAGCACGGGGTAGTTGTCTTTGTTCGGGGCATAGTTCACATTCCGAAAATCAACACACAAGCGAATTTCCCTGGACTTCTTGCGTACAGGAACAAGGTTTGAAACCAACGTGGAATGACGAACTTTCTATATGATCTGTGCATCCAAAAACTTGGTGAACTCTTTTTGTAAGAGGGGTTCAAGTGACAAATGTACTTTTCTCAGCTTCTGTTGATATGGCTTGACCCCTCCTTTGATTGGAATGATGTGTTTGATTACCCACATGTCATAAGTTTTCAGATCATCATACGTTCATGCAAACACATCTCAGTACTGTTTAAACAAGTGGACAAGGGCCTGTCACTGTTGTTGTGTGCAACATGTACCAAGATTGACGAACTTCAGATCTTGTTTTGTTCCCAGGTTGATCAGCTCGTGCATCATGGTGGAATTGTGGGTCTTGTTGTTCCTCAGCCCCTAAAAACATTCTTGCAAGTCATAAATCTTTTCCAATGATGCCACACCCTTCGTGATAAGTTGGCCTTTCCTGTTATCAACTTCTTCTTGGAGAGAGCGCTCATGCTCATTGTCATCTATCGCTACATCTTTGAAGACGTCAGCATTGGCCATCCGAGATAGATGGTTTGTACAAAATTTCAATAATGAATATGTCCCTAATCAGTGACATTCTTGAAGCTATGTTTGCCAGAGCATTGGCAACTGCATTACGCATACGTGGTACAACAATGATGTTAAATGCTTGGAAGTTAGAAATCAGTCACCATACCTCTTGCTGGTAACTTTTGAGATGTTGTGACAAACAGTGAATGGTATTACGTACCTGCCATACCACTATCTCTAAATCACTTATCATTTTGAGCGCGCCCACATTGAGGCTGATGGCTTTCTGCAAGCCCAATACCAGTGCTTCATACTCAGCAACGTTGTTCGTGCATTCGAACTCCAAGTGACTTGAAACCAGATGCTTCCTGTTGTATGGGTCGATCAAGACACTTTCGACTCCTGAGCCATCTTGTGTCTTTGATCCATCAAAGTACATGGTCCACAACTTGTCTATACACGAACCGTTTGACACGCTTGTACTACTGCTACTATTGTTGCTACTGCTACTGCTACTATTGGTACAATTCACTGTACATGTTTCATTACCATCAATTGGGCAAGGAAGGAGTCCCAACTACGTGTTTGGTGGGGTTGGAGTTGGCCGTGCAGGATAACACCCCAACGTTGTTTCTAGGAGGTAGTTGCCAAACATGAGTTCCACGAAGGCCAACAATTCATTCTCGCCATTGAGGGGAGTGACATTGTGCTTCATATACCTCTCGGATACCGCTCAGATTTGATTGTGTTTTCCCTTGTATGGAAGCCACATGTGCGACCAGTCTGCAACAAAATATCCATTCAGCTTGTTGGACCAGTGTCTACTAAGTAGTAAATCATATGCTTCCAGTACGTCCACAACAACGATGTTGATGCATTGGTGGACTCGACTGTCATGAGATAGTCAAATGATCATGTCTTGAGGTTCACCAATGGCTGGTACAGATGTTCGATAAAGTTGGATGATTCGCGTGCATGTCTTGCTCCATTACGCATTGATCTTTTTAGTAATGGAGAGCAGCATGACGTTGGTTGTCATGCCAGAATCAACCAAGTAGTTGTGAACATTACAGTTAAAAACTTCAAATGAGAGCATCAATGGAGGGAAACCTAAGTTTTCTTCTTCCATCTAGAGTGTGTTAAGCACAGTGGAAAGTGATTCGGGAGGTGTGCTTGCTCCCTTGCTAGTAGAGGTTGCATTGTCCATTGTTGATTGTCCCAATGCGCGCAGCAGGATGTCTCACTGACTCTAGATCTTAGCTAGCTCGAACAAACTAATATTTGCACAATTCTTCTTGATGTCATCCATGATGTTGTAATCCAGAGGGGGTAGACTCATTGAGGTTTCTGGGGTAAGATTGGTGATCGTGTTTTCTGGCGAAGCATTCTATACTTTACTACTCATGGACGTACTCTTACCCGCTGTTGTCTTCCCAGGCTTGCTTTGCGTTTTCTACTTTGGGATGGCTGGTGGGTCAACCTTCCTCATCAACAGTCTAACCTTTTCTTGCATTTCCCCAACTATGGGGGGAGCCCCTTTACTTCTGAGATTGTAACGGGCATCCTACTTTTGGGGTTGCTTCTCGGTGTTTGTCTTCAGCCCTGCCTGCGAGCACTGATACATGTTAACCACATGCCTAGAACTTGATGGCTCACCAGGTGCAAAAGCTTCTGGTTGTTCCTACATACTTTTGTCCAGCTTGAGTATGTGATTGTGTACCGAGTTTGCGACTCGCTTCCAGTTCGAACATGAATTCTCTAGGTGACGAACTTCGTGGAATGAACAGAATTCAGGATTTGTGCATTGATCAAGTTGGAACACAGAGCTCTGTGTAGTTTGGGTCAGGAGATGGTTGCTTCCTGATGGCATGCTTCCCTATCTCTACCTAGGTGGATGGTTGTTTGCAAAAGTGTATGTCTTCCGCTGTTTGAGCTCGGACACTTCTGTTGTCAAGTTCTTCACGAGGTGAGTGAGGGTTTCGATATCACTTGTCTCTTTGTCTCTACCATTGCTCACCATCTCTTGGGACTTCCTACTCATATCTTTGGAGTCTTTTCTTGGTTCATCATCTTGGATGACTCTAATCATGCACAGGTATTTCTCAACAACGATTGCCTCTTCACAGTTTTCTAGTAGTGTTGGCTTCATAGCTCACTCGACGAACTGCGCAATGTTGGTTGGCAGTGCGAACGTGTGGTATTCAATGGTGATGGAATCATGAGGTTTCGTGTCTGCTGCAAACTTGTTCAAGATGCGCAAAAACCTCTTATTGATACCATGTTGCAGCGTGACATGGGAATAGTCTACATGCTACATCATCGTGTTGTACCTCAAGGGTCTACAGCTACAAGTAGAAATTTTCCAGATGGTCTTATACCTTCACTGTATTTTCAAAGTCGAACTTGATGTTCATTCTCTCCACTCGCCTTGGCATCTTGTGCAAAGCACCCAAGAGAGCTAATGGTCCCTGTGTCATCCATTCTAGATTTTGGTCAGCCATGTCCCCTTCTTCTTCGTCCTCCTCCTCTTCTTCTAAATCTGACGGTTCCATCTCTGAGTCTGTTGGTTCGTCTTCTCCTCTACCTCCTCCACTGCCTTCCCCTATGCCTCCTGTATCGAAGTCTGATCCCAAGATTACAAGGGTGTCTCGTTCACCTTGTTGGAATACCGGAGGTTCCTCTCCATCTTCAATAGCTTCTGCTAGACATTCAAGTGTGAAAAGAACTGCTTCTTCCAACGATGATACAACAACCCCTGTGGGAGTGCCTTTTGGCTTCCTTAATGAATATGGAAGATGTTGTATGACTGGGATCAGTTCAACTACTTTCACAAACTAGTGGGTGATGGGACAAACAAAGCGAAGATGATGATATGGAATTTCGTGTTCAGTCCTCGGAGGTGAGAAGTAACCAACTGCAGAGTTACACGTAGGTGAGAGGGAGTGCGAGTTACTACCTTGACCAGATAGTTGATGAGTGCGTGTGATAGGATGTTTAACCATATACAACTAGTGGCCCTCCTTCTAGCGTCAAAAATTTTGATGGTGCTGGACCCACCAAAATTCAAGGGATCACCCCGGTATGAAGTCCCAACTAGACCTCACACCATTTGGTGTGGGAGTCCCACCCGGTACAATGGCCCAGTTGCCATTATCTTAAAGATTTGCCTCATCTCTTGCTTGTCAGCACAGGAGAGTGGTATGCTTTGTCTTTGAGCAAAGAGGTTCGTGTGCCTAGTGATTGCTAGTGTTACATGTGTCAATGGTTCTTTCACTGTAGAGGGAGTGGGTGGGAGTAAGTCCCAAGTCAGATGGGAGGAAGCCCAAACTCTGTTAGGAACCCACAACACAATAGGACGTGCACAACTTCCAAAAGAGTATTCCACACGGATGCAGCCATCACAACACACAAGGAAAGATAACATGTACAACACACAGCAGAGGAGTCCGCGAGAGTACAACGATTGTTATAACAAGTTTACGTGAAAGGTCTGTCTAATGTACAGAGAAGTAACCAACATGGGAAAGACAACATTAACAGCTCATACAACACATTTTCATTCATTCATATATATATATATATAAATATATATATATATATATATAGATATATAGATATTACAACAATCCAATGAGTTCAAGTGTTAAACACAGGTTAAAGCAACATGCATTACAATTGTTCAAGATCAGACTTACAATAGTTACAATACATGTGTGAAAATGTGTTGGCCTATTAGCAGGCTTCTGAATTAAGCGAAATTTCCAAGACACATCATTACACCATACATCACTAACCCCGTGGGTGGGGCGTTGGAGCCACGACTTACTCCTCGAAGAAAAGATTACAGACTCTCAAGGTTATGTGGGAGAACCGAGGTGAAAATCCCCTTGCTTGTACAAATGAGGCCAAGGGTGAAACTGAACCTTGTGGTTGTTTGAATACCCTCATGACTATTTGACTTCCATGACCTTTCAACTTTACATGACTCTTCATATGACAAGTGGGTCTCTTGGACTTCCACATTACATTACATCTATTGACAGTATGCCCACAATAGAGATGTGGACAACATGACTCATGACAAAACTCGACATGACAGTGTTGGCGCATTCATTCTAGTGCTGGTCTGCATGTCGCGCTGCAGTGTTTCTAGGTGATGGATGTCCTCATGATGTGTCATAGTTTCACCTCCGCATGGCAAAGTGTGTGGAGTCTTCGATGGTCGTTGGGTTCGCTTGATGTTGACAGGTTCGTCTGTTCATGAAATGTGCATGTTCATACGTCCGTCTGTCCGTGTGCGAACACATCCTTGCATGTTCATTCATCCATCCATCGACGAACACATATTTGCATGATCTTCCACTTGCAAGCACATCTCTTTGTATGCAACGTTTGTTGGTCTGTTGGCAAACATGTCCTTTTGCATGTACTCCCTTTTTTCATCCCATACGTCATCATGCCATGTTTGTTCATGTACCTATATCTGTAGTCACTCAAGACGAGATGAAATCAAATCCATAAACCTCCTAGTCTACCATGATGCATGATAATTTCAGATGCAGGTGATTGGGAGAGGAGACAAGGTTGCGAGGTGTGAGCTGGGATGAAGGCTCCAAGCACTACTGGTGAAAACTACGTAGGAGTCACTGGTGATGGAGACGGGCAATCCGGATCGACAGTGACTATTCGTGGGGTGTGGATCAGCTAGAAGACAAAACTGCGCAGTTTTTGAGAGGAGCAGTCTAGGCTGCGGGAAGGCTAGGCAAGCAAAATCTATGCAATTTTTGGAAGGCGTAAGCAGCAAGAGCCTGGAAGCCAAAACTACACAATTACTGGAGGGAACTGGCAGTGAGTTGCTAGGACACTGCTAGCAAGAACTACGCAATTCTTGAGGGGAACTAGCAATCAGCTGCTGTGAGCTTGGCAGCAAACACTGCGGAATTCCGTCCGTCCATCCATCTTTGAACACACCTTTGCATGATCATCTGTTCGCGAGCACATCTCTTTGCATGCAACGTTTGTTGGTCCGTTGGCGAACATGTCCTTTTTCATGCACTCCTTTTGTTCATCCCATCCGTTGTCGCGCTATGTTTGTTCATGAACCTGTATCTGTAGTCACTCATGACGAAACGAAACCAAATCGATAAACCTCCTAGTCTACCATGATGCATGATCGTTCCAGATGCAGGTGACCGGGAGAGGAGACAAATTTGTGAGGTGTGAGATGGGATGGAGGCTCCGGGCACTGCTGATGAAAACTACGCAAGAGTCACTGGTGATGGCGATAGGCAATCTGGATCGACAATGGCTGTCCGTGGGGTCTAGCTCAGCTGGAGGAAAAAACTGCACAGTTTTTGAGAGGAGCGGTATGGGCTGTAGGAAGGCTAGGTAGACAAAATCTGTGCAATTTTTGGAAGGAGCAGACAGGGGGAGCCTGGCAGCTAAAACTACACAATTCCTGGAGGGAACTAGCAGTCAGCGTCTAGGACATTGGCAGCAAAAACTGCACAATTCGTGAGGGGAACTGGCAGTCAGCTACTGAGAGCTTGGCAACAAAACTATGGAATTCCTGGAGGGAACTGGTAGTCAACTGTTGGAGCTTGCAACAAAAACTGCGCAATTCCTGGAGGGAACTAACAGTCGACTGTTGGGAGCTGGTGGTGGGAAAAAATGCATTGATGGTGGGAGGTTGGCCTGTTGATAACCTTTGTGTAGTTTCTAAGCTGAGTGGACTATTGGGTAGCAGAGGGCTTTCTCATGAAATCTGCACAGTTTTCTGGGTGAGCAGTTGGCTGACTGACTGGAGGGCTGGCTGGAAAAACTGCGCAATTTTCTGAGGGAGACAAGAACAGGAACTGGGTGTCTATCTAGCCTATCTGTGCAGTTTTCTCAATTAGTGGAGTCGTCAAGGTCTACAATCTCTGCGAAATTTTTGAGGGGAGTCAGTCCCGGGGTGACTGCCGGGTCAAACTCTCCAGTTGACCAGCATGAAGGTTGATTGATTAGCTTGCGGGAAGTGCAGCTTGAAATGGTTTGCTTGGTGCTTCTATGCTATTCTAGGTAACATTTGATCGAGTCAAGGGCGGGGTGAAGGTCCGACTATCAGAGGGGAATCCGGTCGTCAAAAATTCAACAAAATGACTAAGTGTGTGAATGAGTGGAAAGGTACATACATGATCTTGCAAACACACACTTACATGACTTGACGATGAGACGACTCAAACCATCTAGACACATATGCTCAACATGACTGACCAACAGTGTGAGCGACAAGCATGATGCTTGTGATTGATTATTGGATGATTGGGACGATGCTTGCACAACAGTGAATATGACTCTATGTGTGAGCGTGACAAATGTTTACATAGCAAACACAACATGTACACATGAAGCAAAGACCTTGAGTATGACTAGAACACGGTCGCAAGCATGACATTGACATCAACATACAAAAGTCTTCGGTGGAATGATCAAGCAAGGTGGGTGCGAAGACTCACACAAGCTCACGAACATGTAGTCATCAAGTAAAACTCTCAAAGGAGGCTCTAAAATTGGATGCAGGCCAAAAATTTGGAGGGTGTTGGAGCCGCTACAACAGTTTCCCTTGCACATTCATCCTACACTTGATTTTTTTAGTCATTCTTGTGTTTTCTAATTTTTTGTCTCGCATTCTGTTTCTAGTTTACCCTCCATTTGTTTTGTCTTTCTAGTTTTGTTTCCTTTTTATGTCATGTCTCTTATTTTGTGTTTTGTTTTAATAAGAATTTGCATGAAATATGTTCCCTTTGGCTCAAAAGATAATGTGGAAAAATACAAAAGGGTCTAGTGACACTACAACATTTGGATACCCCTTAGTCCTTCTTCTTCATCTTGGTTAACACCTTTTGAGTGATGATGTTTTGATGAAAAATATTATCCTTGCATAAGGAGAGATTTCTATGAAACCATGACACCTGTATCTTTTCTAGGATCCTTGTTTCTATACTTGGTTCTTTATGTTTCAATGTTTTCCACGATGATCCAATTGAGTAGAGAAGGAAAAGGGGAAAATCTTAACAAGCAAACTAATATAAGAGGTTTTATATATGCTTCTCTAAAGGAACAACCCCTTCTTCTCTCAATAAGTTTGGATTTTTGTTCCACCCCATGAAGTGAATAAGTGTCGATGCACAGTCCTATATAAAATAAATAAATAAAGGGTGAAATAAGGGAAAGGCTTCCTATGCAGGGAGGTGAAGCAAGCAGCTCTGATGGGTTACTGTCTAGGCTCACTGGAAACGAAGCAATGCTTATTTTCTTGAAATGACTCCGTTGGGGTATTGTTCAGGCTTGCTGGTAGCAGAGCAACGCCAGAGATGAAAACTATACTTTGAATATCCTAAGCTCGCAAATAACATTACCCTTCTCCTGATTCAAAACATTGTGATATCACTAGCCTTATGAATTTTTTCAACTGAGAAAGAGATGGAGGGGACTATATCTATAACCGGGTTAGGTGGGGAAGCCAAAGTAATCTATACGATGAATCAAGACTTCCAGAAAAACTACACCATTCACAAAAGATTACACCAAGGAAGAGAAGCCAGAGTTATACTAATGTGTCGCCAAGTGTTGTCGCTGTGAAAACCACCCTCCAAAATTTGGCCTACACTTGAATTTTGGAGCCTATTGTAGATCTTGGAATCGTATATTCCATAGTCACTTTATGGTCGTTCGATGCTTTGTTAAGTATTCCAGTCTTCTTCTCAATTTGTAAGTGTCAAAGTCACCTGCTCACACATGCTTAGTCTGTAATACTTTCATGGCCACACTCTTTTATGCGAGATTGAATAGGCATGAAACAAGTCTAGTAAGAAAATGGTTGTGTAATGTTCAACCTATGTTGACAAACAGTGTGCAATTTCATCAATAATACCTCACTTTTGATTGTGATTGTTCTTTTATTTCGGTGGGCTTTTCCAATTGTCGCTTTTTCCCACCTTCGATTTCATAAGTATCGCTTTCATGCTTACGACTGTCGATTTTTCTTGTTTTCACTTTTATAAGTGTCATTTTCATGTTATCTTTGCCCTGGCATGTGCCATTTCAATGTTGTTTGCATTTTGTAAGTGTCATTTGCACTTTCCTCTTACTGTCGCAAGTGTCGTCTTTTAGCATGGAAAGCGTCGCATGTCACACATATGTATTTTTAGTTTGTTTCAAGGGGTATGCTTGGTGTTAATGAGCCATTCCAATCATGTAAACATGTATCACACTCATTACCAAAGTTTTAAGCATTGTTGCACAGGTGTCGTCATTGTCGTCGCAAAGTGTACCTTTTGTGTCACCCTTGGGGAAAGTTGTCGCAATGTCATCACATTGAGGGAAGTATGTTGTTCATGTGTTCTAAGTGATAAATGTTGTGTCATCAATGGTTCTAAGTGTGTGATCATTCCCAAGTTTTTTCCTTTTTCACTTTGGCCTCATTGGTCCTAGACTTAGCCAAATCTAGAAAAGTTCATTCCCAAGAAACTTGACCTTAGTTAGCCTTCCTAAACTGTTCACTGCGCATTCTCAAACCTCAAGCCCATACCTTGCCTCTTGGAACAACATAATCTATAGTCCCTGCCTTCAAGAATTGTGAACTATGCAGTCTTAGTGCTCATACCCAACCCTTGAGCTCTTGAACTGTGTATTTTATACCTTTAGTCACCCTCTTCTACGCATTGTGCAGTCTCAAGCAACAGGCCTCAGCCTTGACCTCTTGAACTAAACAACTGCACAAGCCCTTAGCCTTTGTTCCTCCATAAATGCGCAGTGGAAAACATCAAGCCTCAAGCCTTCAACTTGACCCCTTGAGCCCCTCAATTGCGTAGTTGTCTATCCCTGACCTACCTAAACTGTGCACTGCACAGTCTCAACGCTCAATCCTGGCTCCTAATCTCATGAGCTTCACAACTACATAATCCCAAAGCCTGTATCCCAGCCTATTACCCGATTCCAGTTCAATTAGTGGTTGTCATGAAGCATGTTAGACTATGGTTTTATCGAACTGATGTCGTCATGTCATGAGTGGATTTTAGTTGCAGGTATTCCATCATGTTATGACAAGATGATGATGAAGCAGATGAAGAAGGAGACCCTACTAGAAGACACCTTTGAAGTTTTGAGGAAAAGTCGATAAATCAAGAAATACAAAGGGACACCAGATTGTGACAGCAGCGGGAGATCAAGTTCACATTGAACACTCCTTATCTTCAAACCTTATGGAGGATGAAGGAGAAAAACATGTTCCATATTTCAAGAAGACATGAAGATAGAAGCAACAAATAATGGCTTGACATTTCGATATCATCGTAGAGTCCATGTCATCAGTGTCATGTCATGTCATCATGAGTCATCATTTTCCACATCATTTGTGGATTATGTAATTTCAATATTGGAAAAATGTAATGTAAAGTGGAAGTCCAAGAGTCATCCATAAAATGTGAAAATTCATGGAGTCGTCAAAGAGTCATAGATAAGTCAAGCAGTCATGAGGGTAGTCCAAGAGTAACAAGGGCGGTGAAAGGTCACCTGATTTGTCATATATACACCTTCATAGCTCATCCAAAGAAATTTTCACCTTGGCTCCTTCCAAGAGGCATTAGATAGGAAAATATTTTTTTTGTAGGAGGAAGTGGTTGCTCTAATGCTCTGCTATTGGGGCTAGTGGTGTTCATTGTTTTGATGTATCTTGGAACTTTTGCATAATTCAGAAGCTCATTGAGCCAGCGCACTTTCATGTGTATGTCATAAATATTGTAAGATTATTCTTTGAATGATTACGATATATGTTTTTTCATATGTACTAAGGAAATTGAACTATTTCAGTGGATTTGGTACTTATATTGTTGAAGCTGTGTTGTATGTATTTTAACAATTGTTGCTTCTATGTGAACTATTTCGTTAGTTTTCCAATGATTCATTCATATGTACATGCTCGTGTGTATTTTCTAGATTAGTACTATTACTTATATTTTAAAGGCTCACTTTCCTTTCCCCTTTCAGTAGAAGAACCTTGATACATTTTGTAGTTGAACATTCCACAAGGCATACTCACTTGCTAATCTGAAAGCACCTATGCATTACTCTCTTGTTTTGAACATTGTAACCAAGTCATATCTCTTAGAACATATGCCAGTCGAGCCTTATTTCTGGAAGGGTTCCCACACCAAACAGTGTGAAGTTTGATTGGGACTTTTCATCGGGAAGACCCACTTGGCTGAAGAATTTCCAGCATCATCAACAAGCTGATTGTCCTTTCTTGTTAACTAGCTTCTAATGAGTTTCCAAAACACTATATTCTGCCATTTTTGAAACTATGAATATCACAAGAAGCATTTTTGGTATGAGATTATTTCCAAAGTTGGCTATAGATCCAGACTCTGGTCCTTTACCAGGTGAGATTCCATACAGTTGGTTGTAGTTCCATACATAGGGAGTTTAGAGATGGAGGAATATTGTCATGTAACCTGCACATATGCTGCAACAACTCATGAAAGTTATAGTGCCTGAATCCAATAGTGTAGATTGTGAACTCGGGGCTGACAATTTTTTTGATGGGGGGAGCTTTGGATGGAAATGTTGTTGGTGTTAGATTAGATGCAGCCTATGCCGATGCAAATTTTGTTATTGTTGTGTGCAATGTTTTTTCTCACATTTTTAGGGTTTCGAGAGAGTTTAGGTTGGAACGTTGTTGTCGAAGGATTGCAAAGCTAAGGTTGTTGTAGTCATAATTGTTGTGGGGTGGTTTATGGTTGAAAGCATAAGGTGAGAAATATTGGATATGAATCAATTGGTGTTAGAATGATAGGATTTTTGTGATGCACAATGGAATATTACTTGTAGTGTTGGTGATGGTAGATCTTCGGTCTTGCCTGGCAGAAGATCCAATGTAATTTGTGGTGGTGCCCAATAGTCTATTATTTGACTTTGGCATATGCCTTTGAATAGGGACACAACAAATCAACATAGAATAAGCACTACTGGATGAGGAATGTCGATTATAACAATGGTTGATGTTTCTCTATGTCTTTGCCAACCGGGGGGATATTAGTAATGCTAATGGTTCGGTGTGATATCTGTGATGTTTAGACATTGGATTATTCCAGCGTTTCTAAATATGGTATTACTGCACAGTCTTGGCTAATTGTGGTTGAACAATTGATCCTTTTTCTGAGGTCATTTGGGACAATTAGATTCAACCTCTGATCTTGGTTGTTTTTTCCTTGAGGTGGTCGTGTTTGGGTGTGGCGCACACATCGATGTATCTATTGTAGTTAATGTGGTTGGTAAATTTGAACTGTATTCTTTCTTCATATATGATTTAAATAGATAATGGATCTATTGGCATAAAAACCAGAATATTTTTCAGGATGTTTTGTTTTCTGAAAGATATTTTCTACTTCTAAGAGTCATCAATTGAACCACTATGGGATCAGCAACTTCGGTTTCTATTTAAGGGGATGATTCTAATACTAACAATTAGTCCTTGTCTATGAATAAACAAGGGCTAGACTCCTTGATGTGGCTGGTTAGTGTGATTACTAATCGAAGTGTCGGAGACTGAGTACTAGAAGACCTGACAATTTTAATCCACCTCATCAATGTTGATCGTATGAGTTGATGACTCTACTGGGTAGGCCCAATGTCTAGATGTGAAATATCAATCGATTGTATCTCCGATGTGGAAGGGTTGATATATGTCACTGTTATTTTGGAGCAATCGATGAGTGCACATTTGGATCGATACAAAATTTCAAACTTATCCTCACCTATTAATGGCTCACTGGTGTTGGAGGATCTAGTTGGAACAAAACAAGAAAAATTAGAGCAGGCCAAACTTGTCAAGAAGAATAGGTGACCCAAGGAAAAGTCGATCAAGGCAGAGGATACGATGGATACACTTCTTCTTATGGTTGAAACATACTAGGAGAACATGGAAAGGCTTACCGATGGGATTTTACCAAAATGTATGGAGATTAGGTGAATGTGTGGATTGAGAAGCGTTGGCTGACAATTTTGTCATACAAACTAAAGGTGAGAATCTTACCTAAAAAATGGTTTAGATTTCATTTTCTAAAATTGAAGGATGTCGATAAGATTTCCTCCTCCCCCTAAGTTCGTGGTCGTGGTTTCCTCTTATTGCAACGGTGGTCGGTGGGGTTTGATCCAATCAAAGAAGTCCCCAAGAGAAAAATCATATGGGTTTCACTTTTGAGGATCCCCCTAGAGCTTTGGTTAGAAGTAGTGATAAAGGAAATTGCTAATAAGATCGAAAAAGTCTACTATGTAGATGAGGGGTGCTCGAGTGCGCTGGACAAAAGGGTAGCTTAGGTCCTTGTAGAAATAGACTTCAAGGGGGGTTTACCTGTAGCATTGGACATCTTCTAGGATTCAGTCTCTTTCAAACAACAAATTGATTACTGGGGAGTCCATTTTTGATGTATCAGTTGTCATGCAACGAGAGATTTGATTATCGAGTGCCCATACTAGGAAGTGTGGGGTTGTCTAACACTGAATAGAGATATCCCTTGTATGGATGGGAATGAGGTCTCAACTAGGTGGGATGGTCGTAGAGGCAAAAGAAAACATCAATGGGAACATAAGGATCGCCAATTTGAACAATTGGTTTCTCCAGAGAAGCATTAGAGATAGATAACGATATTGTCCTCACCAATCCTCGATGTAAGGTTGTCCCTCCAAACTTCAGACAAGCTAGCAAAAGTGGGCCTGAGATGATCTCTTATACCCATGCTCCTCCTAAAGCTAAGGGGAAAATCACATTGGGCCCCCATCTGAATTCTCCCCCAAATGCTCTGGCGAGAAAGGGGTATAATGCAAAAAAGTCTCTTGACCTTTGCGGTGGCCGTATTCACTTTGGATCCTACCAATTAGGAAATTGTTCATCCTCATTATATGATGACACAGAACTAGACAAGCTGGCATGTGAAGATTCAATCAGATTGGATCCATTAACCATCAAAAATAACTTCTTCCATGATCTTATGGTGGTTCCTTGATTAGACCAATGGAAGAATGTGGCGGTTAGGAAAAACCAGAGTACCAAATATAAGAAGATATATAACTGTGTAGATTTCTTTGCAAATCTTAACACAAGATTTTTGGAGGCATTAGAGGAAGCGCAATACCCACCATTTAATCTATATTTTTCCTATGGTGAAATTGATCACTCTTTGGCACGTGGTTCACGGGTTCTTAGAAAGGAAATTCCCACTGACTCACATCCCAGATAAAAATCTTGTCTATAAAAATTTGGTGGTTGTGATCGACCCAAAAAATGAGATCCCTTCAATAAACAATTGCTCTAATCAACCATCCATTGTCCTCATCCAAGAAAAGATGTCTGGAAAAGAATAAGCTAGGTATTTTCTATTAAAAATCTGCCCAAGCTGGGTGGTATGCGCTATGAGCACTTCGAGTCACTCTGGTGGACTCATGGCTATGGGGTATCCAAAATGCTTCTCTTTCAATGCTTATAAATGTTCTGCTAGAATTTTATTAACTGGATATATGAGGGGCTTTAGGAATAGACTAACAATTTTGAATACATATGATCCATACACAAACAGGGGATTTTTATGGGATCGGCTTGACAGAAGCAGGATTATGGATCTTCATTCCTTTATTTTGGCTGCTGATCTAAATCTGACACTGTCAACATTGGAGGTGTGCAGCCAAAAATCCAAAACTGATCCACTCGAAGCATATTTTGTAGACTTATTTGAAAACAAACTACTCACAAATATTTCCCCATGTCCATTGGTCTCAACCTAGTGGAACGGGAGATTGGATGTCGATGGAATAACCAAAAGGCTAGACTATTTTCTGGTACAATCATTTTTGGTTGAAATACTGAAACACTTACAATCATGGACTCTAATATTTGACATCTCAAACCACCAAGTGATCTTTCTGGAATGGGATGGTCAATCTGATTCACAACCTCCCCATTTTAAGTTGAATCACATGTGGCTCAAAGAACAAAGTTTTGCTAACCTTATTAGAAACTCATGATCCAAACCTAATGAGTTCCCCAAAATGAAAAAGATGGAAGTGATCTCTTATAAGTTGGGGAGATTGAAGGCTGAGGTTAAGGCTTGGATTTGTATGTAGAAAAAGTTGTGCATTGAGGAGTTAATAGGCACTGAAAAGGAGCTAGTAGTTTTGAACAACCCAAATGGATCGGATTTTCACTTTGAGGTTACAAAGAGAGAACTTATGGATCCTTCGACGAGGAAACATAAGATTCTTAAAATGTAGGAGGGAGAATGGAGGAAAAGAAGTAGAGTTGCATGGGTTGATGCGGGGGACAAGGACACACGTTATTTCCACAACATAACATCGAGTTGGAAGAAGGTGAATAAAATATGGCACAATACAGATGAATCAGGCAACATTTTTACTTCACAGGAGGAAATACAAAGAGAGGTTATGTGCTTCTTCATCTCCCAATATATGGAGTAGGAGGGTCATGATTCAAGTGCACAACTAGAATTTGCAAATTACTTCCCGTGCATGGTGGATACAAAGGCTAACACATAAATTATGTAGCAGATCACAATCAAAGAAATACGGGGGGTTATGAAACAAATGGCTAGGGAAAAAAGCCCTGGCCTAGATGGATGGATGATCAAAATCTTCTTACATTTCTCAGATCTCATGGGGAAGTAACTTTTGGACATGGTGGAAGCTTCAGACTCCTTGAACACATCCCAAGTTTCATCAATGCAACCCTTGTTACTTTGATTCCTAAAAAGAGTAACCCTTCTTGATTTCCAGATTATAGACCCATCTCTTTGTGCAATATAGTGTACAAGATGATTTCTAAAAATCATCGCTAAATGAATAAAAAAAGGCATTATCATTATACATTACACCAGTGCAATTTGGCTTCCTACACAATAGGAAGATACAAGACATTGTTGATATCACACAAGAATGCATACACACAATCAAGTCTAGCAATTTGAATGCATGTCTAATGAAAATTCACCCAAACAAGGCATTCGACAGTGTTGATTTGGAGTTCCTCCAGATGATCTTGCACAAATATGGTTTTGAAAAAGGCTCATTGAATGGATCATGGCTTGCCTCAAATCTACAAACCTATCCATTCTTATCAATGGGAAACCAACAACTTTCTTCAAGATCTATAGGGGTCTTTGACCAAGTTGTGCATTATCATTGTTACTCTTCAGATTAGTTATTGATGGTCTAAGTAGGGGTATTCAAGAAGCTAGAGAAAAGGGTCTAATTTTTGGATGCAGGGTATCTAGACATACACACATCTCACACCTCATGTTTGTTGATGACTTACTATTCTCCAAGAAAAGATAATATCAACAAATGGCGGGCCTTCCATCACATCCTCTACAAGGTTGAGAATGTTGAGGCTTATAACGAAGATCGACAAGTTTGTGTTAATCTCAGACAGTAAGGAGGCAAAGGCAATATTTGAAATCACCAATTTATTCCAAGTCAAAGTAGTCCCTACATATGGAGGATTCAAATGCCTTGGATTTAGATTAAAGCCAAATAAGTACGAGAGCCACGACTAGGAGTGGCTTATCAAGAAGTTCGAGAAGAAACCAAGCTCATGGACCAACAAGTGGCTTACATTGGGTGGAAGATTGATTACCATCAAGGCCGTAATGGCTTATCAAGAAGTTCGAGAAGAAACCAAGCTCATGGACCAACAAGTGGCTTACATTGGGTGGAAGATTGATTACCATCGAGGCCGTAATGGCTTATCAAGAAGTTCAAGAAGAAACCAAGATCATGGACCAACAAGTGGCTTACATTGGGTGGAAGATTGATTACCATCAAGGCCGTAATGCAGGGCATTTCAGTATAGCACCCCAATCCCCGTTGCGACGCCAGCAAAAAGGGCACTTATTCTCGAAACTGCTCGGAATTTACCATTAAAACCCTCCTGCTTGCCACACATAATAAACAAAATCAGTATGAACAATATTTGAAATAACAGAAATCTTAATGAAAAAAAAAAGCCACACAGAGGATTGATGACAACTGATTATCGTTAAAATAGTTGGAACTATATTTGATCCCTACAATTTCCGGGTAGGCCTATTGGTTGAATTGAGAGAAAGGGAAAATTGGAGAGAAATTAATATATGGGTACCTGAACTTTGCTTCCGCCCATTCCTTCTAAGAATTGTTGAGTTGTAAACGCTGCAACTAGAGTCCTAATTGCCATCCATGGACTTTGGGATCCAATCAATGGTATTACAACCATAGTTGACTGAGAAATTATAGCCAATTCCAACACCTGATTCATAAATTCTGGTATATCAGAACAAACCTTAACATCCACAGATCCCGAACTCTTAGACTATAAATAAAATTAAAACTTATTTCTCAAGCATCGGATACATTAATGTATTAGATTCTACATGAGAAATGACCCCATGGCCAATCCTGCTATCTTCATCTATGGCGCGACCGCGCGAATCCTTGCCATTAACTGCCAGCGCTTTACCATCATCACTCGGTTTGTTTCGATTTTTCAAATGAGAGTAACCAGTGGCCAGAGCTTCCACGATAAGTACACACAAGGCCAGGGAATGGGAAATTTTGCCAAGATGAGATTCCACTAGGAGGAGATTTAAAGGCGTCAGGAAGAAGAAGTTGCAGCAAGGCAGTTGCAAGAACGCACTTGAGTGCATGGTCACGCGGCCGGGGATGCCGGTTTTCTCGCACCGGGTCCGCGTTCGAGCCCTGTTGCAGCGCTGCCGCGGCAGCATATGTTGATTGATGTGATGTAATACTTGTACATATTGTATATTGATTATCGGGCCATATAGAAAGGGACTTCGCCCTCCCCGTTTGAAAAAAAAAAAAGGCAGTTGCAAGAACAAGACCCAGAACAAAAACCCTAATCACAAAGATTGTGTTTCTGTCGAGCCTGTAAGAAGTGACCCACAACAAAAACCCTAATCACAAAGATTGTGTTTCTGTCGAGCCTGTAAGAAGTGAAGGTTGCGCCCCGTTTGAAAAAAAAAAAGGCAGTTGCAAGAACAAGACCCACAACAAAAACCCTAATCACAAAGATTGTGTTTCTGTCGAGCCTGTAAGAAGTGAAGGTTGCGCGCCCTAAGAGAGGCAAACACACCCCAATGGTAATCCCCAAAGCAATAGAGGCAATTGCTCTAGCCACCATAGAAGAACCGCAGCATAACGCTATTATTGCTGGAACAACTATGATGTTCATGCTCCAAGAGCCTGCCATTCTTCATACAAAAATCGAATTCAAACTTTAGACTTCAATCAAATGCTCGATAGACCAATATCTGGTTTGGTATGGGAGGAACACACCTTATGCAGTAGCTGTTAAGATTATTTTGCCACACAAATAAAGCCTTCCGTATTGGCATCTAGCTTTCCGAGAATGGAAATTATCGAGACAATGACGTTTTCTAAGGGGGCAAGTTTACTCACTGGACTTTGTCGTCTTGTTTTGTAACAATTTCGAAATTGAACAGCCCGTTAAATTTGAGCATTTAGTCTAGAAAAAAATTGTATTTGTTTTTTACGTAGGCCATTTCGTAACCCTCCCTTCACTTTTCCCGTCACTGCCCAGTTGCAACCCACCACCACCACTAGTTTCGTGGCCACATCATCCATATGTACTTTGACTTTCTTACCGTTTCCGTACTCTAAAAGAAGGTATTGCATAATCGTCTATCACGCTTTACATGCTATAAAAAAGGGTACTGCATACTCGTCTATCACTCTTTACGCTGGTTCCGTGGCATTTACACCCGCGCATGTCACAATAGACCCATTTCGACCTCCTTTGATTTTCGCATCTCGCAGGATTTGCTCGGGAAAGTTTTGATCCGAGGTGGTTCAAACGAGCTCGATGTTGTTAATGAAAATTTTCTGGAAAAAATGATATTGAAAATACTTCTCTCCATTTGCTTTATATAAGCTCAGGTTGGGTTTCAGTATAGCCATCCTTACTCTCTCTGTCAATCTCACGGGCCTAACAAGAGGATAGAGCCATAAAAGAGATGGAAGGACTCACGAACATATTTCAGCAAATGCTCTCAAGCATAACTTGTCTCTATTCGCTTTGTATCAGCTCAACCTGGAGTTTCAAGTATAGCGATCCTTACCCTATGAGCTACTATAATATATGTTCTCAACTTGATATCTATAAAAATAGATGGATCATCCAGATCCAATTTGTTGTCCATCTACTATTTCCACTAAGTTATATCCCCGTACTTGGACCAAGTGGTCTATACATGAAAAAAAAAAATAATAAGATGTTTTTGCTTTTTCTTCCTACAATTTTCCCTGGCGCCGCTGGGCTATCCTGGACTTTAACCAGAGACCTCGCCCGTGAAGTAAATCCTCGCACCTGCGATACTATCCAATCAACTAATTGGAAGAGAATCAATAGATTCTTTTTCAAGAGTGATTCATCCTTCCCGAACGCAGCGTACAACTTCCTCTCCGTTGTACTGCGCTCTCCAAGTGTGCTTGTTCCCCTTTTCTTTTTATTTCCTCAACCAGCCAACGGCAAGAAAAAATGATATTGAAAATATTGAGTGTAGTTCATTTTCTTGATGTTGTAATTTTTTCCTTTATGTTATGCATAACACCTATAAATTTTAATGGAGTTGTCTTTATGTTTTAACGTGATTTTTGGGACTTTCCAGTGCCGTGGAAAATTTTGAGGTGATATCTTGATTTGTATTATTTAAACTGGTTTTTTGACTCTATATATGGATTTAACACCCTGAAAAATCTCTAAGGCATCTTGATTGTGTAGAGATTACCTATCAAGCTTGTGATTTCAATTAATTCCTTCTGGATTTTAGAGCAATTAAACTAAAGGACCCACCGGAAAAACTTCCAAAAACCCTCACTAAAGAAAACTCAAATTTTAATGATATAGATTTAATGTTAATAATAATATTAGTTTTCATATTAATAAATATATACCAATAATAATAATATTATTAAAAACATATCTATTTTAATAAAGATATTATTTTTATTATTTTATATTAATTATGGTTCATTAATTATTATTTTAATCATTTTAAAATAACTATTTTTATTATTAAATTATTATTATTTAAATTTAATAGCATTATTAATTAATAAATATTAATAATAATTCATTCAATCATAATTAAATAATAATAATTAACTAAAAATAATTAATTAATAATATTAATAATTTAAAATTTTCATAAGAGATAATCTTGTTGATGCGTTTCAAATTAGCTAGTGTCATTCATCTTCAAGACCACACTGGCTGGTTCGAAACGCGTCGACGAGATTATCTCTTATTCGATTTTTACCGAAAGATGTTATAATTATTATGGATCACAGAAGTCTAAATTCAAAAATTCAAAAATTCAAAAATATAAATATTGTTTTTATTTATTTATATTAATTATTGTTAATAATATTAGTCCTTGGGAATTAAACTTGACCAAATGAAGGAATCAGGACAAAAGATGAGATGAAGAGAGCCATTGTGGATGCCCGCGCGCAGCCCTAGCTGCTGCAGCACCTAGCGTGAAGCAGCTCTGCTGCACCTCAGCGACCTCTTGCTACTGAGGTTCGATCCTCATGCTACGGAAGGAGAGATCGCAGTTTCAGCCAGCATTTTCCATTCCCAGCTCACAGCATTTCATAGCTGCCCTCAGCGGCCTTCTGCTACTGAGGTCTAAGCAACATGGACCCATAAGAGGATGAAGACCATCATTCAGATCATCAGCAAGAAACTGAAGTAACAGCAAAAGCCTTTGCCTCCCTTATTTTTGCAATGGGTCCGGTAAAGAGCCGACCATCAGTTTCAAAGTTTGTTAAAAGAATGGAAGAAATACCAGAAATATCTCTTCCTCCTGCACTCTCAAGAAAAGCAGCACTCTCCCTGGCAAAATGAGGATTAGTAGCGCAGTTTACTGGGTTGTGGCCATCACCCAAGACTGTCCAAAAATAGGTAGAAAGAAACTCGTTTGCATCAATAAATGGGAAAATGTCAATCAAGTTCTATGGTAGAGGGTACTACACCTTTCATTTTGAAACCAAAGAGGACCAAGATCTGATATTCAGGAACGGTCCGTATTTTATGGATACAAGGGGACTGTATTTGAACATATGGACACCGGAATTTGATCCAGAAATGGATGTTCCAAATGCTATACATGTATGGGTTATATTGCTGCATCTTCCCCTCCACTACTGGGGAGACAATTCAGTTAAAGCCATAGGAAACGCAGTCGGGAAATACCTAGACAGATGCGAGCCAAAAGAAAACATGCATGCATGCGCCCGAATCTGTGTAGAAGTGGATCTAAGGAGAGGACTCCCAGAAGCTATCAAAATCAAAGTGGATCAGTGGACGCACATACAACAGCTGGAATATGAACAAATTCCCTTCAAATGCAAGGTATGTCATGAATATGGTCATTTTGCAAATAGATGTACAAAAAACAAAGAAAATGAAAGTGAAAAGATTGAAGATCTGGAAAATAAATGGGAACAAGTCAAACGAAAGAAGACAGCTAATAAACAATCAACCCAGCCCTCTTTGCAGCCCACAACATCCACTGAAGCCCTCCCTCTCTCGCCAAAAGCAGACTTCGCCAGCCATAATCCCTTTGATCCCTTGGACCCTTCAGTGCCCCCATGCCCCGGGCCCAAATCTAGATCTAGATATAGAACCCCTCACTCTCCCAACCCCCACAATCTCCTCACTCCCCTAGAGTTTAAACTCACCTCTCTCCTCCCCCCTCAATAGACAGAATTCTAACCAGAAAGCAAACAAAGGAAGTATTTCCAAATGCAGAAAACCAAAAAATGGTTGGAAGAATGACAAATAAAGAGCTAAGGGATGAAGCAATAGCAAAAGAAATGGCTTTAAGAACGTAGCAACCTATGGATACTTTCCTAGGGAAAAGCACAGGAAACATGGAGAAAAGCCAGTAAAAGGGGAAAGGAACCATGCACCACCTAACAAGTAAATAATGAATAGTCTCCTGGAATTGCAGAGGAATGGGGATACCTGTAAAAGAAAATGCAACAAGAGATAAACTGACAAAAGAAAACCCAGATATCCTTATGATTCAGGAGACAAAAGCAAACAACCAAGAATCTGAAAATATTAAAAAAAAGTTCAGACACTATGAAGGAGAAGCAATCTAGGCAACAGGAGCATAAGGAGGTATCTACACAATTTGGAAAAAAGGAATATGGGAATTAACCAAAAAAAAAAAGATTAGCATTGGATATTAACGGATCTAAGGCAGATCAGTACAAAAGAGAGATACAGGGTCATAAATATATATGCCCCCAATCACTATAAGGAGAAAGAACAATGCTGAGCCACACTGAAGGAAGCTTTATAAGAAACACAAGCCGGGAAAATAATCTTAGGAGGAGATTTAAATCTGGTAAGAAGTACAGAGGAAAATTTTGGAGGAATTTATCAAGCGGATCCATCCAGGAATTCTTTAGAAGAAATAATGGAGTAGCATAGCCTTTTGGACATCCCTCCAAATAATGGAAAATATACCTAGAATAACAAGAGAGTGGGTAAAAGTAATATAAAAGAAAGGTTGGATAGAATATTGATTCAAGAAAACGTAGCAGCAATGTAACACTCTATCAAATCAAAAATCATTCACACCACAACTTCTGATCATAAACTGGTGGTAATCACATTAGGCAAAATGGAAAATCAAGGCCCACTTCCTTTTAGGTACAGCTCAACCTAGGACAGCAGCACATAAATCAGTGAATTAGTTAAAATAGCATGGGAACCAAGAATATCAGGCTCGCCGCAGTACATTTGGGAGACAAAATTAAAAAATGTAAGATCCAAGCTAAAGGAATGGGCAAGACTAAATGAAATAAAATTAAAAATTAAAAAAAAAAAGAGCTACAACAGAAAATGGACAGCATGCAGGTTGAAACAGAAGGTAAAGAAGAAAGCAAGCAAGATTACCTAAAAGAAAAAGAAATCTTTTGGGAAATATACAAGGAAAACAGGAGAGAAGAAGAAGAGGCCAGACTGAAATCCAGAAGCCTATGGCTCAAGGTAGGGGACAAGAACACCTAGTTTTTTCATAACTCTATGAAAATCAGAAGACCAAGAAACCAGATAGAAAAAATACAAGTGGAAAACCAAGAAGTCAAAGGAGCGGAAGAAATAAAAAAAGAAGCTTACAAGCACTTCAAAAACTTACTTTCAGTCATAGAAGAAACGGCTGAATATGAAGAAATTTTGCAGCACACAAAAAGGAAAATAAAAAAAGAACAAAACAAAGATATGTGCAAGGATCTCACAGAAGAAGAGATAGTGGAGGCCATATGGAGTCTGCATCCGGATAAAGCACCTGGGCCAGACAGATTTACAATAGCTTTCTTTAGAAATCATTGGCATACAATCAGAAAGGACTTTTTAAGAATGGCGAAGAATGTCTTTAAAAAAAAATGGGAAGTCACACAAAATCCTCCTATCTTGCTCTAGTCCCAAAGGAGTCAAACCCCTCCACGTTCAATAGGTTTCGGCCCATCTCTCTATGCAATTCCTCTTATAAGATAATAACAAAAATAGTGGCAAATAGAATCAAGAAAGTGTTGCACCTAATTATATTAGAAAATCAAGGAGGGTTTGTCCCAAACAGACAAATCATAGACAATGTTATAATAGTTTAGGAAGTTGTCCACTCCAGTATTCTAAAGCAAGAAAAAGGTATGATAATCAAATTAGATATGGCAAATGCTTTTGATAGAGTTAGCCACCCATACCTAATGGTTGTACTCCAGAAACTGGGCTTCTCAAAAGAAATAATAGAAGTCATACAAGAATGCATCTCTACCCCCTGGATCGCTCCCCTCATAAATGGAAGACCCAGTGATTTTTTCCAAAGCACAAGAGGCCTCAGGCAAGGCTGCCCTCTCTCCCCATTTCTCTACATAATAATGGCAGAAACCTTAAGCAGAGCATTGGAAACTCAGAGAAAAGAAAGAACTATCATAGGGCTGAGAATAGCAAAAGGAATAAAAACCATAAACCATTCCTTGTTTGCGGATGACACATTGTTGCTGGGAGGAGCATCAATAATAATAGCAAGAAGATTCAAAAAAACTCTTGATGAATTTCTACAGGTGTCAGGTGGGCTATTAAATAATACAAAATGCAGGATCTATGGGTGGAATATTCTGTCTAGAACCATGCAAAGTATTTCACAAATCATGGAAATCCTAGCACAGGAAAATTGAAATCACTTTTTTTACGTGGGACTACCAATATCAAAAGAGAGCATGAAGGCATAATATGGACAAAATAGATTGAGAAAATGCAAGATAGGATAAAGAATTGGGGAATGATGTGGCTAAATATGGCTGGAAGGGTGATATTAATTAAAGCTCTCCTTGCTGCATTACCAATCTATCAATATGCAATAATCATGGCACCAACAAGTGCCCACAAATAGATGGAATTAAATCTAAGAAGTTTCTTATGGCAGGGTGGGAAGCAAGAAAATAAAAAGTTCAACTTGGTCCAGTGGGAACAAGTGGTGCTACCATATGAACAAGGAGGCCTGTCCATTCAATTACCTAGGCTCATGAATGCAACTCTAGGAATCAAAATAGTTTGGAGACTCATAACAGGTAAAGAGAGCTGGTGGAAAAGAACCCTCATCAATAAATACATGGATGGCTCTAAAGAAAAATTGCTAAATGGAAACATACCATTAAGATAAAGTACCCAAGTATGGAAGCTAATTAAAAAAGTAATCCCTCTAATGAGCAGCCACGTCTCCAAAATCCCAAGTAATGGAAAAACAATATCAATTTGGGAGGACAGAATCATGGGAAAAGACCCAATACAAGATCATTCGGAAACTAAAGGCATCCAAGATTGGATGAAAGGAAAAGGCTTCAACACTTTACATTCAATCTCCTCGTGGAATCAAAAGGAATGGCAGGAATGGAAAATCCTAGCAATCCCAGCAAACCTGGAAGGATAATGGAACAAAATCAGGTAGCACTTAAAAGGGGCAGCACCAATTCACTATGATGAGGAAGATAATTACCTTTGGGACCCAATTAATGGGCAATTCACAGTCAAAACTGGATATACAATCCTCCAAGATCAAACCAATCAACAAGACTGGGATGCTTGGAAAATAGCATGGAAATATGAAAGTTTGCCAAAGATAAAAATTTTCATTTGGACTCTTTTAAAAGGAAAGATCCTGGCCAGTGAAAATTTAAAAAAAGAGGCTTCCAAGGGCCTTCACGATGCCCCCTATGTCAACAAGCTGAAGAAAATATTCAACACTTATTCCAAGAGAGTAAATTCTAAAGAGAGTGTTGGGAACAACTGATGAGCCCACTGGAAATGAATATAAAATTTGAAAAACCATTGCCGGAATTTCTTAAAGCACTAGAGAAAGCCTACCCATACACAACAAAGAAGAAAGTCACAATTCTAAGAATATGGAAATGTATCCCAACAGTTCTATGTTGGCAAATTTGGTTGACTAGAAATAAGTGCATCTTCAAAAATCAAAATGCAAGATTTGGGAAAACATTATCAAAAACCTGGGGCCTAACTTCTGAAATCCTCAATGAAAAAGGAACTGCGCCAATGGACTACAGTATCCTCTAGCAAGAAGAAAGAGACTGGCTCAGCAAAGCCATAATAAACAACAATGGCCAAAAAGGATAGAGAAAAGAAAACTCAGGAAAAAATTGGAAATTAAGAATGACTGAAGAGGAAATTGAAAGCTGGAAAAAACTTCAGAATAGACATTGTTTGCATTTTGATGGAGCCTCTAAGAATAACCCAGGAAAGGCAAGAGCAGGGGGAATAATTCTCGATCTAAATGGAAAAAAAATTGTCACCTGTGAATGGGGACTGGGACAAACTTCAAACAACAAGGTTGAAGCTTACAACTTGATAATGGGGACAAGAATGATTAAAAAAAGAGGAATCCAAAATCCAATAATTTTAGGAGATTCAACCATCATAATCGAGGCAATGGTTCGAAACAAAGTCCAAGCAATGAGTTTATGAGTAGAATCATCAAAAGAATTAGAAGGAACTTAGAAGGTTTTGGCAATGTAACCTTCAAACATATATTGAGAATACATAACCAGCAGGCGGATCACCATGCAAATCAAGCAGTGGAAAAGAAGGAAGGAAGAGTCTGTGAGAACCAAGAAGAATACTATCATTCAGTGCCATAATCTCCATCGAAAATGATAAGACTAAAGTTTTGTAAAATCAAGGGACAAAGCAAGATGAATAAGGAAAAAAAAAAACAAAACAAAAAAAGCACAACACATCAAAGGATGCACAACCCAAAGGAAAATCAAGAAAACATAGACACGCAGTGGAAAAATCATGACAACAGGGATCTTCACGTCAGAGAAGGCAATCCTGTTCACAAGGCTCATGAGGAGTATCACTACCTAGAGAAAACGTGATAGAAAATCCAGGAAGGACAATAGCACTCAAGTGGCAGCCTCCAAATGAAGTTCATGGGATGAACGAATCGGCTATAAGAGAAATGGAAGGCCAATAAACAATAATCATGTATGTGTTAACAGAGAGTCCTCCATTAAGCGTAGAGTGAATTTTCCCAATCTAAATTTCTCTTCGCCATTCATCCCAGCCTCAGCAAATTGCTCTCAGAGCCCTGTGATCACTAACTCTCGGCTCTATGTCTTATTCCAACTCGTCAAGCAATACCTCACCACAACTGATCTTTGTCTCTTACCATCCCCTCCATATTCGCAGGTTCTCTCTCAGTCCAATAGTCACCGTGGCCACATCTCATGCATTTTGCTCTCAGATAATCGCTCTCAGAGCCCTGCAATCACTAGCTCTCGGCTCTCTATCTTATTTCAACTCATCAAACAAGCTCTCATCTTAGTTGATCTCTGTCTCTTACCATCCCCTCATATTCGCAGGTTCTCTCCCATTCCAATAGTCATCTTGGCCACATCTCGTGCATTTTGTTCTCCACCTCTCTTTAGCCCATCATACAACGATCATCGCAGCAAGGAAAAATTTTCGTAGTCAATTATCAAACCCTCCCTATCCGCATGCCCCCTCTCAATGCTTTATACACCTTGGCTACATCTAATCCAGCCACTCAAAAGGCTCAGGACAACGGTCAGCAAAACAGAGCAGCAAAGGACCAAAAGATTGCAGATAGCAGTAGCAAATCAAGAGGAAGGAACCATCAAATGGAGTTCAACCCCATGGAAAAGGCGGCTAGGAACGATTCACGCCCAGCATGCAAAGGAAACAAGATCATGATACACTGGTTGCAAGATTCACTAAAGGACCTTAAAAGTGAAATGAGAATGGAACATAACTTTCAGAAGCAAAATATGGCAGTGCAAAAAGAGAAAATAATGGCACTGAAAACTAAGTGCAACCATCTGGAAGAAGCAGTGGAATACTACAAAAACAAAACTATGAGTAGCGAAGGAGAGAACTCGGTCAACAACAACAACATGAATCAAGCAGTCCAGGAATACTCAATCTATAAGCCATAAATCCCAGAGAATACATTTTATGTAAATTTACTTTCTTAGTAAGGTCAATTTGTGAGGCAGTACACTAGAATAGTTAAAAGAACGTCTGAAATTTTGAAATCAAGCACAAGAGATGGGACTGCGCTCATATCTCACTGCTTAGTCTTTTATCTCAATATAGCTGAATGTAATAGGAGCTTGCTCGACGACTTTTTTTGGTAATATATCAACTAACCGATCTTGTTAAAATAAAAATAAAAAAAAGTAATAATATTAGTCATTGGATTAAATATAAATCCCTTGAGTTTAATTAATAAACTTAAGGGATTTATATTTAACCGAAGGATTAATATTATAAACCTTAGGAAAAATATTATAAACTCATAATAAGTATTATAAACCCTAAAACAATCATGGTTGACCATGATTAATTTCATGTTGAGACAATCTTTGTCACAATGCGAGGTTGGACCATGGTTGACCGTGATTGACTTTCATATAGAGACAATCTTTGTAACAATGCGACGTTGGAACATGGTAGATTTTCATATTGAGAAATCTTTTATCACAATGTGGTGTTGGTTCATGGTTGACCATGATTATAAACCCAATAAATTTATATTAAACCCAAAGATTATTATTATAAATCATATGAATAATATTATGTCCTAGGAATATGAACTCTTAAATTAATAAACCCAAGGCAATGATATTATAAACTAAAGATATTAATTCTAAAAATCCAAGGGACTATAAACCCAAGGGAATAATATTAAACTCAAGGATTAAATATTATAAACCCAAGGTATATAAACCCTAAGATAAATATTATACCCTAAATAAACATGGTTGACCATGGTTGATTTTCATATTAACACAACCTTTGTCACAATGCGACATTGGACTATGGTTGACCATGATTGATTTTCATATTGAGACAACACAATGTGATGTTTGACAATGGTTGGCCATGGTTGACCATGGTTGATTTTCATATTGAGACAATCTTTGTCACAATGCAACGTTGGACCATGGTTGACCATGATTGTCACAATGTGACGTTGGATCAAGAGATAATCTTTGTCACAATGTGGACATCATTTTTTACCATCGCTGGCCATGATTGATTTCTATAGTGAGACAATATTGATCACAATGCGACGTTGGAACATGGTTGACCATGATTGATTTTCATATAGAAACAATCTTTGTAACAATACAACATTTGACCATGGTTGATTTTCATAGTGAGAAAATATTTATCACAATTTGACGTTGGTACATGGTTGACCATGATTATAAACCCAAGGGAATAATATTAAACCCAAGGGTTAAATATTCTAAAGCCAAGGTATATAAACCCTAAAATAAATATTATAAACCCTAAAATAAACATGGTTGACCACGGTTGATTTTCATATTGACAACAATCCTTGTCACAATGTGTTGTTGGACTATGGTTGACCATGATTGATTTTCATATTGAGATAAAATTTGTCACAATGTGACATTGGACATGGTTAATTTTCATATTGAGACAATCTTTGCCACAATGCAGCATTGGACCATGGTTGACCATGAATGACTATGATTGTCACAATGTGATGTTGGACCAAGATATAATATTTGTCAGAATGTGAGCATCGTTATTGACCGTGGTTGACCATGGTTGACCATGGTTGATTTCCATATTAAGACAATCTTTGTCACAATGCAACAACGGAACATGGTTGACCATGGTTTATTTTCATATTGAGATTAATAAACCCAAAGGATTAATACTAAAAACCCAAGGGAATAATATTAAACCCAAGGGATAAATATTATAAACCCAAGGTATAAAAACCTTAAGATAAATATTATAAACCCTAAAATAAATATGGTTGACCATGGTTTACCATCGTTGATTTTCATACTCAGAAAATCTTTGTCATAATGCGAAGTTGGACCATGGTTGACCATTATTAATTTTCATATTGAGACAACTTTTGGCACAATGTGACATTGGACCATCGTTAATAGTAGTTGAACATGATTGTAAACCCAAAGGATTTATATTAAACCATAGGATTAATATTATAATCCCTATGAATAATATTATAGCCTAGGAATATGAACCCTGAGACTAATAAACCCAAGGGATTAATTCTAAAACCCCAAGGTATTATAAACCCAAATAATAATTTTAAATCCAAGGGGATTAATATTATAAACACAAGGTATATAAACCCCAAGATAAATATTATAAACCCTAAAATAACCATGGTTGACCGTGGTTAACCATGGTTAATTTTCATATTGAGACAACCTTCAAAAAGCGATGTTGAACAATGGTTGATTTTCATATTGAGAAAATATTTATCACAATGTGATAAATACTTTCTTCCAAGTCTTAATGATGAACTCACTTACTAGTTTGAAACGCGTCAACAAAAACTTGAGATGTGATTTTCTGAAAGTATTCTATCTTAAAATTCAAATTGTTATATTGTATTATTGTTTTTATTAATAAAAATTACGAATAATTTTTTAGATAAAAGAAAATCATAATATACATATCACGTTAAAAATATTAGTAGCTATAAGTTAAGTTCATTTTCACTTTATACATTAACATCATGATTTTGTAATTATATTTAAATTTAATTAATAAGCACATAAAAACTTTCATACTTACAATAAACTTACAATATAACAATATTTTTAACCATAGACATTCACTCCCACTTTACACTAGATATTATCAACTTGTAAATAAGTTTTGTTACAATACAATGGGTCAACATCATGGTTCATCAATACCACATGCCCAAAAACAATCTCTCATTTCACAATAAAAATATTTAATAAATATTTTATTGAATATAATTTTATAGCATTTTTTAAAATTAAATCTAAAAGAAAAAATATTATAATTACTTTTGAGATATATCTAAACCCTATATCACATTAAAATGTGTAAGATATAAATTGGAACTATAAATTAAGCCTTCCATTTTACCATGTAAATTAAAATAATAATTTTGTAAACATATTTAAGTTTCATTAATAAGCACATTAAAACTTAATAGTTACAATATAACATGATTTTTAACCATGGATATTAGCCTCCACTTTACCATGGGCCAATACCTTGGCTCCTCAATATCACATGCCCAAAAACCATTTCTCAATTCACAATCAAAATATTTTTTAAATATGTATTTTTAAATTTTTTTTATTACATTTTTTGGTCAGAGAGACACTCTCCAATCCATTATGGAAGAGATGTAATGTTATATTATGTTATGTTATTTAAACATTTTGACTAAGTGAAATTACATAAAAATTAAAATTACATTTATTATTATTATTAATTATTAATATTTAAGCCAACCTAGATTTGTCTTATCCCCAGATGTATCAAGCTTTGAAAGAGATCAAATATCTCAAGGTGCAAAATTTTCCTCAAGTTTTTCACTCAAAAAAGAGGTTTGCACCTAAAAAGATTTTATCCCTTTTGGTGCTTGATAGATCCCTAGTTAAGAGGTTATTATGTGGAGGTGCATAAAGATGATGACAACACGCTTAGAAAATTTCACAATCCATTCTACCATTTGGGAGATATGGAGAAAGCAAGGTTGCTACAGGGTTTCTTGTAGTACTACAAGAACCCTAGTTTACCATAGGAAACAGGCTGAAAGCTATAAGAAGGCACAAAAGGTGAAATAGGGTGTGGGAAATGTGTCTAATAGTGGAATAAGGTATAGGGAAGGTGAACATCACCCATGACCAAACCCAACACTCCAAGAAGACCGAATTTGGCTAAGATAGCTTGCTCATGGTAACTAGAAGACAGAGGTTTAGAGTAACCAAGCTATGAAGAACTGTGTAGAAGAAAACAAAGGAAGTTATCACCTCCAGAGGACCATGGATCGATCATCAACTCAACCGAACCATGCATGTCTCTCCAACAACCATCAAGTAGGTATATGTAGGCAATATTCTTGACCTCTTCTCTTGAGCATATTATAGTTAGAAATTTGTTGTCAATGCATGAGAGATGAGTTTTTATAAGCTTAGGACGAGTTAGTACTCTCAGCCACCTTCAACTAGTTAATTGCAACTCACTCCTTCACTCCTGCAATGTGGAAAAGCCAAATTAGGAAGGGTGATGATTTTGAGGAATGGGGACAACAATTAAAAGGAGAAATTTTTGCAAAGGCCAAGTCACCACAAAACTTCAATCCCTCCATCCACTTCATATCCATTATCTATCCATCATTCATCCATCCCATTTCATAAGAAAAAAATAATATTTTTCAAGAACAAACCCTACATTTTGTCTCACCCTGAAAATTTATTGAAAAAACACATAGAACACATCCTCTCCATTTTCACAAACCTACACTACTCTAATCTCTTTCTAGCTTTTGTCCAGAGCCTAAAAGATGTTATAGAAAGGGGAGAAAGGCATGGAAGTCAAGTTGAGGGAATGCCCTAGGCTCAGACTAACATTTCCACCCAAAACAGGTTTAAAAAGGATTTCCTTTAATACTACAAGATTTCCTGTAGTACTACAGGAACCGCTACAGGGTTGTCCTAGTTCTCATTTAAAGGCATTTTGAAGGTTTCAGAGATCTCCAAATGGTGGAAAAAGGTAGCAGGAGACTGGAAAAGGATGTGGAAGACCTTGCCAAACTGATAAATATTCAAGAACCCATCTTGAATAAGGGGAAGAAGGCAGGTTAATGGTCTCAAGAAACACTGTGATTTTTCTATGCACAAACATTTTTGGAAAAATGAGTCAAAATTGAATAAAGGTTTCAAGGGAGAGGACATGAATAAAATAGATCTACAAGCCAGTTGAGTTCACTTGCAGAGAGGAAAGTTATGTTATTTTTGCTTGAAATAATGTTAAACAATCATGAAAAGAATAATTACATTTTTGTGCTTGTCCTTATAGAACTTATAGCGAAAATTCTTAAGAGAAAGCACTCAAGAATGCATAAGAAAGAGGCCACCAGAGCCATGAATGAGGCACAATGAGGTCACTAAGTTGCTCAAAGGATGAGCAACACTTTCAGTAGGGGGTATGATGGGCCTCTAAATTAGACATAAATTAAGGCCCATGCCTCTAAATTAGACATAAATTAAGGCCCATATGACCATCCTTCAGCACATTAAACCTCTATTTTTGCATTAGATAATGTATTTTTAACTTTAATATGTTCATTAGGAAGGTTTATGGATAATTTCATATTTGTGCCTAATATTATTTATTTTTGTGGAATATTATGAGAATATTGGGCAGATTATGGATATTTGGAAGAGGAGATAATCTAGGGACCTACTCCCTACGATAGGAGGATCAATACTAAATAATAAATCAAAAAGATATTTTGGAATTATAGCACATATTGTGGAGCTCCAATGATTAAGAAAATCTAGGGATATGTTCCTTGTCATTTAATGCAGATTCTTAGTATTAGGAACGAGATCCACTAATCAAGCGATTTTGGTGGGGAAAAACTTCTTCATTTTATGGGGAATGATTCCTATTCATTTTGTATAAGTACCAAATTGAATTTTCCTTTACGGGTGGATTTTTATTAGTCTTCTTGTGGAGAGAACTCATATTTTTGCAGCTTCACTTTCATTTTTTGCAGGAATGTAATTGTATTGATGAAAATAATGAAGATTGGTGTCATGTTCATCTTCTAAATCTTGGTCTCATTCATAGGACTCTGAGTTTCCTTGGGCTTGGCCATCCCAGGAGCCTTATAATCCTTTTGTATCATTTACTTGTCTTCTTTTCACTTCTTATTCACATGCATCTCTTGTTCTTGTCTTTTTTCTATTTTTGCATTTAATATTAATGATTTCTTGTTGTAGGATTGGGTTAAATGGTTGAAGTAAGTTATTTTGCAGGATTACAAGGAACATTTCATCATTGGAACAACTTTGGAAGGTCATAGTAATCATTGAGTTACTTGGATTAGTTTTCTTATTCCCAAATTTAGATTTCTGGAAGTCCCTTATGGCAAATAACAATATTTTTTTTTTTTAGCATGCTAATGAGATTCAATCGAGTTGATTCAATTTGCATTAGATCCTACAAAAATTATAGTTAATAACAAAAAATACCCCGTTTCATTTTCACTTGATTAGGTTAGGCATTTGATCGATTTACTAGCTCACTAGTTCTTGAATTTCTAGATTTTAGACTAGTAATTTTCTACCATTTTTTTAGCATGGGTTAACAAATGTATTTTTTAGTGATTCCATTTGGAATGGAGACCTCTTACATCCTAGGAAATAACAATATATATATATATATATATATATATATATATATATATATTGAGTTTAGTGATTCCACTTGGAATGGAGACCTAATACATCCTAAGAAATAACAAAAGTTTTCCCATCCAATTTGGATTTGATTTTCTTGGTTATTCGGTGAATTATAGTTTCCTGTAATAAATCTGTTGTTTCTTGTAGTACTCTTCGAGTTGTATATACTTGCCCAAATTTGCTCAAGAAGCTTGGTTATTGTCCCTTAGGGTTGACTCAAGTCCCTAGGCTCTAAATCAATGATTAAGGAAGACTACATATCACTTAGGACTTGCCTCTTTACCCATGCAAATCATTTCAACGATTTTCGCCAATGGACATATTTATGAAATGGATAATACAATGATGATTGTCACACCCAATGAACTTTGTTAATAGACCTAAACTCTTTGAAATTTAATGATTGAAATTTACTTTATGAGATTTACTTTATGCAATTAGAATATGTTTATTTCCTTGTATTTTCTTTCTTGCAATAAGTTAAGTTTTCCATTTCGAGTATTTCATTTTCTGCAATTAGTTTATGATCTGATTTTATTACATTCACTCCATTACATCATGACATCAAAGTAAGGACACATTATATGTTGCACATATAGTGTCGATACCTCTTATGTTTGTACGAACCCCGATTTGATAATTAAAGTTGGTAGCCTTGCAAGTTGCAACATTCTTGTTGCAATACTGAGGCTCATCAATATGCATGACATTGTAATGCATTGTCACATAGTTAACTGTGTGACTTAGAATTATACAACTAAATTTGACATAGATGCATATACCCCCGTGAAACTATTAATGAGATAAGCATGTGGGTCTGCATGACTATAGGGGGTATAGTTATGAAAATTCACTAGTCTATGCTTGATATTTTTTCTTTTTCTTTTTCTTTTTTGTTTTAGGGGTCAGGGGACAATGAATACTAACATAGAAGACTTTCATAGGTGATCATGGTTCATCAAAGTGAGAAGGATTACACCATCATCTGATAAGTATTTGAGGTAGATCCATGTGAACAAGGGGATATGGAACACTAGAGGCTATTGTAACACTTTTAGTGCCCCCTGATTCAATCCTAGGAGGAGCTACTACGTTTGCTGGTGGGATGTTGGAGGCCTCACCGAGGCAATTTTGAGGTGTGGGTGGAAGTACCTTGAGATATCAATGAAGGTTGATATCTACTTTTTGAAAGGATTACAACCGTGGGGGCAGGAGCTCAATAAGGAAGATGACTTATTGAAATTATTGGAGTGTTTTTCAATTTCCAAAGCTTCCCTGATGACCTGGGATATATTTAAATATCTTATTTCATCCTATTAACCCTATTATATTATCCCCACAAATAAATCGATGAATCTATATATATTTAAATTAATAAATATAAAAATAATATATTTTTAAAATATAACCTCCTTCCCTCTCTATAACCAATTTAATAGATATAACTAAATATTATTTATATGTTTAAGCTATTAGCCAAACAATAACAATGGTTTTATATTTTAAATTAACAACTAAGTTAACAATTAAATTATAGAGTAACAATTAAATACACATGTTATATTTTTAATAATAACAACAACAACAACATCTATTTTCATTAAAAAATTATAAATTACTGACCTATGAATATAAATTTTTAAATAGCCCCAAGGGATTGCTCAATTGGTTGACTTCACGTTGCTAAGTACCTTGCCAATTGGGAGGTCACAGGGTCAAATCTCCTCGACACCCTTGGGGTTATGCTCGACCGAGTAGATCCCTTCAGGTGGATCTACCTGGATTATTACTAGATCCCTTCAGGTGGATCTACCCAGATTATTACTCGTGGATGTAGACTGTGAACCATAGTTGGAAAAGGGATCTACCCGGATTATTACTCGTGGATGTAGACACCCGACCAGGAAGGGATCTACCTAGATTATTACTCGTGCCATAGTTGGAAAAGGGATCTACCCGGATTATTACTCGTGGATGTAGACACTTGACCAGGAAGGGATCTACCTAGATTATTACTCGTGGATGTAGACACCCAACCAGGTATATCCTTTCAGGTGGATCTACCTGGATTATTATTTATGGATGTAGACTGTCAACCAAAGTTGGAAAAGGGATCTACACTTATGGTCTGCCATAGTTGGAAAAGGGATCTACCCGGATTATTACTCGTGGATGTAGACACCCAACCAGGAAGGGATCTACCTAGATTATTACTCGTGCCATAGTTGGAAAAGGGATCTACCTGGATTATTACTCATGGATGTAGACACCCGACCAGGAAGGGATCTACCTAGATTATTACTCGTGGATGTAGACACCTGACCAGGTAGATCCTTTCAGGTGGATCTACCTGGATTATTATTTATGGATGTAGACCGTGAACCACAGTTGGAAAAGGGATCTACACTTATGGATGTAGACCGTGAACCACAATTGGAAAAGGGATCTACTTGGATTATTACTCTTGGAAAAAATATAAATTTTTAAATAAATAAATATTATTTTACTTTTTGATGACATTCTCAATTGTAATTTTACCACATCAAATCCTTTACCAATTTCTTTTATTATGACAATATGTTCTCATCTTTTGACTTTTCATCCTCTTCTTTTAATATATTTGTATCCTTGTAAGTTATCCCAATCTCCACCCTCTCATTATTTATACGTCTAATGAGCTCTCACGCTTGCTATCTGTTTGCTTTCTGGTCCTTGATAATGGATGCAGTGTCCGCCCAAAACATAAGACAGGGTAAACATCTACACAGTTTTGTAATGTAGACCATGAACCATAGTTGGAAAAAATATAAATTTTTAAATAAATAAATATTATTTTACTTTTTGACTACATTCTCAATTGTAATTTTACCACATCAAATCCTTTACCAATTTCTTTTATTACAAAAATATGTTCTCATCTTTTGACCTTTCATCCTCTTCTTTTAATATATTTGTATCCTTGTAAGTTATCCCAATCTCCACCCTCTCATTATTTATAGGTCTAATGAGCTCTCATGCTTGCTATCTGTTTTCTTTTTGTCCCTGAAAATGGATGCAGTGCCCGCGTGAAACATAGGACAGGGTAAACAACTACACAGTAACATAGGATAGGGTAAACATCTACACAGCTTTGTCTGGAAGATTCAGGGAAAATGATAGATGTACTTTGGAGATAAATTTCAAACTTTGATTGTGCATACTACTCAAAAAAATTTAAGAAGATTAAATCTCTAAAACAAGTAGATTATATTAATCAAACTGGTAAACATGCCAATATCCTTACATACACAAATTGTTCATCATTTGCTAAGTTCCAAAACTAATCAAAATATATTCTCCTACTAGCTTGTGTATGCCCTTCTATACTTGTTACCAAATTTATCTTATATAGTCTCCAAAATATGCCATTATATAGTATTGATTTACATAACATTTAAAAAAAAGTAATGTTGAAGGATGACTACATTCCAAGGGGTGCATTGTCTGCCATTTTCTTCCTCTATCTGCACTCGAACCTCTGAGTTCACAACCTCGCCTGGAATTGCTACTTTAGGAGAAGGTGGGTCCTCGAGCCCAAGGACTTCTTTAAGCACACCAACGGTTGTCGCCTCCATTGTTACCCCATTTCCTTCCACTTTCATAGAGATATTGTCAACCTTAGTGGCCAGATTCACCACGGTTAACTGAAGCCTCTCCACATCCTCCCTCAAGACTTCCATCTCTTGCATCAACAGAGAGAAATGAGATCTTTCTTGCTCCACTAATTGTGTCCCAGTGTTGTCCAATTTGCACAACCTTTCCTCCATCGACGTCGCTTCATGGACTAGCCCCGAGCTTTCTACACTCGCCTCAATTAATTTGAGAATGGACTAGCCCCGAGCTTTCTGCACCTGCCTTAATTGAGAATGCCATTCTCGACAACAAACAGATTTTTTCCGTGACTCAACGCAATTCCCTTCTAGCTTCTTATCATTTATAACCAGGCGTATTTCCAATTCCAAGCTCTGTTATCATTTCCTTGCATTGAATTCCCTTGTTGCACATTCACCCGATGATTTTACCTATGTCCTGAAACCTTTTCGTAAACCAACGATCAAATCTACGGCATTTACTCCGCTGCATAAGAATGAAGAACGTGCCTGAGGGGCGATATGAAACTTTTTCGTAAACCAACGATCAAAGCTACCACATTTACTTCTCTGTATAAGAATGAAGAACATGACTCGGGTGATATATCCCATGGCGCATTCGTGTGACGAGTAACAACATATGTACTTGATTATGACGTTGTTTCTCACCGTTAACCACTTGGAGGGTCTGCTATCATTGTTTCCATTACCAAGAGTCGTCGCTTCATTCCCATCCTTGATGCCTTAACCATTCCATTTATTACCGCCAGGACATTCCTCGGGTCTTGTTCATTCTGTCCCATTATATAATGTGGAATAATCCTTGCCATATTTTTAAGTTTTTAACATAATCTTTGAGCATCATGGAATTTGATGAAAAAATTAGATGTCCTTGATCCACGAGTAGAGCACCACTCAAATTTTTTAATTTGCTCCATGATACTTGTATTGAAGGGAGGTCAACCTTGTCCATTAAGATCTTTAGCTTTATGGAATTTTTGGATGATTGACATCGAATTGCGAAAACAATTAATTGTTGTACAGTTTTAGTGATGGGTAAGTCATAGCTAGCCTCAAGGCTTCGCATAGATCTAAAGCTAGCCGCAAGGCTTGCCATAGAGCTAAAGCTTATGCCTGATTGTTGGTAGAAGTCCCTAATCTCCAAATATATTTTATGTTAAACACACATGGGCAATCACAAATAGAAAAAATAAAACATGACAGTACTATTTTTATTACCAAATGATTTACATTTATAGTATATGTTGTGACCGTTGGGTTTCACATTCTAAGGTTTCTTGGACTACTTTGTCTATTCAGCTTCCACACTAACCCATTTAAAATTATGTGTCCAACATTTTATCTTTATTTTTTAATCAAAACAATAAATTACCCTTCCCGCCTCATGAAAGCCATATTTTGAAATAAACATACCTCTACCTATTAAATTGATAATGTAATTTCGCTATAAATTTGAATACAATAAAAATGAAAAAAAATACCATTTTCTATGAAAAATAATTTAAAACTCTTTTCACAATTGTAAGTCCTTTAAAATTAAAAATATTACATATATATGTAATTTATATAAAATCAAAAGTACACATGTAATTTGTATAAGATAAAAAAATATTATTATCGGAAAAAAAAACCAATGATCTAATTATTAACTTATTGAATGGTATTCATGGTTATTGTCCTTTCTTGTTAAATAACCTGAACCTCCAACGAGTTTCCAAAACACTACATTCTTCCATTTTCGAAACTATGAATATCACAAAAAGGATTTGTGGTATGAGATTATTTCCACAGTTGGTTATAGATCCAGATTGTGGTCCTTTTCTCGGTGAGATTCCATACAGTTGGTCGTAGTTCCAGACAGAGGGAGTTTGGAGATGGAAGAATATGGCTATGCAATCTTCACATACACTGCAACAACTCATGAAAGCTACAGTGCCTGAATTCAACAGTGTATACTGCAAACTCAGGGCTGAGAAGTTTTTTCAGTGGGGGGAGCTTTGGATGGAAATGTTGCTGGTGTTGGATTAGATGCAGCCTATAACGATGAAGATTTTGTTGCTGCTGCACCATGTTTTTTCTCACATTTTGCGGATTCCGAGAGAGTTTATGTTGGAACGTTGTTGTCGGAGGATTTCAAAGCTAAGTTTGTTGATGTCGTAATTGCTGTGGGATGGTTTATGGTTGAAAGCATTTTGATGCGTATCTCATAAATATTCACCTAATCAAAGCATCCGACAGTGTTCATTGGGAGTTCCTCCGATGATCTTGCACAAATATGGTTTCAAACGCAGGCTCATTGAATGGATCATGGCTGTCCTCAAATCTACAAACCTATCCATTCTTATCAATGGGAAACCAACAGCGTTCTTCAGGATCTGTAGGGGTTTTTGACAGGGCTGTGCATTATCACCGTTACTCTTCAGATTAGTTATTGCTGGTCTAAGCAGGGGTATTCGAGAAGCTAGAGAAAATGGTCTAATTTCTGGATGCAGGGTATCTAGACATACACACATCTCACACCTCATGTTCGTTGACGACTTACTGTTCTCCGGGAAAGCTAATATCAACGAATGGCGGGCCTTCCGTTACATCCTCTCCAGATTTGAGAAGGCTTGAAGGCTTATAATGAACATCGACATGTCTATGTTCATCTCAGACAGTAAGGAGGCAGAGACAATACTGGAGATCTGTCAATTTATTCAAGGTCAAAGTCGTCCCTATAGATGGAGGATTCAAATACCCTGGATTTAGATTGAAGCCAAATAAGAACGAGTGCCAGGACTGGGAGTGGCTTATCAAGTTCTAAAGAAACTAAGCTCATGGACCAACAAGTGGCTTACATTGGGTGGAAGATTGATTATGATCAAGGCGGTAATGCAGGGCATTTCAGTGTATTGTAGGAACCTTTATAAAATTTCGAAGAGAGTCACCAAAAGAATCCACAAAATCATAACTAATTTCCTATGGGTAGTGTAGGTACACAAAAGAAGATACACTTGGTCCACCTGATAGCCCAGGATGTGTGCGACGAAGGCTGGGGAATGAAAACAACTGAAGGTTTTAACTCCGCCTTGCTTGCTAAAAATATTTGGAGAGCCTTCCGAGGAAGAGGAATATGGAACCAGATTATTAGAGAGAGATGTCTAAGGAACAAGACTCTTGAGGAATGGATTGAAGCAGGCACACCTAAAAAGACCGAAGCATCAAAGATGAAAGCAAAACCGTGGCAGGTGGGAAGTGGGACGTGGTGAGCAGATTAAAGTTGGTCTTGCTGCTATAAGAGGGATGGAGAATATCCACATAATCTCTACTCCAACCATACATTTATCTCAACAACAAAGGTATTTACACTCTCGAGTCTCAATCAACTTGCTACTCAAAGCTCCTTGGGCTAGTCGCACGCTACAGAACTTGATCTCCCAGAGACCTCTGCAGATGAATGGGATAGATAGATACTATGGACAAATGCAACATGCGGGTATAACATTAACAGAAAAAAAGGACGCTCTGTCCTAGGTTGATCGTATATCAGCATGGCAAATCATGGTAAAGGATATTTACTCATACATCACTAAAAGACAGGGTCCTCATGCCCTAGCAGCTTGGACAGGACAAGCTTGGCAGTGGGAGATCCCGCTGAAACTTAAGTGCTTCATGTGGCTGGTTCTGAACAACTGTATTCTCAGGTGGGAGAACCTCATGAAAAGAAGCATTTAGGCGCCTGGAATCTGCTATATGTGTAGTGATGCGATGGAATCGGTGTCCCATCTGCAGTATCCCGTCTGGATGAAGGTGTTATCAATCCTTCACATCCAAGCAGATGTGGACTATTCCTCCATGGAAATCTGCCCAGGAAAATGGACCCAGGGACAGCAGACATATCGGGCACTACCATTTTATATCGCTTGGGGAATTTGGCGGAGCAGAAATGCAAAATTTTTTGAGGAGTCTTCTCCACAAGTGCGATTCACAAGTTTGAAGATAGTGGAATACTTCCTGGAGATTGGTCCATGATCTCCAAAACCTCAACAAAGAATATGCAGATTCAGGGAAATTGGATTGCCTAGGCCGGTGGGTTTTTTTGACGGTGCTTCTATTGGGAGAATTTGCAGATGCAGAGCAAACATTGCTTTAGATTGTGGATCGTCATATCATTTCAGCTGGTCGGGAGGTAATGGTACCAACAACAGAGTAGAGTTGCTGGCCCTCTGGGGTGCCCTGAAATGTGCTTCCTGGCTGGGCATTGAGGAGTTGGAAGTCTTTGGGGACTCAAAAACTGTTATCAAATTGGCGCATGGATCTTCCAACTTCAGACCTCCCTCACCATTCCACTGGATGCAACAAATCCACTCTCTCATGGCCACCTTCAAGCATATTTCGTTGGCCCACATATATAGAGAACAGAATTCAGTGGCTGATCATCTATCCAAAAGCGGACGCTCTACCTTCCCAGGTATTATCTGTTACAAAACCTTTGTTGATGGTTCCCTCCATAGCGATGAATGTTTTTGTCTTAGAGCTGGCACGCTATTCTGGCTCATTGGATCTCATGGTGGAATTAGGTGTTGGGTAATGAGATGATCTCATGACAAACTTCTCGGCGGAATGGTACTTTTGGTGATACAGGTCTCCCTTTTCCGGTGTATTTTTTGATGATATTTTTGTTTTTGCAGCTCAGACCTATCTGGGAATTTTTGGGTAACGCAACTCAACATACTTGTTATACTTGTCTTTCCTTCATGTCGTTTCTATATATTTTGTGAGTAGAAGGATGTAGCATTGAGGAGTGTGGCTGTGCTGCCCATTCCTGGACTTTGTTTTCCAATCGATGGACAGTGAACATAGAAACATGATTATTGTATCTAACTATTGTTCATAACAGATGGATGGTTTTCTTCTCGTTGATATATATATATATATATATATATATATATATATATATATATATATATATATATATATATCAAACAAATTGGCCATCTCTTTGACCTTGTAAGCCGTAACTCCTGCAGATCCGGTGTTAAACACTGCATCAACAATCACAGTCATGGGTCTGTTCTTGGATGATAGCATCCCAATCCCCTGTTGAAGTCGTAATTTCAACGCAGCTGTACGTTCTCACCCAAAACCGCCAGAATAAAACCACAAACCACTTTGAGGGATATCGGATCGCTTTTGTGAAAAGGCAGTTTCCGTATTTTTTACTCCGATACAATATGGTGCAGACGCGTGGCTCTCACCATACGTAAGCAAGTTCAACTTTTCGGGAGCTATCGTTCACTCAAGTGAGGCCTTCCGATATCTCCGTCCGCCGTTCGATCTGCTCCACCATTTTTGTCCGTTGATTGCTCAAACCTGCATACGGCAAACATTAACTATGTTGCGTGGAGTAAAACTAAGTTTTCGTTGACCATACCTTTCATTTAATAAACTGTCATATGCGTAGGTGAAGTTTTAATGTTCCTTTATGCGGGAGGTATGGGCATATATTATATGTGTTATATTTCTTTTAAAAAAAACGTTGACCATATACCCACGGTTGTAAAAAAAAGTTTTTTGTATTAAGTTTTTATTATTACGAGCCAAGTGAAATATATGCTCGCTGTTGTATTTGTTGTATATGTGAGGAGAAAAAAAACGTGGTGTTCGCGGCAGCGAAAAAGAAACCAGAGGGTGTATGCACAGCAGTGCAAAAATATGCATCTTTGCATGTTGTAATGTTTTGTTTTTGTGGTGTTGACCGTTTGTAATGTAATGGTGAAAATGCACAGCAGTGCGGGGAGTGAAGCAAACATATAATGTTTTGAGTTTCATATGTAAGTTTTTTTTTGCAGTATGAGTAAATTAGTTTTACAGCAGTAAAGTGTTTTTCACAGCAGTGAATGTAAAAGGGGTTTTACAGCAGTAAACCCAGCTCAGTAAATTCTCAAGTGAAAACAGAGTTTTGGTTGAATGTTGTTTTTGGTAAATCCCTCTCAGTAAAAGAGGATGAAGTTTGTATCAGTCTTTTGTTTTTAATCAATAGAAATGTGTTATGGCTGTGTAATGGTTTGTTCCGAGATAATTTCTTTTAAATAGCTTCCCTGTGCAAAGATCCTGGAAAGGTAGAAACAGAGCATTGCCTCTGTGGAGTTTATTTGTTTGTTTTTGGTATTTTCCCATCAAAAAATACCCAACAGTGGTATCAGAGCAGGCTTAGGCTCTTTGAAGGTGACAAAGAAGCTGAAGGGAGGAGCTTGTTGCAGCAGTAAAACTTCTCAAGCAGAGTGAAGGCTCAGTCAAGAAAATACTCAGGTATTTCACAAAGTTTTTTTTGTGTTGCTGAAGAAACAGTCAGTTGTTTTAAACACACAGTCAAGGATTTAGAGGCATAGATCAGAATGCAAGGAATGGCCAGCACAAGCACTGGTATGGGTATGTTTAACACCCAGCTCCCACAGTTTAATGGGAAAAACTATGACTATTGGGCAATAACCATGACAGCCCTGTTTGCCTCTCAAGATTTATGGGAAATAGTTGAATCTGGGTTTGAAGAACCAGCAGATGAAAATGAGTTCAATGCATTAACTCAGGGAGAGAGAGATCAACTGAAGAGCAATAGGAAGAAGGATTCAAAAGCCCGTATGTTGTTGTATCTAGCAGTAGACCAGAGTGTGTTTCCAAGGTTAGCAGCAGCTAAGACAGCAAATGAAGCATGGCAAACCCTCAAGACAACCTATCAAGGCATGGAGAGAGTGAAGACAACAAAACTACAATTGCTGAGAAAGGATTTTGAGAACTTGAACATGAAGGAGTCAGATAACATTGACTCATTCTTCACTCATGTAATTGGTGTAATCACACAAATGAGAACTCATGGAGAAACCATTGAAGATAGAAGGATTGTGGAGAAAATATTGAGGGTCTTACCCTCAAGGTTTAATGCCATAGTCACCACCATTGAAGAGACAAAGGATCTCTCAAACTATTCAGTTGATGAGCTACATGCATCACTGATAACACATGAGCAGAGGTTGAGTAGGAATGAAAACTCATCTCTTGAGCAAGCCTTCAAGACCCAGATGTCCTTTGGAAGAGGAAGAGGTCAAGGAAGAGGAAGCCGAAGAGGAAGAGGCAGAAGCCAGAACAGAGGTGGAAGGAACAGCCCATCAAATGCACAAGGAAGAGACAGCAATACAAATCAGAACCAAGGCCAAGGCAGCAACCAACAAAGAGAACAGTATCATGCTCAAGGACAAAGGTATGATAAATCTAATGTTCAATGCTATTATTGCAAAAAGTATGGACATTATGCAAGTGATTGTAGAAAGAAACAGCATGATATGAACAGTAGACAAAATGCAAATGTTACAAGAGAAAACAACAGTCAAAATAATGTGTTGTTAGGCTGTAACATGGTTGAAACAAACAGTGAGGAAATTTGGTTTTTAGACTCAGGTTGCAGCAACCATATGACCGGAAACATAGCCTTCTTTTCTACCCTAGATAAAAATGTGAAATCAAAAGTCACACTAGGAACTGATAGTAAAATCTCTGTTATGGGAAAAGGAGAGGTAAAAATATTTACAAAGCAAGGAGAAAAAAAAACCATAGCAGATGTCTACTATGTCCCTGGAATGAGATGTAACCTCTTGAGTATTGGACAGCTTGTCCATAAGGGGTACAATGCTTTCTTTAAAAATGATGTGTTCACCATCATGGATATAGCACCCAGCAAACGATACATTGCTGAAGTAAAAATGACAAGGAACAGGATGTTCCCTCTCAGGATTAGGGCAGATTTGAAAAACAAAAATGAAATTGCAGCAGTCACCCAAGAGGCTTTCCAAAGTGTGCCAAAGGATGAGAATTAGTTGTGGCACTTGAGATTTGGATATCTCAATTTTGGAAGTCTAAATTTGTTGAGTAGGAAAGGAATGGTAAAAGGATTACCACTGATAGAGAAACCGGACAGCCTTTGTGAAGGTTGCATTTTGGGGAAACAACATAAAGAAAGTTTTCCATCAGGGAAGAGCATAAGGGCAAAGGCACCCTTAGAGATCATCCACTCAGACTTATGTGGACCGATGCAAGCTCCATCATTAGCAGGCAGCCAATATTTCCCAACATTCATTGATGATTTTACAAGAAAAACTTGGGTATATTTCCTTAAAAACAAAAGTGAAGTGTTTGAGAAATTCCAAAATTTCAAAGCATTTGTGGAGAACCAAAGCGGGCTGCATATAAAAGTTTTAAGAACTGATAGAGGAGGTGAGTATATCTCCAAGGAATTCCTAAGATTTCGCAGAGAAAATGGAATTCACAAACAATTTACAGTTAGGTACACTCCGCAGCAAAATGGAGTTGCTGAAAGGAAGAACAGGACCATCATGGATATGGCGAGGAGCATGTTGAAGGAAAAGCATTTGCCAAATGATTATTGGGCTGAAGCTGTAAATTGTGCAGTGTATATTTTGAACAGGTGTCCTACAAAAGCAGTGATGAACAAGGTGCCAGAAGAAGCATGGAGTGGGAGAAATCAAGGAGTCACCCACATGAGAGTTTTTGGATGTGTGGCCTATGCACACATTCCAGATCAGCTAAGGAGGAAGTTGGACAGCAAAGGGGAGAAATGTCTTTTCATTGGATACTGTGAGGAATCCAAAGCCTACAGGTTGTATATCCCATCTACCAAGAAGTTTTTCGTTAGCAGAGATGTTCAATTCATTGAAGAGAAAGCTTGGAATGGAAGCATAGAGAAAACAGTGAATATTAAAAATTGTTTGTCTCATGATGAAGATGATGAGGAGGTGGCTGAAATGCATCCCCAAACAACAGCGCCAACACAAGGACAGCAAGGGACACCATTGAGGATAAATGAGAGTGCTTCTCCAAGCACACCACAAGGAGGAAATTCAATTGCATCTTCAAGCACTTGCACACCAAGTGAAAGAGGTAAGAAATTTAGAAATCTAAGTGACATTTATGATGAAGGAATGAATTCCTTATTTGCCTTGTATTGTCATGTTGATGATCCTATTCATTTCGAAGATGCAATTAAAGATAGAAAATGGATAGAAGCTATGGATGAGGAGATGAATGCCATAGAGGGAAACAAAACATGGGATTTGGTTGAGCTACCAAAAGGAAAAGAAGTCATTGGAGTGAAATGGGTTTACAAGACCAAGAGCAATGCTGAAGGCAAGATAGAAAGGCACAAGGCAAGGCTGGTTGTCAAAGAGTACAAGCAGCAGTATGGGAGAGATTATGAGGAGACTTTCGCACCGGTTGCAAGAATGGAAACCATGAGAGCAGTGTTGTCCATAGCAGCACAAAACAAATGGAAAGTCTACCAAATGGACGTGAAGTCAGCATTCCTAAATGGAGTGTTAAAGGAGGAGGTTTACATTGAGCAACCTCTAGGTTATGAGAAGAAAGGTGAAGAGCACAAAGTGTGCAAATTGAAGAAAGCTCTTTATGGGCTGAAGCAAGCGCCAAGAGCATGGTACAGCAGGATAGATTCATATCTATTGGATAATGAATTTGACAAGTGTGAAGGAGAACCCACCATCTACATCAAATAAAAAGATGGTAAAATTTTGATTGTTGTTTTATATGTTGATGATGTTATTTTCACAGGCAATGATGTTTATCTTATTGAGAATTTTAAATCAGTCATGAAGGATGAATTTGAAATGACTGACATGGGTTTGTTGAGATACTTCTTAGGCATAGAAGTAGATCAAAATGAAAAAGGAATTTTTATATCTCAAGCAAGATATGTAAATCAAGTTCTGGGCAGATTTAACATGCAATAATGCAAGGCAGCCATCACTCCCACAGTGATGGGATTAAAGCTCAGCAGAGAGAACAGCAGCAAGGATTTTGATCCTAGTTCGTACAAGAGTATTGTTGGCAGCCTTATGTATTTAACAGCTACTAGGCCTGACATTATGTATGCTGTTAGTTTGATTTCCAGATTCATGGAGAGGCCAAAGGAGGCACATTGGCAGGCAGCAAAAAGAATTTTGAGGTATGTGAAAGGTACCAAAATGTTTGGAATTTTATATAATGTCTCAGAACATTCAGATTTGGTTGGATACACTGATAGTGATTGGGCTGGAAGTGTAGATGATCGGAAAAACACTTCCAGTTATGTTTTTCATATGGGTTCAGGAGCCATTTCATGGGCTTCTAAGAAGCAGTCCATTGTAGCATTGTCTACAGCAGAGGCTGAATATGTGGCAGCTACAACAGCAGCATGTCAAGCAGTGTGGATAAGAAGAATGTTGAGAAGCTTAGGCCAAGAGCAGGCAAAAGCGACAGTGATTTTTTGTGACAATAGCTCAGCTATTGCATTGTCAAAGAATTCAGTGTTTCATAAGAGAACGAAACACATTGATACAAGGTTTCACTACATCAGAGAATTGGTGAACAATGGAGAAATTGTCCTAGAACATTGCAGGACCCAAGAACAGGTAGCAGACATCTTGACAAAGCCACTGGATCAGAAAAGCTTTGAATTTTTGAGGAAGTGTCTCGGTATGACCGAATGCCCAGCAGTTGAAATTAAAGGGGAGTGTTGAAGTCGTAATTTCAACGCAGCTGTACGTTCTCACCCAAAACCGCCAGAATAAAACCACAAACCACTTTGAGGGATATCGGACCGCTTTTGCGAAAAGGCAGTTTCCGTATTTTTGACTCCGATACAATATGGTGCAGACGCGTGGCTCTCACCATACGTAAGCAAGTTCAACTTTTCGGGAGCTATCGTTCACTCAAGTGAGGCCTTCCGATATCTCCGTCCGTCGTTCGATCTGCTCCACCATTTTTGTCCGTTGATTGCTCAAACCTGCATACGGCAAACATTAACTATGTTGCGTGGAGTAAAACTAAGTTTTCGTTGACCATACCTTTCATTTAATAAACTGTCATATGCGTAGGTGAAGTTTTAATGTTCCTTTATGCGGGAGGTATGGGCATATATTATATGTGTTATATTTCTTTTAAAAAAAACGTTGACCATATACCCACGGTTGTAAAAAAAAGTTTTTTGTATTAAGTTTTTATTATTACGAGCCAAGTGAAATATATGCTCGTTGTTGTATTTGTTATATATGTGAGGAGAAAAAAAACGTGGTGTTCGCGGCAGCGAAAAAGAAACCAGAGGGTGTATGCACAACCGTGCAAAAATATGCATCTTTGCATGTTGTAATGTTTTGTTTTTGTGGTGTTGACCGTTTGTAATGTAATGGTGAAAATGCACAGCAATGCGGGGAGTGAAGCAAACATATAATGTTTTGAGTTTAAGTGTTTTTCACAGCAGTGAATGTAAAAGGAGTTTTACAGCAGTAAACCCAGCTCAGTAAATTCTCAAGTGAAAACAGAGTTTTGGTTGAATGTTGTTTTTGGTAAATCCCTCTCAGTAAAAGAGGATGAAGTTTGTATCAGTCTTTTGTTTTTAATCAATAGAAATGTGTTATGGCTGTGTAATGGTTTGTTCAGAGATAATTTCTTTTAAATAGCTTCCCTGTGCAAAGATCCTGGAAAGGTAGAAACAGAGCATTGCCTCTGTGGAGTTTATTTGTTTGTTTTTGATATTTTCCCATCAAAAAATACCCAACATCCCTGTTGCGACACCAGCAAAAAGGCACTTATTCTCGAAACTGCTCGGAATTTACCATTAAAACCCTCCTGCTTGCCACACATAATAAACAAAATCAGTTTGGACAATATTTGAAATCACAGAAATCTTAATGAAAAAAAAGCCACACAGATTATCGTTAAAACAGTTTGAACTATATTTGATCCCTACAATTTCCGGGTAATTCTATTGGTTGAATTGAGAGAAAGGGAAAATTGGAGAGAAATTAATAAATGGGTACCTGAACTTTGCATCCGCACATTCCTTCTAGAAATTGTTGAGTTGTAAACGCTGCAACTAGAGTCCTAATTGCCATCCATGGACTTTGGGATCCAATCAATGGTATTACAACCAGAGTTGACTGAGAAATTATAGCCAATTCCAACACCTGACTCATAAATTCTGATATATCAGCACAAACCTTAACATCCACAGATCCCGAACTCTTAGACTATAAATAAAATTAAAACTCAAGCATCGGATACATTAATGTATTAGATTTTACCTGAGAAATGACCCCATGGCGAATCATGCTATCTTCGTCTATAGTATGGGATACATGCGCGGGGCCCTGTGAATCCTTGCCATTAACTGCCAGCTCTTTACCCTTGTCACTCGGTTTGTTTTGATTTTTCAAATGAAAGTAACCAGTGGCCAGAGCTTCAACAATAAGTATAGACAGGGCCGTGAACATGGCTACAAGCCCTGGGAATTGGAAATTGTGCCAAGATGAGAATTCATTGGTAGGATATTGAAAGGCGTTAGGAAAAAGAAGTTGCACAAATGCAGTTGCAAGAACAAGACCCACAGCAAAAGCCCTAATCACAAACAATGTGTTTAAGCAAAGGTTCGGCCTGTGAGAGGCAAACACACCCTAATGGTAATCCCCAAATAATAAAAAAAATTGCTCTAGCCACCACAGAAGCAGCGTCAAATAACGTTATTGCCGGAACAACTATGATGTTCATGCTCCAAGAACCTGCCATTCTTCATACAAAAATCGAATTCAAACTTCAATCAAACGCTCGATAGACCAGATATCTGGTTTGGTCTGGGAGGAAGAAACCTTTTGCAGTAGCCGTAAATACTATTTTGCCACACAAATAAAAGCTTTCCGAGAATGGCAATTATCAAGTCTGTAATGATGGAGGATAGGTAGTCGAACAGAAACCTCCAGGCTTCATTGATGTACATTGCATGTGCATGTGGATATGGATATTTGTACACGCAGGGCTATGGCGTCAACAGGGCACAGCAGGGCTATGGAGGGCAAAGCAGCTTAAAACATGTCGCGGTTTTCTTGATAATGCTCCATTGAATCGTCTGTAAAATGGGCACCCCAGCTAACCCAGAAGACATGGGTCACGTCCGAAAGAAGGGAGATCTTGGCAAGCGTCTCATCTCTATATGCCAAATCGCAGGATATGAATTGGATATGAGTTGGATTTTGTGAGCGACTTTTTCTTCAAACCAGTGATGTTGCAGACGAACCCGTGCAATTTCATATACTTTCTATCCGGCCTTCACGAGAATCTATGCAAGAGCAATCCCCACTAGGCCTGTTACTCCAGCTACTAGATCCACCTACATCGACTTCTCATTGTCATCAACTTTCTCTTTGCTAGTACGCCATATTCAAAAAAGTTTGCAACTGATATATCATACGGAACACTGAATCTATCCACATTTTAATATTTCTGGATGGTTATTTTCTCTGCTGCTTTTTTATTCTTTTTCGCCAATTAATCTAGCAGAATTTGTTGGAAACATATTTGTAAAATTTATATAGGTTTTGGAGGAATTTTAAAAGTATATTTAATTATGAATTTTATTTTTTTTGGTTAGGTTTAAGATTTTTGTGATTTATAATGTACAAATTAGTTTTTCGAATTAATCACATTAGTAGGATTAGATCGATATTTCGAATCAACTAATGTGATTAATCCTCAGGGTATTAGTTGGTTTTAAACATTAAATTCGAAATATTGATTTCTAACATATTTTTTTTATTTTTAGTCCAACTTAATTGTAATATTTCCTTTTTTGATCTGGTCAAAATGGATGGAATCTTTCCATGATATCAATTCATGGTATTTGCCTTGTTTTCGAGGGAAAATAATAGAAAAGGGTCATTAGAGAATCCATCAAGCCTATAAAAGGGGATATAAGTTAAGTTATCTATTTTGTTGTGTTTCACTAGAAAACTTGAAGTGGCCAATTCCAGTTTGATAGGAATTAAAACCCTATAAGTGCTATCTTATTGTGTTTTTTTTGTTTGGATGATCCATCCAAGTTCCACGATTGTATTTTGTTTGGATGAGCAGCCGTATGACAATGTCTTCAGTGGACATACATTTTGTTTTCTATTATTAATATAAATAAAAGTACGGAAACATTCATTAGTGTTCGTGTTTCTGGTTGAAATTTTTTATTTAGAACACTAAGTGTGCTAGATTTGTCGGAATTTTTGACCTTGGGAATATTACACTAGTTCTTCCACGCTAGAATTAAAAAACCCTCAAAAAAAAATAAAAAAAAAATACAAGTTTTATGGAAATTCACGCTGTAAAAAATGGAAGGACTCATCGTTCCATAAAACCTTAATGGAGAAGACCTAACATTCAGGGAATGTTAACGACAAGAATGATATGAACATTTTCATTTAAAATATTTGTTTTGGAGCTTGTCATTACGCAACAAGCATGTGTATAAAGAATTCCTGTTCATAATTCTTGTTAGAAATATTAGATATAAAATCATGGCAATTCTTGTTTTGTTACGAATATTATACAAAAGCAAATGGAAATGGGAAAGAGTGAGTATAATGAGTTTATATTTCAAAACGAAAAAGTGCACCGTATTCAACTCATTTTCTCTGTATCTTTTCACAAACAATCAGATATAATTATTTTACATTAAAATAAGAGGATTATAATTTGCTCTAACTAATTGTAATTGACAAGGAAACTAGCATTTTTCCTTCTAACATCATGGTATGGTGTAAGAAACTTGGTTACAAATATTACAAATAAACAAATGGGAAATGGAAAAGAGCCTGAATAAAGCTTTATATCTTTATTTTTACATGAGAAAAAACACGGTATTCAACTCATTTCGTTCTTCCTTTTACAAAGATTCAGATATCATATTTTTCATTAAAATTTAAGGACTATAATTTGTTCAACTAATTGTAATTGACAAAGAAAAGTAGTTTTTAAAAGTATTTTATCATAAATATTTTATATTATAGGGCTATTTTATAATGTTAAACCTGATATATGGATGAATACAATGATCATTTATATATAGTTCGATCCATGTGAAAATCCATAATTTCTCATAACGGTAAAAGCACAGAAATCGGGTGATAATGACGTTTTAACTCATTGCCAATAGAGTGCATGGTTGTGAGTTTGATTCAAAAACTATAGTATTATAAACTGATCAGTCTTTAATTTATTTAGTAGTGGTGTAATTTTTTTTAGTAATATGAATTTAATTAATATACAATTTGAAAATTAGATTTAAATGATGAGATATGTAAAAGAAACATTGTAAATAGAAAAATATATAATTAATTAATTAAATTAAGTAAATTAAGTAAATATATGCTAAAAGTTATAGCACAACTTATAGTATAATTAGAAATCTTCTTTCTAATTAAATTAGGTAAACATATGCTAAAAGTTATAACATAACTTACAGTGTAATTAGAAATCTAATGTAGAAAGAAGGCTACATTATTTTAAATTCTATTTATATATAGACTATTTTATTACATTATTGGCTACTCTAAATAAATAAAGGAAGTCTCAAATAAAGAAAGTATGTATCATTTTTCTTGTTATAACACAAGGGATTATATAATACTTTGGACATGTGAATTATTCAGCTTTCTTTTTATAACTCAAGGGATTATATAATACCTTGAACATGTGAATTATTCAGCTATTAGTTTATCAAAGTGAAAAAAATGCTTCCCAATTGTATTTTAATTATGAGTGCATGCTTGCATCCATTTAGACATGTATTTCCTTCCTATCTCTATTGAAAAATGAGTAAACAATGTGTGTGTTGTGGTTTTATATTTGGATAAATTACTAAATGTATTTTATTGTGTTACTATGTTGTTGGTTAATTCTTAATAGCATAAAACTATTTATTAAGATAATTTAGTAAATGTCCTTTATTGTGTCACTATGTTGTTGGTTAATTCTTAATAACATAAAACTATTTTTTTGGTAATTTGTTTGGGTTATTTAGAAATTGGAAAAAAGATTTTACATGTTGTTTTGCTAATTATGTAAAGGTAAAAGTTTTTTCTTGGGTAAGTTATTTATTTATTTATTATTCATATAGGGAAATACAATCATTCTTTGAGATATTATTTTGGGAGTGTTGTACATAATACATTAATAAGTATGCCCTATGTTTCACAAGTATTAGTTAGAATGACCAAATTTATCTTGATACTAAACAATTCACTTGGTACTTATTGCATCAGTTAATGCTCATAGGGGTGAAGAAGTGGGATTGAAACTATCACATTGAATCACATGGCATCAATAATCAACTTTAAGTGTTGCACCTTGTAGCTAGAACTTCCTTGAAAGCAACCCATCCCAATGCTCTTATCTGTCAAGTGCTCTTACTATGGAGTCTTTCCAATTATCAAGTCCACTTAGTTTCATTAGGGGAATTTCGAGGTCTAAAATGGCCCCCCAAGAAAAATGTACAACCAAAATAAACTTTATAAGAACCAATAGGATTCAAGATGATGATGTCAACCATGGGAGATGATTCACCATTTTGGAGTAAAAAAGTGAAAAGAATAAAAAATAATAAAATAATAAAACTACTTTTTCAACTCGTATTTTCAACTTATCTCCCTAAGGTTTTACTCAAATTTCAAATGGGAGTATTCGTTGGATGCAAAATTTAATTCCTCATCCAATGAGTACCCACGTTGCATACGTTCGATAGATGCTATTACACGAAAAATGAGAAATACATGAAACAATGTGATTGCAATCACATTTTTCTTGTATTTATCATTTTTTGTGTAGTAGGGTTCATCGAAAGTATGAAACATAGGCACTCCTTGGATGAGGAATCAAATTTTTCATCCAACGAGTATTGCAGCTTGAAATTTGAGTAAACCCGTAAGGAGATAAGTTGAAAATACAAGTTGAAAAAAGTATTTTTTTTCTTTTTTTCCCTCTAAACTTTGATGATGTAATATAATATTATTTTATTATTTCCACTATTGTTTTATAATATTCTTAGGAGGCCCATTTTAGACCTCAAAATTCCTCTAATGTCTACCCCATTTACAAAATATTACCAAGTATCGTGCTTTGTGAATTATTCAAGCATGTTTATTTTAGGGTTTATAATATTTATGGTAGGCTTTATATACTTTGGTTTTATGTTATTCCTTTGGGTTTATAATCCTTTGAGTTTTTAGTATTTATCTGATCCGGATTGGATCATTATATTATATGTCATCCATCTCGATGAATTTGGAGTGGAAGATGTGGAGGAATCATCTCATGGGACTGTTTTTATTGGCGGGATGCAGTTTGGCAAAACAAGGTTTGAAACCTTACACGAGTGTCTTGAGGCTTCAAACGATGTTTTTTGGAAGTGAAAGTTTCCCCTTGATGCAGCACCTTTTCATTCTATTTTACACACAGAGAGATTTCCAATGACGCAAGAATCGTGTCAATCAAAGTTCGTATGCAAAATTTATGCCACTTAGAAGTTGACCTTCCTATTTTCACAACTATACTTCGGGAGGATGTCGCATTAGCCCCCATTATTCATGGCAAAGGGGCTAGCCATGTTTGTGACGTAAAATATTCTAGAAGAGTCTATTTTGTAACTCCATTTAAGAGTTGATCTAGTCAAAATTAACCACTAGTAGGTTATCGGGTTGTGTTATAACTGGGCCACTAGGAGGAAGAGGCATTCCATTCTTTCGAGAACATTTTGTTCTATAGTAGAGAAAAATTAGTTGGGATAGATAGGAGGTAGAGCATATGGAGAGGATTTTTGCACTGTAATAGCCCACGTGCCACATGCATTACTTCTTTATACTTGCAGTAGTATTTCCAAACAGAGCAAGAGAGCGAAGTGGACTCACCTTCTAGCTAGGTTTTCTCCATAAAGGGTTTCCCAGAGAGCATATATTGTTTCTTATGTGTGTGTGAGCTTGTTTTTTCGTTCTCTATTTTTTTGCATAAATTATATTTGCATGCATGCACTAATTACAGTTAAATCTACAGATCTTAAAGTTTAATAAAATTGTAATAGTGTAGAATCTCATATTTTTTTAATATAATATTATCATATTTGTTGTGACGAATTGTCTTGTGGAATATCCACATAAGTTTATAAATCATTATCCCTTGGGTTTATTATTCACTTTAGTTTATAATATCAATCATGGCCAACCATGGTCAACCATGTTTTATAAAATCAATCATGGTCAACGATAGGCAATCGTGGTCAACCATGGTCCAATGTTGCATTGTGATAAATATTCTCTCAATATGAAAATCAACCATGGTCAACCATGGTCCAAAGTCGCATTGTGACAAAGATTGTCTCAATATGAAAATAAATCATGGTCTACCATGGTGCAACGTCACATTGTCACAAAGATTGTCTCAATATGAAATTCAACCATGCTCAACCATTGTCAACCATTGTCAACTATGGTCAATCATGGTTGACATTAGTCAAACACCGTCGACCATGATCAACATTCATCAAACATGGTCGTCCATGGTCAACAATGGTCCAACATCACATTTTGACAAATATTGTCTCAATATAAAAATGAACCATGGTCAATCATGGTCAATAACCATGGTTACATTATGAAAAAGATTGTCTCTTGGTCTAATTTCACATTGTGATAATCATGGTCATCCATGGTCAACCATGGCCAACCACGGTCCAACATTGCATTTTGGCGAATATTGTCTCAATATGAAAATAAACCATGACCAACCATGGTCAATGATGGTCCAAATTTGCATTGTGACAAAGATTGTCTCAATATGAAAATGAACCATTGTCAACTATGGTCAATAAACATGATAACATTATGACAAATATTGTCTCTTAGTCCAACATGTTGGGATGGGATTCCCTAGGGTTAGTTTTGGGGAAAAAGCCAAGTTTTGTTGTAAAAAGATGGAAAGTCTCCGCAAATTGTGCTTGCAAAGCGCGTAGCTAGTTAAGAGTCAAAAAGGGTTTTTACCCTCCTTTATGTAAAGTTGAGTCGACTTTTGAGATCTACCCATGGTCCGTGGACCATGGGATTGCATAAATATGTGTGTCTTAGAGAGTCTAAGGAAAGGAAGAAGTTGGTCTATGGGTACGAGCAAAGAAGTCTAGTGCATAGATTTAAGTCTTAAAGAAGGGAAAGGCTTTGTAGCTGAGTGCGCAGAGGCCTAGAGTAGTGTCTGCAGCTGAGTGTGCAGACCCCTGAACCTGAGTGCGCAGGGAAGTATTGAGTTTGTAAACCTATATTGAAGATCAATAAAGAATATTATTGCATAAATTCCTGTGTTTTAGCTCTTTACTTCTGTTATGTATGATTGCAATATATGCTATGATGAATGTTGTCTTTATGAAATAATGATGCATTGATGCGTGAATTTACTTGATATGTATAATTAACTGAACACAATTAATGTTAAGTGATTATGCGAAGATCATAACATTGTCTGTTAAAGTTATCGAACACTTAGGTGGATCTAAGTAAATATTGGTTTAAAAGTAATCTATGGTGCGTGTAAGTAGCTAATTCGCATGTTCAGGGTCCGCAAAAGCCAGTCGTAGACCTTCGCGGAGGTCTAGAGGCCGATTCAAGGAAGTTACTGCATGTGCATTGATTATCGAGCACTAAATAAAATCACGATCAAGAATCATTATCCTCTTCCTTGTATTGATGATTTATTAGATCAATTAAAAGAAGGAGTTTACTTTTCTAAGTTAGATTTGAAAAGTGGTTATCAGCAGTTCAGAGTTACAAAACAAGATGCTTGGAAGATTGCTTTCAAGAAAAAGCAAGGACTGTATGAATGCTTGGTTATGCCTTTTGGCTTAACTAATGCTCCCGATACATTTATGAGAGTCATGAATGATGTACTCAGAGCATTTATTGATGATTTTGTAATTGTTTATTTAGATAACATTCCTGTTTTTAGTAAGACATGGGAAGACCATGTAAAGCATGTGAAGCAGACTTTAGATGTTTTAAAAAGAGAAAATCTCTATGTAAAACTGTCAAAATGTGAATTTGGTAGAACATCTTTAAATTATTTGGGTTATATTGTAGGGGGGGGTGAATTGAAGATAGATCCCTCTAAGGTTGAAGTCATTGTGAACTAGCCTAAACCCAAATCTGCTACAGAGGTTAGGAGTTTCCTAAGGGCAACACAATACTGGAGAAAGTTTATTGCTAACTTTTTTTTGTTGCAGCTCCATTACATGCTTTAACAGGATTGAAACAGATGTTTAAGTGGGGAGGCAAACAACAGAAAGCCTTCGACACCTTAAAAGAGAAAATCAGTACAACACCAGTACTAGCACTACCATATCTTCAACATCCATTTGAGATTGAGACAGATGCCAGTGACTATGCCATGGGAGCAGTGTTGATGAAACATGGAAAACCCATATGCTATCATTCTGAGATATTTACTTCTGCAGTAGTTAATTATCCTACATATGATAAAGAATTGTATGCATTAGTACAAAGTGTGAAAAAGTGGAAACATTACCTAATGGGTAAAGAAACAATCATACACACAGATCATCAACCACTTCAATATTTTCACTCACAAACTAAATTACAACAATCAAGACATTATAGGTGGATGAGTTTTCTACAACAATTTCATCTTGTCATCAGATATAAGAAGGGCATACACAATAAGGTTGCAGATATGTTATCAAGACCAATCATAAATGCATCTACTATACTTAAGCATAACTCAGTAATGCGTGAAAGTTACATTGAACAATATGCTCAAGATGTAGATTTTAAAGATGTATATGCAACTTTAAGTCATGGCAAGCAAGTAGAAGAATTGGATTATTATGTAAAGAACCAACTCTTATATCATTTGGGAAAGTTATGCATTCCACAAGCTAAAAGAGTTAACATAATTCGAGAAGCACATACTTCTCTCATATTAGGTCATTTTGGTGTAAGTAAAACAGTTGCACAATTGCAAAGGTTTTGTTATTGGCCAAGAATGCATGTGAAAGTTTCTAGATATATCAAAGGGTGTACTATGTGTGATACAAGCAAGCCTAATAATAGGAAATTAGGCGTGTACACTCCACTTCCAATTCCTTCTCATCCTTGGGAAAGTGTTTCCATGGATTTTGTTGGGGGATTGACAAAATCTAGGAAAGGTCATGATTATTTGTATGTTGTTGTGGATAGGTTCAGTAAAATGTGTTTTTTGATACCATGTAACAAGTAGGTTACAGTTGAACAAACAACAAAGTTGTGCTTTCAGAATGTATGGGTTCATTTTGGGTTACCCACTTCTATTGTATCTGATCAAGATTCTCAATTTGTTGGGAAGTTTTGGTCAAATATATGGGAGTTGATGGACACCAGGTTGAAGAAGAGCACAACATTTCATCCACAAATAGATGGTTAGACAAAAGTGGTCAACATGACCACGGAAAATTTTAGGGGAAAATTTTCGCCCTAGGGCAAAATTAAGGAGTTTTATATTTTTATTAGGCGAATATTTTTTATCACAGTACATTGTTACAAATCGCCTCAAATTTATTTTATAAAAAAAATTAGGTATGGAGGTTAGCCCACCTTATTTTAAGGGAGAGAGTAAGAAAAGTAAATTTAGCCCTTGAAATTAGGAGTTACAGCCTTCCATTCGCCCTAATTTTCAAGAATAGGTATTTATGATAGTTATTTCACCCTCCACATTTGGTGTAAAAAAGGTGTTTTTCTTTCATTGTCCCGTATTTCATGGTATTGGGGTTAATTTCGAGAAAATGACCTTATTTTTTGGAACAAATGGTCACAAAAGAATAATTAATTTTATTTAAAAATTCAAGTCTCTTATTTTCATGTTTATTTAAAGATTGAATAATGTTCTTGCCATATTCCAAGTTTGCATCTGTTTAGTCATAATCATATAAAGAATAATGGACTTTTTTTTTTTATATATTTACTCCATAAGTCACCTTATATTTAAGTGTAAATAAATAAAATATAAATAATGTGGAGTATGGTAAATAAATAAAACCTCTTTTTATACTTACTGCAAAGGTATGGTAAATAAATATAAATATAAATAAACTAGAGGTATGGTAAATAAATAAAGCCTCTTTTTATATTTAGTCCATAACCCTCTTTCTATTTAAGAAGGCTCAAAAAAGAGGTTTTATTTAAGTGAATCCTATGGGCCAAATACCATATTTATAAAAGAGGTATGGTAAATTAATAAAAATATAAATAAACAAGAGGTATGGTAAATAAATAAAACATTTTTTTATATTTACGCAAGTCACATTATATTTAAGAATACTCAAAAAATGTGTTATATTTAGGTGAAGCCTATGGACCAAATACCATGGGCCTAATTATTATCAATACCATGCAAAAAAAACATTATTAGCCCATTATTAACCTTAATATTAGTATTAATAAAAAAAAGATGGCACATGGTATTGACCCATGGTATTCACATGGAATGTAGGCTATTTAAAGGGAGGAATTAAACCAACATAGATCCATCTTTACTCTAGATCTACTAAGCCACGAGAGGGATCAAATATCGTGATATGCAAACTAGCATAGAGTGAAAAAATATTTGATCCTCGGGCTTGGTAGATCAAGCGTAAAAATGGATCTTGTAATTTAATGTCACTTAAAAATTTTAATTTGGTTAAAATAAAAATCAATTATTAATTTTATTAATTTTTATAAATTACTAATAGTAGTTTCTAAGCTCCAGGTTTATGATAACCCATGGTAATATCATGGTATTCCTGTGAGCATAGACTATTTAAAGGGGAAATTCTATCACCTTAGATCCATCTTAATTCTGGGTGTACCAAGTGCTGAGAGGGATAAATAGATTTCATCCCTCCAAGAGTGGTAGAAGTGGAGTTAAGATGGATATAGGTTGGTTTTTATGATAATGAAGATATTAAATAGGCTTAGGAAATTATATTATAAAAAACATCTTAAGGCGAATGGTTAAAGCTACATTTAGTCACTTCACAAAATTTAGTAAAAAATACCAATATCTCCATTAATATTGTTTTTTCTGATTTAACAAAAAAAAAAAATTCAAAACAGTGAAATCTTATCACTCTTTCCACATCACCCTCATAGAAGAGAGATAGTCACTGCCCAGATTTCCCACCATTTTTCAAATGTTCTCAATATGATATCTTCATGAAAAAGTTAAGGTACTGATGTTGGATTAGTTGTTTGAAAAATATGCTGGTTTGTACAACCTTTCATCTTCTCTGTTATTCTTAATTTGTCATAATGATCTGTAGGGGTTGGGCCAATGCTTGAAAAATATGCTGGTTTGTACAACCTTTCATCTTCTTTGTTTTTCTTAATTTGTCATAATGATCTGTAGGGGTTGGGGCAGTGCACCATATGGGGTTGGGCTAGTGCACCATATTGTCCTAAAAGGTGGAGATTGTGCACCAAAAAGGAAATTAATCCACATGTTACAATGTTGTTAAAAAATGCAAGACGTATGAAGGTAGTGAATTATGCTAATAAGAAATTTAGATTGGGAGAGACGTAATTAAATTTTATTATTTAATTGAAGATTTCCAATTAAAATAATAATAAATCTATATGTATATATTAATATATTGATTGGAAGGCTTTTGACAACGGTCACTTCTTTCCATTAGATCCCCTTCAGGCCTTTGGGATACCTACTACTTTCTTATATTATATAGTTGGGGCTTGCTACTTGTTGGCGTGTTGGGGTAAACAAAATGTGTTTTTTTTAATCTCGCAGTTGGAGTCTATGGAATAAGAAAGAAATTTGATAGCTTGACAAAAGTGGTACAAAATATGTTTTTTTTTTTTTTTTTTTTTTAATATCTCGTAGTTGGACTCTATGGAATAAGAAAGAAATTTGATAGCTTGACAAAAGTGGTAGAGAAAAGATTAATCTCTCCTACCTTGACAGAACTGGTGGTCGCAAGAACTTTGTTGTGGAATATTATCAAAACTAATAGAAGGATATGAAAGAGTGTACAATGAGAACCTTGACAAACATGGCCACTGAAACTTGCAACATTTTTTCTAAGAAGAGAAAATTATGTTTCTTTTTTCCAAACATGTATGTTAGTATATTACAATTTAATGAATATGTTTTCCTATTATCATATATGGTTTCATACTTTAACAAAACATTCGCCAAGACTTCAATTTTTTATTCAGTGAAATATTTGCCAAGATCTTACAAGATCTTATAATTTAGTGATAGATTCGCCATGACTTTACAGGATAATATAATCTGGTGAGAGATTCGCCAAAATAATTATATATACATATTATATTATTGATAAAATCGCCTCCCTTTTTTCCTATGTATCATGGGGATTCGCCCATTTATTATACATATAAGTTTAGGGTGGTTCTTAAAATTTTCCCTGAACAGGACAGTGATCCAGTTGCTCAGAGGTTATTGTAGCAAACATCCTAAGCTTTGGGATGAGAATTTGTGTTATGTGTAGCATGCTTACAACTGTGTCAAGCACTCTTCTACTCAGAGATCTCCTTTTGAGACTTGTTTTGGTTTTATACTAAAGTCTCCCTTGGATTTTGTCTTTGGTAAAGACATAACAACTGATGGACACAGTGATGTGGACAAAGCAACCAAGTTCATTGAACAAATCCAAGAAATTCACCAGGTGGTATAGGAACAGCTGGAAAGGAGTCAAGCCAAGTACAAGGCAAGACATGACAAGCATCCAGTCGAGCATAGTTTTCAAGTTGGTGATCAAGTCTGGCTGTACATTAGCAAAGATAGAATGCAGGGTGAAGGTAAGAAGCTAAAACCAATAAGGTATGGACCTTTCAAGATACTTGATAAAATTGGTGAAAATGCTTTTCACCTTGATTTTCCAGCTTATATGCAGATCTATTCAGTCGTTAATGCAGAAAACTTGAGATTGTATGAACCTTCATTAATTGAGGATCCTGAAGAGCAAAGTCAGTTTCCTTCTATTGAGGATTTGTTGCCTGAATATCTCAATGAGTTACAGGAGGACACAGTTCTGGATAGGAAGGTAAGAACTACACATCAAGGGGATGTTGAGTACCTGAGAGTAGGACTCAAAGGTTCAAATCCAAGCAAGGCATGATGGATAGAAATTGGACAAGTGAGGGAACTGTATCCTCACTTGATCAATGCCTAAAACCAACTTTTGGTGGTCCAAAAGATTTTCAGTGGGAAGGCGTGATCCAAAATGGATCTTGTATCAGACCTCTAAGTCTAAGTCTTCATATATATTACCGATTGGAAAACACTATCGCAGAAGAAAAACATTAAGAATGACAGAAAATAGAGCTAAGCGGAGGTTGAAGTAACGTTGCACAGGAACCGTCGTAGCAGACAGATCAACGACCCAGATTAAATCGGGATATCGTTGTTGAGCTAATTTATGTTCCTAAACTAACACAATTATTTACTATCAATCCGGGTTGTTTATTCTTGGAGGCAAATTCACTATTTGTGAAGATCAAATATAACCAAACTTTGAAAGATAAATGATTAAAAACTAAGAGAAAATATATCTTAAAACTCTTGATTCAATCAGCTTAAAAGAGGAAACATTGAAAGAGTTCTTGAACTCAAGAAGTCTACTTCCACCTCAGTTATTACTTAATGAATTAGAGATGATAACCAGAAACTCAAGATGCATAAATCATACATGAAAAAGGCTCTTAACTTAAGAGACACTTAAAGTTTTCCAACATAACTTATTCATCTTAAGATATAAATCTAAATGGAAACAAACTATTTGCATGTAAACAAAAGAGACTAATTCTAATTCACCATTTCATAGAGAGAATGCCCAACTTGAACACTTGTTTCCCAACTCAATTAGATGATGAATAAACCATTAACAAATGAAATCAATCACTATTCATAACCATGATGCAATCTGAAATAAGACCTTGAAAAACTAAAGCTACCATCAACCAGATTTGCAATGAAATAAAACTAGTTTAACTTGGAAGTGTACTTAGCTTGGAGTGGGGGCCCTCCACCCTTGCCTTGCACACTTATGAAGATGATATCAGAAGCTTTATATCAGCCAAACATCCATGTATTGATCAGCAAAATGAGAGTAACACAAGTCTCCAACTTAAGTCTTCAAACCAAAAATATTACAGCATAAAAGTATCATATGTCAATTGTGTTGAGCCATCAAAGTGTGGCTCTTAAATAAGGAGTTCATGAAACCAACTGATCTAAAATAACTCTAACAAACATATCTACTTTAATCCACCTATCCAAGTCGAATCCACCTCCCTCATCCCAAGAAATATGACTAATATCTTGGAATCCCAAAACAGCCCTATTTAGATGGGATTTCTGGATGACTAGTCATGATTGACTAGCTCCAAAAAGGCATAATAAAGCTCGATCTGTTGGAACCAAGCATAGGTGGCTTGGTCCTAGTTCCCAAGCTTTCCATTCATGCATCCCATTCGTGCTGAAGTGGCCTGCATCCATATCAACCATGAAGTGATTACGGGAATTTCTGATATTGCCAAAATTGCACTTAAAATCAAACTTTTATAAAAACTTTAGAAATTGACAAATTAAAGCTAAATACCTGATTAGACATCAAATATTCATTAAAATGAAATGGATGAAGTGAAAATGAAGGATAAATGGATAGTTAGGTAAGTTTCTCAAAGCAAAATGAGATCAAAACTGAGGCCTAACATCTCTCCCATGCTTATGATCAAGCATGTCCCCATGCTTGCTTGCTCCTCTTGGACCTTTTGCCCTCTGAAGTGGATGTTGTACCTATAGCTGTTTCCCTGTTCACACAATCAAATTCTAATTCCTGCCCTGCCTTTAACATTGCTGCTTTAACCTTTTGTTTTTCATATTTAGCTTTCCACATGTTTTTATCCTTTAACCATTGGAATGCCTGTTTGGAAAGCAATTCATTTCTCCTTTTCAACCTGCTTATTTCTTCTTGTAATTTTTCATTTGTTTTCATTAGTTTTGCATTGTCCTTTTTCTGTGCCTTGTTCTCTGATTTTAATTCCTTTTCCACAATTTTGCTTATTTCTATCTGATCTGTTAAGTCTTGGATTTTGGCCAAATGAATTTCCTTTTCAAAATCCTGAGTGGTTTTCATTAATGATTCTCCTGCATCATTATATATGGAATCCCTTTCAAGGGGTTCTTGTGCTATATCCTGTTCTTCTGGTTTTCTAGGAGAATAAGCTTCTACTTCTTTCTCAAGATCAATAGAAGTTCTATTCCTATGAACAGACATAAAAGATGTTTCAGTCTCATGCATGGCCATATTTCTAGCTCTTGTTCTTGGATATAGGGGAGAATTCATCATGCTTCTACTTTCCTGTTCTACCTTTTCCTGTATATCAATAAGTTGTTCTGTAAAATGATTTTTATGCATGAATTCTTTCCATTCTAGGCCCTTTGATTTCACCTGGTATTCCACTAAGATTTTAATTAGCCCCTGATGATAGATCTGTGCTGACCTTGGCCTATTTTCTTGTTTCACTGTTTCAATCATTTTTACAAGACTTTTGTACAGGAAATATGGTAAGTTAATTCTATCATCTCCTTTGATATGCTGTAGTAATCTAACATGATATAAATGAGCAATGTTGTATCCACGATCACATGTTAAAAACTTCTGAACAATCAAGACTAGTTCCTTCCATGGTTCATTGAACCACTCTCTGGGTATCCCCTTAGTTCTATCAAATGTCCCCTTTCGGTTCTTTTCAAGGAAGAAAGTCCACCCTTTCTCCTTGAAATGTAAACCCTTGTGATACTTTTCCCCTATCATTGGCAACTCTAAGGCTTTGGACAAGTACTCTTGAGTTACTGGGACATTGATTTCTCCTACTTGAGTTTGGTCTTAATTGAAATTATTGATGAAATCTTTAGTTATCTGATCATAATAGCCATTAAATTTCTGTAGGAATCCTATCATCCCTGACTGATACAGTTTCTCTACAGTTTCTTTGCTCCAACTCTCTATTTGAAATTTTGGTTCTACCCGGTTTGTCATGATTTCTGTGAACCAATCAATATAATCCTCTGTTGTTACTAACTTCATTTTAACAAAAATTATGACTATTGTTTTTAAATGAAATTGTAGAAGCAACGAGGCTTACCTTCCCCCTCTGACTCAACTTTAATCTGTTTGACTCTGTCCTCTTTAACCTCTGCTGTCTTTCCTCTGCACAAACTCTGTTTCAATTCCCTGTTTAAGGCACACAACACCTGAATATCTTCTATCAATACACTGTTTTCTGTTTGTTTTTGAAAAGTAAATACACATGCAGCAATAACCATGTTTTTTTCAATCTCAAAATAACATGTGTTACTGTGTATTTAAACAAAAACTTGAAAAATTTTGCTCTCGGCCTCTCAACAGCTCTTCAAAAACATTCTCTGCCTATTCACAAAGGAAAAAAATGACTGTGTAATGCACAAATTGCTCTCGGCCTCAATCCTTTTCATCATTTTTTAATAAAAATGTGACTGCGTAAATACTGCACACAGAGTTATAAGAACAGAGGTCTAATCACATGCGCTCGGCCTCATATTCCTTACTGCTTATAACAAATGACAAACAATTTTTTTTTTTTAAAACGCAGACTATGCAGCTCTCGGCCTCAAGGCACAAACAATGCAAATTCGACATTCAACTAAGATTTGCAGTCACCATTCATATATGCAGGCGTTCCTACGTCTTTCAATCTTCTGAATATGGCACAAATGCATTAAAATTTCGATACACAGGGCGCATTATGGCATGAATACATTTGACTTGTTTTGCATATACACACTACAACATTCCTCTGTTTTTATTTGACAATCCTCTCGGCATATACCAATGCGCACTCGGTTTACACACACAACACTCAAAAATATGTTTCAATGCGTTCAACCACCACATATGACAACACTCTGTATTTGAATGCGTCCTCTGTTCTGAGCAAACACATATCCAGATGCATATGACAAACATTCCATGATTTATGCGTTCTCTGTTGGCAGCTAATGACAATTGCGCACAGCCAAATCGTATTCACATTCATATGACAGACTTAATGGCTATGGATACGGTGGCGCGCAGCAAACAAATGAAGGTTATGTGCAAACAAATGGTTTAACAAGCAGCGCTCATATATAACAACCCTTAGCGCTTCGGCATCCAACTAACACTCCGTTTTTGATGCATTGACTCCACATTTAACTCGAACTCCGCTATCGTGTTATGCATGCAACATGTAATTTTAAATGCCGGGCGATTGACCATTAATTCTACACCATAATCTACGCATAAATATCTGTTCAATCTATCCATACATGCTGCAGACTTGGAGTTATCCCGGTTTTAGTGTTACCTGACTGTCACTGGCCGCGTGGGATGCAAACAAACACTTCAAATCCCTCCTTCCTCGGTCAGTCGAACTGGTGTCAAAGCAACGAAATCTTGTGAGTTAATGGCGAACTCATCCCTATCTACAGTCGCCGAGCGAAATAAACTCGAGTTCTTACCTTGTTTGCTTGCAAAACTCGGCTTCTTCTACTCATACGACTCAGATTTTGCCTTTAAAATCTCCCTCAACACACTCCTTTCTCCTTTTGCTATGTTTCGGCTTCAAACTCGACTCTCTGAGCTCTGGCAATGAAGAATGGTGGTTTGAACAGCGCAGGGAAGGTTTCTTATGACCGTTTCCTCGCTGTACCCTGCGTTCATTTGTTTGGTATACGTGGTTACATGGCCGTCCTCATTGACTCAGTCCCCCGACTGAGTCATGAGGATGGCCGTATGGTTGTTTCAAACGCATACCTTCCGCCGCTCCATCATCCAATACCCACAAACGGCCAGAACACCGTGTCTCCACCGTACCTGTGTGTTGGCCTGCGTGGCACTTATGGTTTATCATTCTATTCACTGCTGCAATGTTTGTTGATTACGGCCATCGTCGTGCGTCTTCATTGCAACGACCTTTGCATATGGCGTTTCATTATTTGGCTGCCGCACTGCTGTGTGATCATTATCATATGGCCTGTGCACAACTATGCCAATATATACCTTATGCTCCATATGTTTTACGCCCAAAGCTATGGTTGAACTTTATAACCTTTGCACTTTCAACGTTATACCATAGTTTGGTGCGTTTGAAATATATATGCCATATACCTTTCTCTCACCATCGTATTTGAATATGCTTTCGGTTTGGTGATTTTGAAATATATATATACCATAACTTGTTTTAAACATCATCCTCTCTCACCATCGAATGAATGCTTACGGCCTCCACTTGTATCATTACATTGCGCCTTTATAACTATGTTATAGGCACGGCCTTCACATGTATCATTATCATAACCCGCGGCCTTTTGTCACTATGTTATATGCTCCTTAGTTGTTTGAATATGCGCATTGGGTTATATATATTTCTTATATCTCCATATTGTATGCGCAATACTTTATACCCAATACCTTTGATATATGCGCATACTATATTCTTTTGCAACATCATTAGCTTATGCACATTTGAAAAATACTTTAGCGCTCATATAACCTATGATGTATATGTTCAATGCTTTTATACTTTAGCGCATACCTTTTATAACATAGCTTTATAATTTTAAAATGACCATTGGGGTCATATTTAAAATTATAATCATTCTAATGCTCTGAGTTCATGTGCAGGTGAAAAGAGTGGTCCCAGTTTGATCCTTTTGCGTTTAAGGAAAATACCTAGGGAAATTTATGTGAATGAAATGGAATATGAATAGGGAATGTGGGGTATATATTGGGAATGAATATCAATGAATATTTGCAGATACTAACTTCAATTAGATCAAAACTAGAAGTTTCTAAAAAAAAAATTGAATTTCAAGCACAAAATGGCTATGAATATACTCCCTTGCTGTTGTTTGTACAGGCGGAATGTTGAATGCTGTTTGTACAGATGGAATGTTGAATGCTGTTTGTACAGGTGGAATGGAATCCAAAATGTTATGGATAGATGAAAAGTAGACTTTTATTACTGCTCCTTGTTTACTATGCTCCATTTCTTGAATTGTTCAGGTCCCTTTGAATAATGTTTCTTTTTTCAGGTCCCTCTGCAATGCTTCTGATAGATTATGTCACCTCTGATCTGGTTCTGTTGCAACTAAGTTTGCTTCAGGTCCCACTGAATAATGTTTCATCTCAGGTCCCTTCTGGTTCTGCTGCAACAAATTTGCTTCAGGTCCAAAGTGAACAACACAATCCCCTAGCTGTGGCAGCTAAAATCTTGCTACAAGACTCTCCCTTGTTGAATGTTTGACTTGTCCTCAAGTCAATTGTGGAAAGGTCCTGCATTGAAATTGTGTGAGAGTAGTAAAACAAGAATACAGAATTCATAGAGTCCAGGTTTCCCTGGTTTTCCCCTATGAATTCGTGTTTGCTTAGTGCCAGTTGCCTGGTTTTCACCAGCAAACAATTTATTTGTTGTTTTGTTTTTTTTTTCATATATCTTTTTCTCTTTTTTTTTATGTTTTTTTTTTTTTTATAGATATTTTTTTTTTTTACTATTTTTTATTCTTTTTCTGAACTGGAAGATGGCAGAGCCATAATTTCCAGTCCTGATTCTTCTACCAGTTGTTTCATGAATGTCTCTTTACTAATAGGCTGATGATAAACTTTCAGCCTATGACCATTTACAACAAATGAGGTGGGGGCCTGGTCAATGGTCTTTATCTTCACTGCTCCGTTATCAAAGATCTCCTCGATTTCATATGGCCCTAGCCAGTGTGTTGTAAACTTCGCCTTAAAATCCTTGAATTTGGAGTCAAATAATAAGGCCCAGTCTCCCTTATGAAATGTCTTTGTCTTTATGTATCTATCATGCCATTTGATTCTCTGTTGCTGTACTAATGCTGTCTGTTCAATTGCTTGTTGACGATGTTCATCCAATTGGTTAAGTTCCATGATCCTTTGTTGTTGTGCTTCAGTCAGGTCCATGCCCAATTCTGCTGCTAGTCTATAGGTTTGTATCTGAAATTCAATAGGCAACAAGGCTTCTTTCCCATAGACCAACTGGTATGGACTGAAACCAGTTGTGTTTTTCCATGTGATTCTATAGGCCCATAATGCATCCTTCAACTTTTCAGACCAATCTTTCCTATTCTGCTGCACTGTCTTAGTCATGATATTTTCTAAGACTTTGTTTGTGGATTCTACCTGACCATTTTCCTGAGGATGATATGGAGTAGACTTCCTATGCTTTATCTTATATTTCTCTGTCAAATCCCGCACTAACTTTGAGGTAAACTGCGTTCCTTGATCTGTCACTATTTGTCTTGGGACTCCATATCTCACAAAAATTTCTTCAAAGAGGAAGGTAACCACTGTGTCCTCTGTCGCTCTGCTCACTGCTTTGGCTTCCACCCATTTTGTTACATAGTCCGTGCACACTAGGATGTATCTTTTTCCACTTGATGGTGGATTAATGGGTCCAACAAAATCAAGTGCCCACTGTTCAAATGGCTCAATGAGGACTTGTGGCTTGAGCGGCATTTCATCTGACATGATGGGTCTCCCTATTCTTTGGCAACTGTCACACTGTTTGACATATGCCTTAGAATCTTTGAAGATAGATGGCCAGTAATAGCCCAATTGCAGCACTTTATATGCTGTTCGCTTGTCTGCAAAATGACCACCACATGGTTCGTCATGACATGCCCTGAGAATATCTAGTATTTCATCTTCACGCACACACTTTCTAATCATTAGATCTGAACCTGTATAAAACAAATCACCATTCACCCAGCTATACCTAGAACTTTCTCTAACAATTTTCTTTCTTTGCTTGCTAGTGAATTGAGTTGGAAATTTTCCAGATGACGAGTAATTGGCAATATCTGCAAACCAAGGTGTTTTAACTGCTATGGCAAACAGATGTTCATCAGGGAAGTTGTCTATAACTGGATTTGGGTCTTCAGGTGATTGGATGCGGGACAGAAAGTCAGCCACCTGGTTTTCCTTACCTGGCCGGTCTTGGATTGTAATGTTAAATTCTTGCAATAACAGGAGCCATCTAGTAATTCGTCCATTAGTGATGGGTTTGTTCATCAAGTATTTTATTGCTGAGTGATCTGTGTGAATAAAAACTTGATATCCTGTGATGTAATGCCTGAATTTGTTTACTGCATGTATGACGGCTAACATTTCCTTTTCAGTGACTGTATAGTTTGTTTCTGCAGGTGTCAAATTCCTATTGATAAAGTATATTGCATAGTTGAACAAATTTTCTTTCTGTCCCAAAGAGGCACCTATTGTAGTGTCTGATGCGTCAGTGGAAATATGAAAAGGCAAAGACCAATTTGGTCCTCGAAGTATGGGTGCCACTGACAGTTTATCTTTTAAAATTTGAAAAGCATTCTGACAACTATTCGTCCATTGGAATTCGACATCTTTTGCTAAAAGTTTAAACAGGGGTTGAGCTATTTTGCTAAAGTTTTCTATGAATCTTCTGTAATAACCCGCATAGCCCAAGAAACTCCTAACCTCCTTTTGAGTTGTAGGTGGCATTAAGTTAACTAGGACTTGAATTTTGGCTGGATCCACCTTAATTCCGGAGCCGGAAATATGGTGTCCCAGAACTATACCCTCTGTTAACATCATATAGCATTTTTCATTACTTAATGACAGATTTGTTTCGATACATCGCTTCAAGACTTTCTCAAGATTGTTCAAACAATCTTCATATGTGTTTCCATACACCGTGAAGTCATCCATATAAACTTCTACACATTCATGGACTAGATCAGCAAATATCGCAAGCACTGCTCTTTGAAAAGTTGCAGGTGCATTGCATAAACCAAATGGCAAAACATTATATGCATAGGTTCCCCATGGGCAAGTAAATGTAGTTTTGTCTTGGTCTTCTGTTGCTATTCTAATCTGATTGTACCCACTAAACCCATCCAAGAAAGAGAAGTATTTCTTTCCAGCCAAAGAGTCTAGCACCTGGTCAATGAATGGTAGAGGAAAATGGTCTTTCAATGTAGCCTTGTTTAATTCTCGGTAATCTATACATACCCTCCATTTTCCATTTTTCTTTGGTACAACAACCAGTGGTGAAACCCATTGACTATCTGAAATAGGATAGATGAATCCAACATTTAGCAGTTTTTGCAGTTCTTCTTTCACTATTTCTTTCATCATTGGATTCATTCTTCTTTGTGGTTGTCTAACATGTTTAAGTTTATCATCTGTATAGATGTGGTGAATACATGAGTTAGGATGGATTCCTTGCATGTCAGTGTAATCCCAGGCAAATGCTTTTGAGTATTTCTGTAGTAATGCAATTACCTCTTGTTCTTGTTTTGATTGCAGCTGGTTTCCAATATTTAAATGTTTTCCAGGATGTACCTCAATTGTTTTGATTATTGGGTTGCTAATTGTGTTTACAGGAAAGATGTCTCCCAAAGAATTCTGCAAAGTTCGAATAGTACATGTTTCCTAAAAACATTGATTCAAAAATTCATTTGCAGCTTCATATTGAACTTTCCTAAGCTGCTCTAAAATACTTGGTTCTGAGATAAAAAGGTCCATCAGATCTTCATTCTCCTCTTCTTCTCTAAAATCAAAGAATTGATTGATACTATAAACTGCTTTTGTTTGTTTCTTTTCCTGGGTTTCAAGTATTGATTCTAAAGAAGTGGTTTGTGCAGGTGAATAAAGAGTGACATGCTTCCTCTCATCTCCATGTGAAATTATCATACTTCCAGATCTGCATCCTATGAAGGTATCTGCAGGGGCTAACCATGGTCTGCCTAATATCAGAGGATGTCCTCCCAAGTTTGTCTTTGGTTGCAAGATCAAGAAGTCAACAAGATATTCCCATGAATCCAAGGAAACTATGATATCTTCTAACATTCCTTCAGGAACAACCTTAGATCTATCTGCTAATTCGAATACTGTTGAGGTCGATCTAATGTTGTTTAATTGCAAAGTTTTCATTGTTTCCATTGTCATTACGTTGATAGCTGCTCCCAAGTCTATTAATGTATTAGGTATAGAGAAATTATTTATTGATATGGTAACCATTGGGATACCAGGATCAATATATTTTTCTATTATAGTTTGAGTAGACATGAGACTTGCTAATTTACCAATGACTTGGATTGTTGCAAGATCCTTTTTCTTTCTTTCTTTCCTAATGCACAGTTCCTTTATTGTCTTTGCATATATCGGTATTTCTTTGATGGCTTTTAATAAAGGAATCTTAACATATGCATTTTTTAACTCATCTAAGATATCAAATTCAGGAAGGGTTATTTTATTTTGAATTTGTTGTTCTACCAACCTTTCAGGATAAGGTGGTGTTTGTGTAATATTTGCTCCTTTTTGATTTTGTACCTTAGTTTTTGCTGTTTCAGATGATTCCCCTTGTTCAGCTGGTTCTTCTATAATTGGAGGAGAATCCTTCTTAAGCACTTTTCCAGACCTTAAATGGACATCATCAAGAGGAAGAATTGAATATGCAGGATAATATGTTGCTTCCTCTACTGTATATGCATATTTGTCCGCTTTGTTATTTGGATTTGCCACCGGTTCGGATGGTAATTGCGTTGGTCTGGGTTGATTTGAAGGTAACTGTAACTGTTGTGGTTGTGATAGTAATGGTGGTGGATTCTGCTGATGAAATGGATATGCAGAATTTTGTTGCGGAAATGGCATGGATGGAGGATATTGCGGATATGAAAATGGTTGTTGGTACTGTTGCTGGTAATGCTGTTGATATTGTTGAGACTGTTGTGGCTGTTGGTTTCCATAACCATATCCTCTCCAACCTTGTGCAGGTTGTTGTGGATGTTGTTGTGGAGGCCAACCTTTCCATGGCATTGGAGGGGTCCAAGGATTATAAGATGGATAAGCATAATTTTGCTGAGGGACTTGTGGCTGATTCGGTTGTGGCATTCTAGGTGGCCATGGTCTTCTTGGTGCAACATAATAGAAGCCTTCTTCTCCTTGCATTTCTTCCATTGAATTAGTTTGTAAGTCTTTTAATGTTACACAATTTTCAGTGGAATGATTGCCTGTACAAAGACTACACACTTGAATGCTATCTAAAGGACAATCTCTCAAAGGATGTTTCTTTTTACATTTTGAACAAAATATTGCTAAGGCTTGTTCTTGTTCTTCCTTTTTCTTGTTTGCCTTTAGCACATCTACTTGTGTCCCTAATGTACTCAAAAGATTTGTTTTGAAATTTTCCAATAGACTTCCTATTTCAGCCCTTGTTATCCCTCCTGCAGCTGACTTTGCTGCTTTGGAACTCACTTCCCTTCTTCCGGCTTTTGATCTTCCTCTAGAATATTTCTGACATAACTCAACAATTTCATCAAATGGAAGATTTGAAATATCTCCTTTACCCATTACATTTAAAATGTCAAGGTACTCATCTCTTATGCCTTTGAGGAAGATTGTACGAACAGTTTCTTGATTTAGGGAATGTTGTTTAGACTTCTGCAGATTATATGCAAACCGTTATAAATATTCTTCTAGATTTTCATCTTCTTGCTGTGTCATTCTAAACACATCTTCCTTTGAATCTCTAGATCTACAATAAGGCTGATATTTATTAAGGAAGATAGTTCGCATATCAACCCAGGAGGCTATTGTTTGTTCTCCTAAACCCATAAACCATTTTAAGGCTGCTGTTTTTAATGTTGCAGGGAAAAGACGGAGCTTATGGACATCATCAGTATAGCCATATGTTCTACATAAGATATCGAACTCAAACATGAATGAATCCGGATCTTCCGTAGACATTCCATAGAAGTTTGGCAACACAGAAGGTGGAATGTTTTTCATCTTTACTTCTTCTCCTAGTATTGCACTTGTATCTATTATTGGGAAACCAAAAGTTGATTCTTGGTCAAGTCCATCTTCTTGTCTTTTCTTGTCATTTTCTTCCTTCCTATCATTTTCGTGCTTCCTTTCTTCCTCTCTCTTCCTCCTCCATTCTCTTTCTTGTCTTTCATTTTCAGCTCTTTGTTCTTCATCATTAAGATGAACGGATCCATGTCCTTCTGCCATTGTTTGAGTTGTTTCAATTTCAGGTGGAGGTTCAAGTTGTGGGAAGATAGGAGGATCGATGGATGGAAAAACAACTTGTTTCCCTTTCTCCTTTGGTTTTCCAGAAGTGGAGAATTTTTGCTTTGCCTCCCAAGCTGACAAAGTTTGCCTTTCAATCAAGGTTAATCTTTGGCCACTTCTTTGTTTTTCAATCAGCTCTTCAATGATTGGATTACCAGTAACAGGTGTATGTGATGATCCTATCTCTACTTGTGGGGGGGTTTTGATAAATCTACCTTGAGGATCTCTAACTCTAGGCATAAAGAAACATAATTAAAGAAATGAAATGTAACTAATGTTTTTGTGTATTTTGGATTTTATCTCTCTATTGACTATGCCGATATTTGCCTCCCCGGCAACGGCGCCAAAATGTTGAGCTAATTTATGTTCCTAAACTAACACAATTATTTACTATCAATCTGGGTTGTTTATTCTTGGAGGCAAATTCACTATTTGTGAAGATCAAATATAACCAAACTTTGAAAGATAAATCATTAAAAACTAAGAGAAAATATATCTTAAAACTCTTGATTCAATCAGCTTAAAAGAGGAAACATTGAAAGAGTTCTTGAACTCAAGAAGTCTACTTCCACCTCAGTTATTACTTAATGAATTAGAGATGATAACCAGAAACTCAAGATGCATAAATCATACATGAAAAAGGCTCTTAACTTAAGAGACACTTAAAGTTTTCCAACATAACTTATTCATCTTAAGATATAAATCTAAATGGAAACAAACTATTTGCATGTAAACAAAAGAGACTAATTCTAATTCACCATTTCATAGAGAGAATGCCCAACTTGAACACTTGTTTCCCAACTCAATTAGATGATGAATAAACCATTAAAAAATGAAATCAATCACTATTCATAACCATGATGCAATCTGAAATAAGACTTTGAAAAACTAAAGCTACCATCAACCAGATTTGCAATGAAATAAAACTAGTTTAACTTGGAAGTGTACTTAGCTTGGAGTGGGGGCCCTCCACCCTTGCCTTGCACACTTATGAAGATGATATCAGAAGCTTTATATCAGCAAAACATCCATGTATTGATCAGAAAAATGAGAGTAACACAAGTCTCCAACTTAAGTCTTCAAACCAAAAATATTACAGCATAAAAGTATCATATGTCAATTGTGTTGAGCCATCAAAGTGTGGCTCTTAAATAAGGAGTTCATGAAACCAACTGATCTAAAATCACTCTAACAAACTTATCTACTCTAATCCACCTATCCAAGTCGAATCCACCTCCCTCATCCCAAGAAATATGACTAATATCTTGGAATCCCAAAACAGCCCTATTTAGATGGGATTTCTGGATGACTAGTCATGATTGACTAGCTCCAAAAAGGCATAATAAAGCTCGATCTGTTGGAACCAAGCATAGGTGGCTTGGTCCTAGTTCCCAAGCTTTCCATTCATGCATCCCATTCATGCTGAAGTGGCCTGCATCCATATCAACCATGAAGTGATTACGGGAATTTCTGATATTGCCAAAATTGCACTTAAAATCAAACTTTTATAAAAACTTTAGAAATTGACAAATTAAAGCTAAATACCTGATTAGACATCAAATATTCATTAAAATGAAATGGATGAAGTGAAAATGAAGGATAAATGGATAGTTAGGTAAGTTTCTCAAAGCAAAATGAGATCAAAACTGAGGCCCAACGCAACCAAGTTCATTGAACAAATCCAAGAAATTCACCAGGTGGTACAGGAACAGCTGGAAAGGAGTCAAGCCAAGTACAAGGCAAGACATGACAAGCATCCAGTCGAGCATAGTTTTCAAGTTGGTGATCAAGTCTGGCTGTACATTAGCAAAGATAGAATGCAGGGTGAAGGTAAGAAGCTAAAACCAATAAGGTATGGACCTTTCAAGATACTTGATAAAATTGGTGAAAATGCTTTTCGCCTTGATTTTCCAGCTTATATGCAGATCTATTCAGTCGTTAATGCAGAAAACTTGAGATTGTATGAACCTTCATTGATTGAGGATCCTGAAGAGCAAAGTCAGTTTCCTTCTATTGAGGATTTGTTGCCTGAATATCTCAATGAGTTACAGGAGGACACAGTTCTGGATAGGAAGGTAAGAACTACACGTCAAGGGGATGTTGAGTACCTGAGAGTAGGACTCAAAGGTTCAAATCCAAGCAAGGCATGATGGATAGAAATTGGACAAGTGAGGGAACTGTATCCTCACTTAATCAATGCCTAAAACCAACTTTTGGTGGTCCAAAAGATTTTCAGTGGGAAGGCGTGGTCCAAAATGGATCTTGTATTAGACCTCTAAGTCTAAGTCTTCATATATATTAACGATTGGAAAACACTATCGCAGAAGAAAAACATTAAGAATGACAGAAAATAGAGCTAAGCGGAGGTTGAAGTAACGTTGCACAGGAACCGTCGTAGCGGACAGATCAACGACCCAGATTAAATCGGGATATCGCATCGAGAGAGGCCATCAGAGTATATCAAAGGAAAACCTAAGGGAAATGTGACTACAATCCAGCGACACAATATGGACCATTGATCGGTGCGCAAATCAATGGTGGAGATCACAGTATCGCATCGTAGATTCCAAAGGGGAAGGGACCAAACCACAGACCCGAAGGAGTTATGAAATAAAATAGCGAAGGATTTGAGTTCCGTGGTAAGCGGTATTTTAGGCAGGCTTCAGGCGGTAAGCAGTATTGGAGAGGCTCCACCCGATTCCATACACTGGCCAACATGTAACACGCCACAGGAGAGTGAAAACCACTTTTTCTGGTGGGTAATCTCTGTACAAGTGGGCCACCTGAAATGGCCATCAGCCGTTGGATTAGCGATCACGGATCGGACGGTGAAGAAGGCACGAGCTGGTTGGATGACCGTCAAATGGAAGGAAGATCAACTATGGGATTGCAACAACAATAAAACACGGATCCGAGAGGATTATAGGGCGGACTTGATATCGTTTGAAGTCCGACATTGGCGTTTTGTCGGATTTTCTATGTATTTCCTTTGGGAACTAAAAATACGTTGTTTTGAGGATTTGTGCCGGGGAAGGCCAAACGGCTGATTCCACCCATGCCCGCCAGTCTTTCCGCCTGTTAGCTGCCTTGTGCCCCAATGCCTTAAGCGTTTTACAATAATTATTTAAACGCTCAGCAGGGAGATGAAGGGACAGTGCCGGGAGCCAGAGAGCCCAAACATGGAAATGAACAGATAGCGTTGTTAAGCTTAAAAAGTCATCCCATAACAGAACAGACACAAGAGAAAGTCAGTTGAAGATAGTCACAGAAAGACAGTCAGTCAGTTAGATCGAGGCAAATTGAATAGAGGAAGAGGACAGAGGGAGAGTCTATGCACTCTTTTAGACTCGAGGTTTTCGAGCAGATCCCTCTTTGATGTCACTGTTGGTTGAGACTCTATTTTTGAGCTCACTCCTGTAATAATCTGTTCTTGAAGACATAATATAGAGGTCAACACTGAAAGCTGGACCAGGAGACGTAGCTAGGGGATCTGGTGAACTCCTTTATTATTTTGACTGTGTTGATGTTTCTTTTTAATTGTTCATTATCTATATTATTCGCAATCTTTTCGATCCGCTACACTAAGTAATATAGGCATTCCTGCACATGAGTCTATAATACCTTTTCTTCTTGATTTAGTATCCATTTTGAATCACCCGTAACCCATCAAATTCAGCGAGTTCCTCTCTTTGCTCTTGCCAAATATTTTCCTAGGGATATTTATTCTCAATTTTATGGAAATTCTTGTTGTTTCCACCATTGTGACTTTCGTCAAACAAATGGTGGACAACCTGTGATCCTACAAGTTTTTCCTAACCTGCTCCAACTCTAGCCCAATTCAAACCCAGTGTTGAAATTGGGCTTCGATACCAATTTGTAATGTCCCTATCCCCGATTGGGAAACACTACCAAACATAACTACAAAAAACCTTAGTAATTATGAAAGCATTAATATTTCAAACCATCCAGGAATGCTACTATACCTAGAAAGTTATGCTAATATGAACACAATACCCTATGCCCTAAATTTGCTTCTCATGGTTTTTATTATATAATTAAATGATTAATGTAGTGGGGATAATTTTTCTTCATCAATAATTAACCAACACATTAATTTTAGTGACATACATTCGCAACGAAAACACATAATTGTAACCAGAACTTAGATAGGGTTTGGAGCTAAATATACATGTAATCACGCATGGCATACAATTACAACAAATAACCATCTTAGGGTTTATTAAAGCTAACAAACATGGCATATAAATAAAACATCCCACACAATTACAATACAATAATTAGCCACTATAGGGTTTATTAGTAGAGCATATATAAACACAAAAATAACCATAACCCAGGTCACATTGCAACATGCTTATCTATAGAGATGGATCAAATGGCTACACCCTCTCCACTTTCCTCCTAGCCATAGAATATGTGGCTCATAAATCCAGCCGCAGGCCACCCTCGAGTTGAGGCAATAGTTCCATAGGCAATAATTACCAAAAAATACCACACATTCGTGGCCAAGGTGCCAACCCAACAGTCACATTGCTCTAGGACTCCAGGAACCCTCTAGGCGAATTGCTCAGGTCTCAACTTGGTGGGTTGGTTGCAGGTGTTGAGGATAACTATTCAAAACAAGTGACTATCGTTCTAACTCAGGTGGTAGTTCTTCTCGGATTTCCTTTGGAGTTTCAATCATCTGCCACTAAATTTAGTTTTTCTGCTAAAATAGCAGAAATGATCAATTTACCTGAAATTTGGTAAACCTTAACTTTCCCCACAAAACCAAAAGGAAATAAAACTCTAATTTAAAACCTTATTGCGTCCACCTTGTCACAAACCTTCATCGTTTTAATCCTCCACCGTCGATCTCAACACTCAATCCGACAATTATCGCTTTCCTCGGATGATCTCCACCATTGATCAATCCCGCTTGATCCAACGGTTGACACATAATATCGTGTGGAATTCTTGCCGATGTATAACAAGTCGAGGGCATGCGAGAAAAGCAGTTTCCCCGAGCTACGTGTCGACCGTTGAATAGAATCGTGTGAAATTTTGAAATACCACTTAGCACTTTGAGACTGCGCGAGAAAAAACCTTCGCCTATAAAGACCACTTTCCTCCTCTGTTTAACTTCAGCGCTTGTTGGTACACGATGACCGTTGATCTATTGGATTTGTCAATCAGACGATTTATGTTCTCTTTTGGGTTTTCTCCACAATTTGTCGGGGTTTTCCACGTTCTTCCAAGAAATTGGACTTTCGCCAGGTTTAGACTGGTTCCAAGTTATATTCTCTGGGATTTCGAAAAACAACCAAATTATTTCAATACGTAGGGGATGAAGGTTTTAAACACAAGAAAACAAATTATCCAGAGTCTAATTCTATAGGGGCCAAACTGGAAATCAACAACACTCAAGATATTTTGAAGAAAGTTCAATCCTCCGGGATTTAACCATTCATGCGCAGAAATGCATAGAGAGATTTCAACTTTTACAGTCTAATCTTCCACAACCAAAATCCCTTTTTATTAATTCAAAACTTACATAAATACTTGTACATACAACAACCATATCCTAATTCAAAAGAAAGAAAATGCCTAATCCTATCTAATCTGCATGATATTCTCCTAGAGAATCTCAACTAAATATAACTACTTGAACTATTATATGATAATCCAAATCCTGAATTCTAACTCTAATCCTATCTATAAAGCTTTGTAAACTGATAGCTAAAGGACCCCACTGCTTTGCTTGTAAACTTTTTTTTTTTGTATTTTTGGAATAATTCGAAGTTTTTTTGTCTTCAAGCCTCATGCTCTTGCATCAGATTCCTGAGGAAAAAATTCTTCATGGGCTCCTCTCCATGGGTTCTTCTACAGAACTGCCCAACTTCTATAGCATGGCCTCTATCATCCAAGTAGCTTCAGTAACTGGTTGATCCTTCCACTTGACCAAATACTCAAAATAATCCTGTCCCCTTGTCCCTTTAAACAATCTCTTATCTAAAATCCTTTCTGGCTGCAATTCCTTTGCTGGTAATTGTTTTACCCAATCAACCTCTTGTTCCTCTTGATCCTCTGTTGTATCATCTGCATTTCTATCTTCATTCCTGTACAAATCAGCAACATTGAAAATTGGAGATATTCCAATATCAGGGGGTAATTCAATTTCATATGCATTTGCACAAAATTTCCTTAAGGCTATGCATGGTCCAATTTTCTTAAATTTTAACTTGTTATACTCCCTTTTTGGAAACCGTTCCTTCCTTAGGTGTGCCAAAACGAAATCTCCAACCTCAAAATTAACTTCTCTCTTCTTCAAATATTCTCTGCCCTTGTACTTTACGTTGTTGTCCTGTAACTGTTGTTTTACCTGTTCATGTATTGCTTGAATCTCTGAAGCAAAATCTTCTCCTTTAACACTTCCCATTTCAGCCTTTCTCAAGTCTCTTAACTTAGACTCCTCTTGGGTGCATTCCATAAACTAGATGGAATGGACTTTGCCCTGTACTCATGTTAGGAGAATCATTATAAGCATATTCAGCCTTTGCCAAAACTTGATCCCACTACTTTGGATGTTCACCTGCAAGACTTCTTAGAAGATTACCCAAGCTTATGTTTACAACTTCAGTCTGTCCATCAGTGTGAGGATTATAAGCTGAACTGAAACTCAGTTTAGTACCAAGTTTCTTCCACAAGGTCCTCCAGAAATGACCAACAAAGCTGATATCTCTGTCTGAAACAATGCTCTTAGGTAACCCATGTAACCTTACAATCTCCTTAAAAAATAGATTAGCAAAGTGAGTAGCATCACTGGTTTTATAACATGGAATAAAATGTGCCATTTTAGAAATTCTTTCAACCACAACATAAATTGAATCATTTCCTATTTGAGTTTTTGGTAAACCCAAAACAAAATCCATACTTACCATATCCCAAGGTCTATCTGCAATAGGTAATGGAACATACAAACTTGTGTTTTGGCTCCTTCCCTTTGCATACTGACAGACTTTACAATTCTTCACATACTTCTCCACTTCAAATCTCAGCTTCGGCCAAAAATAAAACCGGTTCAACTGCTCATAAGTCTTATCTACACCAAAATGTCCTCCAAGTCCACCACTATGTTTCTCCGTAATCAAATTCTCCCTCATAGAACAATTTGGTATGCACAACTAATTTCTTTTAAACATTAATCCTTCTTGCAAGAAAAAATCCAGCCACTTACTTCTGTCTAACAAAACAAGATTCTTACAAGCTTCAAATGCCTCTTTAAAATCTAAATCCTTCTCATATAATTCTGTAAGAAAATCAAAACCCAAGACTTGAATTTGACTTTCGTGAATTAAAATACTTTTTCTGCTTAAGGCATCTGCTACCTTGTTTGATTGGCTGATTATATGCTTCAATACAAAATTAAATCCTTGAAGATATTCTACACATTTTGCATGTTTCTGACTAAGATTTGGTTGTTGCATAATGTACTACAATGCATGGTTGTTTGAATAAAGTATAAACTCTTTAGACATCAATTAATGTCTCCACTTTTTAAATGATTGCACCACTGCATAAAACTCTTTATCATAATAAGAATATTTCTTCTTTGATTCATTTAGTTTTTCATTGAAATAAGCTACATGTATGTCCTCCTGACTTAAAACAGCTCCAATGGCCTCTCCACTGGCATCACATTTCACTTGGAAAGGTTTATTAAAATCAGGCAAAATCAAAATAGGTTTCTCAGTGATCTTTCTTTTCAACAGTTGGAAGTTCCTTTCTGCTTCAACATTCCATTGAAATGGTTGTTTATCCTTCTTTATATTGTCAATAATAGAAGCATTGATCTTACTAAAATTCTTTATGAATTTCCTATAAAACTAGCATGACCATGAAAACTCCTTACCTCAAAAACAATTTTTGGTGAAGGCCACTCTATGATTTCCTTTATCTTCTCTGGATCCATCTTTACCCCATCAACAGAAGCAACAAAGCCCAAATATACCAACTCTTCTTTCATGAATAAACATTTCTTTAAATTTAGCAGTAACTTTTCTTGTTGTAGCTTCTGTAAGACATAATTCAGATGTCTCATGTGTTCCTCTTTAGATCTGTTGTAAACTAATATATCGTCTAGATATACTAGTATAAATTTACCAATAAAGTCTTTCAACACTTCATTCATAAGCCTCATAAATGTACTAGGAGCATTTGATAACCCAAAAGGAATTACCATCCATTCATATAATCCCTATTTGTTTTAAAAGCAGTTTTCCACTCATCTCCTTCTCTAATCCTTATTTGATGATACCCACTTTTTAAATCCAGCTTTGTAAAATACCTTGCTCCACTTAAACAATCCATAAAATCTTCAATTCTAGGTAAAGGAAATATGTACTTGATTGTTATTTTGTTGATTTCTCTTGAATCAGTGCACATTCTCTAGCCTCCATATTTCTTTGGACTCAACATTGTTGGCACTGCACAAGGACTCAAACTCTCTCTAATCAGTCCTTTATCTAACAGTTCCTCAACCTGGTTTTTGATTTTTTCATTCTGTGTAGGAGTCATCCTGTAAGCTGCCTGATTTGGCAGATTTTCTCTTGGAATCAAATCTATATGATGACTGATTTTTCTAATGGGTGGTAACTCATTAGGAAAATCATCTACAATGATATCACAATAATTGTCTAACATCTCTTGAATTTCAATTGGAAAATCAGAAACTTTAGTGGAAGTAATTATTAGCTTGGGTTTACAAATCAATGCAAAATTTACCTCATCCTCTTCAATCTGTTGCAAGTATTCTTTTCAACTCAGCAATAAATTCTTTGGACCAGACTTCCTTGATGCATCCTCTTCTTCCATAGGCAGCAATGTATGATTGACTCCATCTTTACCAAATTTATATGTGTTCTTTTTCCCATCATGCATAGCTCCTCTATCATACTGCCAAGGTCTTCCCAGCAATTTGTGACACACATCCATAGGCATCACATCACACAAATTTCTATCTTTGTATTTTCCCAACTGCAACTACACTTCACACTATTCATTCACTAACAATTGATTTCCTTTTTGAAGCCATGACACATTATAAGGTGTTGGATGTTTCTTTGTCTTCAATTTCAACTTCTCCACCACTTCTGTAGAGACCAAATTATTAGTGTTGCCACTATCAATTATCATTTGATAGCATTTTCCTTGAACCTTGCACACAGTCCTGAAAAAAGTCTTTCTTTGTGTTGGTTCAACAACCTCCTTTGCTAGCATTGACAAAACTTTGTTAACTACTAAAGATTCCCCTTTCTCTGGTACATTTTCTTCTGCTGACACCTATGCTACTTCTTCTTCAGTATGAGCAACAATTGCATTTCTCTGATTTGTCCCTGCATTCTCTGGGCACTCATAGGGTCTATGTCCCAACTCGTTACATCTGTAACATCTAATTTCTCTTCCTCTGCCTCTGTCTCCTCTTCCTTTGGAAAACTTTCTCTGCCACTTGCATCACCTCCTATGGGTGTATGCTAACTTGAGCTACTGCTAGCTCCATCTCTAGGTGTTGTAGATCCTCCTCTACCACCTTGACTTCCCCTTCCTCAGAAAATACCTCTATTTCTAGTAGATTGCTTCCTCACGAGTTTTTCTTCAGCCTTCAATACCATCTGATAAGCCTCTTCTACTGTTTTAGGATACAACACACTTATCTCATCTTGAATCTCCATTTTGATACCATTTACATATCTTGCAACCTTCTCATCTGTATGTTGAATTTTTCCAGCTCTTATGCTCACTTTATAGATGTTGAAAATGGCAATAAGAAATGCTAAAAATAGCACTACCATAAATAGCAGTTTGGGTACCAGTGCTGGATTGAGAAACAACGAATGAAAAATGGAAGTGCTAAAAATAGCATTCTATTTTTAGCAGTTCAAGATGGATTCCTATTTTTAGTCATTCCCTGGACTAAAATAGGAAGTAAAATTCAAATTTGAACTTAACAGCTGTTTGGAAATAAATTAATTAATTCACCATGAGTTAACTAGTTATGAAAAATCAAACATGAAGTCTATGTGAGAACATGCAATAGTTTCTCCATTAATTGAGGAATTTATCCATTAGTTAAAAAGATAAGGATGAGCACTAATTTGAGTTGTAATTAGTTGGTTCAGTTAACTGAGTCAAGTCCAGTTAGATTGATTTAAAAATTTTGTTTAAATTAATGTGAGTTTAGTTAGTTAATGCTTGCATGCATGTAACTGCTGTTCTTCAGATAACTAAATATTCTCTCATGAATAACTCATGCATGTCAGTTTAGACAAAGACTCAGTTGATATCAGAGGAGGGACAATGTACTATCGGTTGGATGGTTTTTTCCTATAAAGGAAACTCATCCATGGAGAAGGATTTATCTCCTTCAGGACTGCGCAGTTAGATCAGAGGTTGGTGAGTGTCTGAAGAGGCCAATTCACACATGTGGCTTCACTGGACCCAAAGAAAAATTGTGTAAATAAATAGGAGGCTTGGAGGGCAGAGGAGAAAGTTTGAGAGAGGCCTTTGACTGTCTATGAGCAGCAGAGGGATTGTAGAGAGAGCATGATAGCTTGTGAGCTGATTCCTTTTGTAATCCAGACTATATTTCCACTTGTATGATAATACATAGTTGGGGTTTTAGGTTGAGGCTTTCCCCAAGTTATTTCTTCTGTGTTATGTGTGATTGCTTCTTGGCAAAAACTTACCTCTCAACTTGGCCACCATCCTATTTCAATTCTTAATTGGCTGCTTACCAAGTCTCCTTCTTTCCGCCTACACTCCATCCCACCAAAGTGCTACATTTCCTTTCAATTTGGTGATAGAAAATTTCACTCTCTTTCCTTCTTCTGTTTCTTCATAATCAATTTTTTTTTCCATGTCATTAATCTAGTCTATCAACTCCTCAAGGTTTAAACCTCCTATATAAACTGAAACCTCAAGTCTAGGTTTAGATGTAGATCTCAACACTGATCTAAAGAATCTCATTTCATTAGTAACATTTGCAAGTCCCTCTTCTTCTGCAGCTTCAACTTCATGCTCACTGACATCTCCAACATCTACATCTCTTCCCATTTCCACTGCTTCTAGTCTAGTTTGCATCTGTTGCATAGCTTCCAACACTTCATCATTTTCAACTAGTCTTCCTCTTCTACCACGTCCTCTTCCAACTCTGAAAGCCATGTTGGATTTCTTTCTCTGATCTCTGAGATCCTATTCAGTGTCAGTAGGCTACTCTGATACCACTAATGGTGGGATGGTTGCAGGTGTTAAGGATAACCATTCAAAATGAGTGACTATCGTTCTAACTCATGTGGTAGTTCTTCTCGGATTTCCTTTGGATTTTCATTCGTCCACCACTAAATTTAGCTATTTTGCTAAAACAATAGAACTGATCAATTTACTCAAAATTTGGTAAAACTTGACTTTCTCCACGGAACCAAAAGGAAGGAAAACTCTAATTTAAAACATTATCGCGCCCACCTTTTCACAAACCTTCATCACGTTAATCCTCCACTGTTGATCTCAACACTCAATCCAACGGTTATCGCTTTCCCTGCTCGCAAACTAAGCAGATGATCTCGACCGTTGATCAATACAGCTTGATCCAATAGTTGACACGTAATATCGCGTGGAATTCTTGCCGATGTATAACAAGCTGAGGGCACGCGAGAAAAGTAGTTTCCTCATGCTACATGTCGGTCGCCAAATGGAATCGCGTGAAATTTTGAAATACCACTTACCACTTTGAGACTGCGCAAGAAACAACCTTCGCCTATAAAGACCACTTTCCTCCTCTGTTTAACTTCGGCACTTGTTGGTATGCGATGAACGTTGATCTATTGAATCTGTCAATTGAATGGTTTACATTCTCTTTTGGGTTTTCTCCACAATTTGTCGGGGTTTTCCACTTTCTGCCAAGAAATTGGACTTCGGCCAGGTTTAGACTGGTTCCAAGTTATATTCTCCAGGACTTCGAAACACAACCAAATTATTACAATACGCAGGGGATGAAGGTTTTAAACACGACAACACAAATTATCCAGAGTCTAATTCTACAGGGGCCAAATTGGAAATCAACAACACTCAAGATATTTCGAAGGAAGTTCAATCCTCCGGGATTTAACCATTCATGCGCAGAAATACACAGAGAGATTTCAACTTTTACAGTGTAATCTTCCACAGCCAAAATCCCTTTTTATTAATTCAAAACTTACATAAATACTTGTACATACAACAACCAGATCTTAATTCAAAGGAACGAAACTACCTAATCCTATCTAATCTGCATGATATTTTCCTCGATAATCTCAACTAAATCTAACTACTTGAACTTATTACATGATAATCCAAATCCTAAATTCTAGCTCTAATCCTATCTACAAAGCTTTGTAAAGTGACACCTAAAGGACCCCACTCCTTTGCTTGTAATTTTTCTTTTTGTATTTTTGGAATAATTCAAAGTTTTTTGGTCTTCACGCCTCATGCTCCTGCATCACAACCCAACAATCATGCTACTCCAAAGCTCCAAGCATCGTCCAGGCCATAACCGAAATTGATTTCCCACCAAAACTCCATGGCCACTAGGCCATAAACAGGACCATGAAATCCTAAGAGCACCAAGTTCCCCTCAGAGCCAACATTGGGGCTCCCATCATAAATTAGATGCATCCATACGTTACGGTTAAATTAATAATCATACCTTGGTCGGTCCAGAGTCCAACCATATGACTCACTAGCCATTATTCAGTCTCAAAGTCCTTCCTTGAACTCATTGACTATTCCCCCTCTAGCCATCCTTCGATGAATGCCCCAATTTGCACACAAACATAACCTTTTATAACCACATAGCCTTAACTAGCCAAGTGGCACTCACTGGAGCCATGTCGGCCCCAAGGCACACTTTTCCTTGAAAGAACACAATTGTTTCCTTTTTATTTGGAGTTGCGCCCCCCATACTCTTTCTGTGGGGTGGGCACCATAGCTAGCCTTATTTTATTATTACTGTGATATTTTATTATATTAATTACAATTGATGATCTAAGGCCTCACAACCTTTACATGCTTAAATCAATTTCCAGGCACAATGGGCCAATACTTTGGCTCATCAATATCACATGCCAAAAAACCATTTCTTGTTTCACAATCAAAATATTTTATAAATATGTAATTTTTAAATTTAATTTTATTACATTTTTGGGTGAGAGAGACACTCTCCAACACATTATGGAAGAGATGTTGTATCATTATATTATGTTATGTCATCTAAACATTTTGACTCAATGAAATTACATAAAAATTACAATTACATTAAAAAATAAAATTATTAATTATTAATATTTAAACCAACCTAGATGTGTCTTAACTCTAGATGTATCAAGTTTCGAAAGAGATCAACTTTCCTCAAATTTTTCTCTCAAAAAAGAGGTTTGCACCTAAAGAGATTTTATCCCTCTTGACGCTTGATAAATCCAAAGTTAAGATGGATCTAGGTTGGTATACACAAATACATTTGTATATATATACATGAATAATCACCCTTAATGCTCTCTCTCTCTCTCTCTCTCTCTCTCTCTCTCTCTCTATATATATATATATATATATATATATATATATATATATATATATATATATATAATTCTATGAAATCACTGAAAATGAAACATATGATATAGGAATCGTGTCCTTACAATGAATTTTAACACTCAAACGTGAAAATTGATTGCTTCTTTTCACAATTTTTCCTTGTAATAAAAATAAATCGAATGATCACGAAACTTTCTTGGCCCCTGCATTTTAATTTAAGGGTGAAATTATATCATTCTAGCCATTAGGGATTTCGTCAAACACTTCACAAAAAAACTGTGATTCCTCGCTTCTAACTCAAACTTAGTTTAGTCAAACCCAAGAACCCATCAAATTTGGCGAGTTACTTTCTTTGCTCTTTCTAGATATTTTCTTGGGGTTATTTGTTCTTAATTCTATGGAAATTCTTGTTATTTCCACTATTGTGGCTTTCATCAAACAAATGGTGGACAACCTGTGATCCTACAAATTTTTCCCAGCCTACTCCAACTCTAGCCCAATTCAAACTTATTATTGAAACTGGGCTCTGATACCAATTTTTAATGTCACTAGCCCTGGTCGCGAAACACTACCAAACAAAACTGCAAAAACCCTTAGCAATTAACTACGGAAGCATTAATATTTCAAACCATCCTAAAATGCTACTATATCTAGAAATCTATGCTAATATGAACGTAGTACCCGATGCCCTAACTGTGCTTCTCGTTGTTTTTATTATATAATCAAATAATTAATGCAATGGGGGTAATTGTTCTTCATCAAAAATTAACCAAAAGATTAATTATACCAACATACATTCGCAACGAAAAACACACATGTAACCCGACCCTAGATAGGGTTTGTAGCTAAATATACATGTAATCACGCATGGCATACAATTACAAAAAATACTCATCTCAGGGTTTATTAAAACTAACACACATGGCACATAAATAAAACATCCCACACAATTACCATACAATAATTACCCACTATAGGGTTTATTAGTAGAGCATATATAAACACATAAAAATACCCATAAATCAAGTCATTATACAACACACTTATCTGTAGAGATGGATCGACTGGTTGTGTGCTCTCCACTTTCCTCCCAACCATAATCCATGTGGCTCGTAAATTCAACGATAGATCACCCTCGAGTTGAGGCGACAATTCTATAGGCAACAGTTATCGAAAAATACCACACATTCATGGCCAAAGTGCCAACCCAACAATCACACTCCTCTAGGGCTCCAAGCACCCTCCAAGTGAACTGCTAAGGTGCCAACCCAATTGTCATGCTACTCCAAGGCTTCAGGCATCCTCTAGGCCATAACCGAAACTGATTTCCCACCAAAACTCCATGGCCACGGGGCCATAAACAGGGTCATCAAACCCTTAAAGCACCAAGCTCCCCGGAGCCAGCTTTGGGGCTCTCATCATAAATTGGATGCATCCATACGACGGGATTAAGTTAAAACCCATACCTTGGCCTATTCAGAGTCCAACGATATGACTCATTGACCACCAGTGGGTCTCAAAGTCCTTCCTCAGACTCACTGACTATTCCCCCTCTAGCCATCCTTGGATTAATGCCCCAATTTGAAAGCAAACATAACCTTTTATAAACACGTAGCCTTAACTAGCCAAGTGGCACTCACTAGAGCCATGTTGTCACACCCCTACACCTGCGGTAGTCTTCCAACCGCTTGTAGCAAGGTGCGGCACCATCGAACGCGTTCTTTTCACCAATACTAACATTCGTGGACTACGCCTACTTTCACATTAACATACTTAGCTTGTGTTTTGCAACTAAGTAAAAGCAATTATCCTTTATACTTAATGAAGCCCATACTCATTCATTATCATCATGCAATTATACCGAGAACAATAACAATTGCAAACAAGTATAAAGGGGAGGGGCAACTCCCTGTAATGTGAGTCTGCCCGACAATATATTATATCAGTTTTTCAATAATACAATCACCAAGTATACTTGGCAAAACTCCAAGTCTATACTTAGAATATTTTACAACCAAGGCATAGAACAACCTTTTACAATCATGTGCACCCTTGCACAAAGAGAAGTGCTCACCCGAGCCACTTATACCTCCCTACCAAGTCCTGCACAAACAACCCGAACCTCGACACGCTTGCCTACACTCCAACCGGCATAAGAAACTCCAAATCTGCACTTGGGTAGAGCGCATGAGCTATGCGCAGCTCCTCCTCTTCCTTGCGCAGATTTTACCCCTTCCTCATGCGCATAAGTGAATGAGAGTTCGAATGATTGATGAACAAATGAGCTTAAAGCTCCACATACTTATACCATATTCAACGTGGGATTACATGGGGTGTGCAGCCCCATGGCCGACCCCACAACCACTCATAACACATGCCCATATGTATTATTTACAAGTCGGTTGCACATGTTTCTAACATCGCATATGTGCTCACGTCCAACACTTAGTCGCATTAAGTGTTCCTTGTTTTGTCGCATTTTATGCCGCATTTCCTCCGCACAAGTGTCGCACCCGTTGCACATTTCCTCCGCGGACCTGTGCGCCCGCCCGCGCACCCGCTCTCGTGCATGACTCGTCGGTGCCTGTTGCACTCTTCTCCCAAAGGCCTTACATCCTCCTCCACCTGAAATCATTGTCGTCCTCGACAACATACCATCCCGGTAGCCATCCACCAAGATCATCACTCATCTGTGATGTGAACTCCCCTTCACAAGGCAACCACCCTTGCAACATATGTAGGGACTCTTCTCCAATATGTCTCGGCTTAATGACCAGCTGCCACCAAGCTCACCATACCAAGGCATGCACCTCCACGGTATGCTCTCCATAAGATGTCATCTCGATCCATATGTCACCATGTGAACCTCTGTCATGATACCCCAGCATAATGCCAACACATCTCTGTACACTACGCGTCCTCATGTCTGAACTAGTTGCGTAGCTAATCCAACCATCATGCTCAATCCATGAGAGTGAACATCCTCATGCCATCATCAGCTGTTCCTCAAACATCTGCCACATTCTTGACTCCTCAAGAATCTATCTCCAATCCATGCTCAGGTCCATGGAAACTCCATCCATCTCATCTGCAACATGTCATGATGCTTGATGCCAAGCCATCCTTGCACCATCAGCCATACCTGCTCAAACATGTTTAAGGGCTCACTGCCATGAGCAGCTAACAATAAGCCCCATCTTCTTCATCCATCTAAGAAGATGTAGAGGGAGTAGAGCCTGAAGGCTCTCCCTCACTAATCAACTCGATCCACCTATCAGGATCCTCAATCTCCATCCTTTGTAGATAAGCAACCCGGTCTTCCTTCTGGACATCTAGCCTCACATATACCTCATCATCATCATCATCATCCTCCACTAGCTCTAGCCTCCTTGTCAAATCCAAGATGCTATCTGAAAGTGATCTAATGACCAATGACTGCTCGGCAAGCTTTGTCTCAACACTAGACAACCTCTTGTTCATCTTCTCCTTATCCTCCATTTGCATCACTCCCAATTTACAATCAGGCCTTGTCACACCAATGGGTACATCTTCCCTTCCATCATAAATGTAGAGCTTCTTCAAATTTGGAACGATCATAGCATCAAATTGTTTCATGAACTCCATACCCAATACAGCTTCATAGTCATCAATCCGCACTATAGTGAAGTCCACCTTCCTAGTCCATTCACCAAGTGTAGTGTCCACCCTTTCAGCTATACCAAGAATCTCAATAGGAGGAGAATTCACTGTCTTCATTTGTGCCTTTCCCGGTACAAACTTCGGCCCAATTCTTCTCGCAGTATCTTCGCTCATGAAGTTGTGAGAAGCCCCACTATCCACCATAGTGAGCACATCAGCAGCCCCAAGCTTCATTCAAACATACTCCAACTTGTTCCTTTCAGGATCCCTTCTAGAGGCCACTTCTGTAGTAGCAGAAGCACCAAGTATCTGCATCATCCCCACAGAAGCATCTTCATTCTTTCCATCAGACTGTGCAATAGCGGCCACCTTCGGTTTAGAGGGTCAATTCTTCACCATGTGTGGTCCTGCACATATCCAACACTTCAAAGGTTTTCTTCCTCTTTGAACCATCATCCGATTTCAAAGCATCATCCTTCTACTTTTCTTTCGGCTTGTCAGACTTCTTTTTCTCATCAGAATTCTCATCATAATGATACACCAACCTATCAACCGCAGCAAAAGCCTCCTCAAGTGTCCTAATCTTCTACCTCTTCACCTCATTGCATGCCCCAGAATTCAACCAAATAATGAAGTTGAACACCTTGTCCCTTTCCGCCATGTCGGGAAGTTCCAGAGCTACACTTGCAAACTCTCGCCGATATGCTTGTAGGCTTTCGGTTTGCTTTATGTACTTAATCTTCGTCCTTGCTTCCCACGTTTCATCTGAGGACTGAAATGGGTCTGCAAAGCCTTCTTCATGTCATCCGACGAAGTGATGCCATCAGCACTGCCATTGACAATCTGATCCACCCTCCTTCGCCACCACATCTTAGCATCCTTTGTTAAGAACTGAGCAGCCACCTTGACTTGTGTCTCACCATCAGGTAGACTCAACCGTTCCAAGTACTGTTCCATGTCCCATAGAAAGTTGCCAAGAGTCTTTGCATTCCTTGTGCCATCATAAGATTCTGGTTCCTTGACCTTCACATGAGGCACTCCTCCACCTGAGTTATGCCTCACGGCCTTCTTCAACACCGCGATCTCATCCTTGGCTTCATCAAGAGATTTTTTTACCTTGTCAAGAGATTCCTTCAAGTTCACGATCTCTGCAAGACCCTGATCCCTTGCTTCTTCAACCTCCTTGACCCTTATCTCGAGTTGTGTACACATAAGATCAGTGTACTCATGCTGCGTTCGGAGCTCATCAAGTTCTTCCCTTAGCTTCGAGCTGGCCTCTTGCTCCTTAGTGAGCAAGTCCTCCCTCGTTTCCCAAGAAGACTCCATGGCTTCCATCCTCTGCAGTATTCTTTCCATAAGTGATAAAGTCTCGGCTTCATGGCTAGACCCAACTTGAGACCCGGCTGCCATCTCTAACAGCTTCTTCTTCCTTTGCGATCTAGTCTCCACCATCCAACAGCTTCACCGAACCGAAGCTCTGATAAGCTCTTCACCGAGCTCTGATACCAACTGTCAAGTTGTGTATCAGCTTCAAACCTTCATGAGAAAACCATGTTCTGATACCAACTGTCACACCCCTACTCCTGCGGTAGTCTTCCAACTGCTTGTAGCAAGGTGCGGCACCACCGAACGCGTTCTTTTCACCAATACTAACATTCGTGGACTATGCCTACTTTCACATTAACATACTTAGCTTGTGTTTCGCAACTAAGTAAAAGCAATTATCCTTTATACTTAATGAAGCCCATACTCATTCATTATCATCATGCAATTATACCGAGAACAACAACAATTGCAAACAAGTATAAAGGGGAGGGGCAACTCCCCGTAATGTGAGTCTGCCCGACAATATATTATATCAATTTTTCAATAATACAATCATCAAGTTAATTGGCAAAACTCCAAGTCTATACTTAGAATATTTTACAACCAAGGCATACAACAACCTTTTACAATCATGTGCACCCTTGCACAAAGAGAAGTGCTCACCCGAGCCACTTATGCCTCCCTACCAAGTCCTGCACAAACAACATGAACCTCGGCACGCTTGCCTACACTCCAACCGACATAAGAAACTCCAAATCTGCACTCGGGTAGAGCGCATGAGCTATGCGCAGCTCCTCCTCTTCCTTGCGCAGATTTTACCCCTTCCTCATGTGCATAAGTGAATGAGAGTTCGAACGATTGATGAACAAATGAGCTTAAAGCTCCACATACTTATACCATATTCAACGTGGGATTACATGGGGTGTGCAGCTTCATGGCCGACCCCACAACCACTCATAACACATGCCTATATGTATTATTTACAAGTCGGCTGCACATGTTTCTAACATCCAATTTAAAGGTGCTCACGTCCAACACTTAGTCGCATTAAGTGTTCCTTGTTTCGTCACATTTTATGTCGCATTTCCTCCGCACAAGTGTCGCACCAGTCACACATTTCCTCTGCGACCGTGCGCCCGCCCGCGCGCCTGCTCTCGTGCACGACTCGCTGGTGCCCATCACACTCTTCTCCCGAGGGCCTTACACATGTGGTCCCCAAGGCATACTTTTCACTAAAAGGACACAACTATTTCGTTTTTGTTAAGAATTGCGCCCCCCTACCCTTTCTGAGAAGTGGACTCCATAGCCAACCTTATTTTATTATTACTATGATATTTTATTACATTAGTTACAGTTCAAACTCTAAATCCTCACAACCTTTATAGGCTTAAATCAATAGCTAGGCACATTGGCCCCACAATATATTTAACTTTGTTACATAGGTACACCGGCCTCATAAAAGCATTTAGGCTCACGAGCATAAATAATAATATTTAATTAAGTTATGAACAACATGGTATTACAACAAGCTTGGCAGTGGGAGATCCCGCTAAAACAAACTTAAGTGCTTCATGTGGTTGCTTCTGAACAACTGTGTTCTCATGTGGGAGAACTTCATGAAAAGAGGCATTCAGGGGCCTAGAATCTACTATATGTGGGCACTATATGTGTAGTGATGCAATGGAATCGGTGGCCCATCTTTTTCTCACCTACCCATTTGCAGTATCCATCTGGATGGAGGTGTTATCTATCCTTCACATCGAAGCAAAGGTGGAATATTACTCTACGGAAATCTGCCTAGGAAAATGGACCGACGGATAACAGACATATCAGGCCCTCCCTTTTTATATCGCTTGGGAAATTTGGCAAAGCAGAAATGCAAAAGTTTTTGAGCTGTTTGATTCACAAGTTTGAAGATAGTGGAATACTTCCTGGAGATTGGCCCATGGTCTCCAAAACCTCAACAAAGAATATGCAGATTCAGAGAAATTAATCGCCTAGGCTGGTGGGTTATTTTTGTGGTGCTTCTATTGGGATAATTTGTGGATGCAGAGCACACATTGCTTTAGATCGTGTATCGTCATATCATTTTAGCTTGTTGGGAGGTAATGCTACAAAAAATAGAGTGCAGTTGTTGGCCCTGTGGGATGTCCTAAAATGTGCTTATGGCTAGCCATTGTGGAGTTGGAAGTGTTTGGGGGCTCAAAACCGGTTATCAAATGGGCATAGAGATCTTCCAAATTTGGACCCCCCTCACTAGTCCACTGGATGCGACAAATCCAATCTCTCATGGCCACATTCAAGCATATTTTATTTGCTCACATATATAGAGAACATAATTCAATGGTTGATAGCTTATCTGAAAGCGGATGCTCTACCTTCCTGGATGTTATCTGTGACAAAGCCTTTGCTGATGGTTCCCTCCTTAGCGATGGATGCTTTTGCGTCTAAGAGTTGGCACACTATTGTGTTCCATTCGATCTTATGGTGACATTACGTGTTGGGTAATGAGCTGATTTCATGACAAAATTCTTTGCGGAATGGTACTTTTGGTGACACAGGTCTCCCTTTTCTGGTGTATTTTTTGATGATATTTTTGTTTTTGCAGCTCAGACCTGTCTGGGATTTTTTGGTAACGCAACTTAACATACTTGTTATACTTGTCTTTATGTCATGTCGTTTCTATATATTTTGTGAGTAGAAGGATGTAGCATTGAGGAGTGTGGTTGTGCTTCCCATTCCTGGACTTTTTTTCTAATCAATGGACAGTGAACAAAGAAACATGATTATTGTATCTAACTATTGTTCATAACAGATGGATGGTTTTCTTCTGGTTGATGATTATTGTATCTAACTATTGTCCATAACAGATGGATGGTTTTGTTCTGGTTGAAATATATATATATATATATATATATATATATATATATATATATATATATATATATATATATATATATATATATATATATATATATATATATATATTGTGGCCATCTCTTTGACCTTGAAAGCCCAATCTCGACTCAGGGAAAGAGAGTGAGGCCACGGTATGGTAATTTCAAATCCATTTTGTGAGTAAAGAAGAAGCCTAAAACAACGACAAGATAGCCATATATTTCCATATCCTAAACGCTCCTCTTCTCTGCATTTCCGACATGGTAAAATAAGCATAATACAGATCCACCAAACACATGTAAGGCATAACTCTTGCAAATGTTAAATACTATTTCAACAATCACTGCCATTGGGTTGCTCTTGGATGATAACACCCCAATCCCGTTGCGACACCAGCCAAAAGGTCACTTATTCTTGAAACTGCTTGGAATTTACCATTAAAACCTTCTTGCTTGGCACACAAAATAAACGAAATCAATTTGAACAAAATTTGAAATCACAAAAATCTTAATTAAAAAAAAGCCATACAGAGCAATGATGACAACTCATTATCGTTAAAACAATTTGAACTATATTTGATCCCTACAATTTCTGGGTAAGTCCTTTTGGTTGAATTGAGAGAAAGGGAAAATTGGAGAGAATTAATAAATGAGTACCTGAACTTTGCATCTGCCCATCCCTTCTAGAAATTGTTGAGTTGTAAACGCTACAGCTAAAGTCCTAATTACCATCCATGAACTTTCCGATCCAATCAACGGTATCACAACCAGAGTTGAGTGAGAAATTATAGCTAATTCCAACACCTGATTCATAAATTTTGATATATCAGAACAAACCTCAATATCCACACATCCCTAACTCCTAGGCTATAAATAAAAATTAAAACTTTTTTCTCAAGCATTGGATACATTAATGTATTGAATTCTCCCTAAGAAATGACCCCATAGCGAATCCTCCTATCTCCGTCTATAGTATTGGATGTACAGGGCCGTGAACATGGCTACAAGCCCAAGAAATGGGAAATTGTACAAGAACAAGACCTGCAGCAAAAGCCCTAATCACAAATAATGTGTTTTTATAGGGCCTGTGAGAAGTGAAGGTTCGGCCTATGAGAGGCAAACACACCCCAATGGTAATCCCCAAAATACTAGAAGTGATTTCTCTAGCCACCACAGAAGTAGCACAACATAACGCTATTGCTGGAACAACTATAATGTTCATGCTCCAAGAATCTGTCATTCTGCACACAAAAATTGAATCCAAACTTCATACTTCAATCAAACGCTCAATAGACCAGATATCTGGCTTGGTATCGAAACACTTATGCAGTAGTTGTAACATTATTTTCCCACGCAAGTAAAACCTTTGGTTTGTGTATTGGCATCTAACATTTTGCGCAATGGAAAGTCTAAAGTCAAAGACGATTTCTAATGGGAAGTTGCAACACGGCAGTTGCAAGAAAAATACGCACAACAAAAGCATTGGATACATTAATGTATTGAATTCTCCAAGGCTTCAGGCATCCTCTAGGCCATAACCGAAACTGAGTTCCCACCAAAACTCCGTGGCCACAGGGCCATAAATAGGGTCATCAAACCCTTAAAGCACCAAGCTCCCTGGCGCCAGCATTGGGGCTCTCATCATAAATTGGATGCATCCATACGACACGATTAACTTAAAAACCGTACCTTGGCCTATTCAGAGTCCAACGATATGACTCATTGACCACTAGTGGGTCTCAAAGTCCTTCCTCAGACTCACTGACTATTCCCCCTCTAGCCATCCTTGGATTAATGCCCCAATTTGAAAGCAAACATAACCTTTTATAAACACGTAGCCTTAACTAGCCAAGTGGCACTCACTAGAGCCATGTTGTCACACCCCTAAACTTGCGGTAGTCTTCCAACCGCTTGTAGCAAGGTGTGGCACCACCGAACGCGTTTTTTTCACCAATACTAACATTCTTGGACTACGCCTACTTTCACATTAACATACTTATCTTTTGTTTCACAACTAAGTAAAAGAGATTATCCTTTATACTTAATGAAGCCCATACTCATTCATTATCATCATGCAATTATACCGAGAACAACAACAATTGCAAACAAGTATAAAGGGGAGGGGCAACTCCCCGTAATGTGAGTTTGCCCGACAATATATTATATCAGTTTTTCAATAATAAAATCATCAAGTATACTTGGCAAAACTCCAAGTCTATACTTAGAATATTTTACAACCAAGGCATAGAACAGCCTTTTACAATCATGTGCACCCTTGCATAAAGAGAAGTTCTCACCCGAGCCACTTATACCTCCCTACCAAGTCCTGCACAAACAACCCAAACCTCGGCACGCTTGCCTACACTCCAACCGGCATAAGAAACTCCAAATCTGCACTTGGGTAGAGCGCATGAGCTATGCGCAACTCCTCCTGTTCCTTGCGCAGATTTTAACCCTTCCTCATGTGCATAAGTGAATGAGAGTTCGAATGATTGATGAACAAATGAGCTTAAAGCTCCACATACTTATACCATATTCAACGTGGGATTACATGGGGTGTGTAGACCCATGGCCGACCCCACAACCACTCATAACACATGCCCATATGTATTATTTACAAGTCGGCTACACATGTTTCTAACATCGCATATAAAGGTGCTCACGTCCAACACTTAGTCGCATTAAGTGTTCCTTGTTTTGTCGCATTTTATGTTGCATTTCCTCCGCACAAGTGTCACACCCGTCGCACATTTCCTCCGCGCGCCCATGCGCCCGCCCGTGCGCCCGCTCTCGTGCACGACTCGTCGGTGCCCGTCACACTCTTCTCCCAAAGGCCTTACATCCTCCTCCACCTGAAATCATTGTCATCCTCGACAACATACCATATCGGTAGCCATCCACCAAGATCATCACTCATTTGTGATGTGAACTCCCCTTCGCAAGGCAACCACCCTTGCAACATATGTAGGGACTCTTCTCCCCTATGTCTTGGCTTAATGACCAGCTGCCACCAAGCTCACCATACCAAGGCATGCACCTCCACGGTATTCTCTCCATAAGATGTCATCTTGATCCATATGTCACCATGTGAACCTCTGTCATGATACTCCAGCATAATGCCAACACATCTTTGTACACTACGCGTCCTCATGTCTGAACTAGTTGGGTAGCTAATCTAACCATCACGCTCAATCCATGAGAGTGAACATCCTCATGCCATCATCAGTTGTTCCTCAAACATCTGCCACATTCTTGACTCCTCAATAATCTATCTCCAATGCATGGTCAGGTCCATGGAAACTCCATCCATCTCATCTGCAACATGTCATGATGCTTGATGCCAAGCCATCCCTGCACCATCAGTCATACCTGCTCAAACATGTTTAAGGGCTCACTGCCATGAGCAACTAACAATAAGCCCCATCTTCTTCATCCATCTAAGAAGATGTAGAGGGAGTAGAGCCTGAAGTCTCTCCCTCACTAATCAACTCGATCCACCTATCAGGATCCTCAACCTCCATCCTTTGTAGATAAGCAACCCGGTCTTCCTTCTGGACATCCGGCCTCACATATACCTCATCATCATCATCATCATCCTCCACCAGCTCTAGCTTTCTTGTCAAATCCAAGATGCTATCTGAAAGTGATCTAATGACCAATGACTGCTCGGCAAGCTTTGTCTCAACAATAGACAACCGCTTGTTCATCTTCTCCTTATCCTCCATTTGCATCACTCCCAATTTACAATCAGGCCTTGTCACACCAATGGTTGGCACACCAATAGGTACATGTTCCCTTCCATCATAAATGTAGAGCTTCTTCAAATTTGGAACAATCATAGCATCAAATTGTTTCATGAACTCCATCCCCAATACAGCTTCATAGTCATCAATCCACACTATAGTGAAGTCCACCTTCCCGGTCCATTCACCAAGTGTAGTGTCCACCCTTTCAGCTATACCAAGAATCTCAATAGGAGGAGAATTCACTGTCTTCATTTGTGCCTTTGCCGGTACAAACTTCAGCCCAATTCTTCTCGTAGTATCTTCGCTCATGAAGTTGTGAGAAGCCCCACTATCCACCATAGTGAGCACATCAGCACCCCCAACCTTCATTCAAACATACTCCAGCTTGTTCGTTTCAGGATCCCTTCTAGAGGCCACTTCCGTAGTAGCAGAAGCACCAAGTATCTGCATCATCCCCACAAAATCATCTTCATTCTTTCCATCAGACTCTGCAATAGCGGCCACCTTCGGTTTAGAGGGAAAATTCTTCACCATGTGTGGTCCTGCACATATCCAACACTTCAAAGGTTTCTTCGTCTTCGAACCATCATCCGATTTCGAAGCATCATCCTTCTTCTTTTCTTTCGGCTTGTCAGACTTCTTTTTCTCATCATAATGATCCACCAACCTATCAACCACAGCAAAAGCCTCCTCAAGTGTCCTAATCTTCTGCCTCTTCACCTCATTGCATGCCCAAGGCTTCAACCCAATAATGAAGTTGAACACCTTGTCCCTTTCCGCCATGTCGGGAAGTTCCAGAGCTGCACTTGCAAACTCTCGCTGATATGCTTGTAGGCTTCCGGTTTGCTTTATGTACTTAATCTTCGTCCTTGCTTCCCATGTTTCATCCTGAGGACTGAAATGGGTCTGCAAAGCCTTCTTCATGTCATCCCACGAAGTGATGTCATCAGCACTGCCATTGACAATCTGATCCACCCTCCTTCGCCACCACATCTTAGCATCCTTTGTTAAGAACTGAGCAGCCACCTTGACTTGTGTCTCACCATTAGGTAGACTCAACCGTTCCAAGTATTGTTCCATGTCCCATAGAAAGTTGCCAAGAGTCTTTGCATTCCTTGTGCCATCATAAGATTCCAGTTCCTTGACCTTCACATGAGGCACTCCTCCACCTGAGTTATGCCTCACGGCCTTCTTCAACACCGCGATCTCATCCTTGGCTTCATCAAGAGATTTGTTTACCTTGTCAAGAGATTCCTTCAAGTTCACGATCTCTGCAAGACCCTGATCCCTTGCTTCTTCAACCTCCTTGACCCTTATCTCGAGTTGTGTACACATAAGATCAATGTACTCATGCTGCGTTCGGAGCTCATCAAGTTCTTCCCTTAGCTTCGAGCTGGCCTCTTGCTCCTTAGTGAGCAAGTCCTCCCTCGTTTCCCAAGAAGACTCCATGGCTTCCATCCTCTGCAGTATTCTTTCCATAAGTGATAAAGTCTCGGCTTCATGGCTAGACCCAACTTGAGACCCGGCTGCCATCTCTAACAGCTTCTTCTTCCTTTGCGATCTAGTCTCCACCATCCAACAACTTCACCAAACCGAAGCTCTAATAAGCTCTTCACCGAGCTCTGATACCAACTATCAAGTTGTGTATCAGCTTCAAACCTTCACGAGCAAACCTTGCTCTGATACCAATTGTCACACCCCTACACCTGCGGTAGTCTTCCAACCGCTTGTAGCAAGGTGTGGCACCACCGAACGCGTTCTTTTCACCAATACTAACATTCGTGGACTACGCCTACTTTCACATTAACATACTTAGCTTGTGTTTCACAACTAAGTAAAAGCAATTATCCTTTATACTTAATGAAGCCCATACTCATTCATTATCATCATGCAATTATACCGAGAACAACAACAATTGCAAACAAGTATAAAGGGGAGGGACAACTCCCCGTAATGTGAGTCTGCCCGACAATATATTATATCAGTTTTTCAATAATACAATCATCAAGTATACTTGGCAAAACTCCTAGTCTATACTTAGAATATTTTACAACCAAGGCATAGAACAGCCTTTTACAATCATGTGTACCCTTGCACAAAGAGAAGTGCTCACCCGAGCCACTTATACCTCCCTACCAAGTCCTGCACAAAAAACCTGAACCTCGGCACGCTTGCCTACACTCCAACCGACATAAGAAACTCCAAATCTGCACTTGGGTAGAGTGCATGAGCTATGCACAACTCCTCCTCTTCCTTGCGCAGATTTTACCCCTTCCTCATGCGCATAAGTGAATGAGAGTTCGAATGATTGATGAACAAATGAGCTTAAAGCTCCACATACTTATACCATATTCAATGTGGGATTACATGGGGTGTGCAGCTCCATGGCCGACCCCACAACCACTCATAACACATGCCCATATGTATTATTTACAAGTCGGCTGCACTTGTTTCTAACATCGCATATAAAGGTGCTCACATCCAACACTTAGTCGCATTAAGTGTTCCTTGTTTCGTCGCATTTTATGTCGCATTTCCTCCGCACAAGTGTCGCACCAATCACACATTTCCTCCGCGCGCCCGTGCGCCTGCTCTCGTGCACGACTCGCTGGTGCCCATCACACTCTTCTCTCGAAGGCCTTACACATGTGGTCCCCAAGGCATACTTTTCACTAAAAGGACACGACTATTTCATTTTTTTTAAGAATTGCGCCCCCTACCCTTTCTGAGAAGTGGAATCCATAGCCAACCTTATTTTATTATTACTATGATATTTTATTACATTAGTTACAGTTCAAACTCTAAATCCTCACAACCTTTATAGGCTTAAATCAATACCTAGGCACATTGGCCCCACAATATATTTAACTTTGTTACATAGGTACACCAGCCTCATAAAAGCATTTAGGCTCACGAGCATAAATAATAATATTTACGCCGTAAGGCGTTCCCTCTGAGAAAGACATCCCTAAGATGTGACGTGTGCGATCCTCAGCCATTGATTTTATGTGTTAGATGATTGGAGTGTTTTCTGCCGTTCATTTTATCTGTTTTTTCATAGAAAAAAATGGTTTTTCCATGGTAATGGGACATGAAAGGCCAGGCCTGGCCTGCTGGCGATGAGACTCTTCGCAGAGACTATTGGCAGAGACTCTTCATGGCAAAGACTCTTCATAGAGACAATCGTCAAATGCAATCTGCAGTCCTTGGCTCACATCTCGCAGCATCAGCGCGCACCGCCGCTAAGCGCACGATGGAGTTTCTCCGCTTAAGATTTGCTTTCTCTTTTCTTCTTTCTGCTTTTGTTTGATATAGAAATTGTACAAAGCGGAAACTTCCAGAGACATCTGTGGTGGTTGTTAACTTATTGATATCTCATCATGTGCGTTTGATGGATTTATGTTCATTTCAATAGGGTTTTTCAAATTTCGCGATTGGTTTTTCTCAGCAGCACCATATTTTCATGTGCGAAGCCTTTGAAAGCCAAAAGAGGGATACGTGATACGGTGATACATCTATCTCCGACCTCTCAATACATGATGGTATAATAAAAGCAGATGTACAAACATTTAGTGTAGGAAGGGGCTTGCAGCCTTTTTTTTCTATACAGCACTTTAGCCCTGAGGGTAAAATTATTTTTACATAACAGGCACAGCTTGTAATTTGATTGTAAAAAATTGATTTCCTTGCTGCTTTGCCATAGCTGCACACCTCACAATTCTTATGCAATTTCCATTTCCATTTTCAGATTTTCCACTAGGTAATTGTGTTTTACATGCCAAATTTTTCAAAATGGGGGTGAAGAGAATTGGGTTAGATCTGAATAAGTAATTGAACATAGCTCCAAGATTTTTTATCTGGAGACTCCAGTGAATTAGGTTATTTTTTGTTTGCAAATGAAGGGATCTGTTGAATTCATCAAACTGGTAAATTTTGAAGAAATAACTAATTGTTGCCAATCAAAATGCATGGCCAGTTTAATGAATGTTCCACTGATTCAATGAATGTTGGACTAGTTAAAGTCACACGACATCAGCAATAATACAAGTTTGACAGTTTAAGTTACTGACAGTTTTATCAAAAAGCAGTTGATTTTTTTTTAAAAGACTTCATAACCTGGACGGGAGTTTCGTTTTTCTCCGCAAAAAAATATTTAAAAAAATTAAAATATTGGAGTGTTGTAAGTGTTTTGTAGGGTGGAAATGAATTCAACACCATCAACCATAACTAAAGCACTTAAAAAAATTGAGAGTTTTTATTATAATTTTACTAGATCTTTTATTATTTTCCAAACTAATTTATAAATATTTTTCTGAAATTACTGTAATGGATTCAATCTGTGAGGCCACCCTCATCTTTTCACTCAATTTTGATTTATTCTTTAATTAATGAGTTCATGAATGGAATCATGCTGTCTTAATGCCGTCATTCTATTTTCACCCAATTGATTTTTCCATTATTGAATTTATTTAGTGTTCCATTTTGGTGCCAGAAACTGGAAAGGTCTACAGAATCTGATTGTGTACAACCGAACTCTGGGCATCTGCACAGTATATCTGATTATGTACGGCCAAACTCTGGGCATACGAAATGCTGTGAAGATACGTACTGTCTAATGGTACATCTCCCAAGGAGAGTTCCACTCCGTGCACATTTCGAAAATTGCTTTTTTAAAAGATAAGTCTCAGGTATAGGGAAACTTGGATTTTTCATGGAGTCTCAGAGAAAACCCTTATTGCTTTAAGATTTCAAATTAAACATTTATAACAAGAATGTCAAAGTGCTGACAAAAGAGGTTTCCTTTATAAACCTTGATCACGATTCAGTGCACTGGCTGTTAGAAAATCTCAATGCTGAGATGTTTCCAAGTTCCCTTACAATTCTTTTGGGTTTCTCTTTATTTAATTTCAGTAGCAGTTATTTTTTCTATAACTTATTAACTTGTGTTATAGACCAAAGTTGATTGGATTTCTTTTTATTTAGTGGTGGTTAGAAAATCTCAATGCTGAGATGTTTCCAAGTTTTTTTACAATTTTTTTTAGGTTTCTCTTTATTTAACCTCAATAGCAGTTTTCCTTTTTCTATAACATATTATAGACCTATCTAACTTGTGTTATGGACCAAAGCTGATTGGATTTCTTTTTATTTAACCTCAGTAGCATTCTCTTTTTCTCTATATCCTATTATCAACTTATCTGCCTTGTTTATGGAACAAAGTTGATTAGTTTTTAAAGTTTATATGTTTTTCAGCACAGTTGACATTACACTAATTATGCATGCATTATTTCTCTTTAATTCATTCAATATAATTTGATTCAAAACATTACTTCCTTTTAATTGATATAATGTAAATTGATTTAATGAAAAATTGTTGAGGCAATAATATGTAGTTACTTTGATTTTTGGTTAGGTATACTCTGAAACAAAAGAAGCATTATTTTGTAATAATGACTTTTTATTGGAAATTGAAGACTCCTTTGTGTAGGATTTTAATGGATAATCAGATACAACATATTTGTTGGTTTGAAGAATATTAAAAGATACCAGCCTAATCACAATTACAAACTAGATAGAATTGAAGATAGATTTACCCATATTGAGCTCCACCTCTAATGTAAACCAGTTTCACATGATCCTCTAGATGAGTGATCTCGATACTGTTTAGATACTTGTGTCACAATGATAAAGGAAGCATTATTTTGCAACAATTGATTCTTTATTGGAAATTGAAGACTCAGTTAGGTGGGATTTTAATGGAAATGTTAAAAAGATACTAGCTTAACCAGAATTACATCCTAAATAGAATTGAAGATAGACTTGCCCATATTGAGCTCCACCTCCAGTGTAACAAGCTTCACATGATCCTCCAAGATCGAGTGCCCCTAATACTCTTCAGATCCTTGAGTGATTATCTTTAGTTTTTGTTTTCAAAGTTTATGCATGGACAGTTTGGTCATGCTAGAAACTTTGATACTTCTTGAATTTTGGACTAATTATACACTTCATTGGTAAGTTGTCAAAACCCTCTACCCTCCTGGTAGCTTGAAACTTATTTGTTGACATATAACATGATAAGGATTGATGAGTGTATATGGTTTGCATGATTTTTGAAGGCAATACAACCAAAAACAAAGAGGAAGAAGACTACACCAACTGATTAATTGATTCAAGGAAAATGCTTATCCATAAATTGATTCAATGAAATTATGTAAAAGGTACAAGATTTTTTAGTATGTTTGACATGATACTAAATATTTGATTGGCTTCTTATGGTCTTAGCTAAAAATTTTAAAAGCTAGAGATAAAGATCAAGCTTTTTATTTAAAGGAGCACTATAAATATTGAAATTTTAAAACTTTATTTTTAATTAATTTTATTTAAAATATTAAATTTTTCATTTATATATTTTAATTTTTTACTTGAATAATATAGAATTACAATTTCATTATTTATTATATAATTAAAATCTAATAACAATATGTTTTTTTTAAATTAATTTCACTTTATTATTCTATCTTAATCACTACCAAATACATTTATTGTACAATAAACTATAAACTATTATTACTGCATCTCATTTATGAATCCCTACATAATTATTTGAGTATCATTCTCTTATTTACTACTTTATCTCTGCAAATTCCAGTTGTCAATTAGTAAGATACACTATTTTATAATATTTTACAGATTTTAATTACTAAATATATTATATGATAATATGAATTATGGGATAATATGAATACCATTATCTTATTTACTGCTTTTTCTCTACAAATTCCAGTTGTCAATTAGCCCAACACTATTTTATAAATTTGAATTACTAAATACATTATATGATAATAAATAACTCTATATTATTTATATATATATATATATATATATATAATTAATTACTTAATTAATTAATTAATTGCCTACCAAGTTTGCTTTGCTTAAAAATGCAAGCTTCTTTGGTTTTATATTCGAATTCTGCATTTTATGTTAACCACATTACGCATAGACCATCACCAAATACTAGGCTGTATGCATAAGCAACAACGAAATGTGATATGTCAATTTCGTCTGGGCATGCAAGTCACGCACTTCATGGCCGATAGAAATGTTTTATTAAAATTTAAGGAACTATTTTCTATATAAAAGTAAGTCCATCCCACTACACATCTATTACCGAACTGAAAAAGATTAGTGGGTCAATGGCGAGTGGTAGGGAGTACATTTAAAATTCGAGATATTTCATAATTGCTGGGCAGCAGATAGAAAACTTATCCTGTAGATTTAAAATCTGAGACATTTCATAATTGCTGGGCAGGAGAGTGCTCGGGCATTTTTAAAAGAAAACTTATTCTATTCTCTTAATAGATTCACAGAATCTTCATCAATAAAATGGCAGATGTAATTTAATAATCGATACAATTGCAAGTTAAGCCTGTGATCCACCAAAGACAGGATTCCATATTTATTTTATAGCACTAACTGGAGATGCATATAATAAGCGAAATATTTTCCATAATTATACTTATCAAACAACTCCCAACTCAAGAGTGAATTCAACTGTTAAGGACATACAACACATGGTTTCCGCTTTAACTCCAAGGATGGTTTAAGAGCAGTTGGATTTGCTTTTCACAGGTACGGCATCCATTTTATTTTTTTTATAGTAGATATATGGAGTTTTTCGGCTGGCCACTGGCCCAGTACACGTAGGCATCACAATATTTTTTTACTAATCCTCCGCTGATACACATAATTGCTAGCTTTACATGAGTTTTATACTAAATTCGAAACAAATGTCACAGTCTGTTGACACCTAATCCGAAACGGATGAGGTGAAGCCGGACAGTCATCTAGAAGATGAACTGATCTGTTTTGTAGATGTATAAATAATAATCGTCTAACGAAAAAAATCATTCAATTGTTTCTTGCGCTCATTAATTGCTGGAGTTACCCTGACCTGACATGGTATCAGAGCTCAGGTCCCAGTCCCTTAAATTAGCTGTAACCCCTGCCTCTGCCTCTGCGCTCTCTGGCCTGAATAGGCTGCCTCTGTCATGCGTTTTATTCAGGCAATTCGCTGCCCCTCTCTGCGCTGCCTCTGACATACCTGCTCTGACATACCTGAGCGCCTCTGTGCGGTGAGCGTGGAATGGGCTGCTGAATGTGAGCGTTTTCTTGTTGATATTGAACACCTGAGCGTTTCTATCACTGATTGCTCTCATTCCCTTCTGCATTCGAGTAACTGGCGACCATCACTGCGAATACCATCTTGCAAAAGACGACCATGAGACCTTCTGTCTTCTGCTGCAGCCGAGACTGTGGTGGTGTGAGAAAGGCGATCTCTCGACCTGATGCGGTGATATGGTGAGTGACCGCGGTGTCTCCATGTTATTGCGTGACTGATGGTGACTGCGTTGAAGACATGGTAACCTGGTGCATTTGAAAAGACTGTTCTAATTGGTATCGCTGCGCTTTTTAAAGAGACTGTTCTAGCTGCGTTTTTTAAAGACACTGTTCTAATTGGTGGGTAAAAGCATGTTAATGTGTATCACTTTTTCCCTTTTTGTGGCAAAGAAGTTTTATAAAAATAAATGGAGTTGGAATGTTTACTCTTAAATTCACAAAATCATAAAAAACTAGGTGGTGGTAAAAGAAGACAAAACATGTCAATTTAAATTCAATTTCATATCATATTTTTTCTAATTTATTCATTTTCTTTAAAAGGTATCATTAATATTTTACATAAAATTTTAAGTAGTGACAAAACCGCGACCCCCCATTTCTCTATTGATTTATGTTTTTTAATTCCAATTTCTTTAAGAGATGTGTTGTAAACATTCTAAAGATTGCTAAACAAAATTAAAAATAAAAAGTAAACATATTTTTTAATTATTATTAAAATACTAGTAAAAATGATCATATTTTCGTATATATAAAACCGCGACCCAAGAAACTACCCTTTCAAGTTTATAAAATCATTTTTTTTAATAGAAATTTGAAAATAACATATAACAAAATGTTAAAACTATTCTTTGAAATTTTTTAAAATATATTTTTTATTTTTTATAATAAAATTTTTAATTATGATTATAATAACGTATTTTATATTATTCAAAATATAATATATAAAATTATTTGTTTAGAAATTCTACTTCTATTTTTTTATATATATTTAAAGAGTTTTAGCATTTCATTTAACTTTACATCAAGTTATTTATATTTTGTGAGTGATTAACCATAGCTTTTACCAATATTTACTATCAGTTGACTAATTTGCAAATTTAGTATTTACTTTTTATAACATTATTTATATTTTCTAAACCCATTAAATAGGTTCACTGTAGCTTTTACCAAAATTTATTGAGTTAGCTTTGTTACAAATTTAGCATTTATTTTTTATAATTAACAAGTATGAAACTCAACTCATTTAATTGATATTTTTGTATTATTTTTTTTTATCTTTTTTTATTTGAGTACTTTTTTTCTTTTGCCATATAATGAGACACATTAACATGCTTTTACCCTGGTATCGCTGCGTTTTTTAAAAAAAGACTGTTCTAATTGGTACCCCTGCGTTTTTTTAAAAGACTGTTCTAATTGGTATTGCCGCGGTTTTTTTAAAGACTGTTCTATGATGTGGGTGCCTCTGAAACTTACGAATGGTCTAGTGATTTGCAGAGCTTGGAAGCTGCTGATGCCTTAAATGGTGGTGTTGAGAATTCCGTGTATTGAATCTTAGTTCATTCCAGCATATGTCAACGGGCAAAGACAAGGCCGAGTACTGGAGGAGCCATTTCAGATGGGGTATAGTATAGCTAACGAGAAATCGATATGTGTTCCACCTCTGGGCAGCGGCTACCATGGCGTGAAACCCCCAGGATACCACAGCGTTTTCATATGAGCGCCCTTTTTTGTTGAACAGTGATATACATTGATATATATGTGAGAAGTGATATGTATATGAGCGCCCTTTTTTGTTGAACAGTGATATACATTGATATATATGTGAGAAGTGATATGTATATGAGCGCCCTTTTTTTGTTAAACAGTGATATACATTGATATATATGTGAGAAGTGATATGTATATGAGCGCCCTTTTTTGTTAAACAGTGATATACATTGATATATATGTGAGAAGTGATATGTATATGAGCGCCCTTTTTGTTAAACAGTGATATACATTGATATATATGTGAGCAGTGATATATATATATGCTGATGGAATGGTAGAAGAAAAATAAAATGCATAAGGCTATCATATAAGGATTTTTTTTCTCTCTCAACAGAAGTGTTTTTGGCAGAGATATTTTTTTTTACAGAATGCATTCAATCATTTCAATGGTCGGAATAGTTCTCACTGGCAAGGAGAACTATTCTGAATGGTCTCGGATGGTAAAACACACCCTCATCTACAATGAGCTGTGGAAAGGTGTGTGTGTCGGAGAAGAAGACAGAGACCCTGTGCAGCCCACATCAGACAAAGAACTCGCCATTTGGGAAAACAAGAACAACAAAGCCTTTGCATTGATCACAGCATCTGTCAATGAGGAAGTAAGTCGTCATATTTCATCCTATTCCACTGCCTTTGAAGCTTTACAAAAGCTGAAAGAACTCTATGATACACATTCTGCACTTGAAGTTGTTCAGCTCATGATTAAACTCTTCACTCTTGAACTGAAAAATAATGATCCTCTTACTCTTGCATCTGAAATAAAGTCTATAGTGCATGATATTAAATCCACTAAGGTTGAGCTGGATATCTCTCTTATTGCCTTTCTCAAAGCACTCTATCCTACCTACTCTAACTATCTTAAGTCTTTACAAGCAAATGGAAATATGAAAGATATAACCTTTGACACTCTTGTGAAAAAGTTTGTTGAAAGAGAGAAAGCCTTTGGAAAGAAAACAGTCCCTGAATCTTCTGAAGAGACTGTTTGCCTTGCTCATAAAGAAAAGCAGTCTGCTCAAGATTCTACAAGAGGAAGAGGTGGACGAAGAGGAAGAGGAAGATACTTCAGAGGCAGGGGGGGCAGGCATCCTCAAGCAGAAAAGGCAGATCTGCATTGCATTCGCTGCAAACGAAATGGATCACATGATGCTTCTACATGCAAGCTACCATGGGACAAGATTGAGCAGAGAAGAAATCAGCAGAAAGGTAAAACTGATGACTCAGACAAAGGTAAAGCACCTGAATCCGCTCACTATATTGAGGCACAATGTAACATTGGAGTAAATGAAGATTTGTTTAATGCTTCACTTGCTTCTTCGAAAAATGACTGGTTGCTTGATTCAGGAGCAACCTGTCATATGACTCATAGGAGAGATTTCTTTGAAGATTTCACTAACAATGTTGATGGAGCAGTATACTTTGCAGATCAGTCAAAAATCAAGCCATCAGGGCTTGGCACAATCAGGCTTAAACTGCCTGGTCTTCCAGACTTTCTTCTGGATCATGTTCTATATCTCCCACAGTTGAAGAGAAACTTGTTGTCCCTGGTCCACATCCGCCAGCAAGGTCACTCCATTCACATGTTTGATGGCAAGCTTGAGGTAAGAAAGGCATCTGACCACTCACTTGTCATGAGGGGTATAGAAGAAGAAAGACTCCTTAAACTGCAAGGAACCTCTGCTCATGCACAACATTTCTCATATATTTCTCATCATGAAAAAGGTGCACTTTCATCAAGTTTATTATGGCATGCTAGATTTGGACATTTAAACTATGATAGTCTCCGCTTGTTGAAGAAAAATGGTGTTGCTGGTTTGCCTACAATTCCTAGAAAACATAAACAATGTGATGGTTGCATTTTAGGAAAGCACAGCAAATAGTCTTTTCATGATTCACATTCAAGAGCACATAGGAAGCTTGAACTTATTCATTCAGATTTATGTGGTCCAATGTCTGTTTCTTCTGCAAATGGAAATAAATATATCATGACATTTATTGATGATTACACCAGAATGTGTTGGGTTTACTTATTGAAGAACAAATCTGATGCTTTTCAAACATTCAAGAATTTTCATAAGTGGATTGAAAATGATGCACAATCTCATATTGGGTCTATTCGCACTGATAATGGAAAAGAATATACATCAAATGAATTTGAACACTATCTTCGCCAACATGGGATTAAACATCAAACAACTGTGCCTTATAATCCTCAACAGAATGGTGTAGCTGAAAGAATGAACAGAACAATTTTGAATATGGTACGATCCATGCTTTTCTTCAAAAATGTAAAGACAATGTTTTGGGCTGATGTTGTTCTATGTGCTGCATATATAAAGAATAGATGTCCATCTAGTGCTATAATAAACAAGACTCCTTATGAATTGTGGTATGGACATGTTCCTTCGGTAAAATATCTCAGGATTTTTGGTTCCACCTGTTATGTTTTAATACCAAAGGTACATAGAAACAAACTTGGTGCTAGAAGTCATAAGTGCATCTTCCTGGGGTATTCAAACACATCTAAAGCATACCGCCTTTATGATGAAGTAAATAAAAAGTTTGTTTTATCTAGAGATGTCATTTTTCTTGAATCATCCAAATCTGACAGTGTTGTTGAGCGGCAACTTGATCGCTTGGATAGATTCACAAAACCGAAATCATTCCAAGAGTTTGATAATCAGATTCCACATCTTGAAGGGGGGATTCCTATACTAGATCAACATGTGGAATCTCCTTCTGAAGAACAATCTCCCCTGCATGACACTCCAACAACGGATGATGCTTTAAGTGATGTAATTGATAGAATTGGGAGACTCAATCTTAATTCAGACCCAACTCAATCAACAGAACAGCCTGGACCATCTCAGAAAGGTCCCCCAAAGTGGCTGACAAAGACACTTGAAAGTGTTCATCCTGATGAAATTGGAAAAACAGGAACCAGAAATTCAAACCGACAAGATGGAGGTGAAGTAGATAACTCTAATTCACCTGTTGATATGGATGTTACTTATGATTGTGAATAGAACTTATCTACAGATTTTGAACCAACTTCCTTCAAAGAAGCTGCTTCTCATGATGAATGGAAAGAAGCGATGCAGAAGGAGTATGATGCCCTCATAAAGAATGGCACTTGGAAGCTGGTTGATCCTCCATTTGGAACCAAACCAATTGGCTGCAAGTGGGTCTACAAGAACAAGTACAAAGCTGATGGCTCACTTGACAAGCACAAAGCTAGGCTTGTGGCAAAAGGTTTTGCACAGAAGGAAGGGGTCGATTATGAGGAAACTTTTGCTCCCACAGCAAAATGGGCCACCATCCGGACACTCTTTGCACTAGCTGCTCAGAATGGTTGGAAAGTCCATCAAATGGATGTAAAAACTGCATTCTTGAATGGAGATCTAAAAGAGAATGTTTTTATGTCCCAGCCTGAAGGATTTGCTGTGAAAGGACATGAACACAAAGTATGAAAACTTGTGAAGTCCTTGTATGGCCTCAAACAAGCACCACGAGCCTGGTATGAAAAACTAACTGAGCATCTTCTGAAACTCAACTTCAAACATTTTGATCTTGATGATGCAACTTTATTTGTCAAGAAAGTTGGCAAGACAGTTGTATATCTTGTGGTATATGTAGATGATCTTTTAATGACAGGGAACAATGAAAGCTATATTGCATCCATAAAGAAAGAATTAGGAAATTTTTTTGAAATGACTGATTTGGGCTATGTTCATTACTATCTTGGCATTGAAGTAACCCAACATCCAAAGTCCATATTTCTTTCTCAAAAGAAATACATTGGATATTTGTTAAACAGATTTGGCATGACAGAGTGCAATCCCCTTTCTACTCCAATGGAACAAAACTTGAAGCTCACATCTATTGAAGGAAAGGAATTTGAGGATGCAACAAAGTATAGACAGATTGTAGGAAGTCTCATCTACCTCACTACTACCAGACCAGACATTTCATTTGTTGTTGGAATCCTCTCCAGATTTATGCAAAAGCCTTGTGAGGGACATTGGTCTGCTGCAAAAAGAGTTCTAAGGTACTTGAAGGGAACTCAAGACCTTGGAATCAAGTATACACAGGTGGACGACTTCAACTTGATTGGATACTCTGATTCAGACTTCGATGGAGACAAAGAAACTGGGGTATCTACTTCAGGATATGCTATGAGTCTTGGATTGGGAGCTGTCTCCTGGAGATCACGCAAACAATCAGTACCAACAGATTCCACAACAGAAGTAGAATACGTGGCAGCAGCTGAAGCAACGAAAGAAATTGTGTGGCTCAGGAAAATTCTTGAAGATTTGCAAGTAAAACAAATACAATCTACTCCACTCATGATTGATAACACCTCTGCAATAAAGTTGGCCAAGAACCCAAAGTTCCATGATCGTACTAAGCACATCAATACTAAATATCATCTGATCCGACATCATGTTGAGGCCAAAACAATCTATCTCCGTCATTGTTCCACAAACGAGCAAATTGCAGACATCTTCACCAAAGTGCTTGGAAGAGAAAAGCTTGAAAGATTCAGAATGATGCTTGGACTCACCAACATCCCTTCAGATTAAGGGGGGGAATGTTGACACCTAATCCGAAACGGATGAGGTGAAGCCGGACAGTCATCTAGAAGATGAACTGATCCGTTTTGTAAATGTATAAATAATAATCGTCTAATGAATAAAATCATTCAATTGTTTCTTGCGCTCATTAATTGCTGGAGTTACCCTGGCCTGACACAGTCAAATTTTTTTAACTAGGAAAGATTGGGCGAAAAGATATTTTAGATGATTGAAATAGTTACGCCGTAAGGCGTTTCCCTCTGAGATTAACTCCCCAAATTGCTTTCGTGTCAAAATATGTGTCATTGGATTTTGGTGTTAGACGATTAGGTAATCCTTATCCGTTGATTTGAATTGAGCAAGGCCAGCCGCAACTGTTCGTTCGATCGTTCGATCCTGCAATAACTGTCCACTATCTTCCTTACCCTGCAATAACTGTCCACTATCTTCCTTACGAACCGTCAACCGACTTAATTTATTCTATCGATAATATTTTGCTGCATGAACAAGGGTTTTCTTCATATTTTCAGGTTATGCAGTTGGTATTTCGCAGGCAGAGGCGCAGCAGATCATTAATCCCCTGCAGCGGATCAGTGGTTTTCCGGGCTCAAATTTGTAAGGTAGATATCGTATTATTGTACTCACCATTCTATATTGTACTATCTTTTCAAAATTTTCCTTCGGTCTTGATACTCAATTACTGCAACACAGCAGGACCTACAAGAAACAGTCTATTATCGCACACAAGAAATTGCCTATTGTCGCAAGAAATTTACAGGAAAGAGTTTTTTTGCAGGGCGGAATCAAAGAATAAAATAATGAGAATTCTTTAAGCCAATATTTCAAAAACAAAGCTTCTACTTTTATAGGAAAAGAGTAACTAATCCATTCCCTGTGTATCGTCAAATTTGAACTATTTACATTTTGTACAGCAATGTGAACAAGTAGATGTAAAGGCAATTGCATTTTCACCAATGATTTTTGTATTGTATCATCTCTTTAAAAATTCCCATTGGTCTCGTTACTTCCATTAATGTATTCCAGTTGTATTTTCAATAAACAGTGCATTTTCACATGCAAGAAACAACCCCATGGCAAGAAGTTTACAGGAATTTTATTTTTGCATGGCGGAATGAAAGGATAAAACCATGAGAATTCATTAAGCCAATATTTGAAGTCTAACTCATTTCTAAAACGATATACTTCCATTGGGAAAGAGTAAGTGATTGTTTACCCATTGGATGTGCTATATTAGAGATCTGGCGAAGTCCTTCAAGCACATCACATTCTCCCACATTTACAGAGAGCAGAATATGGTGGCTGATCTACTATCGAAACGTGGCAGATCTATCATGCTGGCGAAATAAGCTACAATTATTTTGTTAATGGATCCATTTGTAGCTCTGGATGTTTCAAATATAATGGTATACACTGCATTGTCTGTCTGCCCTTCTAAAGCAGAGACAGAGTATCATCATCGCTGAAATAAACAAGGAAAGATGTTCATCGGGTTTTTTATTGAGTTGAGAGGTTTTGTAATTCTGTCTTTCTTTTATCAAAATTGAGATTTTGCTAATGTAAACCCAAATTTATCATGTAAGCCCAGCCTTAAGCAGATTAGAGCTCTATCCATAGAGCAGCAGTTGTAGTACTGTGTCATTTTGGATTTCAGAAGGGTGAATATTGTAACTATTTTTTCTTATTATAATGAAAGATAGCCTGTTTTTTCTTTTGTGAAAATAGGTAATTGTTTACACAACTGGGATTGGGTATTATAGAAATGTATGCGCGGCAGATGCAACACAAAATTCTGTTGTGTACAGTGGTGATTTCAAACGGGAAAAGCGATATTTGATGCATTGCAGTGCCTTAGCCCAAATTATAGTATAGGTATTTCGTCAAACACTTTGTGCACAACCTCAAACAAAGGCAAATTGCTTCGTTTAAGCGTGTGCTTCACAAGGGTTTTCACACCGCCATTGAACCCATTATGGGTACCATTTTAAAGTTCACAATCAACATAATGAGCATACATTGTACCTTAGGCAAAACTAGAGTTAATCAGCAAAAACTTAACACCGACAAAGCAAACAGAAACAAACTTGTTTCAGGAATTTCTCCAAAAATCTAGGCTGAGAAATTTATACGAACACGGGGTAATGCAGTAGAATGAATACAAGCAAAGGTTCATTTAACGGCCATTAAAACGGTTCCATTCAATTCCATCATTAATTCAGTACGCGACAATAAAATAATGAGGACGATTTTTTTGGTAGAACACTCCATTAATGAGAAACTATATTTAGCTAGCATTACCAGTCAACTAATTTTCAAATCAACTGAAAATGAGGTCAGTCGCCATTGTTGGTTTCTTTTAAGCATGCCAAATAGCTTGACTAAAACGCGTTCCTCACTTGTAACGCGTTTAATATGGCTGAAATATTCATATTAACTAGCAAGCTCAAGCCAATTCATTTTGCTTCAAAATATATTTTCCAGCTGCCAAATATATAGAAAGTAAATGAAGAATGTAACTACACAGGCACTCACACAACCCATACCAAATGGATTTGCATGACAGAAAATCCACTGAACTCTGCAAAACACTTCGAAAACAGAATTTAATAATTCATACACGCAATTTTTTTTGCTATTTCTCAAGTCAAATTAATCTTCCACATAAAATAATTCATTTCCCAATTTACACTAACAATTCAAGCAATACAAAACCAATATGTGCATCGATTTGTTTCCATAAATCGATTTTCGCATTTATTTGGTTGAGGTGTAAGTTCAAACAGTGTGCATACATACTCATTTATGTAAATGGATGTGACCATTTTGTTGAAGCATAAATTCAAATGGTCTGCATACATCCTCACGGTGGCTGAAATTAACCATTGTATACCCGAAAACATATGCCTAAGAGCCAGCATATCTGCTTTCGCTCCAATATCAAGAGAGTATATAGCTTTCCTGAGAATCACTATCCTAGCTGAAATCTGGATTGCAAGATTTGAATTGAAAGCTTTGGTTTCCCCAAATAAAGTGGCTTACCTTTGCATTAAACTGACTTTGTGAAATTTCAAACAATGGATAAATGTTAATGTAAGAACGTGAACTTATTCTTCCTCATTGTTTGTCTGTAACTTATTATTGCAGACTTTGAAATTACTACGAGGAGAAGGAGATGACCTACCTTATTGGACCAAGAGGTAATTGACAATGTCCATGGAATTTGATGAATTGATTGAGGATGAGTCTGGAGAAAACTCTGGGAGTTGTGACATCCAAACTCATCTATCACTTGCAATGCTTGGAGTTGATGATGATTTGGTATCAAACAGTAGTCCAGATCAAAGTGTAAATCTTGTACATGAGAGCAGAACATTGGAAGATTATTTCTATGGACATTATAGCCATTCAACAAGCTTTGATTGATTTAAATCTACTTCTCTGAGCTTCATAATTTTTCTTACTCCTTGCTTCTGTAAAAGCTTAAATATTTTATACTTGGTGTATTACTGTGAGCCAATGCCACTACTTAGCTATGTTCAATTTCAATCACTCTCCATATTGGCTGAAGCTGCGTCTGAAGTTGAGTGGAGTCCATGTAAAGTCCCTTGCCAATTCCTTGTATAAATGTGAAAGCCATTAGTGGTCACTCGTTTTGGTGACCCACTGGTGCTCACTAGAGCTGAAAAATTTTCTTGTCCTTGCCTTTGGAGCAATTGTATGTATGTGGAAGGAAAAGCAATTATGATATCGCTATTGATATGCCAAACCATTTTTATGTACTTTTTTAGGTCTGAAGATGTGTAACTTGTGGTTTAGCTTGGTACATTCTCTTGTATACCAGTTTACTTTGAATTTGTCAATATCATAAGCCCAATAGCGATTTAAGTGTATGTTTGCATGGCAGAACTGCATTGCGGTTGAACTTTTTCTAAAATTAAGTTGTATTTAAAGAAATATGGTGTCTAAAAAGCATAGAACTCCAAACATCAAATCTCTTTGCTCCTTGTAGGCTTGAACCAACATCTCTTCTAGAGAAATTCAACAATTCTAATTTAATAATCCTATCGGCCTCTCTTTGTACCTTTTGAGACAATTGCTAGTTCTAGATGGGACATATAACTCCAATGTGTGTTTTCCTCGTTACAGAGACACTTTACCATAGCTGATCATCTTCAGGTGCCTTTATTAATATCAACAAAATAACTTACATACAACTTTCTACCTCATAAAAAGATGTCTACCTAGTAGAGGCCACTCAGTATCTGCCTTGCATATGAAATGTTGAGATCTAAAGAAAAGACTACCAACCCCGTCATCTTAGAAACCCGTTCACTGGACTAAACAAAAAACGTTGGGAAGGTTTACTACAGCCAGGATTACCAAAATTTATCTTCAACTCAATCAGCCACAACCAAGTATACTGATAAAATCCACCAGTCCCTCAAAAAAACCAAGCTAGCCATGAATGCCAGAAAAACAACAAAAAGCCTATCTACCAAAATGGATGGAAATTTTGCCAACCTAGCCACTGAGGCTAACATTACAGAACACCAGCCAACCAACCTGGCATTTTTTATTCAATTCCAAGGGAACGACAGAGTTCAGGTGTCTGCCTGCACCGTGCAAATGCAAGAACAAGCTTGCATAAGTCATCTTTATCAAACTTTGACGCAATTCCAAAAGTAGCTAGAAGTTGCAAGAAGACCTGGGCCCCCAACGAATTGCCATTGGCAACATCTCCTTCAAGGTTTATCTTCGACTTCCATTCATGTGCAATACTTTTGACTTGCTCCTTTATATTTAAGGGCAGAACTGGATGTTCAACACCCAAAATAGGATCTGCCAAAACAGGTACAAGAGATTCCAGTAATAATGTATAGGCTCGGCGTAGAGCCAGGAGCCCAAACTCTTTCTTTTCACTTGACTTTTGTTCAAGAGAATAAAACCCCTCCAAGGACTCCAACACTAACCGTGGTGGGTCAGTTGCAGAGTTTAATGCAGAGGGAACCTAATTGCAAAGCCCTATTTCCAATTGCAAAAGTCATTAAGAATGGGAAGAAAGGATTTAGGGATTATAATATCTAAAAATTTCTATTTTTAAAGTATTATAAAATGAGTTTAGATATTTATATAACAATAATAAGTGGAAATCAGAAAAAGAAAAAGAAAAGAAAAGAAATTGATTGGAGATAAACTTTTTATAATTTTGTAAATGTTATTGAGTTCCAATGCTCAAACAAAATATTTATAAAAGGTAATTCACTGGTCTGTGGATGAAGCAAGCATTTGGAGGCTAATTCGTGAAGTCTGACAATAAAAGAGGTGAAATTAGAATGAGTAATGATAAGACAGACATCCTTGTATAGAAATTGCAATGAGGTTCTTCTTAAAGGTGACTTAATTGTATCACATTGATTTTGAAATGACAACATCAGCAAAATGATATAAAAGTCGTTGCAACTAGTACATCTATGTTTGGTGCATTAATCACTATATGAGATTGAAGGAATCTGGCGCATTCTCGATCAGAACTATTGCTTGATTGACAACAACATGAGTCTTGTGTTGTACAACAATTCTATAATTGGTGCATTAATCACTGTATGAGATTGAAGGAATCTGGTCGCATTCTCAATCAGAACTATTGACAACAGCATGGGCCTTGTGTTGTACAACAATTGTATAATTTGATTGTGAAGGATTTAAGGAGAAGTAATGTTGTTTTTTCTGATCCTAGCAAGGATTAGCAAATATACTATTTATTGGTCCCTGTGGTATACATTGTTTGGACCTTGTTTTCTCCCTTAATTGTAAGTGCATAAAAATATTAGATTCATAGGACAGGGTACCATTAATCATGTGATCCAATGATCTTGGACGTTTTTTATTGAATTCTTCAAAACTTATTTCCATTTGATCTTCCAAAATGTGAAGATAGTTTTATTGGTTGGAACAATGCTACAACTTACAAGTTATAAAAACAAAGATTATGTTCTGCATAATGCTTTCCACCTTGCAATCTTTTTGTGGATATGGTTAAGAAATATTCTCTTCGAGTAAAGAATAAATTATTGTGTGTAGAGTCATTGGGTTTACTATAGTAATGATCGTAACATTTTGTAGTCTTTTGTTTGTTGTTATGTGGTTTAGTGGTTGAGACCGTGCATTACCATGTTAATGACCCAAAGACAAACTTAGAGCTCAGAGCCCTCAATTATAAGTTGGTTGAATTTTATGAGATTTATATGCAATATTAATTCAATAATTAAAAAAAATATAGACTTAAGCACCCTAAATAAACTTCAATTTATACATCTTTAGAATCTCATTTATGCTACATATTCGCATCTTATGTACATTTTCCCATTCCCATGTCGGAATTGTTCCTCAATTTATGCCTTACGGCGTTTCCTTTGCAACATTTGGTGCAAATGCTAGTTAATTAAGTTATGAACAACATGGTATTACAACAAGCTTGGCGGTGGGAGATCCCGCTAAAACAAACTTAAGTGCTTCATGTGGTTGGTTCTGAACAACTGTATTCTCATGTGGGAGAACCTCATGAAAAGAGGCATTCAGGGGTCTCGAATCTACTATATGTGGGCACTATATGTGTAGTGATGCAATGGAATCGGTGGCCCATCTTTTTCTCACCTACCCATTTGCAGTATCCATCTGGATGGAGGTGTTATCTATCCTTCACATCGAAGCAAAGGTGGAATATTACTCTACGGAAATCTGCCTAGGAAAATGGACCGATGGATAACAGACATATCAGGCCCTCCCTTTTTATATCGCTTGGGAAATTTGGCAAAGCAGAAATGCAAAAGTTTTTGAGCTGTTTGATTCACAAGTTTGAAGATAGTGGAATACTTCCTGGAGATTGGCCCATGGTCTCCAAAACCTCAACAAAGAATATGCAGATTCAGAGAAATTAATCGCCTAGGCTGGTGGGTTATTTTTGTGGCGCTTCTATTGGGATAATTTGTGGATGCAGAGCACACATTGCTTTAGATCGTGTCTCGTCATATCATTTTAGCTTGATGGGAGGTAATGCTACAAAAAATAGAGTGCAGTTGTTGGCCCTGTGGGATGTCCTAAAATGTGCTTCTGGCTAGCCATTGTGGAGTTGGAAGTGTTTGGGGACTCAAAAACGGTTATCAAATGGGCATAGAGATCTTCCAAATTTGGACCCCCCTCACTAGTCCACTGGATGCGACAAATCCAATCTCTCATGGCCACATTCAAGCATATTTTATTTGCTCACATATATAGAGAACATAATTCAATGGTTGATAGCTTATCTGAAAGCGGATGCTCTACCTTCCTGGATGTTATCTGTGACAAAGCCTTTGCTGATGGTTCCCTCCTTAGCGATGGACGCTTTTGCGTCTAAGAGTTGGCACACTATTGTGTTCCATTCGATCTTATGGTGACATTACGTGTTGGGTAATGAGCTGATCTCATGACAAAATTCTCTGCGGAATGGTACTTTTGGTGACACAGGTCTCCCTTTTCTGGTGTATTTTTTGATGATATTTTTGTTTTTGCAGCTCAGACCTGTCTGGGATTTTTTGGTAACGCAACTTAACATACTTGTCTTTATGTCATGTCGTTTCTATATATTTTGTGAGTAGAAGGATGTAGCATTGAGGAGTGTGGCTGTGCTGCCCATTCCTGGACTTTTTTTCTAATCGATGGACAGTGAACAAAGAAACATGATTATTGTATCTAACTATTGTTCATAACAGATGGATGGTTTTCTTCTGGTTGATGATTATTGTATCTAACTATTGTCCATAACAGATGGATGGTTTTCTTCTGGTTGAAATATATATATATATATATATATATATATATATATATATATATTTTTTGTGGCCATCTCTTTGACCTTGAAAGCCCAATCTCGACTCAGGGAAAGAGAGTGAGGCCACGGTATGGTAATTTCAAATCCATTTTGTCAGTAAAGAAGAAAGCCTAAAACAACGACAAGATAGCCATATATTTCCATATCCTAAGCGCTGCTCTTCTCTGCATTTCCGACGTGGTAAAATAGGCATAATACAGATCCACCAAACACATGTAAGGCATAACTCCTGCAAATGTTAAATACTATTTCAACAATCACTGCCATTGGGTTGCTCTCGGATGATAACACCCCAATCCCCGTTGCGACACCAGCAAAAAGGGCACTTATTCTTGAAACTGCTTGGAATTTACCATTAAAACCTTCTTGCTTGGCACACAAAATAAACAAAATCAGTTTGAACAAAATTTGAAATCACAAAAATCTTAATTAAAAAAAAGCCACACAGAGCATTGATGACAACTCATTATCGTTAAAACAGTTTGAACTATATTTGATCCCTACAATTTCCGGGTAAGTCCTATTGGTTGAATTGAGAGAAAGGGAAAATTGAAGAGAATTAATAAATGAGTACCTGAACTTTGCATCTGCCCATCCCTTCTAGAAATTGTGGGGTTGTAAACGCTACAACTAAAGTCCTAATCACCATCCATGAACTTTCTGATCCAATCAACGGTATCACAACCAGAGTTGAGTGAGAAATTATAGCTAATTCCAACACCTGATTCATAAATTTTGATATATCAGAACAAACCTCAATATCCGCACATCCCTAACTCTTAGGCTATAAATGAAAATTAAAACTTATTTCTCAAGCATTGGATACATTAATGTATTATATTTTCCCTAAGAAATGACCCCATGGGGAATCCTCCTATCTCCGTCTATAGTATTGGATGTGCAGGGCCGTGAACATGGCTACAAGCCCAAGAAATGGGAAATTGTGCAAGGACAAGACCTGCAGCAAAAGCCCTAATCACAAATAATGTGTTTTTATAGGGCCTGTGAGAAGTGAAGGTTCGGCCTATGAGAGGCAAACACACCCAAATGGTAATCCCCAAAATACTGGAAGTGATTGCTCTAGCCACCACAGAAGTAGCACAACATAACGCTATTGCTGGAACAACTATAATGTTCATGCTCCAAGAATCTGTCATTCTTCACACAAAAATTGAATCCAAACTTCATACTTCAATCAAACGCTCAATAGACCAGATATCTGGCTTGGTATCGAAACCCTTATGCAGTAGTTGTAACATTATTTTCCCACGCAAGTAAAACCTTTGGTTTGTGTATTGGCATCTAACATTTTGCGCAATGGAAATTCTAAAGTCAAAGACGTTTTCTAATGGGAAGTTGCAACATGGCAGTTGCAAGAAAAATACGCACAACAAAAGCCCTAATCGCAAACATTTGCTCCGAGGTGATGAACAACGTCACCATCTTAGCGACATCGACATAACAGGTGGTGCACATTGATTTTGTCGGCATCAGTGGATATACTTTCTTGTATGAGCATAAATCTTATTAAAATGGTTGATATATGTTAATACTAATTTTTTTCTTATTAAAAAATAATGGTATAGATTTGCTTATATCAATTATTTTTAATTATTTTTTATTAATGTGATTGGCATAGTTGATAGGTCAATTGTATGGGGAGAATTAGGAGAACCTGATTTATTATTGTTGAATATGGTCATATTATGGTTAATGAATGTTTTCATCTTAAATTTTAATATTAACAAATAATATTGACTTACCACAATATTGAAGGCATTTAGATGCTTTTTTATTGAGTTTTCATCCTTCATCTTTAGATTATACAGTTTCTTTCACAAGAACAATTTATTCACTTGGACTTAAACCGATACAAAGCCCCTAGCTTGTCCCACAATGTCTACATTGTAACTTCTCCTAAAACATTTAGTAATACAAAATCAAAGAGACACACACATATTGTGTTTTTTTCCTTTTGATCAAACTTGGTCTAATATCCTATTGACATACCTATTGGTGCAGTACTTGGATCCATAATGATCCATTGATCTCTATTCACCAACAAATATTCCACTTTGAGCTTCCACAAATCAAAACTCTGCCCATTGAATTTCTCAATCTCTATCCTTGAATTGCTCGCCATTTCCTTTTCACCACAAGAATCACTTCTACATATCTCTCACTATAACATGGTCTACCACATGCCTGAGCCAAATCCCCTAGCTAGAAAGGAATCCCCTTGAAACCAAAACTACTCTGATACGAAATGTAGGTTTTACCCCTATACAATTAATTGTTGCAAATAGATTCTTAATTAAAATATAGAAAGATGTAATGGCAAACACATCTACACAAATATTTGATCCTCAAAACCAAAAACTGGTAAAACTAAAAAGATATATATCTATATATATATATATATATATATATATATATATATATATATATATATATATATATATATATATACAATTTTACAATACAATATATATCTCTCATCATCCATGAATTGTTAATTCATTTTTCATGGATTAGAATACAACCATAATTCCTTCACTAAAACTACAAAACCATGAGAAAAACCACTATGCACCACAAAACTGCTTCTAGATAAAAATACCAAAAATAGACACAAAAAGACACCCAATTCTTTTTCTCGAAGGAACTACCCTTGAACCCTTGTGCAATAGGGTTTCCACCCCATTACTATGCATCATACATTTTTCCAACATATGAGGAAAATCATGCAAATAATATAACACATACCCAACAATTATATGGATGAGAATGTGTGAGTCAGATGATGAGGAGGCTATAAAGTCACCAATGTACTAATCCTTAGCTTTGTCTTTAAGGGAAGATATTAATTTATAGTAAGTACTTAATGAAAAACTTCTTCCTTGTCATTTCCCTCTCCATTAGCCCAAAATGAAATTTCAGGATTAGTGCTAGGCTTTATGAGAGGATGTCGGGTAAGTCTTTTAATGGAGGTCCCATGAGAGATTGTCATGTCATTGGATCTCCAAATGATATACATGTTTGCAGTGGCCAACCATGGCCTTCCCAAGATTAGAGGAGCCTTGTAGGGAGGACTTAGGTTATAGGACCATGAAGTCAGCTAGATACTCCCATGAATCCACAAAAATCACTACATTAACTAAGATTTCTTATAGTTTAATGGTATAACCATCAACAAGTTATATAACTATGGGGGTTACCTAAGACTAGAAGGTCCTAGGGCTTCCATTGTCTTGTAGGTCATTACATTAATAACAACACCAAGGTCGATCAATGCGTTGGGGATAATTGTATGGCTAATTTGTACCTTGATTATAGGGTCATTGAGATTCGAATCCTTTGCAGCAAGGACTCCCCCCACCATTAGCCCTGATAGTTTTCCCATGACATGTATGGTTTAGGTATATTTTCTTCTTCTACTAGGTCTCCTTATTAATAATCCCCTTACCACTTTAAGTCAATAGGAACTTCCTTAATTGCTTGGAAAAATGATATGCGAAAACACACATATGTGATTTTGTTGGGTTAGTTATATGTATAAACCCTAGAAAATTAATCATCAACCCAGGGCTCATAAGCTTATAAGGCTCGGGAACAATATGTGTAGGACTAAAGCTTAGGCTATCTTAAAAAACATAACAATTGAAAGTGACTAGAAATCACACTTGCATAATACTCTAAAGAAGAAACTACTTCCTCTCAAGTTCTATATAGTAGATGGGCTTAGTTAGCTCAGGTAAATGTAATATAATCATGACCTTTCCTCACAAGTACTATGTTTCCATAAGTCTACGTCAACTACAATGAAGCTACAATCAAATGAACACAATAAAAATCACTGAAATAAATTGCAGAGACATCAAACAAGACAAAACTGAAATAAATCTATTGTTTGTAGCCAAACATCCTAATAAGGCGACCATGCCTTCCTTGGCAGCAAGCTACCTAAAGATGATCAACAATAAACTAGCACTAGTGCCACAAAATAATGATAAAAACTTAGAGTATTATTAGATTCTAGAAAAATACTTTACATATGTATCCTTGTATATCACCCCTATATTTCCCACTACAAGATTCGATACATTATTTATAAGAGAAAAGCCCCAGTTGTGGATAAGATCAGTTCCTCTAATCTCATGGATAAAAGGATGAACAATTACATTGCTTTCTCAAAGAATGATTGAGCAAGATCTGGATCAAAAGACTTTGATAGCATTCTGGCAGTTCTTATATCAATCTCTATGAATAACAAGAATGTTCTTGGCTGCATTGAAATGATTGAGTTGTGCCTTCATAAGCAGAAAAACCAAGAACCAAAGGCTTAATGGATCAAATCCTCTATCTACAATATTTAGCATATCTCAACGTGTGGAAACAAAGAAACAAAAATAACCAAGTTCGTTGATGTATTATAACCATGATTAGATCTATGGATGGTTTTGGATAATAAAATATTATGGAAAACTTCTAAATATATCTCATTCGATCTCATTCATAGGAATGAGATAGAAAATCTTGATCTGTTGATGAGTTGCCCAATTGTTTGAGAGATTTGACCAAATCGTTGACCAAGACTCCACATTTTTTTTTAACAATCTGGGGATGAATGAAGTAACATGAAACCATCCTAGGCCTACAATCTACAAAATCCGTGTGACCAATTTGGACCAAAACAACTAGAGATATGACAACTTGTAACATAGGATCTAGAACTATACTCGAATAGTAGGAATTAAACTTTGTGAACATGAACTCTTCATCTGGCATAAGTATTGTTTCTCAAATTTCACCATCATTAGTAAAATATGATTTAAACCTAATTAAAACTTTGAAAACAAAGGAAATTTATAATTCAATTAACAATTTACCTTATCATGCTCAAGGTTATTGTATTAACCCAAAAAAGTGCATATTGAGGGTGATAATGGTAAAAATTGGGTATAAATATAGGTAGCATAGGGCGAAAAGGTGGGTGAAACCATGTCAAGATGAAGGTCCAACACTCCCACACACTCGCATTTTTCATGTCCTCATGTAAACAAAACCTCTAAGTAAAAGCCAAAATTTAATCAAAATTGTGTTAGTACAACCTTCCACTAAAGTCCTATTACATTGACCAAAATATTCAAGTTCCTATCCCCTCAATTTCTGGCTTCTTTAAATATCCTCTTTAATACCCTATTATGAACATCATACTTTTTAGCTCGTTTGTACCATCCCTTAACCATCTTCTGCAATTTTTTGTTCTTAGCAATTAACTTGTCATTCTTATGTCGCGGTTTAGAATTGTATGCTTTTAATCTCTCATTCTCCTCTTTAATATGTTTGTCAAGGGAAAGGTGCTCTTAAATCTCTCTAAACGAAAATTAAATAGGAATGCAAAAAATTACAGATATAATCATAAATATAGAAATGCAGCAAAAAAACACTTCATTTCATTAATAGAAAAATATTGAACTATGCTTCCAAACAAAATGGAAATAAGATAGCTTGAGTGATGGTAGCTTATCTCTAAGAAGAGATGTGGCAGCTACATTCCAACTGAATTGTGTTATAATGAGGCTCAAGGGCCTATTTATTATTGAAAAACATGAGAAAACCCTAAACAACCAAAACCCTAACTCTAGGAGATGTAACGCTAAGAAGTTGTGGGCCTCATTGGGGTTAGTTGGGAAACCAACTTCCCGGGGTTGTAACTTGGTCATATTATCTCCGTTTGGCACATACGATACCTTTTTGGAAAGGTCTCTCTTATTTTTATAGGTTTTTTCACAAACCACTGCATGTGGCCAAGGGCCTGCACCAAACCTAAAAAAAAAATGTCATTTAGGGGGTCAAAACTGCTCTCGAAGTTCAGGACCCAAAAAACTGCTAAAAATAGTAAATGCTGAAATAAACAAGGAAAAAGATGAAACTGACTAGAGGGTCAAGGTGGAATAGGCGAGTGACCACCAATATCCACCTATATCATTCCACCCCCCTTAGGAAGTAAAGGTCCCCATTACTTGCAAAGCCTCCATCAGATGAGGAAATTTCTATTGAACCTAGTCCCTAGTGAACCACTTTCCCTGGTGAAGAAGTTGGCCTGCTTTGACAACTCGTTATAGTTTTATCCTCTGTTGGGGAGATTTATTGATCTTTGTTTCCATGATTTGATCAGTTGTGGCATGTTCCATGTAGTCCGAATTGAGCGTTGTTGGTGTGAGTTGTTCTACAATGTCAAATGTGTCCAACAATGGTGGAAAGTATGGTCGAAGGCGGTCTACGTTGAACACTGGGTGCAGGCCAAGGAATGGTGGGATGCTGAGCTCAAATGCATTGTCACCGACAACCTTGGTGATGGTGTATTTTCCATATTGGAGTGGGTGAAGCTTGCGGTGGGGTCCAACGAGGTGCTCCTTCTGCAAATGTAGCCAAACTTTATGTCGAATGCGCTCAATGAAGTTGTTAGCCCTTTCAGCCTTGGACTGGATGAGAGTTGAATCTGATTAGAAGTAAGTAGAAGAGTAGGTAGAGGAGTATATAGGCCTTGCTTCTTGATGGTTGGTTTAGCAATGGCGAAGGTGGTGCAAGATCTGATGTAATTCCCAACATATTGACGAAGTTTTGGCTAATAAAAAATATTTCTGCAATGCCACCACTGTTTTCTCTACTCTGAAATGTCCAGACTCGACTTAGTGTACCTTCCAAATCGTCTTGGCACACTCACTTGAAGGAACAAAGATTGTTGGATCAGGCGCACAGCAAAAATAATTAAACACACAGCAGAATAAATCAACAAGCACATAAGACACAGCTTTTAACGTGGTTCACCCAACCAATCTGGGCTACGTCCACCAAACATAGGCATCAGGAATATATTAATCAAATTAGCAGATTACATCATGAAATCCTCACACTCTCTTAGCAGATCATCCGAATGATTGCCTGTTATATAGCATAGAGAATCTAACAGCCTCATAACTCCCTCACATCAAATATAGGAGGCATTAACTCCCTCCCAACAACCTGGAGCTAATCTAGGAACTCAATCCCTATTGTTGTCATCCTTCAGAGATTTTTGCCTATTTGACTAAAACAGAAAATCTCAACAATCTCCACCTTGACAACAATTCGCCTGATGCCCTGTTATTATTATTTTATCTTATCTGCAAGCCAAGAGAAGCCAAACACCAGCGTAGCTTCTCCAACAAAACTGGTTTCGTGAACATGTCTGCACAGTTCTCCTTTGTATGCACCTTTTCAAGAGAAACTCCCCTTTCAGTGATAACCTGTCTTACAAAATGATATTTGATTGGAATATGCTTTGACTTACTATGATAGGCCGGATTCTTAGCCAAATGTATTACACTTTGACTGTCACAAAGTAACCTGATGTTATCCTGTAACCTACCAAACTCACCAAGCAAACCTTTCAACCAAACCGCCTCTTTGCAAGCATGAGAAGCAGCAATGTATTCTGCTTCAGTAGTGGACAAAGCAACAATGTTCTGTAGCTTTGACATCCAGCTTATAGCTCCACCTGCAAGAGTAAAGACGTACCCTGAAGTTGACCTTCTCTTATCCAAATCACCTGCAAAATCGGAATCAACATATCCGCAAACAAATTCACTACTCTTATTGTAAGAAATACAATAACTACTTGTGCCTCTCAAATACCGAAGCACCCATTTTACTGCTGACCAGTGTTCTTTACCCGGATTTGCCATGTACCTGCTGACAACCCCAACTGCATGAGAAATATCTGGTCGCGTACACACCATCGCATAAATCAAACATCCTACTACATTGGCATAAGGAATTCGAGACATATAATCCTTTTCTTCATCTGTATTAGGACATAAACTCGAAGAAAGCTTAAAATGGGAAGCTAAAGGGACTGACACAGGCTTCACATTGTTCATACCAAACCGCAAAAGTATTTTCTCAACATACTTCTGTTGTGATAGGCACAGCTTACCATTGCCCCTGTCTCTGAAAATCTCCATGCCCAAAATCTGTCTTGCGGCTCCTAGATCTTTCATATCAAACGTCCTTGCCATCTGAGTCTTCAACCTGTTGATTTCTTCAATGCTTTTGCTTGCTAAAAGCATATCATCAACATATAACACTAAGATAATGAACATGCCATTATTTAACTGCTTAAAGTAAACACAATGATCATATTCACTTCCTACATATTTCTGACTCAACATGAAAGAATCAAACTTCTTATACCACTGCCGAGGTGACTGCTTCAGGCCATATAATGACTTCTTAAGCCTGCAGACAAATTTCTCATTGCGATGCTGAACAAACCCTTCCGGTTGTTCCATATATATTTCCTCATCTAAATCACCATGTAGAAATGCAGTCTTAACATCTAACTGCTGCAACTCCAAATCAAACAAAGCCACTAATGCTAACACAATTCTAATTGAAACAATTTTAACCACTGGTGAAAATATCTCATGAAAGTCTATGCCAGCTTTCTGAGAAAACCCTTTTGCAACCAGCCGAGCTTTGTACCTGTCTTCCGTATCATTCACACACTGTTTCAGCTTGAACAGCCACTTGCATCCCACAGTTTTCCTACCTTTGGGAAGTTCAACCAGATCCCACGTGCCATTCTTACCTAAGGCCATCATTTCTTCCTTCATGGCTACTTTCCATTTGTCACTATTTGAACCTTCTACAGCTTCCTGATAACACAAAGGTTCATCATCATTAGCGATCAAAGCAACTGAAGTAACATGATCATCATACCTTCTCGGACGACGTTTGATTCTTGTAGACCTCCTTAAGAATGTTTCTAGTGCTTCCACAATTGGCTGTCTATCATCTGTAGAAACTTCTTCATGATCGCCATCTGAGACCTGTTCATGTCCTCCATCTGAACCCTGTTCATAATCTGATTCTGAAACCTGTTCATGACTAGAATCTGAACTGTGGTCGTTATGACTATCATTAGAAACGCTGTCAAACTGAATATGCTGGAAATCAGATACATCATCCTGTTTCAATCTTCTATCTACATCTAACTGTACAAGAGAGGATTCATTAAACTTTACATCTCTGTTGATGATGATTTTGCGGGTAGCAGGATCCCACAATCTATATCCCTTTGTTCCATCACCATACCCAACAAAGACATACCTTTTCGATTTCGGATCTAATTTAGTTCGCTGATGTTTAGGCACTAGAGCATATGCATCACAACCAAACACTCTGAGTTTAGAATAGTCACAAGGGTGTCCTGTCCATACCTCTTGCGGAACCTTGTAGTCTTTTGCCGTTGATGGAGATCGGTTTATCACATAACAAGCGGTTTCAACTGCTTCCGTCCACAACTCCTTTGGCAACCCGGCGTTACTCAGCATACACCTTGCTCTCTCTAGAAGAGTCTTGTTCATGCGTTCAGCAACTCCATTCTGCTGAGGAGTATAAACCGTGGTCTTATGTCTCTCGATCCCTGCATCCTTGCAATAGCTGTCAAACTCCTTGGAGGAAAACTCACCACCATTGTCAGTTCTTAAACATTTTATTGTTCTACCAGTGCTGTTTTCTACCAATGCTCTAAACTGCTTGAAAACTGTAAAAACATCAGACTTCTTTTTCAACATGAAGACCCAAACTTTTCGAGAAAAGTCATCAATGAATGATACAAAATAAGATGAGCCACCATATGACGCTGTAGGGGCTGGACCCCACACATCTGAATGGATATAATCAAGTATGCCTTTACTAGTATGTTTGCCTGTTTTAAACTTTTGTTTACTTTGTTTACCAAATAGACAATGTTTACAGAAATCCAATTTTCCAGATCTTAGATTAGGAATTAACTTTCGGTCAGCCAAAATTTTCAATCCTCTTTACTTCATATGCCCCAATCTTTGATGCCATAAGTGAATGGAACTACTATCATGTTCAGACACAGACACATGATCTGACCCAGTTCTACCTTCTAACTGAAATAGATTTCCTACTTTCTTAGCTTTCATTACTAGTAAGATACCTTTATAGATTTTCATAACTCCACCTTGAATTACAATTTTATATCCATTTGAATCAAGTGCTCCTAATGAAATCAAATTTTTCCTTAAATCTGGTACATGCCTCACATCAGTTAATATTTTGGTTGTGCCATCAAACATTTGTAGTTGTATACTTCCAATCCCAACAATATTACATGTTACATCATTACCCATGTACACAACACCATCATCAATTGATATATATGTTTTAAACCAATCTCTATGTATACACATGTGGTTAGATGCCCCGGAATCTAACAACCAATGTTGATCATGTTTTGAAATATTAACTGACAATACTTCATCACTCATACCTGAACCAGATACTGAACCTGTATCTGTGGTGTTGGCTTCCTTCTTTTCTGTCGAAGAGCCTTCTTTAGCAGCCTGCTTTCGCTTCCAGCAATCCTTTTTCAGATGTCCAGCCTTGCCACAATGCCAGCACTTCATTTTTGGCTTCTTTCCTTTGGATTTTGAACGAGAGTCGCTATGCTTTCCCCCGGAGTGTCTCTCTTGTGAGCGACCTCTGGCCATCATTACCTCTGATGTCGAGGTGTCTGCATTCGACCTCTTCCTCGTCTCCTCAGCCAACAAGGCTCCAACAACATCGTCAAATTCAAGAATTTCTGATGTACTAAAACTTATGGAAGTAACAAAGTGATCCCGGGATTCGGGCAATGAACATAATAAAGTTATCGCCTTATCCTCTGAATCAAATTTCACATCTAGACTGTTTAATTGCACCAACAAGGTATTAAAAACATTCAGGTGATCAGCAATTGGAGTACCTTCTTTCATCCACAAACTGTAAAGCTATCGTTTCAGGAGGATCCGATTTGTCAAAGATTTCGTCATATAGAGCTTCTCAAGCTTCGTCCACAAGCCTGCGGCGGTTTTCTCTGACATAATGTTAAACAGAACATCGTCCGCCAGACATAACCGGATTGCGCTCAGAGCTCTATCGTCCATCTCATCCCATTCATCTTCCGTCATGGAAGGAGGTCTTTTGTTTTTCCCCAACAGTGCTTTCGCCACACCTTGTTGAACCAGCATATCGTGCATCTTCACCTTCCAGATCTCAAAATTATTCTTGCCATTAAATTTCTCAATTTCAAACTGGGCACTTTGAGTTTTCGCCATTTGTAAAAACACAATAATCTCCAATATCCAACCAGCAATTTAAAAAAAAATTGCCTATGCCTTTGAAACAAAATATCTTCTCTTCACACAAAAAAATTTCTGCCTATGTCTTTTTGCCTTTCTGCCTTTGCCTTTAAAACAAAAAAAAAATTCATTTGCTGGGCAAGTTACAGTTATTTCAGATCAATCACCGCCAAAAAAAAAAAAAAAAAAACCAACAAACAAAACATTTTGTGTTCTTAGCTTCTGGCTCACACGGTCTTCCAAGCGAATTTAAACAACATCAGTTTTAAACTTCCTCACTTGAATAACAATTCCCAATCTCTGAACATTAATACATCAGACAAATTCTTTCCACACTCATTCATACAAAATCGCTCTAAAAATTGGTATGTCCCAACGAGAAGCTGGAAAATGTCACGCGGGCGTTTTTTTTTTGTTTAATTCTGCGCATTACTGATAACCATATACTGTTATATCAAACCCAAAAAAAAAAAATGGACCACGCTGAGTTTTTAAATCAGACCCACGCTGTTTTGTTTGTTTAAAAAATAAATCCACGCAGTTTTATATAACCACACCGTGTTTTTTTTCAAGGGTATATTCACACGCTGTTTTTCACATATATATACCCACGCAGCACCATAAAAAACCCATGTAGCACCATAAAACAAAAAACCACGCTGATTGTCAAATAAATCCGTGCTGTTTTTTAAGAAATATATAAACACGCATTTGTTATGAATATATTTATAGCAATGCTATTTACCTGCATGATAATATATATCCATGCAGTGTTTACAATGTATCCATGCCGTTTTCAAAAAACCATACCCATCACCGTGTGTTGTATCATACATTCACACTGTTTGAAGAAACATACCCACGCAGATTTTGGTTTTCAATACGCACCGGTTTCAAATATGTAACAACGTTTTGTTTAACTGCGCATACCAGTGTGCAGGGTTGTCAACGCAGCCAATACGCACCCATAACAGCGCTCCACGCTCACGCAAGGCTCCAGTACAGCTTCACCCATGCAAACGATCCGCACAGAACTTTCTTAGCACCCTTAGCGCTCCACCTTCAGCAGAGCCGCTCCTCCAACGCGCTCTGATACCAATTTTTGGATCAGGTGCACAGCAAAAATAATTAAACACACAGCAGAATAAATCAACAAGCACATAAGACACAGCTTTTAACGTGGTTCACCCAACCAATCTGGGCTACGTCCACCAAACATAGGCATCAGGAATATATTAATCAAATTAGGAGATTACATCATGAAATCCTCACACTCTCTTAGCAGATCATCCGAATGACTGCCTGTTATATAGCATAGAGAATCTAATAGCCTCATAACTCCCTCACATCAAATATAGGAGGCATTAACTCCCTCCCAACAACCTGGAGCTAATCTAGGAACTGAATCCCTATTGTGTCATCCTTCAGAGATTTTTGCCTATTTGACTAAAACAGAAAATCTCAACAAAGATGTGTCCCAGGTGGCATAAAAGCGCATCCTAAAGGTCAAATTTTGGAACTTGCTTCCCTTCGAGGAGTGTCTTGTATGTGCTACTGAATTCTGGATTGCTCTTGTGAAGATGCGGCCACCCCGAAGTCGCATTCCCACAAGAGTCGAGCATAGTGATCAGCGCCATGACCGGTGGTCGGCTGAGGCAATCAATGACATTATTGGTTTTTCCCTTCTTATACTTAATGTTCAAATGAAATTGTTACAGGTAGGTGGACCATTTTTGATAGTGATCATTCTACAACTTCTCTCATGTCTGTATGAACTGTAGGGGTCGGTGGTCTATGTGGATGATATTTTCCTTCCGCAGAATGTAATGCTTCCATTGACAACAGGCATTCACAATGGAATACATTTCTTTTTCATAAGTTGGATACTTTTGAACTATGTCTGAAAGTGTCTCAATGTGGTTGATGAGCCTCGGTATTGCAACAAGAATGCTACAACTCCCAAGGCTACTAACTTTAATTATAAACCCGGGGTTCATACAAACTTAAGAGGTATTGGCACTATATGTGCAACATAAAATGTGTCTATCCTTTGCTGTCATGATGTAATGGAGTGCATGTACTGAAATCAAATCCTAAACTAATTGCAGAAAATGAACTGCTCGAAATAGAAAACCTAACCTATTGCAAGAAATAAAGTACAAGGAATGAAACATATTCTAATTACATAAAGATCATGAACTAAATGTAAAAGAAACCTAACTTAACCCTATTTATCACATGTGATGATTTAAAATAACTAAGCATGGAATCTGATCTAGGGAATATTAATCGTTGCATGCATGTCCTAATTAAGAAATAAAAAGAACTATTTTTCTTTATCTTTTCATTTTATAAATGCAAATGCTAATCTTTCCTTGTTCTTTGGTAGAGGAGACAGGTGTGGAGGAAGAGGGGTACAATGGTTTTGATGGCATGGAGGTCAAGTAGAGGCCTAATCCCAGCTTCAATGATAATTTTTCTCAATTCGATCTCAAAACAGGCCACTATAGGATTTCTTACAGGATGTCTATAGGATGTTCTAGTTCCTACAGGATCCCCTGTTTCTTTACAGAAAAATAGGCCGAAAGCTTAGGAAGTGGTCTAGAAGGTGGAATGGAGCTTGGGAAAGGTGGATAATAGAATAATAAGGCATGGAGGTGGTGGACACTACCCAAAACTCAAGCAAGGGCTTCAAGATGGGTAGATTTGCTCAATGGAAATGACAATTTTTACTTATAAAACAAGAATTCAGATTTAGATTTTAGTGGATTTTGGCAACATGGGTGGATGAGGCTTGGATGAGGAAAACGAGATGAGGTCTCCTTGTAATGTAGAAGCTCCTTCAAAAACACACATTATTGTCTACATCTATCCACAAATTCATCTATATATGGGAAAGATTTATTAAATAACGAAAATTACTAGCCTAAAATCCAAAAATTCGAGAACTAGTGAGCTAGTAAATCTATCAAATGCCTAACCTAATAAAGCGAAAATGAAATGGGGTAAATTTTGTTATTAAATAATTTTTTTTGTGATCTAATGCAAGTTGAATCAACTTGATTGAAGTTCGTTAGCATGTTCTAAAAAATAGCAAAAATTTATTGTTCTTTGCTATAAAGGAGTTCTAGAAATCTAGATTTGGGAATAAGAAGACTAATCCAAGTAGTTCAATGATCACTATGACCTTCCAAATATTTTCCAAGGATGAAATGATTCTTGTGATCCTGCAAAAGAACTTACATCAACCATTTGACCCAATCCTACAACAAGAAATCATTAATATTAAATGAAGAAATAGAAATAAAAAAAACAAGAGATGCATGTGAATAAGAAATGAAAAGAATAAAAAAAAATGATGTAAAAGGGCTTTGAGGCTCCTTGGATGGCCAAACCCAAGGAAACTCAAAGATCTATGGAGGAGAAAAAGATTTAGAAGCTGAACATGACACCAATCTTCATTACTTTCATCAATACAATTACATCCTCACAAGAAAATACAATGGAGCTGCCAAAATACGAGTTCTCTCCACCATAAGACTAATAAAAAATCTCCCTAGAGGCAAATTAGACTTGGTACTTATAAAAAATGATTAGGAATCATTCCACATGAAAGGAGGAAGCTTTTCCCACCATAATCCCTTGATCAGTGGATCTGGTTCCCAATACTAGGAATCTGCATTAAATGGCAGGGAACACATTCCTAGATTTTTTCAATCATTGGAGTTCCAAAATATGTGCCATAATTCCATAATATCTTGTTGATTTATTAGTTAATATTGATCCTCCTATAGTAGGGAGCAAGTCTTTAAATTATCTCCTCCTACAAATATTCATAATCTGCCCAATATTCTCATAATATTCCACAAAAATAAATAATATTAGGCACAAATATGCAATTATTCATAAACCTTCCTAATGAATATATTAAAGTTAAAAATACATTATTTAAAGCAAAAAGGCAGGTTTAATGTACTGAAGGATGGTTATATGGGCCTTAACTTATGTTTAATTTAGAGGCATGGGCCTTAATTTATGCCTAATTTAGAGGCTCATTAGTGGTAAGCCACTAGATGCCCATGATGAGTAAGAACCGAACCAATAGCATAGTTAGAGGCATGTGCCTCAATCTAAAATGGTTTTTGTAGGTTTGGTAATGTGAGAACAGGTGCAAATAAGAGGTGATGCTTCAACTCGGAGAATGTAGTTGTTCGGTTTCAGACCAAAAAAATGTTGCTTCCACTATGACCTTCGTGACTTGACTTAAAGGCCAAGTGATATGAGAGAACCCCAACATGAACTTGTAGTAGAAATTGGCAAGACCTAAAAAGCTACAGAGCTCTGTTAAAGTGGTTGGGGTTGGCCAATCCCGAATGAATTGTATCTTGGCAGGGTCCACATGTAAACCCTTCACACCAATGATGTACCCCAAATATTGAACCTGGGTCAAGCCAAAAGTGCATTTCAACATGTTAGCACACAACTTGTGTTGCCTTAGGGTTTGAAGGACCTGCCGAATATGGTGGAGTTTCTCTTCCCAACTCTGGCTAATGATCAAGATGTCATCTAAATACATCACCACGAATGCATTGGTGAAGGGTCGCAAGATGTCATTCATCAGTCTCATGAAGGTTGCAGGGGCATTCGTCAATCCAAACGTAATGACCAACCATTCGAAAAGGACCCCCTTGGATTTGAAGGCAGTCTTCCACACACCAGAGGGTTCAATAGGAACCTGGTGATAACCTGACTTCGAGTAAATCTTGCTGAAATATTTTTCTCCCTTGAGTTGGTTGAGAATGTCATCAATCGGTGGGATTGGGTACCTATTCTAGACAGTGACCTTGTTCAGCACCTGATAGTCAATACAGAGTCTCCACGTCCCATCCTTCTTCCATACCAATACAATCGGGCTCCAACAGGGTAATGAACTTGGCCTGATGTGGCCTTTCTGTAATAATTCTTGAATCTATCTCTTGATCACATCGTTCTCCAGAACAGAGCATCGATAGATCAGTACATTGGGAAGTGGAATGCTTGGGGTCAGATCGATGGAGTGCTTGACCTGACAGTGCAGAGGTACCCCTGTAGGTGAGGCGAAACCTTGTACTCCTTCATGACCTTATCCATCTGTTGTTGTTGTGCAAAGGAGTCGTGTGATGAGCCCCAAAAATGGATAATTATTTGGGCTCATTCAACCTCCTAATTCGACTTAATCCACCATTATCATTAGTTTATTGCATGTTTTTTATTATATTTATGCTAATAGAGTGAATTGGGTTAGTCATTATGCCAACAAGTCTAATGTGTGCTTTGTGTAGCCTTTTTGGTCAATTTGGAGACAAAATTGAAGGTCTTAATGAGCACTTAGCAGCCAAATTCGTGGGAGAACAAGGGAGAGGATTTGTAGGAAGGTGTCCCCTTCATTTATGGGCCCTTACCTCGAATTCTCCACCATCAGCTCGGAGTTCAAGGGCCACCAAATCAATCAGCACAAGGGCAGCCAAGCAAGTCAAGTAGGACTGCTGTTAACTACAAGTCTTGGGCAGCCGAGTCCCTAAAGTTTAGGAGGACTGTTGGGGTCCTCAATTTGTATAAATAAGAAGGCTTAGGGCCTCATTTGGGTTAGCTAGTAGTTAGCCAATGGTTAGTCATTTTGTAGGCAGAAGTTAGCTAGTTTGTGTTTCGATTTTGAGGCAATAGATTAGCTTTGCTTTCAGCTCATTTTCAAGTTCTCCTTATGGATAGTTTTGATGTAACTCTTCTTTTCTTGCTCAATAAAGATGAATCCAGCTTTGCACCAGCTCTAAATCTCTCTTAGGAGGCTATAGCGCTTGGGGTTGGGCCCATCTCAAGCGCCCAATACCTCCTTTGATTATCTTTATGTGTTTTTGCTGCATTCTTAGAATAAAATCTGCTATTTAGATCTAAATCTTGTTTTGTTATTTAGTTTGTTTTTTGATGAGTAAAATAGATTTTCATGCTCAGATTTAGTTGATAGGTTGTTAACAGAAAAATCTTCAAGAAAAGGGCCAACAAACATTCGTGGTTTCACCTCTCCCTCAGTGGGATCAGGAGCTGTGACTAGGATGACTTTGCTGCCCACAAAAACACTGACTTTGCTTTGCCATGCAATCATTAGTGTTTGGTTTTCATTTGCAGAAGTTGATTACATGTTCAGATCTTTGAATGCTTCATTGCATAGTTAATATACATGGTTTCCTTGTAAATAAAGCTGTTGTCCATTCTTGTTACTGTTAGCTAGATCATATTAGGGTAGCATAACTAGATCTTTGTTTTCTTGCATGTCTTTGTTGGTTCAGTTGGAAACACAAATTGCAGAGCACCTGTACCACTTCTCTGTCTACCCAGACTCCCTCAAACCCATCTTCTCCATCTCCTAACTTGGTTTCTTGCCTCACGTTGCCATACTGCCCTCATAACCCTACCTTTTGTGCAGCATTACTTCAGTCTTCTTGGAACAAGTCCAGCCATCTACACCTTCTCCTCAACTCTATCCATCAGTCCTTGGGTCATTTCAGGCCCCTACCCTGCCTCCCTATCCATTCATGCACCTTACCTCACTCACCCATCCTCCAAAATCCAATTTTTAAACATCCTGTAGAAAAATTACAGAACATCCTGTAGAAATCCTAAACATCCTGTAGAACCCCTGCAGACTTCCTGTAGAAGCTCACGAATGAGGTTTCTTGATAGCCAAACTTTGTGAAACTCTCTGGAAGGGTGTTAGGGACCCCTTAGACCCTCTCTGAACCTTCCCAACCTTTCCCAAGCATTTCTCCCCTTGATCTACCCCTGCACAGTAAAAATCCAGTTAGAAGCACATGCATGATAATTCCAACAACTTGAACAAAAATACAAAAAGATGTTTTCTTCAGGTAGAGGTAGTCTAGACACATGTATTTTACCTTCATAGAAGTAATGGCATCTCTTTTAGTAGTTTGCATTCTCATCTTTGCATCAGTAGGACTAGCTGGTAGAATTAGGGTTTGCTAGGGTTTGCGTTTCTGTTTGGCTTTCAGTCTCTTTATGCAAGTAGATTAGATTCCTTTGAGTTAGCTTTCATCCATCAATTAAAAAGCTTCTTCTAAGAGCTCATAGAAGTTGGCTTAAGCTCCTAGCGGACTTGTGCCAGCTGACTAAGTGACAGCTGCGGCAAGAGCTAGTACTTGTGCATACAGCACCGTCGCTTCCAAGTTTGTTACGAACTACCGGGTTGATAAAATTAAAGAAGGGAGTCTCAGGAGTTGCAACATTATTGCTGCAATACTGGGGCTCACTATCTTTTTGGCGTCGTTGCCGGGGAAGCGTTAGAGTATTGGTGATTGCCGCTTTTCTTCTATTTTCCACTACAATCTTCTGCTAAGTAGTTTTTTTCATTTCCATTATGCAATTTCGTTTATGCAAAAGTAGATTAGCCTTTCCCGCTTTCATAGATTAGCATTTCAATTCCGCAATTTCATTTCTGCAAGCGTAGATTAGAATTTCAATTCCGCAAGCGTAGACTAGCATTTCATTCCTGCAATTTCATTTGAGAAAAATAGATTAGTCCTTTCTTGCTTTCATTTCAACTCCACATTTCCATTTCAGCAAGATAGTTAGTTGTAGTTCAATCTATTTTACTTTTTGCAGGTACAAGCAGAAAGAAGAAAAAAACAACCAAAAAGATTTCCTTTCATGCCTTGTAGGAGTAGAGATAAGTTAGAAAAATATTTTCATAACACCCCCCTTTGCTTCACACAGCCAACCTTCTCTCTTCTTCGATGGCTGTGACTAAGAAGAACCCCTGGGTGGACATCAAGGCATATTTAAAGAACCTTTAGGGGAGAAGAAGAAGAAAACATTCCTCTGAGCGAATGGCTAAAAGCAGAAATGTTGGGAGCAACACCTTGTCCAAAAACGAATTTGTAAATCAGATCGAAGATTTCAAGAGTGATATGAGGCAGTTTCTTGCCATGCAACTGGATACCTTGCGGATCCAAAAGAAGCAAGAAGAAGCTAAGAGGGCTTTGGCCATTTTTTGTCCTAGGTGCACTAGAAAGCATCCTAGGAATGAATGTCCATTGTACTCCATAGAAGTGTGTTTTGTATGTGAAGAATACCATCCTACAGATCAGTGCCCTTCCTTACCCAGAATAAAAGCTGCATATCAGAGAGCCAAAGGAGCCACTGAATCACTCTATTATATGAACCAAAGGAGACCACATGAACCTAGATCTTATCAGCAAGAACTGCAGGGGACATCTGAGACCTATTATGACCCCTATCAAGCCACTTTCATGCCTTCTTGGGGTCCCCCTGCTCATCCTTCCTGGTTCACACCTCCTCCTTGTTCCTTCATAGATCCATATTATGCCCAACCAGCTGCTCATTCGTTTCACTCTTATGCTCAGCCACAACCTCAGTGGAATGCACCTCATCAGGGGTGGAGGCCCCAGTACAACACTCCTCCCACTTCTTTTCCTCCACCACCTGCTCAACCGCAACCATCACCTCCTCCTCCACCAAGGCAACCCCAAATGCCTACCCAACCACAACCCCATCCACATCCATCTCAAATATACACCCCCACTCAGCTACCCATACCACCATTTCCAAACCCACACATTGGAATAGCTCAACCTAATTGCAAAGCTGAGGCACAACATGTCCGAACAACTCCTCTTGAGCTCAATGATCTTCACCATAGCTCAGGAAGAGTATTGCAAAAAAGAGACTATATTGCAAGCATTGAAGGACCACATCCAGCAAAATAAGATTCAAAATAAAAGATCAGAGAACCATGGGCTGCACTTGATGAAGAGAAGGCATCAAAATCAGAGATCGAGAGAGTTCCCTCATGGTTACCATCAAATCTTCCATGTATTCAAGAGAAAGATCAGCAAAAAGAGGAAGATGAGAAGGTCATGATAGAAGGTGACATGAAGAATGATCCAGATCAGCAAAAGGACCAAGGATATCAGAGCCATATTGAGATATGGTTTCAGATGGTCACTAAGTTGCAACAGTACTATCTTCTTCAGCTATGTTTGATTCCTTCAAAGTCAGATCATTTGGTCTCTGAAATCCAGATACCTGTCAAAGCATGCATTTCGAGCCTTCACATCATCTTGTCTCTAATCTCGATGTGCACGTGGCTCCATTGGAAGTATTCTTACACTTGAAAATGATTTTGTTTTTCAAGTAGGGTAGGGTAGAGAAAAAAAAAAGAAAAAAAAGAAAAAAAGAGAAAAAAAATGAAAATAAGAAGAGAATAAAAATCTAAGGTGAAAACCTCCTCGGAGGTGCCTTAGATTGACTCATTGATTGAAAACCTCCATGAGGCAGTCAATGGGTTGGGAAAAAAAGAGAAAAATTAATAAGATCCCTGGGTGAAAACCTCCCTTGGAGGCGCCCAGGGCAGGCAATTAGGGTGAGAACCTCCATGAGGCGCCCTAGTTGTTTTTCAAAAAAAAAAAAGAGAAAAAGAAAAAGAAAAATAAATCTAATTTCCATTGAATAATTTCAGGTTGTAGCGATGACATTTCAGGTCAGGAGGATCACTCAAAACAAAGACAAAGGAGTTTTTGTGCCTTCTAGAGGAAGTTCTATATTTCTACAGGAAACATCCTGTAGAACCTTCAAGCGAGCCAGATTCGATTTTGGAAGGGGATCTAAAGCTTGGAATCCATTGGTTATGCCTGCAAGCATCCATGTTCCCATTCCTCACCCTTTTCCATCATCTTTTCCACCTCATTGTGCTTCTTCATTGTGCTTCTACAGGAAGTTCCTGTAGAAATTGTAGGAAGCTAGAAATGGATTTCAAAAAGGTGGTTTGGCGAACATGGTAGCTTCCTCAAGGGTTCAGAAGTCCTCCTGCACTTTTCAAACTCCTCCTCCATCATCTCCATGCCTGCATCACAACCCAAGCTCAGTTTTTCTTACCATGCTACAAAACTGCAAAATGCCTTGGAGCAAAAATACCTAGAACAGAATTTGTTTCTTCCATAACTTGAAAACCATGCATCCATTTGAAAAACCATTCACAGGGGATTGTACAGGGGTGATGGCAACATGCCTGACCAATTTCAGCCAATTCTGGTGCACGGTTTCCAAGAAATCAGCCTCCATCACCATCAGCCATTTTTGCATTTTCTCCATATCCGTGCATCTGTTTTAAAACCTGTTTCATGGGGAGATGCATATGGGTGATAGTAGCCTACCCAAGCAGTTTCAGCCGATTCCGATGCACGGTTTCCAAGAAATTGATCTCTGAATTCTTTAGCCATTTTCCATTTTTCTCGAAATTCGTGCATCCATTGATCACGATGTTTCTATGGGAGGTGCATCATGATGATAGGAACATGCTCAGAAATTTTTAGATCGATCCGATTTACCGTTTGGGAGCAATGGCGAAAACAAGTTCTGGTCCTGTGAAAATTCAGCAGCAGCAGCTTGAAGGTGCAGATCTGAACGTGGAAATGAACTCTTACAGCTGGGATCCGGCCAGAGGACACCTGCACAAGGAAAAAACAACCATGAATAATCAACTAAGCCACCATGCAACCACATAAATAAATGCATGCAGCAACTGAAAGATCTCAACACTTCACAGCAACCACGCACGACTTGCAGGTACGTGACTAAACTCGTTCCTCTGTTTGCATGAATGTAATTCGTAAACAGCATGAGCAATGAGATGGTTGGGATTAAAGAATCGGTGGCCAGCTAACTGGCCACCCTCGTTCAGTTCAAACAGTGCTCGGTGGGTGCAATCGACACGTGTGCTCAGCCATCTCAGGAAGAAAACTGAGAGCAGGTAGTGGTGGTTGTTTAAAATCCAACGTAATTGATGGGAGTAATTACAGGCAGAGAACTACAGTTCATAATAACACTGCAGTGGGGACAACGGTCTGCATGGGGCCAACGTGCACTTGGCCAACTCACCCTCCATCAGTGGAAGTCTCCATGAACAGCCAATTGAACTCATATTTGAAATGCTCTCACCACCATTGTTTCCATTTTATCATCGTCCCTGCAGCTGCAACAAGCTCCATGGCAGCAACCCAAGCTTTCTTGGCCATTTTCTCCTTCGAACCGTAGAGGTTTCATGACAGCTATGCTGCTATTGTGGGTGTTTGCAGGGTATGCATTGTCACGTCTATATAAGATGTTCAAGGGCACAGAATAGAGGAGGAACACGCTGAAGACAACATTCTTGTTTCCAGGCATTGCCTTTTGCATTTTCTTTATTCTCAATGCACTGTTATGGAAAAAAATCATCTGGTGCAGTTCCTTTCGGGACTATGTTTGCCTTGGTCCCTTTATGGTTTGAAATTTCTGTGCCATTGGTCTTTGTGGGCAGTTACTTTGGCTACAAGAAACCTGCAATTGAAGATCCAGTGAAGACCAATAAAATCCCCAGGTAGATTCCAGAGCAATCTTGGTATATGCAGCCCATTTTCTCAACACCAATTGGAGGCATGTTGCCTTTTGGAGCTGTATTCATTGAATTGTTCTTCATATTAACTTCAATATGGCTGCATCAATTCTACTATATATTTGGGTTCCTGTTCAGTGTCTCTGTGATCCTCATTGTTACATGTGCAGAGATCACCATTGTCCTGTGCTACTTCGAATTGTGCAGTGAAGATTACAACTGGTGGTGGAGATCTTAGTTGACTGCAGGCTCCTCAGCATTTTACTTGTTTCTCTATGCCACATTCTATTTCTTCACCAAGCCGGAGATGACAAAGCTTGTTTGTGGAATTTTATATTTTGGCTACATGCCCATCATGTCATACTCATTTTTTTGTTCTAACCGGTACAATAGGTTTCTATGCATGCCTTTGGTTTGTGCGGACAATATACTCATCAGTGAGAATTGACTGAGGCTCTGCATGCAGCTGCCATTTTTCAGAGGGGCCGTTTAAGTTTTGGTTTAGGGGAATGGTGCTTGCTCCTTTTATGTTGTTTTAGAGGTTTTTGGGTAACATTACAGGAGACACCAATGTCAATGTGCTGCTGTGGGAGTTAACGTTGAAGATGTTGCAGGAACACAATGCCGAAAGGGGGCCTCCCAACACAAGCAGAAGGGTCCCTACCAAGTTCCCAGGAATCCTCACATTCATCCCCTCCATGAACACTCATTTTTTCATAGTTTGGACACAATTTAGTCATGGTTCAACCTTCTACAGGAAGCTACAGGACTTTTTATAGGAAGTTCTGTATTTTTACCAGAAACATCCTGTAGAAGCCTTTGGGCAGGCCAGAATCAATTATGGAAAGGGTATGAAGCTTGAAGTTTGTTGAGGAGGCATGCAACCACTCTTTTCTTCCATCCTCCACTGATTTCATCTCCTTTCACCACCATTGCCACCATCAGATTGAATATATTTTCACAATCATACCAAAGTTGAGAATTCTCTAGGAAAAGGAGCAAGTAGTGGGAAGAAGCAAAGAGAAAAGCATGGTTTCATGATAGAGAAGAGACATCACTTCAGAAGCTTGGCATGATAGGGAGGCCACCAGGGCCATCAAAGATGAGGAGATAGATTGGTTTCTCAGAGGATGAGCAACACTTTCAGTAGGGGGGTGATGATGAGCCCCAAAAATGGATAATTATTTGGGCTCATTCAACCTCCTAATTCGACTTAATCCACCATTATCATTAGTTTATTGCATGTTTTTTATTATATTTATGCTAATAGAGTGAATTGGGTTAGTCATTATGCCAACAAGTCTAATGTGTGCTTTGTGTAGCCTTTTTGGTCAATTTGGAGACAAAATTGAAGGTCTTAATGAGCACTTGGCAGCCAAATTCGTGGGAGAACAAGGGAGAGGATTTGTAGGAAGGTGTCCCCTTCATTTATGGGCCCTTACCTCGAATTCTCCACCATCAGCTCGGAGTTCAAGGGCCACCAAATCAATCAGCACAAGGGCAGCGAAGCAAGTCAAGTAGGACTGATGTTAACTACAAGTCTTGGGCAGCCGAGTCCCTAAAGTTTAGGAGGACTGTTGGGGTCCTCAATTTGTATAAATAAGAAGGCTGAGGGCCTCATTTGGGTTAGCTAGTAGTTAGCCAATGGTTAGTCATTTTGTAGGCAGAAGTTAGCTAGTTTGTGTTTCGATTTTGAGGCAATAGATTAGCTTTGCTTTCAGCTCATTTTCAAGTTCTCCTTATGGACAGTTTTGATGTAACTCTTCTTTTCTTGCTCAATAAAGATGAATCCAGCTTTTCACCAGCTCTAAATCTCTCTTAGGAGGCTATATCTCTTGGGGTTGGGCCCATCTCAAGTGCCCAATACCTCCTTTGATTATCTTTATGTGTTTTTGCTGCATTCTTAGAATAAAATCTGCTATTTAGATCTAAATCTTGTTTTGTTATTTAGTTTGTTTTTTGATGAGTAAAATAGCTTTTCATGCTCAGATTTAGTTGATAGGTTGTTAACAGAAAAATCTTCAAGAAAAGGGCCAACAAACATCCGTGGTTTCACCTCTCTCTCAGTGGGATCAGGAGCTGTGACTAGGATGACTTTGCTGCCCACAAAAACACTGACTTTTCTTTGCCATGCAATCATTAGTGTTTGGTTTTCATTTGCAGAAGTTGGTTACATGTTCAGATCTTTGAATGCTTCATTGCATAGTTAATATACATGGTTTCCTTGTAAATAAAGCTGTTGTCCATTCTTGTTACTGTTAGCTAGACCATATTAGGGTAGCATAACTAGATCTTTGTTTTCTTGCATGTCTTTGTTGGTTCAGTTGGAAACACAAATTGCAGAGCACCTCTACCACTTCTCTGTCTACCCAGACTCCCTCAAACCCATCTTCTCCATCTCCTAACTTGGTTTCTTGCCTCATGTTGCCATACTGCCCTCATAACCCTACCTTTTGTGCAGCATTACTTCAGTCTTCTTGGAACAAGTCCAACCATCTACACCTTCTCCTCAACTCTATCCATCAGTCCTTGGGTCATTTCAGGCCCCTACCCTGCCTCCCTATCCATTCATGCACCTTACCTCACTCACCCATCCTCCAAAATCCAATTTTTAAACATCCTGTAGAAAAATTACAGAACATCCTGTAGAAATCCTAAACATCCTGTAGAACCCCTGCAGACTTCCTGTAGAAGCTCACGAATGAGGTTTCCTGATAGCCAAACTTTTTGAAACTCTCTGGAAGGGTGTTAGGGACCCCTTAGACCCTCTCTGAACCTTCCCAACCTTTCCCAAGCATTTCTTCCCTTGATCTACCCCTGCACAGTAAAAATCCAGTTAGAAGCACATGCATGATAATTCCAACAACTTGAACAAAAATACAAAAAGATGTTTTCTTCAGGTAGAGGTAGTCTAGACACATGTATTTTACCTTCATAGAAGTAATGGCATCTCTTTTAGTAGTTTTCATTCTCATCTTTGCATCAGTAGGACTAGCTGGTAGAATTAGGGTTTGCTAGGGTTTGCGTTTCTGTTTGGCTTTCAGTCTCTTTCTGCAAGTAGATTAGCTTCCTTTCAGTTAGCTTTCATCCATCAATTAAAAAGATTCTTCTAAGAGCTCATAGAAGTTGGCTTAAGCTCCTAGCGGACTTGTGCCAGCTGACTAAGTGACAGCTGCGGCAAGAGCTAGTACTTGTGCATACAGCACCGTCGCTTCCAAGTTTGTTATGAACTACCGGGTTGATAAAATTAAAGAAGGGAGTCTCAGGAGTTGCAGCATTATTGCTGCAATACTGGGGCTCACCATCGTGCTTAGAAGCCATGGCCACAACCTTCTTCTTTCCCTAAGGGCGAATCATAAGGAAAGAAAAATTCATGGTCTGGGAAATGATCTTACTGGATTACTTTGTAGTGATCAAAGAGATGGCGGTAGGCAGAGCTACCTTTGGTATCTTGTACAGCTTATTGGCCAAAGTAATAATCACAGAGCGATGTATAGACTCATATACAACATGTCGCTTCCACAAGTATGGTTGTCCTAACAATACATCATAAACTTCAAGAGGAGCAACATCACATAGTACCTCATCCGTGAAGGGCTTGATACTATGTGGATGCTATAGGGAAGGCGACACTATTGGGTGACACGAAGATCTTGTCCTTGGTGAAGCCACCTGATGGTGTATGGTTGTGGATGTGTTGTATTCTTTAGGCCCGCCCGCTTCACTACCTCTGTTGAAATGAGGTTCTTTTGGCTCCCACTATTGACAATGAAATGCAACAAAGAACCCTTCACCCACATCTGTGAGTGGAAGAGGGATTCCCCCTCCTTTAGATCTTCAGGTTCAATTTTTTGGATCTTAGTGGTGGCCATGGTGGCACTGGGCTCTGCATCAATGATTTGCTTCCCTTTGTCGTTCCCCTTATCGAGTTCTGATTAAGAGTCTGAACATGTGTCTAACTCAGAGGCCTTCAGCTCAGCCACCAGTGACTACTTGGCTCGAAACTCACTTGTGTTGTGAGTGGAGCTCTTACGGAACTCACACCATTTTCCAATGTCCTTCTTTGTGTTCGTGGTGTTGTTCTTTACTTGTGGCCTTGGTGGGCTATCCTTTTTAGCCTCGCCTTCTCTCTGTCCTTTTCTCTGTGGTTTGGGGGAGGATTTTTCATTCTTCGGATTTGTAGATCCAATGTCCTGCTTCTTATATTTAAACTTTTGCTCAATCTTGACAGTGTATCGGTACACCATGCCGAGCGAGGAAATGTCTAAGAACTCCATCTCATCCTAGATGTTCTTGTGTAGACAACTGCAATACTTGAGTACCAAATGTAGCTCAGTATCCTTGATACCCAACTTTGTGCGAAGGGTATGGAAAATATTTGTGAACTCTTGCACATCTTTGCCCCTTCTCGGCCATAGCGTGGTCCACTTTATGTCTTTATCTTCATAGTTCCTGAAAGGGTAATTTGTCCCTTGATGATTCAGGAAAGAATCCTAAGTGGGTGTGGATGAAAGTAGCGAGGGTTCACTCTCGTCCTTTTGTTCACAGTAGGTTTCCCACCAGTCCTTAACGTGTGGGGCGACATTGAGAAGTGCAAAAGTAATCTTTTCCCCATTGGAAAAGTCATGAACTGGAAAATATCTTTCCAACAGATTTAACCATTTATCTATGATGTTTTCATCTATTAGGCCCTCAAATATGGAAATATCAAAATTAACTTGTACTTTAAAAGGAGTGGTGCTTCCAGAGTGGTTGTTGGATGAAGATGTGTCGCCTATGGGTAGACGTCGAAGGGTCTAAGCAAAGTTATCCATCATCGTGTTCCTCTGTCACTTGAGTGATTCCTCGAGTAAAATTTTGAAAGGATCTCCTACCCCCTCATCTTTATTTTCTTTTACCATGGGAGGTTGTCGAGGTTTGCAAGGCTAATCTTGCAATGGTTCAACCAGATTGAGCCCTAACTCCTTATTCCCTGACCTCATTAGGGACATGCAAAGAAAAATAGAGAAAAAGCAGTCTGCTCTGATACCACTGATCCAAAATTAAATTGGAACACAACAAATTATTACAAATATAATCATAAATACAGAGATGCAGCAGAAAAATAATTCATTTCATTAATAGAAAAATATTGAACTATGCTTACAAACATAATGTAAATAAGATAGCTTAGGTGATGGTCACTTATCTCATAAAATAAACGTGGCGACTATATGCCAACTGAACTGTGTTACATTGAGGTGCAAGGGCCTATTTATTATTAAAAACATGAGAAAACCCTAAACAACCAAAACCATAACCCCAAGAGATGTAACACCAAGATGTTATGAGCCCCGTTGGGGTTAGTTGGGCAGCCAGCTTCTCGGTGTCGTAACCTGGTCATATAATCTTCATTTGGCATGTACGATACCTTGTTGGAAAGGTCTCTCTGAGTACTAAAGGTTTTATTGCAATTTTTACCACAAGCCCCATACCACCAACTATGGGCCTGCAACATACCTTAAAAAAACATCATTTAGGGGGTCAAAACTGCGCCGGAAGTTCAAGACCCGAAAAGTTGCTAAAAATAGTAAATGTTGAAATAAACAAGGAAACATATGAAACTGACTCAAGGCTCTAGTTGGAATAGGTGGGTGGCCACCAATATCCACCTGGATCACTCTCTCTTCAATATTTTAATTTCCCTATTCTTATTTTTCAATACAAAATGGACAACCAAATCATATAGCTTATTTTTATTAGTAGAATAAGAATAATTTATTTCTACTATAGGGGGTTCAAACACAAACTAAGAATAAAATTCTGCATTTGTTTCTACTATAGGGGTTTTAAAGTTAGGCTGAGAAACAAATTATGTGTTTCTTTCTACTGTAAGGTTTTCAAATTGAGAATCAAATTCTAGAGGATTGAATTCTTCAACCCTAAGAAATTTACCTTTTTCATTATCTGAGGCACGATGAGTGTTTGGCATTGCCTCTTCTCTTTGATCTTGATCTAAATCAATGATTGTTTGTGGTTCTAAATATTTTTGGGGAGTAGAAAACCAACTATTTACCCTTTTTTCCATACTTCTTGTAACCTATCGATTAATAATATGGCTCTAAGCTATAGGGGTTTTTATTATACCCACAATGTCCTTCCTTTTCCTTGACATCCTGGGGTATGAGGAAAGGAAATATTTTGGTTCTCTACCCTTTACAACTCTTCCTGAACCCTTTATCTCATAACTATGCAAAATTCCTTTTCCTTCAGGAACTACATTGACTACAACAAACCCATTTCAATTAAAGAAGTAATCCCAACTGTCATTCCCAATAAATAAATTATCTTCAATTAAGTATTTAATAAGACCATAATGGTGAAAACTAGTAAGAGGATTTTAGGGTTCTTCCATACTTTCTTTGACATCTTCTACATGATCTTCCATAGAAAGTAGGCAAAATTGATTTTTGATCTAGAGAAAAGTGAAGAAACAACCTAATGTGATATAAAAATGTGATTGCATACCTGCCCTCACAAGTCAGGTATTTTTGAAGAAGAAAAAAGTTTTCACCATTCATCCCTAATCCAAGAATGAGGCACCCATTTCACCTAATCGATGTCCTAATGTTTAGGCTTGAGAAACTATATGCTCAATTTCTTATCAAAACCTTATGTGTTAGCTATTTTTCTCCTTCAAGTGGAAACCTAGTCGCTTGAGAAATGGTTCTTTCATTCACCTTGATGATTAGGTGCCCAACATGTGCTACCTTACTATCAAATCCTTTTGCAAAATAGAAAGAATCTTCATCATAAATTCCTTGAAACTTTGCAGAGAAAGTATGCCATCCTTTTTCCAATATCCTCCACTTGCATGAATTATACTTAGGAAAATTTTCTAAATCAATTGATTCATGTTAGTCATTCTTTGGTTTCCCCATGTTTCTTCAAAGATCCTAACAAAAATTGAATAGAGATAATTCTACTTGATACTCGTTTTTACAAATTAACTTAAATAGACACAAGGCTAAACGATCGAAACTTGGTAAGTAACAAGACATGACTCGTTCGAATCCTTCCAGCGATTTGAATGAGTCAATTGAATCCTCCATATAGCAATAAAGATGTCAATAATGTAATCATAACCTTATATGGAAATGATATGGCAATAATCGTGGAAGAATGGCAATAATAATATTATAGGGGAATGATATGGGTCAGTATAGCGTGTAAGCACATGAGGAAGGGATAAAATATTATCAGAACCACAAAGCTAGACAAAGTCATCTTATGAAGGGACTGGATTAGAAAGGGTATGACCATAAGCATGTAAGCAAATGTTATCTTTATAATATTCCTCTATATCAATGAAATAATAAATAATTAAATGATTCATACCTCAATTTGACCTTTTGATATACCATTTGTACTTATAGATATGCATGAATTACGTTGCAAAAGTTTTCTCTTCAAAATTTCTACTTACAGGTTTTCCTGCCACCTCTATGTATTTCCTATGACCAAATACTCAAAAGGCTTATTGAAATTATTCCAATCTTTCTTCGTCTGCTACTTGCTAAAAAGAATGATCTTTACCGTAGGTTTCTCGAAATCCCACATAAAGAGACATTTTTTTTTCTCTTCCTCATTCTTTCTTGTACAAAACTTTACCCATGTGATCAATATGCTTGCAAAGAACATTTTAAGTCTAAATCAGAGAATTATCAAACCAATTTTCATTTTTGAACTAGGATACATGGTTGTTTGGGATATAGCCAATTTCCTAATTTCCAACTAGATCCCTACTAGGCTATACAAAAATATCTTATTTACTCAACGAGCTTATTCCTTTATTTTCTGCACTATTATACCCTACCTGGAAAAAACAACTCTTTCTCAATTATAGGTATATTCCCAAAGGATCCATGTGCACAAGGTTACAAATGAATTCATATTCAAATTTGAAATGTAAGATTTAATATATACCAAATATAAATATCTAGTTCATCATCTTGATGTGGTGCCAAGAAAAATTGAACTATAAAGTGTTATTCTGTCCTGATCACTGCTTCGATCCATATTTCAACGTAGTCATAACTCTCTTGGGCCTCTTCATCATCCTAGATTTCTGTGTCATCTTCACCAATCCCTGATTTCCCTTACCATATGCACTTGATGGTTGGTCTCTTGACTACTTACAATGAAAAAAATACTAAGAGGGCGGGTGGCGGGGGGGGTGAATCAGTGTTTTAAAAACTTCCTTGACCTTCTCTTTTTCTATTCATATTTTTGTACATGACTTTAATGAGGTAAACCTTTGTATGTAACCTATTGTTATGCAGATAACACCCGTATATCCAGTTAACTATTTTTTCAATTAATTATGCGTCACTTTAACTTGAACTAGTTTATTAGTCCTTCATTAAGCATTAAGTAAACAGTGATCAAGTGCAATAAGAATAGAATAAATCATTACACATAGTCAACACATATGAACACCATGATTTTAGGTTGAAACACAATGTGGCAAAAACCACTGCTATTGTTGTCTCTATTTTCTTCTTAAAAAAAATATTCTTTACAATCTTGTACTGGCACAAACCTATACCAGTACACAGGCACCCACTGCATAAGGCTACATCCTTCTCTCATTCTCCAACACCTACTAGAAGGGAGCTACAACCTCCTTATCTTCAATTCAATGTGGACCACTTTTCATAATGTTTCAAACTGGATCCACCTGATTAAAAAATTACAAAATATAGGTCACCTTTCATCAAATTTTCATATTAGACCCATTACCATCATCAAATCACTGATTCAACTAAAACAAATCAATCATTGAATCTCATTGCAACCAATCAAAAAAACATAATAGATCATGTGAATGCATTGTCAATCATCAAGACACACACTGTTATCATCACTGAAACCAATCGCTGCCACAACAAACCCTGATCAACAATGTGTCAAAATGTATATGCTACTGTTATGTATAATACCCATGTATACACACATTTTTCCTCAATCAAACCTATGTACATATCTCAAAAAAACTGATCCCTAAAATTGAATCACTACACTGTTGAAATCAATCATAGACATATATATCCTTCATCACAGATCTCTGAGCTACTTACAGATCATTACATACCAGCATCAATATATTTCAACATTTAATTCACAAACCATTGAACTTTACCAGAACTGTCACATACAGATTATTATGAAGAAGATCTCATCAATAGACTTAAGTAATCATAGCAAGACTGATCAAACATCATTAACTTCTCATACTTCAAAAACCCTATCATATTTATGCAACCTTTAAAAAATGCTTTTGTGTGTGTACGTGCCTTTCACGAAGCATACCCGTGTACATATTTGTCCTTACTACAGAATTGACACGCAATTACCTAGAGGTAGATCCACATATGTATGCGCTTTTTCTGAGACAAACTTGTGTATAGATCTGTAATTATTGACACATTCTTTCGTTTCACAATAGAAGTTCAGTCAAACCTAACTCTCCGCAAACCCCATAACAAACATATGTTATAAAATTATTATCGTAGATCAACCCATAATAAAATCATGTATTCATTTCATATCTACAAAATTTGATACCACATCACATTTTTTGTGTAACCTTACTTCAGATCAAACAATTCATCAATAGCCGATTACTTGCATAGTTTGATCTTCATATCCTTACATGTCTTAGGACTTATCCAATACCATGGGTCAAATCCTTAGTAATGACGATGATATTCTTGGATGGGATAAAATATTTGTTTCCGTGCTCATTACTATGGGCCAATACCATGGTAAAGGTCGTTGGTATTTATAATACTGTGGTGTGGAAACTGTACGCACTTTCTCTTCTCCATACCTGCGTGTGTACGTGGATTTACTTCATATAAACCATGTGTATTTCTCAAAAGATCACCTTCGTGATTCTTCTGTGTCTAGACTATTTTTGGGCGTGGGATCCCCCAAGACATGTTTTGAGGCTTAAAGCCCAAGTTTTAACTAAGTCTAATGTAAAGACTCCGCGATTTGTGGGCGTGGAGTGTGAAGTTGTAATTGAGTCATAGGGTTGTCCGCCCTTATTTTTGTTATGTAATATTGGATTAAGAATATTACCCATGTTCTGTAGACCATGGGATCGTATAAATAGAGCAAGGCTCTAAGATGTAAAGGGACATGAAGAACATGAGGCAGCGAAAGATGAATTGAGTTAGATTTAAGTGTAGAGTTGAGTCTTTTGGGTCATAGAGTAGTAGAAAGCTCTATAGCTGAGTGCGCAGAGGCCTAGTACTACGCAACTAAGTGCGCGGACCCCTGAAGCTGAGTGCGCAGGGCAGGTTGAATTTGTAATCGGTTGAAGCATTAATAAAGAGAAGTTTACCATAATTCTATGTATCGTTCCTGTTTTATGCATAAAATATATTAGGTTTACAAATTTACTGTTTATATGTTGCACGAACTTATATGAATATGTTGAATAAGTAAGTCTATGATAAGTATCTATGTATGCAAAGTTAACTAACTTTTATAAGAAAGATAAGTAATATCTTCAATACTACTAAGGGACTTAGCACAGATCGTTACCTTAGCAGCGCAAACAACCTGTAGTTCCTGGTTAAGGTTGCTCGAAGACAAGTATAACCAGGACGCAAAGGCCTCAAGGGCCCTGTAGTGCACGAAGTTGTTGGGTTGTGTTATATTCTTTCCACGACTAGCCCACGTAGTTAACCGAGGGGTTAGAGGGGGGGCGGAACCCCCCCCCCCCTTGTTGCGTCGATTACATAGCGGGGGCATCACAGGGGGTTTGAGGGGTGCGGGTAGCCCCCCTCTAGCGCCCCAAATTTTTTCGTTTTTGGACCCTATATTAGTTTGGGCAAACCTACCTATGGTTTTGTGCATGATTTTCACACATGGTTTTGGACACGATGGTTTTCGTTCCATGGTATTGGATGCTTTGGCATGTATAAATATGTATTGTAACATTGAAAGGAAAATAATGAAAAATCAAGCTAGTAGTCTCGGTTTTGGGATCCATGGGAAAATCTGTGTGTATATGTGTTTTATGTGTTATGCTCTCTCATTATTTATTTTATGTGTTTTAGAATTTGTATGCAGGTAATTTCTGTACGGGGTTAAAACCTACATTTGGTATCAGAGCTGTTTTGGCTTCAAGGGGACGCCTTTGTCGCTGAGGGGTTTTGCTCGGGCATGTGGTAGACCCTGTTCAGTGGGAGATCTGCGGGATCGATTCTGGTGGTGAAAGAAGATGGTGAGTAGTGGAAATATAGAGATCGAGAAATTTAATGGTCAGAGTTTTGAGTTATGGAAACTCAAGATGGAGGATCTGTTGGTGGATAGAGATCAGTGGGTCACGGTAGATCCAGGTACCTAACCAATGAGAGTGTCCGACGAAGAATGGAAGAAGTTCGATCAGAAGGCTAAGAGCACAATACGATTGTGTGTCTCAGATTCAGTATTGCTTAATGTATTAGGGGAAGCTACAGTGAAGGCTTTGTGGGACAAGTTAGGGACTTTGTACCAATCTAAGTCTCTGGTGAATAAAATGTTCCTATGGAAAAAGTTGTATAACATGAGGATGAAGGATGGAAACTCGGTGACAGAACATCTGAACACATTTTATACTGTGGTAAGTCAGTTATTATCTGTTGATATTAAAACTTCAGATGAAGATAAGTGCATCAGTTTGTTGTGTTCTCTACCAGATTCGTGAGATAGTTTGGTTATTACAATAGGTATTAATGCAACTGCCTTGTAATTTTATGAAATAGTCTCATCCTTGCTTACGGAGGAGATGAGACGGAAAAATATGGAGAACCAGAATGGTGATGCCTTATTTGTACAAGGACGGTCCCAAAATAGAAACAAAAATAAGTCATCGAGTGGGAGATCTAAATCTAGAGGGAGATCTAAATCTCCAAGAAAACCTATAAAGGTGGTGTGCTAGAAATGCAGAAAGGAAGGGCACTACGAAAGGGATTGTAAATATAAAGCTCATGACAAAGGAAAGGGATCTGATGATGCTCCTTCTGCAGAGGTGAAAACCACCTCAGATGAAGGTGGGGATGTGTACTTGGCTTCTTCAAGTACACATGTAGATCATGAGGCATGGTTGATTGACTCAGGTGCATCCTTTCACTTCACTTCCCATAGAGAGTGGTCTATGAGTATGAGAAATATGATGGTGGTGACGTATTCCTGGGGGATGACAGGAAGGTTAGAATCATTGGTTGCAGAAAAGTAAAGTTGAAGTTGCAAGGTGGAAGCGTTAGAACACTTCCAGGTGTTCTGCATATTCCTACATTAGCTAGAAATCTGATTTCTATAAGCAAGTTGGATGATGCAGGTGTAAAAACAGTGTTCGAGAAGGATACCTGCAAAATGGTTTGGGGAGCACTGGTATTGATGCGGGGAGTTCAGATTGGAACTTTGTACAAGCTACAAGGTAGCACTGTTATTGATGGGTGCAACAGTTCTATGGTTCCTGAAAGTGGAGCAGAAAATCTAGTGGTCTCTAGAGAGAAGACCATGTTGTGGCATCAAAGGCTTGGATATAATGGAGAGAAGGGCCTTTGAATACTTCATGGTAAAGTTATGGTAAAAGGTATGAGTAATAGCTCTCTGGATTTTTATTTCTATGAAAATTGTGTATATGGGAAGCAGAAACGGGTGAGTTTCCCCTCTGGTGGTAGGAGGGCGAAACATATATTAGAACTTGTGCACATTGATGTGTTTGGACCTGTGAAGGTTCCATGACTAGGTAAGTCTATGTACTATGTATCATTTATAGATGATTTCTCAAGGAATACAAGGATATCTTTCCTTAAGAAGAAATCTAAAGTCTTTGACAGGTCTAAAGAATTTAAGGCTCTGGTGGAAAACCAGACAGAGAAGAAGATAAAGGTGTCGAGGACAGATAATGGTGGAGAGTTTTGCAGCAAGGAATTTGAAGAATTCTGTAAGAAGTGTGGTATAGCATGGCAAAAGACTACTCCATACACACCTGAGAAAAATGGTGTTGCAAAAAGAATGAACAAGACGTTGATGGAATGGCAAGAAGCATGCTCAGTGTTGTCGGGTTAGGAGAGGAATTCTGGGCAGAGGTGGTGGAGACAACATGTTACATGGTCAACAAATCACCTTCATCAACGTTGGAGGATAAGACTCCACAAGAGGTATGGACTGGTAAGAAACCGTCTCTTTCACATCTGAGGGTATTTGGATGTGATGTAGAATTCTCTCTGAATCAGGGCTTTGAGTTTATAAGGCCTCTCATAATAACTCAAAGGCCTTATAAGCATGAACTTATAATGCCAAACTCATGCTCCATGATAGTCTAAGATGATGAGGAGGGAGCAGAGCCTGAAGGCTCTCCCTCACTAATCAAGTCAATCCACCTATCTGGATCTTCCACTTCCATTCTCTGCAAGTATGCCTCTCGATCCTCCATCTGAACATTTGGCCTCACATACTCTTTGTCATTGCCATCATCCACTACTTCCATCCTCTTAGATAGATCCAAGATGTTATCTGACAATCCCCTGATAACCTGTGACTGCTCCATAAGCTTTTCCTCTGCAACATACAATCGCTTACAGATTTCCCATTCTCCATGTTCCTCACTGTCAGCTTACGTTCGGCCTTAGATACTCCCAAGGTTGGTACACCAATGGGTACATCCTCTCGTCCGTCGTAAATGTAAAGTTTCTTCATATGGGGAACAATCATTGCATCGAATTCCTTCATGGATTCTATACCCAGTACAACTTCATAGTCATTTATCCGCACCACAGTGAAATCAACTTTCCCTGCCCATTCACCAAGTGTCACATCCACTTTTTCAGCTACACCAATCACAGAATCTGGAGGAGGATTCATTGTCTTCATTTGTGTCTGCACCGGTACAAACTTCAGCCCAATCCTTCTCGCAGTATCTGTTGGAAATAATACTGAGAGGGGGGGTGAATCAGTATTATCTAGCAATTAAATAAATCTTCCTTATTTTATCTTTGAATTATTTTAGCATGTCAGTACCATAAAATAATGAGCATGAAAAACAGATAGTCACACCAAAGAACACAAGATGTAAGGTGGAAACCCAATGTGGGTGAAAACCACCTGCTGCAATATGTCTCTATCTTCTTTCAATTTAGAAACTTCTTTTACAATGATTTTGTACTGGTGCAGTCCTTTACCAGTACGCAGGCTGCAACCTGCAGAGAGCTGCAACTCTCTTTCTCTCTCTTGTTTTCCAGTCTACTCCTGGAAGGGAGCTACAACCCCCTACTTCTTTTCATAAAGCATCAGATGATCAACAAGTACATAACAGATATAGATCACTACAGATATCAGATCAGCAACAACAGAACTAACCCAGAACACCTTATCAATAGAGAAATTCAATCAACAGAACATCTTAAAACAGAGACGCAGTTTTCTTTTCTGTGGCCTGCGACCAGACGCTGTTAACGTTCTGCTACTCTGCTTCCACCCGCAGATATCCTTCTGCTTCGCTGCGTGCCCACGCACTGTTCCTTTGACTGATCTGCGTTCTGTTGCTTCAGGGACGCACCCAAGGATACTATCGCGCCGCGTCTTTCGCTACAGAGACGCACCTGAAAACACTATCGCGCTGCGTCCTTCTGCTTCAGAGACGCACCTGAACCTTGATCGCCCTGCGTCCCCACGCAGGTCTCTCTCTACTGTACTGCGTCTCAGCGCACTTGCCCTTTACAGTACCTGCGTCCCGACGCACTTTCCCTTCACTGAACCTGCGACCCTTCAGATATAAATGATATGAAGACTTCAAAACAAACCCAAACAGTCAGATCTATCGATCTGTTCATGCGCCATAGAGATCACAGTCCATTAGAAGATTCGCCTTTTTAGATCTGGACTAGATCTCACCAAATAAGATATTCAACCCAAGACAATTGCACAATCCAAATGAACTCCTTTGCTTTATATAGGCAAGCTTCTCCCCAAAACATGGAACAATACCACGAGCCGACACCATAGAAACACAAAACCGTCGGCTAGATACCACACAAGAAACCCCCCACGTGCTTTTCTCTACCTTGAAATGTGTGCACTGGGTGGACGCACCCCCTGAACGGCCGGCCGGCGTCCCTGGACGCGGTTTCTGCATGGTATACCTGCGGGGGCGCACTTTCTGAACCGATTGCCTGCGTCCTTCTTAATTTTCATCAAACTGAGAGCCTTACCACTGGAGTTGCCATCAAGTACAACATCTGTAACATACAGTCATACCAGAAAACGTAATGCCAACAATCTCCCCCTTTGGACTTGATGGCAACCTCACAAACTTCAGCTTCATTCTCCCCCTTTGACATCAAGAGCAAAGGGTATGCTCCCCCTAAGCGCATGCTCCCCCTGAATATGAACTAGATCTGCAGCAACGCACCACTATGAAAGAGATAGAGACATATTGCAGCTATTTCCAAGATCTCCTTCTCCATAATGCCAACAATGCATTATGTGCTCCCCCTGAGCCTGTACCACCAATAAGAAGAGGTTCAACAAGATGATGCATCAACAACCCCCAGCTTTTGCCTGAGGTATTCAAACGTGTCCCTGGGCAATGGTTTGGTAAGAATATCAGCAACTTGTTCCTTGGAAGGAACATACTCCAACTTGACTTTCTGTTCAAGCACTTGTTCCCGGAGAAATGGTACTTGATTGGTATGTGCTTGGTTTTTGAATGCATGACCGGATTCTTTGAGATGCTGATTGCACTTGTGTTATCACATAAGATGGGGATAGGTGGTGTACAAGTGATTTGAAAATCCTGCAAAGTCTGCATCATCCAAAGGAGTTGAGTGCAACAAGATGCAGCAGCAACATATTCCGCTTCAGCTGTAGACAAGGCAATCGAACTCTGTTTCTTGCTGAACCAAGATACCAGTCTGGAACCCATAAAGAACGCACCACCACTTGTGCTTTTCCTGTCATCCACGCTTCCGGCCCAATCTGCATCTGTATAAGCATGAAGAGTAAGATCTGTATCTCTAGGATACCATAAGCCATAATTTTGAGTCCCTTGAAGATATTTGAAAATTCTCTTTACTACCTGAAGATGAGTCTCCTTCGGATTTGCCTGAAATCTTCCAACTATTCCAACTGCATGCATGATGTCTGGTCGGGTACCTGTCAAATATAGTAAACTTCCAATCATAGATCTGTAAGTTGGTTGATGTACTGCTGCAGATTCATCATTTGCACTGAGACTACATCCCGTGACCATGGGTGTACATACAGGTTTTGCATCTTCCATGCCATATTTCTTCAAAATCTGCTTGAGATACTTGGTTTGAGATAAAAAGATTCCTCCTTCCTTTTGTTGGATTTGCAAACCAAGGAAATATGTCAGTTCTCCTAGCAAGGACATTTCAAATTCTTTCTGCATGACCGAGGCAAAGCTTTGACTCATAGCTTCTTCATTGCTACCAAAAATAATGTCATCTACATACACAACAAGCATTAGCAATTTGTCATTTTCAACTTTTATATACAGATTGCTATCTGCTGAACCTTTTGAGAAACCTTGTTGATGAAGATATTTGTCCAACCGGTAGTACCAAGCCCTTGGAGCTTGTTTGAGACCATAGAGAGCCTTTTTCAATCGGCATACAAGATTTGGATCATTTCCAAGAATGAACCCATCTGGCTGTTCAATGTACACTTCTTCTTCCAAGTCTCCATTCAGAAAGGCTGATTTCATGTCCATTTGAAATACTTTGAAGTTTTGAAAACTTGAGAGAGCAAGGAACATTCAGATGGCCTCAAGTTTTGCAACAGGAGCAAAAGTTTCTTCAAAGTCTATTCCTTCTTGCTGCGCATACCCTTTACAAACAAGTCTAGCTTTGTTTCTAATTACTTCTCCACTTTCATTCAATTTATTTTTGAAGACCCATTTTGTTCCGATAACATTCTTATCCTTTGGTCTAGGAACCAGCTCCCAAGTGTTGTTCTTTTCGATTTGCTCAAGTTCTTCATCCATTTCTTTCACCCAACATTCATCTTTGCATGATTCTTTCACATTTTGTGGTTCAGTAGAGGAGAGTAATGCCAGATAGCTTGAGGCTTCTGCAGCTGTTCTTCTTGTTTGTACACCTGCTTCTTTCTGCCCCACAATCTGAGATTCTGGATGATTCTTCTGAACATATCTGGATGGAGTTTTCTCTTCTATTCTTGTCTGCTCCTCTGGTTCTTCTTGAAGTTCTCCTTGGGGTTCTTCTTCTTCATTATTCTGTCTTTGAGGGTAGCCTTCATCTTCTTCTATATCTTCATGATGTACTTGCCTAGGAATATATCCCTTCTCATCAACCACTACATCAATGCTGTCAACAATTCTGCCAAGTCTTTTATTGTAGCATTTGTATGCTTTGTTGTGTGGAGAATAGCCAAGAAGAATTCCTTCATCTGCTCTAGGTTCAAGTTTGCCAAGCTGCTCATCAGTATTCTTGATATAGCATTTGCTCCCAAAGATTTTGAAGTGCTTTACCGAAGGAGTTTTACCACTCCAGAGCTCATGAGGAGTTTGAGTGTTGTTTACCTGGACATTTGTCTTGTTGAGAATAATAACCGCAGCATGTGCAGCTTCACCCCAGAAAGTTGCGGGAGTTCCTGATTCATCAAGCATAGCACGAGCCATTTGTTGGATTGTTCTGTTCATTCTTTCAAAAACTCCATTTTGCTGAGGAGTTCTAGCTGTAGAGAATTATCTCCTTATCCCATGTTCATCACAGAAATCGAAAAATTCATTTGAAGTAAATTCCCCACCTCTGTCGGATCTGAGGCACTTAATTTTGTGACCTGATTCATTTTCAACCAAGGCTTTGAAGGTCTTGAATTTTTCGAATGCTTCATCTTTGTGCTTCATAAGTCCTAACCAGACAAACCTGGAGAAATCGTCAATAAATAATATCAAGTATTCCTCTCCTCTAGGTGTTCTTTTCCTGAATGGGCCACATGTATCTGTATGTACTAGCTCAAGAGGCATGCTAGCTGATCCCTCTTTCTCTGGAAAGTTAGTCCTGGTTTGTTTTCCAAACTGACATGATCTGCATATGGTGTTGTCAGGAATTTTGATATCTGGAAGATCGCGAACTGCCTGATATTTGCATGCTTTCCTTATTTGTGAGAAGCTTAGATGTCCCAACCTTCGATGCCATAACCAGTGCTCTTCATCCTTGCTAAGATAGCATTGTTGTTGTCCTTCTTCAAATATGTACAGATTATTTGGAGTTCTTTTGCCTTTGAGTACTGTTTTACCTGTATCAAGATCACGAACAAGACATCCATTCGATCTGAAAATAACCTCGGTTTTTTGATCACACATCTGGCTGACACTTAGTAGATTATGCTTCAATCCATCAACATACAGAACATTTCCAGCCTTGACCTTTTCTTTTAAAGGAGCAATACCTTTTCCTTTTATAGTTGCAGGAGTATCATTTCCAAAAGAAACTTTCTTTCCCTTTTCTAAAGTAGAATAAGATTCAAGTTTTTCTTTATCACCTGTCATATGTTTCGAACATCCACTGTCAATGTACCATAGATTTTCCTGTCCTTCTGCATAAAATGCTATCCCACATCTTTCTGTTTGAGGTTCCTTTATTCTCCATGTTTTTGTGCTTGTGGCTTGTTCCTTTTTCTCCTGAAACCTGCTCCTACATTTAGAGTCTTCATGACCAAAATTATTGCAAATAGAACATTCAACTTCATTTTCAAGAACCGAAAAGTTGTTATAGGTCCTTTTTGTAATCCCTGTCATACTTCTTTGTTTTTGAGCTTCCCTAGTCATGATTGTTTTATATGCAACACATTGAGCTGCTTTGTGACCAAAGTTATGGCAAGAAAAGCATTTTCCATTGAAGAAGCTTCTGCGGTTATTGAATCTACCAGCCAACTGATTGTAATTTCTATTTTCATCTATTCTTGAACCAAACTGAGAAGATTTTACCTGTGGCTGGTTGTATCTTTTGTTCACCCTTAAGATGGATTGTCCCTGATAGTTTCTGTTTGTAATTCGTCCCTGCTTTACCTGATTATCTTCATTGTTCTTCTGCTCATTTCTTCTTGCTGCATCAAGATAACTTTTTGAGGTGGATCCTTGAGGTTTCTCCATTATAGCCCAAACCTGTCTTGTTTAGAGGAGACCGCTGCACATTGATAATCTCATCCAAAGTTTCAGATCCTTTGACAAACTTAAGATTAATAGCTTTTGTTTTCTCTATTTCTTTTCTGAGACCAACAATTTCACCTTCTAGTTTTTCAAGATGTTTTTCCTTTTCATCAATTTGAAATTGCAAAGTATCAATGATCACATTCTTTTCTTCTATGCATCTCTTGAGTCTAGTAATTTCATCATAGAGATTATCCACATCTACAGCATCCTCATAATCATCATCTTCAAATGCCATTAACAGCTTATATTTATTACCTTGTTCATCTTCATCACTGTTTGATAAGCCATCACTATCTTCATGGGTGTAGTAGCTTTTCTTATTTGCACTTTGTTTCTTGTTCCATCTAGCAGGTTCTTTTCCTTTATCCTTATAAGGACATTTTGCAGCATAATGACCTACTCTTCCACAAGCAAAGCATTTGAAAGGTAGCTTACCTCTGAACCTTCCAGAACCCCTTTGAAGACTTCTGACAAAATTTGATTCTTCTTCCTCTTCTTCTGGAACATGGCTTGCTTCACAGTAATCTTCTTTGCCTGATGCCTTAAAAGCAGCTTCCCTTCTGTCTGATGGACCTCCCTTTCTCATTTCATAAGCAGTTAGAATTCCATGTAGCTGAGACATAGTGAGAACACGGAGATTTTCCTTTTCTTCTATTGCAGATACTTTAGATTCAAACTTGGGGGATAATGATCTTAGAATCTTTTGAACTACTATAGTCTCTTTTATTTCTTCACCCAAATTTTTCATACAATTAACAATCTCATCTACCCGAAGAAAATAATTAGCCACACTTTCATCATTATACATCTTGAGAGTCTCATATTGAATCCTGAGAGTTTGAAGTTTAGCTTGTTTTACCTGTTCATCTCCTTCATAGCTAGTGATCATTTTGTCCCATATCTCTTTTGCTGATTTGAAGTGCATGACCTTCATGAATTCTGTTTGGGATATACTTCCTAATAGAGTACTGACTGCTTTTGCATTTGTTTCATACTTCTTTTTCTCAGCTGGATCTGTAGGAGTAGCTGAAGGAAAAGCATAGCCTGTTTCTACAATGTCCCAAACTTTTGTACCAAGAGATTGAAGATATGCAGTAAATCTTACCTTCCAATAATTGAAGTTTGTCCCATCAAAAATCGGTGGCCTGATTGATGCTTCTCTCTCGTAGTTGCTCATGATGAACGATCTACCTTCAAGCGATCAAGCTTCTCTGAAGGACCTGCTCTTATACCAATTATTGTAAATAATACTGAGAGGGGGGGTGAATCAGTATTATCTAGCAATTAAATAAATCTTCCTTATTTGATCTTTGAATTATTTTAGCATGTCAGTACCATAAAATAATGAGCATGAAAAACAGATAGTCACACAAAAACAAAAAACACAAGATAAGGTGGAAACCCAATGTGGGTGAAAACCACCTGCTGCAATATGTCTCTATCTTCTTTCAATTTAGAAACTTCTTTTACAATGATTTTGTACTGGTGCAGTCCTTTACCAGTACGCAGGCTGCAACCTGCAGAGAGCTGCAACTCTCTTTCTCTCTCTTGTTTTCCAGTCTACTCCTGAAGGGAGCTACAACCCCCTACTTTTCATAAAGCATCAGATGATCAACAAGTACATAACAGAAAATAGAACACAACCATATCAGATCAGCAACAACAGAACTAACCAGAAA